>OV702280.1:256605788-257960644 GCA_916181665.1 Avena sativa
CTTAGTTTTCATGTTCACAACCCTGTTGTGGTCAATTCAAAGTCATCATTTATTTCACAAGTCATTTTGAAAACATCTAACGACGGAACAGTATGGCCACTCCAACTGTTCATAACCGCGGACGCGGCTATTCGAATAGTTTGACACTCTATAGAGATGGTACACTTTCACCACAACATTTGATACATCCGCCAGGAACAATCCTGAATCACCATACTCAGTATGCGGATAATCAATCCTAACCTTTCAATTACACACCCTAGTATAGGCACCTCCCCTATGAGTTTGGCCTCCCAACCATGACCATCTGTTATCTTGGGAACTGCACAGGTGGACATCATCACGAGGTAGCCTCAACTCAAACCTCTTCCGCAAGGGAACCCATACTAAGATATATAAACTTCCGGTCAAGCCGTACCCAATTTCGGGTATTGTGGTTGTACGGTAAAATTGGAATGGTATCGCATCCGAACCCAACCATCAGTTTTATAAAGGGCTAAGGCTCATGCCTCAACATTTTCATCATCAAAATCATCTGGTGTTCATAACACATGTCAAAACATTTCATTAGAATGACTCATCATTCTAAGGTTTTCATAATCATTTTCACCAAGTATTCCCATCTAAAGTGATCAAGCTTTATGCTTAGCACTAGCCACTAAAGTTGGGGGTAATCACTAATGAGGGGTGCTAATCAAGTGTGACTTATCCAAATCTACATTAAAGCAACTTCATACTGTGCATGAAACAATAAAAGCAAACTAAACAACCTAATAAAAGCAAACGAAAACTAAGACGCTCCAAGAACAACACAACTGTGCATGAAACAATAAAAACGAACTGTCTAGACAGACCTGAGCTTTTTATTGATGAAGAAGGGGATGCATTGGGCATCCCCAAGCTTTGACGCTTGTACCTCTTGGATATTTCTTGGGGTGACACCATGGTGGCATCCCCAAGATTGAGATTTTGTCCATTATTCATCTCATTGCATCATTCTCTCTCTACACCTGAAATTTTTCCTTCATACAAAACTTCACACAATCTTCATTAGCAACATTAGTGTATTCAAAAGATATTAGACCTCTGGCAAATATTTGGAACAACAAGCCTTTTCACTAAAAACACAAGCTACTGTAGTAACTCCTTCAAAAATCTCAATTTCCCAAAAGAGAACTCAAAAAGGAATCAATAAGAAGCAAATGCAAATAATGACAGAAATCTGTCAAAACAGACCAGCAGGTAGAAACCGATTTTTTCGAACATCTTATATTGCTCAAATAAAAAAGTATTGAGATAACGAAATTTAGCTAACATACTAGGGGATTTATTCGTAAATTTTGAGCTCAATACGAGTTACAGAGACTCCTCATGAATGTTTATGGTGGAGGACAGAAATCTGTTTCGGGACAGCAACTCCCCAAATCTTACTTCCCTCTCATTAGAGGTCATTCTTGGCACAAAAATCAAACAAAAAGGATAAAGAGAGGTCATTACTGAAGTAATAACTTCCAATACTCAAGAAAACTCTTGGTTTATCTCCCAACAAGTACTTTTCTTTAACGCCTTTAAGTTCGGCACAAGAAGTAAGAAGAATCAAGTATTTTCAAATGAGGAAGCATTAACATCAAACCTTGCTTTCAAAGGAGGAGAAAAAAGCAACTTCTCTCTCCTCATAGGTAAGTGTTCAATACCTTTCTTGAATGAAAAATGATATTTAATGGTTCCTTCTTTCATATCAATGATGGCACCAACTGTTCTAAGAAAAGGTCTTCCCAAAGTAATAGGACAAGAAGCATTGTATTCAACATCCAAAACATAGAAATCCATAGGGACATAAGCATTTTTAACCATAATGAGAACATCATTAATACTCCCCATGAGTTTATTCTTAGCATTATCATTGAGTGGGACATCCAAATAACAATCTTCCAATGGTGGCAAATCAAGCATTTCATCTTCCTAGGCATAATAGAGACACTAAACCAAGATCACATGAAGCTTTGAGATCAAAGTCATTCACTTGTATATTAATAATGGGTTCCCAACTATCTTCTACTTTCCTAGGAATAGAAGCTTTGTGTTTTAGCTTCTCTTCCTTAATCTTAACAAGAGCATTTGTAATGTGTTTAGTGAAAGCAACATGCATATCACTAGCATCAGGACTTCTAGCAAGCTTTTGTAGGAACATAATCACTTCAGAAATATTGCAACCATCAATATCAAAGTCAAACTTAGCATCACTAGTAGTAGGATCCATAGGCTTAGGTATAGTAGGAGGAGGAATAGGGACTACTTGTGGTTTAGTGGTGATGTTGCACACACTATTGTTTCTATCAATTTCAGCTTCCCTTTCCCACTTAGCATGGAGTTGAGCTAACAGCCTAACATTTTCATCAATAGTAACTTGTATAGCATGAGCAGTAGCAAAGGTGTTTTCCATAGTTTCAGGTTTAGCAGTCATTTTATTAATCAAGGAAGACTAGGCTTCAGACAAATATGATATGTTTTTCTCAATAGTTAAAAGCTTTTCCTCTATAGTCTTATTGAAAGTGGTTTGTTTACTAATAAAGTACGTGAGCATGACTTCAAGTTCAGAGGAGGCACTTCTGGAATTATTGTAAGAGCTTCCATAGGAATTGCCATTATTAGGAGGATAAGGCATATAATTATTGTTGCTACCAAAATTATTCCTATAGGCATTGTTGTTTCTAATAAGTTCACATCAACTTGCTCTTCTTGAGCAACCAAAGAGGCTAAGGGAACACTATTAGGATCTAAAGGAGCTTTCCCATTAACAAGCATAGCCATAATGACATCAATCTTATCACTCAAAGAGGAAGCTTCCTCAATAGAGTTTACCTTCTTACCATGTGGAGCTCTCTCAACATGCCATTCGGAGTAGTTAACCATCATATTATCAAGGATCCTTGTTGCAGCACGCAAAGTGAGGCCCATGAAGGTACCTCCAGCAGCTGAATCCGACAGATTTCTTGAGGAGAAGTTCAAACCTGCATAAAAAGTCTGGATAATCATCCAAGCAGTGAGTCCATGAGTGGGGCAATTATTAACCAAAGACTTCATTCTTTCCCAAGCTGGAGCAACATGTTCACTATCAAGTTGTTTAAATTTCATAATGTCACTTATCATAGATATAATCTTAGCAGGAGGATAGTACTTTCCAATAAAAGCATCTTTGCACTTAGTCCAAGAGTCAATACTATTTTTAGGCAAATAAAGCAACCATTCTTTAGCTTTTCCTCTCAAGGAGAAAGGAAAAAGCTTGAGCTTAATAATGTCTCCATCTACATCCATATACTTTTGCATCTCACAAAGTTCAACAAAGCTATTGAAATGGGCAGCAGGATCATCAGAACTAGTACCAGAAAATTTCTCTCTCATCACAAGATTCAACAAAGCAGGCTTAATTTCATAAAAGGTAGCACCAGGAGAAGGTGGAGCAATAGGTGTGCTAAGGAAATCATTGTTTTTGGTGCTAGTGAAGTCACACAACTTTGTGTTCTCAGCAGAGTTCATTTTGGCAAAGGTGGGCAAGCCAAAAATAGCGGCAACAGCTAGAGCAGGAACTAATTTTTTTGTGTTTTCGAATAAAGAAAGCAAACCAAACTAGACTAAATTTTTTTGGATTTTTTGAAAAGAGGCACACAAAACCAAGCAAAAGAAACAAAGAAAACTAAAAACAAAGTAAAGAGAAAGGAAGTGAAGGACTCCCCTAGTGAATACTTCCTTGGCCTCTCTGGCAACGGCGCCAGAAAAGCTTGTTGCCTCATAGAGAGGACTTCGTTGGAAACCCCAAGAGCAAGGTGTGATGAGCACAGCAGAAAGTTTTCCCTCAGTTGAGACCGAGGTTATCGAACCAGAAGGAGGAAGGAAACATCACACAGGTGTTGCAAACAACGTGGAGACCTGCACAACACAAACTCAAGACTTTGTCCCAACAAATCAGTGAGGTTGTCAAGCTCACCGGTTTGCTGTAACAAAGGATTAAACGTATGGTGTGGAAGGTAATGGTTTGCAGCAAGTAAACAAGTAACAATGGAGGATGTATCAGTGGTAAAGATTGGACCGGAGTCCATAGTTCACTAGAGGTGCTCTCCTTAGATAAACAACATGGCATGAAGGGTAAACAAATTACAACAGGGCAATTGACAGGAACTGAGCAAGGCATAACAATGCAATTACTAGTTAGAAAGATCCTATGCGATTTGATTGGGCAATACAACAAGATACATAGACCGTCATCCAACTGCATCTATGACTATAAGTCCACCTTCAGGTTATCATCCGAACCCCCTCTAGTATTAAGTTGCAAGCAACAGACAACTGCTTTAATCAAAGTGTGTAAGGTAAATAGTCCACATGTTTCATGAACAAGAGACCGTTGTTTTCTCCCTAGTGGCAACAACACATCTACAACCAAAGAGATTTCTATCACTTCCCTTAGAAACTAGAGGCATGAACCCACTATCGAGCATAAATACCCCCTCTTGGAGTCACTAGCAACTACTCGGCCAAGATAGCTACTAACAACGGAGAGAATGCAAGATCACAAACAACAAAGACATGATAGAATCATAAATACAAAACCATTAATCAAACCAACATAATAATCTCAATATCCACCGGATCCCCCGCAAAAATAACATGCATGATTACAAATATATTAGATCTTGATCATGAACAGAGCTCACAAGATCTATACATGAAAGCACAAAGGAGTAGATTCAACCATCTAGCTACTACATGGACCCATAGTCCAAGGTGGAACTACTCACGCATCATACCGGAGAGAAGGCCTCCGGGATGATCTCCCCTCCGGTAGGGTGCCGGGAAGAACTTCAGATCCCCCCGATCTAGGGACGATGGTGGCGGCGGCTACAGACGGTTTCATGGATATTTGATCGGGTTCCTAGGGTTTATGCATCGGGGGCTTCTTATAGGCGAAGGGGGAGGCCAAGGCGGTGGCCAGGGGCCACACCCCTCCCAGGCGCAGGCCCACCCATGGCCACGCCTAGGGGGGTTGGCTTCCCTTGCACGCATCTCCGTCTCTCCTCTGGACTTCTTGTTCCCCACGGAAAGTTATTGACTTTGACGTTTGTCCCGTCCAATTCCAAGAATATTTCCTTACTAGCTTTTCTGGAACCAAAAACAGCAGAAACCAGGCAACTGGCACTGTGGCAACTTGTTAATAGGTTAGTACCAGAAAACATGTAAAAAGCACCTCAAAGTGTAGACAAAGCAAAGCAAAGTAGATACTAACAAGCATGGAACATCAAAAATTATAGATACGTTTCTGACGTATCAAGCATATGCATCTATCAAAACATATTACACAAAATAGATTCCAATCTCAAATATCAAATCACAGAACAAAGATCCACCACATAGGAATTATAAATATGACCATAATCATGTAGGGCAGCTCATATGGTACTAGATCTATGAAGAACAAGAGAGAAATAGATCAAGATACTGCCACAAACCCATAGCCCGGAGGTGGATTACTCATTCTTCATCGTGGTGATGATGCCAAAGATGTTGGAGAGGGTGGAGATCTCCCCAGAGGTGGCTCTGGCATAGTTTTCCCCTCCAATCTTTGTTGGATCTAACTTTTTTGGTGTTGTTTTTGTTTTTGGTGTGCTCCGTCTCGAGGAATCCCCCATGAGTCCTTATATAGGTAATTTTAGGTCAAGAGAACTCCTTGGGCGAAAGAATCAAGGTGATCGGATGGACGAGGAGGGAGATAACATAGGTGGCGCGCCCACGTGGGCTGGGCGCACCACCCAGGATATCTTGGGCCTCCTGGCCCTCTTGGTGAGATTCTTGTGCTCCAGATGATTCTCGTAGATAAATATTGGCATTCCCAAAAGTGCAGGTCCATTTGAATCCATATAGGTCCTAAAACATCAAAAACATTGGAAGCAGGGTTTTCTGCCCTGCCTGGTTATAGCCAAAATAAAGGGGATCATTGGTAAATCCCCAAAAATCAATATGAAACATGGATATAATATTATATATGATGCACATATGTTGAAAAACATGTTAACAAACTACAAAGTTCATGTATGCATTTTACATGCATCATCATTGTGTTTTCCCTCTTTTTGAGAAGAGGATCCGGGAGGAGATTTAAGAGAAGATCTAGGAAGGTTATACCTGTAAGGGTTGAGTGGAGACTCTCCCTTGATCTTCTTTTGTTCCACGTGACTGAGCATCTCCAACTTGTGTGAAAACATATCTTCCTAGTTGGGGAGTGGAACCACTTGCGAGGACTCGTGGGATGAGGAGGATGAAGTATCCCTCTCGGATCCCTTCCTCTTGGCTTGTGCTTCAGAAACATCCCCCTTCTTGATCCAAATCTTCTTGATATGAAAAGGCTGCATAGTCCTTGAGTAATCAAGTGAGATCTGAGGTTTCATTGTAAAGGGGAAGAAAGGAAACTCAAAATCTGAGATATAATGATGAAAGACAAAACAAGAGAGAAAGAAAAGATGCAAATAAAAGAAAAGAGAACCGTGGATAAAAGGGGCAGAGTCTGTCACGGGTAATGGTACGGGTGGGTCTCGCCCATACCGCGCGCCCATGCTGATGACTTACCGACTTACTTTTACCTTATTTGTTGACACAAGAATAGAAAGTCGGAACGAGGAGGATTACAGGGTTAATGAAGACCTATGGTGCGGGCATGTGTGCCCATACTATCTGGTCATACTGAAATGCAGAAAAGGGTACGCAGGGACCTGGCCCTTTAACGACCACTAATACGGGTGCATCTGCCCATATGGCCCGCCCCTATCAGGTCAAAAAATAGTTCAGATAAATCATAAAAATAAATCAGAAGCAAAGAAGAAGGCGAAACATGCTGAAAAGATTCCAAACCAGCAAAAACTCATCAACTTAAAATTTTGTTACCTCACTTCATTATATTCCTTGGCTGAAATTAAGGAGATTGTCCCAGCCGTGTTAACTTCTCCAACTCTATAATGCTTCAAACATTGACCATTAATGATCCAGGATGAAGAAGAGGGTGTAGTATTTTTCAACCTTATTGCTCCCGAAGGGTATGCTTCTTAGACTTCATAAGGTCCTTCCCACCTGGATTTTAATTTACCTACAAAAATCTTAAGCCTAGAGTTGTAGAACAAAACTTTATCTCCAGATTTAAATTCCTTGCCCTATAATTTTTTATCATGACATTTCTTTACCTTTTCTTTGAATATCCTAGCATTTCCATAGGCTCATTTCTGAGTTCATCCAAAGCATGAATATCTAAGAGTCATTTTTTCCCAGTAGTTTTATAATCGAAATTCATAGTTTTGATAGCCATCGAGCCTTATGCTCAAGTTCTAATGGAAGGTGACAAGTTTTACCGTACACCATTTTGTATGGTGTCATTCCCATAGGATTTTTGGAAGTTGTACGATACGCCCACAACACATCATTAAGCTTTAAATCCTAGTCCTTTCTTGACCTGTTCATCGTCTTCTGAAGTATGAATTTGATTTCCCGGTTAGATAATTCCACTTGTTCAGTGGTTTGAGTGTGGTAAGGTGAAGCTACACGATGGTCGAATCCATACTTATGAAGTATCTTGCTAAGAGTACCTTTCATAAAACGATTTCCACCATCAGTAATCAAAAACCGAGGTACTCAAAACCTGGGAAAGATGATGTCCTTGATCATCTTGATGGAAGTGGCTACATCTGCATGAGAAGTGGGTATAGCTTCTACCCATTTAGTAACATAGTCAACAACAACAAGAATATGAGTATAACCGTTATAGGTGACAAATGGTTCCATAAAATCCATTCCTCAAACATCAAATGGCTCTATTACTAAGTTATATTTCATAGAAATCTCCTGTCTTTTACCAATATTACTCAAGCATCACAATTCCTAACATATTCATGAGCATCTTTAACCAGGATAGGCCAGTAGAAGCATGATTGCAAGACCTTAGCTGCAGTACGATCACCAACATGATGTCCCCCATAAGTACTATTGTGACAAGCTTTGAGAATGGCTCTTACCTCGTGCTAGGGTACACATTTCATGATTATCCCATCTATACCATGCCTGTATAAGTAAGGATTATCCCAAAAGTAATATTTTAAATCGTTAAAGAATTTCTTTCTTTGATTGTAATCCATCCCTTTTGGTAGAAACTTACCTACAAGGAAATTAGAATAATCTGCAAACCAAGGGTCGCAAGGTGATACGTCGTAAACGTATCTATAATTTTTGATGTTCTATGCTTCTTTAGTATCTACTTTGATTTGCGTTGTCTACACTTTGAGGCATTTTTATATGTTTTCTGGGACTAACCTATTAAAAATATGCCACGGTGCCAGTTGCCTGTTTTCTTCTGTTTTTGGTTCCAGAAAGGCAGAAAATCAATATTCCCGGAATTGGACGGGACAAAAGCCAAAGTCAATATTTTACCATGGGGAACACGGAGCCAGAAGACGAGACAGAGGAGAGCCACCAGGGGGCCACACCCCCTGGCTGTGCGGCCAAGCCTAGCCCGCGCCTGAGGGGGTGCGGCCACCCCGGGTTCCCCCTGCCTCGCCTCTTCGCCTATAAGAAGCCCCCGATACCAAAACCCTAAGTACCCGATAAATCTTCCACGAAACAGTCCGTAGCCGCCGCCACCGTCGTCCCTAGATCGGGGGATCTGAAGCTCTTCCCAGCACCCTGCCGGAGGGGAGATCATCCCGGAGGCCTTCTTCATCACCATGCCATCCTCCAGTATGATGCGTGAGTAGTTCCACCTTGGACTACGGGTCCATGTAGTAGCTATATGGTTGTATCTCCTCCTTTGTTCTACCATGTTTAGATCTTGTGAGCTCCGTTCATGATCAAGATCATCTATTTGTATTCATGCATGTTGTGTTTGCGGGGATCCGATGGATATTGAGATTACTATATCAGATTGATTAATGGTTTGTCTTATTGATTCTATCATGTCTGTATTGTTTATGATCTTGCATGCTCTCCGTTTCTAGTATCTATCTTGGCAAAGTAAATGCTAGTGACTCCAAGAGGGAGTATTTATGCCCGATAGTGGGTTCGTGCCTCTATTTAATCTAAGGGAAGTGACAGAAATCTCTAACGCTGTAGATGTGATGTTGCTACTAGGGGGGAAACAACGGTCTCTTGTTCATGGAACAACTGGATTGTTTACCTTACACACTTTGCTTAAAACAGTTATATGTTGCTTGCAACTTAATACTGGTGGGGTTTCGGATGATAAACTGAAGGTGGATTACTAGTCATAGATGCAGTTGGATGGTGGTCTATGTATCTTGTTGTATTGCCCAATCAAATATCATAGGATCATGAATGTCTAGTATTGCATTGTTATGCCTTGCTCAGTCCTATCAATTGCCCTATTGTAATTTGTTTACCCAACATGCCATGTTTGTTTATCTTAAGGAGAACACCTCTAGTGAACTATGGACCCCGGTCCAATCTTTACCATTGATACATCTTCCATTGTTACTATTTACTTTCTGCAAACCACTATTACCTTCCACACCATACAGTTAATCCTTTGTTTTTAGTAAACCGGTGAGATTGACAACCTCACTGTTCGTTGGGGCAAAGTATTGAGTTTGTGTTGTGCAGGTTTCCAAGTTGCTAGCAACACCTTTAAGTCGTTTCCTTCCTGTGAGATTGACAACCTCACTGTTCGTTGGGGCAAAGTATTGAGTTTGTGTTGTGCAGGTTTCCAAGTTGATAGCAACACCTTTAAGTTGTTTCCTTCCTCCTACTGGTTCGATAACCTTGGTTTCTTACTGAGGGAAGACTTGCTGCTGTACTCATCATACCTTCCTCTTGAGGTCTCCCAACGAAGCTCTACATTGAACTGAGCCGCCATCAAGGTTTTTTCTAGCGTCATTGCCGGGGAGGCTAAGGACGGCTTCACAAGTTGAGTCCTTCACAACATTTCTCTTTACTTTGTTTTTGTTCTGCTTATTTTCTTTTGCTTGGTGTTTTTACCTCTTTTTATCAAAAACTCCAAAAAAATAGTTTAGTTTGGTTTGCTTTCTCCTATCAAAAACACAAAAAAATTAGTTCCTACTCTAGTTGTCACCTTGCTCTAGCTCACCATGTTGATCCCCAAGTTCACCCTGAAAGACCTTTCAATAGGTAGTGGCTCTATAATTGGGAAATATAATATTGAAGAATTCTTTAATCATGTTAGCAAACATGCGGATATTTTGGATAGATATTTAGCAGAACTTTCTCCTAATTACGAAATTGTTGAAGCTTATTTAGTTCACATGTTGGAGGCTAGGTTTGTTAACCTTAACCCCATGATGCAATTTTTTTCTTAAACTAAAAGAAGAAGAGGATGCTAAAAAGAGATATGTTATCCTAGAAACTTTGCTAAAAGAGTTTAATGATGTTGCGAAGGAAGCCAAAAAGGTCTTTGAACGTTTTAATATGCTAGGCTCATGTGTAGATGTTATGGGTACTTTAGAAAAGTCAGATAAAACCAAACCCATTGGAAAGGAAATTAAGATACTCATGCCCTTTAAACTTGTAGGAATGCGTGAAGCCTTAGAAAAGAATTTTGATTGGATTATTCCTAAAAACCCATTTGATGAAAGTAGTGAACCTAAGAGAGATGAGAAAGGATCCTCTAAAACTCATTTGGATGATATACATTTCCTAGTTGAAGAGATTTAGAGTATTGATCTTAATGCTTCTTCATTTGAAAATACTTGATTCTTGCTTCTTGTGCCTAACTTAAAGGTGTTAAAGAAAAGTACTTATTGGGAGATAACCCAAAAGTTTTTCTTGAGTCTTGGAAGTTATTACCTCTGTAATAACCGATCCTTATCCTTTTTATTTGCTTTTTGTGTCAAGAATAACCTCTAATGAGAGGGAAGTAAGATTTGGGGAGTTGCTGCCCCAAAACAAATTTTTGTGCTCCACCGTAAAAATTTGTGTAAAATCTCCGTAAGTCGGATTGAGCTGTAATTTTCTGAATAAATCCCCTAGGTTGTTACACTTTTTGATTTGAGCAACAAAAGGTCTTCGAAAAAATCGGTTTCTACCTGCTGGTCTGTTTTGATAGATTTTTGCCATTATTTGCGTTTGCTTCTTATTGATTCCTTTTTGGGTTCTTTTTGGGAAATTGAGATTTTTGAGGGAATTGCTACAGTAGCTTGTGTTTTTAGTGAAAGTTTTGCTATTCTAAAACTAAAACCCAAGGTTTATTATCTTTTGAATACACTAATGTTGCTAATGAAGATTGTGTGAAGTTTTGTATGAAGGAAAAAATTCATGTGTAAAGGAAGAATGATGTAATGAGATGAAGAATGGAAAAAATCTCAAGCTTGGGGATGCCACCCCGTGTCATCCCAAGAAATATTCAAGAGGTACAAGCGTCAAAGTTTGGGGATGCCCAAGGCATCCCCTTCTTTATCAATAAAAATCGCAGGTCTTTCTAGACACTTCATTTTTATTGTTTCATGCACAGTTGTGTTGTTCTTGGAGCGTCTTAGTTTTCGTTTTTGGTTTTTGTTTGCTTAGTTTGCTTGAATAAAGTAGTTTGGACCCCTGTTCTCGCTGTGTTGTTTTAAATAAGTTGATTCGTGTTGGAGAGGAGTAGAAAGTTCTTGCTTAGTAGTACAAGAGGAGCTTGCTTTGACTATGACTTAGACTTTATCATCCATGCTAGATGTTGTTTTGACCTTATTCTTAGTGATTATTTCTGTAGCATGACTTGTTCCAAACAATTAGGATTGCTTAATGTGCCTTGAAGGAATCATGCGTTGTTTTAGCATACAAAAGCATAGTATTGTTGTATTCTCCTTTGATGCTTTGTTTGGGTTGACTTGGCACATGCTCACACCATGTTATGACTATGAACAAGTCACCATAGCCTCTATGATCATTTAGTCCTTGACTTGTGGTACCACTTTAAGCTTTGATTAGTAATGTTTTGTCGCTCTGCATGATTATTGCCATTATTGCTCTCTTAGTTAGTCACTCCGAGTCTTTTGATAGCCTCCACTTGTATGACTAAGCTCTACTCATGCATCCAACTCCCAAGAAACCAAGTTATTCCAAAGTGTTCACTATAAATTCCTATGCATGGTGTGTTACACCATTCCAAGTATATTCTTGTTTTCATATACCTTCCAATTAAAAAGTCTCTTTGTTATGTGAAAAATTAGTGATTAAAGCTCTCACAAACTTGATGGCACACTTTATTTTTCTTGCCCCTAATAAACTTGAACCATTGTGTCATCTATGTTGCATATGCTGGCACTTATACATTGGAATTAGCAGAACCATGCTGTCATGGGGAACTCTTTCAACATTGCAATTGTACATTGTACACAGTTGATATCATGCTCTTTTGTTTATGGATGTCGTCGGTGTGAAATGAAAGGGGAGCTTGTAAGTCTGTGGAGTTATGTATATGTGTTAGAGAAACGCCTAGGCCGCTAGCCTAAGCCATTCCTAATCATGGTGGAAACTTGCAGCATCACCATAATGAGCAATCTATGAAGCATTCTTCTTATAAAAAATAAATAGCAAAAAGAGATTGAGAAAAACAAAAAAAAGATGAGAAGAGAGGAAAGAGAGAAAAAAGCACCAATTTCCCATGGTAAATAAGAAGATTGCTGATATGCTCATTGTTTGCTTGCCTTGTCATTTTGATTATGGGGTAGCTCATGTATCATGTGCAAGGGGTACCCCGTTGGCAGTTCTCTATGATACACATGTACTTACTATGACAAGAACTTACCGGTAACTAAACTTGAGTAGCATGAGGACCGGCCCTCGTATTCAAGGGACATGAGATTGCCAACTTATACTTTTTCAAGCATATACTCCATAGTTTGTTCACTTTAACCTTAATCACTTCAAGATGCTTATGATAGGGGCAATGAGAGCTGAAAGCTAACAAGTACCATAATTTTTGGAAGCTCTTTATGAGACTTGAAATCCCTGCTTCCCTTTTTATGAAGGGCCTTTCTTCCATCATTATGAGTCTCCACCTTCTATTCTTAGGCAACAATTAAGAGAGCATAGTTGCCATTCTTAGTTCTATGTGCATTGTCCCAAAACTTATTGATTGATTCATATTGCTGATATTGCTTGTTCTTGAAATATTTGTACCCAGTCACTCTTATGAACTTTGAAGGTGTCCTATGCATCTATTTTCTACTCCATGAGGGACAAGCTGAATGCCACTATGCTATGTTTTCTATATGTGAAACAAACAAACGTCTTTCAATGCATTGTTATTCATGATCTTTGTTTGTAACCTTTCATGTTGCATGCATAGTTACTTTGTCTTACTATTAGAACTCCATCTTTCATGCTCATGTTTAGAGTTCTTTGATCCCAGCTTTCAATGCTTGCAAATGGTTTGATCTTGATTTTGATGGTGCATGTCACCTCAAAAATTATTCTTTTTATCACTTACCTACTCGAGGACGAGCAGGAGTTAAGCTTGGGGATGCTTGATACGTCGAAAACATATCTATAATTTTTGATGTTCCATGCTTGTTTAGTATCTACTTTGCTTTGCCTTGTCTACACTTTGAGGTATTTTTATATGTTTTCTGGGACTAACCTATTAACAAGATGACACAGTGCAAGTTGCATGTTTTCTTCTGTTTTTGGTTCCAGAAAAGGCAGAAAATCAATATTCTTGGAATTGGACGGGACAAAAGCCAAAGTCAATATTTTACCGTGGGGAACATGGAGCAAGAATACGAGACGGAGGAGAGCCACCAAGGGGCCACACCCCCTGGCCCATGCCTAGGGGGTGCGGCCGCCCTGGGTATCCCCCTGCCTCGCCTCTTCGCCTATAAGAAGCCCCCGATACCAAAATCCTACGATCAATCTTCCACAAATCAGTCTATAGCCGCCGCCACCATCGTACCTAGATCGGGGGGATCTGAAGATCTTCCCGACACCCTATCGAAGGGGAGATCATCCCGGAGGCCTTCTTCATCATCATGCCAGCCTCCGGTATGAAGTGTGAGTAGTTCCACCTTGGACTACGGGTCCATGTAGTAGCTAGATGGTTGTATCTCCTCCTTTGTGCTACCATGTTTAGATCTTGTGAGCTCCGTTCATGATCAAGATCATCTATTTGTATTCATGCATGATGAGTTTGCGGGGATCAAATGGATATTGAGAATACTATGTCAGATTGATTAATGATTTTGTCTTATTGATTCAACCATGTCTATGTTGTTTGTGATCTTGCATGCTCTCCGTTTCTAGTAGCTATCTTGGCCAAGTAGATGCTAGTGACTCCAAGATGGAGTATTTATGCTCGATAGTGGGTTCATGCCTCTATTTAATCTAAGAGAAGTGACAGAAATCTCTAAAGTTGTAGATGTGTTGTTGCTACTAGGGGGAAAACAATGGTCTCTTGTTCATGGAACAAGTGGATTGTTTACCTTACACACTTTGCTTAAAGTAGTTATCTGTTGCTTGCAACTTAATACTATAGGGGGTTCGGATGATAACCTTAAGGTGGATTACTAGTCATAGATGTAGTTAGATGGCGGTCTATGTATCTTGTTGTATTGCCCAATCAAATCTCATAGGATCATGAATGTCTAGTATTGCATTGTTATGCATTGCTCAGTCATGTCAATTGCCCTACTGTAATTTGTTTACCTAGCATTTCATGTTTGTTTATCTTAAGGAGAACACATATAGTGAACTATGGACCCCGGTCCAATCTTTACCATTGATACATCTTCCACTGTTACTGTTTACTTTCTGCAAACCACTATTACCTTCCATACCGTAGAGTTAATCCTTTGTTTTTAGCAAACCGGTGAGATTGACAACCTCACTGTTCATTGGGGCAAAGTCTTGAGTTTGTGTTGTGCAGGTTTCCAAGTTGCTAGCAACACCTTTGAGTCGTTTCCTTCCTCCTACTAGTTCGATAACCTTGGTTTCTTACTGAGGGAAGACTTGCTGATGTGCTCATCATACCTTCCTCTTGGGTCTCCCAACGAAGCTCTACATTGAACTAAGCCGCCATCATAGGTCCACGTCAGTACCATCTGTTCACACTGCGATTGTAAGCCAAATCGCTCGTGCAGCCGACGTGGAGGACGAAGTAGACCCTGGTGATGGAGCGCCTCCACTATATGATTAGGATGAGTTGGTGTTTCCTGAATTGGTAGATAGATTCAGTAAACATGCACTAGAGGATCCATACACAAAGAAAATTTCCCACGGTGCCAGATTTGATGACACTGATGGCGAAGAGAACGAGGAGAACAATGACAGCCCCATTTTAGCCGAGTACGATGGTGAGGACTTGCCACTATTGAGTGGGTAGGGACGATCCTAACCTTTCAGAAGGCACTATATTTGAAACGATACGGGACTGTCATAATGCCCTTACTACACATTGCATTCTCACAAATAATGATTATATACACTATGCTTAGGAGCATTTTGGTTCAGGTATTACAACCAATTGTGTATTTTAGATCATCGTGTAAAGTTTAACTGTACCTGACATTTTCATTATGTTTCAGATAAAAAGGAACTGGTTCGAACATTCTTGTCCACCTCAAGGGGGATAGCCACAAGAAAAAACAAAACAAGCAAAGACTAGGTGGTTGGCACATGCAATCATGGATTGAATGAGAGAGAAACCATCACTTGGTGCAACAATGCTCATAAAATAAGTTAATAAAAAAATTTAATATTTCAATACCTTACATGAGGATGTTCTATGCAAAGGAAATGGCTCTAGAGAGGATCAATGGTCCATAGAATGAAAGCTTTTAGTTGCTTTATAGCTTCAAAGTTGAAGTGGAGATGGCTACTCCAAGTAGTGTAGTACAAATAGACAGGCATAAAGTTCAGTACAAAATAAGAGGGAAGAAAATGGAGGAGGATTGCTTTAGAAGGGCTTTTGTTTGTTTCAAAGATTGTTGGCAAGGGTTTTTGGATGGTTGCGGGCCTTATTGGACGTGGATGCAACAGCTCTGCATGAAATATTTAAAGGACAACTAGTAGCTCCTACTTCAGTTGATGGCCATAATTGGATGTTCCATATTGCTTATGGAGTTTTGGAGATTGAGTCAGAGGAAAGTTGGACTTGGTTTCTGGATAATTTGCGTGACCTTATAGGTCATCCACTAGGACTTACTATCCACACATACGCTTGCAAAGGTTTGGAGAAAGCTATAGAAGCAGTATTCCTCGGAGTGGAGCATAGGGAATGTATGCGACACTTAGTGCAGAATTTTACAAGGGTAAAGTTTATACTGACAACATATGTCTAGCTTCATACACATGCAGTTTGAGGAAGCATCTGTATCATTTGGAAGTGTTTTATAAACAAAAACCTGCAGTGAAGGAGTACTTGGATGCACATCATGGAATGGTGTGGTCAAGAAGCCAATTCAATGAAATTTGCAAGGTAGACTATGTAACAAGTAACCTTGCAGACAGTTTCAATGCAAAGGTCAAGTCATTGAAAGGGCTTATGCTATGGCAAATATTTGATAATATTAGGCAGATGATCATGATAAAGATCGATTTGCGTCAAAGAATTGCATCAACAATATATGTTGGCCATCTTATACTCCCATCTTTGATTAAGGCTTTGCATGCCAGGGCAAAACAATTGAAGATGAAATGCATTAGAAGAAGAATGGAGGCTAGGGTAACATACACTAACAGTAAAGATAGGCCATAGAGGTATCCAGTGAGTTTGGTTGATAGGACATGCCATTGCAGGCAATGGCAGCTCCATTGGAAACCCTGCATACCTGCATTGTTTTTCATGGGTGTTCTAGGAGGTGAAGAGGGTGAAGTTGATCAGTACGTGTCGGAGTATTTCTCTGTTGCCAAATTTTGAGCATCATATGCTCAGAATGTTCCTTCCTTGTTGGGAAAAGACCAATGGATGGAAGTGGATCCAGGCTTCAAGCTATACCCTCTAGTTTTTACTAGACCAGTAGGTAGGCCAAGGAAGAAAAGGGTGAGAGCTAGTGCAGAGGGTGGTGCACCACCTCGACGATGTAAGTGCAAACATTGTGGGATCATAGGGCACATTGTTAGGATTTGTAAAAATGCAGTGGACCTAGCTTATGAAATGGATGATCAGGCGGGAGCAGCAAATGCATATGAAAATGAAGTATTTGATCGAGAGGAGAATGAATCAATGGATACATTGTATATTGAACAATGGATCGAGAGGAGATTGAACCAAATGCAGAGGAGATTGAACCAAATGCAGGGGATATTGAACCAAATGCAGGGGATATTGAAGCAATTGATTCATTGGATGCAGAGAATAAAGGAATTACACTAGAGGATATTGAACAATTGCGGCCATTACAGTTTGAACCGATGGATATAGACGAGATTGAACCAATTGTGCAACAGACTTGAGAAATTGATTCATTGGTAGGAGAGTTGAAGATTAAAGGAATTACACAAGAGTATATTGAACAATTGCTGCCAATGCAATATGAAACGTATGAACCAATGGATCGAGACGTGATTAAACCAGTTGTATGACAGACTGGAGCACTTGATTCATTGGATGTAGAGAAAAAGAACAAAGGGAATAAATGGAAGAAGCTGATGGTGGACTCCAAGAATACTCTATCTAGGATCACCCGGAGCAAGGTGGTGAACCCAGCAAAAAACACTAGTAGCAAGAAAAAAATTGAATTAAAATTATTATTTTGAATCTGTATGATGAATTTGAACTACTGTCAATATTTGTATTGAGTTTGAACTAGTATGACGCTCCCAAGTTTGTATGTTGGATAATCCCATAATGTATGTGTTATTGCAAGTTTTTGTGTCATCCACCTAGTTGCTTAGCACTGCTCAGTTTTTCCCTCGACAGGTGGTCAACACATGAGGTTTAGCTAGTTCATGGCTCAAACCATAGAAAACATTGACCAATTGATCCAAATTTTGGCACACTTGTGTATCTTGGATTGATCTACCATATGATATTGGTATTTTTGGATTTACTTGTAATCGACCACATTTTTATTTTTCTAAGTGATTAAATTAAAAAAATAGTTTTAGGGTTAGTTTAATTCAAAAAAGTCAAAACATAGTGCAACCTTCGCATGGAGTCTTGTTATGTTACCTACAACCTAGCATAAATAATAAATGAAAGGGAAATAAGTAGAAATGGATTTATCCCCTAAACCACTTCTTAAACCCTTCTTGGAATGAGCTACTAGTTATGAAGATGCATGGCTTTCTACTCAATCCACCTCCAAAATAACACATCCCAAAACATACTTTTTATAAATGAGGCCAAAATTGTAACACTTCTTAGAACCTTCTTAGTCCCTTCTTATTCTAAATAACCCATCCCCAAAACCAAGTTTTAGTCCCTTCTTATAATGAGCTACTAGCTATGAAGATGTGTGGCTTGCTACTCAATCAACCTCCAAAATAACTCATCCCAAAACATAGTTTGTCTAAATGAGGCCAAATTTGGAACACGTGTGTATCTTTGAGTTGCGAATAATATAATGTCAGCCAAGATGGATTATTTTGTTTAAATAACACATTTTCCATTGTATTATGCCAAAGGCTTGAATTTCCTTTAATCATGTTTTTATATGAGTGACCTTTTTTTACTTAGCTCTACTCATTTTTTCCCTCCCGCTAAACTTTTCCTCACTTTTTCCCTCTCCCCTGTCTCAAACCCTCACAATAGCTCAGTTGCGCTCAGTTTGGCTACACTCTAATTGGTCAAGATGTATGTCACACGGATCTTGGCCAACCGCCGTTGGATATATCATGATCCGACGGGCTAGACGTCTCTCTCTCTCCCGATGGGTGCGCCTACCTTGTACGGAGAGGAGAGCCTGACAGGCTGGATGTCTCTCCCTCCCTTTCCCTGTCACAACTATACCAACCGCATCAACTAGCGCTCAGTTTAGCTATGCTCTGATTGGTAGAGATGTATGTCACACGGATCTTGGCCAACCACCATTAGATATATCATGATCTAACGGGATGAAGGTCTCTCTCTCCCGATGGGCGCACCTACCCTATATAGAGAGGAGAGCCCGACAGGCTGGTTATCTCTCCCTCCCTTTCCCTATCGCATGTGTATACCAGCTGCATATTCCTCCTCTCCTATTGACGTACGGTAGCGCGGCATGTAGAGATAGTTTTATTTTTTTCATGGTGTCATCGTAGAGCGTCTTCACTTGCTTTGCATGTAGAGATAGTTTTATTCTTTTCATGGTGTAATTTGCTAATATATTTAAAGTATTGATCCAACTTGTTGGCTGCATGTCTTATATGCAGAACCCGAAGATTTAAAGGTGCCTAGGAATCACATGTCTTCGCTCAAATAGGCTGAGACATTGATGGACTCAAGTTTTCCACTGATTTATTTGAGGTAGCTATAAGCTATTTAAAGATGTAATAATTTATACTAATGACTTATGTTTTAGATGATATTATCGACTGTGTGTGCTAACTATTGATTTAGAGACAAGCATATAAATCACACAGACTTAGGATCCTTACCAAGGTCATCACATCGAGTTATGTTTCCTGCCTTGTGATCAGGGCCGGTCCTTGGGGGACTGGCGGGGCACGCCCCGGGCCTAAAAAAATTAGGGACCAAAAAATTATAAGCCTAGTATACATATAAAAAAGATATAAAAAATATGACGCTAAAAAAACATATAAAAATATTTTTTATTGGGTTTGTGGGCAATCGCTCGACTCTAAGTGGCCAGTACCAGACATTGATCGATTCATCGATCGCCCCGTTCACTTCCCGAGTCCCAGTAAACTGCTCGCTAGCACTGGAACGTTTCCTAGTACGGTTTCGCTAAAAAAATCGGTAGTGGACTGGGCCTGTTTAAAGCATATAGCTTCGGATGTTGTCAGACTATCGATCTTCACATCCACTCGAAAAGGTATTTGGCATACCGATCAGAGACATACGAGGCGGGTTCTTTTCAACACATAAAAGTACGTCTTTTTCCTTTATATTTTTATTTTTCTTACATAAATTCCATTACATATTTTCTTTCTGTTTCATTCCCTTTCATTGTTTTTCATGTTTTTTCTTTGGTATATTTCTTTCACGCCTTCTCCTTTCAATTTTATTTTTTCTTTACCTTCTATCATGTTTAAATTAGATTTATATTTTTATGACTTTGTTCCTCATGTCTCTAAACATTGTTTCTACTTATTCTAAAAAAGTTATCTCTTGTGATTTTTCTTCCAGACTAAAATTGTGTTTGAGCAGTAATCGTGATTGTTTTCTCATGTTTCTAAACTTTTTCCCGTTTAAGTTTCACTATAATTTTCGGGCTTTGCTGCTAGAAATTTTCGAAGGAAATTTAAAGGTATCATATAAACATTGTTATTTCTACATAAATATTATAGTTGGAGTATACTTATAATATTTATTTTTCATCATATTATATATGTAGAAAAATTAATAAGAGATCCAAAATTTTAGTTTTGCCTCAGGTCCCTGAAATCTCAGGACCGGCCCCGCTTGTGACGTCGACAAGACGGTCGGAGGTGAGATGAAGCGATGGAAAAACGAAGCAGTGGAGGAAGCTAGCTATCAGCATAGTCGATGATTTTTTTTCGACGGTAATTTGGCAGGCTTTATAAACTTGATGATGCGGCTGCATCTCTTACCGACACTAAGATTACAAAGTCTATATGTGAGGCAAGTAAACTTGATGATGCGGTTGCATCTCTGACCGCCACTAAGATTATAAACTTGATGATTGCGATAAAAAAATTTGATAAAAAAAAGCGACTAGTCATATGTCGATATTTTATTTTCCTGACAACATACCATGGCAAGCAAAATCATAATCTCAAGACTGAATAGCTTGACTAAGACTAGCTGCTTCAGTCCCGATAATGACCTATCCGTTCAGGCAACTCGACAGCCTTGAAGCAAACTATGGTTTTTAACATAACATGAAAGGCGTCTGCAAGGTAAGAAGCCTGGCAGGACAATCCAGAGGAGGTTCGGTGGAATCGTTAGAGCGTCTTCACTCGTTGGAGTCCCCGTGCCAAAATCTGGGGCGAGCGTTTTGCCTGCGGGCGTCACGATCACGGGTTAACATCCCCAGGATCGGCGATTTTGGGCTAAATCCGACACGAATTTTCACAGTTCAGTCTTTTTACAGTTTGGTTAAATTTTCACATACAACAAAAATTCGACCAATTTATCATATAGTTTGGCACAAAACAAATATATAGCAAATAATTTAACAAGTTTTTAAACACGAGAATACCTTAAACTAAGTGTTGCCTTTGAGCATCCATAGGTACTCCACTAGATCATCATGTAGTTGTTGATGCACATGCAGGTCTCGGATCTATTGACGTACAGCAACAAAGTTAGCCCACGATGCTGCCATCTGGTAATCAAACTCTGCAAGAGGATCCTATCTAAAATATGGTTCACTGTCATCATCAAGCACTCGCTCCTCTCGTTCTCAATGATCATGTTGTGTAAAATCACATAGACATTCATCACCACCCACATTTGCTCTTGCGACCATGTCAGAGCGGGGAACCATACAACTGCAGATCGAGCTTGGAGCACACCAACCCGCTCGACATCCTACCTGCAAGCTTCTTGTTTCTTGGCAAAGTTGGCTTGCTAGCTGATCAGAGTGCTTGAGAGAGTCTTCACAAATATTGGTCATATTGGATAGATGTCATCTTTCAGGTAGTAGCCCTTGTTGTACTGGTGGCCATTGATCGCAGTCCATCGGGGACATCGCCATCAACAAGCTTGGAGAAGACAGGCCAGCACTGTAGGACATTGATGTCGTTGTTGACTCCTGTCATGCCAAAGGAGTGCCAAATCCAAAGAACATGTGTAGCCACTATCTCAAGTACCACACTACAACTTTCTATGTGGCCTTTGTACATTCTCTGCCAACCAAACGGACAATTCTTCCATTTTCAATGCATACAGTCGATACTTCCAAGCAGCTCAGAGAATCCTCTAGCTTCATCGATTGCAAGAATTCTAGCAATGTCTTCGGCATTGGATAATCTCAGATATTTTGGCCCAAACACTGCAATCACTACCCTGCAGAACCTGTACAAACAATGGAAGGCGGTGGATTCGACCATGTGGAGATAATCATCTTGTGTGTAACGAGGAGCTCCATATCATATGCATGGCCACCGTGCACTTCTATAGCGAGGAAAATCCCACCATGCCGGTGAAGTCTTTCTTGCATCTGAAATAGTTGTCGAAGTCCCGGAGAGCATACACAATCTTTTTTTTGACTATCTACTATGAGGCAAAAGCCCCACAGCCTCCCATTTTATTCAAGATAAAAAAGATTATTTACAAAACACAAGAGACAAAGAAATATGTACAATTGGCCATCCACCCTGAGGATGAGGAAGGACTACTCCCTATATGACTAAAACAAGAGAGACCCTACTGCAAGGTAGCCACCCAGGCTAGCAGCCGATCTTTATGCAAAGGTTTCATCCTGTGGCTTTGCAGTGTCATATCAAACACAAACAGCTTCTTCCATGCAGCAAAAGTAGGTCTGATGTTCTGGAAGATTTTATCATTTCGAACTTTCCATATATTCCAACATGCAATGAACATCACCTCAGCAAAGAAAGGCTGGTCAAAGGATTTCCTGGCATTTAAGTCAACTTGGAAACGGTCATTACCAGCACCCCATTCCACCTGAAGATAGCTCCAAATTCGAGCACTATAATTTCAGTTAAAAAATAGATGATCTCTATCTTCATGATGATTCCCAGGGCAAAGAACACAAGCAAAAGAATCAGTAACATTCCAGTGCCTCCTCTGGATTAGGTCCTTGGTATTTAAGCGGTCACTGAGAAGCAGCCAAGCAAACACTTTAATCTTCATGATGCACTTGCTTTGCCAAATCCACTTGTATAAAGGGCAGACAGAAAAACCCTCATAGACAGTTTGGTAAACTTAGCAGCAGTATATATCCCCCAGGAGCATTGCCAGGAATCAACCCCATTATCATCCAAATTAACTTGGTCCAGCCAGGAGGAAATCATGAGAAATTCATCATAGGCCTGCCCTGACAAAGGGAGATGAAACTCAATAGACCTATCCTGAAGAAGCACCATCTCCCTAACCGAGATCTTGTCATCTTTAGCATAAGAAAAGAGTCTGATGAATCTGTTTCTCAAAGGATTTCTGGAATCACCAATCTCCCAGGCATCAGACCAAAATAACATAGAGTCGCTGTAACATACCATAGGGAGAGCAACATTTCTATACTTTTCCATCAGGGAAACAATATCTCTCCACCAATAAGAGCCACAAGCCTTAGCAGCATGAGGAACCTCATTTTCATAATAGGACTCCCAAACCAGTTTCACCCAAGGAATGTGCATCTCCTTATTATAAAATTTATGCAGAAATTTAATAAGTAGAGCATCATTCTTGTGCTAAAAATCCACAATACCCAGCCGTCCTTTCATCTTGGGCTTGCACATCATATCCCAAGCTACCAGAGACTGTGTAGGAGTATCAGTGTTGTCTCTCCATAAACATTGTCTGATAATTATGTTTAATTGCTTAGTGATACCAGGGGGATATGAATGGTGCACAGAAGGTGTAATGGGATGGAAGAGAGAGCAGAGACAATCAGTTGTAAACGTGCCCCATAAGATAAGAAACTGGAGGTAGCAGTTAATCTCCTCTCAAGTATGTTAACCACAGGGGAAAGGTCCTGAATAGAGGGTCGAGTGGTACCAACCAAAAGCCCAAGGTAGGTGAAAGGGAGGGAACCCATTTGACATCCAAACTCAGTGGCCAAAACTTTCAGAACAGATACATCAACATTGATCCCATACATAGATGACTTGTGATAGTTGATATGTAAACCAGTGGAGACAGAGAATACAAAGAGCACATCCTTGAGGGCCAGAATATGATCCAGATCAGCAGGCATAATAAGAAGGGTGTCATCTTCATATTGAATTATGGGAAAATCAGAATCTCCAGTAATTATGGGGAGTTGTATTTTCCCCTCTTTCAACAGATTGTTTACAACAGACTATTGCAAATCTCCCCCAAGACATATAAGATAGGGGAGAGGGGATCCCCCTGTCTTACCCCCTCTTACATTTAAACTGTTTTCCAGGGACACCATTAAGGAGGACAGAGGACACACCAGAAGACAGAAAATCCTTGACCCATCTGATCCACTCCTCTCCAAAACCCTTAAACCTCATAATTTGCAGAAGAGCTTCATGTTCAATTGAGTCAAAAAGCTTTTTCAAAGTCCAATTTCAAAATAATGATGGGTTTTTTGGACACATGACACTGATAGATGTATTCCAAATACTAAGCAAGGCAGTCCTGAATAGTTCTGGATTTGATAAATCCATATTGATTCTTGTGCACACAATTAAGAATTTTCTCCTGTAACTTGTTTGCAGCAAGCTTGGTAATAAATTTTAGACATACATTGCTCAGAGAAATGGCTCTATAATCATTAACTCCCTCAGGAGAGTTCACTTTGGGCACCAGGGTAATGAAGGAAGAATTAATGTTTTACAAAGAGATAGTTCCAGCATGGAAATCATGAGCCAGCCTATAAAAGTCAGGGGAAATAATATGCCAACATTTCTTCAGAAAGAGGCCATTGAAGCCATCAGGCCCAGGGGCTTTATCAGCAGGCATGAACTTGATAATCAGATCCATCTCATCCTTTTCAAAAGGTTTTGTTAAGTCCTGAAGCCCATCAACTGGCTGTAAAAGAGTGGCAAGGTCAAACCCCATGGAGATGCCCTTAGCCTGGCCCATCCTGTCTTTGAATTTACTTAGAACCATCCCAGCCATTTGTTGATGATCAGAATAACTTTCACCATCCTCACCCTTTAAAGCAGCAATATTGTTTCTTCTAAACCTTTGACTAGCCATGGCATTAAAGAATTTGGTATTATCCTCCCCCACTTTGATCCATCTAATAGAACATCTATTTCTCCAATAAGTGCACTATGATTTAAGAAGTTTTTCAATGTGTAATTTGACAATATTTCTGAAGTTGAATTCAGGCTTTGTCAGAGTCCTTCTCTCCTCCAAATTATCAAGGAAAAGGATCACCTTATTGTAGTTCTCAATGTTTATTTTGATGGTGGACAGACTAGTTTGCCATCTCTTGAGATCATAACACAGGCATTTGAGTTTGTGTGCAAGGCAAGCAGCACTATTGGACTTGAAAGATGGTTTGTTCCAAGATTTTTTCACACACTCCAAGAAAGTGGGATGCTGAACCCAGAAATTTTCAAATCGAAAAATCTTCACCTTAGGGATAAAAGTATCAATTGTTACCACACAAGGAACATGATTAGATGAGGATTTAGCCAAAGGTAGCACAACAATGTTAGGGAATTTTGTTGTCCAAGATGGAGTGGTGAAGAACCAATCTAATTGCTCAAGCAAAGGATCATCTTGCATATTGGACCAGGTGTACATTCTTCCTTTGATAGGTAGTTCCACCAGACCAAGATGGCCAATGAGTTCATTAAAAATAAACATATCATTCAAATCTCCCCCAGGCTTGTTTCTGTTGTCCTCAGATCTGATAAAATTAAAATCCCCTAGGAGGAGCCAAAGGGAATCAACTTCAATTTGAATATTGTAAAGCTAGGTTATAAAATTATCTCTTTCAGGACCATGTCAAGGCTCATATACAGCAACAAGGGTCCAGCTATCATTATTATGTGTGGATTGAAAATTAATCATGACAACAAATCTCTGAACTTGCAATAAGGATTCCTAAAACATTGCAGAACTCCACAGAACAATAATGCCTCCAGAAGCCCCAACTGAGGGGGAATAAGCAAAATTATCAAAATGTTTTGGGCAGAACTTTCTAACTATACGGTGGTCAAAATAATCCATCTTAGTTTCCTGTAGGCAGATGATAGAGCAATGAATTTCCTCAATTTTAGCACGAACATCTCTTTGCCTTTTCTCAGAATTTAGGCCCCTAACATTCATATCAAGCACACACCATTTTCTGTAGGACCGATTATCCATTACAACCCATGAAATAGCACAAAAACAGATTCAGGTAGCTAGTCCTAAACCCCCAACAAAGTCTGACATCAAAACAAGACACACAAAGTCTGACAAGGACATAAAAGGAACTGAAAATAACAAAAGGGAAATAACAGAAGCCCTCAGAGTAGAGCCTCCATCCATGCTTCATATGACTTGTGCTCATCATTTGGAACTAGGGGCTTCATCTGTGTCCTTGGAGTCAGCCCAAAGCTTCTCCCTTGTCAGCTCCTTTTTGTCAATTCCCAAACTGAGACCCACTGCTTGGAGAGTGGCAATTGGCGTTGGAGGGATGTCCTCAAGCGGGTCTGGCCCTTTCTGAGTATCATCCCGCCCACAGGAAGTTGTATCTACCCCAACTTCCTCAATAAGTGTCAGTCTGGCCTTAGGCATCTTCCTCTTCTTTTTTGCCAGAGTTCTGGAATCAGGAAGGGCAACATGCATATTCCCATCCCTACTAGAGCAGCTACGTGTACTACGACGTAGACCACGATCACACAAAGGCGTTTTCTGTTTTCTCTGTTTCCTGGTGCTTTTCAAGCAAACAACAACCTCATTGGCCCCAAAGCCAGAAAACTTGCTAGATGAAGCAGGTGAGGAAATAGCAATTTTCTTTCTGTTTGAAAAAACTGAAAAATCCTTTGTCCCAAAGTGCCCAGACGTGAGACTAAGACCCTGATGCTGCTCCATTGCTTTAGTCCAAGATCTTTTAGTGAGGAGCAAAGTGCTAAACATAGAAGGGACTGATAGAGAAATTGGCTTTTGCTGGGAGCAGAAAGTTGGCAGAGCATAGTCCAAGAACCTTTTCAGCTACATTCCAGGAGGTAAATCAGGCCCCATCCCACAGCCACCAGGAGAGGAGTTAAGAAGCTCAGAGACAGGGTTAAAATCAATCACATCCATTTTCCTCACCAGATTGACAATCACATTATTGTTTGGATCATTATTGACTGAATCATCAGAGTCAGACTCATTCTGAACAATAGAGAAGTGCACATCTTCAACCACATGCTCTTCAGGTATAATGGCAAGCTCCACAGCAGGTTCAGGCTGAAAGAAGTCATCATCTTGCACATTGGGAATATGGGGCACCTCATTCCAGCCAATTTAAGGAAAGGGGGCATGACAAAGTCATTGTCATTATGCTGCAAATGTCCAGGCATAGGGTGGGGATTTCCATCAGGGGGCATCTGGTCCTCATCAGCAGGGAATGCATCAGCAAAGTCTGCCGTTAGGATGTAGCAGCCAGCAGTCCAAGTCTCCCTGACTGCCCCAATAAAATTCCCAAAAACAATGTCCTGAGGCACACGTGTAGGAGAAGGAAAAGAAGCATAAACCATTGTCCTCTCCACAACATTCTCATCCTGATGCCAATGATGAAGTTGGCCAAACGTGGCAATAGCGTTAGCAATGTCATAGTCATTACGATAATCTAGAGGAAGCCCCAGGAACATCAGCCAGCCATTGCGGTAACCATGCTCAACTCTATGATTATCCCTATCATCATGAGCAACAAAGCTAACAGAAACCCCTTCCTGAGGGAGCGCAAATGGCCCATGATCCAGCAGAGCAGCGCGAGCAGCCGCACTGCGCAGGCGGAAAACCCCAAACCAAACAGACAAGGCTGGACATCCTGCTCTCTGCAGAGTATGCACAATGAAGTTTCAAACCTAGTCACGCCAGAACTGCTCCGTGCCAGGGGGCGCCGGGGGCGTCAGAATCGCCATACAGAACGTGTCATGGCGTCGAGGCGGCGTCGCCGAGAGATTGTAGAAGGTCCTGGGCCGACGAGTTGGTCCACCATCGATAATGTGATGGCCCAAAGGAACCCAGGGCTGCGGGTTGAGCGGGAAGTTGGCCATTGGAGGAGGACGGAGCAAGGTAGTTGGGAGTGGCGGCGGCGGTGGATTCTTCCGAGGAGATGGTGGGCAGAGGAGGGGACCGGAGAGGCAGGGCCCTGTTCAGGAGATGCCTTGGAAGATGGAACGGCAAGCTTGTCCAAAAGGCAACTGATGCAAGAACCGCCAGGCTTGCTTTTTTTCGGCAACCATCGCATAATTGTTTTCTACGTGCAATCTTTCTCAATATGACCGAAATAAAAGCAGCGCCGGCAGCGAATCTTTTTTGTGCAGTCCTTAGTATTGTGGCCCATCGAGAGGCAGCGACCACAGTTCCAGAAGCGGTAGGCAATATCCTCAACTACTTTATCGAGCCCAAAGAGGTCATCCTCCTCTGAATCCTCCAAGACAATTGGCCCATTACTCTCCTGGGTCAGGGGAGGAGCCAGACCAGCAGCCTGGTGCCCATAGTTTGAATCAGCGGATTTCTTGGGCAGTTCAGCAGAGTTAGCTGACAACACAGGGATCGGCAAAGAAATCTCTCCAGCAGAATAACCAGCGCATGCATCATAAGATAAATGTTGAGAGAAAGAAAGGAGCCTTTGAGTAGGGCTACCCCTCCGCAGGGTAGAGCGCACATGCTTAAGTTTTAAAGCATGAAGGCCATGATCAGTTCTGCGTTTGTTTGGACTGATCAGCGTCCATTCCTCCTTAGACTCCTTCTGCCACAAAGAGAATTCCCTGACCCAATTGGGACCGCCATGTCCCCAGGTATGAAAAAAACATTTTGAATTGATCACAAGAGAAAGATCTAAGACCATTGACCATGAAACCAACTTGCTTAGAAGCAACCGAAAATATGAACACCCTGTCAGATAACTGAACCACGGACAATTCATAGACCAGCAATGCAAGCTTCTAAGGCCATACTGACAGAGTCTGGATTAAGACGAAACTTTGATATGTCGAAAGAGACCACCAAGAGGAAATGATTGGCCTTACCGATAGGATGAACCGTAGAACGAGACTTCTGTTTAACATCATTTCTGAAGATAAACCCAGGGGAGAAATCCAGTCCCAGAGCTATGGAGGAGAAAACAGCAGAATCCTGAATCTGATCCTCAGACACAGCAACTAAACTTTCATGAGAATGTTTTAACAGATCTCCAAAAGGCAATCTTGAGAAAGAGGTCTCGTCCCATCCTGAATTGGCGCCCAAACACTGCTCTGTGGTGCAATGGATCATCGGTAAAGTAGTCGGCATACAACATGCAACAGCCCTCCATCCACTGCCTCGGCTTGCCCTTCTGGTGTCCTAGCGCCGAACCGCCATGTTGCGGTTCGCATTCTGGGCGTACAGGCCGGCCAGACAAGCAAGGATCATCATGTGCTCTACATGATCGGTGGCGGCAACCATCTCTTCCTCCATTAACGCGGCGAACATTTGCTCGTCGTTGTCAGAGTCCATGAAGACAAATCGCTTTACACCTACTGGGCGTGCTTGGCACGCAACAGTCCGTAGAACAACAAGGAGGAAGGGAGTCTCAGTGAAGTTAGGTTGGTTTCGCGTAGGCGTGCGGGCGGCGGAGAACGGCGGTAGGTTGGTGGGGAAGGAACTGGGCGACTGTTTAGCGTGAAAAATTGCCGCGCTGAGTTTGGCCTAGCCTAAGTTCGCCAAATGGATTTTTAGCCCAATCTAACGAATTTTGTGCTCTTGGGGCATGACTGGAAAGTTTTCGCCGGATAGTGCCGAAAATGGACATGAGGATGTCCGTTGGGGGCTGGGGCCAGGGCCAAGTGGATATCCTCTTACAAGGGTCCATACATATTCTCCTTTAGGTAATCCATAGGAGGTTGCTCCAGCCTTACATAGTTTTATTGGCAGTAGTGCTCGCCAAAATAAGGCTGGTCATAGTAGGAGTAACTTCACTTGTAACTTAGAGTCCAAGTTAGCAAAGAGAGATATAGAATGAATAACTAGCTATGTTATTGTAACATCACACATACCAATGCAAAGTGTGTTGATACGTTGGAAACATATCTTTAATTTTTGATGTTCCATGCTTGTTAGTATCTACTTTGCTTTGTCTACAATTTGAGGTGCTTTTTACATGTTTTCTGGTACTAACCTATTAACAAGTTGCACAGTGTCAGTTGCCTGTTTTCTGCTGTTTTTTGTTCCAGAAAAGCTAGTAAAGAAATATTCTCGGAATTGGACGGAACAAACGTCAAAGCCAATAACTTTCCGTAAGGAACAAGAAGTCCAGAGGGGAGACGGAGAGGCGTGCCAGGACAGCCAAACCCCCCTAGGCGCGTCCATGGGTGGGCCCGCGCCTGGGAGGGGTGTTCCCCCTGGCCTCCGCCTCGGCCTTCCCTTCGCCTATAAGAATCCCCCGATACAGAAACCCTAGGCACCTGATCAAATCTCCACGAAACCGTCTGTAGCCGCCGCCACCATCGTCCCTAGATCGGGGGGATCTGAAGTTCTTCTCGGCACCCTGCCAGAGGGGAGATCATCCTGGAGGCCTTCTCTCCGGTATGATGCGTGAGTAGTTCCACCTTGGACTATGGGTCCATGTAGTAGCTAGATGGTTGTATCTCCTTTATGCTTTCATGTATAGATCTTGTGAGCTCCGTTCATGATCAAGATCTAATCTATTTGTAATCATGCATGTTGTGTTTGCTGGGATCCGATAGATATTGAGATTATTATGTTGGTTTGATTAATGGTTTTGTCTTTATGATTCTATCATGTCTGTGTTGTTTGTGATCTTGCATTGTCTCTGTTGTTAGTAGCTATCTTGGTTGAGTAGTTGCTAGTGACTCCAAGAGGAGGTATTTATGCTCGGTAGGGGGTTCATGCCTCTAGTTTCCAAGGGAAGTGACATAAATCTCTTCGGTTCTAGATGTGCTGTTGCCACTAGGGAGAAAACAACGGTCTCTTGTTCATCAAACATGTGGACTGTTTACCTTACACACTTTGCTTAAAGCAGTTGTTTGTTGCTTGAAACTTAATACTGAAGGGGATTCGGATGATAACCTGAAGGTGGACTTCTAGTCATAGATGCAGTTGGATGGCGGTCTATGTATCTTATTGTATTGCCCAATCGAATCTCATGGGATCTTTCTGACTAGTAATTGCATTATTATGCCTTGCTTAGTTCCGGTCAATTGCCCTGCTGTAATTTGTTTACTCTTCATGTCATGTTGTTTATCTAAGGAGAGCCCTCTAGTGAACTATGGACCCCGGTCTAATCTTTACCATATCTTCCACTGTTACTTGTTTACTTACTGCAAACCATTACCTTCCACACCATACGTTTAATCCTTTGTTACAGCAAACCGGTGAGCTTGACAACCTCACTGATTCGTTGGGACAAATTCTTGAGTTTGTGTTGTGTAGGTCTCCGCATTGCTAGCAACACCTGTGTGACGTTTCCTTCCTCCTTCTGGTTCGATAACCTCGGTCTCTACTATGGCAATACTTGTTGTTGTGCTCAGCACACCTTGCTCTTGGGGTTTCCAACGAAGTCCTCTCTGTCAGGCAACAAATTTTCTGGCGCTGTTGTCGGGGAGGCTAAGGACGTGTTCACTAGGACAGTCCTTCACTTCCTTTCTCTTTACTTTATTTTTAGTTTTCTTTGTTTCTTTTGCTTGGTTTTGTTTGCCTCTTTTCAAAAAAACCAAAAAAAATTAGTCTAGTTTGGTTTGCTTGCTTTATTCAAAAACACAAAAAAATAGTTCCTACTCTAGTTGCCACCTTGCACTAGCTCACCATGTTGCTCCCCAAGTTCGCCTAGAAGGATCTTGCAATAGGTAGTGGCTCCATAATTGGGAAAGATAATATTGAAGAATTTTTTAATCATATTAGCAAGCATGAGGACATTGAGGATAAATCTATAGCAAAACTTGCTCGTAATTATGAGATTGATGCAACTTCTTTAGTTCATATGTTGGAGACTATGTTTGTTAGCCTTAACCCCTTCATACAATTCTTGTTCCTAAAACTAAAATAAGAAAAGAATGCTGAAAAGAAAAAATTCATCCTTAAAACTTTATCAAAAGAATTTCATGATGTTGTCAGGGAAGCCAAAAAGGTATTTGAGCGTTTCAATATGCTAGGCTCAAGTGTAGATGTTGTGGGTATTTCTGATAAAACTAAGCCTAGAGAATAATTTAAGATACCCATACCCTTTAAGCTTGTTGGAACGCATGAAGTCTTTAAAAAGAATTTTGATTGGATTGCTCCTGAAAATCTTTTTGATGAAAGTAGTAGACCAAAGAGAGATGAGAAGGGATCCTCCAAAACCCATTTGGATGAGATACCTTTTATAGTTGAAGGACTTTGCAAGTATTGATGTTAATGCTTCTTCATTTGAAAATACTTGATTCTTCTTGCTTCTTGTGCCTAACTTAAAGACGTGAAAGAAAAGTACTTGTTAGGAGATAACCCAAGAGTTTTCTTGAGTCTTGGAAGTTATTAGTTCAGTAATGACCTCTTCTTATCCTTTTTGTTTGCTTTTTATGCCAAGAATGACCTCTAATGAGAGGGAAGTAAGATTTGGAGAGTTGCTGTCCCGAAACAGATTTCTATCCTCCATAAAAATTCGTGAGGAGTCTCTGTAACTCGGATTGAGCTCAAAATTTATGAATAAATCCCCCAGTATGTTAGCTAACTTTCGTTAGTTCAACACTTTTTGATTTCAGCAACAGAAGATGTTCGAAAAAATCAATTTCTACCTGTTGGTCTGTTTTGACAGATTTCTGCCATTATTTGCATTTGCTTCTTATTGATTCATTTTTTAGTTCTTTTTGGGAAATTGAGATTTTTGAAGGAGTTACTACAGTAGCTTGTGTTTTTAGTGAAAAACCTTGATGTTCCAAAGCTTTGCTAGAGGTCTAATATCTTTTAAATAAACTAATGTTGCTAATGAAGATTGTGTGAAGGAAAAATTTCAGGTGTAGAGAGAAATGATGCAATGAGATGAGGAATGGACAAAAGCCCAAGTTTGTGGATGCCACCATGGTGTCACCCCAAGAAATATCCAAGAGGTACAAGCGTCAAAGCTTGGGAATGCCTTGGGCATCCCCTTCTTCATCAATAAAAAGCTCAGGTCTGTCTAGACACTTCGTTTTTATTGTTTCATGCATAGTTGTGTTGTTCTTGGAGCGTCTTAGTTTTCGTTTGCTTTGCTTAGGTTGTTTAGTTTGCTTGAATAAAGTAGTTTGGACCCCGTTCTCGTTGTGTTGTTTTGCAAATAAGTTGCTTGGTGTTGGGAAGGAGTAGTAAGTTCTTGCTTGAAGTGCAAGAGGAGCTTGCATTGACTGTGACTTAGAGTTTAGCATGACATGCTAGGTGTTGTTTTGATCTTATTTTTAGTGATTATTGCTGTAACATGTCTTGTTCCAAACAATTGGGATTGCTCAGTGTGCATTGAAGAAATTATGCGTTGTTTTAGCATGCAAAAGTATAGTATTGTGGTATTCTCCTTTAATGCTTTGTTTGGGTTGACTTGGCACATGCTCACACCATGTTATGACTATGACAAGTCACCATTAGCCTCTATGATCATGTAGTCATTGACTTGTAGTACCACTTTATGCTTTGATTATGCTTTGTTGCTCTGCATGATTGTGGCCATTATGCTCTCTTAGTTGGTTGCTCCCAGTGTTTTGCTAGCCTCCAATTGTATGAGTAAGCTCTACTCATGCTTCCAGCTCCCACGAAACCAAGTTATTCCAAAGTATCCACTATAAAATTCTATGCATGGTGTGTTACACCATTCCAAGTATATTCTTGTTTTTAGCTATCTTCCAATTAAAAACTATTTTATTATGTGAAAACTTAGTGATTAAAGCTCTCACAAACTTGATGGCACACTTTATATTCCTTGCCCCTAATAAACTTGAACCATTGTGTCATCTATGTTGTATATGCTTGCACTTATACGTTGAAATTAGCAGAACCGTGTTGTCACGGGGAACGTTTTCAACATTGCATTTGTACTTTGTGCTCAGTTGATATCATGCTCTTTTGTCTATGGATGTCACCGGTGTGAAATAAAGAGGAAACTGATAAGTCCATGGAGTAAGTATTCTGTGTTAGAGAAACGCCTGGGCCGCTAGCCAGCATCACCATAGTGAGCTATCTATAGCATCACCGTAGTGAGCTATCTTACACATGTTGCTTAAAACAGTTATCTGTTGCTTGCAACTTAATACTGGAGGGGGTTCGGATGATAACCTAAAGGTGGACTTCTAGTCATAGATGCAGTTGGATGACGGTCTATGTATCTTGTTGTATTGCCCAATCAAATCTCATAGGATCTTTCTAACTAGTAATTGCATTGTTATGCCTTGCTCAGTTCCTGTCAATTGCCCTGCTGTAATTTGTTTACCCTTCATGCCATGTTGTTTATCTAAGGAGAGTACCTCTAATGAACTATGAACCCCGATCCAATCTTTACTATTGATACATCTTTCACTATTACTTGTAGGGGTGGGCATAAAAAACTAAAACCGAACACCGAAACCGAATTAACCGGAACCGAAACCGAATACACCAAACCCGAATTAGCCGAAACTAATTTCGGTCAGTAAATATAATTAAACGAATTCATAAATACTAATTCGGTTTTAACTCTCTGTTAACCGAAATAACCGTATAAATCGAAAAATATACGTGACAGGGCTAAATATATTTGTGATTCTGTCTCACGCGTCCATTACTGTACGTAGATACTAGCTCATGCACATATGTATGTCTCCAGCCACATGCACGTACATGTTCGTGGTTGAACTGTCAATTGTGTCTATAAATTTTGTTGGAAGCCTTTCAATTGTTTTCTTTTTTCGGATATAATCATGTATTTTAGCTGAACTCTCAACACATACAATTTGTTGAATGTATACGGCTTGGAAGATAGACATCATTTTTTTGAACGAGCAAGATATATATCATGCTTATTATGTTTTTTTTCTACACATGCATTTAAGACATCAGCTAGCCATGTATTGCTTCATGTACTTGCTGACCTGGAGGTTGCTTCCGGTGCGCCGATGAGTGGTTTAGCTCGTATGGATCTACATAAATTATGGCACAGTGTTGTTATTTTCAGAAGTTCGGTAAAAAATCGAACACCGAACCGAATTATCCACTAACCGAACTATCGATTAATTAGAAAACCGAAAAAATTTCGGTGTCTATTTTGTAGAAACCGAATTATAGAAAAACCCGAAAAACCGAACCGAATTAACCGAAAAACCGAATGCCGACCCCTAGTTACTTGTTTACTTGCTGCAAACCATTACCTTCCACACCATACGTTTAATCAAACGGTGAGCTTGACAACCTCACTGATTTATTAGGGCAAAGTCTTGAGTTTATGTTGTGCAGGTCTCCGCGTTGCTAGCAACACCTGTATGACGTTTACTTCCTGCTTCTGATTCGATAACCTCGGTCTCTACCCCTCGTCCGCCGCCAGGACGACGATGAGCCGTAACCCACAGCCAAGCTCTGGTGTCGCTACCTACTCTTCGGTCCGCGTCAGGGTATGCGCTCTTCCACGCCTACGGCACCGACGAGATTGGGCAGAGCCGCCGATTAGGACGACGCCAGGATGAGATTGGGCAGCGTCGCCGCCACGAGCCGCAGCTACGAGCCGCCGCCATGACAACGACGAGCCGCAACCCGCAGCGCTCACGCCGCCTCCCGCAGCGCCAGGACGACGAAGAGGGGCAATGAGCAGCGACCATGCCGCCTCCCATAGCGCCAAGGGCTAGCTCGGCCGAAGCTGCTCCATGTCGCCACCATCTCCTCCGCTCTTGCCGGCGTTCAGGGACTCCGTCTGTTACCTTCTCTCAAGAGCGTGCGATGCAAGGTGCATGGACGGGTGGGAAATAGTCGCCCAAGCAGGTGCGGGGCGCTGACCCCTAATGGTCGCCCAAGCAGGTACGGGGCGCTGACCCCTAGCGATTTGGATAGTTTTCGCGGGATGGACTCGGCAGTGCTCCATCGCGAAGCTCGATTCCAACTTCGCAACCGGGCAGTGCCGAGGGGGCGTTTTTTATACCGTTCCGAGCGTTTGTCTTACAAGTTGAAGAGGACGGCAACAAACTGCTAGGCCAGCAACAAACTTCAATCTGGTAAGTTCCAGGTTTGGCCAGCAAGTTGAGACTTTGCAGTTTATGACCAGGTGGATTGTGTCAGTTTGATTCCACGCCTGTTGTCAGGGCAAATTATTTTTTCACCGTATTTTTTGGTACATCCTCCGGTTCAAATAAATGCATGTTTATGTTTTGATACTCTCTTTGACCCAAATTAGTTGACTTAGATTTGTCTAGTTTTGGTTGTATCTAACATGATTTAATATTAGATTCATCCATATCTTGATGAATTTGAGTCACTAAATTAGTTTAGACCAGAGAGTAGATACATCCAAATCTAGCCAAATCCAAGCCATTAATTTAGATACAACTGAATCTAGAAAATCCAAGAGCATTAATGTAGATAGGAGAGGCATCTGCAAGCCAAAGAATTGGGGAACTAACCAAAGAGAGGCCAAAATTTCGGTCATGAGGAATAAAAAGTGTGTTAGCTTTGCCCACCAACCAAACAAAACCCTAATACAACTTCTGTAAGCCAGGAGAGTAATCTGGTTGTGATAGATCTTTCTACTAAAACAAATTTTGTAGGTAATTGACAGTTCCAAAATTTAGTTAAGGCTGAGATAGTGCTGTTAGCAACATTCAGCAAACACAATGCAACAAATACTTCTATTTTGGAACAAGCAATAAATCATTCTGAAACTGCTCTAGATTTCGCAAGGCCATCATGAGCTATCCACATGCAGGCAAACCAAAATCACAGAAACCAGGAAATGAAACAGAGTAATTTAACCCAAACCAATACATAGATAGATAGCACAGATGAGTAAACCGGATTCTAGATCCAGCGACCCAAACAGTTCCAATTTCAAAAGGGTATAATAGGGATAGATAGATAGATAACAAAGTACTAGCAGCACCTCAAGCATTCGGTGTAAAAGAACACACAAATCCAACAGTTATCTTGATGCCTATGTATGTGTATCTCAAACACCCAGAAGCACTAGATACGCAGGATGGCAACCACGCAGAGCTGCTTACTTGCCACCACCAACTTCCTTCACGGCGCAGATCTGTTCTTCACCCATGGCACACATCACAGACAGGATCAGGTCCTTGCCCTCAGCAAATCCATCCTTGATCTGCATTTCAGAATGCAAATAAATAAAGATAACGCAATAGGAAGTAGAGCAGAAAGGACATGCCAGTCAACAAGTTTTGATAGCTGGTTAACAAGCTTTCATAGCTATAGCACCAACCTGGGTAAGCAGAGCATCATCAGTGGGAAGCTTCAGGTCATCCTTAGTGTCACCACTCTCAGTTAGGAGGCTAATCTGTAAAAACCCTAGTCAAATTAGAAACAGGAAAACTTTTGCAAAACAATAGTAAGTAAAGTCAGATTGGAAACAACATACAAATCCATCTTCAGCAATGTCAATCAGCTGATAATCTTGACGGTCAACATGGGGGACCTGGATGATATGGCAATAAATGAAGTAAGATAACATGTGAGGAATAGCAAAATATACAACTACAAGAAGCATGATCTCTATGTAGATTACATCACAATTGTGGGATGAGGGAACAATATCCTCAAGCTTCTTTGAGGTGAAGATGTCAATGGCAACAAAGTGGCACTTTGCATGACCATGCTTCCCAGTCTTGGAAGTGGAGACCTCAACAACCTAGCACAAAGATTAACCAAACGAATCATCAGAACAAGTACAGGAATTTAGATAATTTTCTTGTGGGAGACAGAGCAAAGAATTGTCGGATTACTAGCAGCAACTGGACAAGCAGATGTGCAAAACAACAACAAACCAGCAGGAAACACTTACATAATCAAGTGAAATGAAATCATGACAGCTTTGAGCAAAAGTACGAAAAATATTGATTGCACCGAGGTAGGTAGATACCCCAATTAAACAGAAGGGAGAGCACAGGGAGGTACAGCATGGAGAATGCTCATAGATCTACTTTAAATAAGAGTCTTATACTAATTAAATATCATATATCAGTGAACTACGACATCTCTAAACATACCAGCTTGCTGATTAAATATGCAAGTTAAATTCCCTGTAAAATAGACAACGCCCTTGTAAAACTAACTTCGCGAAATCCTGCAACGTTAAGATTTACTGTTGAGATGGATAACTAGATCCTAATCTATAACCGAGCCGAATCCGGACACACCTTAAGAATTACGGAAACATAGGTTTGATATACCTAGGTAAAGATCCTAATCCACAAAAGTGGAATCAAAGAAACCAGGGTAAAATTACTCCAGACTTGCGGATCTACCAACTACTAGAAACAAAACAGATCGTCGCAGCAGGTTCGCATCAATCACACATACGAACAGAAGAGAATACAATCGACCGCGGGCTTTCCTAATGGAAGAGAAGATCTAAAAGGCGCAGACCTTGCAGGGACGGTTCTTGATGACGATGTGTCCACCCTTGCGGATAGCGCCGGCCTGCTGCGGGTAGGTCTTTGACGCGCCGGAGTCGGCCTTGGACTCGAAGTGGTGGTCCTCGCTGTCCGACATCTCCGACGATCCTCCTGAGCACTGCCACAACAAAACGTGTCAGCAACAACAATCGGTTAACGAAAAGAGGACGATGAGAAGAACAAACCCGAAATCGATTAGATTTACGGCAGATCTGTATTAGGAAAGCGGGAGAGGAGGTGCTCACCGGCGGTCGGCGAAGTGGATTGGGAGGGGAGACGAGAGGCAGCGGCAGCGAGGGGATGGATCCAGGAAGCTAGGGTTCTTGGCTCAGCAGTCCTCTCAGCTTTTTATGCGATGGGGATGGGGATAGCCGCCGCCGGATAGGGGTTCCCTCTACAGGCCCATAATGGCCGTATGTCACATCAGTCCGTAGTGGGCCTACCCCGAGGCTCGATAGGGATTTCATCTACAGGCCCATAATACAAGAAAACACGCTTATTATGGATGCGCAAAGGCCATGTTTCGTGCAATATTGGGCCATATTGGTGTTCCTTTTTTTCTGGGGGTAAAACCCCAAAAAGTCCGGAAATGCTAATTGCCGTGCCACACGTCGCACATGAGACATGACCAGTCTCTACTCAAAAAAAAATGAGACATGACCGGTCCATTTCAAATGCTGAGAGCATGTATAATGGGAGGTGTTTAGATAAGTGTTTATAAAAATAAACCAACCATTTTGCTAAGCATTGGTCCTATTTCTATAGAAGAGGTGTTTAGTTAGACATCTATATATTATAAATAAGCACCGATGCCTTGCATTGTACATGCTCTAATGGCTCTTTTAATTCTTTTCGGTTTTTTATTTTTTATTTTTTATTTTTCTGTTTTCTTTTTTTAGTTTACCTTTTTATTTTTTCTTGAAAAATGTTTATTATATTTAAGAAAATACTCATGTTTTAATATTTGGTTTATGGTCTTTTAATTTGTTTCATAATTCTTTTAATTAAGTTTCAACATTTGCGTGGCAGTGAATTAAAGTAGCTTTTTCTAAAGTTAGCCTAAGCTAACAGAGTGCAATTTACGTACCCTAATTATTTTATTGCTTTTACAAATTAGCCTCACTACCAAAGACTTCGTACCATGTATTCATTCAACACTGCAGATAGAAATATCAATATTTTCACGAGATCATTGTGTGGTGTCATATTTGCTTTAAATGTATGCTTTTCTTTCATGTTATTCACAACCATATTAATGTAACATCCGAGTATTACAATTTAGAAATAAGCAGATATTAGGTGTGTACATTGCAATAATGCATAGAAAATTCGAATATTTTTTACGCTTTTGATCAAAATTTGTCAAAGTGATTGAACCTTCTCTTACTCGATGGAACTAAAATAGATCATCAAGCTGAGTGCGATAAGTTTCAATATGACATTTGCTAAGACCTTATTTTGGGTAAAGATGATTTGATTTATGGGTAGATTAAATGGAATAAAACTAAACATACAACACATTACTTAATGAAGAATACTAGATATTCTAGAGATCATATCATGGTATTCTTTACAATAACTCATTGATACCAAGTTAAGTATTTAACTCAAGTAAAAGGAATTCAATAACAACAATCTTGATCTATCTTGTTCTTATCTATTTCTATCATGAGCATCATGGTAATTCTAGACCCCAACTCTTTAGTTTATATTGAGTAGGAAGGAATCAAGTCAAGACCTTTTACCACATATCCATCTTTCCATACTAATCATTTTCATCCCTATTGAACAATGTTCTAGTATCTGTTGATCATCAATATTGGGTGATCAATTCTTGATCTATCGTATCTTATCCTTTCAACTCTTGACCTATTATATTGTTCCTTCTCAAGTCTTGAAAGGAAAGAAGTAAGAAGAGATAAGTAGTTATGCTAGTTTGAGTTATCATGTCTAGGATGAGAGTCTAAGGAGAGAATCTAATTCACATAGAAGTTGGAGGAGTTAACTCACTCCTAAATGCGATACATGAGTTATTTTGAATAAAGATATATGTTGGTAACAATAAGATTATAAGAATGAATTTTGAAGATAAAATTACCAAGGAGTAATCTTATTGGATCAGGTAGACATGGTCATTGAGTAATATCTTTTAGTCAAATGAAATTTTAAGAAGATAGTTATTTTGCAAGTTAGTGTTGTAACTAGCTCGTTGATTAACAGATGATCAAGGTTTTGTTATGACCGATTTGTCATATACTAGGAGGGGGCCCAACCATGGGCCCAATTAGGGGCTTAGCCCATTTATTTTATCTATTTTTAGCTCATAAATACTGGTTGAAAACGGACGTGAGAAATCAAGCAATAATCATATCATTATTGCTGACTCCCAAAGGAGTCGGCCTCTCCTAGCCCTAGCCGCCACCGCATCCTTGCGCCGTCGCCATGGCGCCCTGTCGCCGGCGTCCTCCTCCTCGGTCGCGCTAGCTCCCCTCCTTCCCCTACAACCTACGCCCTAGACACGATAGAACCCCAGCTCCTACCAGGTTTCCTGATTGGATGTTGTTGATAACGGGATCATATCATTAGAAGAATGATATGATGAACATACACCCAAAGTAGATTTAGCAATATGATCTAGTCATTAAGTTTGCATTGATACATCAAACATATATGAAGTATACTTAATCCTTGGACCATGATATCATGGCAATCGCTAAGACCGGAAGAGTGCCTCGACAACATCAGATGTCACACTATAATTGGGTGACTATGAAGGTGGGTTCAGGTATTCCAAAAGTGTTATGTTGAGGCTCATGGATCAAGAGTGGGAGTTTTGCATCCGAATGATAGAGAGATATACTCTAGGACCTCTTTGTGATATCACATGAACGCCGCTTGCAAGTATGTGTCTAGGTCACAAGGATGTTGTATCACGTAACGAGTAAAGAATACTTGTTGGGAACGAGATCAAACTAGGTGAAAGGGCATGTATGCCTCCATGTGTGGTTTTGGTAATTAATGACAATCTATATGGACTAATGTGTAAATTGAGTTTCACTTGTAGGTTTTTCCATTGGCATTGCCTGGGCCATGTGTTGGTCTTGAAGTTGAAAGATGAAGAAATGGAGAAGGAGAAGAAGAAATGTCCAAGGGCTTTGTGCCCATTGGAACCATGAAGAAAGAAGGGGCTTGAAGGTTGATCAAGACAAGTGCAAAGAGTTGAATCTCAATAGATCAACACTCAATAAGGGATGAAGAAGGGCAAGCTCAAGATCCACCATCTCTAGAAGATCTCATGCTTGGGGCTTCCCATCTGTAACACCCTTAGATCGGCCCTATGCAAGTCTTAGCGATTCCCGCCAAACCCACATAGAAACGATTCAGAGGTGCCCACCAGGCACTTGTGTGCGGGTGGAAAATGAAGAAATATCATTACACAATAGTTCATAATGGAACCCACAGAACATACATATACAACAATGACTCCACAAGTCAAGAATATAGTTATATAGTACAAAGATCCAAATCACCTTGAAAACGATACAACGTCCAAGTACGGACAAGATGCAAATGGGGCTAAGAGATCTGAAGAATAACCAATGGCGTCCATAACGCTGCCCAGGCCAAATCGGAAGGATAACCCTGCTAACGACGTCGATCTCAAACCTGCTAAAATAAAGGGGTGCCGACAAAGGGCAAAAGAAAAGGGAGCGGTCAGTACCGAGGCCAGTACACGGCGAGAATTAGAATTTGGTGGCTCTCGCCTACATAGGTATGGTGGACTAAAGCGGTAGCGCAACATGCACTAAACATCCTACAGAGAATCAATACAACTGCCGGCTATCAGAGAGGGATAAGAAAGACCTATTAGGATCCAACCTGATACTAACACCAAATATACCCATCCTGGTATTTCCCCCTCGAGACTAAATGAGGAAGTCAAGCCAAAGAAAATCACACGGTTGGCAGTTTTATTCATACTTTTCATGGTGGCTATCCAACTTACTAGTCATATAAAGTCAAATTTATAATAGTAAACTTTAGTTATAGTTGTTTATTATCGAGATACTGTGCTCCAAGTCGTCCATAACTGCACGCACTTTTCGTGGTAGTTATAACAGTAAACTTTAGTTATAGTTATAGTTCTGGACACGGCTTTTCGAAAAGATTTAACCCTGCAGGGGTGCACCAAAGTTTTCACACGCACTTTGACCCTTGTTGCCAGATCAATTAATATACTTCCATCGGTATGTCAGCGGGTCCTAAGACACGACGCTTTCCTAGACCCAAAGAAAGTACATGGGGGCCACCCCAATAAGCTACCCGTAACGAAGCGGTCAAGCTCCGAAGACAGACCCAGAGGTTACGAGATCGGCCAAGAGATCAGAGGCCATATGTATAATCCTCAACATAACAACCCACATCCTAAACAGTACAGTAGTAAACGCTCATCAAGCAATAGATAATAAACATGGCATTAAAACCCCAAACTAGTTTGTGACCCCCAGTAAAGTACTTTGAAATCAGGTACTAAGCCGATAGGGGTGCCTACACACCCCACATGTGGTTAGCGCGCTCAGTCTTGGAACAGGTGTCAAGAACTTGGGTCCTGTCAACACCCGGATTTTTAATCCCAGATGCCTGTTATGCCATACATCGCAATCCCAGGATTACCATTTTTGCGAGACATAATAGATTGGATATCACAATACATCATCCATTACAAACCATACATAAGGTCTTACACAAATAAGGATCTCATGACCCAGTCTTAATACAAATCAAGCAGCGGAATAACGTAATAATAATGATAGCATGAGCGAAGCTCCATCTTCATGATCACAGGCAATGCTGACGATGGGAGATGATCCTAGTTGTCGTAACCTTCATGCGGTCCATCCTCCTGACAGTCCTCTTCATAGTCCGGCCACAGGAATAGCCAGGGACAAAGCCATGAGTACTCTTTAAGTACTCGCAAACTAAGACTAACAAGTGAATTGGTTTTGAATAGTAAGTACTAGGCTCTAGGTTGTTTTGCAAAAATCCAGATTTATCTCTACTGAGTTCAGAAGCAAAGAAAGCTAGTTGAAAGTTTTATAACACCTAAGTGGGAACTTGAATTTCATATCACAACCCTGTTATGGTCAAGTCAAAGTCATGAATCATTTCATAAGTCATTTTGAAAACATCTAACGATGGAACAGTATGGCCACTCCAATTGTCCATAACCGTGGACGCGGCTATTCTAATAGTTTGACACTCTGAAGAGGTGGTACACTTTCACCACAACATTCGATACATCCGTCAGGAACAATCCTGAATTCACCATACTCAGTATGCGGATAATCAATCCTAACCTTTCAATTACACGCCCTAGTACAGGCACCTCTCCTGTGAGTTTGGCCTCCCAACCATGACCAACTGTCATCTTGGGAACTACACAGGTGGACAATCTTCACAAGGTAGCCTCAGCTCAAACCTTGGCCGCAAGGGAACCCATACTAAGGTATATAAATTTCCAGTCAAGCCCTATTCAAATTTCGGGTATTATGGTTGTACGGTAAAATTGGAATGGTATCGCATCCAGACAACCATCAGTTTTATAAAGGGCTAAGGCTCATGCCTTAACATTTTCATCATCAAAACATCTAGTGTTCAAAAACACATGTCCAAACATTTCAGTAGAATGACTCATCATTCTAAGGTTTTCATAACCATTTTCACCAAGTATTCCCATCTAAAGTTGATCAAGTTTTATGCTTAGCACTAGCATCTACAAGTGGGGGTAAATACTAATGAGGGTGGTAATCAAGTGTGAATGATCTAAGTTCAATCTCATGCCTCAGGATGACATCAAGATTATCTATCTTAGGCCAAGTTTTATGCTCTTTATGATACCTTTAAATATCTTTCTAAAATTTACAAGTCACTAAGTAAACTCTATAAGAAAGCTTTGATAAAGAAATAAAATAACTAAGCTTGCAAATAAAATTGGGATTTGGTATCCTCAAGTGGGTATAATCACATATTCTTAAGGCATCTAGTTTGCATAGTTGTCATGCAAGGGTTAACTTGCAAAGTCAATAGCTTGCATAATTGCAAGTATAAGCTTGCTAAGTTGTCATGCAAGGGTTAACTTGCAAAGTCAATAGCTTGCATAATTGCAAGTATAAGCTTGCTAAGTTGCAAGTTTTAGCTTACCTTGTGCAGAGCAGTGGTTAAAGTTCTCCTCGGCTTCTTCTTTGTAGTATTCTCTTTCCTCCTCATATCCTTGGTCGGTACTAGCGTCTATAAATAAATACGAGGTACATAATCACCAAACAATACTTAACTACTTTTATTTATCACACCAAAGTTCACACTAGATGATCTAGCATCATCACTATTATCACAAAGATTAAAGCAATTAGTTTTATTTCCTTTATTTTAGAAAAGTAATTTCTACTCATTGAAAAACTACTTAAGATTTAATATTCTCCAACTCAAACATGGGATCATGTTGACACATGTTATCACCACATAATTCAGTACATGGGAATGTGATTTAAAGTGGTGTCACAATTTAATAAGGTTTAACCTTTTTATTTTAATTAATTAAAGTGACTAGAATGGCCTATGAGGCATTATTTTATTACTTGTCCAATATTTCTGCAAGTAAACCTATATATTTTATATATTCTGAAAGGTCTTGTTAAATATGATTTTTGAGAGTTGGAATCAACTCAAAAGCTTTCATGGTTGAATTTTGAAAAATGCTTGAATGCAGAAAAGCTTCTGCCTTGTGATTTTTACTATAGATGATCTACAATTCCAAATGGTTTGAATCCAACGGTCTTGGATTAAGCACTCCAGTACCTTTCTAACAAAATTGGTTTCATGCAATTTGGTTTAGTGAATCGAGCTGGGTTGATTTTTAAATCTAGGTACATAACTAAGTTTGAAACTAAATTAATAAACCTAAATTTGAATTAGTGGGTCGCCCGGTAGGTTAACTGGGCCGGCCCACGGTGCACAGCGCACGCGCGGGTGGGTTTAAGTGAATGACCCCACCAGTCAGCGATACAGGGGGGTGCGAAGTGGTACGGAGTGATATAGACCGTGCGATCAAACTCTAATCCAACGACCATGGCCTATCATCTCCGTCGGGCAACTCCGGCGAGACTAAACCCTAGTGCGGCCAGTGGGGGTCTACGGGGGCTCACCAGGGTTCAGGCGAGGGTCGGTGATGGGGGCGAACGACGAAGTCGACGACGGCAAACCTCCTGCTACCGGCGGCTTCTCCTGGGGCGGCTCCAATCAACAGCTCCTTTCTTCCTCCTCCACGACATACTCTGGCCAAATTCCAGCGATGTGATGCTCGCCTTGCTCCGGGGGTGAGGTGGGGTGCTTCTGAGAGAGAGGGGAGTGAGATGGTGTGCTGAATTCGAACCCGGGTGGCCTCTATTTATAGTGCAGCGAGGGGACCGAAGGGCGCGGGCTGAGCTCGTCGGTGTCGTCGACACAGCGAGCTAAAGTCATGGGCGATGGTAGGGGCGGTGTTGTGCTCCCTGGCGAAGCTCAACGGCATGGCTACGCGGCGTGGGGCAGTGTGGAACAGTCGGAACATCGTGGCGCTCTAGGCGGGTCCGATGGGAAGTTTTATGGCGCACAGCGTCCACGATCCGCGCGGCGGCGAACGGGCATGTTTGCGGGGTTGCTGGTGTGGTGGTGATCATGCTTGCACGCGGCGAGGGCAGCGCGCGGTCTGTGGGCGTGTGTCGCGGGTGCCGCTCTGGCGCGATCTCGGCATGCTCGCAGAGAGGCTAGGCACGCTCGAGCTGTGTGGTCTAGGGGCTGGCAAGGCTCGAGGCTTGGACAGGGGGTGTCAGTGGACGGTGGAGTGCCTGCTAGACAAGGTTGGCGAGGCTAGAGCTGCTCCTAGCTGGCTGGCGACATTGGGGTGGCAAGGGTGCTCTCGGCATGCTTGCCATTGATGGTGTGGTCAGTTTTACATTGAGCTAGAGTGGTTAATTTAGTTGGATGATCTACTGAGGGAGTAGTGTGAGCTAGATAGGGAACAAGTTAGGCCAAAATTACTGCTCACAATAGTGTTTGATGTTTGTTTATTTTGTGTCTGCAAGGTGTTTGATGAAATGGCCGAAAGAGATTCAAGTTTGACTTTTTGGTTCAAACTTGGTGGGTTTGCTAGTTACATACTCAGTAGTCTCTGGTTAGTTGGAAAGGTCAATGGGAATTGGTTTGGTTGGTTTTTTAGAATTGGTGATCTTCACATATGATATAGATTCAATTTTGAATTGTCATTGGAATCAAGTTGCCAAATGTTTTTGTAAATTTGAAAGGTGGTCTTTGATTAACTTTTACTTGGTCTAGCAAGGGTGAAAAGAAATGGAAATGTTTCTGTTTGAAATCTTGGACTAGCAGCACTCAAAGTGGTCTAGTGAGCAAGATTGGCAAAAACGACAATTTGCTTATTTTTTTTATTTTCTCTTGATTTGTTTCTGCTTGGAAATGTTTATAGATGATGTTGTTTTCATCTTTAAACCATTCCTTGATACTTAGATCAATCACACAAGTCCATTCATGCATTCATACAATCATCACATTCACACATGCATTCATATTGATTAACAAAAGTTTTTGTTAACCCTAATTTTGGTGATTGGAAATTGATAATCATTGTTTAATATTTTTGGGATGTTGCAGGTCCTAGGTGGACACAAGTGGGCAGTTAACAACCAAATCTCAACTATTACCCATTGGTGCCTCTTCATTAGTTATATCCATTTTAATATTTAAGTATTCAACTATAATTAAAACCATGATCATCTCCACCTTTATGAATATGCCAACCCATAACATCAGTGGAACATTGACAATGCGAAGCAGCACCTGAGCAAGCGACTACGACTCGCAAGGCCAACTGATTACCAAACAACATGTAATAGAAGGTGTCTAAGGCAATATAAAGGCTGCAAGGAATATAAAATGGTACGGAATCTAAAGCATCGCAACACAGATAGAAATAGATCAAAAGAAGGAAGTAAAGACAATAAATGTAAAATAGGTATAAAGGGGGAGAATGCTCTCCTGAAAACACTGTTGAAGGTTCATCCAAAGATCGGGAAGACACTCGTATCAACTCATCGGCCTAATCCGTAAAGAAGCAAAACACTAAAAGAAACACCGAATGCACTATTTAATACTATGGCAAAAGAACAGGCATGATGCATGTATGATACATGACATGGCAAAGGTGCGATGCAATTAGGCAATATTAAGAGGAACTGGGGTCCCGACATCTAATTAGTAGATTTGTGTTGTTTAGATACCCCCACAATTTAAATGTTTTCTTAACAAGGCAAAATATATCACCGGTTCGCTATACAAATTTAAATGGTCCAATAAGACTAGAAAAGCCCGCATATAGTATCCATATTTAATTTAGGTGAATCATCGAAATACCCCCAAACACCCACAAATATGTATGCAAGCATATAAAATTATATGAGACAGATTGATATCATGTATTATAAAAATATGGGGCTCGGAAAAGGGGTCACACATCGGATATCGACGATCTTGGTTCGATGTGGTCCGGGTTCGGTCTCTGAACACCACGATCGGTCTTCGGATCCATGTCGCCACACCCAGGGGTCTTGGCGTCTTCGGGTTCTGGGAAGAAGGCCATGATGTCCGTGAAGGCAAACTTGGCGTGCCTAGGGTTCGGTCCTCGAGGGCCCAAGAAGGCGATCTTGGCGGTCCTTTCCCCACTGGCGACAAACTTGGATTCGGCAAACTCTCGCATCAGAGTCTATTAGCCCGTAGAATATTACACCCACCTTATTTTCACAAGTGTTGCATCATCAACATCACCAAATCTTCAAACTCCAACTGCATAATCCTATTACAGCATACACGCATTGTGATACACCAAGGCCCACATAAACAGGAGTTCAGTGAGGTAGGAAAATAGGAGGAGATCACACGGCGGGGTACTAAGCGAGTGCGCCTATGAGCTTGCAGAGGATACTGGTCAACGAGCTAGGCACCAGCGGTGCTATAGAGGCCATGTTGGCCGGAGGAAGGAGAGAGGTGTTAGCGGCGGAGGCGGTTAGAGACGAAGAGGCTGCAACAGGGTGAGGGGCACAGGGGCGGTGGAGCAACAGTAGGCGGAGGTGGCCATGGCGATGCAGGGGTGCTGACCGGGAGGAGAGGAGGAGGAGGTCGACGGGCTCCAGGCCTCGGGGGAAGCCGAACCGCTGGTGGGGAAGCAGATGGGCGCTCGGGTGGAGGCCGAAGGAGGGAGAATGAGCCGTCGGGGCATGCTGGCCAGAGGGCGCGGTGACGAGACGGTGTCGGTGCAGAGGAGGTCGCCGATGAGAATGGGAGGGTCGGCCGAAGGCGGGTACGCAGGGGCCTGCGGACGGTGGCAGAGTTCCAGGGGCGTGGGAGCTTGCGAGGTGAGCAGGCGGCGGATGGTTGGTGATGGGGTGCGGCGGGGTCGATGGAGCAGGAGAGAGAGGGGTTGGCGGCGGCGGTTGACGAGTAGGCGAGGGATTCGTGAGGGAGAGGTCACGAGGTAGGGAAAGTGTGGGCGCGACACGGGGTGGACATGACGAGGTGGTGGGACGGGGATCTCGGGCGTACGCGGGTGTTTGTCGGGTAGCATGAGGAGCAGGGTAGCTGGCTCGCGTGCAGGAGTGGTTCGCGAGGCCGGAAGGAGCATCGTGTGGTGGCTCTGCAGGGTGGGACCAAGCAGCGGGGTGGTGGTAAGTGGGGGTGGCGGCAGCAGGTGAGGAAGTCTAGGGATAGGGTTAGGGTTTTGTGGAAGGTGGGGATTAGGGTATACGGATCTGGTAGTTTAGGTGGATTGTGTTGGGGTTGTAGGTGGCCTAGCCTACGGGCTGGGCTGTGTCCCCCGGTTTATAAAATGTTTTTTTAATAAAAACATTTTTGTAAATAATGTTTAGACAAAATAAAATATCCGAACGACCGGGTTTTTGATTTGAAATAAAGACGGGAACATATGGAAAGTAAATCTAGATTTATCGAAAATAGTTTTAGGTTAAAAACATGCATGCAGTCATGAGGATGCTCAAATGCAATATGGCATGATGACATGAGCATGTCGTCATGATGCACAAACTTGAGCGATTTTCTAGTAGTGGTTTTACCCGAGGTGCTACAATTCGACACCACTAACAATGGATCTCGCCCTCGAGATCCGCCTAATGGTATGGGAAGAAGGCCGGCAGTCTGAATCTTCTCGCTTCATGTAGATCCTCGTGACACCACTAACAAGTGTTATTTCACTGTCTTGAAATCGACGACACGACCAACAAGGGGTCGTTTCTCATGTTTGTCAAGAAAACACTCCGAGAAAACAAAAGGCAAAGGTAGAGGTCTCAAAAAGTAAGACCACCTCTAACTTCGAGAGGAGAGAGAAGATGCATTCTAATCCACTTCAATGTACAAGAGCAAATAGAATGAGTAGTCGGCATGGGGGCTAATCCATCATGCACCCAAACTATTACTCCGCACATGTAGTAGAAAATCGTGCACCCTATTCTCAAAATTAGACTGAAGATCTTCACAAGCGATGTTTGTAAACAAAGGAGTGATGCAGGATCTTCATCAGCTCAGACGTAGATGATGTTGTCGCGTTGGAAACACTGGAAGATACAAAGAAAAAATTAGTGGATTTTAACCAACAAACAACATGCATGATCCCAATAAGATCTCAAACAACATAGACATGATAGAATCAATAAAATAGAATCATTAACCAATCTGACATAGTAATCTCAATATCCATCGGATCCCCGCAAACACAACATACATGATTACAAATAGATGATCTTGATCATGAACGGAGCTCACAAGATATAAACATGGTAGCACAAAGGAGGAGAAACAACCATCTAGCTACTACATGGACCCATAGTCCAATGTGGAACTACTCACGCTTCATACCGGAGGCTAGCATGGTGATAAAGAAGGCCTCCGGGATGATCTCTCCCCTCTGACAGGGTGCCGGGAAGAGCTTCAGATCCCCCCGATCTAGGGACGATGGTGGCGGCTGCTACGGAATGTTTCGTGGAAGATTTATCGGGTACTTAGGGTTTAGGTATCGGGGGCTTCTTATAGACGAAGAGGGAGGCCGAGGGGGTGCCCGAGGCGGGTGCACCCTCCCAGGCGCTGGCCAGACCTGGCCGCGCGGCCACGGGGTGTGGCCCCCTCGAGGCCCTCCTCTGTATCGTCTTATGGCTCCGTGTTTCTAACAGTAAAATATTTACTTTGGTTTTTGTCCCGTCCAATTCCAAGAATATTCATGTTCTGACTTTTCTAGAACCAAAAACAACAGAAAACAGACAACTGGCACTATGACATCCTGTTAATAGGTTAGTCCCAGAAAACATATAAAAATATCTCAAAGTGTAGACAAAGAAAAGCAAAGTAGATACTAAACAATCATGGAACATAAAAAATTATAGATACGTTTACGATGTATCAACGGTCTACGAGGGTGAGTCGATCTATAACCATTACAAAGTATTACCTAGATTCGATCTTGGCAGTTGCAAAACGTAGGAATTTTTTGTTTTCTATGCAACAAACCCCATCAGTGGTATCCGAGCTATGTCTATACATAGATGCTTTATACGGTTAGAACACGTGGAGATGTGGGTGTTGATAAGTCATGTTATTGCAAATCTCTTATATTTCGAATATTGGTGGCATAGTGGGATGAAGTGGCCCGGACAAACTTTACTTGTCCTCGCACATGAGACCTGTTCCTATAGGGTTCGTAGCATGGAAAACAAAAAAATTCTATCGCATGAACACACAAAATCAAGATCTAATCTATGGAAAAACCAAGATCTAATCTACGAGATCGGTGCAACGAGATTGTAGAGAACTAACCCTCGTAGATCCAAAGCATTTAACAAGATTCGAATCTCGTGGTTGATGTAGTCGATCACTTGCCGATCTCAAGATCGCGTAGATGATCCTTCCGGCTCCATGTTCTGGAAGTGCTTCCACAGTCGGTCACACGTACGGTAGTCGATGAAGACCTTCCTCTCCCTTGTTCCAGCAGGACAGTGGAGGTTGTAGATCTCCTCTGAATCCCAACAACACGACAGTGTGGTGGTGGTGGTGGAGGAGGATGAGAGATTTCTGCAGGGCTTCTCCTAAGCCCGGAGCAGGACGGTGGACGAGAGAGAGGGTTGCGGCGGCTAGGGTTTAGGCGCCAGGGCTTGAGGTTCCAAGGGGGGGGTGCCCCACCCTTCATTATATGGGAGAGGGGTCGGCGGCCAAGGGCCTCCCATCCCTAGCCGAGTTGCCCCCAACTCGGCTAGCAAGAGGAGAGTCCCTCCCCAACTCGGCTAGGACGAGGGGAGTTGTAAACTTGCCTTTCAACCTTTTTGTTTACTTCTCAAACTAGGATTTGACTTTTCAAACTAGGGTTTGACCCTTTCCTCCTAGTCCTTGGCCGATTTGAACTTGGGCTTGGTGTGGCCAGCCCCTTAGGGCAGGGCCGCATCCCAAGTGACCCCTCCGGGGTGTGGACCTTCCAGAACATTCTAGAAGCTTCCGGTCAAAACACCAAAAACATTTCCGAACCCCGAAAATTGACTTTTCTTATATGAATCCTATTCTCCGGACCATTCTGGATCTCCTCGTGATGTCTTGGATCCAATCCGAGACTTCGAAAAATATTCTGTCTCCAACTCACATTTCATATCTACTAAAACAACATCGAATCCTTAAGTGGGTCTCCCTACGGTTCGTGTTGTGGATATACCAAATGAGTATACCTACGGCATAGTCTCATACCGGCAAGCCCGGGTGGCCCACAGTTGGTGGTTAGGACTATGGCATAACCGGGCGGCCCAGTTGCTGATAGACAAGACGGGGTTCCAGCAGAGATAAAGGAAGGCGACGTGCCACCGCCTTAGATGGAAGCTGGAGCCTTGGAGGACACGAAGACTAGTTAGTGTTAGTCTAGGACTCTGTAACCGTATACATCTGGGACTCTCCAGATAACCCTAGATCCTCGCGTCCTTATAAGCCGGCCTACGGGAGCCTTTAGGGCATAAGACCACCAAGGACATATCACAACTCGCACACAGCGAACTTCCAATCTTGTAACTCGGCGTATTGCCATTATAGTGATTTATAGCAGGAGTAGGATCTCGCCACCGTCGTGAGATCTGAACCTGGGTAAACTGTGTCACGCCGACCCGAACGCTCTCCGTCTTCCCCCCACGTCTCTAAACTCGCCGTTGTGATACTCCTATGGCGTACATGTCGACAAAACCACGACAGTTGACGCCCACCGTGGGGCAAGAGACGCTTACATCACGAATTCGGGCGGGATCCCTCACCGTCTTCCAAGACGGACAAATTGCATCTTCATCGGCGCTACGACTTCGTTATCGCTCTTGAGAGTATGAGGATGATTTATCGTCTCTCCTCTTTAGCGTGTGGCCAAGTCGGCGGTGTCACGAAAATCTTCATCGACATCAGTCGCGCCTCTGCCATGCGGCTGATCGGATCTGTGGGCTCAAAATTTTTCTATTTCGCTTACAGCTACCCTTAGAACAAATCGCGTCGTCAGCTACAAACCGGTCCGTTTGCCAGTTTACTGTTGCATTCCGTCTTGCCATGCATTGATACGCCCCGATGGCAAATCGATTCGGCCACGGTAGTGCATGGAGCTGTCAGACTGCCGATGCTCAAAACAGCAAGAAAACGAATCCACTAACATGTGAATCAAGTCTCGAGGAGGTGGATCAATAAAAATTGTTTCAGTCACCAAGAGCCCTACATGCGCAGATGCTGATTGAGGTCGGTTCATGCAAAGGTGGAGGGCCAAAAATCCCAAGGAAAGACAACGGCTGGAGCAAAATTAAAATAGGCTAGCTAGCCGAGAAGCTACTTACATATACGGTATCAGTCCGGCTTCGTTTCCATCGTAACAACCTTCCGTCCAGGTGCATCTCGGACGGATTCATCTTCGCCGTGAACAACATCAACTCCACTTAAACAGCTAAGTCCTTATTTTTATTTATTATTTTAATTATTTATGATCATGAGATTAAGATTGGTTCACTCGTATTCTGAGTCTTTTACCGCTTTCGTTTTGGTCATACCTTTTCCATGATTTCCCCTGCGCTCGTGAGTATAACTTTTTACTAGCTTGCCGTTTAAGGCCCCAGTATCATGCAAAAAACCCGCATTCGGGCGTTAGCTTAAGTTTTCTGGATACACGTTTTCTGTTGTTTTTATGTGGATTCTGGAGTAGTGACTTCTCGGCACTCAAAGCCGGCGTTTTGGCCTTGGGTTCTGGATGGTGCCATTAGGCATCATTGCCTAAGGACATAGTTCTGTGCTGCGAGTCTTCCGTCTCACGAAAGGTCAAGCATAAAAACTAGAATAATGGATAGGCCAGCACTTGCTTAAACAAATTTTTACATAAACTGTTCAAATTAGTTGAGTTTTTTCCTCCTAAACAGTTTTATGTGTCCATGTGCTGCATAGTTTCAGCTTTAAAGCATTTGTTTAAAGGTCATGTTTGTTCCGCCTTACATTTGTTTGTTGGATACGATTAAAGGAACAATTTAATACATTTGTATTTTTATGTTTATATTTCAGGTACGTAACGCTTGGACATTGCCGCATTCCCTGGATTAAGGTGTTTTAAGCCGGATTTTCACTAGGCTTGACACATCGGGGGCTGCGATTGCAATTGTTGACCAAAACTTGAGCCGCCTTTGAGGATATCGGATTGGCGCTCGGGAGCTTGACATCTCTAATTTAAGAGCTTTGTCCCGCCTTGCGTCCAAGCCGGAACAAACCTCTGGGGCTACATTACGATGATCTCCAAGACATGGTTTAGTTCTCTTTGAGCATCAAGACCGAGAATTTAAGTGAATTCCACCTTGAAACTCGGGGGCTACACCGATGCTGAATTTTTTGTGAAGTTCTCTCTGGAGCACCAAGCCAAAATTATTTCCGACTTGGCGCTTGGGGGCTACACTATTCACATTTTCTCTAAAGCTACTCTAAGAGCACCAAGACGAATTTCTTTTGAAACTCCGACTTGGCGCTCGGGGGCTACAACCGTTTGATGTACAACTATGCTTGTTCTTTTGAGCATCAAGCCGCCTTCATCATGGAAGCCGACTCAATGCTCGGGGCTACATATGGTTATGTCAACAAAACTTTCAAGACGGTGAAGAATCCGGCTAGAGAAACCCGGGGGCTCGACATCAACTTCACCTTCACGGAAGTTTCACTAGGTTACACGGCTCGATGGCCTAAACGTCCGTGATATGAGAGGCTCTAAGACCTTAATTCGGCAAGCTCTTATGTTTGTAACTTTGCAGGCTCTAAGTCGGTGGTTTGGCAGCCTTTACGATCGTGGACCGGTAGCCGTGATTTTTCTGGCTTACATATCATCCTGCATGGATGATGATATTGAAGACGTTCCTAGAGCTTGGAAGAATCACTAATGATTCGTTAGAGATTTCTCCGCCTTGGACTTGTTCGCAGAAGCATACAGGCAACTCTCTGGCTAGGCTTAGTCTGTTGAGAATATGTTATGGGAGCTCTCCAAGATTCTTCGCGAAGCACGCCTACAAATTGAAGACGCCGTGATACTTACGCTCAAAGCTAGACGGAGGAACACGAGAATCTTGAAGAACTCTTGGGGCTACTGTTGTGGATATACCAAATGGGTATACCTACGGCATAGTCTCATACCGGCAAGCCCGGGTGGCCCATAGTTGGTGGTTAGGCCTATGACATAATCGGGCGGCCCAATTGCTGATAAACAAGACGGAGGTCCAGCAGGGATAAAGGAAGGCGACGTGCCACCGCCTTAGATGGAAGCCGGAGCCTTGGAGGACACGAAGACTAGTTAGTGTTAGTCTAGGACTCTGTAACCGTATCCGGCTGGGACTCTCCATATAACCCTAGGTCCTCGCGTCCTTATAAGCCGGCCTACGGGAGCCTTTAGGGCATAAGCACACCAAGGGAATAGCACAACTCGCACACAGCGAACCCCCAATCCTGTAACTCGGCGTATTGCCATTATAGTGATTTATAGCAGGAGTAGGATCTCGCCACCGTCATGAGATCTGAACCTGGGTAAACTGTGTCACGCCGACCCGGACGCTCTCCGTCTTCCCCCACGTCTCTAAACTCGCCGTTGGGATACCCCTATGGCGTACGTGTCGACAAAACCACGACAGTTCGTGAACTATGCAGACATGATTTAGATGCCTCTCCGATCAATAACCAATGGAGGGATCTGGAAATCCATATGGCTCCCACACATTTAAACAATGACTTCGTGATCGAATGAACCATTTACATATGATACCAATTCTTTTTGTCACGCGATACTTTACTTATCCGAGGATTGATCGTTGGTATCTCTATACCTAGTCCAAACTCATTACTAATAAGTACTCTTTGCTCGTTCTGTGACATGACATCCCTTGTGACCTAGTCACATGCTAGCAAGCCAATTGGATGACATTCCGCTGAGAGGGACCAAAGTATATCTATCTGTCATATGGATGGACAAATCCCACTCTTGATCCATGTGCTTCAACACATACTTTCATAATACCTAATGCCACCTTTATAACCACCCAGTTACGTGGTGTTTGATGTCATCAAAGCATCCATCCGGTGATGGTGATTAACATGATCTCATGGTCAAAGGATTAGGTTACTATGTATTTGAAATCTTGTAGCAAACAAACTCTAAATTACTTGATCTTATGCTACGTTAACTATAGGAGTGTGTCCATCACATCATTCTCCTAATGATATGATCTTGTTATTAATAACAACTAATGGCCATGATCAGGAAACCATGACCATGTATTAATCAACAAGCTAGTTTAACAAGAGGCTTACCAGGGGCTCTTTTATGTTTATAAAACACACAAGTATTAATGTTTTTGGTTAATACAATCATAGCATGTTATGCAAACATTCATCATAAACAGAAAGATATAATAATAACCATTTTTATTATTGCCTCCTGGGCATATCTCCAATAGTCTCCCACTTGCACTAGAGTCAATAATCTAGATTACATGGTAATATACCTAATGTTGGGGATATGCTATATGGGTATCCTCATAGCATGTCTCCTATCCGGATAACCCGGGTGGCCCACAGTTGGTAGCATGGACCATGGCCTGCTGGGCGGCCTAGTTAGATGGATCCAGAAGGGAGGCCCATGCCGGATAAAGGAAGTCTACGGTGGAGTCACCAGCGTACCCGGAGCCTTAGAGTACAAGACACGTAAGACTAGTAATAGACGGTGTAAGACTCTGTAACCTGTCCGGCTAGGACTTTTCCCTGTAACCCTAGGACCTGGCGACTATATAAGTCGGGCCTATGGGAGCCTTTAGGGCATGACCAAGTAACGATTAGCATACACCTCGCACAGCGAACCTATCTCTGTAACTCGGCGTATTGCCATTATAGTGATTTATAACAGGAGTAGGATTCTGCCACCGTTGTGGGATCTAAACCTGGGTAAGCTGTGTTACCTCGTACCCGTCAACCGTCCGCCTTCCCCCACGTCTCTAAATATGCACTATGAGGACCCCTCCATGGCGTACTCGTCGGAAATACCACGACAGTTGGCGCCCACCGTGGGGCAAGAGGCGCTTCAGGCTCTTCAGCGGGCGAGGACCAAGATCTTCGCAGGAATCGGCGAAACCGTAACCATCGGTCGCGTTCTCTTCTCCAGAAACATTCCGATCGTCCCTCCTGATGAGTTCTGGATCCCGGCGAAGACGAACCCTACGCGGTGTTCGATCGTTCCTATCAGAGACATCCACCTCTTCATTGGCGAAATCGACTCGGGCACTAGTTCCCTGGGAGTCGGAGGAGCATCAAGGACCGCACGGACCGCCTATGGGCAGGATACGTTCGCGAAAGGATCAATGTCGGATCTCTCTTCGGAGTTTGCCGACAAAGATCGGAAAAATTCAAGGCCCACCCAAACTGCCCCTGTGCAGGATATAACGATGGAAGATCGCTGCAAGTCCGCCGGCTTCGCCCATGCGTCTGGACAGCAGAGATCCAAGTTCGTCAGCGTGGTTACCATATTCGATCTGGCGCGTTGCGTTCAGAGAGAGAGCGAAACCCCCCGCAACTACCTGGCCAGGTGGCTCCGTATACGAGCCGATCTGGCCCACTACCCCAATGATGATGCTATGTATCACTTTGTGGAAGGACTGGACCATGGCACGCTCCTCCGACATTCTCTAAGACGGCAGCAGGCGTCGGGATGCCTTACCTTCGAAGGCATGGTGAACACCGTCAACAACTACACGGAGACCGAAGCAGCAGATCAGACAACGCTCGCGCTCATTGACGGAGCCCCTCCGATTCAGCCACCGCCACCACCGCCTCTGGCCACCATCGCTGCAGATGCGCCGCCACCTCCAGTCATCATCGCTACTGTTGCACCTCCACCGCCTGTCATAAAGGAAGTCCTGGCATCCTCCGACTCTGTGATTGACACGCTATACGCCAACTTCAGTGCAGATTCAGAGGAGATAGATTTCAGCCCAGAGGAATTAGACTCCGCCATGCAGGAGATGGAGGAGGAGTACACGCCCGACGAGAAAGCCAACAACGCCGTCACGTCTTGAGAGGTGTTCGTCACTATTGGGACGGTGATGGATGAAGATCAACCCGGACGAGCTCCGCCTACAGCGCTGGACAAGGGGAAGGGACCACCTGTTGCTGCCGACGATGATCGTGCAAAGGTCATGCCCCCTCCGCCTAACCCAGTGCAGCAGCCGCAGGAACTCGGCACCGGCCTGAGCAACAACAACACCGCAAACTTGCCGCCTCCAGCATCTACGTCTGCTGCTGCCCAAGTTACTCCAGCTGATAGAGTGATGTACGGCAATCTCCTCGTTGAGCAACTAACCGTAGCTCATATCCGGAACGTGACCCAGCTTGATGAGAAGCGCCAGCAGCTGCTGGAGGAAGCGCAGGCCATCGCGGAGCAAGGCGCTAAGCTAGATTGAGATCTGGTCAACGCGCAGAAATCCATAGAGAAAGCCAGAGCAATGGAGGCCGAGTACAAGACTCTGTTGCAGCAGCAGAAGGCCAAGAAAGCTCCGGCTCGCGTCATCAACGATCCTGGTGTACGGCGAAACCTAGGATGGGCTCCCCCGAAGCCGGCACAAGCCAAGCCATACACTGACAGTGAAGGCAGACATGTGATGCCCACTCCACTCCTCAACCTCGCCGTCGCCAAGACCCTTCTGGAGCAAGATAGATCGTCCGAGGCAGTGGAACAGGTCTATGACCTCGTGGCCAAGGCGGTAAAGAAGCAGGAAAAGGCCACCTCTCAGTGGCTTGAGTCCGACACAGTGTTTTTCCAGTCTAGCCAGCATAAGCCGCCAAGGGACAGATCTCCTCTTGATGTCGGGTCACAGACGGGTTCATCAGAACGAAGACAGAGGGATTCACGCAATAGGAAGGATGCTATCCCCATATCCTCCGACCACGGAGAAAAGGCCCGACCTCGTCGCCCATCGCCACCACCCCGACCCCCCAACATCGCGAAGACCCCAAGGCTCACCATCGTACGGATATGCCCCCGCCAAGGAAGAGCGGCATCGTCATCCGCGACAACGCGGAGCAGACCCATCATGACGGAGAGCGCAACCAAGGACACAAGAGCAGGTCACGCCATGACCCTCCGCGTCCGGCAGGCAATCGCGACAAGCGTGAGGCGTCACAGGAGGGTAATAGCAAGAAGGCTAACCCACCACCACCTCCGCCTCCGTCGCCTCCTAGCAGTCACCATGGCGGAGGAGGCCCGCGTCGTTCACGCAGCGCATCCCCTGTTGACAAGAAGAAGAAAAACCCGGAGCCGTACGATGCACGTTCGCGGATCGATAAGATCCACGAGGCCCGGGAAGGACCATACCTAGGACCACGTTGCTTTGGACCTGTGATACGGTCCGCAACTTACCCCAAAGGTTTCCGGATTGACAAGACCATCAAGCCCTATGACGGTACCGCTAATCCAGCTACATGGTTGCAGGATTATGGCAACACGGTAGAAATTGTCGGGGGTAACCCCAACGTTGCCGTCAAGTACCTCCCATTGATGTTGGTGGGCACAACCCGTCAATGGATTGATGACTTTCCAGAGAAATCCATCTGCAATTGGTTGGACATGCAAGAAGCGTTCACCAAGAACTTCGAGGGTACGTACAAACGTCCCTGCACTGTTGGCGATCTACAGCGGTGGGTACAAGAGAAAGACGAGACATCTCGCGCCTACCTCTCCTGCTGGCTGGATATGAAGAATTATTGCGCAGGAGTGCATGCTCAGACCGCCATGGCCGCCTTCATCGATGGGTTGGAAAGGGGCACATTGCTCCAACATAAGCTTAAGCGCTTGCAGGACAATCACCAGCTTGAATTGAACCAGATGATTCAGTTGGCTAGTGAATTCGCAGCTGCCGACGATGATGCTCGCGGCTCTCTGCCGGCAACGGCCGTTCCAACTCAAGCTCAGAGGAATAGCAACGCAAAACGGAAAACCGCTCCAGAAGAAAAGCAAACTCCCGACATGGTCGCCATGACCTTTGCAGGACGAGGTGACGGTGGACAACGTGGCCGAGGACGGGGAGCTGGTCGTGGGCAGCAGCGAGGAAGTGAAACTACCTCGACACTGCTCCGCGCTCCCCAAACCTACGAAGAGTACCGCGATATGCCGTGCCTCATACACCTCGATGTCAACGGCAAGGCCACCCATACCAATCGACACTGCAAGTTAGTCAACGACCTCAAGCAAGACCCGGAGTCCGGCTACAAGCAAAGTCGGAAGAACAGACCGTGAGGCAAGGGCAAAGGGAAGAAGAAGGAGGAGGAGTCCAAGGATTCAAGTGACATGGACGAGGATGTTGACCCCAAGCACGCCGCCAAGAGCGACGACAAAGGCAAGAACCCCTTCGTGAAGAAGGCGCCAGTCTACCACACTTTCCTTGGCACCCCCACCGTCCGACAAAAGAAGACCTCTATGAGGATACTCATGGCCACTCTACCCCCAGTTCCCCAGTACCTGCGTTGGTCAGAAGTTCCAATTACTTGGGACAGGAAGGATCACCCAAACCTCATCCCTACGGAGAATCAATACGCCATGGTCATCAACCCCTTGATTGACGGCGTGGAGTTCACCAAGTGTATGGTGGATAGTGGAAGCAGCATCAACATCATGTACCTGGATACACTACAGAGGATGGACTTGAAGGAGGAAAACCTAAGGCGGACCAACACCATCTTCCACGGCGTAGTTCCTGGTCGAGAGGCTCGGTCCCTTGGGCATCTCACACTTCAGGTTGCCTTTGGCGATGTTAATAATTACCGCCAAGAGCGCATGACCTTTGAGGTGGTCCCCTTCAAGATCGTGTACCACGTCATATTCGGCCGCGACATATTCCACACCTTCATGGCCAAGCCATGCTTCGTCTACAACAAACTCAAGATACCCGGACCAAACGGTGTCATCACCGTATCCGGAAACTTTACCAAGGCAAGGGACTGCGAGATTAATGAAGCAGCCTTCGCGGAAGCTGTCCTCTACAACAAAGAATTCAAAGAGATCTAGAGCAAGGTCGATGACTCAGAGATGCCCGCGTCGAAAAAACAGATTTCCGACTCCGCTCCTGCATTCAAGGCCGCCATCGAGACCAAGCCGGTGGAACTTGTGGTAGGCGATGCCTCCAAGACCACCGCCATTGGGACGAACCTGGATCCCAAATAGGAAAGCGCGCTCGTCGAGTTCCTCCATGAGAATAGGGACATCTTTGCCTAGCAACCTGCCGACATGAAAGGTGTACCTAGGGAACTTGCCGAGCGCAGCTTAAACATCAATCCAAAATGCAAACCAGTGAAGCAACCTCTACGACGCTTTGGAGATGAGAAGAGATGAGCCATAGGCAAAGAGATAGCTAGGTTACTTAAGGCTAGTTTTATCCGAGAAGTCCTTCACACCCAATGGGTGGCCAATCCTGTACTTGTCCCCAAAAAGGGAACCAAATAATTAAAAATGTGCATTGATTACACCGGCTTGAACAAGGCATGCCCCAAAGATCTGTTTGCTTTGCCTCGCATTGACCAAGTCATTGACTAGACGGCTGGCTCGGAACTTTTGTGTTTTCTCGATGCATACTCAGGATACCATCAGATCAAGATGAGGAAGTCGGACCAATTGTCCACTTCGTTCACTACCCCATACGGCATGTTTTGCTATGTTACGATGCCCTTTGGTATGAAAAATGCAGGTGCTACGTACCAGCGGACAATGCAACGTTGCCTTCATGACCAAATTGGTCGGAATGTTCACGCCTATGTGGACGATATCGCGGTGATGTCTAAAAAGTCGAATGACTTAATCTCCGACTTAAAAGAAACCTTTGATAATCTCCGGAAATACAACATGATGCTTAACCCTAAGAAGTGCGTATTCGGGGTTCCAGCCGGCAAATTGTTGGGATTCATCGTTTCCCAGCATGGAATCGAGGTCAAACCGGAGAAAATCAAGGCCATCTTAAGCATAAATCGTCTGACATGCCTAAAGGACATTCAACGACTAACAAGTTGTGTTGCAGTAGTTAGTCGGTTCGTCAGCCGACTTGGAGAGAAGGCCCTGCCCCTGTACAAGTTGCTGAAGAAGGCGGACAAATTTACATGGATGGACGAAGAAGATGCAGCATTGAAGCAGCTCAAGGAGATTCTTTCCTCAGCGCCCATCCTTGCAGCACCCGAGCCTAGAGAGCCCATGTTAATCTACATGGCGGCAACCAACCGGGTAATCAGCATCGTCGTCGTGGTAGAGCGGAAGGAACCAGGCTATGAGCACGGAGTTCAACGACCAGTTTACTATGTGAGCGAGGTCTTGATGGAGTCCAAGCAGCGTTACCCGCACTACCAGAAGATAGCTTATGGAGTATTCCTTGCTTCTCGGAAGCCGAGGCATTACTTTTAGGAGCACCCAATCACAGTGGTGAGCAAAACTCCACTGTCTGACATTATCAACAACAGCGACGCTACGGGAAGGGTCGCGAAGTGGGGCATTGAACTTGCCGCCTTCGAGATCACATAAAAGAGACGCGATGCTATCAAGTCACAAGCCTTGGCGGATTTTATCGCAGATTAGACGGAGATGCCAGATGCTACTCCGTTGCCGGAACCAGAGTACTGGGTGATGCACTTTGACGGATCAAAGCTGCTCAACGGCTCGGGGGCTTGTGTATTGCTACAGTCACCAACTGGCGACAAGCTACACTACGTTCTGCAAATCCACTTCGAGGCTACGAACAACATGGCGGAGTATGAAGCACTCATTCACGGACTACACGTAGCCAAGGATATTGGCATCAAGCGCATAGTTTGCTGTGGAGATTCCGACTTGGTTGCCCAGCAGGTGGCTGGCACCTGGAATGCGCGGAACCCTATGACGGCGGCATATCGAGACAAAGTGGACGAGATAGACAAGAGCTTCTTGGGCTACGAAGTCAAGTATGTACCTAGGGAGCAAAACAAGGCGACTGATCTGCTATCTAAGCTTGGATCAGGGTGCAAGCGAATTCCGCCAGGAGTTTTTCTAGAGCATCTATGAACACCATCCGTGAAGGGAGCCAACATCGACAACCCGGATAGAGATGACTCTTTCGTCCACATAGTGGCAAAGGTACCTCCGGCTTGGACAAAACCGTTCATGGAATATCTCGAACACGGAACTTTGCCCGACGACAAGGTCGAAAGACGACAAATAGTATGGCGAGCAAAGGGTTATACCATAATCAATGGACAACTCTACAAAAAGAGCACTACTAGTGTATACCTAAAGTATGTTTCCTAGCTAGAAGGTATTGGAATCCTACGCGAAATCCATCTCAGAGATTGCGGGCATCACACCGCTCCTCGATCGTTGGTCGCGAAGGCCTTCCGGCAAGGATTCTACTGGCTGACCACGAAGGCGGACGCCGACAAGCTGGTTGAGACATGCATGGGATACCAGTATTATGCCCGACAATCACATGTTCCCGCTGAAGAATTGCGAACAATACCAATAGCTTGGCCGTTTGCAGTCTGGGGGCTAGACATGGTGGGACCGTTACAAACGACACCATGTGGGTTTACACATCTGCTAGTAGCAGTTGATAAATTCACTAAATGGATAGAAGCTAAACCCATTAGAAAGCTTGATGGGGCAACTTCCCCTCAGGTTTGTCCGGGATCTAGTGGTGAGATTTGGTCTCCCACATAGCATTATCACCGACAACGGCAGCAACTTGTCACTCGGATAATTGGAGGCTTATTATTGGGAGAAGGGCATCCGACTTGACCTTGCATCTGTGGCACATCCACAATCCAATGGTCAGGTTGAGCGAGCCAATAGATTAATTCTGCATGGAATCAAGCCATGTCTTGAGGCACCGCTACACAGAGCAGCTGGAGCTTGGGCGGAAGAATTGCCATCTGTGCTGTGGAGTTTACGAACTACACCCAACAGATCCACTGGATACACCCCTTACTTCATGGTATATGGAGCAGAAGCCATCCTACCTTCCGACATACTTCATGATGCACCAAGAGTCGCCGCCTACGACGAAGATGACGCTGAAGAATCCAGACGCCTAGATGTGGACCTTCTCGAGGAGGAACGCGTTTTGGCATGCCAAAGATCCTCCATCTACCAACAGAAGCTACGCAGCTACCATAGTCGCCGCGTTCGGCATCGCTCGTTTAAAGAGGGGGATTTGGTGCTCCGACTTAAGCAGAAGAAGTCACACAAATTATCCCCGCCATGGGAAGGACCGTTCATCATAAGCAAGGCGCTACTCAATGGGTCTTACTACCTCGTTGACAATCGTGAATTGAAGGATAGACCCAACGAGGATCATAAGCGTAAGCGACGTGACCCGGATGATGACTACCCGGAGCTTGATCGACCATGAAACATAGCACAACTACGTCCTTTTTACACTTACATTTTTATCTAATTGTGTACCTCTTATATGATCAATGAAATAAAGCTCTCTGGTTCACTCATATTTCTGAGTCTTTTACCTCCTTTAGTGTTCATTTTTGGATCATATAAAACCTTTATGCACAAGTTTTGCGATTGCACTTGTGAAAATTCCACCTACGGGCGTTAGCTTAAGTTTTCTGGTCTACATGTTCTTTGTCGTTTTTATGTGGATTCTGGAGTAGTGACTTTCGACACTTATTGTCGACGATTTTGTGCTTAGGTTATTGACGGCGCCATTGGGCATCATCACCTAAGTGCATGGTTCCGACAACGAGTCTTCCGACTCACGAAAGGTCAAGCATAAGAACCAAAGTAATGAATAAGCCAACACTTGCTTAAAAAATATACATGCTGGAACTAGTTCTTAAGTAGCAGGACATACATCATAGTTTTCCTCCTTAAGTTAATACATAGTTTTTTCCACATACGCATCACAAAGGAAACAAATATTACAAATTGTTTTTCATTCCTTTGGCGCAGGCGACTTGGAAGCAGCATCATCGGCAGCAGGAGAGTGACCCTCGAAGTCGGCAGTGTGAAGAGGCTCGGAGGAGCTTTGGTCGCCGCCATTGATGGTATTCATCGGCACGAAGACGTTGACGTCGACTAACTCGGAAACTCTGGTGTCATAACCCGCGAGTGACGACAAGATGGACTTATGGTTTATCTCCTTGCCATCGTCATCTACGTCGGGAATGCCAGAGGTTACCGTGTCAATGTCGGCATCCTCGTAATGTGCCTTAACCATGGACAGTGCCATCCTTGCACCGGCCCGTGCACATGAAGCTTTCCAGCTTGTGATACGCTCGGGGGCTTGGCGCAGGATCTCCGAGAACTTCGCCATAGAGTCTGATGCCTTGATGTTGATCTAGAGGGTCTTGGCAATCTCTTTGGCCTGCGCGATGGCGGTGTTGATGAAGTTGCCGACAAGAACCATGCATTCCTTTGCCGGAGGAGGTGACCGGGTTAAACCCATAGGAGCTGCAAATTCCGACAAGGAGCACATGAGTTCAGAGTTCAAAAATTCAAAGTATCCAGCTTATAGAAATCCAAGTCGGAGAATCACTTACTGAAGATGCTAGCCTCAGCTTGCCAGAGAGTATCTGCCATTGAGTCCCGTTCTTGTCGGAGGAGTTTGTACGCTTCATGATGGCGTTGATTTTGCTCATCGGCATCTCTCTTCTGCTCTTTCAAGATAGCGATTTCCTCCTTCAAGCGGTTCATCTCCTCGGTGGAGGAGTCCTGCAAGGCTTTCATTGATTCCTCATGCATTTTCAGCATGTCCTTCCTCTCCTGCTTAAGGATCTTGTTCTCGCTATCTAGATCTTGAATGTGCTTGGATTGCTCGACAATGTCCTTAGCCTTGGCAATGGTTTCTGCAAGTCGGAGAAAGCAAAGTACATAGTGAGTACTCGGAGAATACACAAGTTTAAGTCGGAATACGAAAAAGAAAGGAAAAACAGACGCTTGCTCTTGATGATCTGTTCCTTCAAGAAGTAAGTTTTACCCTTTTCGGCTTCCAAGTCAGCGCACATCTTCTGGTACTTGTCGTTGGCCATGCCCCTCCGAGCATTCTCGTTCTATGGAAAAAAGAAGAATTAAACGTTGTTTGGTCTACTTGGAGCATCTAGCCGGAAAATTTCTACCTAGACGCTCGGGGGCTACAGCGAGAGTTTTTAATTTAGCAATATGCTTAGTCTTTATTTAAGCATCTAGTCGGAACTAATTCAGTTTTAGATTAGAAGCTTGGGGGCTACAGTATAAAGTTTTTATCTCGGATGTATGCTTAGCTTTTCTTTAAAGCATCTAGTCGGAACTAATTCAGTTACAACTAGAGGCTTGTGGGCTACAGTATTGAAATTTATAAACACTGCGTATGCTACTCTTAAAGCATCTAGTCGGAATATTTCATTCCACCTATATGCTTGGGGGCTATAGTGAGAAGGTTTCTAGATTTGTCATTCTTAGAGCATCTAGACGCAAAGACCTATGGTTTTTCGTCTACATCCTCGGGGGCTATAGTGGGATATTCATATGAAAAGCAAAAGGCAAATAAAACTTACAAGTGCAATAATCTTGAGGTTGGTAGCACTCTCAGCCAACAGCTTGCCGAAGGATGCACAGTTTCCTTGCAAGATCTCTGCTTGCCAGAGAAGCTCCTCTAGACCGCATGTTGGAGATGTCGGCGCTGCACCAGGAACCAGAGCAGTGCTACCCGATGTAAGTACCGGATAGACTATCTTTGGATACTCTATGGTTTTCTTGGGTGCGGGGGCGCCGCCTTTGGCAGAAGTACCAGCTTCCACCACCGCCTTACCGCAACCGATGGCATCCTTAGTCGAAGCTTCAACCATTTGGTGTGCGGCACTCTCCTGCGTCGCCTGTTCGCCGACAACAGCAAGCTCGGTAGAGGCACCTGAGTCCACTTCCATGGCGGAAGGGCCAGTGGCTTCCTTGGTTTGAGAGCTTGTCGGAGCGGACGAGGGATTGACGGTGGGAGTGATAGGGGCGATGGCGGGAGACGCGTCGCGATGCAGCATGTCCTTGATGGTTCTAGAAGCCCCCGATGTTTTGGAGGTCTTCTTCAAGCTGGTCGTGGCTTTCTTCCTGAAATGTGCAAAATGCATAAGTACAGGAATAAGACAGATAAATAGACAATGTCGAAGAGAAAGAAGCTTACACAAGAGGGGGTGCTTTGGCAAAGGGGATCCCTGTAATCTTTCTTTTCTCCGCCTCCAGGGTGGCGGTAGTCTTTTTGGAGGCTCCACCCTCCGTCTTCTTCTTCTTGCCTCCGTCACCAGCGTTAGAGGTGGAGCTCTTCCGCTTTCGTGCCAATGGGACATCGTCGTCGGACACGACCGTGACTTCCTTCATCTTTGGATCATAGATTTGGACAGCCATGCTATCCTCCTCTAGATCGCTATGCTGTTAAGTGAGAAGTCACCGTGTTAGATGAGATGGAAATAGCTAGACGGAAGAACTGGAGTATATGTCATACACGAAAAATAAGCAGTTACCTTTGGGCACTTGCTCTCTACGAACATGTCGTAGGTGATGGTGAAGCCACGCTTCTTGTCCTTCACCTTGACGATGTCCTTGAGGCAAAGCTTGACGGAGTCGCTCGAGAAGTTGTCCATGGAGATGCGGAGGCTATCCCTTCTATCGTTGGTATACTCGTGCATCAGCTTCGAGCGGTGCTACAGAGGCTGGATTCGCCTAATGAACCAACACATGGCTAGGTCCAAGCCGGTCAAACCCGTCTCTACGAACCACTCTATCCGCCTTATAGCATGGGAAGCGTCGATGTCGGAGGGAAGGGAGGCCTAGGATCTCCATGTCGAAGTTTCGGCAGTGGCTCCATCGACGAAGTCCGGGTACGTTACTTCTCGGCCAGCCAGAGGGATATCTGGGCCGTAGAAGTAAGTACGCTGCCAGTTCTTGCAGGACTCGTGGCCGACGATGTCGGGGAAGCGCCGACCAGGTCGGATATTAAAGCTAATGGTGCCACAATTTCTAAGTTGATCCTTGCTGGCTCCAGCTTCGCGCTTGACGGTGAAGAAATATATAAAGAGGTTTAGCCTAGGCTTAATCCCTAAGTAACCCTCGCAAAGCGCCGCGTAATTGCTAAGCGCTAGGATACTATTGGGAGAAAGGTTTTGGGGCTGGACCCGGTAATGGTTCAAGACGGCAAGGAAGAAGTTAGAGATGGGTAGGGAGACGCCGCGTACCATCTGTTCTTTGAGGTACACCTTTTCTCCGGCTTGGGGAGAAGGTGTGACCCCACCGGCTGATGGGGATATGCCTATCGGGGTATGCCCAGCAGGACGTTTCCTATTGGCCCAAGCTGCCAGCGAGTGGGCCTGCAGGACGACGACTGGATCGAGACTTGGCGAGGACTCAGGCGACTGGAAGCTGGAGGCCCAGAAGCGTAGCTAAGCCCAGTCGGACTAGGTCAAAGATCCTCCAAATCCTTAACTAGTTCGGTTGTAGATCTGTAAAACCTAGCGAGGTGAGCCTATATAAACCTCCCTAGGGTACACATAGAGGACACGTTCCATCATACACCCAAGCGACTCGCCGCCTAGTCGTCGAGCTCGCCCTTGTACTCTCACCATAATACAATCTAGCAGTAGTAGGTCTTTACCCTCCGGGGGGCCGAACCTGGGTAAACTCTTGTGTCTCCGCCCTCATCTCGCACCGCAGATGGCTGGCCACCCTTGCCCCATGTTCTACTACTCATTGCCGATCGCAGCATCTGCCCTGGCCATTCCCACGACAGTGGCGCTCACCGTGGGGCCTGGCCGGTGTTCCGTGGCGAGATCCAATCTACCCATCAACGAGACGATCGCCACCGGCCGCATGATTGCGATCGGCTAGATCCTCCAGATCTTGCCGAGCAGCTACGTCCCGGCGGCACGCCCCGTCACGCACAGCGTGATCATGCCGGTCGGCACGATCAGCGTCTTCGTCGGCCTCACCGATGTCATCGTCTCGGAGGACTCGGCTCGCATCCGCGAGTCGCCGCCACGCGACCAGCTCTTTGAGAGGCAGGTCCGCACGATCCACCGCCTCGCCTCCGAGTACGACTCGGCCCACAAAAACGTGGCCGAAACCGCCATGGTCGCGGACGACGCGGCCCTCAACAACGACGCCGACTCGGTGACCCCGGCGTTGGATGCCGGATCCATCATTGCCGCATCGCCCGCAGGCTCCATCACCTAAGTCTCCAACGTGGGAGACTTTGAGGATCCGTCCATCCTTAGGATATTCGAGTTCGACTCCGGGTCGGAGAACTCCGCCGACCTCCACGACGGGTCCGGTCACCACGCCGCGGCCTACATGGCGACTGGCGCTAACCCCCGCAAGACCCCTTCTCCACGCCGATCCCACCGAACGCAACGGCAACGGAGGTCGAGGAACTCCGCCTGCGGCTGTAGGGGGCGGTCCACAAAGAACAAGCCGAGCGCGAAAAATTTCGCCTCGAGCAGGTGACAGCGCAGGAGCTCTCACGTTACCACCAACTCTGAATCAGGTTGCGCCTGAACCCCACCATTCAGGGGTGCGCCCTGAACTTCGACGACGAGAACGACCCGACTCGTGCAGCCGAGCACGCGATCTGCGAGAACGCGTCGCTAGGAGGGAGCTCCCGGCCCCCACCAGGCGCGACGGCCAACGGCGCCCCACCACCACCCAACCGCGCGCCCCCCAGGGACCAACCAAGAATCATGGTCTCCTCGCGGGAGCGAGATGCAAACGGCCTCCTGCTATTCTCCACTCTGATGGACAATGCGTCGTGAGCCGAGCAGCGGTCGACAACATAAACGTAACCGGGGAAGGCGACATGCAGATCCAGTACGCTAAGGCTCTGCTCGCCAAGGTAGTCGAGCAAAAAAACGCGGGTGCCGACTCACAGGGTCGGATGTACTCGCGTTCGTCAGGCAGCAGGGCGGCCTGAAGCGGCCGCCCAATGGCGGCGAACACCCTCAACTGCCCACCACCCGAGCCCCTGCAGCTCCAACACCGATCCGCGCACGCGGCACTCTCCACCAACGACCCATGGCCGGCGAACAACTTCGTCGCCGCCAACGGGCAGCCAGTCGACACGCGCACCCACATCATCAACAACCAGAGCTGGTGCGCACGCCAGCCCGACGACCTGCGGCATACCCTCACCAACCGCCGCGACGGTGAACCAAGGGGATCGCTGAGTCGAGTCGGACCCCAGTGCTTCGGACCAATGATCCGAGGCAAAATATACCGGGCGAACTTCAAGGCGCCAAAGGAGATCGAGAAGTACGATCCCTCGTATGACCCGTCCGTGTGGCTGGATACCTACCTCATGGCAATGGGGATCACTGGCCACACCGACCTGCTTGCCGCACGCTACCTCCCCCTGATGATGGAGGGAGATTGTAGGAAATGGATCAACACCCTCCTTGCGGACAACATCGACTCCTGGGAGGAAATGCGCGACGCCTTCGTCAGGCACTTCGAGGGTTCCTACACCCGCGCCACCACCATCGAGGACCTGGAGCGATGCGTCTAGGGACCCCGCGAGTCGACCCGTAGTTGGGTCCAATGGTGGCAAGACCTGTGGTATAACGCGGCCAGAATCCACCCGGACACCGCAATACACTGCTTCAAGACCTCGTGCCGCTACGAGCCCCTGGTCGCCAAGCTCAAGCGAGTGTACAGAACACTCGACAACATACCGGACCTCCTGGAGATCGCCAAGCGATATGCGAAAGAGGACCCAAACCAAGAAACCAACAACGAGTCGGGAGGGAATCGCCGCACGAGTGGCCACGACAATGGGAGACGACCCGAGGTACGCTACAGCAACACTCGCCTCACCGGCAAGCGCCGCGGTGATGGGCGAGTCGACTTCGTCGCCAACACCGGATACGCGCCACGCAAACCCAAGAGCTTCCGCCATGATGGAGGCCAGCGCCGCGACGATGGAAACTACAAGGCGAAGCCGAGGTTCGACCCCACGGCTCTCCTCAATCAACCCTGTGTGTTTCACAGCAGGGAAGTGAAGCCCTCCACGCACACGATAGCCGATTGCCACTCCCTCAAGGAGATTGAGAAAGCACGTCGCGCACGGGAAGACCCTGACAACAACCCGCCAAACGGCAGAAAATTCGGCAGCGTCACCGGCTCACTCCACACCTTCACGGGCTTCAACACGAAGCGCGAGAAGAAGGTCATCGCCCGCGCCATCGCAGTCAACGCGGTGTCCCAGATAGACATCCCCTAGTTCCTCAACTGGTCCGAGCAACCAATCACCTAGAGCCGCGAGGACCACTCGCCACGGATCGAATATCTGGGCCGAGTCGCCTTGGTGGTCAAGCCCAATGTGGGGGACTATTGGCTCCCCAAGACGCTGAAGGATGGCGGTAGCTCCATCAACATCCTATACCTGGACACATTCAGGCGACTGCGACTCCGCAATCGATGATCGAGACGACCTACACCACCTTCCACAGCATCGTCCCCGGTCGGAAGGCGTACCCAATCGGCAAGGTGACGCTGCCAGTCACCTTCGGCACACCAGCAAACTTCCGCACCGAGCGGATCGTCTTTGAGCTGGTGCCGTTCAACAGCCCCTACCACCGCGTCCTTGGGCGCCAGGCGTTCGCCAAATTCATGGCAGCGCCCCACTACGCATACAACACAATGAAGCTCCCCGGGCCGTGTGGCATCATCACTGTCCATGGCGATCCCGACATGGCCGCAGAATGCGAGGCCAAAGGTGCCGAACTCGCTGACTCCGTCATCGCGGCGGAGGCCAACCACGCCGAGGAGCTCGCCAAGTACGCGAGCGGGGTTAACAATGACGACCCCACCATACTCAAGAAGCCCAAATCGGAGGGTGGCAGCTCCACCGCCTTCGAGGCAACGACGCACACTCGCACTGTCGAGCTGGTCCCAAGCAACTCCAGCCAGACGGTGACGATCGGGACGGGCATGTGCCCAACATAGGAAAGCACGCTCATCGAGTTCCTACGTGAGAATCGCGACATCTTCGCATGGAAGCCATCCGACATGCCTGGTGTCCCGAGGACTCACTGAGCACAAACTCAACGCCGACCCCAAAGTGCGACCTATCAAGCAGTCGCTGCGGCCCTTCAATGAAGAGCGCCGCCGAGCAATCGCCGAGGAGGTGCAGCGTCTACTCGCTACAGGCTTCATCCAGCCAATTAAATACTCCAAATGGCTGGCAAACCCAGTCCTGGTCAAGAAGAAAAACGGGACCTAGAGAATGTGTATTGACTACACAAACCTCAACAACGCCTGCCCGAAGGAGCAGTTTGTCCTCCCACGGATCGACCAAATCATCGACTCAACCGTGGGTTCGAAGTCGCTGTGCTTCCTCGATGCTACTCTGGGTAGAACCAGATCAAAATGGCAGTCGAGGACGATGAGAAGACGGCGTTCATCACGCCATTCGGAGCCTTCTGCTACACCGCTATGACCTTCGGCCTCAAGAATGCCGGGGCGACCTACCAGAGGTGCATGCAGGAGTGCCTTGTGAGCCAAATTGGCCGCAACATCCACGTCTACATCGATGACGTGGTGGTGAAATCCACTCGCCAGGGCGATCTACTCGCCGACCTGGCGGAAACCTTCGCCAACCTGCGGAGGTACAAGATAAAGTTAAACCCAGGAAAATCCACCTTCGGTGTACCCCCTGTACAGCTGCTGGGATACGTCGTCTCCAAGCGCGGGATCGAGGCGAACCCCGTCAAGATCAACACGATCGCCCGTCTTGGCAGACCCGAGTGCCTGCGCGACGTCCAAAAGTTGGCCGGGCGAGTCGCGGCTCTCAGTCGCTTCATCCCCCGGCTAGGCGAGAAGGCGATGCCCCTCTACCGCCTAATGCGCAAGAACCCCACCTTCTAGTGGGAAAAGGAGGCCGACGACGCGCTCCACACTCTCAAGGAGGTGCTACTCGCAGCACCGCTACTCGCCGCCCCTGTCGACAAGGAACCCATGCTCGTCTACGTCGCGGCTTCCGAGCGCGTCGTCAGGGCCGTCATGGTCATCGAACGACCAGAGGAAGGCAAGGAGCGCTCGGTGCAGCGACCCGTATACTACATCAGCGAAGTCCTCACCGAGTCGCGCCAGCGCTACCCGCAGTACCAAAAATTGGTATATGCGGCCTTTAGAGCACAGCGGCGACTACCACACTACTTCCAGGAGCACCCGATAATGGTCGTCTCCTCAGCACCATTGCAGGACATCATCCGCAACCGTGAGGCGATAGGGTGAGTCGCCAAATGGGCCGTCGAGATCGGCGTCCACAACATCAGGTACGAGCCGTGCAAAGCAATTAAATCGCAGGCTCTCGCAGACTTCCTCGCCGACTGGGAAGAGGCCCAGCAGCCAGAGAAGCTGCCATACCTCCATTACTGGAGCCTACACTTCGACGGCTCCAAGAACGCAGATGGCGCAGGAGTGGGGATCGTGCTAACATCTCCAAAGGGCGACAAGCTACGCTACGTCTTCTACCTCGACTTCACCCCCTGCACCAACAACATGGCCGAGTATGAGGTGCTACTCCACGGCATGCGGGCAGCCAAGGAGATGAACATCAATCGCCTGTGCTGCTACGGAGACTCCGACCTCGTCGCCGGCACCTACGACGCAGTATCCCCCACCATGGCGGCATACCATCAAGCAGTGGACCAGCTGGGAGGCCACTTCGCAGGCTACTCCGTCGAGTGGATCGACAGGCGGAAGAACGAGGAGGCCGACGCACTCTCTCGCATTGGCTCGGCTCGACTCGCACCACCCGCCGACGTCTTCCTCGACACCATCACCAAGCCCCCCGTCTCTCCCCCAAGAGAGATCGACATCGGAATTCCGCTGCAACCAGACGCAGCCCTGGTCGCACTAATCGCCGAGCCAAGCGATTGGACCGCGCCATACGGTGTTCACTCGCATGTCTTGTGCCACTCGCACTCGTAATAACAGCGTTACGCTATTCGCAGAAGTCAACCTTTGGCAACGCGACCAGTACGGCCAAGTAGTGCGGTACGAGGGCACTGGAAAAATTCAGGCCTCGTACCGTCCACGAAAAAAGCTAACCCGGAGCCCCATTGGAGTCGCCTAGCTCGACTGGCTCCCCGAGCCAAGACGACTGCACTCTCTTCCCATAGCGACCCAGTCCTCCACATCCTCGGCGCATCGACTCGAACGGCAAAGTACCACGCTCGGGGACTGACACCGGCCCAAAGAAGAGCGGCTAGGGAAAAAATGCCAAGTAAGAGAGCGCGCCCAGGACTCTCCATGCGACTGGTCTTACGGATCAGGCGGAGCAACGCGCCTAACACAACGCTTTTAGTCCTCACCTACCTTGGGCATGCGACTAGAACGGACAAGTACCACGCTCGAGGACTCGGTGACCCGACCCCGTTCGCGCTCGGGAAAACGGCCAAGTAAAGAGCACCCCTGGGAGTCGCCATGCGACTAGCTTCCCGAGCCATGGAGAGTCGACCCTAACTCACTAACAGTTCACACAGCATATAAAAACGAGGTTAACCCCATAAAAAGGGCGAACGCGCTCAGGGACTCGTACAACCAACACTCAAACCACAAAAAGCAATGACAACATAACTCACACATTCCTTCATAGCAGCAAAATTTGTTCGCATACAAGGAGAATTACATGTTTATCTTACGATAACGCCGAATGGCAAAACACTCTAATCCGCAGGCTTCAAGGAGGAGGCGCCACCATCCTTGCGGATGCGGATAAAGGGCACCCAAGGATTCGACGGGTACGTCATGAGCTCACCCGCCATCGCCGCACGAAATGGTTGCTCCACCTTGAAGTCGCGGTGCTTCGGCTCGGGGTCATTTGGGGCGAAGACCGTTTCCTGATAGGGAATAAGGTCGCCCATCGCCCAAACGCGGTCGGAGTACACCGCGGCTCGGTCCGTCAGCTTCAACACCTCGGCAATCTCGACCGAGCCCGTTGACAAGGGGTACCCGCTCATGACGTCGTCAAGGTCGAAATTGTCGGGAAAAATGTGCGAGCCCAAGGCTCAGCGCAGTCGCCGCTCCACGACGGAAGGCCGACCGCGTCATGAACTCCACGACCGACGGGGCCTTCTCCAGATAGCGCCATACCTCGACGAGGTCGCTGGGGATCACCTCCGTGGGCGAGATCTCCTGAAGATATGCCCGGAGACAAGTCGCTGACAGCGCGGCTGAGTCGACCAGGGTGGTCACGCGTTGCCGCGCGTCGTACGATTGCGCCTCTTCGGTGTTATCAGTGATCTGGCCTGCAACACACAAGCAAACAGTGGGCAAAGCACCAAAATCACAATGTGGTACGCGCGCTCGGAAAGTGGCTGAAGAAAAACTCACCAATCAGCGGGCGGCAGAGGTCCGTGATGAAATTCTGAAGAGCCGAGAGGTCATTCTGCAACCCGGTGACGAGTGTGTCCTTCCACTCCTCAGCAGCAGAAGTGACGGCCGCCTTGGCTCGTCCTTCCGCCGAGCTCGCTTCCGCCTTCACCTCCTTGAGCTCACGCTCCAGTTCGGCGATTCGCTTCTCCGCTACGCTCAAGGCAGACTGAGCCACCATCAACTAACCCGCTGGGACAAGGCCCTGGCGAGCCTCCTTCACTACAGCTGCACTACTCCCTGTTTCCAAAACAAAACGGTCAACACCGCAACAAGTTCGCGACAAGCGCCAAACAAGACAAACACTCACCCGCAGTCGCTCGAAGCTCCTCGTTCATCTCCTGGACAGCGATAAGCTCCTTCTCCATGCGGCACGTGGCAGCAAGCCGCTCTGCCGACTCGCGCTGCAAGCCCTGTGCAACAATCACAGCGTCAACAACCAAAAATTCCTAAGTGCCCAGCTGCTGAAATTCAGCGACTAGGCACTCGGGGACTGGATGACAAAATTCCTAAGTGACCAGCCACTGAAATTCAGCGAATAGGCACTCGGGGACTGGATGACAAAATTCCTAAGTGCCCAGCTACTGAAATTCAGCCACTAGGCACTCGGGGACTGGATGGCGAAAAACAGTAAGAATCCAACCACTGAAATTCAGTGGCCAGATCCTCGGGGACTGGACATACCTGGATGGCGTCACCTAGCATGCTGTGAAGCTCCATCGCGTCCACCGACGAAAGCACGAGCAAAGTGTGTCCGCGACGCTGCTCGACCTCCATACCTGCGGCCCCAGGGCATTGGCTTGATGGCACCGAGGCACTCGCCGTGGCGGCCCTAGCTATAAAGCGAGGGAACATCTCCACCGCCGCACCCGCGCCACCCGAAGGCGGCCGCCTCAATCGAAACCATGGGGACTGCCCGCTGCGACCCCGCGTCTTCCGACGCCTTCAGAGCTACGTCCACCGCAATCGGGGCTTCACTCGGGGCAGCCGCTGGCTCGTCTGAGATCGTGACGACATCATCGCCTTTGGTTCTCTTGGCGCCGTCGGTGGGAGCCTCAGTCTCTTCACCCTTCCTCTTCTTCGAGGGGTCAGCCGGCACCTCCGCGGCGATCGATGGAACCTTGCCACCGAAGAGTGACCTATCTTCTTTACTCCAGTCCTGCGAAGACGACTCCATTAATAACACTCGCCAATCGGCACACGAATCAAACAGACAGATGAAAGGTTGAGGAATACTCACTTGGCGACCAAAATAAATCACAGGCCAATGCGAATGCTGGCCGGCTTTTCCAGTTCTGGCCCCAGTTTCCGACTGAGGCCCGTCTCGAACATGCTATGTGCCTAAGACACAGACGGCTTCTGCGAGGATGAGGCTGCGGCAGGGGGCTCAGTGGCAATTGCTGCGGGAGCTCCTCTCGGCGGCGAGGCCCCTGCGGCTGGAGCGGCCACCAACTCGATGACTGGGGCGAATGGCGGCGGCAATGATGCCAGCGGTGCCTCGTCCTCCATGACGGTCGCACCAGTCACTGCAGCCGCGTGCGCCGCTGTTTCTTCGGCCACGCTAGTAGCGTCGGAGCTACTCGCAGACCAAGGCGGAGACGCCGACTTGGACGGCTTCGTCTTCTTCTTGGGTGGCGGCTGCTTCTTCTTCTTCGATGGCGTAGCCTCACGCTGTGAGGTATGCTCAGGGAGCTCGTCGTCGTCGTCGTGGGCCTCGAGATCGCGCTGGTGCTGCCCGCGAGTCTTGCGAACCGTGAGGGCAGAAACCTCCACGACTTCGTCTCTATCGTCGTCATCACCGTCGCCACCCCCGTCACTCCTGACATCGCCCTTGTCAGGCAATGACTCGCTCTCGTACTTGGCGGACGAATTCGAGTTCTCGTCATCTACGGGTGGAAGCCAACCTTCCACCACTTGGAATAACTGCAACAATCAAACAACATCAGCACAACCGTGAATGCACAAACTGCGACTGCGAGTGCAAGGGAAATAGAAACTCACCGTTGGAGCTAGGCACCTTGCGGTATAAGGTGCGACCTCGGCCTTTGCGTCAAGATACACCGCCTGGGTGATCTTCTTCAGGGCCAGGGTGTAGTCATTCAGTCTCCACTCGTCGTGACAGGACTTCGTCGGGTCGTCCTTGCCCGTGTACTCGTACATATAGTGGGCACGGCTGGCTAGGGGCACGAGCCGTCGCCCGAGCCAGCAGTTGTAGAGGTTGATGGTTTGGAGGCCTTTCTTCTTCAAGTTGCGGATGGTCTGCAGCATCTCGTCGACGACCATCCGCTGCTCTAGCGGAAGCTTGGTGACTTGGAGCCGACGCGGCTCGGGCCGATCGGCGGAGTACCTTGGAAGCGCCACCTCATCGCCCGACATCGACTCAGTCACATAGAACCAACTCTTCTTCCACTCGTTCGCTGCTTTGGTGGGCAGCATCAAATCGAAGAATGACGCCTTCGACTTCAGCGGGAAAGTCAAGCCGCCCGCGGCTAGCATTGGGCCGCCTGCTTCTTCGCGGCTGATCCTCCCATGGAATAGATCTTGCCATAGGGGAAAATAGGGCCTGCAGCCCAGGTAGCACTCGCAGAACGCCACGAAGATGGCGAGCTGCTCGATGCTATGCGGTCCCAGGTCCGACGGCTGGATGTCGTAGTAGGCGCAGAAGTGCCAGAAGAAGAGGGAAGTGGGGAATTTGAGCCCCGCTCCAGATGACTGGTGAAGCAAACGAATTCCCCTTCGTGTGGATCTGGAATCACTTCTCCGGCCGCGGGGATGCGCCATCTCCCGGCTTGGAGGATCCCTGCCTCCTCGAACGATCTCAGCAGCGCCTTCGTGCACTTGGATCTGCCCCATGGTTCCGCAGGAGGGGCCATCAGCTGGGGGATCGAGGGATGCGAATCGCTCTGGGTCGCTCTGGTCGCTGCGCGGAATGGAGGAACGAGAATGCGCAAGTTCGGAGGAAGTGAGGGAAGCATTTTCCCCTCACCCATCACTCTCCTTATATAGTGGTTGTTACCCGCCATTTTCGGGGAGCTGTTACCACGCGGTAATTATGCTGATATTACCGTTGGATTACCCAATGGCTAGTTTGACCAAGCTGACGGTCCAACTTCGTCCACTCGACTCGCTGTCTTCAGCAACTCGACGATTCATCGACCCGATCACTATAACAGTGACTTGATTATTCACCGACCCGTTCGCCAAGCTGTGATCTGATTGGTCGCTGTTATTGCGACTAAAATGACTAGTTCTTTCCTTTGTTCAGGAGTCCACTGTCGATTCGACTGGACGTCCGCATTGGACCCGCATACTCCGACTGCCAACGAACACCTACGACGAATCAACGACGGCCTCGGGGACTACTGATGGGGATATGCCTACCGGGGTATGCCCAGCAGGACGTTTCCTATTGGCCCAAGCTGCCAGCGAGTGGGCCTGCAGGACGGCGACTGAATCGAGACTTGGCGAGGACTCAGGCGACTGGAAGCTGGAGGCCCAGAAGCGTAGCTAGGCCTAGTCGGACTAGGTCAAAGACCCTCTGAATCCTTAACCAGTTCAGTTGTAGATCTGTAAACCCTAGCGAGGTGAGCCTAAATAAACCTCCCTAGGGTACGCATAGAGGACACGTTCCATCATACACCCAAGCGAATCGCCGCCTAGTCGTCGAGCTCTCCCTTGTACTCTCACCATAATACAATCGAACCTGGGTAAACCCTTGTGTCTCCGCCCTCATCTCGCACCGCAGATGGCTGGCCGCCCTTGCCCCATGTTCTACTACTCGCTGCCGATCGCAGCATCTGCCGTGGCCATTCCCACGACACCAGCCGGCGCCGCCCGCCAGGCGAGCCCCTCCGTCGCAGGGAGGTAGCCTTCGACGACCAACTCCTTGATGTCGAGGTCCGTGATATCCGAACCACGCCAGTCGCCTTTGTGGGAGTCGTTTTCCTCCTCCAGCAGCTCCGGCGCCGCTGGATTGTGGTCGCCGCCGGTGGTGTAGAGGTCCCAACCCAATAAGGTAGGGTCCTCCTGTGTTTTACAATGCTAGTCCCTGGATCACTAGCTAGCATCCACAGTTAAGATGTAATATCAAGAAACAAAGGTCATAATATAACTTTATAACCAGGAATAACATAATTTTATTACATCTTTCATAGCTCATATGGCTATTACATTACATTGCAGCGGAATAAATATAGTCATGGGTCCTTCATCTTCAAAGTGCCACAGGCAGATGTTGGTTGTAGACTTTGTAATCCTAATCAATCAATCTTCACTAAAAACAATCAAACCTGCAACATACAAGTTACAGCCACAAAGGGTCAATACATTTGAATTGTATTGGCAAGTGATACTATGATAATATAGTGGAGTCTATCATCTATATGCATTTGGCTAAGTGGAGTTGAGGCTTGCATTGCTTCAAAATAGATTTTTCTTATCATTTTGAAAATACTAAGTTTTTGCATGACAAAATCATTTTTCTCAATCAAAGATTTCAAGATCCTTGTACCAAGCCATCTCTCCATCAATGATTGAAGAATTCAAACAATCCCTTGTTCAAACCACAAGATTTTAATTTAGAAATTTGAATGATGAGATTCTTGATTGTTTTCATGTCTTGATGCTCAAATTGTCCTTTACCAGGGACATGGCTAAGTACTTAGATTTTACACTCTGCAGAGGTGGTGCACTTTACCCACAAGACTTGGTTTCCCAAGACAAAATCTTTCAGAAGCCTTCCCTTAGACCAATATGGACGCGTTCCAACCTATCAAACACTACCACCCACTGTCCATATGGCTAAGTTCTTGCAACCTATATGATCATGGCAGAGCCCATATTGCCAAGTGGTTGCACTTGAAGCTTCTCGACATTTGACATCTCAAATCCCTTTGTTTCCTGGGTGGCCATCCACAAGTGAGATACACAATCCAAGCCTGGCATTGTGAACCACTCAACCATTCTCCACCAAGCAAGCCCATTCCACCCAGGTGATTCATTAACTTAGTTGTTTTATTAAACAAAATCACAAGTCCTTAGACTTAGAATATTTTTCCATAGTGTGAATATATATTCCACCCATGTGTTCTATTAGCTAGGCTAAGCTTGGTAGTAATAGGAATCTCTAACTTAGGAAAATCCTACTAAGGATTCATTACTATGTTTTCCTATAGCAAGATCTATACTTAGCAAAATCCATGCAAGTTTTACTTAGCAAAATCACTAATGCATAATAAAAGTATTGGGACAAAAGAATGAAGCATCACTTGCCTTTTTGATAGAGTATAGGTTCACTTCTTGATCTTTGCAACAATCACACTCTTCAAGTCACTACAAATCAATCAAGCAAGGCACAAACTCAATCTACCAATCAAGCAAAACAACACACATAAATAACAAAGTCAAAGAAATGCATGCAAGCATGCCAAGTTTTGTTTTGTTTGAAAAAGTGGTTCCTAGTGGGTCATAGTCATTTGGGTACATCAAATGGTCATTTCCTAAAGTGGCTAAGTCATTTGCAAAAGGTTTCACTTTAAAACCATTTTCAAAACAAAGTGTTATTTTATGTGGTGTAGAAATATTTTTATTAAGGCATTAGCCTATAGGGTTCACCAAATGAGTTGCTATTGCAAAACTTGGTGTTTTTTGGTCAATAGGTTTGGTCCAAAACATTTCCTTGAAGTTTTCTTTTCATAAAATTTTTTATAACAAAAACCATTCTTTTTATTTGGCTAGAAAATGGCTAAGTCAATTAATCTAACCTAAATCTTTCAAAAATCATTTTTAATACCAAGGGTTGGTTCCTAGGGTCAGTAAGATCACAAAAATCCATTTTGCAAAAGTTTTAATCCAAAAATCATTTTTAAACAATTTTTATACTCTAAATAAGCATACATAAGTTTCTGCAAATTCAAACAAGCTAACAGCTACTATTTGCTAAACTAAGGGCAGGGTTGGCTAGGGCTTGTTCTCCTGATTTCATTGATATAAAATTTGCCAAATTTTGGACGTGTGGTTTGAAAATTACAAAGGTTTGAAGTTTGCAAATAAATCTGATTCAAAAACCTGTTTTATCTCAACACTGGACACGCGTCGTTTTTCTACTGGGCGATACCGGTTCGGCCGGATCGGCATCGTGAACCGCAGGATCTAACTGGAACGTGCGGCGCAGATCGATGCATACCCCTTCGTTTAAGTCATCTGTTTGTACGCGTCTGATCTAAATCGAACGGTCCTGATCAATCAACCACAAAGTGGCGGCGCTGGCGGCGGTGGTTGGCGGCGGAGCGACCAGACGGCGAGGTTGCCGATGATGTAGGATGCGAGAGAGAGGGAGGGGATGTTCACCGTGTTCGCAGACGCTTGGGGAATCTCAAGGAGGCACTGGCTGGTGAAGGGGCGCACGAGGTCAAGAGGAATTCCTCGCCGGAGTTCGGTCTGGCGACGGATGCGCGCGGTCGAGGTCGAGGACGAGGACGACGCTATGGTCCACTAGAAGACAAACGGAGGACAGTATCAGATGCGCAAGACCAAGGCTATGCTGTGTGCGTGATCTAGGAGGCGCGGGGTGGTCGGAGTTCACCTGAAATGCTCGACGGAGCAACGGCAGACGGCGGCGCACGCTCGGTGTCGTCGTTGCTGATGCTCAGGGGCGCCCGCGGTTGAACGGAGGGTGCTGGAAGATGCTACAGGAAGTGGGGAATGTGCCTGCGTGCTTGGGAAGGCAAGGAGTGGCAAAACACGGCCGGAATTCTCGTCGGAGCGTCGTCAGAGACAGAGACAGTTGAGGAGGGATTGTGGCGGCCTGGAGGCGTGCTCGGGGAAGAAGGCAGAGGGGAAACGGAGAGGAATCGGGGGCGATTAATACAGCGTGGTTGCAGGAGCGATTAAGTGCGGCGTTAACGCGAATTGATGCTCGCGATTCAATGCTGGCAACGGCGACGAGAGGAGGAAGAAGCAGTCGCGGGGTGGAGAAGGAGAACAGTGGAAAGGGGTCCACTGGTCAGTGGGGAAAAGAATCGAGGGGAGGTCCACATGTCAGTTGCTGGGTGGGTGCGGTTCTGAGTGGGAAAGAAAATGGTTCGGGGGAGAACAGAAGCTGGGCTGGACTGGGCTGTTGGGCTGGGCCTTTGCACTATTTTTTTCTGTCTGCTTCCTTTTTCCTTTTCTAATTTCTATTTTTCTGTTTTGAATTTTAAACAAACAAACACATTCAAAATGATTCAAACAATTTTAACAATCATTAAACTATGTATTGTGTTTTTGGTTCTGTTCAACAACATAATTCATATTCCAAAATAAAATATTATTTTAAATCTTTTTAGGTTCCATTTATTAATTGAATAAATGGATCATTAGTTATTTAATAAATTAGGGTTTGTTTTAATTAATAAAATCTTCATTAGAAATCCAAATGTTTTCAAAACCAAATCAGTAGGTTTATTTGGAAATAAATTTCATTTGGAAATCTTGTTTAAAATAAAATAATCCTTTTACTTTAGGGTCCATTAATAATTAAATAAAATGGAACTTAGTTATTAAACCAAAATAGGGCTTGATTTTATTAATAAAATCTTTATTTGAAACCTAAATATTTTCAAAACCAAATCAATAGGTTTTATTTGGAAATATTAAATACTTGGAAACTTGTTTTAAAACAAAATAACATTTTATTTTAGAGTCCATTATTAATTAAATAAAATAGACTTTCATTATTAATTCAACTAGGGTTTGTTTTATTGAGAATGTTTAATTTAAAATCTAAAATAAAGATAAAACACTTTAGTAGGTTTTATTTGTGAGTATTAAACATTTGGAGAAACTTATTTTAAATAATTTAATAAGTTTTGAGGTTTCAATTAATTTGGTAAAACCTTTTATTTAAATAAAGTTGGATATTAAATCCTTATTATTTTATTTAAACAATCCTTTATTATTTTTAATTAAACCTTTGCTATTTTATTTAAAATAAAATATTTTATTTCCAAAGCTTGTCCAAGGTTTAATTTGGCTTTATAAAATAATCTTTATTTATAAATCCATCTTTTCTTTTGAATACCAAATCTTTTATTAAGAGATCCAAAATAGTATTTTAAATATTTTTATTTCCTTTAATAAAAGTTTATCTTTTTAAATCTCTTTAGGATTTATTTAATTCAAATTGGTTTGAGGTTCCATTTGAATTCAAAAAGTTTCTTCTGGCTATGAAAATCAAACAAAGTTTTATTTTATTAATTTATTTTCACATTACAAGATTTGGAAAATCTTGGGATGTGACAGGTGGTCTTGACCATCGCCGAGACGGGGATGACCAGGCCCTCTGGAGGCACGACGACGGAGCTCACCGACTTCGCCTCGGCTTCGCCTGACGCTGCCATCGAGGGAGAAGAGCTGCTGCTGGCCATTGCGAGTGTTTGGAGGTGACTGGCGAGATTGGGAGTTAGGGTTTTTCGCAAGTTGTGCGGAGAGATCGAGGGGGCGCTCGCTGGAGGAAGAAGATGATGCGAGGAGAGAATGATTTGAAAAGTAAATTTTTCACCGCAGTTACTATTTATGATCTCCAGCATCGAGATTCGTGCAGCTTGATCAGACAGTTGCCACGTAGACAACGTGTGTGCGGACGTGCGCGTAAATTTCGCCATGTCCCAACCACCGCCGCCAACGGTTCATATCGCTCGCGCGGGAAAAGTGGACATGATTGCGTTCTCTGCATGTGTGAGTTATGAGGCGTTGCTAACCTACGTCTACATCGCCCTAGCTGACATAGGTAGATGAACCATCACATCAGAAGATTTCGGCATGGATGGATCCTGTCCGGCTACGGAAGAGTACGATGGAAGATTCAGCAATTCTCCGACTTAAAAATTGAAGACAGAGAAAACCTTGCAGGGTTCTTTGGGAGGACTACAAGATATTGCTTGACGATTTGCCGACATCCATCTAGACGGAGCATTCCACGTGAAGGGGCAAGACGACGCAAGATCTCGGAGTTCTCCGGGGGCTACTCTTGGGGATATGCTATATGGGTATCCTCATAGCATGTCTCCTATCCGGATAACCCGGGTGGCCCACAGTTGGTAGCATGGCCCATGGCCTGCTGGGCGACCCAGTTAGATGGATCAAGAAGGGAGGCCCATGCCGGACAAAGGAAGGCTACGGTGGAGTCATCAGCGTACCCAGAGCCTTAGAGTACAAGACACGCAAGACTAGTAATAGACGGTGTATGACTCTGTAACCTGTCCGGCTAGGACTTTTCCCTGTAACCCTAGGACCTGGCGACTATATAAGTCGGGCCTATGGGAGCCTTTAGGGCACGACCAAGCAGCGATTAGCATACACCTCGCATAGCGAACCTATCTCTGTAACTCGGCATATTGCCATTATAGTGATTTATAGCAGGAGTAGGATTCCCCCACCGTTGTGGGATCTGAACCTGGGTAAGCTGTGTTACCTCGTACCCGTCAACCGTCCGCCTTCCCCCACGTCTCTAAATACGCACTGTGAGGACCCCTCCATGGCGTACTCGTCGGCAATACCACGACACCTAACACCCATGATGTTCTGGTGTTGTTCATGCTTTTCCCTAGGGAGAGGTTTAGTCAACGGATCTGCCACATTTAGATATGTGTGTACTTTGTAAATCTTTATGTCACCATCTTGGACATGATCGTGAATAGCATGAAAACATAGTTTGATATGCTTCAGCTTCTTGTGTGACCTTGGCTCCTGTGCTTTGGCTATGGCACCCAAGTTTTCACAATAGATGGCCATCGGGTCCAACGCACTAGAAACCACACCAAGCTCCATAACGAACTCCTTCATCCATATCGCTTATTTTGAAGCCTACAAAGAAGCTATGTATTCTGATTCAGTTGAAGATCTCGACACAACGCATTGCTTAGCACTCCTCCAGCTAACTGTTGCACCATTCAAAGTAAATACATATCCAAATTATGACTTAGAGTCATCCGGATCAGTGTTCCAACTAGCATCGGTGTAACCGTTTTACAATGAGCTCTTCTTCACCTCCATAAGAAAGAACCATATCCTTAGTCCTTCTCAAGTACTTTAGGATATTTTTTACCGCTATCTAGTGATCCACTCCTGGATCACTTTGATATATTCTAGTCAAAATAACAACATATGCAATATCTGGTCTTGTACACATCATGGCATACATGATAGAACCTATGGCTGAGGCATAGGGGTTTTTGCTCATCCTCTCTCTATCTTCTGTCGTAGCTGGACTTTGAGTTTTACTCAAGGTCGTATTGGACAACATGGGCAAGAACCCTTTCTTGCTTTCTTCCATTCCAAACTTATTTAGAACCTTGTCCAAGTATATACTTTGTGAAAGCGCTATTAAGCGTCTTGATCTATCTCTATAAATCTTGACACCTAAAATGTATGCAGCTTCGCCAAGATCCTTCATTGAAAAACTATTATTCAAATAGTCTTTGACATTTTGAAGAATTTCTATATCATTCTATCGTGGTATTGCCAACGAGTACGCCATGGAGGGGTCCTCACAGTGCATGTTTAGAGACGTGGGGGAAGGCGGACGGTTGACGGGTACGAGGTAACACAGCTTACCCAGGTTCAGATCCCACAATGGTGGCGGAATCCTACTCCTGCTATAAATCACTATAAGGGCAATACGCCGAGTTACAGAGATAGGTTCGTTGTGCGAGATGTGTGCTAATCGCTACTGGATTGTCTGAGATTGTGCCCTAAAGGCTCCCATAGGCCCGACTTATATAGTCGCCAGGTCCTAGGGTTACAGGGAAAAGTCCTAGCCGGACAGGTTATAGAGTACTACACCGTCTATTACTAGTCTTGTGTATCTTGCACTCCAAGGCTCCGGGTACGTTGGTGACTCCAACCGTAGCCTTCCTTTATCCGGTATGGGCCTCCCTTCTGGATCCATCTAACTGGGCTGCCCAGCAGGCCATGGGCCATGCTACCAACCGTGGGCCACCCGGGTTATCCGGATGGGAGAAATGCTATGAGGATACCCATATAGCATATCCCCAACAGTAGCCCCCGGAGAACTCCGAGATCTTGCGCCGTCTTGCCTCTGCATGTGGAATGCTCCGTCTAGATGGATGTCGGCAAATCGTCAAGCAATATCTTGTAGTCCTCCCAAAGAACCCTGTAAGGTTTTCTCCGTCTTCAACACGTAAGTCGGAGAAATACTGAATCTTCCATCGTACTCTTCCGTAGCTGGACTGGATCCGTCCATGCCGGAATCTTCTGATGTGACGGCTCATCTGCCTATGTCAGCTAGGGCGACGTAGGGTTAGGTCAGCGACGCCTCGTAACTCACACATGCAGAGAACGCAATCATGTCCGATTTTCCCGTGCGAGCAATATGAACCGTTGGCGGCGACGGTTGGAGACATGGCGAAATTTTCGCGCACATTCGCAAACACGTCGTCTACGCGGCAACCGTCAGATCAAGCTGCATGAATCTTGATGCTGGAGATGATAAATAGTAACCGTGGTGGAATTTTCAACTTTTACCTCATTCTCTCCTCGCATCGTCTTCTTCATCCAGCGCGTGCCTCCTCGAGCTCTCCGCCCAAAACTCGCGAAAAAACCCTAGCCTCAATCCGCACCAGTCACCTCCAACCTCTCTCCATGGCCAGCAACAACATCTCTCCTTCCATGGCGGCGTCGAGCGAAGCTGCGGCGAAGCCGGCGAGCTCTATTGTCGTGCCCCCAGAGGGCCTGGTCATCCCCGCATCGGCGGTGGTTGATTCCACCGGCGACGACCATAATCTGGCGGCGCTGGAGCCGTTGGAAGAGGAGCTTGACTCGCACAAGGGCGACTGGCGCGACTCAGATATCACGGACCGTGATATCCAGGAGCTGATCGCCGAGGGCTACCTCCCTGCGACGGAGGGGCTCGCCTGGCGGGCGGCGCCGGCTGGCGAGGTGACACCTTCTCCCCAAGCCGGAGAAAAGGTGTACCTCAAAGCCCAACTGGTACGCGGCGTCTCCCTTCCCATCTCCAACTTCTCCATCTTGAACCACTACAGAGTCCAGCCCCAGAATCTTTCTCCCAACAGTATCTTAGCGCTTAGCAACTACGGGGCGCTCTGCGAGGGTTACTTAGGGATAAAGCCTAGGCTAGACCTCTTCGTGTACTTCTTCACCATCAAGCATGAAGCCGGAGCTAGTAAGGAAGAACTTAGGAATTGTGGCACCATAAGCTTCAAGATCCGTCCTGGCCGGCGGTTCCCCGACATCGTCGGCCACGAGTCCTGCAAAAACTGGCAGCGGACGTACTTCTACGGCCCAGATATCCCTCTGGCTGGCCGACAAGTAACGTACCCGGACTTCGTTGACGGAGCCGCCGCTGAAGCCTCGTCATGGAGATCACATGCCTCCCTTCCCTCCGACCTCGATGCTTCCCGCGCCATAAGGCGGATAGAATGGTTCGTAGAGACGGGTTTGACCGGCTTGGACCTAGCCATGTGCTGGTTCATCAGGCGCATCCAACCTCTGCAGCACCGCGTGAAGCTCATGCACGAGTATACCAGCGATAGAAGGGATAGCCTCCGCATCTCCGTGGACAACTTCTCGAGCGACTCTGTCAAGCTCCGCCTTAAGGACATCATCAAGGTGAAGGACAAGAAGCGTGGCTTCACCATCACCTATGACATGTTCGTAGACGGCAAGTGCCCAAAGGTAGTTATTTATTTTCCGTGTGTGACATATACTCCAGTTCTTCCATCTTGCAAATGTCATCTCATCCAACACGGTGACTTCTCACTGAACATCTTAGCGATCTAGAGGAGGACAACATGGCTGCCCAAATCTACGATCCAAAGATGAAGGAAGTCACAGTCGTGTCCGACGACGATGCTCCGTTGGCGTGAAAGTGGAAGAGCTCCACCTTTGACGCTGCCGACGAAGGCAAGAAGAAGAAGACGGAGGGTGGAGCCTCCAAGAAGACTACCGCCGCACTGGAGGCGGAAAAGAGAAAAGTTACCGGGATCCTCTTTGCTAAAGCACCCCCACTTGTGTAAGCTTCTTTTTTTCTGACATTGTCTATTCATTTGTCTTGCTCCTGTACTTATGCATGTTTGCACGTTTCAGGAAGAAAGCCACGACCAGCCTGAAGAAGACCTCCAAATTGGGGGCTTCTAGAACCATCAAGGACATGCTGCATCACGACGCATCTCCCACCATCGCCCCTGCCACTCCCTCCGTCAAGACCTCGTCTACCTCGACAAGCTCACAAGCTAAGGAGGCATCTGGCCATTCTGCCATGGAAGTGGACTCAGGTGCGTCTACCGAGGTTGCTGTTGTCGGTGAGCAGGCGACGCAGGAGAGTGCCGCCCACCAAATGGCTGAAGCTCCAGCTAAGGATGCCATCGGTGGCGGTAAGGCGGTGGTGGAAGCAGGTACTTCTGTCGTTGGCGTCGCCCCTGCACCCAAGAAAACCATAGCCTATCCAAAGATAGTTTATCCAGTACTTACACCGGGTAGCACTGCTCTGGTATCTGGTGCGGCACCGACATCTCCAACGTGTGGTCTTGAGGAGCTCGCCGACAAGCAGAAATCTTGCAAGGAAACAGCGAATCCTTTGGCAAGCTGCTGGCCGAGAGTGCTACGAACCTCAAGATCATTGCACTTGTAAGTTTTATTTGCCTTTTGCATTTCATATGAGTATCCTACTGTAGCCCCCGAGGATGTAGACGGAAAACCATAGGTTTTGCATCTATATGCTCTAAGAATGACTAAGTTAGAAAACCTCTCACTGTAGCCCCCAAGCATGTAGGTGGAATGAATTATTCCGACTAGATGCTTTAAGAGTAGCATACATAGTGTTTATAAATTTCAATACTGTAGCCCCCAAGCCTCTAGTTGTAACTGAATTAGTTTCGACTAGATGCTTAAAGAAAAGCTAAGCATGTATCCGAGTTAAAAACTTTATACTGTAGCCCCCAAGCTTCTAATCGAGAACTGAATTAGTTCCGACTAGATGCTTAAAGAAAAGCTAAGCATATTTCTAAGTCAAAAACTCTCGCTGTAGCCCACGAGCGTCTAGGTGGAAAATTTCCGGCTAGATGATCCAAGCAGACCAAACAACGCTTTAACTTTGACCTTTTTTCCACAGAACGAGAGTGCTCGGAGGGGCATGGCCAATGACAAGTACCAGAAGATGCGCGCAGATTTGGAAGCTGAAAAGGGTAAAACTTCCTTCTTGAAGGAATAGATCACCAAGAGAAAGCATCTATTTTGTTTTTCGCATTCTGACTTGGTTTTGTGCCCATATTCTCCGAGTACTCATTGCGTACTTTGCTTTCTCCGACCTGCAGAAACCATTGCCAAGGCCAAGAATATTGTCGAGCAATCCAAGCATATTCAAGAGATAGATAGCAAGAACAAAATTCTTAAGCAGGAGAGGAAGGACATGCTGAAAATGCATGAGGAGTCAATGAAGGCCCTGCAGGACTCCGCCACCGAGGAAATCAATCGCTTGAAGGAGGAGATCTGTTATGGGGTAACCCCTTGGGGTGGCCCGATCTTTCACGAATCTCCGCAGGAATCGAGGGTAAAGCGGTGGAAGGGGGAAAGGGGATGGAATCCACGAACACACGCCACGAAGAAACCGACGAACTCACGCACACAAAACACGATACACGCCGATAACTCACGCCGGTGGCAACCGGTCCAACATAATCCCTAGGATCGGTGTTGGGCGAAGCTCGCTCTCCACGCCAACAACGGGGGACGAGGTGCTTGGTGAGATCTTGACGACTTGGGGGCGAGAAACCGAGAACCCAAGGCCTTGTACAACTTGAACGCACTAGGCAAGATCCAAGAGGGGGGTGGATAATCCGGTGCTCCTTGGTAGGAGCATGAGACCAATAGATATAAGTTCCTCAAAGGGTTTCCTTAATCTATTATTATCCAAGTCTAGGGTTTACAATGGAGGGTGGGGGCTATATATAGGCCAACCACATAAACATGGGTATTTTGGGAACAAATAGCGAAATATAGAGAGGGTTACAAGGCGCTGGGCCGACTTAACACGATCAGGTTCTGTGTCGTCCGGTAGTACCGGTCCCGCTCGACCGGTAGTACCGGTCATGCGGTAGTACCGCTTCCTGGCCCGGTAGTACCGCTTGTCGTCCTGGGACTTGCGCTGGGGCCTTCTGTTGGTGGCGGTAGCAGGGGGCGGTAGTGCCGTGGCCCGGTAGTACCGGATCCGAGGCCGGTAGTACCGCCAGTGACAGAGAGCATTTGGCTAGCGCTGGGGTCTTCTGTTGTTGGCGGTAGCAGGGGGCGGTAGTGCCGCCGAGCGGTAGTACCGGTCGCCAGGTCCGGTAGTACCGCTGGCGACAAAGAGCGTTTGGTCTCTTCTGCTGGTGCTCCTCCGTCCTGTGGGTCCTTCTCTTCGTACCTGATGATGCACAAGGTATGGGTATGAAGTAGCAGGCCATCCAAGGGTGTATCTAAGTCACACAAGGAGAGGAGCGAGTTCACCTTAGCTTGAAGGAGTTTGGCTCGGGCGCGAGTCATGGGTCCACTTGGGGAGCTCGTGGAAGTAGATGTAGTAGCGGTCGTAGGACGGGCTGCATTAGCTCCCCCCCCTTGGGAAAGAGTCGTCCTCGACTCTTCAACCGTCGCAACTTCATCTTCTCCATGGTAGGGTGAGAGGTCCTTGACATTGAATGTCGAGCTCACAAGATACTTTGATGTTGGGATATCGATGATATAAGCGTTGTTGTTGATCCTCTTGAGCACTTTGAATGGTCCATCACCTCTTGGCTTTAGCTTGGAGTCGCGTTCCTTGGGGAAGCGGTCTTTACTCAAGTGTATCCACACAAGGTCGCCCTCTTCGAAGATTATCTCTTTCTTGTTCTTGTTTAGCCTTGATGCTTGGCGAAGGACTTGTTGCTCGATAGTAGCTCGTGTGTCTTCATGGAGTTTCTTCATTATTTGGGCACGCTTGACAATGTCCATATTGGCACGTTCATGAAGTGGTAGCGGAAGGATATCGAGCGCGGTGAGAGGCTCGAAGCCGTAGACGATCATGAACGGGCTCCTCATGGTGGTGGAGTGCTTGGCGCGGTTGTAGGCGAACTCGGCGTGTGGAATACATTCCTCCCAGTCTTTAAGGTTCTTCTTTATCAACACCCGGAGGAGTGTGCCAAGACTTCGATTGACGACCTCGGTTTGTCCATCGGTTTGAGGATGCGAGGCGGACGAGAAGAGGAGCTTGATGCCGAGCTTGGCCATGAGAGTCTTCCAGAAGTAGCTCATGAATTTTACGTCGCGGTCGGAGACGATTGTTCTTGGCACACCGTGTAGCCGAATTATTTCCCTGAAAAACAAATTTGCTACATGTGAAGCATCATCGGTCTTATGGCACGGAATGAAATGTGCCATTTTGGAAAAGCGATCCACTACTACAAATATAGAATCATGTCCATGTTTAGATCTAGGCAAGCCTAACACAAAGTCCATGCTAATGTCCGACCAAGGTGCATGAGGAATAGGTAATGGCATATAAAGACCAAAGGGGTTGGACTTAGACTTAGCTTGGATACATGTAGTGCATCGTTGGACGTGGCGCTCCACGTCGCGCTTCATCTTTGGCCAAAAGTAGTGAGTGGAGAGCATGTCATATGTCTTGTCATGACCAAAGTGACCCATAAGGCCTCCACCATGGGACTCTTGAAGAAGCAAAAGTTGGAGAGACGATTTCGGAATACAAAGCTTGTTTTGTTTGAAAAGAAAACCCTTATGCCAATAGAAATCATCAATTCCTTTGTCTATTGAACATTGTGCAAATATTGGTCCAAAGAAAGGGTCGGACGTGTACAAAGATTTGATGTCATCAAGACCCAAGACATTTACTTCGAGTCGTGTAAGAAGGCTTGTGTTTTTGCGAGACAAGTCGTCCGCTACCACATTTTCTTTGCCCTTCTTGTATTTGACAATGTAAGGAAAAGACTCCATGAACTCAACCCATTTTGCGTGCCTTTTACTCAAATTGGCTTGGCCCTTAAGGTACTTCAACGACTCATGGCCGGAATGTATGATAAATTCTTTGGGCCAAAGATAGTGTTGCCACACTCGAAGAACTCGAACCAAGGCAAAAAGTTCTTTGTCATAAATGGGATAGTTTAGGCGTGCGCCATCAAGTTTCTCACTATGGTAAGCAATAGGACGCCCATTTTGCATAAGGACGCCACCGATGCCAATACCACTAGCGTCACATTCAATCTCAAAAGTTTTTGTGAAATCCGGTAATGCAAGAAGTGGTGCTTCGGTGAGCCTCTTTTTGAGCTCGTCAAAAGCCTTTTGTTGTGCTTTTCCCCAAACGAATGTGACATTTTTCTTGGTCAATTCATTGAGGGGGCAAGCAATGGTAGAAAAGTCTTTCACAAAGCGACGGTAAAAGCCAGCCAACCCATGAAAACTACGAAGTTCACTAACATTTGTAGGGATGGGCCAATCTCGTATGTCCTTTACTTTGGAGACATCAACTTCAATGCCATTAGAAGACACGACAAAACCAAGGAAAATCAGCTTGTCTCTTGAAAAAGTGCACTTTGGGAGATTAGCATAAAGCTTTTCATGACGAAGGATTTGAAGGACCTCCTTAACATGAGTAACATGCTCCTCTAGTGACTTGCTATAGACAAGAATGTCATCAAAGTAAACAACTACACTCTTCCCAATGAGAGATCTCAAAATATGGTTCATGAGGCGCATGAAGGTAGATGGGGCATTAGATAAACCAAAAGGCATAACCAACCATTCATAGAGACCAAGCTTGGTCTTGAAGGCGGTTTTCCACTCATCACCTTCGGCCATGCGAATTTGATGGTAACCACTACGAAGATCAATTCTCGAAAATATAGTGGCTCCACATAACTCATCAAGCATGTCATCAAGACGCGGTATAGGATGTCGATAACGCACGGTGATAGCACATGCATAACCGCAACGTATCATCCGTTTTTGGAACTAGGATCACGGGGACCGCGCTTGGGCTAGTGCTTACTTGGATCAAACCTTTGGAGACGAGTTGGTTGATTTGACGTTCGATCTCCTTCGTCTCTTCCGGGTTCGTGCGATACGCGGCGCGGTTTGGGAGTGGTGCGCCGGGTATGAGGTCGATGCGGTGCTCGATTCCACGAAGAGGAGGAAGGCCATGAGGAAGCTCTTCGGGAAATACATCTTGGAATTCCTGCAAAATAGCCATCAAAGAAGGAGGAACATTTTTCAAGTCGTTAGTTCCTTGCGCTAGTCCCTTGCATACAAGGACATAGTGCAAGATGGATGGGTTGTTCCGCACTTCTCTCATCTCACTTTTGGTGGCAAGAAGAACACTCTTAGTTTTTCCACTCGAGTTTGGCTTGTAGCTCTCACTCACTATGGTGTGGTTCTCTCGCTCACCACTCTTCTCACAAGGTGTTTTTGTGTATTGCGCCCTCGCTAAAGCCTTTGCATTGTCCGCAATTATTTGGCTAGGAGTCATTGGTTGCAACACACAAGTTTTATCAAGCCATTTGAAGGTGTAAGTGTTTGAGTGACCATGATGCAAAGCACACTTGTCATATTGCCACGGCCTTCCGAGCAACATATGGCAAACCGTCATTGGGACCACATCACATTCCACCGTGTCCTTGTAGTGCCCAATTGAGAACGTCACCGAGACGGTGTGCTTGATCTTGACGGATCCTTGGTCACTTAGCCATTGGATATGGTAGGGGTGTTTGTGCGGATGGAGGGTGAGATTGAGTTTCTCACACAATTCCTTACTTGCAAGGTTGTGGCAACTCCCTCCATCGATGACAACTTTGATGGACTTCCCATTGATGCCGGCACGAGTTTGGAAGATGTTCGAGCGTTGGTCTTCATTCTCATTGACTTGGGTAGTCAAGACCCTTGTGACTACAAGCGATGGACTTGCGTCATGCTCACACACAAGAAGTTCTTGGTCCTCTTCCAAATGTTGCCTTGCCATGGCTTCCTTGACCCTAGCATCAAACTCTTCCTCACTCAAGTATTCTTCATCGCCGTTGTCATGAATGAACAAAACTTTCTTGTTCCCACATGCGTTCGACTTGTGCCCTTTGCCTCCACACTTGTAGCATTCACCATTGAATGGTTGATCATCCCTTGTGTTTTTGCCACTTGGGGGCTGTTTTCCTTGAGGGAGAGTTGGCTTGAAGGGAAGCTTGGTGGTACTTGAGGAGCTTCCACTTGGTGTTGTTGGGGTAGTGGTTGATGCTTGATTATAGGTGAAGTACGTCTTTGGCTTGTTGTACTTGATGTCCTCTTGCACTTGACGCTCGGCCTTGGATGCGATGTGCACAAGCTCAACCATGTTGTTGTACTTTTGGAACTCGGTGATGCGCTTGATGGGATGGTTCAAGCCATTGAGGAAGCGTGCCATTGTTTGTTCATCTCGCTCTTCAATGTTGGCACGGATCATGTTGAGCTCCATTTGCTTGAAGTACTCTTCCACGGTCTTTGTCCCTTGACTAAGCGTTTGAAGCTTGTTGAAGAGGTTACGCGTGTAGTGTGAAGGAACAAAGAGGGATCTCATATGAGCCTTCATATCTTGCCAAGTTGCGATTGGGGGCTCTTCTTTTGCTTCGCGAGCGAGTTGGACTTGTTCCCACCAAAGGTTGGCATACTCATCAAACTCGAGGGATGCCATGGCCATCATCTTCTCATTGCTATAGTTGTGCATGCGGAAGATCTTGTCGACCTTGAGTTCCCACGAGAGATATTCCTCGGGCTCATTGGAACCGGTGAACTTGGGCATGGTGAATTTGAGCTTGCCGAAAGTTTCTTCTCCATTGCGGTTCCGGTTGCATCGGTTGCCATGATTTGGGCGGTCATCATCATCATCCGAGCTCTCATGTCTTGCTTGGTGATTGTTGCGTTGCTCTTGCGGTTGTTGAGGTGCCGCGTTCGGTGGTGGAACTTGGTTTTGACGACGAGCTTGGGGAGCTTGCTCATTTTGTTGGCGCGGTTGAGGACGAGGAGGAGGTTGATGGTCCTCACGACGAGCTTGGGGAGCTTGCTCTTGTTCTTGTCGTGGGTGGTGCCGAGGAGCATTGTCTTGCGCCCTGTGGCGAGGAGGACGTCGAGCCGCATGCGCAATGGGCTGCTCTTCTTCTTCTTGATGTGGCGGAGGCTCGTCATGACCATCCTGTTGCCGACGTGGACGATCATGTCGATGATGACGCCTTGGAGGATCTTCGAGTGCTTCACGTCGACGGTGATCTTGTTCGTCCTCTTCGGATGCTTCACTTGGTGTGGAAGGGACATGTCGACGACGATGGCCTTGGTGGTCCATGTGAGGTTGCTCTTGTTGAATCACAAGTGCCCTTGGTTGTGGCCGGTTCGCTTCATGTCTTGGAGGTCTTGCGGAGAGGTCACCATCATAGCTTGATGTTGCAGCGTGACGCGGAGATGGTACCGCTTGCAAAGAGCTCATGGATTGAAGAACGGGTCCATCCCGGTGCCTTGAAGCGTGACGGCGAGGTGCACTTGATTCACTTGAGGAGTGCCGAGATGAGCTTGATTCGCGCGAGCGTGGCCTTGCTAGTCCATCAATGAGGCATTGAAGCTTCTCATCCGTTGAGGCGAGTGCACGACCAAGAGCTTCATTTTGATGACCGAGGTTGTGTTGCATGGCATGCATTTGGCCACGGACTTCTTCGAAGCGGTTGTCGATGTTCTTGAATTCCACACGGGCCTCGCTAAATTGTTCATCTTGGCGCCGCTCGAGAGCTTCACAAGGGTAGTTGAATTCTCCTCGGACCTTCCAATGGTCCCATCTTGTCATGAATTGTGTGTCATCCTCCGGAGGTTGTGGTGGTTGGGATGGTTCTCCATGCCTGTCCATGATGAAAAGCCAACAATGGTTGTATATGGAGAATAAGGGTGCCGAGAGTTAGCCTTTTACCTCACCTTGGAGATTATATCAAACCAATTGCCACACAAATGAGCGAAAAGCGTGCAAAGTGAAATGGGCAAGAAACTCACACACAAATATGCTACAACTCTCAAAAGCTTTTGGTGGAAGGTTAGGATTGTGGAAAACCAAACGAAACGATCCAAGCAAAAGGTTATTGTCCTACGTGGTAAAGAACCAAAGATCAAAAGCAAAAGGATACGATCTACAAAAACACGGAAAACACACACGTGGAGAAAAACGGGGTTAGCACGACTATGAAAATGAGCACAAAAGGTCCTAACGAAGACTACGCTCGGTTGTCGTGCCAACTCAAGGAGAGACCACAACTCGTTTGCCAAAAGAGTATAAGCAATAGATTTGTGCACTTGCCTCGGTGCGCTCTTTCTTCTCTCTTTCTTGGCTTACAAGCTTGGTATTCTCTTTGTATTGGGAGACTATGTATCTTTTTCTCTTTTTTTTGATTGTTTTTCCTTTTTATCCCTTTCTATGCTACTATGTTAGATTTTGTATTTGGCCTCACACTCTCACTTTCCGAAGGCAAGTGCACAATGCTTAGACAAACACAAAATGAGTTGCTCTCGTAGGATAGATACACACAAAGGAAGATATGGGGTTGTCAAAGTGGTGCAAGTTATACCTTTGGTATTATTGATGACTTGCAACCGTTGGTGGTGGATGATGTTCGAGTGTCGCGGTGTCGATGAGCGCGGGTGACTTTGATGCGGAAGCTTGTGTTAAGATGGCGACAAACACGCAAAACACGAACAAGCTAAAGGGGGAAAGTCAGCAAACAAAAATGAGGCGTCAAGAAGAAGAAAAAGTTTCTGTTGCTGGCGGTAGTACCGCCTGGCAGGGCCGGTAGTACCGGACGGCGGTAGTACCGCCTGCTCGACCGGTAGTACCGCTGGTCACAGAACAAGAACGAAAACGAGATCCACTTGACACAAACCTCAAATTCGTGGGAAATCTGACCGAAAGGCTGGGCTAGGAACAACAGGGGCTATAGATCGACTCCAAAAGCAACAGATCTATGGACCAAAACCACGAAAAACTCACCAAATCCAGAGATCGATCCGAAGGCAAATTGGGGCTCTTTTTGGTGGGATTTTCGATTTTAAGGGGGATAAAGAAAAATTGGGGGGAAATTCGTGATCAACCTTGCTCTTGATACCAAGATGTTATGGGGTAACCCCTTGGGGTGGCCCGATCTTTCACGAATCTCCGCGGGAATCGAGGGTAAAGCGGTGGAAGGGGGAAAGGGGATGGAATCCACGAACACACGCCACGAAGAAACCGACGAACTCACGCACACAAAACACGATACACGCTGATAACTCACGCCGGTGGCAACCGGTCCAACATAATCCCTAGGATCGGTGTTGGGCGAAGCTCGCTCTCCACGCCAACAACGGGGGACGAGGTTCTTGGTGAGATCTTGACGACTTGGGGGCGAGAAACCGAGAACCCAAGGCCTTGTACAACTTGAATGCACTAGGCAAGATCCAAGAGGGGGGTGGATAATCCGGTGCTCCTTGGTAGGAGCATGAGACCAATAGATATAAGTTCCTCAAAGGGTTTCCTTAATCTATTATTATCCAAGTCTAGGGTTTACAATGGAGGGTGGGGGCTATATATAGGCCAACCACATAAACATGGGTATTTTGGGAACAAATAGCGAAATATAGAGAGGGTTACAAGGCGCTGGGCCAACTTAACACGATCAGGTTCTGTGTCGTCCGGTAGTACCAGTCCCGCTCGACCGGTAGTACCGGTCATGCGGTAGTACCGCTTCCTGGCCCGGTAGTACCGCTTGTCGTCCTGGGACTTGCGTTGGGGCCTTCTGTTGGTGGCGGTAGCAGGGGGCGGTAGTGCCGTGGCCCGGTAGTACCGGATCCGGGGCCGGTAGTACCGCCAGTGACAGAGAGCATTTGGCTAGCGCTGGGGTCTTCTGTTGTTGGCGGTAGCAGGGGGCGGTAGTGCCGCCGAGCGGTAGTACCGGTCGCCAGGTCCGGTAGTACCGCTGGCGACAGAGAGCGTTTGGTCTCTTCTGCTGGTGCTCCTCCGTCCTGTGGGTCCTTCTCTTCGTACCTGATGATGCACAAGGTATGGGTATGAAGTAGCAGGCCATCCAAGGGTGTATCGAAGTCACACAAGGAGAGGAGCGAGTTCACCTTAGCTTGAAGGAGTTTGGCTCGGGCGCGAGTCATGGGTCCACTTGGGGAGCTCGTGGAAGTAGATGTAGTAGCAGTCGTAGGACGGGCTGCATCAAGATCTCTATCTTAAGAGATCAGAAGCAAGCTGCCGATGAGCAGAATCAACGCCATAGTGAGGCGTATAAGCTCCTCCAACAAGAGAAAAAAAATCCTTGGCGGACACCCTCTGGCAAGCTGAGGCCAGCATCTTCAGTATGTTTTCTCTGTCTTGGATTTCTGTAGTCTGGGTACTCTGAATTGTTGAACTCATGTATTCCTTGTCGGAATTTGCAGCTCCTATGGGTTTAACCCGATCGCCTCCTCCAGCCAAGGAATGCATGGTTCTAGCTAGAAACTTCATCAACACCGCCATCACACAAGCTAAGGAGATTGCCAAGCCCCTCCAGATAAACATCAAGGCCTCGGACTCCGTGGCGAAGTACTCGGAGATTCTGCGCCGAGCCCCCGAGCGTATCACAAGCTAGAAAGCTTCATGTGCACAGGCTGGCGCAAGGATGGCGCTGTCTATGGTGAAGGCACACTATGAAGATGCCGACATCGACACGGTGACCTCTGGCATTCCCGACATAGACGATGATGGCAAAGAGATTAACCATGAATCCATCTCGTTGTCGCTCGCGGGCTATGATACCAGAGTTGCCGACTTGGTCGATATCAACATCTTCGTGTCGATGAACACCATCGATGGCGGCAACCAAAGCTCCTCCGAGTCTCTTCACACCACCGACTTCGAGGGTGACTCTCCTGCTGGTGATGACGCTGCTTCTAAGTCTCTTACGCCAAAGGAATGAAGAACAACTTTGTAATATTTGTTTCACCTTTGGTGCATGTTCGGAAAAAACTTATTGATGTAACTTAAGGCGGAAAACAATGGTTGTTATTTCTTGCTACTCAAGAACTAGTTTCCAGCATGTATATATGTTTAAGAAAGTGCTGGCTTATCCATTACTTTGGTTCTTATGCTTGACTTTTTGTGAGTCGTAAGAATCGTTGTCGTAACCATGCGCTCAGGTGATGATGCCCAATGGCATCATCAATAACCTAAGCACAAAATCGCCGAGAATAAGTGCTGAAAGTCACTACTCCAGAATCCACATAAAAACGACAAAGAACGTGTAGACCAGAAAACTTAAGCTAACGCCCGTAGGCGGAATTTTCACAAGTGCAATCGCAAAGCTTGTGCATAAAGGTTTTACATGATCCAAAAATGAACACTAAAGGAGGTAAAAGACTCAGAAATATGAGTGAACCAGAGAGCTTTATTTCATCGACCATATAAGAGGTACACAATTAGATAAAAAATGCAAAGTGTAAAAAGGACGTAGCTGTGCTATGTTCCATGGCCGATCAAGCTCCGGGTAGTCATCATCTGGGTCACGTCGCTTACGCTTATGATCCTCGTTGGGTCTATCCTTCAGTTCACGATTGTCAACAAGGTAGTAAGACCCATTGAGTAGCGCCTTGCTTATGATGAACGGTCCTTACCATGGCGGGGATAATTTGTGTGACTTCTTCTGCTTAAGTCGGAGCACCAAATCCCCCTCTTTAAACGAGCGATGCCGAACGCGGCGACTATGGTAGCTGCGTAGCTTCTGCTGGTAGAAGGCGGATCTTTGGCATGCCAAAACGCGCTCCTCCTCGAGAAGGTCCACGTCTAGGCATCTGGATTCTTCAGCGTCATCTTCGTCGTAGGCGGCAACTCTTGGTGCATCATGAAGGATGTTGGAAGGTAGGATTGCTTCTACTCCATATACCATGAAATAAGGGGTGTAGCTGGTGGATCTGTTGGGTGTAGTTCATAAACTCCACAGCATAGATGGAAATTCTTCCGCCCAGGCTCCAGCTGCTCTATGTAGCGGTGCCTCAAGATGTGGCTTGATTCCCTACAGAATTAATACATTGGCTTGCTCAACTTGACCATTGGATTGTGGGTGTGCCGCCGATACAAGGTCAAGTCGAATGCCTTTCTCCCAACTATAAGCCTCCACTTCTCCGAGTCACAAATTTCTACCGTTATCGGTGATAATGCTATGTGGGAGACCAAATCTCACCACTAGATCCCGGACAAACCTGAGGGAAGTTGCCCCATCAAGCTTTCTAATGGGTTTAGCTTCTATCCATTTAGTGAATTTATCAACTACTACAAGCAGATGCGTAAACCCACAAGGTGCCGTCTGTAACGGTCCCACCATGTCTAGCCCCCAGACTGCGAACGGCCAAGTTATTGGTATTGTTCGCAATTCTTCAGCAGGAACATGTGGTTGTCGAGCATAATACTGGCATCCCATGCATGTCTCAACCATCTTGTCGGCGTCCGCCTTTGTGGTCAACCAGTAGAATCCTTGTTGGAAGGCTTTCGCGACCAACGATCGAGGAGCGGTGTGATGCCTGCAATCTCCGAGATGGATTTTGCGTAGGATTTCCATACCTTCTAGCTGGGAAACACATTTTAGGTATACACCAGTAGTGCTCCTTTTGTAGAGTTGCCCATTGATTATGGTATAACCCTTTGCTCGTCGTACTATTTGCCGTCTTTCGACCTCGTCGTCGGGCAAAGTTTCGTGTTTGAGATATTCCATGAACGGTTTTGTCCAAGCCGGAGGGACCTTGGTCACCATGTTGACGAAAGACTCAGCTCTATCCGGGTTGTTGATGTAAACTCCCATCATGGATGGTGTGCGCAGATTCTCTAGGAAAACTCCTGGCGGAATTTGTTTGCGCCCTGATCCAAGCTTAGATAGAAGATCAACCGCCTCGTTTTGCTCCCTAGGTACATACTTGACTTCGTAGCCCAAGAAGCTCTTGGCTATCTCGTCCACTTCGTCTCGATATGCCGCCATCATCGGGTTCCGCGCATTCCAGGTGCCAGCCACCTGCTGGGCAACCAAGTCGGAATCTCCACAGCAAACTATGCATTTGATGCCAATATCCTTGGCTACACGTAGTCCATGAATGAGTGCTTCATACTCCGCCATGTTGTTTGTAGCCTCGAAGTGGATCTGCAAAATGTAGTGTAGCTTGTCTCCTGTTGGTGACTGTAGAAATACACCAGCCCCCGAGCCGTTGAGCAGCTTTGATCCGTCAAAGTGCATCACCTAGTACTCTGGTTTCGGCAATGGAGTAGCATCTGGCATCTCCGTCCAATCTGCAACAAAATCCGCCAAGGATTGTGACTTGATAGCGTCGCGTCTCTTATAGGTGATCTCGAAGGCGGCAAGTTCAATGCCCCACTTCATGACCCTTCCTGTAGCGTCGCTGTTGTTGATTATGTCGGACAGTGGAGTCTTGCTCACCACTGTGATTGGGTGATCCTGAAAGTAATGCCTTAGCTTCCGAGAAGCAAGGAATACTCCATAAGCTATCTTCTGGTAGTGCGGGTAACGCTACTTGGACTCCGTCAAGACCTCGCTTACATAGTAAACTGGTCGTTGAACTCCATGCTCGTAGCCTGGTTCATTCCTCTCTAGCATGACGACGATGCTGATTACCCGGTTGGTTGCCGCCATGTAGATTAACATGGGTTCTCCAGGCTCGGGTGCTGCAAGGATAGGCGCTGAGGAAAGAATCTCCTTGAGCTACTTCAATGTTGCGTCTGCTTCGTCTGTCCACGTGAATTTGTCCGCCTTCTTCAGCAACTTGTACAGCGGCAGAGCCTTCTCTCCAAGTCGGCTGACAAACTGACTAACTGCTGCAACACAACCTGTTAGTCGTTGAATGTCCTTTAGGCATGTCGGACGGTTTATGTTCAAGATGGCCTTGATTTTCTCCGGGTTGACCTCGATTCCGCGCTGGGAAACGATGAAACCCAACAATTTGCCGACTGGAACCCCGAAGACGCACTTATTAGGGTTAAGCATCATGTTGTATTTCCGGAGATTATCAAAGGTTTCTTTTAAGTCGGAGATTAAGTCGTTTGACTTTTTAGACATCACCGCGATATCGTCCACATAGGCGTGAACGTTCCGACTAATTTGGTTGTGAAGGCAACGTTGCATTGTCCGCTGGTACGTAGCACCTGCGTTTTTCAACCCAAAGGGCATCGTAACATAGCAAAACGTGCCGTAAGGAGTAGTGAACGAAGTGGCCAATTGGTCCGACTTCCTCATCTTGATCTGGTGGTATCCTGAGTATGCATCGAGAAAACACAAAAGTTCCGCGACAGCCGTCGAGTCAATGACTTGGTCAATGCGAGGCAAAGCAAACGGATCTTTGGGACATGCTTTGTTCAAGCCGGTGTAATCAACACACATTCTTAATTCATTGGTTCCCTTTTTGGGGACAGGTACAGGATTGGCCACCCATTGGGTGTGAAGGACTTCTCGGATAAATCTAGCCTTAAGTAACCTAGCTATATCTTTGCCAATGGCGCGTATCTTCTCATCTCCAAAGGGTCGTAGAGGTTGTTTCACTGGTTTGGATTTTGGATCAATGTTTAAGCTGTGCTCGGCAAGTTCCCTAGGTGCACCTTTGATGTCGGTAGGTTGCCAGGCAAAGATGTCCCTATTCTCACGGAGGAACTCGACGAGCGCGCTTTCCTATTTGGGATCCAGGTTCGTCCCAATGGCGGTGACCTTGGAGGCATCGCCTACCACAAGTTCCACCGGCTTGGTCTCGATGGCGGCCTTGAATGCAGGAGCGGAGTCGGAGATCTGCTTCTTCGACGCGGGCATCTCTGAATCATCGACCTTGCTCTGGATCTCTTTGAATTCTTCGCTGTAGAGGACAGCTTCTGCAACGGCTGCTTCATTGATCTTGCAGTCCCTTGCCTTGGTAAAGCTTCTGGATACGATGATGACACCGTTTGGTCCGGGTATCTTGAGTTTGTTGTAGACGAAGCATGGCTTGGCCATGAACGTGTGGAATATGTCACGGCCGAATATGACGTGGTACACGCTCTTGAAGGGGACCACCTCGAAGGTCATGCGCTCTTGGCGGTAATTATTAACATCGCCAAAGGCAACCTGAAGTGTAATGCATCCAAGAGACCGAGCCTCCCGACCAGGAACTACGCCGATGGTGTTGGTCCGCCTTAGGTTTGCCTCCGTCAAGTTCATCTTCTGCAGTGTATCCAGGTACATGATGTTGATGCTGCTTCCACTATCCACCATACATTTGGTGAACTCCACGCCGTCAATCAAGGGGTTGATGACCATGGCGTACTAGTTCTCCGTAGGTATAAGGTCCGGGTGGTCCGTCCTGTTCCAAGTTATTGGAACCTCCGACTAGCGCAGTTACTGGGGAACTGGGGGGAGAGTAGCCATCAGGATCCTCAGGGAGGTCTTCTGTTGTCGGACGGTGGGGTACCAAGGAAAGTGTGGTAGACTGGCGCCTTCTTCGCGAAGGGGTTCTTGCCCTTGTCGTCGCTCTTGGCGGCATGCTTGGGGTCGACGTCCTCATCCATGTCACTTGAATCCTTGGACTCCTCCTCCTTCTTCTTCCCCTTTCCCTTGTCTCGCGGTCTGTTCTTCTGACCTTGCTTGTAGCCGGACTCCGGGTCTTCCTTGAGGTCGTTGACGAAATTGCAGTGTCGATTGGTATGGGTGGCCTTGCCGTTGACGTCGAGGTGTACGAGGCACGACATATCGCGATACTCCTCGTAGGTTTGGGGAACGCGGAGCGACGCCAAGGTAGTTTCACTTCCTCGTTGCTGCCCACGACCAGCCCCCCTTCCTCGGCCACGTTGTCTGCCATCACCTTGTCATGCAAAAGTCATAGCGACCATTTCGGTAGATTGCTTTTCTTCTGGAGCGGTTTTCCGCTTTGTGCTGCTGTTCCTCCGAGCTTGAGTTGGAACGGCCGTTGCCGACAAAGAGTCGCGAGCATCGTCGTCGGCCGCTGCGAACTCACTAGACAACTGGATCATCTGATTCAAGTCAAGTGGTGATTGTCCTGCAAGCGCTTCAGCTTATGTCGGAGCAACGTGCCCCTTTCCAACCCATCGATGAAGGCGGCCATGGTAGTCTGAGCGTGCACTCCTGCGCAGGAATTCTTCATGTCCAGCCAGCGGGAGAGGTAGGCGCGAGATGTCTCGTCTTTCTCTTGCACGCACCGCTGTAGATCACCAACAGTGCAGGGACGCTTGTATGTACCCTCAAAGTTCTTGGTGAATGCTTCTTGCATGTCCAACCAATTGTAGATGGATTTCTCCGGCAAGTCGTCGATCCATTGACGGGCCGTGCCCGCCAAAATTAATGGGAGGTACTTGACGATGACGTTGGGGTTACCTCCGGCAATCTCCACCGCGTTGCCGTAGTCCTGCAACCATGTGGCCGGATTGGCGGTGCCGTCATAGGGCTTGATGGTCTTGTCAATCTGGAAACCTTTTGGGTAAGTTGCGGACCGTATTGCAGGTCCAAAGCAACGTGGTCCCAGGTATGGTCCTTCCCGGGCCTTGTGGATCTTATCGATCCGCGAACGTGTATCATATGGCTCCGGGTTCTTCTTCTTGTCAACAGGGGATGGGATGCGTGAACGACGCGGGCCTCCTCCGCCATGGTGACGGCTTGGTGGTGATGGAGGCGGAGGTGGCGGTGGGTTAGCCTTCTTGCTGTTACCCTCCTGCGACGCCTCACGCCTGTCGCGGTTGCTTGTCGGACGCGGAGGGTCATGGCGTGACCTGCTCCTATGTCCTTGGTTGTGCTCTCCGTCATATCGGGTCTGCTCCGCGTTGTCGCAGATGACGATGCCGCACTGCTTTGGTGGGGGCATATCTGTACGATGGTGAGCCTTGTGATCTTCGCGATGTCGGGGGGACCGGGGCGGTGGCGATTGGTGACGAGGTCGGGCCTTTTCTCCATGGTCAAAGGATATGGGGATAGGATCCTTCCTACTGTGCGCATCCCTCCGTCTTCGTTCTGATGAACCCGTCTGGGACCCGACATCAAGAGGAGATCTGTCCCTTGGCGGCTTATACTAGCTAGATTGGCAAAGAGCTGGGTCGGACTCAAGCCTCTGAGAGGTGGCCTTTTCCTGCTGCTTCACCGCCTTGGCCACTAGGTCATAGACCTGTTCTACTGCCTCGGGCGATCTATCCTGCTCCAAAAGGGTCTTGGCGACGGCGAGGTTAAGGAGTGGGGTGGGCATCACCTTCTTGCCTTCATTGTCAATGTATGGCTTGGCTTGTGCCGGCTTTGAGGGAGCCCATCATAGGTTGCGCTGTACACCAGGATCATTGATGACGCGAGCCGGAGCTTTCTTGGCCTTCTGCTGCTGCAGCAAAGTCTTGTACTCGGCCTCCATTGCTCTAGATTTCTCTATGGACTTTTGCGCGTTGACCAGATCTCGATCTAGCTTAGCGCCTTGCTCCGCGATGGCCTGCGCTTCCTCCAGCAGCTTCTGGCGCTTCTCGTCAAGCTGGGTCACGTTCCGGATATGAGCAACAGTCAGTGGCTCGACAAGGCGATTGCCGTACATCACTCTATCAGCTGGAGTAACTTGGGCTGCTGCAGACGTAGATGCCGGAGGTGGCAAGTTTGCGGTGTTGTTGTTTCTCGGGCCGGTGCCGAGTTCATGCGACTGCTGCACTGGGTTAGGCGGAGGAGGCATGACCTTTGCGCGATCATCGTCTGCAGCAATAAGTGGCCCCTTCCCCTTTTCCAGCGCTGTAGGCTGATCTCGTCCGGGTTGATCTTCATCCATCGCCGTCCCAATGGTGATGAACACCCCTCAAGACGTGACGGCATTGTTGGCTTGCTCGTCGCGCGTGTACTCCTCCTCCATCTCCTGCATGGCAGAGTCTAGCTCTTCTGGACTGAAATCTATCTCCTCTGAATCTGCACTGAAGTCAGCATAAAGCGCGTCAATAACAGAGTCGGAGGGTTCCAGGACTTCTTCGATGACGGGCGGTGGAGGTGCAACAGCAGCGGCGATGACTGGAGGTGGCGGCGCAACTGCGACGATGGCGGCCGGAGGCGGTGGTGGCGGCGGCTGAATCGGAGGATCTCCGTCAATGAGCGCAAGCGCTGTCTGGGCTGCCACGTCAGCCTCCACGTAGTTGTTGATGGTGCTCATCATGTCTTCGAGGGCAAGGCGTCCCGACGCCTGCTGCCATATTAGAGAATGCCGGAGAAGCGTGCCACGGTCCAGTCCTTCCACGAAGTGATATATTGCATTATCATCGGGGTAGTGGGCCAGATCGGCTCGTATACGGAGCCACCTGGAAAGGTAATCGCGGGGGTTTTCGCCCTCTCTCTGAACGCAACGCGCCAGATCAAAGATGGTAACCATGCCGACAAACTTGGATCTCTGTTGTCCAGACGCACGGGCGAAGCCGGCGGACTTGCAGCGATCTTCCACCTTTATATCCTGCACAGGGGCGGTTTGGGTGGGCCTTGAATTTTTCTGATCTTTGCCGGCAAAATCCGAAGAGAGATCCGACATCGATACTTCCGTGAACGTATCCTGCCCGTAGGCGGTCCGTGCGGGCCTTGATGGTCCTCCGACTCCCAGGGAACTAGTGCCCGGGTCGGTTTCGCCGATGAAGAGGTGGATGTCCCCGATAGGAACGATCGAACACCGCGTAGGGTTCGTCTTCGCCGGGAGCCAGAACTCATCAGGAGGGATGATCGGAATGTTGCCGGAGAAGAGAACACGACCGATGGCTACGGTTTTGCCGATTCCCGCGAAGATCTTGGTCCTCGCCCGCTGAAGAGCCTGAAGCGCCTCTAGCCCCACGGTGGGCGCCAACTGTCGTGGTATTGCCGACGAGTACGCCATGGAGGGGTCCTCACAGTGCATGTTTAGAGACGTGGGGGAAGGCGGACGGTTGACGGGTACAAGGTAACACAGCTTACCCAGGTTCAGATCCCACAACGGTGGCGGAATCCTACTCCTGCTATAAATCACTATAAGGGCAATACGCCGAGTTACAGAGATAGGTTCGCTGTGCGAGATGTGTGCTAATCGCTACTGGATTGTCTAATATTGTGCCCTAAAGGCTCCCATAGGCCCGACTTATATAGTCGCCAGGTCCTAGGGTTACAGGGAAAAGTCCTAGCCGGACAGGTTACAGAGTCCTACACCGTCTATTACTAGTCTTGTGTATCTTGCACTCCAAGGCTCCGGGTATGTCGGTGACTCCAACCGTAGCCTTCCTTTATCCGGCATGGGCCTCGCTTCTGGATCCATCTAACTGGGCCGCCCAGCAGGCCATGGGCCATGCTACCATCTGTGGGCCACCCGGGTTATCCGGATAGGAGACATGCTATGAGGATACCCATATAGCATATCCCCAACACATTCCCAATCAACAATATGTCATCCACATATAGTACTAGGAATGCTATAGAGCTCCCACTCACTTTCTTGTAAATACAAGCTTCTCCATAAGTTTGTATAAATACAAAGTTTTTGATCACCTTATCAAAACGTTGATTCCAGCTCAGGGATGCTTGCTTCAATCCATGAAGGATGGCATTAATAAGTTGCAAAGTACACATAAGGAATGAAATGTTCATTTCTTAGACTAAGAACTCTTCCATGAGCAAGCATAATCAGAAGCACCAAGGAGTATGGTACTGATGATTGGATAACGAATGCAACTAGTTTATTTGTACTCTAGTGCAAGTGGGAGACTGAAGGGAATATGCCCTAGAGTCAAATATTAGATGGAATATTTCATGAAGTTTATGATTATGTTTTATATCATGCTATAACTATGTTGATTATGAAATACGAATAAACTTGTGATATGAAAACAACCAGTAGTTCCCAGTGAAACTCTAGTCACTAGTTCATTGGTCAAGGGATGATCAAAGGTTTCCTGATCATGTTGGTGCCTCGGCACATTATTGACAATAAGGTCATTTCATTAGAGAATGAGATGGTGAACATTGATTCCCACAAGTATAGGGGGTGTAACGTAGTACTTTTGATAAATAGGAGTGTCGATCCCAACGAGGAGCAGAAGGTGCTGACTAGTGGTTTGGACCAGGAATCCTCTGTAAATACTTAGCAAACATATTTTTAGGGTTTTTTTGATAATGCAAAGAAATACAGTGCAAGTAAATAAAGACAATAATAATTGCAACAATTGTCCCAATCCTTTCTTCAGCAAAGGACAAGATGGTTGTATTACTTATGATGACCAAACATTCTCGAGGACACATGGGAATACTGTCAAGTGCTTTCACTTCATATACTTCTTTGGTTGGATAAGTGTTTGTGTGGGTGAACCTATCCTAATGTACCGACCTTACTTGGACTAATACATACTTGTGATTAATCCCCTTGCAAGCATCCGCAACTACAAGAAAGTAATTAAGATAAAAACCTAACCACAACATTAAACTCTGAGATCCTACACTCCCTTGTGCAAAGGTTTCCTAACGAGTGTTCAGGTTTCTGTCACTATGGCAACCCCACAATTAGTACCAAATACACAATGCATTCCCCTAGGCCCATAAATGGTGAAGTATAATATAGTCGATGTTCACATGACACCACTAGAAGAATAACACCACAACTTAAATATCAAACCATTGGAATATCTCTCAACACAATTCCACTACTAACAACATGACTTCTCCCATGTTCTCAAGAACTAAACGAACTACTCATGAGACATCATATGGATCAAGATCAGAGATGATATAATGATAGGTAACAATCTAAACATAAACAATAATTCAATGGTTCCACTCAAAAGCATCAACTACAAAAGTAATCAACACCGGGAAAGTTTCCCCTAAGAACTATGCAAGATTCAACCCAATTGTTACAACAGGATGAAGTGGTGCTGATGCTGCTGGTGGATATGGTGGTGAGGATAATGATGATGATGATCCCGATGAAGTCTAGCTTGATGATGGTGTTGATGGAGACGATCTCCCCTCTCCGGGAAGGAATTCCCCCGGTAGAAATCTGCCTGTCGGAGAGCTCTTTCTCTCTCTGTAGTTTCCTCCCCGCAGAGGCGGCAGAATCTTTCTATGGTCGCTCCCCAAGTATTAAGGTTTCAGGGGGATGTTATGGGAAAAAGGGAGACGCCAGAGGTGGGCCAGGGTGGCCACACCACCTGGTGGCGCGACCTAGGGAGGCCAGCGCCAGGGGGTGGTGTGGGCCCCTTGTGGCCCATCTCCACTTCCCCTTCTGGCTTCCTTCGTCCTCTGAAAAAATAGGGACTTTCATATATTTTCTGGAATTTTCTGATCTTCACGAATATTGCTTCTAGACATCGCTTTTTCCATCAGAATCCTGACTCTGGGAGTTCATCCTCCAAAAGTCATCCAACATGCAAAAATAGATGAAATAACATAAGTATCACCTCTTAATATGAAATATATCAATGAATAACAGTAAATTATGATATAAAATAGTGATACAAAATGGACGTATCAACTCCCCCCAAGCTTAGACCTCGCTTGTACCGAAGCAAAAACTGAGCTCAATAAATATGACCACGGGTTTATGGAGTGAAGTGTCGATAAAAATAATACTAACAAGAAGCATCACATTCACCAATACACAACTCATAATATAAAACAACTCACCATCATATAACTTAACTTGCAACGAGTATGGGAGTCACAATAAAGATGCATAAATACAATCATAATTGGTAAAGGCAAACTTTGTTCCTGGTCAGAGAATAGTTGACATATCATACTTAGTTTTAAGAAAAGCTTTTATAAAGGAGTTTATGAAGCAGGAATCTTTTGCTCAAATATAAAGGGATTTTCAATGATGGATTTCAAAGTAATATTCATTCAGATAAGAGTTTTGTGCAAAACAAGGAACATAAGAAACATGATTGAATAAATCATCATATTAATGATTGAATCACAACAACTCAAATTCTTGCTAAAGGTAGAAAGGAATAGGTTTACTGACTCAACTTAGAAGTAAAAGATAGGCCCTTCACAGAGGGAAGCAGGGATTTCAAGTTTCATAAAGTGCTTCCAAAAGATTATGGTACTTACTAGATTTGAGCTCTCATTGCCCCTATCATAAGCATCTTGAAGTGATTAAGGTTAAAGTGAACAAATATGGAGTATATTCTTGACAAATCATAAGTTGGAAATCTCATGTCCTTTGAGTACGAGGTCCATTCCTCATGCTACTCAACTTTAGTTACAAGCAAGTTCTTGTCATTGTAAGTATATGTGTATCATAGAGAACCGCTAAGAGGGTACCCCTTGCCCCATGACACAGGAGCTATCCCATATCAAAATGACAAGGCAACACACAGTGAACATCTCAGCGATCCTTTTATTTACCAAATGGCAAAGGTTTTAGTTCAAGGATTGGATGCATGAGAAGCATTCCCTCTCAGTACAGGTTTTTTGTTAGCAAGGCTGGATAGCAAGCATAAGAGTTGAAGGAAACAAGCAAACATACAAGTGATAGAAACAATCATGCAATCTTCCTTAAAAACACAAAGGATCTTAACTAAAGAATACTAAGCTTATGAGCCAATCAAGAAAGAAATAAAATTGAATAATACCTGTAAGTGTTTTTCTCTTTTCCCTTTCAATCCTCAAAAAGTGTTGCTATTGACCAAAGCTAGGTTTGCCAAAACCAATTTAAATTTACTTGATGCTCTCAAAGTAATACCAATACTAATCAACAAGATCAATCATAAAACAGAGATTGTAAACTAAGATAAGATGTGCAAAAAGTAAATGATGAAACTTCTCATTAATATTCCATAATGACACTCACACCAAGGGATACATATAACCATATATTAAAGGGCGTGGGGATAGCGGCCTCTCCTAGCTCCGGATACTGTTCACGTGAACAGTAATTCAGACATGAACAGTAACTTTTGTATTTTTTTTGTTTCCCTTTTAAATTCTCGATGGTGAATTTTTAGCGACACTTTTCGGCTAAAATTACCGGCCCGCATTTAACTACGTCTAGCTTCAAAATAATATTTTTTTTAGATGGTATTTCTTAACATTTGTCGAGTAGATTTTCTAAACGTTTGTTATTGGTGTGATTTTTAGAAGCTAAAATTTTCATTTAACTGCGCCTATAGATTTTGGGCCGCATTTTAATATTTGTCGATAATGTTTTAAAAATATTGATTCCTTTTTTTGGACTCCTTGACGACAATTTTTGGCCTGACTTCTCGACTAATATTACCTGGCTGCATTAATTTACACCTACCTTAGGTTAAGATAGAGATAAATCTACCATTGCTTATTGACGGTAGTTTTTAAAAGTTTTTCGATAATGTTTCAAAAGATTTCTATATTTTCTCCACTCATCTCGATCCATGCTAGAGAGTTGTTTCACCCCTTTTTTGGTCATCCTTTTTGACTCTTTGACTGCAATTTCCGGGCCATAAATTAACCGCGTCTATCTCTCAAATAGGAGGTTACCTAAGCGTTATTTGTTTAGGTCCTTTCCTCCTAGCTACTAGACGATAATTTTTAACATGCCTTTCCGACCATAATCGACAGTATATTTTAAGGCGTGTTAGATTTGTGCTCCCCTTATTAGTGATCCACATATGTTCGATCAATGGTATTGTACATTCTCGATTTTGTCCAACGGGTGTGTAAAGTAAAATACAATAAACAGTAAAAAATTAGCGGTAAAATATTTGGAAAAAATACGAATGTCAATTTTTTACTAGCCATATTTTTTACGCTTTTCTTCCATGCCCCTTTGACCAAAATATTTTCCCGCTAATTTTTTCCAACTCAACTTTCATAACAATATACACAAAATAAGTTAACCACATGGACGCGACGTGGCGTCGCGCCTACTTCCCTAGTAGATAACCAACTAGAGGAGAGATACTTCCATAATGCAAATCATCCTATATGATAACTTATCTATTCATGATATGAATCTACTAAAAATGTAAAAAGATGAAAGATAATGATGTGATACCTCGACACTCCCCCAAGCTTAGAACAAACCAAGGGGATGCCAAAACCTAATGACGAATTACTCCTTCGGTGGTGGTGGTGTTCTCTCGATAAGCTTTTCAATCAACTTCCTCAAATCTTCAATCTCGAAGGCTAGAGTACAAATCAACTCCGAATTATGCTCAATGCGTTTCATGATCATGTCGGACCGAGAATCCCAATCCTTGTGATTCTTTCCCACTCTTCCTCCTTAAAGTATTATTTCCGTGTATGGTTAGAACCAGGCATATCCCAACTAGAGGGCAACTTCCCTTTGGGCAACTTTTGGAATTGCTACTCATGTATAAGAGTATGGAAGGGGTTCTTGGTGCGTGGAGGAAGTGACCGCCGAGCTAGGCAATGACGTGGAGTTTTCCCTCCAGTAGACATCTGTGCCGTCTTCTTGAGCTTGATAGGATTTTCCACCACTCCAATGCTCGCAATGGTGGCGTGGGTGCGCAGACGCTTGTCTTCCTCCACTTCTTCTTCATCCTCAACCAAGATCTCCTCCTCCTGTTTGGGGGCTTGAAGATCATCTTCCACGGGCTTCTTGCCCTTGTCATTGGCGGAGGCCATGGTGCCTCTAAACTTGAGAATAGTTCTTGACAGAAATAGATCGAAACAAAAACACGACGAGAACATGATATACGGACCTCGGGTGGTTTGGGTGATTATATATTACGAAGTTATATGACATAAGGAAGGTACTAGGCGAAAACGGGATGGAGACGGGCTCCGGGGTGGTCACACCCCCTGGTGGCGCGACTAGGTGGGCCCGCGCCACGGGGTGGTGTGGGCCACCCAGGCTCCGTTTCCTTCCCTATTTCAACTCATTATCTTCCATATGGAATAAAAACTGCAAAAATATAAATTGACAAGTTTTTCGCGAACCTTTTCTTACCAGATCTATTACCTATTCTAAAACGGGCTCTGCAGGTTCCTGAATTTGGTCTTTAATAAATTATTCCGGAGTCATCATTTGAATAGTATCAACATCTTCATTTTAAGAATCTCTAGAAATATAATATTTAAGCCTTTGACTATTAACCACTCTTTACATCATTCTCTCCCAACATTTGAAAATCTCTTTCATACAAAGCTTCACACAATCTTCATTAGCAACATTAGTGTATGCAAAGATAATAAACCTTTGGGTTCAATTTCAACTGAAGTCCATCAAAACATAAGCTACTATAGCAACTCCTTTCAAAATCCCAAAAAGAATTTAAAAGGAAATCGGTTTAAGAGGCAAATGCAAATAATGGCAGAAGTCTGTCAAAACAGACTAGCAGGTAAAGATTGATTTTTTCGAAAATCTTATGTTGCTCAAATAAAAAGGTTCAAAAATAATAAAAGTTGGATACTAACTTGGGGCACAAGCATAGAAAATTACAGCTTAATCCGATTTATTGGGATTTTTCACGAATTTTTACAGTGAAGCATACAAAATTGTTTCAGGACAACAACTTACCACAAGTCACCTACTTCTCAAAAGAGGCTAATCTTTTCACAAAAACCAAACAAAAAGTATAAAAAGAGGTTATTATAGAGGTAATAACTTCTAAGACTCAAAGAAATAAAAACCAAAAGAAAACTAAAATGGGTTGTCTCCTAAAAGCTCTTTCTTTATAGCCATTAAGATGGGCATGATAATTTCAATGATGCTCACATAGGAAATATGGATTTTAAATGAAAGAGAGCATCAAGAAGCAAATATCCAACACATTTAAGTCTAACCCACTTCCTATGCCAAGGAATTTTGTAAGAAAACAAATTATTGAAACAAAAGGCTACTAGCATAGGAAGGCAAAACAAGCGCAACTTCAAAACTTTTAACATAAAGCGGGGAAACTTAATATTATTGAGATGCATAAAACCATGTTTCCCTCTCTCATAATAACTTTCAGTAGCACTATGAATAAAGTTAACAATATAACTATCACAAGAAACATTCTTATCATCAGAATGAGCATACTTAAAATCATCAAATAGAGGTTTAAGGTCAAAAACTAGATCAATAGAAGCAAGTTGTTCAACTCTAAAATCCTCATTAGGCAATTCATTTTTATAAGGAGCTTTAAAAATTTTGGAAAAATTAAACTCATAAGATTCTCCATCAAACTTAGTTAAAATTTTCTCCTTCTTACAATCTATAATAGCTCCACAAGTGTTCAAGAAAGGTCTACCAAAAATGATAGGACAAGTTTTACTAGCTTCCTTACCAAGCACTATAAAACCAGCAGGATATTTAATCTTACCACAAATAACTTCCACATCTCTTACAATACCAATTGGATAGACGATCTCTTTATTAGAAAGTTGAATAACCACATCAATGTCTTCAAGTTCACAAGGACCAATTTCATGCATAATTTCTTTGTAAGGCTCATAAGGAATAGCACTTGAACTTGCACCAATATCACATAAACCATAATAACAATGATCACCAATTCTAACAGAAAGCACATGGACACTAGCTCTCCTAGTTTTACTAGGATGAGAGACAATATTAGAAGCATCTTCACAAAAGATAATGTGCCCATCTTCTACATTTTTAGTGACAAGATATTTCACAATGGCTACTACAGGTTCAATATTTATTTGTTCATCCGGTTCTATAACTTTCTTTGTACTTTTGTTAACCACATTAGCCATAATAGAATGTTCCTTTACCTTAGCAGGAAAATGTATTTTCTCAATATAAGGTTCAGGAAAAATATGATCAACGGTATAAACTTCAGTATTTCTAGCAGGAACATGATTACCAATATCTTTATATGGTACATGGTACTTGTTCTACTCCTTTTTGGGAATTTCAATAAAAAAGGCAAAGGCATTAAAACAATTGGCAATACTTTGGGAATCAAGACCATAAGCAGTACTAATATTATGAAAGTCATTAGTTCCCATAAAAGATTTAATGCATTCATAATCATAATTTATACCTAACTTTCTTCCTTTGTCATTCTCCCATGCTTCAGTATTTTCTTGAATACGGTCTAGAAGATCCCATTTAGCTTCTTCTTTCATACGTGTGAATGATCCAGCACAAGAAGCATCTAATAAATCTTTATCATGAAGAGAAAGCCTTGCATAAAAGTTAATAATAATAATATTATTAGGGAGCTCATGAATAGGACACTTGAGCATTAGTAACTTCAATCTCCCCCAAGCTTGAGCTGTACTCTCTCCATCACAAGGCCAAAAGTTATATATTTGATTCCGGTCTTTATGAATCTCACTAGGAGGATAGAATTTAGAATTAAAGAGAGGTACAATTTCCTCCTATTCCATAGATTGTCCATTCTTCAGCAGCTTATACCATTCTCCATCTCTTCCTTTCAATGATATAGAGAGTAACTTTTTCTTAACTTGTTCCGTTGTGATACCTGCACACTTAAACAACCCGCATAATTCATGGATAAAAAGCAAGTGATCACCAGGATGGACAGTTCCATGCCCAAAATAATATTTATCCATAACACGATCAACAATTTTTGTAGGTATCTTAAAAGGATCTATCTCTATAGGTGGTGGTTCATCTACTACCCTAGAAGTGGTAGTAGCTTTCTCAAATAGGAAACCAAGTGGATTATCCATATTTTTTGAGGGTAAAACAGTAGGGTAAAAAAACCCACTGCAATTTTTATAAATCATAATGAGTTACAAGTAGCAGAATTTACAATTTCCAGGCCACCTCAATGAGGGAAAAACGCCATGGTTAACTATCTCCTATCTAAGTTGTTGCTGATCCAGGCTTTGAGATCCTGGTAATACTTTTTCTTAATTCTACACAGGACCCATCTTAATTCCTGAGAAACAATAGCCCTCCATTCATCAAGGGAAGAACGCTTGTTGTTGAAGATTTCATTGTTTGTGCACATCCATATGCCCCAAGCCCCAAGAATAATGATTTCCATTGCAAAGGGGACTTTTAGCCTGCTTTTAATACTAGTCAACGCCTCGAAGAGATTTATGACATTGTCTCGGACAAGGCAAATTTCATCCCAGCATGCTTTTGCAAAAGAACAGTCCCAAAATAAGTGAAGTAACGTTTCCTCACTGGTGCAACCATGGAACAAACAATCATATGTAGTCAGAGAGAATCTTTTCCTCTTCAAAAGATTTCTGGTGTTTAGTCTATCAAAAAGCAAAAGCCAGAAGAAGAACTTGTGTTTTTGCTGGCAAGAAGACTTACACTACCAGGAAAAATGGGGTTGAACTGTCTGATATCCAGATAATGAAGAATAGGCCTTTTTGACTGAGAAAAGAGCACTTCCCCAAATGTAGCTCCAGCTGTCTGTTTCTCCCTGCATTCCAACACAGATAATTTGCTCAAGGCATTGATATTCAAAGTAAGCTTACTGGGACAGAGGAAGAAAGAAGTGATCTTGCAGGTTGGGTGCCTGCAAGAATTCACAGACAGAAATGTGTGGATTTTTTGCATAAGATAGTAGATGAGGAAGCTTGTGCTGTAAGCATTCCACATATCAGTCCAGAGGAGGGTGGATTTTCCATCTCCCACCGAGAACTTTGCAATTCCTTTAAATATGTCAACTAATTTCAGATGAGCCTTCCACCAAAAGGATCCCTCCAAACTTCTTCCAGGCAATTTACCATTACAGTAGTAAGTGTTCCAGACAAGATGAACCCATGGAATATCTTTGTGATTTTAGAATTTATCCAAATTTTTCAGAAGAAGAGCTGATTTTTGAATGTTAAGATCAAGAACACCCAAACCTCCATGATTCTTTGGTCTACAAACTTTATTCCAGGCCACTAGAGCTTGTCCTCTAGCTTGGACATCAGTGGTTTTCTTCCTCCACAAGCACTGTCTCATATACTTAATCAGCTGAACTTTAATAGAGACAGGAAGCTCAAATCAACTCATATAATAAATGGGAAGAGAGGATAAGACATATTTAACCAACTGTAGTTTTCCCCCATAGTTTAGAAAATCAGCAATCCCACATAATCTTCTCTCCACTCTCTGGACAATAGGCAGAAAATGTTCCACTACAGGCTTGTTGATGCTTAAAGGCAATCCAAGATAAGTGAAGGGTAGTGAACCAGTGAGGCAGGAGAGTGTACTAGAAAAATGCCTTAGCCTTTCAGAATCCATGTTGATTGGCATCATACTAGATTTAGAATAATTAACCTTGAGTCCAGTGGAAAGGGCAAAAGTACGAAGGAGAGCTTTAAGGCACATTAATTGCTTTGAGTCAGCCTTAAGGATTAATAAGGTGTCATCTGCATACTGTACTACAGGGAAATCTGGACAGAACACACCTTCAAGAGGAAGGGAGAGAAGCCCAAGGCTCATTGCTTTGTTGAGAATGCATTGGAGGAGATCAGCAGCAAGGACAAACAGGAGTGGGGATAAAGGATCCCCTTGCCTTACACCTCTTCTGCAATAGAATTTTTTCCCAGGCACTCCATTTAACAAAACAGAGGATGAAGCAAATCCAAAGATCAACTGGATCCAATTAATCCATTTTTCCCAAAACCTTTGGCTTTGAGAATATTAATGATTGTGGAATGCTCAATTCTATCAAAAGCCTTTTCAAAATCAAGCTTCAGAATTAAAATTTCTTCCTTGGATTTGTGACACTGATCAAGGAATTCAAAAGCCCATCCTAAGCAGTCCTGGATAGATCCTTGTATTAGGAATCCATATTGGTTTTTGTGGACCAGTTTGAGAATAATTTTTTGAAGTCTGTTAGCCAGGAGCTTGGTTATAATCTTGAAGACACTGTTGAGCAGTGAAATAGGCCTGAAATCAGCAGGTGTCAAAGGGGCCTCATTTTTTGGAATGAGGGTGATAAAAGATGCATTAATACTTTCCAAATAAGTCCTGCCTTCATAGAAATCCACACGGAGTTGTTTAACATCCTCCTTAATAATGGGCCAACATTGCTTAATGAATTCATTATTAAAACCATCAGGGCCAGGAGACTTGTCATTAGAAGTTCCTTGATTACACCTTCAATTTCCTTATCAGAAAATGGCTCTTCTAAAACATCACTCTCCTCTTGACTCAAGCACTCCCCTACCACCTCACTAAGGTTAAAGTGCATTTCAGGCTTATCAGAGGTGCCCATTCTATCTTTGAAAGCATTCAAGAGAAGATCAGCTTTACCAGAATGAGCATGAATCTCTTCATTAGAGTCATCTTTGAGCATGGAGATGTAGTTATGCCTGAAGCTGATGGTGGCTTTTGAATGAAATAATTTTGTGTTCTCATCACCCAACTTGACCCATTTGACTTTTCCTCTTTTCTTCCAATAAGCATTTTGGTCTTGAAGAAGTGATATTACAAGATTTTTCAGTAAGTCTCTGAGATTCCATTCCAGAATAGTAAGAGTTCTCATTTCCTCCAAGACATCCAAGAGATCAATAGTGGCATTGACATTACTAATTTGAGCTTTCAAACAAGGCAGTTTTTTTGTCCAGATCTTCAACCCCCTTCTGACATTTTTGAATTTAGCATTATTTTTTTAGCAGAATCAGGGAAACCAACTGGGATGTTCCAGGCATTTTGAACAATTGCTTTAAAATCACTATGATGCATCCAGTAATTCTCAAATCTGAAAACCTGGGATTTTGGAATCATTGTGCCAATAGAGATGACACAAGGCAGATGGTCAGAGGTAGGCTTGGTAAGAGGGACAACAAAAGTTGAAGGATAGCTCTGAGTCCAGGAAGCAGATGTAAAAAACCAGTCCAACCTTTCTAGGAGAGGTTCCTTTTGCATGTTACTCCATGTGAACTTTCTACCTTTAAGGGGTAATTCTATGAGTCCCAGATTGCTAATAGCTTCATTAAAAAGGAGCATATCATTCACATCACCACCTGCCTGTTTCTGTTAGAGGGTTTTCTAATAAAATTGAAATCACCCACAATGAGCCAATCCATATCATCAGGCATATCAATATTTCCAAACCATTCTAAGAAATCTGCTTTTTTTCAGCTAAGCATGGCCCATAAATGTTGGTGAGAATCCAGGTTTCATTGGACAAGAGAGAGGTCAAGGTAATGGAGATGGAGAACTCATTTTGGAAAGAAAGTTGCCCAGAAAACAGAGAGCTATTCCAAATGACAATCAAACCCCCAGAAGCCCCCCTGGAGGGAAGGAATTCAAATTTGGCAAATTTGGAGGGACATAATTTTCTGATGTAAGAGATATCAAAATCTTCCCTCTTAGTTTCTTGGAGACAAATAATGTCACAACCAGATTCATCAATCTTATTTCTGAGGGCAACCCATTTTTTATCTGAATTAATGCCCCTGATGTTCCAATTCAGAATCTTCCATATTCTTTTATTATCCATTAAAAAACCAAATTGGGGATTATGTTAAGGGGTGATACAACCAATGTCATCACCCAACTGAAGAGATCACAACCAAATAGGCAAAACGCATTCCACATCATAAGCCCACTGACAGATTCAACATCCATGAACACATTAGGTAGCAAACACATCAGGCGACCACTATTACAGGTTTCAAAATAGGGAACCAACAAGGCTCTAGCAAAAGACAGTTTGTGATACATTAAACACTTAAGTTGAGGGTTTCTTCTTGGCTTGATAACCACAGGTACCAGCAGCCCCAGATTTCTTCTTGCCTCCAAGGTTCAAGCTTGAGGATCCATTCCCCTTGATGGTGCCTTTTGAAGGAGCCTTGACTGCCACTTCAATGGCCTTCCCTTTCTTGAGCAACCTCTTCTCCATGTCACCATCCTTTACCTTGCATAAAGAGGCAGCAAGATTTTTAACCACTTTAGAATTTAAATAGGGTGGAGCAGCATTGCAAGTCAGACAGTCAGAAATTGAGCAGTTTAAGTGACTTTTGAAACCCCCATTTAATTCAACAATTCTAGGACTCCTTCTCACCTCAGATTCAACTAGAGGTTCCTTGCCCTTTCTCTTTCTGGAAGGAGTGGAAGGAGAGCAGGAGGACTGCTTGGCCTCAATGCCCAGACAAGGGGGTGCCATGTGTGAAATGCTTTCATTAGGAATGATGAAAGATATTGAATTCTCCTTAGTAATAGGTTCTTTAATAATTTCCCATAATGGAGAAGTAAGAAAGCTCTTGACCCAATTGAACTTCTCAGGAGTAGCAAGCATGAGAGTAATAAAATTGAACCAACTTACAGGAATTTCACACATGAGTGAGTCCTTTTGAATATGGGGAGCAAAGTAACTTTCCGAGAGATCCAAACCTTGTTGAGAGAAGCCCTACTTTGCAGCATGAACATCAGGGATGGCAACAAAAGTTCTGACCATTCCAACCTGAATATGAGCGTCATTAGGGGAAAGGAGGTGCCGATCTTCCAACATCCAGTCATTATTCTCTCCAGCCTCAGCACCAGTGTCCATTGGGCTCTCCACCATCCCATCTTCATCAGAATTAGCTTCATCCTCCTCCAAGTAATTTTGGAGGATGTTCTGCAGGCCCTCCCTAATACCATCACCCTGAGTCTCCTCAACAACTGCATGCCCCTCGACAACTGCAGGATCAACATTCACAGAGTCATCGTCATCTAACTCCCAATCATTGACAAGAATAGCACCAGTAAATGCACTGTTAACATCCTGGGGGGGGGGAGATTATGATCATCCACGGGCATGTCTTCACCAAGAGCAATCACAGGGCCTTGAACTGGGGCAGCAGCAGCTTCCCAAGGATCCCAACCTTCATTGTTATTCCCACCAGGAGTAGGGTCCTGCACAGGAGCCAACCACTGACCCCAACCACCAGCCTCACCCACAGGAGCAGGTGGGGGAGGTGGAGGAGGTGGGATCTGGGGCCCAAAGACAGGCAGGGGATGTGGGTCCTCATTGTCAGCCGGAAGTGGGTCCTCCTCAGGTGCCATCCAAGCAAGACACTCTACAAAACCTCAATAGAAAAGGTCCAAGATTCAGACTCCACCAAGTCTCCTATAGTGAACCTGACACTCTTGGGAATATCCACCAGATAAGTAACACGAATTTTCGCAAGAATCCTTCCCTTATGGTCCTGGTCCCGCTCCCAGAGAAGAACCTTCCCAATATCAGCAAAAACCGCATTCAGATCTTTAGTGTGCCAGTGGTCCAAGGGGGGGCCAACTAGCATTACCCAGCACTCGTTGTTGAACTGTGCTCTTCTCCAATTTTCCCCCTCATTGTGCTTAACGAAAGATACATGCACGTCCTGGAAAGGGATATGACTGGCCGCGATGAGCCTATCCCTGTCGCTAACATGATGAAATTGCACATAGGTGGCCCCAAAAGGACAGGCCTGAACATCCCGAAAGTGCACCTGAGCCTCATTATTGAGGAAATCAACTAGAACCTCTCAAATATTCAGAAAAGGGACCTGACCAGGAGGGAGGGGATTAATGGTTGCGATAGCATACAGTTCATGGGTCCTCGACCATCGCGGAACCACCACCCTCTTGACGCGGGTTCTTCCAGCCACTTGCAGCACTTGAAAGCCATTCGGCAAGAACGGCGCAGGGTCAATCGGAATGTTGGCCATTGAGTCGGACCTCGCCGACGACGAGCAAGGCAGGGTTGGGGTTTCTGCAGGCGAGGGAGTTGAGGGGACAGGGAATCGAGCAGTTGTTTTTTGCAATGAAATGGAGAACTCTTTAAAACCATTGTACACAGTGGGCCGAAAATAAGGATTTTGCTGGGACTTGAACCACCCAGTGTAAGAGTTTTCGGGCCACAAACATTTTGGGAAGGAAGGAAATTTCAGAAAAGGAATAAGACCAGGGAGCTTAAATGTCGCGCGATTATCGCCACCTTTTGACCCGACCGGCGTTACCACAGGTTTAACACCGCTATCAGCGAGAACCTGCGCGTAAGATGTGCCTTGATTACTCGAGATGATATCACACTTACTACTCCTAGCAACATCAGGCGAAGAAACCGCAGCATCAATCAGAAATTTGAGCCGTTGGAAAAGTGACTAAACATTTTTGCCATGTTTCAACAACGGAGATTTTTTGGGGCTTTACTTTTTGTACGTGACAACTTTCCATTCTCCAGCAGATTCTTTGTAGAATTATTTTTCTTCAAAAATCCAATTTGGGCCACCATTACCCCAAAGATTAACATGAACCACAAAAGACTCACATGAAAATTTTGAAATATTATAGATTTCAAAGCCCACCGCCCTTGAAGAAACCGAGAAACGAAAAGTTCTATCTTGCATCAATCTCACTTGGAATTTAGAAGCCAGACCACCAAAACAAGCTTGGAGTGCAAGACCAACCGTATGAATATCCAATTTAAAATTTGCTCTTCCAAAAGAAAAAACCAAATAGACAGGCTTCTTTCTGAAACCACCAAGAAAGTTAACTTGGTGCCTGAATTTATCGAAAATCTTCTTCTCAAATTCCTGCCCTAATGAAAAATCTAGGGCAGGTCGTTTCATTGATGCATCCTCTTGAAGAGACTCCTTAGGAAAATCCTTGGTGAAATCCAGGGTTTTTGGCACAATCTTCTTGACTTTGAGAGAATTCTCCATAACCGAAGAGCTAGGCAAGATCTGGGTGCCAACCACAACCCTCTTAACTTGAAGATCAATAGAAACACTAGAGGCCACAACCTCACCTTGGATCAAATATCTAGCATCAATGACCACCTCATTGTGGTTGAGAAGAACTAATCTGTTTGCACTAGGGAAAAGCATCAAAAAACCTTTAGTAGGCTCCAGATCATCAGCCGGCAAGGAGGAGCAAAGAGCATGCCATTTAAAACCAGTGTCCTCATCTGTTCCAGAGATGGTAGGAGATCGACCAAGAAATCCAGATGTAGGCACCAAAAAATCATTGACACGAGAGATGTGAGAGGGGAACCTCAAAACATATCCAATAGAAATCTTCTCCCCATTTTCCAAACATCTGCCCTCAAGTGGAGAGCCTTTGGCATTGAGAAGAACCAGCCAAGAATCAGCCAAGAGAACGAGTGAACCCTCAAGAAACTTACCACCCATGGTCACACCAGAGTAGGTGATCTTCCAACAACCCCCTGAGGAGTCCATGCAGATCCCACGCTGGTGAGAGGCCGGCGAAAGCCGGAGGCCGACCATCAGTCTCCTCAGAGGAGCCTCATGCCTCGGAAATCATGCGGGATATTAGGCGTTGGATTATCCATATTGGAAACAAAGTAACAAACATAAATAAAAGCAATACTCACAGTATAAATTTCCTTTACCATTTCCACTCTTCAATAGCGCTTCACTCCCCGGCAACAACGCCAGAAAATAGTCTTGATGACCCACAAATATAGGGGGTGTATCATAGTACTTTCAATAAATAGGAGTGTCGATCCCAACGAGGAGCAGAAGGTGTTGACTAGTGGTTTGGATCAGGAATCCTCTGTGAATACTTAGCAAACAGATTTTAGGATTTTTTGATAATGCAAAGAAATAAAGTGCAAGTAAATAAAGACAATAATAATAATTGTAGCAAGTGGCCCAATCCTTTATTCAGCAAAGGACAAGCCGGTTGTATTACTTATGATGACCAAACGTTCTCGAGGACACATGGGAATGCTGTCAAGTGCTTTCACTTTATATAGTTGATTAATCTTCTTTGGTTGGATAAGTGTTGTGTGGGTGAACCTATGCTAATGTATCGATCTTACTTGGACTAATACATACTTGTGATTATACCCCTTGCAAGCATCCGCAACTACAAGAAAGTAATTAAGATAAAAATCTAACCACAACATTTAACTGCGAGATCCTACACTCCCTTGTGCAAAGGTTTCCTAACGGGGGTTCGGGTTTATGTCACTCCGGCAACCCCATAATTAGTATCCAAATGCACAATGCATTCCCCTAGGCCCATAAATGGTGAAGTATCATGTAATCGACGTTCACATGACACCATTAGAAGAATAACACCACAATTTAAATATCAAACCATTGAATATCTCTCAACACAATTCCAGTACTAACAACATGACTTCTCCCATGTCCTCAAGAACTAAATGGACTACTCACGAGACATCATATGGATCAAGATTAGAGATGATATAATGATAGGTAACAATTTGAACATAAAAAATAATTCAATGGTTCCACTCAAAATCATCAACTACAAAAGTAATCAACACCGGGAAAGTTTCCCCTAAGAACTATGCAAGATTCAACCCAATTGTTACAGCGGGATGAAGTGGTGGTGATGGTGCTGGTGGCGATGGTGGTGAGGATGATGATGATGATCCCGATGAAGTCTAGCCTGATGACGGTGTTGATGGCAACAATCTACCCTCTCCGGGAAGGAATTCCCCCCGTAGAAATCTGCCTGCCAGAGAGCTATTTCTCTCTCTGTAGTTTCTATCCCACAGAGGCGGCGGAATCTTCTGTGGTCGCTCCCTGAGTATTAGGGTTTTGGGGGGATGTTATAGGTGAAAGGGTGACTCCAGAGGTGGGCCAGGGTGGCCACACCACCTGGTGGCGCGACCCATCCCTTCTGGCTTCCTTCATCTTCTAGAGAAATAGGGACTTTCATATATTTTCTGGAATTTTCGGATCTTCGCGAATATTGCATCTAGACACCGCTTTTTCCACCAGAATCCTGACTCCGGCAGTTCATCCTCCAAAAGTCATCCAACATGCAAAAATAGATGAAATAACATAAGTATCACCTCTTAATATGAAATATATCAATGAATAATAATAAATTATGATATAAAATAGTGATGAAAAATGGACGTATCAAACATAGTATTCTCGAACTGTTGGGTAGCACGCTTAAGGGCTAGACGAATCTTGGAGATCGTTAATGTCTAGTTTGAAATCACTGAATAAGTGAGAGGAGAGAGAGACCAAAAAAGTTCTGGAGAGATCCGAATGAGTTTGGAGAAATAATAAAGAAAATGACCGAAAAAGGGTTTTCGCATAAATGGTTATTTGAATATGTTTATTATATAATAATGTTGGCATTCGTAGCATGGAAAACAAAAAATTTCTATCGCATGAACACACAAAACCAAGATCTAATCTATGTCAAAGCCAAGATCTAATCTACAAGATCGGTGCAACACGATTTAGGAGAACTAACCCTCGTAGATCCAAAGCGTTTAACAAGATCGGATTCTCGTGGTTGATGTAGTCGATCACTTTCCGATCTCAAGATCGTGTAGACGATCCTTCCGGCGCCATGTTCCAGCAGCGCTTCCACAGTCGGTCACACGTACGGTACTCGATAAATACCTTCCTCTCCCTTGTTCCAGCAGGCAGTGGAGGTTATAGATCTCCTCGCGATTCCAACAACACGACAGTGTGGTGGTGGAAGTGGAGAAATAGATCCCGCAGGGCTTCGCCTAAGATGGAGCGGGTATGCTGGAGTAGAGAGAGCCTCGGGGATAGGGTTTAGTCGTCGAGGTAGGAGGGCAGCCGGCGGCTAGGGTTTAGGCTAGACGGCGACTGTTTAGAGGATCTAGGGCACTAGCAGCTTGGGGGGGGGGCAGCGACGGCCTAGGGTTTGGGGTGGGATCCAAGGGGGCGTCACACCCCCTCCTTTTATAAGTAGGAGAGGCAGAAAAGGAAGGGGAGTCCTCCCCTAACTCCTCTTGGCTGGCCGGCTACAAGGAGGGAGAGGGAAACCTCTCCCATGTAGGTTTCTTCTCCTCCCTCCACTTGGACTTTGACTTTCAATGTTGGGATTTGACTTTTCAAATTGGAGTTTTCCTATTCAAACTAGAGTTTGATTATTTCTCTTCCCATTGTCCAGCCAAGTGACCTAGGGTATGATGCAACCATTCCACATTGGCATGTCACATTCAAGTACCCTACCCCCAGGGTGGTGGACCTTCTAGAACCTTGTAGAAGCCTCCAGTGAAAATACCGAAAACATTTCCGAACCCTAGAATTGGACTTTCCTTATATGAATCTTATTCTCCAGACCATTCTAGATCTCCTCGTGATGTCTGGATCCAATCCAAGACTCCGAACAACATTCGGTCTCCAACTCACATTCCATATCTACTAAACAACATCGAATCCTTAAGTGTGTCTCCCTACGGTTCATGAATTATGCAGACATGACCGAGACACTTCTCCGATTGTCGTGGTGGTGGCACGGCAGATGCCATGGGTAGACTAAAGTATGGGGCCAATGGATGCTAGAGGGATCCGGGGAGGGAAGATGTAGTGATTTCTACACTCAAATGGCCAATAAGTTGATCCTTATTCCTCTTCTCAAGAACTACAAGTGCTCCTAGAGCTGTATCATAGAGAAGAAGAAAACTACTACGCGAGCCTTTCGGTGTGGAATGAATCGATCCCCCTCTCTGGAGCCCGTACCCCTCCTTATAAAGGGGTTCCTTGACTCCTTCTAGGGCTGATGTGGCAAGCATATTCTTGGAATATGCTTGTCCCAAAGTGGTAACTCGGCGGGCTACTTTCTGTGTCCCCCTTCTATCGGTGGCAATGTTCCAGAGACCCTCACATGTGCGCCTCGGGCTTCCTCACTGTCACCTCCGTGACGCTTGTCTGCCCCTCTACAGCTCTTCTCTTTGTCCTTAGCGCTTGGCTCTGTCTAGATTCCTCCTAGCCAGAGACTAGGGTTTGACTATAGGTTGCTCCTTCTCCTGCAAGTCTCACATTACTCGGCCTCATCTTGCATAACTCGGCTCGGCCTTCACCTACATATAAATCGATCAGCCTTATTCGGCCGACATAGCTCATGCATCGACCGAGTAAGGTATTACTTGTTCTATATTCGCCAAGGCTCAACTTATCCCGGCCGGATCTTGCATGATCCGGCCGACACAGTTAGTAATTCGTCTTAGGGTAAGGGAGACTCCTTTCTTCTTTCCCCTATCTTGACCCTATCCGGGGTCACCTCCCCAACATTAGTCCCTGAAGCTGGTGCGGTCCTGCCGGAAACCTCGGCCAGGCCACATCAGTTTCCAGACTTTTATCTTCTTTCTTCCTCTCCGAGGTATTTCGTTGCCGACATTCTTTTTCCGTTATCCTCTTCCTCATCTCATCCTTTTCCCGCTATGGGTTACGTTCCGAGTTATCTCCTTTCATTCGAGATATTTGCTTGGCTTCCTGGGTAAGCCTCGTCTTACGTGTCCCAATCATCATTGTTCTCTAGTTTTTTGTTCCTCTACAGTGTCCACTAACACGCTACAGTGATTACTGCGCCTGTCATGTCGGCGCAGTGACGCCTCGAGTACCACAGCAGTCAGAAGGCCCGATCCCCTCCCGCGCCATGTGGTCTTCGGTGTGGCTCCACTACCTGCGAGCGGTTAAGCCATACACGCGATTATGCGGCTATCGGGGCACAACCACGATCCCACTACGGTTTATCCTACGCGGTTATAAAGAGGGGAGCGGGGTTGGATGATTCACTTCCCCCTTTCTATTCCCTTCATCTTCTTCCCCGCGCCGCCTCCTTTCGTGTTCTAGTGGCCGCACCACCGCCGTCCCCCTTGACGGTCACGCTGCGGTTCTCCGGCTCCCGCGACCTCGCCGCAGCGCCTCCACTTTGGCGTTCTCGCCGGTGAGTTTTTCTACAGCGCCGCCGCTAGGTCCCAGCTCTAGGCATTTTTTCTAGTTTTCAAAGACTCCCCGCGGCGGTTCTTTCTCTGTTCCGCCGCCGTGGTCGTCATCGTCGCGACGGGGCCCTGCACCTCTAGGCCTCTCCCCGCCGCCAGTTTTTCTTTAGTCGATTCCTCCGACGAGCCCATGTCTAGCTCCGCTAGCGGTGCTCTCGTTGGGGAAGATGACCTTGCGGCCGGTCCAGAGCGTGGTTCCTGGCAGGGTTCCACGGTTACTCGCCATGAGATAGAGTGGCTAATCAAAACACGCCGAATTCCTGCCGAGGTAAGTTGTCGCTTACCCGACAAAGAATCCTCCCCTGTACTCAATGAGGGCAAGTACGTAGTTTTTATGTCCCACTTCGCCCGTGGATTTGGCCTCCCTCTAAGTGACTTCGCCAGGGGCTTCCTCGATTATTTCGGCCTTCAGCCACATCACCTGCCGGCTAACGCCGTTGCCTCTGTGTCGGCCTTTATCTCGGCTTCAGAGGGATATTTTGGCCTCTGGCCTTCCATAGATATTTTGTCCAAATTATTTCAGATCCGAGCCAACGTAGTGCCAGACAAATCTCTTCATACTTCTGAGAAATCTCTCACCCAATGTGGGGCTGCATCCATTACACCTCGGAAAAACTCTGTGTTCCCCCGCGTCGCCGGCCTCGAATCTTGTAAGAAGTGGCATAGATCATTTTTCTATGTCAAGAATACTGGGAAAGAGGATAAGATTCGGCTCCCAGCTTTCTCTATCGATCCTCCCTCCAAGACAAATTGGATCTACAACCCTAGGAAAAGCCATGATCTTGCCGAGGCATTTGAGATCCGGCTTAAGGAACTGATTCGTGCTGGGCTCAGAGGTGAAGATTTGACGACTTCATTCGTCAACAGCCGAATCTGCCCTTTTCAGCTTCGCTCTCATAAGCTCTGTTATATGAGTGGTCCTCTGGATCCCAACCGAGTTTCTACGGTTGAGCTTGATGATTATCAGATCTATAAGCGCGTCCGGGCTATTTTCAAGACCGAGATGCCCGAAGAATGGCAATGGGGATTGAAGCCATTTTCTCGTGGGAATCCTCCTCCTCAGGTAAGTTAAACACTAATGTTTTCTTCCGAGTTGCTTTTCACTTGTTCTTTTGCTAACTCTTATTTACTTCTCTCGCAGAGGTTTACGGAGCAGAAAACAGAAGATGCCGAGGTTTTGGCTCTTCCCTGGACTGCTGATCGCAATACCCCGGACAATGGGGAACCTGACCTGGAGGAGTTTGTCCCTAAGTCGGATGCTGCTCCTGTTCGTACCCGGAGCATGACCTCGGCCTGCGCAGGACGAAGGTGACTCGGACGACGTCCAAATTCTTGAGGTAGCTGCCGTGGTGCCTATCTCTTATGCATTTCCGGCTCCTTCTTTCCCAGCTAACCAAGCTGGTCAGGTGCACGACGCCGAACCTCTTGCTTCTGAGGCTCCTGTTGCTTCGAAGAAGCGCACCACTTCGACGGATCCCTCTGGTGCTGCCCGCAAGAAGCGAGTCAAGAAATCTGCCCAGCATATCCTGAGGCGTAAGACCATGCCTGGGGTTACTGGGTGAGTTTATTTTTATTTGTATTTATTGTTTCTCTCTTTTTGTTCCCGACTCAGCTTTTACTCCCTTGCAGAGCTCCTCTTTCTGCTAAGCCAAGCGGTCCGAGTATGACAACCCATACTACTCGGCCATCTTCTCCCCCACCTCCGGAGGATACTCGGGTTCCCAGTCCCTCTCGTGTTGATTCTCCTCCTGCGCCGACTAATGTATCGCCTCAACAATATGAGCCTATTGCTTCCACCGTTGTTGCCGACATAACCCCTACACCGGATCACCCGGCTAAGCCTGATGTCCCTCTTAAGACCGGCGAGGTTTCCCCCAATGATCCTTTGATCACCGCAGTTCCAGCTCCTACTCCAATTCCTACCGAGGATACCACCACCTCGGCCCGTTTGGAAACTATAGTTCCTCCTGCCACCAAGGAAGTGGTTCCCAGTGCTGAAGTTGTTCCCCCGCCGAAGTCTCTACTAAGAGCAAGAAAGTTTTTGTCGCTAAACCCTCGGCATCTCAGAAGGGGCCAACAAGCTCTTTTTAGCCCAGTATTGCTGATGCACTTCGCAAAGGAGCTTCTACTACTAAACCCGGTGTCGCCCTTGCCGCCGACACTTAGCTTATTCTTCATAAGAGTCCGACGGCGACTGTAGTTACTCAGCAGGCCCGAGGTAAAGTGCTGACCCGTACTGAGAGCGGTCATAGCCTCGGCTCACTGGTGGAATACGCGAACAACTGGAATGCCGCCGATCAGCTTGAGGGCAATCCAAGTAGACAACCATTTCAGCTTCCCAACATCAGCAGTCGCTTGCATATGGCTGCTAAGATTGTCCTTGATAGTGACAATATGAACGAGGTAAGCGCCTTCGTTGATCCTTTGTCTATTATTCATATGGTATTATACATACACTAGTCCCCGAAGCTTGCAACCAGATAATTTGTTGTTCGTTTGGAAGCTTCACCAGGTTTCAAATGCATTACTCACCAGGTTTTAGCCTTGAATATCCAGCCACCTAGATCTGATTTAAGTTTTGCTTGATTCGGATCTGTTTTAGCTTTGAATATCCAGCCACCTAGATCCGAGTTAAGTTTTGCTTGATTCGGATCTATTTTAGCTTTGAATATCCAACCACCTAGATCCGAGTCAAGTTTTACTTGATTCAGATCTATTTTAGCTTTGAATATCCAACCACCTAGATCCGAGTCAAGTTTTGCTTGATTCGGGTCTATTTTAGCTTTGAATATCCAGCCACCTAGATCCGAGTCAAGTTTTTCTTGATTCGGATCTGTTTTAGCTTTGGATATCTACCGTTGTAACTTGCTTTTGTATTCAGGTTGCCCATGATCGGCGGACAGTCGAATTTCAAAGGTTGCTCTTTGCGCACAAGAAGCTTCAAGATAAATATGAGCAAATTGTCCCTGTGGTGAAGAAAACTAGTAAATTATCTCGTCCATTTGGTTCATCTTACCCTTGTAAAAGATTTAGTTTTTGTGCTAACCCGTATCTTGCTGATATGCAGCTAGTGTCAACAATCTGAACACTCGTCTTACCAAGAAAGTTGGCGCTCTTGAAGGTTAGTTACTCCTTTTTGCTTTTTAATCTGTCAATTCTTTGTTTGAGTTAAATTTTGGGTATCTTACGATCCCCCGACTTTGGTATAGCCGAGTTACAAACCCTTGCAATGTCGCATCAAGAATGCATATCTACGCCTGATATGATGCTACATTTTTTAGAACAAGCTGCCACTCACTCGGCCCTTCTCAAGGAAAAGGATGACGAGATAACCCGGTTACGTGCCGAGGTTGAGTCTCTTAAGCTCTCCCAGAAGTCTGAGTTGGAGAAGGTTGACCAAGAGTTTTCTGAGGAAAAGAACCGACTGAACCCACAGCTTCAGAAGGGCAAAGAACTTCTTGACGCCGCTGAACTAAAAAATCGGGCGATGAGCGAGGAAATCACTCGTTTCGAGAAGAGTAGGACCGATTGGTCCCTGGATCTCCATAAAATGCTGAGTTACTTCCATCGTAAGTTTCCGTCTCTCGCCGAGTTATTTTATTCCCTTTATATCTTAACTTATATGATTTCCTTTCGTGTAGATCATTTTCCAGAAGCTAAACCAGTGAGCTCCAAGGCTGTGATTTCTGCTCGCGAGCGCCGAGGTGTTCCCGTTCTCCGAGTCAAGAATATTCGATGGAAGACTTCCTGATTGCCGTTGGTGCTGCTATTGGACCAATGAAAATTATGGGAAGAGATCTGGTGCAAGTAGCTATCCGAGCTTACCATGTCCTTTGGCTGAATACGCCGGATATTGATGAAGTAGAAGTGCTTGTGGCGAGGCTGATGGAATCTCAGACTCAACTTAATCTCTGGAGGGAATCTGTTGGAAGGGCTGGTGCTGATATGGCGCTTACAGTTGTCTTGTCATGGTATGAGTATATTTCCCTCAATATCTTGATGAATTTGCGCACTGGCTCTTCTTGGATTGAGAATCCGGAGTTTGTTACTCGCCGCTAGGCCCGTGCCTACCAACTTATCGAGTACGCTGACGTGCATCACTGGATCGATGGGCCTAGTTTTCTTTCCAACCCAGCCGATGATGCCGAAGCTGAAGATGCATCTAGTGGTGATTCGGCCAATCAAGATGAATCGGAGGATGGCTCGGATAATGCCGATGATTCCAATGATAGCTCCGGTGGAAATGGCGATACTCGGCCGTCCTCCAAAGGAACCGAAGCTTCTCGAGCCCAAGGTGATGTCTCCCAGCGGCCAGAGCTTGGCCCAGGTGTTACTACGGCCCCTGTCGATGCCGAGGTAACTTCTGCAGAGGCCCATCCAACCTCGGAGCACCTAGTTCCTAAGGAAACACGTCTAAAGGAAACCGAGGTTATTCCGTCTACGTCCGAGATATCCGCGTCCGAGACTCCTGGTCCTGCTACTGCCCCTCCTACGGGTGATTCGGCCTCTGCCGGTGTCTAGGTTCAAAAAACTCTTAGTCGTTTAAGTCCCCGGTATGCCGGGTCTATGATGTCTTTGAAACAATTGTCTGCCTTTTGGTATACTGTGAACCCTTTTGCCTTGTGCCTCTGAGGCACTGGTAATGGTAATTGTTGTTAGTTTATCTAACTGAATCTATTTAAATCGTATCTTTGCTTTGCCAAACTTTAACTTCGTGGATCCGGATCATATTTTCCCATATGACTGATTTTTGTTCGGCATCTATCTTGTATTCCTTATGTAAACTTCGTTGTATAGTTGTCATTTTCGCAACCTCTCCTTGAAGTACTATGTTCTAAGCCCATAGATTGGCTTACCACCCTCCCCGAGGTATTCATTGGTAAAATGATATAGATAGGGTACGTCCCTTATTATACCTCGACTTGCTGAGGTTGTCATTCCTGTTACTATGACTTTAGAAATTGTTTCCTCCTTGTTATTCCTTCGATGGCCGAGGCAAGCTTATATCGCATCTTGCGATTTATGATTGACAAGTCGGGGAAGTCCCCAAGTTTCTGCTTGAGTTACTAAACTCTTATGTGTATGGCAAAAATCAGCGGGCAATATAAGTTAGTCCCCGAGTTATAGCTCGGGTTACTGAAGTTTCACACATGCTCAAAAAATATCGAACAACATGAAGCAGTCCCCAAGTTATTACTCGGGTTGTTGAAATGTAATTCATAATTCAACACAAAGAACATCATGGGGCAGTCCCCGAGTCACTGCTCGGGGTGCCAAAATTTAATACATAATTCAAAATAAGAAATAACATGGGGCAGTCCCCGAGTCACTGCTCGGGGTGCCAAAGTTTAATACAAAGTTCAAAATAAGAAACAATATGGGGCAGTCCCCGAGTCACTGCTCGGGGTGCCGAAGTTTGATGCATGCTTCATATTCTGGCTTGGTGCATCACGTCACAATATGCAATATAGGGCTTCTAAGTGTAGAACGGGCGAAGTAAGGCTATGTTCCATGGTCTTTTTGATTCATCTCCGGCCTTGTTTGCCTTGCTCTTTTCTGGTGACTGAGCGTCAATCAGGTAGTATGCATCATTGTGCAATGCTTTACTCACGATGAATGGTCCTTCCCATGGGGGTGAGAGCTTGTGCATGTCGTCTGTGCGTTGCACTAGCAGAAGAACTAAATCTCCATATTTAAAAACTCTTGGACTGACTTTTTTGCTATGATATCGTCTGAGCTCTTGCTGATAAATAGCTGATCTTGATAATCCAATTCCCTTGCTTCCTCCAACCGATCCACATCGTGTTGCCGCGATATTTCGTTTACCTCGGCACTTGTGTACTGGACCACTCTTGGCGATTCATGTATTATGTCGGCTGGAAGTACAGCTTCTGCCCCGTATACTAGAAAGAATGGGGTATACCCCGTCAATCTATTTGGGGTGGTCCTGAGGCTCCACAGTACTACTGGAAGCTCCTCAATCCAGCATCCTACCGACCTTTGCAGTGGTTCGATTAGCCGAGGTTTTATTCCTGACAATACCAATCCATTTGATCTTTCTACTTGCCCATTCGATGCCGGGTGAGCCACCGAGGCAACATCTAGTCTTATGTGTTTCTCTTGGCAGAATCTAGCAAAAGCTCCTTCAGCGAAGTTTGTGCCATTATCCGTGATAACACTGTGTGGGTATCCATATCTCAAGATAATATCTTTGAGGAATTTCACCATTGTGGGTCCGTCACATTTTCATATTGGTTTCACTTCTATCCACTTTGTGAATTTGTCCACCATGACCAGAATATGAGTCATTTCGCCTCGGGCAGGCTTGAATGGACCTACCATATCCAAACACCATACAGAAAAGGGCCAAGTGATTGGTATTGTTTTTAACTCGGACAAAGGAAGATGTATCTTGCTGGCGTATCTCTGGCAACCATTACACCTTTCTACCAATTCTTTTGCTTTCTTCAGCGCAGTTGGCCAATAAAATCCATGCCTAAATGCTTTGGCCACTAGGGATCTAGACGAGGCGTGATGCCCACATTCTCCCTGATGTATATCCAAAAGTATTTCCTGCCCTTCTGCTGAGTCAACACATCGTTGCAGTACGTTCGTGACACTTCTCTTATATAGCTCATTGTTTATGATCGTGTAGGCTTTTGCTCTTCTCACTATCTGTCTAGCCAGGACCTCATCACTCGGCAAGATTTCTTCTTTAAGGAATGATAATATGGGTTGTGCCCATGTCGGTGTAACTTTCTCCGGGGAAATTACATTGTTAATTTCCATAATTTCCGCCGACATAACATCTTTGGGCTTTTTCGTGTTCACCCATGGGTCGGCCGAATTAACCGTTAAATAATTCGGGTCATATTCTTTGTCGATTTCCATTGCGACATTTCCTTCGATCTGATCTGCCGAGATACGAATTGACTCGGATTCTGGCGAAGGTGCAATTGATGGTTTTCTCAGGTGCTCCAGAGCTATGCCTGGGGGAATTGACTGCCTAGTCGATCCGAGTTTTGAAAGTGTATCTGCAACATCATGTTCCGCCCGAGGTATGTGATGAAACTCGCACCCGTCAAAATAACCACTGATTTTGTGCACATGGAACCTATACATGGCCATATTCGCATCTAGTGCGTCCCAATTTCCTGATACTTGCTGTACTACGAGGTCTGAATCCCCGTAACATAGAATCCGACGTATGCCAATCTCTTTTGCCATCTTTAGGCCATGGACCAGTGCTTCATATTCGGCAACATTATTTGATTCGGCGAAATGTATCTACAACACGTATTTCAGCTGATCTTTTTTCGGTGAGGTCAATACTATTCCTGCCCTATCCCATTTCTTAGCTTGGTCCCATCAAAATGCATTGTCCAATAGTTCGGATCTGGCAATGAGGATCATACTGTACCTCGGCCCAATCCACAAAGAAGTCGGCCACTGCCTGAGATTTAATTGCATCTCTCCTATCAAATTGCGGAGCATAAGGTGATAACTCGATTGCCCACTTTGCTATTCAGCCACTTGCATCTTTGTTGCTTAATATCTCGGCTATGGGTGCTTCACAAATCACTTTTATCGGATGTTCTTCGAAGTAATGCTTGAGTTTTTTCACCGACATGTATACTCCATAAGCCATCTTCTGGTTGAGTTCTGCTTCGAGGACGATAATACCTCACTTAGGTAATATACCGGTCTTTGTATTGACTTATCACCTTCATTCCGCTCCACGACAACTACCGCACTTACCACTCTGTTAGTAGCTGCCACATAGAGTAACATAGGCTCTTTTGACAATGGATAAGCCAAAATCGGTGCTGTGACCAACATCTTTTTTAACTCATGAAATGCATTATCGGCCTGCGGTGTCCAGATGAACTTGTCAGATTTTTTCATCAGTTGGTATAGAGGTAATGCTTTTTCCCCTAGCCGACATACGAATCGACTCAGAGAAGCCAGACATCCTGTAAATTTTTGTACATCGTTCAGACACCTCGACAGTTCCATTCTTTCAACTGCTCGGATCTTAGTTGGATTTGCCGCTATACCTCGGCTGGACATGAGGAAACCGAGTAATTTTCCAGCCGGCACACCGAAGGTACATTTTTCTGTGTTAAGTTTCATTCAGAACCTTCTCAGGTTTGCGAATGTTTGTCGAATATCTTCAAGGAGCGTTTTGCTCTATCTTTTATAACCACATCGTCTACATACACTTGCACATTTTTTCCTATCTGGTCATGTAGACACTTTTGCATGCATCTTTGGTATGTTGCTCCTGCATTACGCAGGCCGAATGGCATAGTGCGATAACAATAAGCCCCGTACGGGGTAATAAACGCAGTCTTTATTTGATCAGCCGGGTTTAACGGTATCTGGTGGAAACCATAATACACGTCTATAAATGATAATAGCTCACAACCTGCGGTTGAATCAATGACTTGGTCTATCCTAGGTAAAGGAAGAGGATCTTTGGGACACGCCTTATTGAAGTTCGTGTAATCAATGCACATTCTCCATAAGACGGCTACATTTGGGTCATCCTTTTTCTTTTCTACTAACACCGGATTTGATAGCCAATCCGGGTGAAGCACTTCCATGATGAACCCATCCACAAGGAGCCGAGCTATCTCATCCCCTATTATCTTTCTCCTGTCTTCGGCGAAGCGGAGGAGAGGTTGCTTCACCGGCCTTGCCCCTGGCCTTACATGCAAAGAGTGCTCAGCCAACTCCCTCGGCACACCTTGCAGGTCCTAAGTTGACCACGCAAAGATATCCCGATTCTCACAGAGGAAGTTGGTGAGATCGCTTTCCTATTTGGCATCTAGGCCAGCACCAATCGTGATGGTGCGCTCTGGGAACTGATCATCTATCTGGATCTTTTTCGTCTCTTTAGTCGGCTGGAAAGATACACTCCCATGCGGATTGGCTAATGTCGGCATATTAAGCTGCGGTGACTGAGCCAAAGCTGCCACCTCTTGAATCCTTCTTTTTTGTCTTGCAATTAGCAATGACTCGGCCAAGTTTGACCCGGCCGAAGCACATTCCATAGACTTTATGTAATCCCCTGCCACTGTTATTACCCCCTGAGGCCCTGGCATCTTCATTTTCAAGTAGGTAATGTGGCAGCTTCTCATAAACTTAGCCAAAGCTGGTCGTCCGAGTAAAGCATGATAGCAACTCTCTAGGTCTACCACCTCAAACTCCAGGTTCTCAGCTCTGCAATTCTCTCTTGTGCCGAATAACACATCTACCCGAACTTTCCCAATGGGTTCGCAAGAGAGCCCGACACTATCCCATGGAACGTGGTCCTTGTGGGCTGCAGCATATTCTGCGTTATTCCGAGCTTGTGCATTGTATGCTTGTACATGATGTTGATACTACTTCCATTATCAATGAGTACCTTTGAGAACTTCACATTGATGCTAGGCCCGACAAACGTCGGATCCAATACCAATGCGTATGATCCTGGGTTCGGCATTATCTTTGGGTGATCTTTTATGCTCCAAGTTATCTCTTGATCTGACCACGGTACGTACCTTGGTACTGTTGGCATAACTGCATTTACTTCCATATGCCGGCGCTGTACGCTCTGCCTATCTTGCTGTTCTGTTGTGAACACACAGTAGTATTGGTGATGTTCCCTGTAATCATTACGTCCATTGTTCCCGGGGTTTCCTCTTCCATCTCGATTTTGGTTTACCACTTGGTGTACTACATCCCTTCGATCCGAGTTATCGTACCTCAGAGGGGTGGTGGTAACATTAGCTGCTGCGCATTTGCCCCGGTTAGCTGTGGCTGATGCTGATGTGCTTGATGAGGAGGTGCTTGCATGGCCACCGGGTTTCCCATTGCATTCTTCATCCAAGCACACTGACGAGTGGTGTGATTGGCCGGCTTGGCCGGGTTTGGAGTGTGGAACTTACACGGTTGATCCAGCATGGATTCTAATGTGTACTTCGGCCTTTCCTGCCATTGCTTCTTCTGCTTTTGCGTCCACTGCCTTTTCCCTTCATTTCTCTACGTCCATTGCTGAGGACCATTCTTCTGTCGCTGATTGTTCCCATGACTCGGCTAATCCTACACAACTGCTGCCACCTGATTGGAAGCATATCTGTAATCCGGCCTCTCTGCTCTTCTTCTACCTCGGTATTCATTGCGTCGTGATGACCCGGCAACATCTCTAGCATACTAATCCTGGTGCTCCCGATGTTCTGCCGACATTAACTCTGGTTGAGTCGGATCACCTAAGGCATATGAATCTGCTATCCTGATGGTTTCTGCCAATGTGGTTGGCATATCTCTCTACAACCTTTGCCACAGTACGCTTGCATATCGGCAGCCCTGAGCAAACCAAGCTATCGCTTGAGATTCTATGACCCCTTCGCATGAGTTTCTGAGGTTGCACCACCGAGTCAAGAATTCTCTATCTGTTTCATTCGGCTTCTACTTGCACATCGCGAGCTGTTGAGGCCTGTTCGGCCTCTTATAGGTACTGGTGAAATTACTGACAAACATTTCTTCAAAATCCAACCAACAGTTGATACTTCCTGTTGGTAGATTGTTCAACCATATCCTGGCTAGTCCTTCCAGCATCTGTGGGACGTATCTCACCGCCCATCTTAAATTTCCGCCAGCTATTTTTACTGCTGTGGCATAGTCAATTAACCAATCTTGTGGATTTGTACTCCCATTGTATGTTTTCGTCCCCCTTGCCAACTGGAAGTTCGGCACGGGTGGTTCTCCCATGATCCGAGGTCCTAAACACGCCGGGCCAGGTGGACCCTGTTCTTCTAACAGTTTGGACCGATACAGCCTGTCCAGCTTTAATCTTGCGTCAGTCGACGACAAGTTCCTATAGACAACTCTCTCCTGTATTCCATAGTGGTTGTGCCCACCATGCTCTGCATGCTCCATATCCGAGTAACCATCATTGTATCTATCATTTGCCTGATTATAGGAGCTGGTCTCGCTTCTCGTTCTTGCCGAGGCTCATACCTTGGCTGAGGATCCGGTGGAGGGTTCCTCCTCCCTTCCGTCGGGTTATTGTTCTCATGTTTTCCCCTTCCGAGGTTTCCATGCTCTTTGTTTGCACGGCCGGGGTTTCTATCTCCACTATTACCTCGGCTCCCATTGCCTCTATTCTCATTGACCTTTCCGGCCATCGCTAGATCATATGGGACAATTTGCCTATTTCTTTTTCCCAAAGTCACCGCTCTATCTTTTCGCGCATTGTTTCCGGGTGAGGACGCTGCTACCGCAGATAATGCGGGGGCTGCTCCTGCCGAATGAACCATGCGCGAAGCTCCTGGCCTCACCGGGTCAGCCCTAAGCATTCCTCATTCTACTGGTTCGTGATGCGCACCAGCTCATTTACACTTTCTTGCTGTTTTTGCCGGGCTTCCCGGCTTAATCCTTCCAACTCCAGGGCTACGGCATTTGCCGCCCTGAGGTTCTTTGCTGGGGTACTATACCTCGGCAAGCCTGGATCGACTAGATCATCTGGACGAGCCTCATGCTCTTTGTTGATATCATTTATGAGGTTCTTTCCTATTAATCTCAACTCATCTACTCGCTCAGGGGCCACATCTAGTTTGTTTGCCCTAGCGTATTCTCGCAGGGTCCTGTTTAAGGATTCCCGCAAGGCCGACACCTTTTTTTTTTGCCTCTACTAGCACTTTCTGTCTAGTTTCTTCTAACTCCGCCTGTGCGTTTGCCGGGTCAAGTATCGGTGCCACAGGTGTAGTTAGATTATATATAGTTGCCTGAAGGATATTTTCTAGCCTCTCTAGAGGTGGCCATCTTACCCTTGCCGCCTTTGGAGTCACCTCCTGCGCCTTGGCTGACATGGTTGCTGGTGGATCTACCTCAGTGGGCTGTGGAGCTGCCTGCTTCGTGGCCACCTGTCCTCCTGTCGCCAGGTCCCTGCTTGGTCCGGCGCCTGCTCCTGCTGCTGGTGCCGGGGCCGTCATCATCACGTCGACGCTGCCAACAGGGCGAACTCCACGCAGACCGTTAGCAGCACGGAGGGGAGGTTCTCCCGCCTCAATGACTCGGTGCGGGTAGACGCAGGATGTGTCGATGCCGACGTAGACCTTGTGAGCGCCCAGGTTGATGAAGATGCCGTTGCCCGGAGGCGCTTTCCTCTTGAAGCTGCCGGCGTTATCGCTGACATAGTCCCAGATATCAAATCTTTGGACCAAGCCAGAAACAACCCGCTCGCCGGTGTGGATGAAGTTTCCCGTCCGGATCTTGACTCCAGCTAGCACCGCTGCTGGCCCCACGGTGGGCGCCAACTGTCGTGGTGGTGGCACGGCAGATGCCATGAGTAGGCTAAAGTATGGGGCCAATGGATGCTAGAGGGATCCGGGGAGGGAAGATGTAGTGATTTCTACACTCAACTGACCAATAAGTAGATCTTTATTCCTCTTCTCAAGAACTACAAGTGCTCCTAGAGCTGTATCATAGAGAAGAAGAAAACTACTACGTGAGCCTTTCGGTGTGGAATGAATCGATCCCCCTCTCTGGAGTCCGTACCCCTCCTTATAAAGGGGTTCCTTGACTCCTTCTAGGGCTGATGTGGCAAGCATATTCTTGGAATATGCTTGTCCCAAAGTGGTAACTCGGCGGGCTCCTTTTCGTGTCCCCCTTCTATCGGTGGCAATATTCCAGAGACCCTCACATGTGCGCCTCGGGCTTCCTCACTGTCACCTCCGTGACGCTTGTCTGCCCCTCTGCAGCTCTGCTCTTTGTCCTTAGCGCTTGGCTCTGTCTAGATTCCTCCTAGCCAGAGACTAGGGTTTGACTATAGGTTGCTCCTTCTCCTGCAAGTCTCACATTACTCGGCCTCATCTCGCATAACTCGGCTCGGCCTTCACCTGCATATAAATCGATCAGCCTTATTCAGCCGACATAGCTCATGCGTCGGTCGAGTAAGGTATTACTCGTTCTATATTCGCCAAGGCTGAACTTATCCTGGTCGGATCTTGCATGATCCGGACGAGACAGTTAGTAATTCGGCTTAGGGTAAGGGAGACTCCTTTCTTCTTTCCCCTATCTTGACCCTATCCGGGGTCACCCCCAACACCGATCAATAACTAATAGAGGAATCTGGAAATTCATATGGCTCCCACATGTTTTTATGATGACTTGATGATCGAATGAACCATTTACATATAATACCAATTTCCCTTTGTCTCATGATACTTTACTTATCCGAGGTTTTATCGTCGGTATCTCTGCATACCTAGTTCAACCTCGTTACCGATAAGTACTCTTTACTCGTTCCGTGATATGTGATCCCTTGTGATCTTAGTCGCATGCTTGCAAGCCAATTAGATAACATTCCACTAAGAGGGCCCAGAGTATATATATCTGTCATATGGATGGACAAATCCCACTCTTGATCCGTGTGCCTCAACACATACTTTTAGAATACTCAATGCCACCTTTATAACCACCCAGTTATGAAGGGGTGTTTGATATCATCAAAGCATCTATCTGGTGATGGTGATTAACATGATCTCATGGTCAAAGGATTTAGGTTACTATGTATTTGAAAGCTTATAGCAAATGAACTATTTAAATGACCTGATATTATGCTACCCTTAACTATAGGAGTGTATCACATCATTCTTCCAATGATATGACCTTGTGATTAATAACATCCAATGTCCATGATCAGGAAACCATGATCATCTATTAATCAACAAGATAGTTTAATAAGCGGCTTACTAGGGACTCTTTTATGTTTACAAAACACACGAGTACTAATGTTTTCGTTTAATAAAATTATAGCATGGGATGTAAACATTTATCATAAACATAAAGATATGATAATAACCACTTTATTATTGCCTCTTGGGCATATCTCCAACAATTAATTATCAATTAATATATTGTAAAATAATATTTAAATAAAGATTTATAAAAGGCGTCTACCTAAAAAGGAACGGATGGAAAAGGGCAAAGAAGGCTGCTTTTGAAACAGCCCACGTGGGAAGCGGATAGTCCGCGCCGCGCGTGAGCGGTCACAGCTATGCATCGCCTGGCCAAAGGGCTGGCGCCACGCTAGGGCCGTGGCCGACCCGAGGTCGGGCAGTTGGCTGCCGCGCGGGTAGGTGAGCGCGCACGCGTGGGCCATAGGCCAGCCCACCCGGGCCAGACACTAGGCACCGCCGTGGCGGCTGCTGCCTCGCGTGCCACTGGCTGTGGTCAGCCCACCCCAGGCTTTCATCCCTCCACTTCCATAGGCAGCTGGGCCGTGCACGCGTGGGAAAGTCGCTGATGCGGCTCAGATCACTGTAGAGCTTTGTTGGGATACCCCAAGAGGAAGGTGTGAAGAGCACCGCAGTAAGTTTTCCCTCAGTTATGAAACCAAAGTTATCGAACCAGTAGGAGGAAGGAAACAACTCCAAGGTGTTGCTAACAACTTGGAACCTGCACAACACAAACTCAAAACATTGCCCCAACGTACAGTGAGGTTGTCAAACTCACCGGTTTGCTGAAAACAAAGGATTAAACGTATAGTTTGGAAGATAGTAATTGCTTGTAGAAAGTAAACGGTAACAGTATATGATGTATCAATGATAAAGATTGCACCGGGGTCCACAGTTCACTAGCGGTGTTATCCTTAAGATAGATAACATGCTGGGTGAACAAATTACATCGGGGCAATTGACAGATTGAAAAAGCATAACAATGCATATACTAGACATCATGACTCCTATGAGATTTGATTGGGCATTACAACAATATACATAGACCGTAATCCAACTGCATCTATGACTAATAATCCACCTTCAGTTTATCATCCGAACCCCCTCCAGTATTAAGTTGCAAGCAACAGATAGTTGCATTAAGCAATGTGTGTAAAGTAAACAATACAATTGTTCCATGAACAAAAGATTGTTGTTTTCTCCCTAGTAGCAACAAAACATCTACAACCTTAGAGATTTCTGTCACTTCCCTAGATTACTAGAGGCATGAACCTATTATCGAGCATAAATACTCCCTCTTGGAGTCACAAGCATCTACTTGGCCAAGATAGCTACTAGCAATAGAGAGCATGCAAGATCACAAATAACACAAACATGATAGAATCAATAATCAATCTAACATAGTATCTCAATATCCATTGGATCCCCGCAAACACATAATGTATGATTACAAATATATGATCTTGATCATGGATGGAGCTCACAAGATCTAAACATGATAGCACAAAGGAGGAGAGACAACCATCTAGCTACTGTATGGACACATAGTCCAAAGGGTGAACTACTCACGCATCATACCGGAGGCTGGCATGGTGATGAAGGAGGCCTCCAGGATGATCTCTCCCCTCCGGCAGGGTGCCGGGAAGAGCTTCAGATCCCCCCGATCTAGGGACGATGGCAGAGGAGGCTACAGACTGTTTCGTGGAGATTTGATTGGGTTCTTAGGGTTTCTGCATCGGGGTGACTTTATAGGCAAAGGGGCAAGGTCGGTGGGCGCCCGAGGGGCCCACACCTAGTGGCGGCGCGCCCCCTGGGCCGCGTGGCCCTAGGGTTTGGCCACCTCGTGGCCCACCTTCGGCTGCTCTTCGGTCTCTGTGTTCTCTCTGGTAAAATATTGACTTTGGCTTTTGTCCCGTCCAATTCCGAGAATATTTCCTTACTAGCTTTTCTGAAACCAAGAACATTAGAAAACAGGCAACTGGCACTGCGGCATCTTGTTAATAGGTTGGTCCCAAAAAATGTATAAAAATACCTCAAAGTGTAGACAAAACATAACAAAGTTGATACTAAACAAGCATGGAACATAAAAAATTATAGATACGTTTACGACGTATCAAGCATCACCAAGCTTAACTCCTGCTCGTCCTCGAGTAGGTAAGTGATAAAAAGAATAATTTTTTAGGTGACATGCACCATCACAATCTTGATCAAACTATTTGGAAAGCATTGAAAGCTGGGATCAAAGTACTCTAAACATGAGCATGAAAGATGTAGTTCTAACAATAAGACATAGCAACTATGTTGTAACATGAAAAGATACAAACAAAGATCATGAATAACAATGCATTGAAAGACATTTGTTTGTTTCACATAAAGAAAACATAACATAGTGGTATTCAGCTTGTCCCTCACGGAGTAGCAAAACATAAATGCATAGGACACGTTCAAAGTTCATAAGGGTGACTAGATACAAATAGTTCAAGAACAAGCAATATCAACATTATGAATCAATCAATAAGTTTTGGGACAATGCACATAAAACTAAGAATGACAACTATGCTCTCTTAATTGGTGCATAAAGATAGAAGGTGGAGACTCAATATAAAAGTAGGAAGAAAGGCCCTTCACAAAGGGAAGAAGGGATTTCAAGTTTCATAAAGAGCTACCAAAAATTATGGTACTTATTAGCTTTCAGCTCTCATTGCCCCTATCATAAGCATCTTGAAGTGATTAAGGTTAAAGTGAAACAAATATGGAGTATATGCTTGACAAAACATAAGTTGGCAATCTCATGTCCCTTGAGTACGAGGGTTGTTCCTCATGCTACTCAACTTTAGTCACAAGCAAAGTCTTGTCATTGTAAGTATATGTGTATCATAGAGAACCGCCAACGGGGTACCCCTTACCCCATGACATAGGAGCTATCCCATATCAAAATGACAAGGCAACAGACAATGAGCATCTCAACAATCTTCTTATTTACCATGGGTATGGTGCTATATATTTCTCTCTCTCTCTCTCTTTTTTTCTATTTTTTTCTGAAGATGCTTTATGGATTGCTTACTATGGTGATGCTGCAAGTTTCCACCATGATTAGACATGGATTAGGCTAGCCGCCCAAACGTTTCTATAACACATATATAATACTCCATGAACTTATAAGCTCCCCTTTTATTTCACACTGCCGACATCCATAAACAAAAGATCATGATATCAACTTGGTAATATGTACAAGTGTTGAAAGCGTTCCCCATGACAGCATGGTTTTGCTAATTCCCAACTTATAAATGAAAGCATATACAACATAGATGACACAATAGTTCAAGCTTATTAGGTGCAAGAAAGTAAAGTGTGCCATCAAGTTTGTGAGAGCTTTAATCACTAATTTTCTCATAACAAGTTTAATTTGGAAGATAGATAAAACATGAATATACTTGGAATGGTGTAACACACCATGCATAGGAATTTATAGTGGACTCTTTGGAATAACTTGTTTTCTTGGGAGTTGGATGCATGAGTAGATCTTACTCAGTACAAGTGGAGGCTAGCAAAAGACTAGGAGCGACCAACTAAGAGAGCAATAATGACCATAATCATGCAGAGTGACAAAACATTATCAATTAAAGCATAAAGTGGTATCACAAGTCAAAAACTAAATGATCATAGAGGCTAAGGTGACTGGTTAATAGTCATAACATGGTGTAAGCATGTGCCCAGTCAACCCAAACAAAGCATCAAAGGAGAATACCACAATATTATGCTTTTGTATGCTAAAACAATGCATGATTCTTTCAAGGCACATTAAGCAATCTCAATTATTTGGAACAAGTCATGCTACAGCAATAATCACTAAGCATAAGGTTAAAACAACATCTATCATGACATGATAAAGTCTAAGCCACAATCAAAACAGGCTCCCTTTTGTACCACTATGAGGATGCAACTTTCTACTCTTTTCCAACACCAATCAACTTGTTTGAAACAAAAGAGCGAATGTGGGGGTCCAACTACTTTATTCAATCAAACTAAACAAATGGAAACCAAAAACGAAAACTAAGATGCTCCAAGAACAACACAACAATGCATGAAACAATAAAAACGAAGTGTCTAGAAAGAGACCTGAGATTTTTATTGATGAAGAAGGGGATGCCTTGGGCATTCCCAAGCTTTGACGCTTGTAACTCTTGAATATTTCTTGGGGTAAAATGGGGTGGCATCCCCAAGCTTGAGATTTTGTCCATTCTTCATCTCATTATATCATTCTTCCCCTACACTTGAAAATTTCCTTCATACAAAACTTCACACAATCTTCATTAGCTACATTAGTGTATTCAAAATAATAAACCTTTGGGTTTAGTTTCAACACAAGTAAAACTTTCATTATAAGAAAAGATATTATATAAATTCCTTTAAAAAGCTCAAGTGATCAATAAGAACTCAAAAAGAAACTGATTAAGAGGCAAATGCAAATAATGGCAGAAATCTGTCAAAATAGACCAATAGGTAAAAACCGATTTTTTAGAAGACCTTCTATTGCTCAAATAGAAAAGTTTTTAACTAATGAAAGTTAGATAACAACCTGGGGAATATACTCAGAAAATTACAGCTCAATCCGACATACAATGATTTTTCACGAATGTTTATAGTGAAGCACAAAAATCTGTTTCGAGACAACAACTTCCCCAAATCTTACTTCTCTCTCATTAGAGGTTATTCTTGGCACAAAAACAACACAACAAGGATAGGAGAGGTTATTACAGAAGTAATAACTTCCAATACTCTACTAAAACTATTGGGTTATCTCCCAAGATGTACTTTTCTTTAACGCCTTTAAGTTAGGCATAAGAAGAAAGAATCAAGTATTTTCAAATGAAGAAGCATTAACGTCAAATTTTGCTTTAATAGGAGGAGAAAAAGGTAACTTCTCTCTCCTTATAGGGAAGTGTTGTATACCTTTCTTGAATGGGAATTGATATTTAATGGTGCCTTCCTTCATATCAATAATGGCACCAGCAGTTCTAAGAAAAGGTCTTCCCAAAGTAATAGGACAAGAAGCATTGCATTCAACATCCAAAACATAGAAATCAACAGGGAAAAAGGCATTGTTAACCATAATAAGAACATCATTAATACTCCCTATAAGTTTCTTTTTAGCATTATCATCAAGTGGGACATCTAAATAGCAATCTTCCAATGGTGGCAAATCAAGCATTTCATAAATATTTCTAGGAATAATAGAGACACTAGAACCAAGGTCATATAAAGCTTTGAGATCAAAATCATTCAATTTCATATTAATGATGGGTTCTAAACTATCTTCTAATTTTCTAGGAATAGAAGCTTTATGTTTCAATTTTTCTTCCTTAATTTTAATGAGAGCATCTGTAATGTGTTTTGTAAAAGCCATATTCATAGCACTAGCATTAGGACTTCTAGAAAGATTTTGTAGGAACATAGTCACTTCAGAAATATTGCAACCATCAAGATCAAAATCAAACTTAGCATCCAAGGTAGTAGACTTATTGTTTCCCATAGTTCGAAAAATTTCAGCATTCTTATTAGGTTTAGGCACTGTTGTAGAAGGAATGGGGACTTCTTGTGGTTTGCTAGCATCAACATTGGTGGTGGTAATAGTACAAATACTATTGTTTCTAGAAATTTCATCCTCTCTTTCCCACTTAGCATGCAATTTAGCTAACAGTCTAACATTTTCATCAATTGTAACTTGTATAGAATGAGTATTAGCAAAGGTATTTTCCATGGTTTCAGGTTTAACAGCCATTTTATTAATCAAAGAGGATTGTGCTTCAGACAAGGATGAAATATTCTTTTTATCTTTTAAAATTTTGGATTGCAAACCAGGAATTTCCCTATTTAAATTCCCAAGTTGATGACTAATATTTTTTAAAATAGCAGATTGTTCCTCCATGGTTTTAGTGAATAATTTATTCTGCTCGTATTGCATTTGCATAAAGTTTTCAGTGGATCTTTCAACTTATATAATCCTATCTTCACTAGGCATTCTAGATCTACCATGATAAGTATTGACATTATTAGGAGGATATGGCCTATAATTATTATTACCATAAGCATTGTTGCCAAAATTATTATTTCTAATGAAGTTCACATCAACTTGCTCTTGTTGAACAACCAAAGAGGCTAAAGAAACATTATTTGGATCAATATGAGCTTTTCTATTAACAAGCATAGGCATAATAACATCAATTTTATCACTCAAGGAGGAGGTTTCTTCAATAGAATTTACCTTCTTACCATGTGGAGCTCTCTCAGTGTGCCATTCAGAATAGTTAACCATCATATTATCAAGGAGCTTTGTTACAGCTCCCAAAGTAATGGTCATAAAGGTACCTCCAGCAGCAGAATCCAACAGATTTCTTGAAGAAAAATTTAGCCCTGCATAAAAAGTTTGGATAATCATCTAAGCAGCCAGTCCATGAGTGGGACAATTCTTTACCAAAGATTTCATTCTTTCCCAAGCTTGAGCAACATGTTGATTATCAAGTTATTTAAATTTCATTATTTCACTTCTCATAGATATAATCTTAGTAGGAGGATAGTATTTTCCAATAAAAGCATCTTTGCATTTAATCCAAGAATCAATACTATTTCTAGTCAAGGATAGCTACCATTCTTTAGCTTTTCCTCTCAAAGAGAAAGGAAACAATTTAAGTTTAATAATATCCCCATCTTCATCCTTATATTTTTGCATCTCACTAAGTTCAACAAAATTATTAAGGTGAGTAGCAGCATCATCAGAACTAGCACCAGAAAATTGCTCTTTCATAACAAGATTCAACAAAGCAGGTTCAATTTCATAAAAGGTAACATCAAGATCAGGTGGAGAAATAGGTGTGCAAAGGAAATCATTGTTGTTTGTGCTAGTGAAGTCACACAACTTGGTGTTCTCAGTAGTGTTCATTTTTGCAAAAGTGGAGCAAGCCAACAACAGTAGCAACTAAAGTAGGAACTAATTTTTTGTGTGTTTTTGATAAGAAAAGGAAAACCAAACGAAACTAATTTTTTTGTGTTCTTGAAAGAAAGAAACAAGCAAAACAAAGCAAAAGAAACTAAGCAAAACAAAAAAATTAAAGAGATTGGTTGTGAGAGACTCCCCTTGCAAAGCTGTCCTTAACTCCCCGGCAACGGCACCAGAAAAAGTCTTGATGCGGCTCAGATCACTGTAGAGCTTCGTTGGGATACCCCAAGAGGAAGGTGTGAAGAGCACAAAAGTAAGTTTTTCCTTAGTTATGAAACCAAGGTTATCAAACCAGTAGGAGGAAGGAAACAACTCCAAGGTGCTGCTAACAACTTGGAACCTACACAACACAAACTCAAAACTTTGACCCAACATACAGTGAGGTTGTCAATCTCACCGGTTTGCTGAAAACAAAGGATTAAACGTATAGTGTGGAAGATAGTAGTTGCTTGTAGAAAGTAAACGGTAACAGTAGATGATGTACCAATGATAAAGATTGGACCGCGGTCCACAGTTCACTAGAGGTGTTCTCCTTAAGATAGATGACATGTTGGGTGAACAAATTACAACGGGGCAATTGACAGACTGAGAAAGCATAACAATGCATATACTAGACATCATGACTCCTATGAGATTTGATTGGGCATTACAACAATATACATAGACCATAATCCAACTGCATCTATGACTAATAATCCACCTTCAGTTTATCATCCGAACCCCCTCCAGTATTAAGTTGCAAGCAACAGATAGTTGCATTAAGCAATGTGTGTAAAGTAAACAATACAATTGTTACATGAATAAAATATTGTTGTTTTCTCCCTAGTAGCAACAACACATCTACAACCTTAGAGATTTCTGTCACTTCCCCAGATTACTAGAGGCATGAACCTACTATCGAGCATAAATACTCCCTCTTGGAGTCACAAGCATATACTTGTCCAAGATAGCTGCTAGCAACGGAGAGCATGCAAGATCACAAATAACACACACATGATAGAATCAATAATCAATCTGACATAGTATATCAATATCCATTGGATCCTCGCAAACACAACATGTATGATTACAAATAGATGATCTTGATCATGAACAGAGTTCACAAGATCTAAACATGATAGCACAAAGGAGGAGAAACAACCATCTAGCTACTGGATGGATACATAGTCCAAGGGTGAACTACTCACGCTTCATACCGGAGGCTGGCAATGTGATGAAGAAGGCCTCCGGGATGATCTCTCCTCTCTGGCAGGGTGCCGAGAAGAGCTTCATATCCACCCGATCTAGGGACGATGGCGGCGGCTATGGACTGTTTCGTGGAGATTTGATCGGGTGCTTAGGGTTTCTACATCGGGGTGACTTTATAGGCAAAGGGGCAAGGTAGGTGGGCACCTGAGGGGCCCACACCTGGTGGCGGCATGCCCCCTGGGCTGTGCGGCCCTAGGGTGTGGCCACCTCATGGCCCCCCTTCGGCTGCCCTTCAGTCTCCGTGTTCTCTCCGGTAAAATATTGACTTTGGCTTTTGTCCCGTCCAATTCCGAGAATATTTGCTTACTAGCTTTTCTGAAACCAAAAACAACAGAAAATAGGCAACAAACACTGAGGTATATTGTTAATAGGTTAGTCCTAGAAAATGTATAAAAATACCTCAAAGTGTAGACAAAACATAACAAAGTTGATACTAAACAAGCATGGAACATCAAAAATTATAGATACGTTTACGACGTATTTTTGGCCCACCGAGAACCCTTTTTATTTGTTTAGTCCCACATGGGAACCCTAAGGTGGAGGGACCCCCTCCCTCTGCCTATATAAAAGGGTGCCCATAGGAGGATTAAAACACACCAATTTCCTCCTGGAAATAAATAAAAGGCATGTTTTGCCTACTCTCTCTCTCTCTCTCTCTCTCTCTCTCTCTCTCTCTCTCTCTCTCTCTCTCTCTCTCTCTCTCTCTCTCTCTCTCTCTCTCTCTCTCTCGCGCGCGCGCGCGTACGTACGGACCTTTTGTCCTGGTCATGCGAGCAAGGAGTTCTTCACCATGGAGCGCTGTCGCGTTGTGGGATTCGAAGCCAGGAGATATACTTTCTCAATCTTGGCTGGATCAGAGAGAAGCGGGAGTTGTCAAGCATCGTACGTGTGTGAATCCCTTTGGCAGCATCGTGCTTTCGATGCTAGGAGTTGTCGGGGAGCCGCAGGACATCGTGACCTCGAGAGCATCAGGGAGTCTTCTTCATCCATGTTCCTCGCGGTACGTTAACCATGCTTGGTCTTCAAAGGTATGAACACTGTATTCCCTCCCGTTACTGCATTACTAGTAGATAGATATTGGGCTTCTGGGTTTTGCCGTGTAGTAATTTGTTTGATTTTCTGCACTGAACCTCAGCAGTTGGTACTTCACTAGGAACTACGGTAGATGTGGATTTGCCTACTCCATACAGTCGCAATGTTGTTCGGGTTTGCGTGACCATGATAAATCCCAAGGCATTAAAGAAATGCGTGTATGAGAAAGGGTTGTATATTGGAACAATCGCTATGTTGAATCTAAAGGGCTATGATTTTCTGTTTAGACAAGAGACAGAGGATTTTGTTCCTGACCCTGGATTTACTCCTCTATTTTGGAAGCGAAAGAGTGATGACTCGGATGATGAAGATGTTGCTGGTCAGAAAGGGAGTGAACTTCCTACTAGAGATGGCGATGTTCGCTCTCAGGAGACCAATATGGAAGTTGATGCCTCTAAGAACCAGCCCACCGCTGCTGGTTCGCAAGGCAACAATCTTGTAGTTATGCCCGTCTTTGAAGTTACTCCGTTTAACACTAATAATCCACAGACTCCTCGTGGTAAAGAGATTGTGAAGGCAGCGTGGAAGTCTCGATCACTGTTTCAAAGACCTAGGACGGACTTACTGTCTCCTTATCACTTCTCGGGACCTATCACTACTTCTACTATCTTTACTTCTTTGGGTTCTCAGATGTCTCCTGCTAATCAGCTGTGTTTCGATGTTCTTCACTTAGCTGCATGCGCTAAAGCACCTGAGGCCGCCGTGACGGGGTATACGGACAAGGCTAGAGTTGTGACTTCTATACCGCTACATTCCACTAACCAGGTAGACGCACTAGACCATGCTCTGGAGGTTCTGGCGCCGATCGACTCACCGACCCAGGCGCGATGCGAGCCTATTGGACATTCCAACTCTCCTGCTGTGTTGGCTGGGGCGGGTTCTGCCGCTGGGATGGGTACCCTTGCCTCAACCGCTGGAGCAGGAGCCGATGTCTCCCCCAGTGGGCCGACGCCGGGGCTCGACAAGCTGGCCAACTTGGTGGGCTGCACCAGGCGCATGATAGTGGATCGCGAGCTGACATCTAGGGTTGAGGGACCTTCTCCCCTGGAGGCTGGCTCGGGTCCTGCTGTTGACACTGCTATGCCTTTGGACACAGTGTCCAGAAGCCAAGGTGGACATGAGTTCACCCAAATATGTCGCACTACCCACTCTAAGGCGTAGCATGCGGCATCCGATGGCTGAAGATGGATCTATGGCTTCAGATACAAATACCATGCTAAAGGCAATGTGTAACATCCCAAAAATATTAAATAAGATTATCAATTCCAATCACCCAAAATTAGGGTTAACAAAAACTTTTGTTAATTAAAATCATTATGAATGCATGTGTGTATGTGATGAATGTATGAATGCATGAATGGACTTGTGTGATTATTGTGAATAGCAAGGAATGGTTTAAAGATGAAAACAACATCATCTAAATCAAATCCAAGAAGAATCAAATCAATAGAAATTCAAAAACAAACAAAACAAGCAAATGGTCATTTTTGCCAATCTTGCTCACTAGACCACTTTGAGTGTTTCTAGTCAAAGATTTCAAACAGAAACAAATCCATTTCTTTTCACCCATTGCTATACCAAGTGAAAGTGAACCCAAGCCCACCTTGCAAACCCACAGAAACATTTGGCAACCTGATTCAAATGACAATTCAAAATTGAATCTATATCATATGGGAAGATCACCATTTCTCAAAACCCAACCAAACCAGTGCACCTTGACAAATCCAAGCAACCAGAGACTACCTAGTATGTGACCATTTCACCCAACAAGTTTCATCCAAAAATTTAAATTTAAATCTCTTGCGGCCATTTCATCAAACACCTTCTGAGCACAAATCAAATTAAACATCAAACACTATTGTGAGCAGTGTATGTGAAAATCTTGTTCCCTCTCTATCTCTCACTACACTCCCAGTAGATCATCTACCTTGTCTAAGCAGCTCTAGCTCACTGTGAACTCGACCATGCCATCAATGGTCACCTTGGACGAGCACACTTGCCACCCCCAACGTCGACAGCATGCTACAAGCCTAACCAGCCTCGCCAACCGTGTCCAGGACGCACGCCACCATCCACCGCCACCCCCTGTCCATCCCTCGAGCCCTGCTAGCCACTGGACCACACAGAACGCTCGTGACCATTTTCTTTGCGACCATGCCGAGAGCGCGCCAGAGCGCCGCACTCGACATGCTTGCACAGACCGTGCTCCGCCTTCACCGCTCGCGTACATGATCACCATCGCCCCAGGAACCTCCTAGACAACCCCGTTCGCCGCCACGCGACCCGTAGCCGCTGTGCGCCATTAAAACTTCCGTTGGTGCCGCCCAGAGCGTCGACGTGTTCTGACCGAATCGCACCACTCCACGCCTCACCATCAAGCCGTTGAGCTTCGCCAGGAGGCAGCGCACCATCCCCTACCTTCGGCCATGCCATTAGCTCACTGTAACGCCAACCCCGACGAGCTCTGCTTGCACCCTTCGGTTCCCTCGTCGCACTATAAATAGACGTCTCCCCCGTTCGAATTCAGCACACCATTCCACTCCCCTCTCTCTTAGAACCACCCCACTTCTTCCCTGGAGCAAGGCGAGCACCAGGTTGCCGGAATTTCGCTGGAGCTTGCCGCTGCTAGAGGAGAAGGGCGCCGTCAATTGAAGTCACCCCAGGAGGAGCCGCCAATACCATGAGGATCGCCGTCATCGACTTCGTCGTTCGCCCCCATCATCGACCATCATCGAAGCCCTAGTGAGCCGCCACAGATCCCAGTGGCCGCGCTAGGGTTCGTGCTCATCGCGATCTGTTCAGACATGGACGACAGTTATAATCTCCCCGTATCCCTTCGCACCCCTTGTCTCACTGACTGTGCGCAGTGGGCCGGCCCAGTTAGCACTCCCGCGCGACCCAGTAGTTTAAATTTAGATTTTCCATTTTAGTTTAAAACCTAGTTCTGTCTATAGAATCAAAATTCAATCCAGAGAGTTGCACTGAACTAAATTGCATGAAACCAATTTTGTTAGAAAGGTATTGAAATTCTTAATCCAATCCAACTGAATTCAAACCATTTGGAATTATAGATCACCTATAGTAAAAATAACAAGGCAGAGACTTTTCTGCATTCAAACATTTTTTTAAAATTCAACCATAAATACTTTTGAGTTGATTCCAACTCTCAAAAATCACATTTGATGAGTCCTTTCTGCATATATAAAAATATCTAGGTTTACTAACATAAATAATGGACAAGTAATAAAAGAATGCCCCATAGGCATTTCTAGTCACTTTAATTAACTAAAAGAAAAAGGTTAAACCTTATTAAATTATGACACCACTTTAAATCACATTCCCAAGTACTAAAATATGTGGTGATGACATGTGTCAACATGATCCCATATTTTAATTGGAGAATATTAAATCTTAAGTAGTTTTTCAATGAGTAGAAATTACTTTTCTAAAATTAAATAAATATGACTTTTGCCTTAATTCATGTGATGATAGTGATGATGCTAGATCACCTAGTGTGAGACTTTGTGTGCTAAATAGAAGTATTTAAGTATTGTTTGGTGATTGTGTACCTCGTATTTATTTATAGACGCCAGTACCGACCAAGGATAAGAAGAGGAAGGAGATTACTACGAGGAAGAAGCCGAGGAGAACTTCAACCACTGCTCTGCACAAGGCAAGATACCACTTGCATGTTACCTATGCAAGCTTCACAATACAAGTTAACTTTGCAAGCTAACACTTGCAAGATAACTATGCCAAATAGATGCCTTAGGCATATGTGATTATACCACTTGATGATACCAAATCCCAATTTTACTCGCAAGCTTTAGTATTTTATTTCTTTATCAAAGATCTTTATTACTTTTATTTAGTGACTTGTGAAGTTTTGGAAAGATAGCATAAAGAGCATAAAACTTGGCCTAAGTTAGATAGATCTTGATGTCATCCTGAGGCATGAGATTGAGCTTAGATCAGTCACACTTGATTACCACCCCTCATGAGTGTTTACCCCCAACTTTAGTGGCTAGTGCTAAGCATAAAACTTGATCACTTTAGATGGGAATACTTGGTGACAATGATTATGAAAACCTTAGAATGAGGAGTCATTCTAATGAAATGTTTTGACATGTGTTCTGGAACACCAAATGATTTCGATGATGAAAATGTTGATGCATAAGCCTTAGCCCTTTATAAAACTGATGGTTGTCTGGATGCGATACCATTCCAATTTTACCGTACAACCACAATTCCCGAAATTGGGTAGGGCTTGACCGAAAGTTTATATACCTTAGTATGGGTTCCCTTGCGGCCGAGGTTTGAGCTGAGGCTACCTCGTTAAGATTGACCACGTGTGCAGTTCCCAAGATGATAGATGGTCATGGTTGGGAGGCCAAACTCATAGGAGAGGTGCCTATACTAGGGCGTGTAACTGAAAGGTTGGGATTGATTATCCGCATACTGAGTATGGTAAATTTAGGATTGTTCCTGACAGATTATCGAATATTGTGGTGAAAGTGTACCACCTCTGCAGAGTGTCAAACTATTCGAATAGCCGCGTCCGCGGTTATGGACAGTTGGAGTGGCCATACTGTTCCATCGTCAGATGTTTTCAAAATGACTTATGAAATGAATCATGACTTTGACTTGACCACAACAGGGTTGTGAAAGTAAAAACTAAGTTCCCACATAGGTGTTATAAAACCTTAAACTAGTTTTATTTACTTCTAAACTCAATTAGAGATAAATCTGGCTTTTTGCAAAACAACCTAGAGCTTAGTATTCCTACTCAAACCACTTTACTTGTTAGTGATAGTTTGCGAGTACTTAAAGAGTACTCATGGCTTTGTCCCTGGCTATTCCCGTGGCCAGACTATGAGGAGGACTATCAGGAGGATGGACCGCAGGAAGGTTATGACAACTAGGATCATCTCCCATCGTCAGCATTGCCTGCGACCATGAAGATGGAGCCTCGCCCACGCTATTGTTAGTATATTATTCCGCTGCTTGAATGTACTAAGACTGGATCCTGAGATCCTTTATTTGTTGTAAGACCTTATGTATGGTTTGTAATGGATGATGTACTGTGATATCCAATCTGTTATGTCTCGCAAAAATGGTAATACTGGGATTGCGATGTATGGCATAACAGGCATCTGGGATTAAAAATCCGGGTGTTGACAAGTTGGTATCAGAGCCATCCTGACCATAGGAGACCCAAGTTAGAATTGACTCTTGAATGAAAAACTTAGTTTCAAAACAAAGGAAGTGAGAATTTATGAAAACTTATTCTCATTATTATCACTTAGATTCTTTCATGAAAATTCATGTTCCTCAAAAATTCTTGCAAACTTACATAAAATTTGACACACTTGATCACTCTACTAACTTACTCATCCTACATTCTTATAGATGGACGTGAAGTATAGCTAGTTCTACCAGTTGGGAAATGGAGGAGATCTCATCTTTGAGCGTGACTTGGACCAGCTCTCGGAACTTCTGGAGTGCCCGCATCCCGAGTTCTTCGGAGCCTAGCTCAACGATTAGGAAGGAGGAGAATTGCAATGGCTGATTGTGGCAAGTCTCAGAGGGAAGATTGAAGCCCCCACCTCAGAGGGAGTCCAGTTCACCTTAAGGGAGAACAACTGGCTAGATGGACTTGCCAGGGTAATGCAGGAAGCTCTTGCCCGTCTGTGTGGGCAGAGTATCAATCACATCAAGGGCACCCATGTTGAGTTCTATCCAAGGCGTGATGCTATGGGACAGCCACTGGAGGTACCACGTCACCCAGAGCTGAAGCACCAAGTGGACCATCTCAACTTCATGATGTATGACTGGTAGAAGGAGTTGGACAATGCCCACTCCTACGCCAACCACAACTACGCCATCTCAGTCAAGAAGGACCAGACCATTGCCATGCTTGTGAAGGATCGCCAGTCTCGTCGCCATCAGCTTGACAAGGAGCACATCATAGCCCGCCTTTGTCACAGGATCACAGACTTGGAGGAGACCATCCACGAGAGGGACATGCAGCTTGAGGAGAAGGAGAATGCAGGGGAGGATATCCGTGGAGACCCCTATTCCTACCTTAGTGACGATGATGACTTCCTGGAGGATCAAGCCATGGACTTGTTCACCGATGAGGATGACTTCGCCTTCATTGATGATGATGATGAGGATGATGAGGACACCGATTCAAGGAGTAGTAGCACTTGAGCACTAGCATTAGTGAAGTTGTATCCATTCCCACTGTATCGTAGTTTCACAAAATGGTTCTTAAAACCATCTGTTTCCTTGTTGTGGTGTGTGTTTGTATGGTGTGCTATGAATGAAAAACAAGTTGCTAGAAAAACCTGAGTCAAACTTCTCCAAAGCAAACCCCTGAACCTTAGAAATTTCCCTCGTTTCTCATGATCTATCTCAATCTTCAGATGCCTCGCGGAGGAAGCAGTTCATCCTCGGACCCAATGTTGCAAATCTTGCAAATGTTGGTTTCTGACCGCGAAGCTGAGAGAGCCGAACGTCAAGCCAACTTAGCCACCCTTCAACACATAGCTCAGATGGCCAACAACAACCAAGGCCATGGAAACCAGGACAACCATGGATCCAAGCTCAAGAACTTTTAGAACACCAATCCACCCATCTTTACTAAGTCTGAACAACTTATGTCGTGGTATTGCCGACGAGTACGCCATGGAGGGGTCCTCACAGTGCATGTTTAGAGACGTGGGGTAAGGCGGAAGTTTGACGGGTATGAGGTAACACAGCTTACCCAGGTTTAGATCCCACAACGGTGGCGGAATCCTACTCCTTCTATAAATCACTATAATGGCAATACGCCGAGTTACAGGGATCATTTCGCTGTGTGAGGTATGAATTAATTGGTGCCCTAAAGGCTCCCATAGACCCGACTTATATAGTCGCCAGGTCCTAGGGTTACAGGGAAAGTCCTAGCCGGCAGGTTACAGAGTCCTACACATAATACAATCAGTCTAACGTGTCTTGCACTCCAAGGCTCCGGGTATGTCGGTGACTCCTCCGTAGCCTTCCTTGATCCGGCATGGGCATCCCTTCTGGATCCATCTAACTGGGCCGCCCAGCAAGCCATGGGCCATGCTACCAACTATGAGCCACCGGGTTATCTGGATAGGAGACATGCTATGAGGATACCCATATAGCATATCCCCAATAGTAGCCCCCGGAGAACTCCGAGATCTTGCGCCGTCTTGCCTCTTCAGGTTGAATGCTCCGTCTAGATGGATGTCGGGAAATCATCAAGCAATATCTTGTAGTCCTCCCAAGAACCCTGCAATGTTCTCCGTCTTCAATTTGTAAGTTGGAGAAATGCTGAATCTTCCATTGTACTCTTCTCGTAGCCGGACTAGATCCATCCATGCTGGAATATTCCGATGTGATGGTTCACCTGCTCGTGTCAGCTAGAACGACGTAGACATAGGTCAACGGCGCCTCGTAACTCACACATGTAGATAACACAATCATGTCCTATTTTCCCACGCGAAGGATATGAACCGTTGGCGGTGGCGGTTGGGAATGTGGCGAAATTTCCGCGCACGCGCCCGCACACGTCGTCCACACGCTGACCATTCGATCACCTTGCACGAATCTTGACGCCAGGGGTTATAAATTACAACTGTGGTGGATTTTTATTTTTCACCCCATTCTTCCCCTGCGTCATGGTCTTCCTCCTGCGAGCATCTCCTCGAGCCCTCCGTGCGCACGCAAAAAACCCTAGCCTCCCAATCTCCCCAGTCACCTCTTCTCCTCTCTCAATGGCGAGCAGCAGCTCCAACCCATCCATGGCGGCGGCCGATGCTGTGGCGAAGCCGGCGAGCTTCGTCCAAGTGCCCCAGAGGGCCTGCTGCTGCCCAAGTCCACGGTGGTCGAGTCCACCGACGGCGACCATAACCCAGCAGCAATGGAGCTGCTGGAGGGAGAAAGTGACTCCCACAAGGGGGATTAGCGCGGCTCAGATATCACTAACAATGATATCAAGGAGCTGCTCGTCGAAGGCTACCTCCCCGCGACGGAGGGGCTTGTCTGGCGGGCGGCGCCGGCCGGCAAGGTCACCCTTCTCCCCAAGCCGGAGAGAAGGTGTACCTCAAAGCTCAACTGGTACGCGGCGTTTCCCTGCCCATCTCCGACTTCTTCCTAGCAGTCCTCAAACATTACTGGGTTCAACCTCAGAACCTTTCCCCCAATAGTATCCTCGCGCTTAGAAACTACGCGGCGCTTTGCGAGGGTTACCTAGGGATTAGGCCTAGGTTAGAATTGTTCATCTACTTCTTTACCGTCAAGAGGGAACCCGGAGTGAGCAAGGACGAGCTCAGGAACTGCGGAACGATTAGTTTTAAGATTCGGCCTAGCCGGCGGTTCCCCAACATCGTCGACCATGAATCTTGCAAGAACTAGCAACGGTCGTACTTCTACGGCCCAGATATCCCTCTGGCTGACCGAGAAGATATGTACCCAAACTTCGTCGATGGAGCCACCACTGAAGCCCCGACATGGAGATCCCAGGCCACCCTTCCCTCCGACAACGATGCTTCCCGCGCCATAAGGTGGATAGAGTGGTTCGTAGAGACGGGTCTGACCGGGTTGGACCTAGTCATGTGCTGGTTCGTCAGGCGGATCCAGCCTCTACAGCACCACTCGAAGCTAATGCATGAATATGCCAAGGAGAGGAAGGATAGCCTCTGCATCTCTGAGGACAAGTTCTCGAGTGATTCCTTCAAGCTCCACCTCAAGGACATCGTCAAGGTGAAGGATAGAAAGCGTGGCTTCATCATCACCTACGACATGTTCGAGGAGGGCAAGTTCCCAGAGGTACCTGTTTATTTTCCGTGTATGACATATACTCCAGTTCTTTCATCTAGTCGTTATCATATCATTTAACACTTTGGGATTTCACTTAAAAGCTCAAAAGTCTAGAGGAGGATAGCATGGATGTCCAAATCTACGACCCCAAGATGAAGGAAGTCACCGTCGTGTCTGACGACGATGTCCCATTGGCGCGAAAGCGGAAGAGATCCACCTCTGACGCTGCCGACGGAGGCAAGAAGAAGAAGACAGAGGGTGGAGCCTCCAAGAAGACTACCGCCGCCCTGGAGGCGGAGAAGAGAAAGATCACCGGGATCCCTTTCACCAAATCTCCCACTATTGTGTAAGTCTCTCATCCTCCGACATTGTCCATTGCTCATCTTATTCTTTTACTTATACTTTTGCACGTTTCAGGAAGAAGGCCAGTTTAAGTTTGAAGAAGACCTCCAAAACATCGAGGGCTTCTAAAAACATCAAAGATATGTTGCACCGGGATGTGTCGCACCACACATCTCGCGGCATCGCCCCTACCACTCCCAGCGTCCAGCCTACCACTGCTCCGACAAGCTCTCCAGCCAAGGATGCATCTGACCCTTCTGCCATGGAAGTGGACCCAGCTGCCTCCGCGGAGTTCGTCGTTGCCGGCGAGCAGGCAACACAAGAAATTATTGCTTCCAAAATGGCTGAAGCTCCAGCTAAGGATGCCATCGGTAGCGATGGTGGTAGGCGGAACGTCACTCGAAGGCGGTGCCTCTGCACCCAGGACCTCCACAGAGCTCCCAAAGATAGTCTATCTGGCGCTTACACCGAGTAGCTCAACTCTGGCTCCTGGTGCAGCGCCAACCTCTCCGACTTGTGGTCTTGAGGATCTCCTCCGGAAAGCTGATATTCTGCGAGGAAATAGTCTTTCCTTCAGCAAGATATTCACCGAGAGCGCTACCAATCTCAATATCATCGCACTTGTAAGTTTTATTTGCCTGTTGCATTTCATAGGAGTATCCCACTGTAGCCCCCGAGGATTTAGACGGAAAACCATAGGTCTTTGCATCTGAATGCTCTAAGAGTGACTAAGCTAGAAAACTTCTCACTGTAGCTCCCAAGTATTTAGTTTGAATGAATTATTCCGATTAGATACTTTCAGAGTAGCAACAGTGTTTGTAAAATTCAATACTGTAGCCCCCAAGCTTCTAGTTGAAAACTGAATTAGTTCCGACTAGATGCTTAAAGAAAGATTAAGCATACTTGCCAAATTTAAAACTCGTACTGTAGCTCCCAAGCCTCTAGGTGGATAGTTATCCGGCTAGATGCTCCAAGTAGACTAAGTGGTTCTGATTTTCTTTCCATAGAATGAAAATACTCGGAGAGGCGTCGCCAACGAGAAATTCCACAAGATGCGCGTAGAGCTGGAAGCTGAAAAAGGGTAAAATTGCCTTCTTGAAGGAACAAATCACCAAGAGCAAGAGTCTGTTTTTCCTTTCGTTTTCGTACTCCGACTTGGTCTTGTGCCGTCACTCTCTGACTACTCACTGTGCACTGTTCTTTCTCCGACTTGCAGAAGCCATCGCCAAGGCCAAGGACATTGTTGAGCAATCCAAGCACATTGAGTTGCTGGATAGCGAAAACAAGATCCTTAAGCAGGAGAGGACTAATACCTTGAAGATGCACGAGGACTCCATGAAAGCCTTGCAGGAGTCTGCCAACACGGAGATGAACCGCTTGAAGGAGGAGATTGCGATGCTGAAAGAGCAGAAGAAAGCTGCTGATGAGAAAAATTAGTGCAACCTTGAAGCATACAAGATCCTCCGACAAGAATGGTACTCCATGGCAAAGACGCTCTAGCAAGACGAGGCGAGCATCTTTGGTAAGTGATTCTCCGTCTTGTACTTATGTAAGTCAGGTACTTTGAACTTTGTGTTACTGAACTCATGTGCTCCCTTGTCGGAAATGCAGCTCCTATTGGTTTAACCAAGTTTCCTCCTCCACCAAAGGAATGCATGGTCCTCGCCGGCAACTTTATCAGCACCGCCGTCAAGCAGTCCAAGGAGAACGCCAAGCCCCTCAACATTAATATCAAAGAGGTGGATTCTGTGATGAAATAATCGAAGATCTTGCGTCAAGCCCCCGATCGTATTGTAAGCTGGAAAGCTTCATGTACCCGGGCTGGCGCAACGATGGCGCTGGCAATGGTCAAGGCCCACTATGAGAATGCCGACATCCCCACGGTAACCTAAGGTCTCCCCGACATAGACGATGAAGGCCAGAAGATTGACCACAAGGCTATCTGGTCATCGCTCGCGGGTTTTGACTCTAGGGTTGCCGAGTTGGTTGATCACAACGTCTTCGTGCCTCTAGAGATCATTGACGGCGACCAGCAAAGCTCCTCCGAGTCCCTCAAGACCACCGACTTCAAGGAAGATGACTCTCCTGCTGCCGACGATGCTGCATCAAAGTCTCCTATGCCAGAGGAATGAAAAAACACTTTGTAATATTTGTTTCCTCTAGTTTGGTTTATGCGGAAAAAAAATACTATGTTAACTTAAGGCGGAAAAACAATAGGTGTAATTTCCTGCTACTCAAGTACTGGTTCCAGCATGTAATTATTTTTTAAGCAAGTGCTGGCTTATCCATTACTCTGATTTTTACTCTTGTCCTATCGTGAGTCGGAAGACTCGTAGTCGGCACCATATGCTTAGATGATGATGCCCAATGGCACCGTCAAAAACCTAAGCACAAAATCGCCGACAACAAGTGCCAAAAGTCACTACTCCAGAATCCACATAAAAACAACAAAGAATGTGTAGACCAGAAAACTTAAGCTAACGCCCGTAGGCGGAATTTTCACAAGTGCAAATGCAAAAATTGCGCATAAAGGTTTTATACGATCCAAAAATGAACATTAAAGGAGGTAAAAGACTCATAAATATGAGTGAACCAGAGAGCTTTATTTCATTGATCATATAAGAGGTACACAGTAGATAAAAAATATGATAAGTGTAAAAAGGACGTAGCTGTGCTATGTTCCATGGCCAATCAAGCTCCGGGTAGTCATCATCCAGGTCACGTCGCTTACACTTATGATCTTCGCTGGGTCTATCCTCAAGTTCACGATTGTCAACGAGGTAATAAGACCCATTGAGCAACGCCTTGCTTATGGTGAACGGTCCTTCCCATGGCGGGGATAATTTGTGTGACTTCTTCTGCTTAAGTCGGAGCACCAGATCCCCCTCTTTAAATGAGCGATGCCGAACACGGCGACTATGGTAGCTGCGTAGCTTCTTCTGGTAGAAGGCGGATCTTTGGCATGCCAAAACGCGCTCTTCCTCAAGAAGGTCCACATCTAGGCGTCTGGATTCTTCAGCGTCATCATCATCGTAGGCGGCAACTCTTGGTGAATCGTGAAGGATGTCGGAAGGCAGGATGGCTTCTGCTCCTTATACCATGAAGTAAGGGGTGCAGCCAGTGGATCTGTTGGGTGTAGTTCATAAACTCCACAACACAGATGGCAATTCTTCCGCCCAGGCTCCAGATGCTCTATGTAGCGGTGCCTCTAGACGTGGATTGATTCCTTGCAGAATTAATCCATTGGCTCGCTCGACTTGGCCATTGGACTGTGGGTGTGCCACAGATGCTTGGTCAAGTCGGATGCCCTTGTTCCAACAATAAGCTTCCACTTCTCCGAGTGACAAGTAGCTGCTGTTGTCGGTGATAATGCTATGTGGGAGACCAAATATCACCACTAGATCCCAGACAAACCGAAGGGCAGTTGCCCCATCAAGCTTTCTAATGGGTTTAGCTTCTATCCATTTGGTGAATTTATCAACTGCTACTAGCAGATGTGTAAACCCACATGGTGCCGTCTGTAATGGACCAACCATGTCTAGCCCCCAGACTGCAAACGGCCAAGTTATTGGTATTGTTTGCAATTGTTTAGCTGGAACATGGGGTTGTCGGGCATAATACTGGCATCCCATGCATGTCTCCACAAGCTTGTCGGCGTCCTCCTTCATAGTCAGCCAGTAGAATCCTTGCCGGAAGGCTTTGGAGACCAATGATCGAGGAGTGGCGTGATGCCCACAATCTCCGAGATGGATCTCACGCAGGATTTCAATACATTCTTTCTGGGAAACACACTTAAGGTATACACCAGTGGTGCTTCTTTTGTAGAGCTGTCCATTGATTATGGTATAGCCCTTTGCTCGACGTACTATTTGCCATTTTTCGACCTCATCGTCGGGAAAAGTTCCGTGTATGAGATATTCCATGAACGGTTGTGTCCAAGCCGGAGGGGCCTTTGTCACTGTGTGAACAAAAGAGTCAACTCTATCCGGGTTGTCGATGTCCGCTCCCTTCACGGATGGTGTCCGTAGATGCTCCAGAAAAATGCCAAGCGAAATTCGTTTGCGCCCTGATCCAAGCTTAGACAGTAGATCAGCCGCCTCGTTTTGATCCCTAGGCACATACTTGACTTCGTAGCCCAAGAAGCTCTTGGCTATCTCATCCACTTCGTCTCAATATGCCACCATCATAGGGTTCCGCGCGTTCCAGGTGCCAGCCACCTGCTGGGCAACCAAGTCGGAATCTCCACTGCAAACTATGCGCTTGATGCCAATATCCTTGGCTACGCGTAGTCCGTGAATGAGTTCTTCATACTCCGCCATGTTGTTTGTAGCCTCGAAGTGGATCTGCAGAACATAGTGTAGCTTCTCCCTAGTTGGTGACTATACACCAGCCCCCGAGCCATTGAGTAGCTTTGATCCGTCAAAGTGCATCACCCAGTATTCTGGCTCCGACATAGGGGTAGCATCTGGCATCTCCATCCAATCTGCGATAAAATCTGCCAAGGCCTATGACTTGATAGCGCCGCGTCTATTGTAGGTGATCTCAAAGGCGGCAAGTTCAATGCCCCACTTCACGACCCTTCCTGTAGTGTTGCTGTTGTTGATGATGTCGGACAGTGGAGCTTTGCTCACAACTATGATAGGGTGCTCCTGGAAGTAGTGCCTTAGCTTCCGAGAAGAAAGGAACACTCCATAAGCTATCACCTGGTAGTGCGGGTAACGCTACTTGGACTCCGTCAAGACCTTGCTTACATAGTAAACTGGTCGTTGAACTCCGTACTCATGCCCTGGTTCTTTCTGCTCTACCACGACGACGATGCTGATTACCCGGTTAGTGGCCGCCATGTAAATTAACATAGGCTCCATAGGCTCGGGTGCTGCAAGGATAGGCACCTAGGATAGTATCTCCTTTAGCTGCTTCAGTGCTGCATCTGCCTCCTCCGTCCATGTGAATTGGTCTGCCTTCTTCAGCAACTTGTATAGCGGCATAGCCTTCTCTCCAAGTCGGCTAACGAACCAACTAACTGCTGCAACGCAACCTGTCAGTCGGTGTATGTCCTTTAGGCATGTCGGACGATTTATGTTTAGGATGGCCTTGATTTTCTCCGGGTTCACCTCGATTCCATGCTGGGAAACGATGAAGCCCATCAATTTGCCGGCTGGAACCCCGAAGGCGCACTTCTTAGGGTTAAGCATCATGTTGTATTTCCAAAGATTATCAAAGGTTTCTTTTAAGTCAGAGATTAAGTCGTTTGACTTTTTAGACATCACCGCTATATCGTCCACATAGGCGTGAACGTTCCGACCAATTTGATTGTGTAGGCAATGCTGCATTGTACGCTGGTACGTAGCACCTACGTTTTTTAGACCAAAGGGCATCATGACATAGCAAAACATGCCGTAAGGTGTGGTGAACAAAGTGGCCAATTGGTCCGACTTCCTCATCTTAATTTGGTGGTATACTGAGTATGCATCAAGAAAACACAAAAGTTCCGAGCCATCTGTCGAGTCAATGACTTGGTCAATGCAAGGCAAAGCAAACGGATCTTTGGGACATGCTTTGTTCAAGACGGTGTAATCAACACACATTCTTAATTCTTTGGTTCCCTTTTTGTGTACAAGTACAAGATTGGCCACCCATCGGGTGTGAAGGACTTCTCGGATAAAACTAGCCTTAAGTAACCTAGCTATCACCTTGCCTATGGCGCGTCTCTTCTCGTCTCCGAAGCGTCGTAGAGGTTGTTTCACCGGTTTGCATTTTGGATCAATATTCAAGCTGTGCTCGGCAAGTTCCCTAGATACACCTTTCATGTCGGCAGGTTGCCAGGAAAAGATGTCCCTATTCTCACGGAGGAACTCGACGAGCGCGCTTTCCAATTTGGGATCCAGGTTTGTCCCAATGGCGGTGGTCTTGGAGGCATCGCCTACCACAAGTTCCACCGGCTTGGTTTCAATGGCGGCCTTGAAAGCTGGGGCGGAGTCAAAAATCTGGTTCTTCGACGCCGGCATCTCCGAGGCATCGTCCTTGCTCTAGATCTCCTTGAATTCTTCGCTGTAGAGGACAACTTCTGCAAAGGCTGCTTCTCCAATCTCGCAGTCCTTTGCCTTGGTAAAGCTTCCGGATACGGTGATGACACTGTTTGGTCCGGGTATTTTGAGCTTGTTGTAGACGAAGCATGGCTTGTCCATGAAGGCATGGAAGATGTCGCGACCGAATATGACGTGGTACACGCTATTGAAGGGGACCACCTCGAAGGTCATGCATTCTTGGCGATAATTATTAACATCGCCAAAAGCGACCTGAAGTGTGATGCACCCAAGGGACCGAGCCTCTCGACCAGGAACTACGTCATCGAAGATGGTGCTGGTCCGTCTTAGATTAGCCTCCATCAAGTTCATCTTGTGCAGTGTATCCAGGGACATGATGTTGATGCTGCTTCCACTATCCACCATACATTTGGTGAACTCATTACCGTCAATCAGGGGGTTGATGACCATGGCGTACTGGTTCTCCATAGGGATGAGGTCTGGGTGATCCTTCCTGTCCCAAGTAATTGGAATCTCCGACCAGCGCAGGTACTGGGGAACTGGGGAGGTAGGGTGGCCATTAGTATCCTCATAGAGGTCTTCTGTTGTCGAAGGGTGGGGGTGCAAAGGAAAGTGTGGAAAACGGCCGCCTTCTTCTCGAAGGGGTTCTTGCCCTTGCCATCGCTCTTGGCGGCGTGCTTGGGGTCAACATCCTCATCCATGTCACTTGAATCCTTGGAATCCTCTTCCTTCTTCTTCCCCTTGCCCATGCCTCGCAGTCTGTTCTTCTGACTTCACTTGTAGCCGGACTCCGGGTCCTCCTTGAGATCGTTGACGAACTTGCAATGGCGCTTGGTGTGGGTGTCCTTGCCGTTGGTGTCGAGGTGTATGAGGCACGGCATATCACGCTACTCCTCGTAGGTTTGGGGAACACGGAGCGCTACCGAGGTATTTTCACTACCTCGCTGCTGCCCACGACCAGCTCCCCGTCCTCGGCCACATTGTCTGCCATCACCTCTTCCTGCAAATGTCATGGCGACCATGTCGAAGGTTTGCTTTTCTTCTAGCGGGATCTTCCGCTTGGTGCTGCTGTTCCTCCTAGCTTGAGTTGGAACGACCGTTGCCGGCAGGAAGACGCGAGCATCGTCATTGGCGGCTGCGAACTCACTAGCTAGATGGATCATCTGGTTGAGATCTAGCCGGTGATTGTCCTGCAAGCGCTTCAACTTAATTGCAGAGCAACATACCTTTCTCCAACCCATTGATGTAGGCGGCCATGGTAGTCTGGGCATGCACTCCTGCGCAGGAATTCTTCATATCCAGCCAGCGAGAGAGGTAGGCACGAGATGACTCGTCTTTCTCCTGCATGCACCGCTGTAGATCGCCAACAGTGCATGGACGCTTATACGTACCCTCAAAGTTCTTGGTGAACGCTTCTTGCATGTCCAACCAGTTGCAGATAGATTTCTCCGGCAAGTCATCAATCCATTGCCATGCTGTGCCCGCCAACATCAATGGGAGGTACTTGACGGTGACGTTGTGGTTAGCCCCGACGATCTCCACTGCGTTTTCGTAATCCTGCAACCATGTAGCTGGCTTGGCGGTGCCGTCATAGGGCTTGATGGTCTTGTCAATCCGGAAAACCTTGGGGTAAGTTGTGGTCCGTATTATAGGTCCAAAGCAACGTGGTCCCAAGTATTGTCCTTCCCGGGCCTCGTGAATCTTTTCCAAGCTTGAACGTGCGTCGTAGGGCTCCGGGCTTCTTTTCTTCTTCTTACCAACAGGGGATGGGCCACGTGAATGACGCGGGCCTCCTCCTCCATGGTGGCTGCTAGGGGGCGACGAGGGAGGAGGTGGCGGTGGGTTAGCCTTTTTGGTGCTAACCTCATGCGACGCCTCATGCTTTTCGCGGTTGCTTGTCAGACATGGAGGGTCATGGCGTGACCTGCTCTTGTGTCCTTGGTTGCGCTCTGACGGGTCTGCTCCGTGTTGTCGCGGATGACGATGTCGCTCTGCCTTGGCGGAGGCATATCCATACGATGGTGAGTCTTGGGGTCTTCGCGATGTCGGGGAGAGCGGGGCGGTGGAGATGGGCGATGAGGTTGAGACTTGCGTCCATGGTCGGAGGATATGGGGATAGCGTCCTTCTGTTGTGTGCATCCCTCCGTCTTTGTTCTAATGAACCCGTCTGGGACCCGACATCATGAGAAGATCTATTCCTTGGCGTCTTAGGATGGCTAGACTGGCAAAATGCTAGATCAGACTCAAGCCTCTGAGAGGTGGCCTTTTCCTGCTGTCCACCGCCTTTGCCACAAGGTCATAGACCTGTTCCACAACTGCAGGTGATCTATCCTGCTCCCAAAGCGGTTTGGTGACAGCGAGGTTGAGAAGTGTCGAGGGGATAACCCTCGGTAGGGTCATGAGAGGGGAAACATAGCGCAGCTGGGTTGGTTCCGAGTGAAAAACGAACCAGGCCGGGTAAGGACGACCGGGTAAGATAAGCAAGAAAGCCGAGATATAACTATCTCGGCCCGTATAGGACAAAGTTGCAACCCTTGCAGGTACCAACGAGCCGAGTCAACCGAGGAAGGGCCAAGCCAGGAAGGACGCGTGGCACCTTTCCGAGTAAGGTTCGGGAAGGACCATGGTAAAGCATGGTCAAAAGAGAAGGGCGACGCCGGGTGACACAAAAGGAGCCGGGTGACGCCCAAAGCAAGCGCTGCCGTACAAAGTAACTGCGTGACGCCAAAAAGAATAAGAAACAGCGTACCAGAAGACCGTTAGCTGTCAAGCTTTATGGACCAGGCCAATGGGCTTAGGGCAAGCCCATAACCCGGACCATATGGTAGGGACCAAGACCCAAACATTAAACCCTAGAACCCAAAGGGGTATTAGCTAGCTAGCGCTGCCTATATAAGGGAGGGCATAACGGCAGTAGAAGGAGGTTGGACCAAGTAGAGAACAGGTGCTGCATACTCTAGCCAATACAGCTCAAGGAGCACTTGTATTCTTGGGGGTATCAATCTAATTGTCAAGTGTGGAGAGTTCTTCTTGTTCTTCGTGCATGGCTCGACCGTGCACTCTCTCCCTGGTGACCACAAGCACCCATTCGGCCCCCAACTTAAGCCTACCCATGGCATCTGCCGTGCCACCACCACGACAGTTGGCGCCCACCGTGGGGCGGAAGCAGGTGCTTTATGGAGTCTTCATCCGGACGGGCAACATCATCGCCAAGACTGGCGAGCGTGTCTACTCCGGCCTCATCTAGAGGTTTGGAGCGCTCAACTTCGTCAGCGACAACGCGGGCTGCTTCAGGACCAAGCCGTTCCCTAGGGGCGGTCGCTTCATAAAATTCGGCGAGCACCAGGTCTACGTCGCGGTGCGCGTGGAGCGCACATATCCTGAGCACGTCGTCCTGGCACCAGATCCCCCAACGACAACAGTCGCTGGGAAGCCTCTCCAACTCGTCTCCATGGAGGTAATGATGACTGCCCGAAACCCCGTAGCTCCCACTATAGTTCCAGTGGTAAATGAAAACACAGAGGGAGGAAATCATGAGGAAACGCCAAGGGCTGCAAGAACAGCGAAGGCGCCGCTGGAGAAACCAGAGAAAATAGCAAGGAGCAAAAGAGCTAAGGAGCTGCAGGAAGCAATAGACAAGTTGGCAGAGCCAGTGGCACAGGCGACTGACCCGGCACGTGTGCAAGCCGAGTTGGAAGAAACCAGGATAAAAGTTCTAGAAAAAGAAAAGGAGCTGGCACAGTTACAACAGGATGTGGATATCACTATCCGAGAGCTTAACTCGGCAAATCGAGTCAAGGTCGCAAAAGACCCGGCTTGATGCGACGAGATTGAGAGGAAGGAACCTCAACGAAGAGCTCACAGATGCGACATCAAAGATAACACCAGAGAATAGAAATGAGACAGTCATGCGCCCAACATAAAACACACCAGCAGCTAATCTGCGAGCAGCAGAAGCAGCAATGGCAGAGCTACCCCACTTGGAGGGGGAAGCAAAGAAAAGGCAGCAAGAACGGGTCAATGAGTTAGTAAAAGCAGCCAGCATGCTAAATGAGGCATATTACACAGCAAATCCGGGTATAGCAGGGAGATCACAGCTGGTTCACTCGGTAACTCCTGTTCCGGCAAGATCGGCTAGGCACACGGCATCCTCACCAGGAGCGACACCCAGGATGAGAAAAGAGAAAAGTGTGGATTCTGGAAGAAACAAGCAGATGGTCGCCTATGATCCGGCAGCAGTTCAAGGAAACCCGGCGCGTGCACAAGGGGCAAAAAGAAATAATCCCCGGGAAAATGAAAACCAGGAAAAAATTGGACAGAGAAATGACAACGGAGGGCAAACTTTTGCGCCTCATACTCGGCGCGCAACTCACTCGGCAGGAGGAGGAAATCCAGTTCCGAATAACGCACCAGCTCAGCCGGAAAGAAGACAGCAGAGCGCGGGAAAAGCAGTTCAACAACCAGCTGACCCGAACGCGAATAAGTACAATGATGGTTACTCGGCTATGGTAAATGACGGGTATGAGCTGTCAGACCATGCATATCAAGCAATGGGAGCAAGATACGGAGGTAGAAACCTTCATCCGGATGATGCCAGGTTGAAGCTTGACCGCATAAAAATGGCGGAGATAATTGAATCGCAAGGTCCGCAGGGTCCACCATGTTTTGGCCCAAGGATCATGAAGGAGCCACCCGTGCCGAATTTCCAGCTGGCCAAAGGAACAAAAACATATGATGGAAGCAAAAAAACGGAGGATTGGCTCATAGATTATGGAACCGCTGTAAAGATAGCGCAGTGAAACTTGAGATGGGCAGTACGTTACGTACCACAAATGCTGGAAGGACCAGCTCGGGTATGGTTGAACAATTTGCCACCCGGAAGCATCAACAGTTGGATTGATTTTCACGACGCCTTCGTGAGCAATTTCATGAGCACTTACAAGAGGCCGAATCGCCCACAGCAACTAGCAATGTGCAAGCAAAGACCGAATGAGACAGACAGGGAGTTCCTCACAAGGTGGTGTACGATGCGTAACTCTTGTGAAGGGGTAATCGAGTCACAAGCAATCGCATGGTTTGCACAAGGATGCAGACATGGGAGTGTGTTGTGGCAAAGGTTACAAAGAGATATGCTGGCAAGTCTAGCAGATACGATAAGAATTACCGACTCGTATGCGTTAGGAGATCCGACTCAGACGTTGCTCATGTCGGCAGACGGGATGACTGAGACTCAGATCTATGACGCTGCCGGGTCGCAAAGGCGCCAGGAAAGATCCGAATACAGAAGAATTAGAAGGGACGAGAGGCCGGATTATAGGTATGGTTCGTCTCAGGTTGCTACAGTAAATCAGGATCATCCAGATGCTGCAAGCAGTCAACGTCAAAGGACAAATGGTCAACAACAATGGATGCCAAAGAATGACGGCAAAAGGCCATACGATCAGAGGAAACAGTACCAAGACCGACAAAAATACACCTATGAGATGATGCTGGATCAGCCGTGTAAGTTTTACACGCCTAGTCCGAGTAAGCCGGCAAATCACTCAACAAGGCAATGCACTTGGTTTCAGAAAGGAGATAGAGTGGACTCGCCGAATAAGCAACTACCACCACCTCCCCCTCCACCACTTACATGAGGAAATGCTCAAGTAGTAGGAGCAGATAACAGATATGAAAAGAGGCAGCCGAGATATCAGAATCAAGAAAGAAGAGAAGTTGTGCATCAGGTGCACAATCCAAGAGGTGACGATGCTCATATAGGCCATGGAACTAGAAATGAGTACAGAGAACATCACCAGAGCTATGTTGTCTTTGTCACAGAGCCAAATGACAAGAAGAGCCAGCAGCGACGAATGATGGAAGTGAATGCCACGATGCCGGCAATTCCCAAGTACATGCATTGGTCTGAGCAAGAGATAACTTGGAGTATAAAGGATCACCCCAGAATCATGCCAACCCCAGGAGGATACGCTCTGGTTCTGGATCCAACGTTCATGGGCCCAGATATCAACGTGAAATTTTCAAAGGTGTTAATCGACGATGGCAGTAGCATCAATATCATGTACAAGGATACTATGCTCAAGTTAGGCATTACCATGAACATGCTGGAGCCGACTAAGACCACTTTCCATGGGATTGTGCCAGGATTGTCCTGTGAGCCAATTGGCAAAATCTGGCTCGACGTCTTATTTGGCAACAGAGAAAATTGTCGCACTGAAGCCATAGAGTTCGAGGTAGTATATTTGGTCAGCTCATATCATGCCTTACTCGGCAGACCGGCTATGGCAAAGTTCATGGCTACTCCTCACATCGCTTACTTGAAGATGAAGCTGCCAGGCCCATGTGGGGTGATCACAGTTGAAGGAGATTACAAAAGATCTATTTCTTGTGCCTCAGCCGGATCTTCACTGGCCGAGTCACTCGTCATCACTCAAGAGAAAAGTCAGATGTTGGAGGTGGCAGCATTGGCCAAAGCAGCACAAATGTCCATGCCGGCACTCACCAACCCGCATGGCAATGTGTCATTTCAAGCTACCAAAGAAACCAAGAAGGTGCAGGTGGATGAAACTTTCCCAGCGCGCACAGTAACCATTGGGGCGGGCCTTACAGATAAATAGGAAAGCGAGCTCACCAGCTTCCTCCGTGAGAATCGGGACATCTTTGCATGGTCCACTCAAGATCTGCAAGGAGTTCCGAGGGAGCTGACTGAGCACTCTCTTCATGTAAGACCAGATGCAAGGCCGGTGAAGCAACCCCTCCGCCGCTTCGCCGAATATAGGAGGAAAGTAATAGCGGCCGAGATTGCAAGACTTTTAGCTGCTGGATTCATCATGGAAGTGCTGCACCCGGACTGGTTGTCAAATCCAGTCCTGGTCGAGAAAAAGAAAGATGACCCGAACGTGGCAGTGGTATGACGCATGTGTATTGATTACACGAACCTCAACAAGGCGTGTCCAAAAGATCCATTTCCTCTGCCTCGTATCGATCAAGTCATAGATTCTACTGCTGGGTGTGAGTTGTTGTCATTTGTGGATGCGTATTTAGGATTCCATCAGATTCCACTGAATCCAAATGATCAAATAAAGACAACTTTTTTCACCCCGTACGGGGCTTATTGCTATCGCACCATGCCATCCGGATTAAGAAATGCAGGCGCAACATATCAAAGATGCATGCAAAATGCTTGCAAGATCAATTGGACAAAAATGTTCAAGTATACGTCGATGACGTGGTAATAAAAACCAAACAAAGTCATACTCTAATCGAGGACTTGCGTCAAAAATTCGCAAACTTGAGAAGATTGCGGATGAAACTTAACCCGGGAAAATGTACATTTGGTGTCCCGGCTGGCAAGTTACTCGGATTCCTTATATCCAGCCGAGGAATTGAAGCTAACCCGACAAAGATCAGGGCCATCGAAAGAATGGAATTTCCAAAAACCCTCAATGACGTCCAGAAGTTTACTGGATGCCTGGCTTCATTGAGCAGGTTTGTTAGTCGGCTAGGCAAAAAATCCCTACCTCTATATCAGCTGATGAAGAAATCAGACAAATTCACATGGACATAGCAAGCTGATAGCGCTTTCCATGAATTAAAGAAAATGTTGGCAACAACACCAATATTAGCGTCACCACTATCCAAGGAGCCAATGCTGCTCTATGTTGCCACAACCAACCGAGTTGTAAGTGTAGTAATAGTGGTTGAACGTGAAGAAGGGGGCAAATCAGTCCAAAGACTAGTATATTACTTGAGCTAAGTGCTCTCTGTCTCGAAACAGAATTACCCGCATTATCAGAAGATGAAATATGGGGTATATATGGCAGCAAAGAAGCTGAAACATTATTTTCAGGAACACCCGATCCGGGTAATATGCGAGGCACCTATCTCGGATATATTGGGCAGCAAAGATGCCAGCGGCTGAGTAGCCAAATGGGCCATTGAACTAGCACCATACAATCTGCAATATGATAGGCGGGATCCAATAAAATCTCAAGACGTTGCAGATTTCTTTGTAGAATGGATGGAGATACAGTACGAGCCACCGCTGCCAGATCCAAATTACTAGAAAATGCATTTTGACGGGTCCAAGACGAGAATGGGTCTAGGCGCCGGGATAGTGCTCACATCTCCAAAGAGGGATCAACTGAGGTATGTCTTGCAGATTCATTTTGCTGCTTCTAACAACGTTGCCGAGTATGAAGCACTTGTCCATGGCATTAAATTAGCCAAGGAAATTGGTATCAAAAGGATCATGTGTTTTGGTGATTTAGCAAGTGTCTGGACATTGGGACGCACTGGACGCAAACATGGCATTATATCCCTTCCACGTGCAGGAAATTTCGGGATATTTTGACGGTTGCGAATTTCATCACATTCCTAGAGCATAAAATGAGGCTGGAGACGTGTTATCCAAGCTAGGATCATCTAGACAAGCAATACCACCAGGGGTAGTATTGGAGCATCTCAGGAAACCATCAATCACGCCCTCACCAGAGTCCGAATCAATCAGGGTCATCCCGGCGAGTCAGGAATCAGAGGCAGTGCCAATGGATATTGACTCAGGGGTAGGTTCGAGTCACTCGGGGACTGATCCGTTCACCTCAGGGGTAGCCGAATCGCACTCGGGGACTCCTCAGGTTATGTCGGCAGAGCATATCTCGGCGGAACTAATGGATATTGATGTTGAAGGAGACCCGGAACCACTAATACCTACATGGGCACGACCAATATTCCGTCATTTGAAGGATGGAACCTTGACAAGTGACGAAATGTTGGCAAGTCAAACAACACGAAGGGCAAAAGCATACACCATAATCAACAAGGAACTATACAAACGAAGCGTGACAAGTGTACTACAGCATTGTATTAGTTCAGAGAAAGGCCAGGAGATTTTATTGGATATCCACCAAGGAGAGTGCGAGCACCATGCATCATCAAGAGCATTGGTAGCCAAGGCATTCCGACATGGATTCTACTGGCCAAGCACATTGGCACAAGCACAAGAGTTAGTCGGGAAATGCAGTGGTTGTCAACACTATGCGTCCAAGTCACATTTGCCAGCGTCAGAATTGAAGACTATACCAATCACATGGCCTTTTGCAGTATGGTGCCTAGATATGGTAGGACCATTCAAACCAGCAAGGGGAGGCATGACTCATATCTTGGTCATGATCGATAAGTTCACCAAGTGGATAGAAGTGAAGCCAATCAAGAAATTGGACGGTAAAACAGCTGTCACATTGCTAAGGGATATAATCCTTAGATATGGCTACCCGCACAGTGTGATCACTGACAATGGCACAAACTTTGCCGAAGGGGATTTTGCTCGCTTCTGTGGGAAACACCGAATAAGACTTGACTTACCGTCAGTCGCCCATCCATAATCAAATGGACAAGTTGAACGGGCTAATGGCATAGTTCTGTCCGAGATAAAACCCCGCTTAATGGAACCACTCCAGAGATCACCTGGTTGTTGGATAGAGGAACTACCCTCAGTATTGTGGAGCTTAAGAACGACTCCGAATCGATCAACTGGTTATACGCCATTTTTCCTTGTATATTGGGATGAATCAGTCTTGCTGTAAGATCCCTCCCTTTATAAAGGTAAGGATCCCTGTGATTGCAATGCTAGTCCCTGGATCAATGCTAGCATCCACAGTTTAAGATGAAGTACACAGAAACAAAGGTCATTATTACATATCATTCCAGAGACAAACATAGTCTTTTACAACTCCATGGCCACAGGCCTAATACAAGAGTTCAAATATAGTATAAGATAAATAAGTCTTCATCTTCATGTGCCACAGGCAAGCATGTTGAGTGTAGACTCATAACCCCTAATCATCATCAGAATAACCTGCAACATCACAAGTTACAGCCACAGTGGGTCAATACATTGGAATAGTATTGGCAAGTGATACCTTAGTAGAATATTAGCATCTAGATACTAGATGCATTTGGCTAAGTGTAGCTTAGGCTTGCTTTTATCAAAATAGGTTTTTCCTATTAGTTGAAAACACTAAGTTTTCCTTTGACAAAACTTTCCCAAGGAATCACCAATAGACATTGGTGATCCTTCACCCTTGTTCAACCACAAGTTTTAACTTAGAAATTGGGATGAGGAGATTCTTGATAGCTTCCATGTCTTGATGCTCAAGTTGTCCAATACCAGGGACATGGCTAAGTACTTAGATTCTTCCATCTGTAGAGGTTGTGCACTTTCCCCACAAGACTTGATTTTCACCAAGACAGGACCTTTCAGAAGCCTTCCCTTAGACCAAATGGACGCGTTCCAAACCTATCATCCCACTACCACCAACTGTCCAAATGGCTAAGTTATTGCAACCTATATGATCCAGGCAGAGCCCATAATGCCATGTGGCTGCACTAGAAGCTTCTTAACATTTGGCATCTCAAATCCCTTTGTTCTTGGGTGTCTTTACACAAGTGAGATACACAAGGTAAACCATATAAATGGGCCTTGTGTAACCACTCAACACAAACCATTCTTTCCATTCCACCCAGGTGTTTCATTCACTTAGTTGTTTTATTAAGAAAAACACAAGTCAATAGACTTAGAAATATTTCATATAGCATGAATATATAACCACCCTTGGTTGCTACTAGCTAGGCTAAGCATGGCAATGGTAAGCATCTTAACTTAGAGAAATTTCTAACAATTCTACAACTACTAGGATTTCCCAAGCATAGCATATAGATACTTATCAAAATATTCATGCAAGTCCTATACAAAATATTTCTAGTGCATAGGTAAAATATATAGGAATAAAATCATGAAGCACCACTTGCCTTGGTAGTTTTGGGAGTAGCAACAATCTTCACAATCACAATCACTATTTGCACCAAAATCTACACATAAAATAATGGCACCAAAATCACATATCAAAATATACAAACAAAAATATATGAATGCATGCAAATGCCATGTGATGATTTTTCTACACCAAACAAGACAAGTAAACAGTACTAAAACATAAACAAGTCCAAGATACTCAAAATAAAATTTATTTGATTTTTAAAACATTTTTCAAATCATTTCTATATCCGAAATAAGCCTACACAAGTTTCTGCAAAAACAACCATATTTACAGAGGCAAAACATTAAACACATTGCATAAACAGATAGGATTTTCTCTCCTGATTCCAATGATATAAAATTTGCAAAATTTGAACGTGGGGATCAAAAGTTATGAATTTTACAAGTTTGAATCATTAATAGATCTAAATTCTGTTTTTAAATCTAAACCCTAGCCACGCGGCGTGTTATGATTGGCTGATACTGGTTCGCACGGATCGATCGATGCGGGCCGTAGTATTTAAGTGACACGATGCGGCTCAGATCTAAAGAAAACGTTTCGTTAATTGATCTATCGTACTTGTTGGACCAAGCGACCAAAGTCTGGCGGCGCCAGCGGCGGCGAGTGGCGGCGGCGGCTCTGTCAGAGATGTTGCCGGCGATCTAGGTCGCGTGGGGAGGAGTGGAGGTGCTTACCGTGTTCGCGGGACTTCAGTGAAGCTCAAGGTGGTCGAGGGAGGGACAGGGGCGCTCGGATTCGGCTGCTATTGCTCGTCGGAGTGAAGCCTGTCGTCGGGCAAGCTCTGGCGTCATCGGGGCGAGGTTCTGATGCGCGCTAAGAAAAACCAGAGGTGCCGTTAGATGCGCACAAGCCTGGCGAACAAGTGAGTATCCAGAAGAGAGGAAGGGGTGGTCGGGAACTACTAGGAGGGGTCGCCGGAGTTGCGCTGAGCTTCGGTTTCTTCCAGAGGTGGACGATGACGACGCTATAGGATGATACAGAGCAAAATAAAGGCATGAGAAGATGCGTAAGGACACACTGATCACGCTTGCATGAATCAGAGACAGGGGGGCGGACGATGCTTACCAGAATCGCACGCCGGAGTGGCTCGGTACTACGGCGGTGCAACTGATATTGTGGGCAGCCTGGTGGCGGAGTGGGGGTGCTGAGTGAGGGGAAATGGTCACAGAGGGGTGGTGGTTAAATAGCCGGAGCAGGGGCGATAATCACGCACTGCATCAATGGGATTTAAGTGCATTTGCATCGGGGAGGAAATGGCCGCGGCGGCGCTGGTCGCAGGCGTGATTTGGGGACGATGAGATGACATGGCTGCGGGGCCCGATGGTCAGCGAGGGGGGTAGGTTCTGCGTGGGTGGGGAAAGGCAAAGAGAGGAGTGGCCCAGGTGGGCTGCTTTGTCTATTGGGCCGAAAACGTGGCGCCAGGCCCAGTTCTGATTTCTAACTCTTTTTCTTTTTCTAAATGGATTTTCAGGAATCCTTTTCAAACAAATTCAAAAGCATTTGAATTCCAAATCTTTCTAGACTTTTCCAAAGTGAAACCTTCATATTTTTGGGCATAAAACCATGCTGTCTCATTATACGTGCTTGGTCTTTTTGAAAATTCAAAATAAACAGTGCCTTAGCACATGATTTGATAAGGATTTGAAAATGGTTTAAAACCATATTTGTTTTGGAAATTTTATCCAAGCTTTGAAACTCAACCAAACTAGCTTATGAGTCAACAAAACTTGGTTTTTAAAACAAATATTCTCTCACTTGATAGTGGCATTATGAACAATGCTTGTCTACATAAAAATAATAGCACTCAAAGCTTCTGTTTCTTTCAAATGAGTTTGAAATTGAACCCTAAATGAATATGCATGCATGGATGATATGCAAAGCTTTGAAACATGATTTTAGGGATGTTACACTTGCCGGCCGACATAGAATATGACTCGCCAAGGATAAGGCAATACTCGGAAGCCGAGGTGAAAGAGGCCCGATAAGATGGAGTAGTTATCCTCGAAGAAGCAAGGGAACTGGCATTTTCCAGATCTGCTATATATCAAAAAAACCTCCGACGCTACCACAGCCGGAAAGTGCAACCTCGTGTTTTCCAAGAAGGAGATATGGTGCTAAGGCTGGTGCAGCACACAGCCGGAATGCATAAATTATCACCTCCTTGTGAAGGTCCAATCATTGTAAGCAAAGCATTGCACAATGATTCCTATTATCTCATAGACGCTCGTGAAGCGCAAAAGAACAAGGCGGAAAGGTCAGGAGATGAAACCAAAAGGCCATGGAATGTGGCACTGCTTCGTCCCTTCTACACTTAGGAGAAGCAATGCATGCATCACTCGAACTCTCGTATGCCGGATGTGTTTGCCGGCTATGTGCTAATAATAAAGTGGTATGATTCGGAAAACTGACTCGGGGACTATCCCTTAGGCTTTCCATTTCAATTATTTTACATCGGCTGGCGTGATACACGGAATTTATTTCGGAACAAGTAGTGTTTACTCGGAAGAAATCAGCTCTTCGACCATGCTGTTGTACGAAAACACGGCTTCATGGCAAGCAATAGAAAAAGATCTAAGACGGGTAAACACGAACGCCAGATAAGTACAAGGGAGAAACGCGAGTCGGCTCTAGTTTGTGCCTAACTCTCTGCAGGTTGTGTTATACTATGTGTCGAGTAATCTCGGACAGGTTACCCAAGTTTCATATCCGCTAACTAAATCCTTCGTCCTTTGAGATCCTAATGTCGAACACCGAAAAATGGTAGACAAGGGCCAAAGGCAAGGAAAGGTGACATGGCAGAATGAAACTCGGGGACTTGCCCTTGAATGATTTGCACTAAGAGCATGATGCAAACATATAAATCCTATCAAAAGGCACATAATCAAATTTTGAGTGCAATGTACATTACATCTGTACCCGGCATACCGGGGATCTAATAAAAGTTCAAGTATTTGTTGGCCTAAGGAGCAGGAGAACTCGGAGGAGCATTCTCGGAAGCAGGAGTGCTTGGAGCATCGGCCGAGTGAGGGGCATCTGCGGCCGGGTCGTCTGGATCATCTGATTCGATCGCCTCGCTATCGCCACCATCTTCAGTAGGAACTTCGATGAGCGGATCGCCAAGGTCGAGGAATCTGGGCCCTTCACACCAAGCGTGTACCATGGTGTACTCTATCATAGCATAAGCTCGCTCTTGGCGCTTCTTGATCAACTTCGGGTCGTTCAACCATTTTCCATCTCCCCTTATGCGAGCAAGAACGTCAAGGTTGATGTCCTCGTACCATGAAAGCACGAAGGAGAGAGCCTTGTCCGCTGCAGCCCGGCCGGCCGACTCACGCCATTGATCCGGCCGGTCTTCAGTGAGGAGCAGTCTGTTGGCGAGTGGTTCGATGAGTTCGGGTGGGTCTTCATCCGGCCAGAGCATGCGAAACGCATGGATAGCCGCTTTGAGCAAGTTCACACCGCAAGATCTGAGGGTCTTGACCCGTTCAGACACCGCTGCAAGGAGCTCCTCCATGGACAAATCGTCGTCAGCAGGAGTACCAGCCTCAGCTCTCACCTTCTTCATGGCTCGGATGGCAAACATGTTGGCCTCAGGAAAGTTCTCTGCAAGCAAAAAAAGAGAAACTTAGCAAATAGCAAAGGAAGATGGAAGAAATCCAGCAGGACTTGGACAATGCATAAAGAGTAAGAACTCACTACCGAGAAAGAAGTTGATGGCAGCGAGCTTGCTATGCCAAGTCTTGGTCTTGGCTTGAAGGGCGTCGAGGTTCATATTGGTCGACTCGACCAATGACTCGGCCTCGTTGAGAAACGTCTTAGTCTTCTCAGTGCTAGCAGCCTGCTGCTCGCTCTTCTCGGCAAGCTCCTCCTTCAGTCCTTTCACCTTGGCCAAGTGTTTCTCCTCCGTCTCGGCCATCAATTTCTTCAGCTGAGTCACATCGCGCTCCTTATGGAGTTCGGCTTGGTGCTTCTCTGCTTATTGAGAACAAAATTTGTGAGTACCAACAGAAAAATTTCAGCAATTGGCTTACGGAGATAAGAAAGTTACTTTCGGCCTCGCTGATTTGCGAGTGAAGTTCATTGATGGTGGACTGAGTAGTGGCTGTGAGACAATAGTGAGAGGAAAAATGAAAAGATAAACCAAGGAGAATTGCACCAAAAAATAGAAAAGGGAAAAGCAAAGATATTACCTTGGCCGAAGGTGTCAGTCTGTAGCTTCTCATACGCAAGTTCAAGCTTGCGATGCGCCAGGACAAGAGCTTGGTGCACCTTGGTGCGCTCGTTATGCGTAAGCTAATCAAAGAAGACAGATAACAAAGAAAGAACCGAGTTAGGTGACCTGCCGAGTAAACAGAGCTTAAGAGCTTACAGCCGAGTAAGTTCCGTACTCGGCAGTAACCTCGAGGGCTAGGGATCAAAGTCCTAACATACAAGATTGGAGTAAAGGATTTGAAGGCTGAGTGACTATTGAGGAGATTACAGCCGAGTAAGTTTCTGACTCGACTATAACCTCGGGGACTAGGTGATATGTATAAAGGAAATACTCAATGATACAAAAGAGTAAGAAGCTAATTTACCTCATTCACTTCGTCGACACGGGCCATCAGAGAAATGGCCTGCTGGGTCATGTCGGAAACAGCCTTGGGGCCCAGCTTCAGCTTCTTCCCGGCACGAGTGCTGACCTCCTGCTTGCCTGCTGCATTCCATGCCACAGCGTAAGGTTCAGCCGAACCAAGGCTCTTCCCACTGAGCGTCCAAGTAAGAACTCGACCCGTTTGGTTCGAACAGTGGCACGGGTTGCAGTGGTAGAGGTGTGGAGGGTAACAGCCCTGGAGTCGTCACCTGACCCGGAAGCAGCAGATCCGTCCCTCTTACCCGCTGAAGCGAGTATTGTCACCGACGTCGGAGGCCGGATCTGAGGAGCGAAACCCGGAGCACAAACTAGAGTTGCTTGCTTGGAAGAGGTGGATTTGCCAGAAGAGGGGCGGGAAGAACCAGAAGCCTTGAGCTGGGTCTGGCCCTTTGATAGAGTTTGAGAGCGAGCAGGAGGATTTGTAGAAGATCGAGGAGCCTCCTGACTGTGATTAGCAGTCTTGCTGGCTCCAAGATGAGGAAGCCGTTCATTCACATCAGCTTGAGGATTGATGCCAGAGGAACTGGTGGCAGAGGGTTTCTCGGCGCCAGACTTGTGGGCACCAAGATCAGGAAGTTTCTCCTAACCACCGACAGGGGTGCTAGCCGAGTGATCCACCGGGTCTGACTGATATTGAGAAGCGTGAGCCTCAGCAGTGCGAGCCTCAACCCGGACGGGACTCGGTGCCGCCGAGTCAGCTGGAGGAGGTGCAGGCCTAAGCGGCGAGGCAATGCTAGAAGCAGCCTGTCTCGCCGTCAAAGGTGCAACACTGAAAATAACAAGATATATATGAGAGAACAACGGTGATGAGAAAGAAAAGAGCAAAGAAAGCAAAGTGCAAAAACTTACCCGATGACAACCGGGTCACGGATGACTCGGTGCGAGACTCGGCGCCCAGCAGCTTGGCGAGTCTCACTCAGGCTGGCAGCAGCAGAGGCAGCAGGAGCAGCCGGAGTGGGCTTGTTCTTCTTAACCGGCTGGGTGCTGGAGGAGGTTCCGCGTCGCTTTGGCTTAGCAACGGGAATCTTGCCGACTCCACCCACGGCGAGAGGAGGAGTGTCGTGTACTTGACCAGCTGCATAAGTAAATAACAAGCTTACTTGGATAAGCAAAGAGGCTAAGGTTACAAGGCGTATACCTCCAAAAGCGTACAATCATCATCGTCAGACCAATCTTGTAAGGGGTTACGATATCGACTCTTACCCGAAGCTGAAGCAACCGCAGTGTGCGAAATCGGCATGAAGCACTCCAGGTCGCACTCGGCCTCATACGAGTCAGAACGGTCCCCATGATAACCAGCAGGAGGGACAGTACTGTCATCAACCTGGTGAAGGAGATTCTGCGAAAGACAAACAGAATAAGAGACTAAAAATTAAGCTAAGAGTGGCAAAAAAGCTAAAGCCTACTCGGCGAAGAAGTAATCCGGAAACTTACCCAGGGGACAGGCCTGACCCGACTAAACGGTGGGCAGCTCCAAGCCCAATCATCCACCAAGTTCAATTTGAAGATCGAGCTTACCCAGCGAGCTATGGAGTCATGGGTGAGCTCCTTGGTGGAATGCCGAGTGGGATCATGTGACCCACTCATGAAGCACATCTTGTGGCTCCTGGCTTGGATGGGGCTTACCCGGCGTGAGATGAAGGTGCACATGAGGTCATAGTCGGCAAGACAAAAGTTCTCATCCGGCGACAGCAACCTTTCCAGGATAGCGTTTGCCTCGTTAACCGCAACGTCTTGGTCGCGCGGGTCAAGTTGCCAGTGTTTCTTGTCGGGAACCTCGTCCGAGAAAGAGGGAAGCCGGATGTTATTGGTGGACCCGCTGTTCTTGACATAGAAAAAGGTTCTATGCCACTTCTTGCAAGAGTCAATGCCGGTAACCCGAGGAAAGATAGAATCTCTCCTAGGGGTGATGCTAGCAGCACCACACCGGGTCGGCCTTTTCTAGGATCGAGGAGCACCAGGCTAGGGGACAACCTGGACTTTGAAGCGAAAATACTTGGCCCACAGAAGAACTGTAGGCCAAATTCCAAGATAGGCCTCGCAGGCAGAGATGAAACAAGAGAGAGAACCAATTGCGTTGGTAGGAAGATGGTGGGTCTGAAGATGGAAGGTAGAAAGAAATGAGGAAAAGAAAGTGCTCACAGGAAGAGCAAAACCACGTTCAAAGTGTGAAAGAAAAACCACCAGCTCGGCAGCTTGAGGGGTGGGGGAAATCTCACCAGCGGGGAGACGACAATCCACTTGTAGTGGAATGCGTCTGGTGGAGCGGAGCCACTCCACCTCTTCGGTGGAAACCTCAGAGCCTTCCCAACCGCCGCGCTCGCCGGAGGGAGCCTCCTGCTCCTCAGCGCCATCAGCGCCGTCACGAGCATCCATGGGATCGTCGGAGTCTGTCTCCTCCACGGAAAGGAAAGGCTTGGAACAACGAGGACCCGTACTGAAATCGAAAGAGGGCAGGGGCAATCGCAGTGCTAGGGCAAGAAAAATAAGGAACCGCAAAGGAGGCGGTTCAATCTTGCAGGCGCAAGGAGGACGAAGAGCTAAGGAAACTGAACGGGTGTGGGGGAAGTGGAAACCCCCAAACCCTACTTAAGGGAGGTAAAAAACCCCATAGTGGGATCTAACTGTGCCGTGCGGCCAGCGTGTGGCCGTGTACCACGCCGGGTGAGCCAATCAGTGAGCGCCACGTATCCAGAGATACACGAAAAACCCAATGCCACGTCATGGCTGGAAGGACAAGAGGCGCAGACCGATGGGACTGCCACAGTGACGGGGAATAACTGCGCAGCCGTCACTGTGCCGCCAGAGCTTGGAACAAAAATTGAGGAAAGTAATCATGATTACAGGTTGTCAGTGACTGAAGCGTGCCGAAAATGACCCAGAATTGGCCAAAATAACTCGGCTCGAGGCAAGAATGAGCCAAGAGGTCAAAGAATTGACACGAAATTGTCAGACTAACCCGGCAAGATGCAAGACTGCGGTAGATAAAAGACAAAAACTGAAGTTCCATTCACACAAAAGGAACCTGGAGACGCCTAACAGCTAAAACTGCTAGACCTCACCAGCTTCGGGGACTAATGTCGGGGGGATAACCCCTGGTAGGGTTATGAGAGGGGAAACATAGCGCAGCTGGGTTGGCTCCGAGTGAAAAAAGAACCAGGCCGGGTAAGGACGGCTGGGTAAGATAAGCAAGAAAGCCAAGATATAACTATCTCGGCCCGTATAGGACAAAGTTGCAACCCTTGCAGGTACCAACGAGCCAAGTCAACCGAGGAAGGGCCGAGTCAGGAAGGACGCGTGGCACCTTTCCGAGTAAGGTTCGGGAAGGACCATGGTAAAGCATGGTCAAAAGAGAAGGGCGACGCCGGGTAACACAAAAGGAGCCGGGTGACGCCCAAAGCAAGCGCTGACGTACAAAGTAACTGCGTGAAGCCAAAAAGAATTAGAAGCAGCGTACCAGAAGACCGTTAGCTATCAAGCTTTATGGACCGGGCCAATGGGCTTAGGGCAAGCCCATAACCTGGCCCATATGGTAGGGACCAAGACCCAAACAGTAAACCCTAGAACCCAAAGGGGTATTAGCTAGCTAGTGTTGCCTATATAAGGGAGGGCATAGCGGCAGTAGAAGGAGGTTGGACCAAGTAGAGAACAGGTGTTGCATACTCTAGCCAATACAGCTCAAGGAGCACTTGTATTCTTGGGGGTATCAATCTAATTGTCAAGTGTGGAGAGTTCTTCTTGTTTTTCGTGCATGGCTCGACCGTGCACTCCCTCCCCAGTGACCACAAGCACCCATTCGGCCCCCAACTTAAGCCTACCCATGGCATCTGCCGTGCCACCACCACGACAAGAAGAGGGGTGGGCATCATCTGTTTGCCTTCGCTGTCAATGTATGGCTTAGCTTGCACCGGCTTCGAGGGAGCCCATCCAAGGTTTTGCCGTACACCAGGATCATTGATGACGCAAGCCAGAGCTTTCTTAGCCTTCTGCTGCTGTAGCAGCGTCTTGTACTCGGCCTCCATGGCTCTAGCTTTCTCTATTAACTTCTGCGCATTGGCCAGATCTCGATCTAGCTTAGCGCCTTGCTCCGCAATGGCCTGCGCTTCCTCCAGCAGCTGCTGGCGCTTCTCATCAAGCTGGACTATTTTACATATATGGGCCACTGTCATGGGATCAACGAGTAGGTTGCCATACATCACTCTATCAGCTGGGGTGATTTGGGCAGCAGCAGACGTAGATAGAGTCAGTGCTCAAATCACCGTCGGACCGTCCCAATGGCGACGAACACCTCTCAGGATGTGATGGTGTTGTTGGCCTGCTCATCGTGTTTGTAATCCTCCTCCATCTTATGCATAGCAGAGTCTAGCTCCTCCGTACTGAAGTCTATCTCCTCCGAGTCAGTGCTGATGTAGGCGTAGAGCGCGTCAAGCACGGAGTCGGAGGGTGCCGAGGCTTCCTCAATGATGGGCGGTCGTGGTGCAACAACAACGACGATGACTGTAGGTGGTGGTCCAGCTACTGCGACGATGATCGGAGGCGGTGGTGCAGCTGCAACAACGATGACCGGAGGCGGTGGTGGTGGTGGCTGAGGCGGATGGGCACCGTCAAGGAGCACGAGAGCTGTCTGAGCTGCCTCCTCAGCCTTCGCGTAGTTGTTGACGGTGTTCACCATGGCTTCAAAGGTAAGGCGTCCTCAGGCCTGCTGCCGCCTAAGCATATGTCGGAGAAGTGTACCCTGGTCCAGTCCTTCCATAAAGTGATACATGGCATCATCATTGGGGTAATGTGCCAGATTGGCCCGTATGCGGAGCCATCTGGCAAGGTAATAGAGGGGGTTTTCACCCTCTCTCTACATGCAGCGCGCCAGATCGAAGATGGTCACCACTTCGACGAACTTGGATCTTTGCTGTCCAGAAGCACGGACGAAGCCGGCGGACCTGCAGCGATCTTCCATCGTTATATTCTGCACTGATCTTTGTCGGCAGACTCCGAAGAGAGATCTGACATCGATCCTTCCACGAACGTATCCTGCCCATAGGAGGTCTGTGCGGGTCTTGACATTCCTCCGACTCCCAGGGAACTAGCGCTCGAGTCGGTTTCGCCAATGAAGAGGTGGATGTCTCCGATGGGGACGATCGAGCATCTGGTAGGGTTCGTCTTTTCCGGGGTCCAGAACTCGTCAGGAGGGATGATCGGAACGTTGTAGGAGAAGAGAACGCGGCCGATGGCTACGGTTTTGCTAATTCCCGTGAAGATCTTGGACCTCGCCCGCTGTAGAGCCCGAAGCGCCTCTTGCCCCACGGTGGGTGCCAACTGTCATGGTATTGCCGACGAGTACGCCATGGAGGGGTCCTCATAGTGTGTGTTTAGAGACGTGGGGTAAGGCGGATGGTTGACGGGTACGAGGTAACACAACTTACCCAAGTTCAGACCCCACAATGGTGGCAGAATCCTACTCCTGCTATAAATCACTATAATGGCAATACGCCGAGTTACAGGGATCGGTTCGCTGTGCGAGGTACGAGTTAATTGGTGCCCTAAAGGCTCCCATAGGCCCGACTTATGTAGTCTCCAGGTCCTAGGGTTACAGGGAAAGTCCTAGCCGGACATGTTACAGATTCCTACACATAATACAATCAGTCTAACGTGTCTTTCACTCCAAGGCTCCGGGTATGTCGGTGACTCCTCCGTAGACTTTCTTTATCCGGCATGGGCCTCCCTTATGGATCCATCTAACTAGGCCACCTAGTAGGCCATGGGCCATGCTCCCAACTATGGGCCACCCGGGTTATCCGGATAGGAGACATGCTATGAGGATACCCATATAGCATATCCCCAACAACTTAGAAGTTGCAAGAGTGGAAGCCAACGAGAAGGTACTATTTGCCACCCACTATCTGGCAGGAGATGCAAGATCTTGGTGGAACAGCGTTCGAGCCATGAATGGAGGTCAAATGATGACTTGAGATGAATTCAAACTCAAGTTCAGCAGAACCCATGTGCCACCGGGTTTAATCAAGAGGATGAGGGATGAATTTAGAGAACTGAAGCAAGGGAGGATGACCTTAGTGGAGTACCGTGACAAATTTCTGTCATTAGTTAGATATGCACCGGATGAAATTGACACTGAAGCCAAGAAGAAGGAGAGATTCCTGAATGGTCTGCATGATGAGATGCAGACAGTGTTAGTCAATATTCCATTTGATGACATTGAAGCCTTAGTGGATTCTGCCATTCATATGGAAGGCAAGATCAACCAAGACAATGAGAACCGCAAGCGTCGAATGATGCATCAACCAGGAACCCACCATACCCCAAAGTATCACCCCAACCCGTCTACAGGATTTTCCCCAAGAAACAATAGAACCCTGATGAATCGTCCGACCTATCCCAACCGTGGAGGAGGAAACCCAAGGCCCAGAGGAAACCACAACAACTACCCTGGCAACACCAACAATTTCAATCGTGCACCGCCCAAGTTCAACAACAACAATGTCGCCAACAACACCAATACTGCCCCAAGGACTGGAAGCAATGTTGTGCCTGTTGCAGGAAAGGACAAGTCTCAAGTGACTTGTTATGAATGTGGAACCAAGGGTCACTACTCCAATGAGTGCCCCAAGAAGACTGCAGCAGCCCCCAATGTGAATGCCCCATCTCAGTAGCATCGTCGTGTTCAGCCTGGAAGAAGATTTGCCCCAGGGAATTCGCTCAACCGCAACGGCCGTTTGTTTCACATGAATGATGAAGAAGCCCAAGAAGCGCCAGATGTCGTGCTGGGTATGTTTTCTGTTAACTCAGTACTTGTAAGAGTGTTGTTTGATTCTGGAGCATCACACTCGTTTGTTACCGAAGAATTTGCGTGAACTAGTAAGATTCAACCAACAAAATTGAAGCATTTTATGATAGTTCAAATACCTGGTTCAGCCACCAAAGCTATACAAATTTGCAAGGCCGTACCTATCAGAATCCATGACATAGATTTTTATGCAAATCTAATAGTACTTGGAACCAAAGGTTTGGAAGTAGTACTAGGAATGGATTGGATGTCGAAACATAAAGGATTAATCGACTGTGCCAAGAAAGCCATAACCATGACCAGTACAACCAGAATATCAGTAGAGCATGTATCTGAAATCTTGCCCCGTCAATTCAAGTGCAACAAGAGTCTAGCCCAACCAACCATTGACCAAGTCAGAGTAGTCTGTGAATACCCCGACATATTTCCAGATGTTTTTCCCGGTATGCCCCACATCGGGATATCGAGTTTATCATTGAACTAATCCCTGGAACTAGACCCATACCCCAGATACCTTATAGTATGAACCCGTCTGAATTAGTGGAGCTGAAAAAGCAACTAGATGCTATGCTGGAAATAGGCCCGATTCAACCAAGTGCGTCACCATGGAGATCACCTGTCTTGTTTGTGGACAAGAAAGATGGAGGTAACCGTTTGTGTATGGATTATCGAAAGCTGAATGACGTCACCATCAAGAACAAGTACCCACTACCAAAGATAGAAGACCTGTTTGACCAGTTGACCGGTGCCAAAGTGTTTTCTAAGATTGACCTGAGAACTGGTTATCATCAACTCAAGTTTCGCGTAGAGGATATTCCAAAGACCGCCTTTACCACCAGATATGGACTGTACGAGTACACGATCATGTATTTTGGATTAACCAATGCCCCCTCTAATTTCATGAATATCATGAATAAGATTTTTATGGAATTCTTGGATAAGTTTATCGTTGTTTTCATTGATGACATTCTGATCTATTCCAAATCATAATAAGAACATGAGCTACACATGAGGACCATCCTTGGAACCCATAGGGATCATCCGTTGTATGCCAAGTTTAGAAAATGTGAATTCTGGTTACAGGAAGTAGGATTCCTCGGACATATCATGTCAGTCGGAGGAATTGCCATTGACCCCGCCAAGGTTAAGGATGTTGAAGAATGGCAAGCCCCAACCACTCAAACCCAAGTTCGTGCATTTCTTGGATTAGCGGGATATTACCGCAAGTTCGTAGAAGGATTCTCGAGCATCGCAAGACCCATGAACCAGTTGTTGAAGAAGGACAAGAAGTTTGAATGGACGGACAAATGTGAAGCAAGTTTTCAGGAGCTTAAGAAGAGATTGATCTCAGCCCCAATCTTGATCATGCCGGATATCACAAAGCCTTTTGATGTGTATTGTGACGCATCCAAGATCGGTCTCGGATGTGTGCTAATGCAGGAAGGCAAAGTTATATCCTATCTATCCCGAAAACTGAAGCAACATGAGCAGAATTATCCTACCCATGACCTTGAACTAGCAGCCGTAGTTTTAGCCTTGAAGACATGGAGGCATTACCTCATGGGAAACCGTTGTGAAATTTATTTGGATCACAAGAGCCTGAAGTACATTTTCACTCGGAAGGAGCTGAATATGAGGCAAAGGAGATGGATAGAGTTAATCAAGGACTATTATCTGGACATTCACTATCACCCCGGTAAAGCCAATGTGGTAGTAGATGCCCTTAGTAGATTGCCGTGTCGATTGAACTCTATGATTCTGAAGGAGCAACCAAGTTTGCACAAGGAGTTGGTAGATTTCAGAATGGAGCTAGTAAGTGAAGGACTTTTGTCTAGCATAGAACTTCAACCTACTTTGATCAGTCAGATCAAGGAAGCACAGAAAGGAAATGCTAGTATCGACGGAATCAAACGTCGTATTGTTACAGGAAAAGTACCCGGATTCACCGAAGATGAAGGAGTTTTATGGTACAAGGGACGTATCTGTGTGCCAGCAGATTCAGAATTGAAGCAAGCTATGTTGAAAGAATCCCATGATTCTCTTTATTCTATCCACCCCGGAGGAACGAAGATGTATCAGGATTTTAAGGAGCAATTTTGGTGGCATAAGATGAAGAGAGAAATTGGACGATACATAGCCAAGTGTGATATTTGTCAGAGAGTCAAGGCGGGACATCAGAGACCCGCAAGACTGTTGCAACCACTGCAGATTCTGGAATGGAAATGGGATTCAGTTGGAATGGATTTTATCACCGGTTTGCCTACCTATAGTAGGGGAAATGACTCTATTTGGTTCATAGTAGATAGACTGTCCAAAGTTGCCCATTTCTTACCTGTAAAGACCACCTACCAGAGTTCGAAGCTAGCAGAGTTGTACATCGCTAGAATCGTCAGTTTGCATGGAGTCACCAAGAATATTCTATCGGATCGAGGAACTCAGTTTACCTCGAGATTTTGGAAGAAATTCCAAGAAGGATTAGGAACCCGACAGGATTTTAGCACAACTTATCACCCTCAGACCGATGGACAAACGGAGCGAGTAGATCAAATACTCGAAGATATGTTGAGAGCCTGCGTGTTAGAATATGGATCTAAATGGGAAGATGATGACCCACAACTATAGCGGTGTATCGTAGTACTTTCGATAAATAGGAGTGTCGATCCCAACGAGGAGCAGAAGGTGTTGACTAGTGGTATGGAGCAGGAAATCTCTATAAATACTTAGCAAACGGATTTTTAGGGGTTTTCTGATAAAGCAACAAAACAAAGTGCAAGTAATAAAGACAAAGAACAAATGCAGCAAGTGGCCCAATCCTTTCTTAGCAAAGGACAAGCCGGTGGGAATACTTATAAGGACCAAACGTTCTCGAGGACACATGGGAATTCTATCAAGTGCTTTTTCATATAGCTAAGTACTCTTCTTTGGTCTTGTAAGTGTTGTGTGGGTGAACCTGTGATAATGTACCGACCTTACTTGGACTAATACATACTTGTGATTAAACCCCCTGCAAGCATTGGCAACTACAGGAAAGTAATTAAGATAATAACTTAACCACAACCTTAAACTTTGAGATCCTACGCTCCCTTGTGCAAAGGTGTCCTAACGGGGGTTCAGGTTTCTGTCACTCCGGAAACCCCACAATTAGTAGCCAAATACACAATGCATTCCCCTAGGCCCATAAATGGTGAAGTATCATGTAGTCCACATTCACATGACACCACTAGAAGAATAGCACCACAACTTAAATACTAAACCATTGAATAATAACTCAACACAAATCCACTACTAATCTCCCATGTCCTCAAGAACTAGATGAACTACTCACAAGACATCATATGGATCAAGATTAAAGATGATATGGTGATGGATAACAATCTGAACATAAACAATAATCCAATGGTTCCACTCACAAGCATCAACTACAATAGTAATCAACAGCGGGAAAGTTTCCCCTAAGAACTACTGCAAGATCCAATACAATTGTTATAGCGGGATGGAGTGGTGATGATGGTGCTGGTGGAGATGATGGTGTGGATGATGATGATGACGATGATCCAGATGAAGCCTAGATTGATGACGGTGTTGATGGCGACGATCTCCCCTCTCCGGGAAGGAATTTCCCTGACAGAAATCTGTTTGCTGGAGAGATCTTTCTCTCTCGGTGTTTTCCGCCCCGCAAAGGCGACGGAAATCTTTCTATGGTCGCTCCCCTGGTATTAGGGTTCCGTGAGGAAGATATAGGCGAGAGGGCGGAGTCGGGAGCCGGCCAGGTGGGCCACACCTGCCCTAGGTGTAGGGGCAAGGTGGGCCCGTTCCTAGGGGGTGTGGCCCCCCTGTGGCCCGGCTACGCCTCCCCTTCTGGCTTCCTCCGTCTTCTGGGAAAATATGATTTTCCAATATTTTTCTAGTATTTTTCTGATCTTTGCGAAATTGCATCAAAGCACCTCTTTTTCCATCAAAAACCTGACTCCGGCAGTCCATCCTCCAAGAATCATCCAACATGCAAAAACAGAGGAAAAGACATAAGTAATACCTCATAATAAGACATATATCAATGAATGGAGGCAAATTATGATATAGAATGGTGATGCAAATTGGACATATCAACTCCCCAAGCTTAGACCTTCGCTTGTCCCCAAGCGAAAACTGAGCTCAGTAAACATGTCCACAGGTTTATGGAGTGAAGTGTCGATAAAAAGAATACGGACAAGAAGCATCACACTTACCATTACACAACTCATAGAAGAAAGCAACTCACCATTATATAAATTAGCTTGCAACAAGTACATGAGTCACAATAGAGATGCATAAAGATAAATCATAATTGGAATTGGCAAACTCTTGTTCTTGGTCAGAGAACAACTGGCAAACAGTTTCACAAAAAGCTTTTTGTAGAAGTTTTATAACAGGAGCACTCTTTGCTCAAAAAGGTTTTTCAATGAAGGCTTTCAAAGTAATACTCAATAGATAAGAGTCTTGTGCAAACAAGGAAGATAAATAACATGATTGAATAAATCACCATATGAATGCTTGCAACATAACAACTCAAATGCTTGCTGGAGACAGAGAGGAAGTAGGTTTACTGACTCAACATAGAAAATAGGAGAAAGGTCCCTTCATAGAGGGAAACAGGGATTGCCAGTTCATAAAGAGATTCCAAAAGATTATGGTACTTACTAGCTTTGAGCCCTCATTGCCCCTATCATAGGCATCTTGAGATGATTAAGCTTAAAGTGCGCAAAGATGGAGTATATGCTTGACGAAATATAAGTTGGCAATCTCATGTCCCTTGAGTACGAGGGCCGCTCCTCATGCTACTCAACTTTGGTTACCGGTAAGTTCTTGCCATTGTAAGTACATTTGTATCATAAAAAACCGCCAACGAGATACCCCTTGCACATGGTACAGGAGCTATCCCATAACCAAAATGACAAGGCAAGCAGACAATGAGCATCTCAGCAATCTTTTTATTTACTATGTGCATAGCTTTTTATTGAGGATGCTTCACAGAATTATCATTATGGTGATGATGCAAGTTTCCACCCTGATTAGGTATGGCTTAGGCTAGCGGCCCAGGCGTTTCTATACCACACATACATCACTCCATGTACTTACAAGCTCCCTCTTTATTTCACACCGTCGACATCCGCAAACAAAAGAGCATGATATCAACTATGTACAACGTACATGTGCAATGTTGAAAGTGTTACCCGTGACAGCACAGTTATGCTAATTACAATGTATAGATGCAAGCATATACAACTTCGATGGCACAATGGTTCAAGTTTATTTGGGGCAAGAGAATAAGGTGTGCCATCAAGTTCGTGAGAGCTTTACTAACTAGTTTTCACATAACAAAATACTTTTTAATTCAAAAGATAGATGAAGCTTGAGAATTTGCTTGGAATAGCAATAATGCTAATAGGTAGATATGGTGGACACAAATGGCACATGTTTTGGTTCAAAGGGGTTAGAGACATGAGAAGTATGCCTTCTCAAAACAGGTTTTTGGCTAGCAAGGCTGGGTAGCAAGCAAAAGAGTTGAAAGAAACAAGCAAACCTACAAGTGATAAAGCCAAACATGCAATCTTCCTTGAAGACACAAAAGATCTTAAATAAATAGTACTAAGCTTATGAGCCAATCAAGAAAGAAAACAAAATGATACAAAATACCTGTAAGCTTTTCTCTTTTCCTTTCAAACCTCAAAAAAATGTTGCTACTGACCAGAGCTCGGTTTGCCAAAACCAATTTAGATCCACCTAATGATCCCAAAGTGATGCCAATACTGATCAAGAAGATCCATCATATAATAGGGATTGCAAACTAAAATAAGAAGTGCAAAAAGTAAAAGATGAAACTTCTCATTAATATTCCATAAAGGAACTCACACCAAGGGATGCATAGATAACCAACTAAAGGAGAGATACTTCCACATGCAAACCAAACTATAAGATAACCTCTCTACCAAAGATATGAATCCACTAAAAAGGTAAAATGTAAAAGATAATGATGGTGATATCGCGACACTCCCCCAAGCTTGGAACAAGCCTAGGGGATGCCAAACCTGATGACGAATTACTCCTTCGTCTATGGTGGTGTTATCTTGATAAGCTCCTCAATCAGTTTCCTCAAATCCTCAATCTTGAAGGTAAGAGTACGAATCAACTCCGAATTCTGCTAAATGTAGTTCATGATCATGTCGGGCCAAGAATTCCAGTCCTTGCTATTCTTTCCCCACTCTTCCTTAGTGTGTACCTTCCCTGCATGGTTAGAACGAGTGGTACGAGGAGGAAGTGACCGTGGAGCTAGTATATGACGCGGATTTCTCCCTCCTATAGACATCCGTGTTGTCCTCCTAAGCTTGGTAGGTTTTGACACCACTCCAATGCTTGTGACGGTAGCGCGGGTGTCTGGTTGCTTGTCCTCCTCCATGTCTTCTACATCCCCTACCAAAATCTCCTCCTTCTTGGGATTTTGAGGATCATCTTCCTAGGGCTTCTTGCCTTTGTCGTTGGCGGAGACCATGGTGCTCTAAACTTGAGAAGTTTTCCTGACAGAAATAGATAAGGAAAGTGCTGATACGAAAACAAGGCGGAGACAGAGCTCGGGGGAGGCACACCCTCTCCAAGCGCGGCCAGCTGGGGCCGCGCCTGGGGTGGCTTTGGCCACCCCGGCCTCCGGTTCCTCCTCTGTTCCGTCTCGTAACTTCCCTTATGTAATAAAAACATAAAAAATATAAAAAGATTGGGGTTTTCACGAACCTTCTGTTTTCACCACTTTTACCTATTCAAAGTCGAACTCTGCAGACTCCTTTCCTCCTCCTGGAAATTCCTTTTCTCACAAGGCAATACACAAACTTCAATGGCAACATAAGTGTAAACAAAAACAATAAACCTTTAGGTACACACTTCAACTGAAAACCATTGTTGGGGATATGCTATATGGGTATCCTCATAGCATGTCTCTTATCTGGATAACCCGGGTGGCCCACGGCCTGCTGGGTGGCCCAGTTAGATGGATCCAGAAGGGAGGCCCATGCCGGATAAAGGAAGGCTATGGTGGAGTCACCAGCGTACCCGGAGCCTTGGAGTACAAGACACGCTAGACTAGTAATAGACGGTGTAGGACTCTATAACCTGTCTGGCTAGGACTTTTCCCTTTAACCCTAGGACCTGGCGACTATATAAGTCGGGCCTATGGGAGCCTTTAGGGCACGATCATACACAACTTCATACAATCTTGCATAGCGAACCAATCCCTGTAACTCGGCGTATTGCCCTTATAGTGATTTATAGTAGGAGTAGGATTCCACCACCGTTATGGGATCTGAACCTGCGTAAGGTGTGTTACCTCGTACCCGTCAATCGTCCGCCTTCCCCCACGTCTCTAAACACACACTGTGAGGATCCCTCCATGGCGTACTCGTCGGCAATACCACGACAGTTGGCGGCCACCGTGGGGCAAGAGGCGCTTCAGGCTCTTCAACGGGCAAGGACCAAGATCTTCGCGGGAATCGGCGAAACCGTAGCCATCGGTCGCGTTCTCTTCTCCGGCAACGTTCTGATCGTCCCTCCCGACGAGTTCTGGATCCCGGTGAAGACGAACCCTACGCGGTGTTCGATCGTTCCTATCGGAGACATCCACCTCTTCATTGGCGAAACCGACTCGGGCACTAGTTCCCTGGGAGTCGAAGTAGCATTAAGACCCGCACGGACCGCCTACGGGCAGGATACGTTCGCGGAAGGATCGATGTCGGATCTCTCCTTAGAGTTTGTCGGCAAAGATCGGAAAAATTCAAGGCCCACCCAAACCGCCCCTATGCAGGATATAACGGTGGAAGAGAACTGCAAGTCCGCCGGCTTCGTCCGTGCGTCTGGACAGCATAGATCCAAGTTCATCGGCGTGGTTACCATCTTCGATCTGGCGCGTTGCATTCAAAGAGAAGGCGAAAACCCCCGCGATTACCTTGCCAGGTGGCTCCGTATACGAGCCGATCTGGCCCACTACCCCAATGATGATGCCATGTATCACTTTGTGGAAGGACTAGACCACGGCACACTTCTCTCGCATTCTCTAAGGCGGCAGCAGGCTTCAGGACGCCTTACCTTCGAAGGCATGGTAAACACCGTCAATAACTACTCGGTGGCCAAAGCGGCAGCTCAGACAGCGCTTGCGCTTATTGACGAAGCCCCTCTGATTCAGCCACTACCACCACCGCCTCCGGCCGCCATCGCTGCAGTTGCTCCACCACCTCCAGTCATCATCGCCGCCGTTGCACCTCCACCCCCCGTCATCGAGGAGGTCCTGGCACCCTCCAACTCTATGATTGATGCGCTATACGCCTACTTCAGTGTAGATTCAGAGGAGATAGACTTCAGTCCAGAAGAGCTATACTCCGCCATGCAGGAGATGGAGGAAGATTACACGCGCGACGAGCAAGCCAACAATGTCGTCACGTCTCGAGAGGTGTTCGTCACCATTGGGACTGCGATGGATGAAGATCAACCCGGACGAGCTTCGCCTACAGCTCTGGACAAAGGGAAGGGACCACCTGTTGCTTCCAACAATGATCGCGCAAAGGTCATGCCCCTTCCGCCTAACCCAGTGCAATAGCCGCAGGAACTTGGCACCGGTACGAGCAATAACAACACCGCAAACTTGCCGCCTCCGGCATCTACGTCTGCTGCTTCCCAAGTTACTCCAGCTGATAGAGTGATGTACGACAATCTCCTCGCCGAGCCACTAACCGTAGCTCATATCCGAAACGTGATGCAGCTTGACGAGAAGTGCCAGCAGCTGCTGGAGGAAGCGCAGGCCATCGCGGAGCAAGGCGCTAAGCTAGATCGAGATCTGGTCAACGCACAAAAATCCATAGAGAAAGCTAGAGCAACGAAGGCCGGGTACAAGACTCTGCTGCAATAGCAGAAGGCCGAGAAAGCTCCGGCTCGTGTCATCAACGATCCTGGTGTATGGCGAAACCTAGGATGGGCTCCCCCAAAGCCGGCACAGGCCAAGCCATACATTGACAGTGAAGGCAGGCAGGTGATGCCCACTCCTCTCCTCAACCTCGCCGTCACCAAGACCCTTCTGGAGCAGGATAGATCGCCCGAGGTGGTGAACCAGGTCTACGACGTAGTGGCCAAGGCGGTAAAGCAGCAGGAAAAGGCCACCTCTCAGAAGTTTGAGTCTCATCCAGCGTTTTGCCAGTCTAGCCAGCATAAGCCGCCAAGGGGCAGATCTCCTCTTGATGTTGGGTCTCAAACGGGTTCATCAGAACGAAGACGGAGGGATGCGCGCAACAGGAAGGATGCTATCCCCATATCCTCCGACCATGGAGAAAAGGCCCAACCTCGTCGCCCATCGCCACCGCCCCGCTCTCCCTGACATCGCGAAGACCCCAAGGCTCACCATCGTGTGCATATGCCCCCGCCAAGGCAGAGCAGCATCGTCATCCGCAACAACACGAAGCAGACCCGTCATGACGAAGAGCGCAACCAGGGACACAAGAGAAGGTCACGCCATGACCCTCCGCGTCCGGCAAGCAATCACGACAGGCGTGAGGCATCGCAGGAGGGTAATAGAAAGAAAGCTAACCCACCGCCACCTCCGCCTCCGTCGCCACCTAGCAGTCACCATGTCGGAGGAGGCCCACGTCATTCACGCAGCCCATCCCCTGTTGACAAGAAGAAAAGAAACCCGGAGCCATACGATGCACGTTCGCGGATTGATAAGATCCACGAGGCCCGGGAGGGACCATACTTGGGACCGTATTGCTTTGGACCTGCGATACGGTCCGCAACTTACCCCAAAGGTTTCCGGATTGACAAGACCATCAAGCCCTATGACGGCACCGCTAAACCAGCTACATGGTTGCAGGATTACGGCAACGCGGTAGAGATTGCCGGGGGTAACCCCAACATTGCCGTCAAGTACCTCCCACTGATGTTGGCGGGCACAGCCCGTCAATGGATTTATGACTTGCTGGAGAAATCCATCTTCAATTGGTTGGACATGCAAGAAGCATTCACCAAGAACTTCGAGGGTACGTACAAACGTCCCTGCACTATTGGCGATCTACAGCGGTGCATGCAAGAGAAAGACGAGACATCTCGCGCCTACCTCTCCCGCTGGCTGGATATGAAAAATTCATGCGCAGGAGTGCACGCCCAGACCGCCATGGCCGCCTTCATCGATGGGTTGGAAAGGGGCACGTTTCTCCGACATAAGCTGAAGCGCTTGCAGGACAATCACCAGCTTGACTTGAACCAGATGATTCAGTTGGATAGTGAGTTCGCAGCTGCCGATGACGATGCTCGCGGCTCTCTACCGGCAACGGCCGTTCCAACTCAAGCTCAGAGGAACAGCATCCAAAACGGAAAACCGCTCTAGAAGAAAAGCAAACTCCCGACATGGTCACTATGACCTTCGCAGGACGAGGTGATGGCGAACAACGTGGCCGAGGACGGGGAGCTGGTCGTGGGCAGCAGCGAGGAAGTGAAACTACCTCGGCAGCGCTCCGCGTTCCCCAAACCTACGAAGAGTACCACGATATGCCGTGCCTCGTATACCTCGATGTCAACGGGAAGACCACCCATACAAATCAACACTACAAGTTCATCAACGACCTCAAGGAAGACCCGGAGTACGCCTACAAGCAAAGTCGGAAGAACAGACCGCGAGGCAAGGGGAAGGGGAAGAAGAAGGAGGAATCCAAGGATTCAAGTGACATGGACGAGGATGTTGACCCCAAGCACGCCGCCAAGAGAGACGGCAAAGGCAAGAACCCCTTCGAGAAGAAGGCGGCAGTTTACCACACTTTCCTTGGCACCCCCACCGTCCGACAACAGAAGACCTCTATGAGGATACTAATGGCTACTCTACCCCTAGTTCCCCAGTACCTGCGCTGGTCGGACGTTCCAATTACTTGGGATAGGAAGGATCACCCAGAACTTATCCCTACGGAGAACCAATACGCCATGGTCATCAACCCCTTGATTGACGGCATTGAGTTCACCAAATGTATGGTGGATAGTGGAAGCAGCATCAACATCATGTACCTGGATACACTGCAGAAGATGAACTTGATGGAGGCAAACCTAAGGCGGACCAACACCATCTTCCACGACATAGTTCCTGGTCGGGAGGCTCGGTCCCTTGGGTGCATCACACTTCAGGTTGCCTTTGGCGATGTTAATAATTACCGCCAAGAGCGCATGACCTTTGAGGTGGTTCCCTTCAAGAGCGTGTACCATGTCATATTCGGCCGCGACATATTCCACACCTTCATGGCCAAGCCATGCTTCGTCTACAACAAACTCAAGATACCCGGACCAAATGGTGTCATCACCATATCCGGAAGCTTTACCAAAGCAAGGGACTGCGAGATTAATGAAGCAGCCTACGCAGAAGCTGTCCTCTACAGTGAAGAATTCAAAGAGATCCAAAGCAAGGTCAATGACTCAGAGATGCCCGCGTCGAAGAAACATATCTCCGACTCTGCTCTAGCATTCAAGGCCGCCATCGAGACCAAGCCGGTGGAACTTGTGGTAGGCGATGCCTCAAAAACCACCGCCATTGGGACGAACCTAGACCCCAAATAGGAAAGCACGCTCGTCGAGTTCCTCCGTGAGAACAGGGACATCTTTGCCTGGCAACCTGCCGACATGAAAGGTGTACCTAGGGAACTTGCCGAGCAGAGCTTAAACATTGATCCAAAATGCAAACCAGTGAAGCAACCTCTACGACGCTTTGGAGATGAGAAGATACGCGCCATAGGCAAAGAGATAGCTAGGTTACTTAAGGCTAGTTTTATCCGAGAAGTCCTTCACACCCAATTGGTGGCCAATCCTGTACTTGTCCCCCAAAAGGGAACCAAAGAATTAAGAATGTGCATTGATTACACCCGCTTGAACAAAGCATGCCCCAAAGATCCGTTTGCTTTGCCTCGCATTGACCAAGTCATTGACTCGACGGCTGGCTCAGAACTTTTGTGTTTTCTCGATGCATACTCAGGATACCACCAGATCAAGATGAGGAAGTCGGACCAATTGACCACTTCGTTCACTACTCCATACGGCACGTTTTGCTATGTTATGATGCCCTTTGGGCTGAAAAACGCAGGTGCTACGTACCAGCGGACAATGCAACGTTGCCTGCACGACTAAACTGGTCGGAACGTTCACGCCCTATGTGTACGATATAGCGGTGATGTCTAAAAAGTGAAATTACTTAATCTCCAACTTAAAATAAACCTTTGATAATCTCCGGAAATACAACATGATGCTTAACCCTAAGAAGTGCGTCTTCGGGGTTCCAGCCGGAAAATTGTTGGGCTTCATCGTTTCCCAGCGTGGAATCGAGGTCAACCCGGAGAAAATCAAGGCCATATTAAACATAAACCTTCTGACATGCCTAAAGGACATTCAACGACTAACAGGTAGTGTTGCAGCAGTTAGTCGGTTCATTAGCCGACTTGGAGAGAAGGCCCTGCCGCTGTACAAGTTGCTGAAGAAGGCGGACAAATTCACGTGGATGGAAGAAGCATATGCAGCATTGAAGCAGCTCAAGGATATTCTTTCCTCAGCGCCCATCCTTGCAGCACCAGAGCCTAGAGAGCCCATGTTAATTTACATGGCGGCAACCAACCGGGTCATCAACATCATCGTCGTGGTAGAACGGAAGGAACCAGGCTATGAGCACGGAGTTCAATGACCAGTTTATTATGTAAGAGAGGTCTTGACGGAGTCCAAGCAGTGTTACCCGCACTACCAGAAGATAGCTTATGGAGTATTCCTTGCTTCTCGGAAGCTGAGGCATTACTTTCAGGAGCACCCAATCACAGTGGTGAGCAAGACTTCATTGTCCGACATTATCAACAACAGCGACGCTATGGGAAGGGTCGCGAAGTGGGGCATTGAACTTGCCGCCTTCGAGATCACCTACAAGAGATGCGCCACTATCAAGTCACAATCCTTGGCGAATTTTATTGCAGATTGGACGGAGATGCCAAATGCCATTCCGTTGCCGGAACCAGAGTACTGGGTGATGCACTTTGACGGATCAAAGCTGCTCAACGGCTCAGGGGCTGGTGTACTGCTACAGTCACCAACCGGGGACAAGCTACACTATGTTCTGCAGATCCACTTCGAGGCTACGAACAACATGGCGGAGTATGAAGCACTCATTCACGGATTACGCATAGCCAAGGATATTGGCATCAAGCGCATAGTTTGCTGTGGAGATTCCAACTTGGTTGCCCAGCAGGTGGCTGGCACCTGGAATGCGTGGAACCCTATGATGGCGGCATATCGAGACGAACTGGACGAGATAGCCAAGAGCTTCTTGGGCTACGAGGTCAAGTATGTGCCTAGGGAGCAAAACGAGGCGGCTGATCTGCTATCTAAGCTTGGATCAAGGCGCAAACGAATTCCTCCAGGAGTTTTCCTAGAGCCTCTACGGACACCATCCGTGAAGGGAGCAGACATCGACAACCCGGATAGAGTTGACTCTTTCGTCCACATGGTGGCAAAGGTCCCTCCGTCTTGGACAAAACCATTCATGGAGTATCTCGAACACGGAACTTTGCCCGACGACAAGGTCGAAAGATGGCAAGACGACAAGGTCGAAAGATGGCAAATAGTACGTCGAGAGAAGGGCTATACCATAATCAATGGATAGCTCTACAAAAGGATCACTACTGGTGTATACCTTAAGTGTGTTTGCCAGCTAGAAGGTATCAAAATCCTATGCGAAATCCATCTCGGAGATTGCGGGCATCACGCCGCTCCTCGATCGTTGGTCGCGAAAGCCTTCCGGCAAGGATTCTACTAGCTGACCGCGAAGGCGGATGCCGACAAGCTGGTTGAGACATGCATGGGATGCCAGTATTATGCCCGATAACCACATGTTCCTGCTAAAGAATTGTGAACAATACCAATAACTTGGCCATTTGCAGTCTGGGGGCTAGACATGGTGGGACCGTTACAGACGGCACCATGTGGGTTTATGCATCTACTAGTAGCAGTTGATAAATTCACTAAATGGATAGAAGCTAAACCCATTAGAAAGCTTGATGGGGAAACTTCCCTAAGGTTTGTCCGGGATCTGGTTGTAAGATTTGGTCTCGCACATAGCATTATCACTGACAACGGCAGCAACTTGTCACTCGGAGAAGTGGAGGCATATTGTTGGGAGAAGGGCATCCGACTTGACCTTGCATATGTGGCACATCCACAATCCAACGGTCAGGTTGAGTGAGCCAATGGATTAATTCTATAGGGAATAAAGCCACGTCTCGAGGCACCGCTACATAGAGCAGCCGGAGCCTGGGCGGAAGAATTGCCATCTATGTTGTGGAGTTTACGAACTACACCCAACAGATCCACCGGCTACACCCCTTACTTCATGGTATATGGAGCAGAAGCCATCCTACCTTCCAACATACTTCACGATGCACCAAGGGTTGCTGCCTATGACAAAGATCACGCTGAAGAATCCAGACGCCTAGATGTGGACCTTCTCGAGGAGGTGCGTGTTTTGGCATGCCAAAGATCCGCCATCTACCAGCAGAAGCTACACAGCTACCATAGTCACCATGTTCGGCATCGCTCATTTAAAGAGGGGATTTGGTGCTCCGACTTAAGCATAAGAAGTCACACAAATTATCCCCGCCATGGGAAGGACCGTTCATCATAAGCAAGGTGCTACTCAATGGGTCTTACTACCTCGTTGACAATCGTGAACTGAAGGATAGAACCAACGAGGATCATAAGAGTAAGCGACGTGACCCGGATGATGACTACTCGGAGCTTGATCTGCCATCGAACATAGCACAGCTACGTCCTTTCTACCCTTAGCATTTTTTATCTAATTGTGTACCTCTTATATGATCAATGAAAGAAAGCTCTTTGGTTCACTCATATTTCTAAGTCTTTTACCTCCTTTAGTGTTCATTTTTGGAAAATATAAAACCTTTATGCACAAGCTTTGCAATTGCACTTGTGAAAATTCCGCCTACGGGCGTTAGCTTAAGTTTTCTGGTCTACACGTTCTTTGTCGTTTTTATGTGGATTCTGGAGTAGTGACTTTTGGCACTTATTGTCGGCGATTTTGTGCTTAGGTTATTGACGGTGCCATTGGGCATCATCACCTGAGCGCATGGTTCCGACAACGAGTCTTCCGACTCACGGAAAGTCAAGCATAAAAACCAAAGTAATGGATAAGTCAGCACTTGCTTAAAAAATATATACTTGTTGGAATTACTTCTTAAGCAGCAGGACATACACCATTGTTTTCTGCCTTAAGTTAACACATAGTTTTTTCCGCATAACAAGTTACAGAGGAAACAAATATTACAAGTTCTTTTTATTCCTCTGGCGCAGGCGACTTGGAAGCAACATCATCAGCAGAAGGAGAGTCACCCTCGAAGTCGGTAGTGTTGAGGGACTCGGAAGAGCTTTGGTTGCCACCATCGATGGTTTTCATTGGAACGAAGACGTTAACGTCTACCAACTCGGCGACTCTGGTGTCATAACCCGCGAGTGATGCCAAGATAGATTCGTGGTTTATCTTTTGTCCTTCTTCATCTACGTCGGGGATACCAGAGGTTACCGTGTCGATGTCGGCATTCTCGTAATGTGCCTTGACCATGGACAACACCATCCTTGCATCGGCCCGCGCACATGAATCTTTCCAGCTTAAGATACGCTAGGGGGCTCGGTGCAGGATCTCCGAGAAATTCACCATAGAGTCTGATGCCTTGATATTGATCTGGAGGGGCTTGGCAATCTCTTTGGCCTATGCGATGGCGGTGTTGATAAAGTTGCCGGCGAGGACCATGCATTGCTTTGGCGGAGGAGGCGATCGGGTTAAACCCATAGGAGCTGCGAATTCCCGACAAAGGAGTGCATGAGTTCAAAAATTCAGAGTTTCTAGACTACAGAAATCCAAGACAGAGAATCACTTACTGAAGATGCTGGCCTCAGCCTGCCAGAGAGTCTCCGCCATGGAGTCCCATTCTTGTTGGAGGAGCTTGTACGCTTCATGATGGCGTTGATTTTGCTCATCAGCAGCTTTCTTCTGCTCTTTCAGGATAGCGATTTCCTCCTTCAAGCGGTTTATCTCCTTGGTGGCAGTGTCCTGCAGGACTTTCATTGATTCTTCATGCATCTTCAGCATGTCCTTCCTCTCCTGCTTGAGGATCTTGTTCTTGCTATCCAGCTGCTGAATATGCTTGGATTACTCGACAATATCCTTAGGCTTGGAAATTGTTTTTGCAAGTCAGAGAAAATACAGTACACATTGAGTATTTGGAGAATGCACAAGACCAAGCCGGAGTACGGAAAAAGAAAGGAAAAGCAGACGCTTGCTCTTGATGATCTATTCCTTCAAGAAGGCAGTTTTAATCTTTTTAGCTTCCAAGTCTACGCGCATCTTCTGGTACTTGTTGTTGGCCATGCCCCTCCGAGCATTATCATTCTGTGGAAAAAAGAAAGTTAAAACGTTGTTTGGTCTACTTGGAGCATCTAGCCGGAAAATTTCCACCTAGACGCTCGGGGGCTACAGCGAGAGTTTTTTAACTTAGCAATATGCTTAGTATTTCTTTAAGCATCTAGTCGGAACTATTTTAGTTTTCGATTAGAAGCTTGGGGGCTACAGTATAAAGTTTTTAACTCGGATGTATGCTTAGATTCTCTTTAAACATCTAGTCGGAACTAATTCAGTTTTCCACTAGAAGCTTGGGGGCTACAGTATTGAAATTTATAAACACTGCGTATGCTACTCTTAAAGCATCTAGTCGGAATAATTCATTCCACCTATATGCTTGGGGGCTACAGTGAGAAGTTTTCTAGCTTAGTCACTCTTAGAGCATTTAGACGCAAAGACCTATGGTTTTCCATTTAAATCCTCGGGGGCTACAGTGGGATACTCATATGAAATGCAAAAAGGCAAATATAACTTACAAGTGCAATGATCTTGAGGTTGGTAGCACTCTCAACCAGCAGCTTGCCGAAGGATACACTATTTCCTTGCAGGATTTCTGCTTGCCAGAGAAGCTCCTCGAGACCGCACGTTGGAAATGTCGGCACCGCACCAGGAACCAGAGAGGTGCTACTCGACGTAAGTGCCGGGTAGACTATCTTCGGGAACTCAATGGTCTTCCTGGGGGCGAGGGCGCCGCCTTCGGCAGAAGTAACACCTTCCACCACCGCCTTACCGCTACCGATGGCATCCTTAGCCGGAGCTTCAGCCATTTGGTGTGCGGCACTCTCTAGCGTCACCTGTTCGCCGACAACAGCGAGCTCTGTAGAGGCGCCTGAGTCCACTTCCATGGCGGAAGGGCCAGATGCTTCTTTAGCTTGTGAGCTTGTCTGGGTGGACGAGGGCTGGACGATGGGAGTGACAGGGCGATGGCGGGAGATATGTCGCGATGCAGCATATCCTTGATGGTTCTAGAAGCCCCCAAAGTTTTGGAGGTCTTCTTCAAGCTGGTCGTGGCTTTCTTTCTGAAATGTGCAAAATGCATAAGTATAGGAATAAGACCGGCAAATGGACAATGTCAGAGGGAAATAAGCTTACACAAGAGGGGGTGCTTTAGCAAAAGGATCCCAGTATCCTTTCTTTTCTCCGCCTCTAGGGCGGCGGTAGTATTTTTAGAGGCTCCACCCTCCGTCTGCTTCTTCTTGCCTCCGTCGGCAGCGTTAGAGGTGGAGCTCTTCCGCTTTCGTGCCAACGGAGCACCGTCGTCGGACACGACGGTGACTTCCTTCATCTTTGGATCATAGATTTGAGGAGCCATGTTGTCCTCGTCTATGTCCCTAAGATGTTAAAGTGAAGAAACCACCGTGTTAGATGAGATGGTGATGGCTAGGCAGAAGAACTGGAGTATATGTCATACACGGAAAATAAACAGTTACCTTTGGGAACTTGCTCTCTACGAACATGTCGTAGGTGATGGCGAAGCCACGCTTCTTGTCCTTCACCTTAACGATGTCCTTGAGGAGAAGCTTGACAGAGTCGCTCGAGAAGTTGTCCATGGAGATGCGGAGGCTATCCCTTCTATCGTTGGAATACTCGTGCATCAGCTTCGAGCGGTGCTGCAAAGGCTGGATCCGCCTGATGAACCAGCACATGGCTAGGTCTAGTCCGGTCAAACCCGTCTCTACGAACCACTCTACCCGCCTTTAGCACGAGAAGCATCGATGTCGAAGGGAAGGGAGTCCTGGGATCTCCATGTCGAAGTTTCGGCGGCTGCTCCATCGACAAAGTCTGGGTACGTTACTTCTCGGCCAGCCAGAGGGATATCTGGGCCATAGAAGTAAGTACGTTGCCAGTTCTTGCAGGACTCATGGCCGACGATGTCGGGGAAGCACCGGCCAGGCCGGATATTGAAGCTAATGGTGCCACAATTTCTAAGTTCCCCTGGCACTTGACGGTGAAGAAATATATGAAGAGATCTAGCCTAAGCTTAATCCCTAAGTAACCCTCGCAAAGCGTCGCGTAATTTCTAAGCGCTAGGATACTATTGGGAGAAAGGTTTTGTGGCTGTACTCGGTAATGATTCAAGCCAGCAAGGAAGAAATTAGAGATGGGCAGGGAGACGCCGCATACCAACTGTGCTTTGAGGTACACCTTTTCTCCGGCTTGGGAAGAAGGTGTGACCTCGCCGGCCGACGCCGCCCGCTAGGCGAGCGCCTCCGTCGCGGGGAGGTAATCCTCGTTGATCAGCTCTTTGATGTCACGGTCCGTGATGTCCGAACCGCGCCAGTCGTCCTTATGCGAATCGAACTCCTCCTCTAGCAGCTCCAGCGTCGCTGGATTATGGTCGCCGCCGGTGGCCTCGACCACCATAGACCTGGGGATGACCAGGTCCTCTGGGGCATGACGACGGAGCTCGCCGGCTTCGCCGCGGCTTTGCCCGACACCGCCATCGAAGGGGATGAGCTGCTGCTGGCGTTTGGGTGCGTTCGGAGGTGACTGGTGAGATTGGGAGTTAGAGTTTTTCGTGCGAGGCGCGGAGAGCTCGAGGGGACGCTTGCGTGAGGAAGAAGAAGATGTAGGGGAAGAATGAGGTAAAAAAGTAAATTTTCCAGCGCAGTTACTATTTATGGTCTCCAGCATCAAGATTCGTGCAGCTTGATCGAATGGTTGCCGCGTAAACGACGTGTACGGAGGCATGCGCGGAAATTTTGCCACGTACCAACCGTCCCCGCCAACGGTTCGTATCGCTCACGCGGGAAAAGTGGACATGATTGCGTTCTCTGCATGTGTGAGTTACGAGGCGTTGCTGACCTATGTCTACATCGCCCTAGCTGTCATAGGAAGATGAACCATCACATCAGAAGATTCCGGCATGGACGGATCCAGTCCGACTACGGAAGAGTACGATGGAAGATTCAGCAATTCTCTGACTTACAAGTTGAAGACGGAGAAAACCTTGCAGGGTTCTTTGGGAGAAATACAAGATGTTGCTTGATGATTTGCCGACATCCAACTAGATGGAGCATTCAACGTGAAGAGGCAAGACGGCGCAAGATCTCGGAGTTCTCCGGGGGCTACTGTTGGGGATATGCTATACGGGTATCCTCATAGCATGTCTCTTATCCGGATAAACCGGGTGGCCCACAATTGGTAGCATGGCCCATGGCCTGCTGGGCGGCCCAGTTAGATGGATCCAGAAGGGAGGCCCATGCCGGATAAAGGAAGGCTACGATGGAGTCACCAGCGTACCCAGAGCCTTGGAGTACAAGACACGCTAGACTAGTAATAGACGGTGTAGGACTCTATAACCTGTCCGGCTAGGAATTTTCCCTATAATCCTAGGACCTGGCGACTATATAAGTCGGGCCTATGGGAGCCTTTAGGGCATGATCATACACAACTCCACACAACCTCGCACAACGAACCAATCCCTGTAACTCGGCGTATTGCCCTTATAGTGATTTATAGCAGGAGTAGGATTCCACCACCGTTGTGGGATCTAAACCTGGGTAAGCTGTGTTACCTCGTACCCGTCAACCGTCCACCTTCCCCCACGTCTCTAAACACACACGGTGAGGATCCCTCCATGGCGTACTCATCGGCAATACCACGACAACCATCAAAACAAAGGCTTCTATAAGAGGCAAATGGAAACAATAACAGAAATCTGTCAAAATAGACCAGCAGGTAAAGATTGATTTTTTCGAAAACCTTCTGTTGATCAAATAAAAAAGTGCAGAACTAACGAAAGTTTGGTAACAACTTGGAGAACAAGCTTAGAAAATATAGCTCCATCTGACGTACTGAGCTCCCTCACGAATTTTTACAATACAACACAAAAATCTGTCCTAGGACAGCCACTTTTCACAACACGTCCACTTCTCAAAAGTAGTTGAACTTGACACAAAAACCAAAACAAAAAAAGTATAAGGAGCAGTTTTTACCGAGGTAATAACTTCCAAGACTCAACCAAACTCTTGGGTTATCTCCCAACAAGTACTTTTCTTTATTTCCTTTAAGTTAGGCCTGATATCTTCAAAAATGCTCACAAAGGAGATATATATTTGAAGTGAAAGAGAGCATCAAGAAGCAAATAACCAACACACTTGAGTTTAACCCACTTCCTATCCATGGGGGTATCATGAGAAAACAAATTGTTGAAACAAAAAGCCACCATCATGGGAAGACAAAACAAATGCAACTTCAAAGCTTTCAACATAAAACGGGGAAACTTAACATTATTGAGATGCATAAAACCATGTTTCCGTCTCTCATAATAACTTTCAGTAGCACTTTGAATAAAGTTGACAATATAACTATCATAGGAAACAACTCTATCATTAGAATGAGCATACTTACACTCACCAAAAAGAGGTCCAAGGTCATAAACTGGATCAATAGAAGCAAGTTGTTCCATCCTAAAATCTTTATTAGGCAAGCTGTTTTCACAAGGAGCTTTAGCAAATTTGGAAAAGTTAAACTCATAAGAATCTCCATCAAACTTAGTTAATTTTTTTTCCTTCTTACAATCTATAATAGCTCCACAAGTGTTCAAGAAAGGTCTACCAAAAATGATAGGACAAGTTTTGTTAGCTGCTGAATCAAGCACTAGAAAATCAGCAGGATATTTAATCTTACCACAGAGAACCTCCACATCTCTTACAATACCAATGGGGCATATGGTTTCCTTATTAGCAAGGTGAATAACCACATCAATGTCCTCAAGATCACAAGGACCAATTTCATGCATAATTTCCCTATAAATCCCATAAGGAATAGCACTAGAACTAGCACCAATATCACATAAACCATAGTAGCAATGATCACCAATTTTAACAGAAAGCACAACAACACTAGCTTTTCTAGCCTTACTAGGATAAGAAATAATATTAGAAGCGTCTTCACAGAAGACAATATGCCCATCCTCTATATTTCTAGTGACAGGGTCTTTCACAATTGCTACCACAGGTTCAATATTCAATTGCTCACCAAGATCCATAGTTTTCTTAGTACCTTTATTATTCGTACTAATTATCATAGAGTACTCCTTTACCTTAGATGGGAAAGGTATTTCCGCAACATAAGGTTCAGGCACAATATGATTAGTAGTACAAACTTTAGCACTTCTAACAGGAACATGATTAACAACATCTTTATAAGGAGCATGGTACTTATTCCACTTCTTCTTGGGAATTTCTATGTAAGAGGCAAAGGCCTTAAAAACAGTTGGCAATACTTTGGGAATCAAGACCAAACTCATTACTAATATCATGGAAGTCATCAGTTCCCATAAAAGATTTAATGCATTCATAATCATAGTTTATACCTGACTTTCTACCTTTGTCATTCTCCCAAGCTTCAGTGTTCTCTTGAATACGGTCTAGGAGATCCCATTTAGCTTCTTCCTTCATACGTGTAAATGATCCAGCACAAGAAGCATCTAGTAAATCTTTATCATGAAGAGAAAGCCTAGCATAAAAGTTGTCGTGGGAATGACCACGTCAGATGCTGCAATCGGCAGCGAGTAGTAGAACATGGGGCAAGGGCGGCCAACCATCTGCGGTGCGAGATGAGGGCTGAGACACAAGAGTTTACCCAGGTTCGGCCCCCCCAGAGGGTAAAGACCTACTCCTGCTAGATTGTATTATGGTAAAGACCCCATTGGTCGTTGCTCCTGGTAGGGGCCGAGTGCTTCCTCCTGGCAGCGCATTCTCGCAGATCACACGCTCGGCCGTGCAGGCCGGGTTATTCTCGTCGTCGAAATTTAGGGCGCGCCCCTGGATGGTGGGGTTCAGGCGCGACCTGATTCGGAGTTGGTGGTAGCGCGACAGCTCCTGCGCTGTCACCTGCTCGAGGCGAAATTTTTCGCGCTCGGCTTGTTCCTAGCGGACTGCCTCCGCCAACTTTAGGCGGAGTTCTTCGACCTCCGTCGCTGTCGCATTTGGAGGGATCGGCGTGGAGAATGGATCTTCCGGCGGGTCGGCGCCAGTTGCCATGTAGGTCGCGGTGTGGCGACCGGTTCCGTCGCGGAGGTCGACAGAGTTCTCTGACCCGGAGTCGAAGTCGAAGATCCCGAGGATAGAGGGATCCTCGAAGTCTCCGACGTTGGAGACCTGGGTGATTGAGCCCGCGGGTGACGCAGCGACAATGGATCCGGCGAGTGACGCCGAGGTCGCCGAATCGGCGTCGTCGTTGAGGGCTGCGTCTTCCGCGGCGGCGGTAGTTTTGGCCACGTTGCTGTGGGCCGAGTCATACTCGGAGGCGAGGCGGTGGATCGTGCGGACCTGGCTCTCAGAGAGCCGGTCGCATGGCGGCGACTCACGGATGCGAGCCGAGTCCTCCGAGATGATGACGTCGGTGAGGCCGACGAAGAGGCTGATCGTGCCGACTGGCAGGATCATGCTATGCGTGATGGGTCGAGCCGCCGGGACGTAGCTGCTCGGTATGATCTGGAGCATCTCGCCGATCGCGATCATGCGGCCGGTGGCAATCGACTCGTTGATGGGCAGATTGGATCTCGCCGCATAACACCGGCCTGACCGGCCAGGCCCCACGGTGGGCGCCACTGTCGTGGGAATGACCACGGCAGATGCTGCACTCGGCAGCGAGTAGTAGAACATGGGGCAAGGGCGGCCAGCCATCTGCGGTGCGATATGAGGGATGAGACACAAGGTTTTACCCAGGTTCGGCCCCTAGAGGGTAAAGACCTACTCCTGCTAGATTGTATTATGGTGCGAGTACAATGGGGTGAGCTCGGTGGCTAGGCGGCGAGTCGCTAGGGTGTATGATGGAATGTATCCTCTATGCGCCCTCTAGGGAGGTTTATATAGACTCACCTCCCTAGGGTTTACAGATCTCAACCGAATTAATTAAGGATTCGGAGATTCTATGACCTAGTTCGACTGGGCCTAGCTACGCTTCTGGGCCTTCAGCTTCCAGTCGCTTGAGTCCACGCCAAGTCTTGATCCAGTCGCCGTCTTGCAGGCCCACTCGCTGACGCTTGGGCCAGTAGGAAACGTCCTGCTGGGTATACCCCGGTAGGCATATCCCCATCAAAAGTTATTGATAATGATATTGTTAGGGAGTTCATGAATAGGACATTTAAGCATTAATAACTTCAATCTCCCCCAAGCTTGAGTTATACTCTCTCCAACACGAGGCCAAAAGTTATATATAAGATTTCTATCCTGATGAATCTCACTGGGAGGATAGAATTTAGAATAAAAGAGAGATACCATTTCCTCCCATTCCATAGATTGTCCATTCTTCAGCAGCTTATACCATTCTTCAGCTCTCCCTTTCAAGGATATGGAGAGTAACTTCTTCTTCACATGTTCAGTTGTGATACCTGCACACTTAAACAACCCGCATAATTCATGGATAAAAAGAAAATGATCACCAGGATGGACAGTTCCATCCCCAAAATAATGATTATCCATAACACGATCAACAATACTTGTAGGTATCTTAAGAGGATCTATCTCAACAGGTGGTGGTTCATCTACTACCCTAACAGTGGTAGTAGTTTTCCCAAACATAAAACCAAGTGGGTTATCCATATTGGAAACAGAGTAACAAGCAGTAACAAAAATCAATAATCACAGTAGAAGTTTCCTTTACCAGTTCCACTCTTCAATAGCGCTTCCCTCCCCGACAACGGCGCTAGAGAATAGTCTTGATGACCTACAAGTATAGGGGATGTATCGTAGTACTTTCGATAAATAGGAGTGTCGATCCCAACGAGGAGCAGAAGGTGTTCACTAATGGTATGGAGCAGGAAATCTCTATAAATACTTAGCAAACGGATTTTTAGGGGTTTTCTGATAAAGCAACAAAACAAAGTGCAAAGAATAAAGACAAAGAACAAACGCAGCAAGTGGCCCAATCCTTTATTAGCAAAGGACAAGCCGGTGGGAATACTTATAAGGACCAAACATTCTCGAAGACACATGGGAATTCTGTCAAGTGCTTTCGCTTCATATAGCTAAGTACTCTTCTTTTGTGTTGTAAGTGTTGTGTGGGTGAACCTATGCTAATGTACCGATCTTAGTTGGACTAATACATACTTGTGATTAAACCCCCTGCAAGCATCCCCAACTACAGGAAAGTAATTGAGATAATAACCTAACCACAGCCTTAAACTCTAAGATCCTACGCTCCCTTGTGCAAATGTGTCCTAACGGGGGTTCAGGTTTCTGTCACTTCGGCAACCCCACAATTAGTAGCCAAATACACAATGCATTCCCCTAGGCCCATAAATGGTGAAGTATCATGTAGTCGATGTTCACATGACACCACTAGAAGAATAGCACCACAACTTAAATACTAAACCATTGAATAATAACTCAACACAAATCCACTACTAATCTCCCATGTCCTCAAGAACTAGACGAACTACTCACAAGACATCATATGGATCAAGATCAAAGATGATATGGTGATGGATAACAATCTGAACATAAACAATAATCCAATGGTTCCACTCACAAGCATCAACTACAATAGTAATCAACACCAGGAAAGTTTCCCCTAAGAACTATTGCAAGATCCAGTACAATTGTTACAACGGGATGGAGTGCTGATGATGGTGCTGGTGGAGATGATGGTGTGGATGATGATGATCCCGATGAAGCCTATCTTGATGACGGTGTTGATGGCAACGATCTCCCCTCTCCGGGAAGGAATTTCCCTATCAGAAATCTGTCTACCGGAGAGATCTTTCTCTCTCGGTGTTTTCTTCCCTGCAGAGGCGGCGAAAATCTTTCTGTGGTCGCTCTCCTGGTATTAGGGTTCCATGAGGAAGATATAGGCGAGAGGGCGGAGTCGGGAGCTGGACAGGTGGGCCACACCTGCCCTAGGTGCGGGGCAAGGTGGGCCCCCACCTAGGGGGTTGTGGGCCCCCTGTGGCCCAGCTATGCCTCCCTTCTGGCTTCCTCTGTCTTCTGGGAAAATATGATTTTCCAATATTTTTTTGATCTTCGCGAAATTGCATCAAAACACCTCTTTTTCCACCAGAAACCTGACTCCGGCAGTCCATTCTCCAAGAATCATCCAACATGCAAAAACAGAGGAAAAGACATAAGTAATACCTCATAATAAGACATATATCAATGAATAGAGGAAAATTATGATATAGAATGGTGATGCAAATTGGATGTATCAGAAGACTGTCTGCCTTTCGCAGAATTTTCATACAACAACAGTTACCAAGCCAGCTTGCAGATGGCCCCATTTGAATTCTTGTATGAAAGGAAGTGTCGTACCCCTTTGAACTGGTCAAAAGTAGGAGAGAGTCATATTTTCGGACCCCACGTCCTACGAGAAGTAGAAGAGAAAGTTCACAATATCCGTGAACACCTCAAGACCGCCCAATCTAGACAAAGAGTTATGCCGACAAGAGACATCGAGACCTCACCTTCAATATCAGAGATTTTGTGTATCTCAAAGTGTCACCTTTGAAGGGAATGTAATGTTTCCAGCTCAAAGGAAAGTTAGCCCCCAGATATATCGGACCCTTCAAGATTCTGAATCGTCGAGGAGAAGTATCATATCAACTGGAACTGCCAGAGGAGATGTCAGCCATGCATAATGTGTTCCATATATTGTTACTTCGCAAATGCCTAGAAGTCCCGGAGAAGACTGAAGTTTTCAAGAACATTGATCACCAAACTATAGAGATCAACGATGACCTGACATATCCCGAAGTACCCATCTGTATTTTGGAGGAAGCCTTCAGAACCACCAGGACCCGGAGTATCAAGTTTCTCTAGATTCAGTGGAGTAACCATACTGAAGAAGAAGCTACCTGGAAGTGAGAACATTACATTAGGACGGAGTTTCCAGATCTCTTTAAATCCTAGTTTTATTTTTCTCAAATATCGGGACGAGATTTTGTTTAAGGATGGAAGGTTTGTAACATCCCAAAAATATTAAACAAGATTATCAATTCCAATCACCCAAAATTAGGGTTAACAAAAACTTCTGTTAATTAAAATCATTATGAATGCATGTGTGTATGTGATGAATGTATGAATGCATGAATGGACTTGTGTGATTGTTGTGAATAGCAAGGAATGGTTTAAAGATGAAAACAACATCATCTAAATCAAATCCAAGAAGAATCAAATCAATAGAAATTCAAAAACAAACAAAACAAGCAAATGGTCATTTTTGCCAATCTTGCTCACTAGACCACTTTGAGTGTTTATAGTCCAAGATTTCAAACAGAAACAAATCCATTTCTTTTCACCCCTTGCTAGACCAAGTGAAAGTGAACCCAATCCCACCTTGCAAACCCATAGAAACATTTGGCAACCTGATTCAAATGACAATTCAAAATTGAATCTATATCATATGGGAAGATCACCATTTATTAAAACCCAACCAAACCAGTGCACCTTGACAAATCCAAGCAACCAGAGACTACCTAGTATGTGACCATTGCACCCAACAAGTTTCATCCAAAAAGTTCAAATTTAAATCTCTTGCGGCTATTTCATCAAACACCTTCTGAGCACAAATCAAATTAAACATCAAACACTCTTGTGAGCAATGTATGTGCCAACCTTGTTCCCTCTCTAGCTCTCATTACACTCCTAGTAGATCATCTACCTTGTCTAAGCAGCTCTAGCTCACTGTGAACTCGACCATGCCATTAATGGTCACCATGGCCGAGCACACTTGCACCCCCAACGTCGACAGCATGCTACAAGGCTAACCAGCCTCGCCAACCGTGTCCAGGAAACACGCCACCATCCACCGCCACCCCCTGTCCAGCCCTCGAGCCCTGCTAGCCACTCGACCACCCAGAACGCTTGCGACCATTTTCTCTGCGACCATGCCGAGAGCGTGCCAGAGCGCCGTGTTCGACACGCTTGCACATACCGCGCCCCGCCTTTGCCTCTCGCGTACGTGATCACCACTGCCCCAGGAACCTCCCAGACAACCCCGTTCACCGCCGCGCGACCCATAGCCATTGTGCGCCATCAAAACTTCCGTTGGTGCCGCCCAGAGCGTCCACGTGTTCCGACTGAACCGCACCGCCTAGCCATCAAGCCGTTGAGCTTCACTAGGAGGCAGTGCACCGTCCCCTACCTTCGGCCATGCCATTAGCTCACTGTAACACTGACCCCGACGAGCTCCGCCCGCACCTTTCGGTTCCCTCGTCGCACTATAAATAGAGGCCTCCCCCATTCAAATTCAGCACACCATTCCACTGCCCTCTCTCTCAGAACCACCCCACTTCTTCCCCGGAGCAAGGCGAGCACCAGGTATCCGGAATTTCGCCGGAGCTTGCTGCTGCTGGAGGAGAAGGGCACCGTCGATTGGAGCCACCCCAGGAGGAGGAGCCAGTACCAGGATGATTGACGTTGTCGACTTTGTTGTTTGCCCCCATCGCCAACCATCGTTGGAGCCCTAGTGAGCCGCCACTGACCCCCACTGGCCACGCTAGGGTTTGTGCTCGTCGTGTTCTGTTCAGACGTGGACGACGACCCTCAGCCGTTGATCCTCGATCTAATCCTATGGTTATAATCGCCTCGTACCCCTTCGCACCCCCTGTCTCACTGACTGGTGGGGACAACCACTTAAACCGGCCACGCGCGCTGTGTGCAGTGGGCCGGCCCAGTTAGCACTCCTGCGCGACCCAGTAGTTTAAATTTAGATTTTTCATTTTAGTTTAAAACCTAGTTCTGTCTATAGATTCAAAATTCAATCCAGATAGTTTCACTAAACCAAATTTCATGAAACAAATTTTGTTAGAAAGGTATTGAAATTCTTAATCCAATCCCGCTGGATTCAAACGATTTGGAATTATAGATCACCTATAGTAAAAATAACAAGGCATAGACTTTTCTGCATTCAAACATTTTTTAAAATTCAACCATAAATGCTTTTGAGTTGATTCCAACTCTCAAATATCACATTTGATGAGTCCTTTCTGAATATATAAAAATATCTAGGTTTACTTACATAAATAATGGACAAGTAATAAAAGAATACCCCATAGGCATTTCTAGTCACTTTAATTAACTAAAATAAAAAGGTTAAACCTTATTAAATTGTGACACCACTTTAATCACATTCCCAAGTACTAAAATATGTGGTGATGACATGTGTCAACATGATACCATATTTTAATTGGAGAATATTAAATCTTAAGTAGTTTTTCAATGAGTAGAAATTACTTTTCTAAAATGAAATAAATAGGACTTTTTATTTAATTCATGTGATGATAGTGATGATGCTAGATCATATACTGTGAGCCTTTGTGTGCTAAATAGAAGTAGTTAAGTATTGTTTGGTGATTGTGTACCTCGTATTTATTTATAGATGCTAGTACTGGCCAAGGATACGAAGAGGAAGGAGATTACTACGAGGAAGAAGCCAAGGAGAACTTCAACCACTGCTCTGCACAAGTCAAGCTACCACTTGCATGTTACCTATGCAAGCTTCACAATACAATTTAACTTTGCAAGCTAACACTTGCAAGTTAACTATGCCAAATAGATGCCTTAGGCATATGTGATTATACCACTTGATGATACCAAATCCCAGTTTTACTCGCAAGCTTTAGTATTTTATTTCTTTATCAAAGCTCTTTATTACTTTTACTTAGTGACTTGTGAAATTTTGGAAAGATTTTAAAGGTATCATAAAGAGCATAAAACTTGGCCTAAGTTAGATAGATCTTGATGTCATCCTGAGGCATGAGATTGAACTTAGATCAGTCACACTTGATTACCACCCCTCATAAGTGTTTACCCCCAACTTTAGTGGCTAGTGCTAAGCATAAAACTTGATCACTTTAGATGGGAATACTTGGTGAAAATGATTATGAAAACCTTAGAATGAGGAGTCATTCTAATGAAATGTTTTGACATGTGTTCTGGAACACCAGATGATTTTGATGATGAAAATGTTGAGGCATGAGCCTTAGCCCTTTATAAAACTGATGGTTGTCTGGATGCGATACCATTCCAATTTTACCGTACAACCATAATACCTGAAATTGGGTAGGGCTTGACCAGAAGTTTATATACCTTAGTATGGGTTCCCTTGCAGCCGAGGTTTGAGTTGAGGCTACCTCGTGAAGATTGACCACCTGTGCAGTTCCCAAGATGACAGATGGTCATGGTTGGGAGGCCAAACTCATAGAAGAGGTGCCTATACTAGGGCGTGTAATTGAAAGGTTAGGATTGATTATCCACATACTGAGTATGGTTAATTCAGGGTTGTTCCTGACGGATGTATCAAATATTGTGGTGAAAGTGTACCACCTATACAGAGTGTTAAAGTATTCGAATAGCCGCGTCCGTGGTTATGGACAGTTGGAGTGGCCATACTATTCCTTCGTCAGATGTTTTCAAAATGACTAATGAAATGAATCATGACTTTGACTTGACCATAATAGGGTTGTGAAAGTAAAAAACTAAGTTCCCACTTAGGTGTTATAAAACCTTAAACTAGTTTTATTTGCTTCTAAACTCAGTTAGAGATAAATCTGGATTTTTGCAAAACAACCTAGAGCTTAGTATTCCTACTCAAACCACTTTACTTGTAGTGATAGTTTGCGAGTACTTAAAGAGTACTCATGGCTTTGTCCCTGGCTATTCCCGTGGCTAGACTATGAAGAGGACTGTCAGGAGGATGGACCGTAGGAAGGTTACGACTACTAGGATCATCTCCCATCGTCAGCATTGCATGTGACCATGAAGATAGAGCCTCGCCCACGCTATCGTTATTATTTTATTCCGTTGCTTGAATGTACTAAGACTGGATCCTGAGATCCTTTATTTGTTGTAAGAACTTATGTATGGTTTGTAATGGATGATGTATTGTGATATCCAATCCGTCATGTCTCGCAAAAATGGTAATCCTGGGATTGCGCTGAATGGCATAAAATGCATGTCGGATTAAAAATCCGGGTGTTAACACAATGCACCGCAAGATGAAAAAGAACCTAGACATTGCTGGTATTGTCTCCTCTTCTAAATCCTTCCCATCTTTTTCTTCCTCTCATATTAATTCAAAGATGAGTAGTGTACTTGTTTCTCTTGGTTCGAATGCTTGTGATATTTCAGTGTTAACAAAGGTCTTGAGGCAGATGGAATATGAATGGTTAACGGTTAGTCCAAAAGCTTCGACTTTGTTGAATACTACCTACGTAGATGATGAGGATGCTAATGCCACGACTGATGGTCAGCTCCTATCTCATCTCATGGGTGAAGTATTGGAGGTGGCTTTCGACGAGGAAAACTTAATTCATTATATGATCTAACAGTGTCTAGTTGTAAATATACCTCAGGTTGGAAATGTAACAAGTCTCGAAAATGACATTTTACACCAAAATAAATTATTGTTTCCCAATGAATGGTATGTTTCATAATAGCATAGGTCTTCATGACTTGGCTAAACATCTACATATCGCACATTGTTCTCGGGATCATAATTTATATTTTGTGGCTATTTCGGAGATGGATGGACGAGAGTTCTCACAAAGTCTACTTGACCGCTTATCGGGTGGCATAAACTTTTTTTGGCATTCTCGTCCACCACTTGGCCATCCTAGTGGCATCCCACTTGGCATAAGAGATGACATCATGTATATTTTTAGCTTGTTTAGAAGAAGAGTTTCGTATTAAACTCCATATCTGTATTAAAGCTAATAATTTCACATGGAGCCCGGTTGCTGTGTATGGTGATGCACAAGATGCTTTCAAGGCTGATTTTCTTCGTGAGTTGGTGAACCTAGCAAAATATAATCCATACCTATTCTTATAGGGGGTGATTTCAATTTTATTTGATTTCCATCAAGAAGAGTAAAGGCCGGTTGACGATCATTGGTCGTTCCTTTTTAATGTTGTCATTGACAGTCTTAACTTAAAGGAAGTAACCATGATTGGACGACAGTTTATTTGGGAAAATAGCCTACCGGAACCGACATACAAAAATCTAGATCGCGTATTGATGGACTCATATTGGGAAGAACATTTCCCCTAGTATCGGTACATGCTCTAGAACGTATTGAGGCTCTTCCATACCATGCTCCCATCGTGCTGATCACTGGTATACATAGGGCTCCATATTGTCGTCCGTTCAAATTTGAACTTGGATGGTTACATCGGGTCGGTTTCCAAGATATGGTCAAAGATGTTTGGGAAAGACTAGTGACGGGTATTACTCCCATTAAAAGGTGGAACAACAAAGTTCGAGAGACACGCAAACACCTCGGGGGTTGGGCTCATCACACAACCGGTATTCTTAAAAATAAAAGCAGCGACTCTTGTCCAGTATTGATGAGCTCAAAGCATTCGCAGAAATTCGTTTGTTATCTCCGCAAGAAGTTGAGATTAAAATCTAGTCGAATGCGGAAATAGCACGGCTTCTACGCGAAGAGGAACTCAAATGTTACCAACGTTCCAAGGCTCAATTTATTTTTCATGGGGATTTTAATACTAGATACTTCCATAGTATTTCCAATGGCAGACACCAAGAAGAAACTTATTCGATCCTTAACGCAAGATAAAGTTGGAAAAATTGAAGACATGTGTCATGGTGGTGGCACGGCAGATGCCATGGGTAAAGTTGGGGGCCGTTGTGCACTAGTGGGATCCAGGGAGGGAAGATGTAGCGATTTCTACACACAGAAAACATGAGCTAGATCTTTACTCAGTTTAAGATATGCTACAATGGCTCCTCGAGCTATATGAGCAAGAGGAAGAAGAAGAGCACTGCTAGTTCTAAGTGAGAATGAATCGATTCCTCTCACAGGAAGCCTTATCTCACCTTATAAAGAGGTGGCCAGGTTACATCTAGGGCTGAAATGGACAGCATATTCATGGAAGATGCTCGTCCCAAAATAGTAACTCGGCGGGAGCCTTTCTGTGTCTCCCTTCTATCGGTGGCAATAACCTAGAGCCCATGACATATGATCCTCGGGCTCAAGGACTATCACCTCCGTGACCCTCTTCTGCTTCTTTGTCCCATGTCTCTTGTCCGTAGCGCTTGGCACTGTACAGATTACTGAGGGAGAGACATTGCATAGTGTTGACTTCGGGGTTCGACTTCTCCTTCTCGAGCAAGCTTCCCCATGACTCGGCCAAGCCCTAACCTGAAGGGAATATGCCCTGAGAGGCAATAATAAAGTGTTTATTATGTGTATTCCAAGTATATGATAGATGTTTATTTTGCATGCTATAATTGTATTAATACGGAAACGTTAATACATGTGTGTTTAATAAACAAACAGAAAATTTCTAGTTATGCCTCTCTCATAAACTAGCTCGTTGATTAACAAGATGATCAAGGTTTCCTGATCATAGACATTGGATGTTGTTAATAACGGGATCACAACATTAGTGTAATGGTGTGATGGACATTCATCCGAAGTATAGCATTACGATAAAAGTCATTGAGTTTATATTGCTATAATAACTTATGAAGTGATCCTAATCCTTAGACCATGAGATCATGTCAATCACTAACACCGGAAGAGTTTCTTGATAACATCAAACGTCACACCGTAAAAGGGTGATTATAAAGATGGATTCAGAACTAATAAAGTGTTATGTTGAGGCCCATGGATCGAGAGTGGAATTTGTTCATCCCGATGACGGATAGATATACTCTGGGCCCTCTTGGTGATATCACATTGGTTAGCTTGCAAGCAAGTGATTTGATCACTAGAATGTTATATCATGGGAACGAGAAAAGAGTGCATGTCAGTAATGAGATCAAACTAGGTATGGAGATACCGATGATCGAATCTCGGACATGTAATATATCGTGAAACAAAGGGATTAAGATACTAGCGTAAAAGGTTCCGACGATCACAAGAAAGTCATCGTTGAATGTGTGGGAGTCAGTATGGGTCTCCAGATCCCACTTCTGATTATTGATCCGAGAGGGGTCTCGATCATGTCCGCATTATTCACGAACTATAGAGTGACACACTTAAGAGACACCGACATCTAATTGGAGCAAAAGTTTCATGCTGAAAGAATGAACAAGCGCAGGAATTTATTTCACTAGATACCGAAATAGGTTTTCGGGTGAAATTGCATAAAGTGGTTATGCATGTGAAATAGAATTCTAGCAAGGGGTTATATGTGAATGTTTGTCATTAAATTAATTGACAAAATTCTGAATAAATAAAAAGAGTTTTATTTAATGAGAGTTTGCATTAAATTTGGTGGAAATTTAATTGCAAGTTTGAGTGGGATTTTGAGTGGAGGAAAATGAAGAGGTTTTTTGTGAGTGGAGTGTCCACCCACATGAATGAGGGAGAGGTGGGGGAACCCTCATGCCCCCTTGGGCTGCCCCCCTCCCCTATATAAGGAGACCCTCCTCTCACTTCTCACTCACACCTCCTCGTGAAGGATCTCTCTCCCCCTTTAGAACTTATTCCCCATGGTCTCGGACTAGCGAGATACATGTTCCCGGTGACTATTCGGCAAGAAAGAGTTGTGCTTCCGCTGCATCGCTGGAGTGAGGAGGCGGAGGTTTCTCGGTGCCTCGAACGTGTGTGCGAGCATGGATGCGCTGCTGATTTGCGGCGCTAGGACTTCCTCTCGATCTTGAGATCGGCAAGAGATCGTCTACATCAACCACGAGTCAAACTTGTTAAGATTTGTCGGTCTTCAAGGGTATGTTCTCTACGGATATACATCCGCCCGTTGTTTGTATCTATTAGATAGATCTTGGTACATAGTTCACATCGTAGGAAAATTTTTGTTTTCTATGCTGCGAACCCTACATAACCTGCATATACTAAGTGTACTAGTTGTGCGCCGACATAACCCATATGTCAGTCGAGTCAGGTCTTAGTTGCTTGACTCGGGTTAAGCCAGACCTTACTCGACTGACCTCTATATAATTCGGCCGGGTCATTCTCTGACCCAATCCAGATCCTTGAAGGCTTTTCCCTTCTACCTTAGCTTGACCATACCTAGGGTCATCCCCCCGGCATTATTCCCCAAAGCTGGTGCGGTCTTGGCGACTTTAGTTGGCAAGGATACAATAGGTTCTAGACATTTGGTTCCTATGCATATGTTTTCCGAATTATACTTCGGTCGGCTCTTTCTTTTAGGTGCACCTCTCTTTACATCTTGTTGTTTTTCCGACTTGTTTTGATTCATTCTGAGGTATGACTCGTTCTCTCGAGCTAGTCTTATTCATCTGGGTCACTTCTTTAGATTCTCTTGTAAGTTTCATCCTACGTGTCTCAATCATTGCACTTTTGCCTCATTTTTTGTACCGCTACAACGTTCACTGACATGAGAACAGTGATTACCGCGGGCGGTCACACCAGAGCAGCGCCTCTTCGGTCGTCGCAACGGTTATGGCGGCCGAATCACCTCCTGCACCGTGTGACCCGATGTGTTGCTCCATTCCGCGCTTGCCAGCGCACGATACACGCGTGTACACTCAATTGTTGCGCACCCACGATCCCATTACTGCTAGCGGTTTGTGGTTATAAATGGGGGAAGTAGGGGAAAATGCTTGCTCACTTTCCCCACTCCCCTCTCCTTGATCTTCCTCCTTGCGACTCAACCGTTGAGCCCTGCTCCACACGACCACGCTGCTGTTTTTTGGTCCCGCACCACCGTGCTGCACACTCACCCTGAGCATTTGCTCTGGTCCTTCATCTCTACTACTGTCATGCTCTTCGTCACCGCGATGGGGCCATGGACATCTAGACCTCTCCCTGCCGCCAGCGTTTTATCCTCCATTGATTCTTCTGACGAAACCATGTTGAGCTCGCACACGGCACTGTCGTCAGAGAAGAGGATGCCATTACGGTCCTGGAGCACGGTTCGTGGCAAGGATCTACGGTCACTCGGCGAGAGATCGAGTGGCTTCACAAGACCCGCTGTATCCTCGCCGAGGTAAGGTATCGATTACCCGGCCCAGAGGCCTCCCCCATCATAGAGGCCTACGGATACGTAGTTTTCATGTCGCATTTTGCTAGAGGATTCAGCCTCCCCCTTAGCGATTTTGCTAAAGGTTTCCTAGAGGTCTTCAGCCTCCAGCCTCATCATTTATTGGCTAATGCTATTGCCTCTTTGTCGGCTTTTATATCGTCTTCTGAAGGATACTTCCGCCTTTGGCCTTTCGTAGTTGTTTGGTCCAAATTCTTCCAGATCCGAGCCAATGTCGTGCCGGATAAATATCTGCTTCCCTCCGTGAAGAACAGTGGCGTGGAAGATAAGATTCAGTTGCCTGCCTTCTCAGTCGGCACTCCTTCTAGGAAGAATTGGAACTACAACCCGAAGAAAACCGATGCCCTTCCGAGGCATTCGAGCTCTGACTCAAGGAGCTGACTCGGGCTGGACTTCATGGTGAAGACTTGATGGCTGCTTTCATTCGCAGCCGAATCTTCTCCTTCCAACAATGATCGCATCAGATCTGCTACATGAGCGGTCCTCTCGACCAAAACCGAGTTTCCATAGTCAAGCTCGAGGACGACAAGATTCAAAAACGCGTCTGAGCTATTTTCGAAACCGATATGGCTGAGGACTAGAAGTGGGTCATGAAGCCCTTTACCCATGGCAATCCTCCTTCCCAGGTAACTTAAACCTGAATCATTTCATCCGAATTATTTTTCTTTGTCATTCCGTTGAGGGCTTAGCTAATTTATGCTTGCTCTTCCTATAGAAATCTGAGGAGAAAACTTCAGAGGATGCTGAGCTGTTTGCTCTTCCTTGGAGCAAGGACCGCGACACTCCAGACAACAGGGAACTATATTCGGAGGAATTCATCCCAAAGCCCGAGTCTGCTACCGTTCATACTCTAGGAAAAGCTTCCACCCATGCCGACGAAGGTGACTCAGACGAAGTCCTAGTTCTCGAGGTAGTTGCTATGATGCCTATCTCTTACGCATATGATAGATGTGAGATTCTACACATTTTTATGGCTGCTATCAATGGTTGTTGTTTGGATTTGATGGTTTTCCCGCTTTACCTAACGTTAATTATTCGGTAGCGAAGAAAACTTGGGTTTTAATGTGTGTTTCAGGTTCTAACACATCAACAGAGGGATTTAACAGCAAAAACACAATATTTAGGAGAAAACAAGCAAGTCCCTTTTTGGAAGCAATCGAGGGGAATTTACTACAAGTTTAACAACCAACTATACAGGCCACATCCGTATAGTTGCCTTCTTACAGTTGCCATCTCCTTCGTCTTATTAAAAGGGACAACTTTTGTGAAGAGGCCAAGGTCGAAAACAGAACACACGAGCCGTCATACCATCCAGAAGGGAGAGAGAAGGGATCCGGAGAAGAACGGGAAGACGTTATTCATCTCGCTCCGTGATCTTTGATCTCCTAGCCACCACACCTCCATAGCCATTACTTGCACTTGAGAGAGAGAGAGAGAGAGATCCACTTTGCAAGATTAGGGTTTGAGATTGTTCTTCCTATCTTGAATTGTATTGGATTTGTTTCTATTTCTTATTGTGGATCTCCACAGTAATATCGAGAAGAACTCCCTTTATTTAATTATATTGATGATGCTCTCTTCTCTCATGTGTGAGTAAGTTACCTTGGGCGTGGGAGATGTAGGGGATTGTCAAGATGTGATGTGCCTACACAATTTCCATCAAGTTTGTGGTTAATTCTAATTGTTATATTATGTGTGCTTGACTATTTGTGGGATGCTTAATGCTTGTTGTCCAATTAAGGGCTCAGACAACTTGATGCTTTGTTCTACAAAGATAAGATCTTGTTTTCTAGTGGACCAACGACCCTCAAGTGACACGGGGATATCAATGGGAAACTAGTTTAACTTGAGGATAACGGGGAACCACCAAGCTTATTACATTAGTCCGATCCAAGCAGCTTAATTGCTAAGCAACCTAAAGGATCTTAATTTTCTAGCGACTGACCATGGTTGTGGTAAATAGGCTAGTAGGATTATTGAAGTTGGGATGAAATCTACCAAGAGGAGTTCTGGCTAATTATGGGTTGGTCACCAACAAACGTACTTATAAGATTATAATTGTTACACTTATCTCTCATTCACCAGCACATTCACTATCACTAAGAACTGAAACTTCCCGTGCCTACTTCATCATCTGCATAAAACAACAAAAAAATCGTCCTTTACTTTTTATGCTTTTTATTTTTGAAGTTTACATTTTAGCTTTACTTACGTACTTTCATTTACACCCAGATTCCATTCTTATTCCCAACACTTGCGGTCAATTCACTTAAAGACCTGTGACAACTTCGGGTGCGACAGAGACTTCACCAATAAACATTTACCTTTGGGATCCCTGTGGGACCAATATCTGAACTTCGAAACTAGCTACAAACGATCTATGCACTTGCAGTCATCAAGATATTTTCTGGCGCCGTTGTCGGGGAGCTAAGCACTAAGTGTTTTGTCTCTTGACATTTCAGGTGTTACTGTTACAAGATGTTCTCCCTATGAGATAAAGGGTCTACACGTTCAGGTAGGACTTATCTACCAGATTATTTTGAATGCGTGCCTACTCAAAGGCGCGAGGAAATTATTGAAAAACTTTTGAGATCGAATAGAGTTGAAGTTGACAACTTAAGTGACTTCATGGAAATAATGTCCATTCATAGGACAACACCAAAGAAACCCGAGAAGACTCTCAGATAATATAGTGCTCCAAACTCTGCATTTCTTAAACAACCTATAGAATTTCCTAATACTGGAGTTAGGGAATATCGATTTGACGGTTAAATTATTAAAATATTGCAGGAAAAGGCTTTTAGTGGGAGGGAAGATGATGACCTAGGAAGGCATCTTAGAGTGTTCGACGATGTGATAACATCACTTGGACCAAAAGGTTTGCCAAAAGAATTCTCTCATCTGAAATTATTTCGTTGGTCTCTCAAAGGTAAAGCTCTAGATTGGTTATATTCTCTCGCTCGCCATTATATTAAATGTTGGGAAAACTGGATCATCAAATTCATAAACATGTTTAATCCTTTTGCAAAGGTAACGAAACTTAGAAAGAATATAGGAAATTTTAGTCAGAAAGTGGGATAAAACTATCCACAAGCCTAGGAAAGATTTTTTGGAATCATCAATAGTATCCCTAATCATGAATATTCTAAGACAACTGTTTGCCACTTATTTTACCACGGTCTTAATACCCAATGCAGAGAATTGCTAGATTCATCGGCAGGAGGATCGATAAATACCTTAAATATTAAAGCATGTTTGGAATTAATGGATACTAGGTCTAAGAATGATTCTTTATATAATCCCTATTTTGGCACTAAGTCGAAAAAGGGAATACTTCATATAAATCATGATCTTATGCCTGAAGTGCGTAAAACCATGAAATAAAAAGGTATACCTTCAGATCTTGTCAAGTAAAACAAAGTAGATTTCTTACAAGTTTTAACTGAAGAGGATGAAACTAGAAAAGTTTTTCAAAGATTGAAACATCGACAGACAAATTCTTATAATAACCTGCATAAGAAATTTCAAAGACATAAAAAGATTTTGGCCGAACTTACAGAAAATTATGAGGAAATTGGCCAAGAAATAAAATTGTTTAACAAGTACCTCAGTATGATTGAAACCCAATGTGAACAAATAGCGTCTCGTTATCAAATTTTTCTTTGTAATGATATAAATATTCCTGTTTCTACTAATGTCGTTACAAGAAGAGGTGCAGTTGTTAAAGAACCATTAGGACCACCGGAATATGAGACTGAAAAAGACCGAAAGGAAAAAGCCTTACTTAAAGCAAGTCAGGAAGATGATACATTGGTGGATCCTCAAGATGAGACTGCTCAAGACACGTAAGATCAAACCTCAGAGCAGAAGAACGATGAACATGATGATATTTATAATTCTGATGTAGAATCTGTTCATCTAGAAGAAGAAAAAGACACAAGCAAAGAAGATGAAGTTGTTGCAAAAGAGAAAAATAAAAACGATAAGAAACAGCAAAAGAAAGCTACTAAAGAACCTGATCCTCCACAAAAGGTAAAAGCCAAAGGTAAGAAACTTCCATTTCCAGATCGTAAAAAGAAAACACCAGATCCAGTAATTTATGAATCTTTCACAAAGGCACTTAATAAACTTCGTTTAGAAATTCCATTTGCGGATGCGATTGAAGTGCCTGGTTATGCTAAATTTCTTCGTGATATTCTTAATAGAAAGAAAGAGATAACTGAAACTATTACCATGGTGTCTAGTTACCCTGCTAATGGGAGATTACTGTCTAAGTCAGGAGATCCCGATATACCGACTATTTCATGTTCAATAGGAAAACCTGATATTCATAATGCTTTATATGATTTAGGTGCAAGAGTTAGTGTAATGACATAGTCTCTCTATAAGAGGCTAGGATTGGGGGAATACTCCCCCACTTCTATCACTTTAAAGATGGCTAACAAATCCACCAAACAACTAGTTGGTATGATTGAGCATGTTCTACTTAGAATAAATGAGCATGTTATTCCCACCGACTTCATTATTCTTGAAATGCCGGAAGATGAAAGATTATCTTTAATACTTGGAAGACCTTTTCTTAGCACTACAGGAGCATTAGTTGATTGTGCTGCAAGGAAAATAATCTTCAATGTTTATGATGCCAAATACTACAGTATTTTCCAAAGAAACTAGAAGCAGGAGAGAGGTATGTTCCACCAGCAAAACGAGTTCATGTGGTAAGTGCATTTGATAAAGGACAACCGAAGGTAAGAATTCAAGAACAGAAAAGAGGTTGAAATATTCAACCATCTCAATAAAATTCTTAATGTGAGTCAACCCATTCTTTCAATAAAATAGATTGGAATTAGATAATAAAATTGTTCATCATGTTCCTACAAATTTTTCACAGACATTTTTGCGCAAGCGCGCCCGTAAAAATGCAGATGTAAAAAAGTAGCAGAAATATCGACGAAACAAGCATAGATTTAGAGTAGAAAATAAAGTTCGAGTTTTATCTGTAGAAACTAGCTCAATATTATTGTCCAAATTAAAAAAATGCATCTCTAAAAATTTTGGTGAAAAATCATGCTACAGAAGGATTAACGAGCAACTATACGGCCGGAATAAAAATTCCCGCCATATAGTTGCGACCGTATAGTTATCGACAAAATTCTAAAAACTTGGCGTTTGGATACAGAAAGGTTGACGACCAACTGTACGGCGAGACCATCTGGTCTAGCCATATAGTTGTGACTGTATAGTTGTGATCTGGCGAAGGGAAACCCTAACCCTCGCCGCTGCCACAACTATACGGCGGGAGTTACCCGACCCGGTTGTATAGTTCCCGCCATATAGTTTGGTTTGACCACTTAAACAGGTCGGGGCAGGGCCATCTTCTTCATCCCCTCATTATTTTTCTCAACCTCTCTCCAAAACTCTCAAAACCTCTCAAGAACTCTCAATTCTTCGCGAATTTTGTTTGTTTGAGTGGGGGAATCGATAGATCGGTATGTTTCTCTCCCTATCCATGCTTTATTTTTAGAATTCCATGGCTGAAATCTTCTCATTGAATTAGTGGATGAACTCAAGCTTGGTTGATTTTCTACTTTAATTTTTCACGTTAGTATTGAATTCCTCCACGTAGAATCGCTCATATATCATGTAGAAACTATATGCCTGAGGTTTTATGTTGAAATTTCTCAGTGCATCAAGATGAAAAAGCTCGATAGTATCTTTTGCAAGAGCTCGATAGTATCTTTTGCAAGAGCAAGCGTCAACATGGTGAGGGCTCGGGGCTCCGGGCTGAGCTCGACAACAAGTTTGCCATGGTATTGGCAAGGAAGGTGCTACCCACACGATGGGCTGACAATGGCTTCCTCAACTAAACCGGGTTGAAGGGGGCCTTCGACTACCTGTGTGCAAATGCAGGCTCGCCGGTCTCGCCAACGCTAGCCACCACACTTACGAAGGGCTCAACCATGAGTTCCTCGCCTCCTTCTATGATGACTACAGGGAAAAAGGTAATGCATGCATCATAAATTTAGCCGTTAACCAACGGTCATATCAAATTACCTATCAACAATTTTGCGATGCTTATGGATTCCCTCAAGAGGGACAACCAACTGTTACAAACCTGTATAGCACCTCGAGTGCAAGTGCCTGGGAGGTTGTTTCTGTTCATGGTGGCAGGGACTTATACCAGAAGAAAATGTCCACCATCCAGAACCCAGCCATCCACTACTTTGCTATGTTTCTTGCTAACACCTTGTTAGGAAGAGGAGATACCGGCTCAATGGCCAACAGAGATATGGCCATGATCACCAAGGCGTTCTTCCCTGGTGCGCCACAGAGTCCCACTCCTGCAGCACTATTCCTCCAGCACCTCCGCCACCAGAGCAACAAGACAAAAGGTGATATTTGTATCGGTGGGATGGTAACCCACCTAGTCCAAGCACTTGAAATTGCAATTCCTATTGCACAACCTGTTGATGGCTCCATACTTATGGATGTCAGATATGTTACTGCTTGTGGCTTCCTCGGTGTTTACCGAGTAAACATGAGGCTCCGAGCCTATCGGTTTGGTTATCTTAATGATGTGCAGGAGGGTCAGCATTGCCTTGCATGCAAACCTTCGAGGTTCAAGGAAGGGACAACTGGATCCTCGCCAAGGATCAAGTGCCTAAAATTATGGCGGAGCTCTATCCGGACTCCGATGAAGAGGAAGAAGGAGGGCAGCAGGAAGAGCAGGAGCAGGAGCACAATCCTGCTTGGGAAGGACAGCAGCAGCATGAGGAGAAGCACTGGGACCAATGGCCCAATCAGCCAGAACAGCAACATGGATTCAACAACGTCCCCTATCAAGAATTTTTGCAGCTCAACCAGCGCGTTGGCAAGATTGATCAGACTCTTCATGGATTTAGTGATGATGCTAGTGCTTTAACTCACACCTTTGGTAACTTTATGACCTACTTCCCTGACTACTACCAGCAACACTAGCAGCCACCGCCAAACAACGGCAACAACTAAGCATGGCAATAGCCTAAGGATGGGGGAGGTTTTGAAAACCTCCAAACTTGCATTCATATTTTTATTTCTTCTTTTGATTTGTTTTCTTTTCCAAAATAGCATGTTTACTTTCAGCTTGCATTATTAAAACCCAAAACACAAAAACAATTAGTGTAACTTTGAATTTCAATTTGTTTCTTTGTTTTTCTCGGAGATTGCTCAATTTCTTGTGACTTGGCAATAGGGAAATATAGAGAGGATTTGACTCAAGTACGAGAACGAAGCAAGCAAGAGAAGGTATCGCATTCCTTTCATCACCTCTCTTGCAATTTTAAATTGATCTTATAATTATTTACTCGCTTGCACTTAAGTCACTCCCCACCTAGCTTGTTATCCTATAAATTATATTCCCTTGCTAGTGTCCACTTTTAGCTTTGAAACCTTGAGCAATGAACTTGGTTAAATATTTCCAACATTTTTACAACAAGAAAAAGCATCCAAGAGATGACTTGAGTCCATGTTTATCCCAAAAGATTAGATTTTAGAAACTACTCAACCCCATTGAGCCTAATGTAAATAGACTTGATAGCACCCCAGAATGAAATTGTCTGATAAAATGGATACTTCGAAGTAGTAGAGATTATGCCACTGCTTTTTCTAATAATTATAGTAGGATATTGCTTTATGCGTGTCACTACAAATACTGCCGTACTCCTTGGGGAAATATTAACTCCGCTAGCCAATGGACGATCTAAATGTGGGAAACCACTTGATTTCAGCTCTGAGTTATGTAAACTTCTGCAGATGCAAAGCTATGACGTGCAAAAATTTTAGTCTCCTCGTGGTTTTACGTCCCAAGTGAAGTTGTAGTACTCCTCTGACCCACTATTGCTCAACAGCTATCTATTGGCATGGCCACGAGTGTGCAACACAACCCTAATTAACATGTTAAAAATAGTGGCATGATTTCTCTATGAAAAGAGTTGAAGTTTTTGAAAAACAAGGAAAGGAAAAAGGTTCTTTGAGAGTCTTGAAATTTTGTCGTGGGAGTATATGAGTTGTTCTTAAATTAAATATTCTTGGTGCAAACTTGAGTACTTTTAAATGATTAATGGAATAAGAGCAAAAAGTTTTCATCTCTCAATAAGAGAGAGACCCAAAAGATTTGTTCACTTTCCTAGCTAAACTCTCGACACTCGCTCGTGCATATGATTTATTTTCTAGCAAGATATGCGTGGTTAAGAAGTGAACTCAGTGCAATCTTGTGAATACCTGTATGATCAATTTTAAGGTTGTAGGAAACATGAAGGAAATAATTTGACACCAATTCAAGCTTGTAAATTCTTCTATTTCAGTTTCGTATCTCCGCTATCCTTTCTTATTTCCTTGTCACTCGAGGACGAGCAACACCTAAGCTTGGGGGAGTTGATAGCTATGAGATTCTACACATTTTTTATGGCTTCTATCAATGGTTTTTGTTTGGATTTGATATTTTTCCCGCTTTACCTAACGCTAATGCTTCGGTACCAAAGAAAACTTGGTTTTTAATGTGTGTTTCAGGTTATGAACATCAACAAAGGGATTTAACAGCAAAAACACAATATTCAGGCGAAAACAAGCAAGTCCCTTTTTGGAAGCAATCGAGGGGAATTTACTGCAAGTTTAACGACCAACTTTATAGGCCATCGCCGTATAGTTGCCATCTCCTTCGTCTTATTAAAAGTGACAACTTTCGTGAAGAGGCCAAGGTCGAAAACAGAACACACGAGCCGCCATAGCATCCAGAAGGGAGAGAGAAGGGATCCGGAGAAGAAGGGGAAGACGTTCTTCATCTCGCTCCACGATCTTCGATCTCCTAGCCACCACACCTCCATAGCCATTACTTGTACTTGAGAGAGAGAGATATCTCCACTTTGCAAGATTAGGGTTTGAGATTGTTCTTCCTATCTTGAATTGTGTTGGATTTGTTTCTATTTCTTATTGTGGATCTCCACAGTAATATCGAGAAGAACTCCCTTTATTTAATTATATTTATGCTGCTCTCTTCTCTCATGTGTGAGTAAGTTCCCTTGGGCGTGGGAGATGTAGGGGATTGGCGAGATGTGATTTGCCTACACAATTTCCATCAAGTTTGTGGTTAATTCTAATTGCTATATTATGTGTGCTTGACTATCCATGGGATGCTTAATACCTGTTGTCCAATTAAGGGCCCAGAAAACTTGATGCTTTGTTCTACATAGATAAGATCTTGTTTGCTAGCAGACCGGCGACCCTCGAGTGACACGGGGATATCAATGTGAAACTAGTTTAACTTTGATATCCCGCCCATCGAATCAACAGTTGCCGAGGCACAAGATACCTAAGACCCGGTTCCATCTGCATTAATTGCTCCACCTGCCGCACCGGACTCTTCTTCCGGTGCTCCTAGTTTGGCTCGGCCCATCGAATCAACAGTTGCCGAGGCACAAGTTACCTACGACCCGGTTCCATCTGCATTAATTGCTCCACCTGCCGCACCGGACTGTTCTTCCGCTGCTCCTAGTTTGGCTCGGCCGATGAAACCAGAACCAGTTGTCGGGCCTCCAGCAAAAACCAAGAAGAATGAGACAGATAAATCCAATCCTGCTGCAAGGAGAGTTGCGTCGAGCTCTTCCCAGGGCAAAATCGCCGAGATGTTGCAAAAGGGGGGCTCTTCCAATGCCTCGGAGTCTGCTTCCACTGTCGGCACACAAATGGTTCTTCATAAGATGCCAGCGGCCGAGGTAGATGCCCAACTTGTTAAAAAAAAGGTAGATGCCCAACAAGAGCGAGAGGCCAAGGGCAGATGTCTACGCACTTCTATTCTTGTAGACAGTTGTTGGGCCTCCAAGTGCAGAGGTTTGTAGAACAGCAGCAAGTTTTCCCTTAAGTGGATTACCCAAGGTTTATCGAACTCAGGGAGGAAGTGGTCAAAGGTATTCCCTCTCAAGCAACCCTACAATCAAGATACAAGAAGTCTCTTGTGTCCCCAACACACCCAATACACTTGTCAAGTGTATAGGTGCACTAGTTCGGTGAAGAGATAGTGAAATACAAGTGGTAACGGTGCCAGAAAATAGCTTCTGACTTGTTGTTGACGTGGGCTAACGTGTGTGAGAGAGGTAAAGACTAAAGCAAGCAAACATGCAACAGATCTAGATGCAAACGGTGTTTCAATGCTTAGAAACAAGGCCTAGGGGTCATACTTTCACTAGTGAACACTCTCTCATATAAATATCTTCTCTTAATGATACTACTCTTAACTACTCTCCGGTTGGACACTCTGATCCATCGTAGGCCTACAAAAGCACACCTCAAAGTCGGCCTTCCCCAATCTAGATAACCCCACACTGTCACCTTGAGCACTAGATGGTTCCAACAAACACCACAATTTCATAAAGACATCCAACTCCAAATATAACTCATAACAAATATATATATATGTAGTCTAGCTTAAGTGCCACACACGGAGCGCACGCTCTCACTTTCACACACGTGGGGAAAAGCATAGATCTATTAAAGCGCATTGAGTATTTATGTAGACTCTAGACTAAGTGCCACCATGGCGTGCACGCTGTCACTTTCACACACATGGGGAGAGCAGAGATCTATTGAAGCACTTGAGTAGCAAGGTAGATCTACTTGATTACAATGCTCATGACCACAACATGATCATGCATAGAGAGAGATCAACACATAGCTACCGGTAGAGCCCTTAGACTCGAGGAAGAAATACTCCCTCCTCATCATGGGAATCAGCAAAGGTGATGAAGATGGCGATGGAGATCGATGGAGATGGCTCCGAGGGCACTTCCCCGTCCCGGCAGGGTGCCAGAGCAGAGACTTTATGTCCCCGAATCTCCCCTTCGGTGGCGGCGGCGCTACGGAGGTTTTCATGGATTTCTTCTGGATGACTTAGGGTTTTCTCCCTGGGGGCTTCTTATAGGCGTAGGAGGCAAGGTCGGTGGAGGTCCAGGGGTCCCACACCCCATGTGGGTGCCACTAGGGCTGGCCCGCGCCTAGGGGGGTGCGGCCACCCTGGTGTCCTCCTCCAACTCTGCTTCGTGGTTCCGTGTTGCTCCCGGAAAAATAATGAATTTGGATTTTGTCTCGTCCAATCCCGAGAATATTGATTTTCTGCCTTTCTGGAACCAAAAACAGAAGAAAATAGGGAAATGGCACTATGGCATCTTGTTAATAGGTTAGTACTAGAAAACATATAAAAACACCTCAAAGTGTGGACAAAGCAAAGAAAAGTAGATACTAAACAAGCACGGAACATCAAAAATTATAGATACGTTTTTGACGTTTCAAGCATCCCCAAGCTTAACTCCTGCTCGTCCTCGAGTAGGTAAGTGATAAAAGAATAATTTTTGAGGTGACATGCACCATCAAAACCAAGATCAAACCATATGCAAGAATTGAAAGTTGGGATCAAAGAACTCTAAACATGTGCATGAAAGATGGAGTTCTAACAATAAGACATAGCAACTATGCTGCAACATGAAAGGCTACAAACAAAGATCATGAATAACATGCATTGAAAAATGTTTGTTTGTTTCACATACAGAAAACATGGCATAGTGGCACTCAACTTGTCCCTCATAGAGTAGCAAATAGATGCATAGGACACCTTCAAAGTTCATAAGAGTGACTACATACAAATAGCACAAGAACAAGTAATATCAACAATATGCATCAATCAATAAGTTTTGGGACAATGCACATAGAACTAAGAATGGCAACTATGCTCTCTTAACTGGTGCCTAAAGGTATAAGATGGAGACTCAATATAGTGGAAGAAAGGCCCTTCATAAAGGGAAGCAGGGATTTCAAGTTTCAAAAAGAGCTTCCAAAAATTATGGTACTTGTTTAGCTTTCAGCCCTCATTGCCCCTATCATAAGCATCTTGAAGTGATTAAGGTTAAAGTGAACAAACTATGGAGTATATGCTTGTCAAAGTACAAGTTTGCAATCTCATGTCCCTTGAATACGAGGGCCACACCTCATGGTACTCAACTTCAGTCACCTGTACATTCTTGTCATAGTAAGTACATGCGTATCATGGAGAACTGCCAACGGGGTACCCCTTGCACATGGTACATGAGCTATCCCATAACCAAAATGACAAGTCAAGCAGACAATGAGCATCCCGGCGATCTTTTTATTTACTATGTGCATATAATTTTATTGAGGATGCTTCACAGATAGCTCATTATGGTGATGCTGCAAGTTTCCACCATGATTAGGCATGGCCAGGCGTTTCTCTAACACAAAATACATAACTCCATGGACTTACAAGATTCCTATTTATTTCACACCGGCGACATCCATAGACAAAATAGCATGATATCAACTGTGTACAAAGTACAAGTGCAATGTTGAAAACGTTACCCATGACAGCATGGTTCTGCTAATTCCAACGTATAAGTGCAAGCATATAAAACTTAGATGACACAACGGTTCAAGTTTATTAGGGGCAAGGAATATAAAATGTGCCATCAAGTTTGTGAGAGCTTTAATCACTAAGTTTTCACATAACAAAATACTTTTTAATTGGAAGATAGATGAAAACAAGAATATACTAGGAATGGTGTAACACACCATGCATAGGAATTTATAGTGGACACTTTGGAATAACTTGGTTTCTTGGGAGTTGGATGCATGAGTAGGGCTTACTCATACAAGTGGAGGCTAGCAAAAGACTAGGAGCGACCAACTAAGAGAGCAATAATTGCCATAATCATGCAGAGCGACAAAACATTACTAATCAAAGCATCAAGTGGTACTACAAGTCAAGGACTAAATGATCATAGAGGCTATGGTGACTTGTTCATAGTCATAACATGGTGTGAGCATGTGCCAAGTCAACCCAAACAAAGCATCAAAGGAGAATACCACAATACTATGCTTTTGTATGCTAAAACAATGCATGATTCTTTCAAGGCACATTAAGCAATCCTAATTCTTTGGAACAATTAATGCTACAACAATAATCACTAAGCATAAGGTAAAAGCAACACCTAGCATGACATGATAAAGTCTAAGTCACAGTCAAAACAAGCTCCCTTTTGTACCACTTAAGCGTGAAGCTTTCTACTCTTTCCAACACCAAACAACTTATTTGAAACAACTCACAAAAATAATAATCAATAAAGACCATTGAGCTTGTCTCACAAATCCACAAAGAAGAACTAAAAAGTTCTAAGCATAAAGCACTAGAAAACTAAGGCTAAACATAGTGCTAGCAAAAGAGAACACTCATAAACCAATAAGAGTGAAAACTAGAGTGTTCTAAACAATGAAAATAGAGTGTGTCTCTCTCCAAAAGAAGTGTGTTGTGATCCAACAAACTTTGTTCAAGCAAAATAAGCAAACAATAACCAAAAATGAAAACTAAGACACTCCAAGAACAACACAAATGTGCATGAAACAATAAAAACGAAGTGTCTAGAAAGACCTGCGATTTTTATTGATGAAGAAGGGGATGCCTTGGGCATCCCCAAGATTTGACGCTTGTACCTCTTGAATATTTCTTGGGGTGACATGGGGTGGCATCCCCAAGCTTGAGCTTTTTTCCATTCTTCATCCCATTACATCATTCTCTCTTTACACCTGAAAATTTTCCTTCATTCAAAACTTCACACAATCTTCATTAGCAACATTAGTGTATTCAAAACATAATAGAACTTTGGGTTTATCTTTAGAATAGAAAAACTTTCACTAAAAACACAAGCTACTATAGCAATTCCCTCAAAAAGCTCAATTTCCCAAAAAGAACCCAAAAAGGAATCAATAAGAAGCAAATGCAAATAATGGCAGAAATCTGTCAAAACAGACCAGCAGGTAGAAACCGATTTTTTCGAAGATATTATGTTGCTCAAATCAAAAAGTGTTGAACTAACAAAAGTTATCTAACATACTGGGGGATTTATTTGAAAATTTTCAGCTCAATCTGACTTGACTCCTCATGAATTTTTATGGTGGAGGACAGAAATCTGTTTCGGGACAGCAACTCCCCAAATCTTACTTCCCTCTCATTAGAGGTCATTCTTGGCACAAAATGTAGGGTTCGCAGCATAGAAAACAAAAATTTCCTACGATGGGAACAACTATGTACCAAGATCTATCTACTAGATACAAACAACGGGCGGATGTATATCCGTAGAGAACATACCCTTGAAGACCAACAAAGCTTAACGAGTTAAACTCGTGGTTGATGTAGACGATCTCTTGCTGATCTCAAGATCGAGAGGAAGTCCTAGCGCCGAAAATCAGCAGTGCATCCGTGCTCTAACACACGTCTGAGGCACCGAGCAACCTCCGCCTCCTCGCTCTAGCGATGCAGCGAAAGCACAACTCTTTCTTGCCGAATAACCACCAGGAACATGTATATCGCTAGTCTGAGACCATGGGGGATAAATTCTAGAGGGGGAGAGAGATCCTTCACGAGGAGGGGTGAGTGAGAGAGAGGGAGAGGGGTACCTTTTATAAGAGAGGGGGGAACCCCAAGGGGGTGGCAGGCGCATGGGGGCTTCCCCCTTGCCCTCCCCTCTTCATGTGGGTGGACACTCCACTCACAAAAAACCTCTTCATTTCCCTCCACTCAAAATCCCACTCAAACTTGCAATTAAATTTCCACCAAATTTAATGCAAACTCTCATTAAATAAAAATCTTTTTATTTATTCAGAATTTTGTCAATTACTTTAATGAAAAACATTCACATATAACCCCTTGATAGAAGTCTATTTCACATGCATAACCACTTTATGCAATTTCACCCGAAAACCTATTTCGATATCTAGTGAAATAAATTCCTGCGCTTGTTATTCTTTCCAGCATAAAACTTTTGCTCCAATTGGATGTCGGTGTCTCTTAAGTGTGTCACCCTACGGTTCGTGAATAATGCGGACATGATCGAGACCCCTCTCGGATCAATAATCAGAAGCGGGATCTGGAGACCCATACTGACTCCCACACATTCAACGATGACTTTCTTGTGATCGTTGGAACCTTTTATGCTAGTATCTTAATCCCTTTGTTTCACGATATATTACATTTCCGAGATTCGATCATCGGTATATCCATACCTAGTTTGATCTTGTTACTGACATGCACTCTTTTCTCATTCCCGTGATATAACATTCTAGTGATCAAATCACTTGCTTGCAAGCTAACCAATGTGATATCACTGACAGGGCCCAGAGTATATCTATCCGTCATCGGGATGAACAAATTCCACTCTCGATCCATGGGCCTCAACATAACACTTTACTAGTTCTGAACCCATCTTTATAATCACCCTGTTATGGTGTGACATTTGATGTTATCAAGAAACTCTTCCGGTGTTAGTGATTGACATGATCTCATGGTCTAAGGATTAGGATCACTTCATAAGTTGTTATAGAAATATAAATTCAATGACTTTGATCGTAATGCTATACTTCGGATGAATGTTCATCACACCATTACACTAGTGTTGTGATCCCATTATTAACAACATCCAATGTCCATGATCAGGAAACCTTGATCATCTTGTTAATCAACAAGCTAGTTTATGAGAGAGGCATAACTAGGAACTTTCTTTTTGTTTATTAGACACACATGTATTAATGTTTCCGTATTAATACAATTATAGCATGCAAAATAAACATCTATCATATACTTGGAATACACATAATAAACACTTTATTATTGCCTCTCAGGGCATATTCTCTTCAGTCTCCCACTTGCACTAGAGACAATAATATAGTTACATACTGATGAATCTAACACCCATGGAATTCTGGTGTTGATCATGTTTTGCTCTAGGAAGAGTTTTAGTCAATGGATCTGCTACATTGAGATCCATGTGTACTTTACAAATCTTTATATCTCCATCCTTGACATGCTCGCGGATGGAGTGAAACCGGCGCTTAATATGCTTGGAATTCTTGTGAGACCTTGGTTCTTTGGCATTAGCAATGGCACCATTGTTGTCACAATAGATCACCATTGGGTCCAACGCGCTTGCAACCACACCTAGTTTGGATATGAACTCCTTCATCCAAACCGCTTCCTGAGCCGCTTCCGAAGCAGCAACATATTCGGCCTCCGTTGTTGATCCCGCCACCACAGGTTGTTTGGAACTCCTCCAACTAACCGCTCCGCCATTCATGAGAAATATGTATTCAGATTGAGACTTAGAGTCATCCGGGTCGGTGTCAAAGCTTGCGTCGACATAACACTTAGCGACGAGCTCTTCTTCACCTCCGTATACAAGAAACATATCCTTAGTTCTTCGTAAGTACTTAAGGATATTCTTGACCGCTATCCAGTGTTCTGAACATGGATCCGATTGGTACCTACTAGTCAAACTAATAGCATGTTCCACATCCGGTCTTGTACATAGCATGGCGTATATTATAGAGCCTATGGCTGAAGCATAGGGGACTTTGTCCATTATCTCTCTTTCTTCCGCGGTAGCCGGACTTTGAGTCTTACTCAATGTCTTGCCTTGCAACATAGGTAAGAACCCCTTCTTACTTCCGTCCATTTTAAACTTCTTTAAAATCTTATCAAGGTATGTACTTTGCGATAGCCCTATTAGGCGCCTATATCTATATCTATAGATCTTTATGCCTAATATGTATGATGCTTAACGTAGGTCCTTCATTGAAAATTTGCTGTTTAGATAACTTTTAACACTGTTTAAAAGATCTATATCATTTCCGATCAATAATATGTCATCCACATTTAATATTAGAAATGCCACATTGCTCCCACTCACTTTCTTGTAAATACAAGCGTCTCCATAAGTTTGGACAAATCCAAACTCTTTGATCACCTCATCAAAGCGGAGATTCCAACTTCGTGATGCTTGCTTCAATCCATAGATAGATCGTTGAAGCTTACACACCTTGTTAGCATCCTTAGGATCGACAAAACCCTTTCGTTGTATCAAATACAACTCTTCTTCAATATTACCATTGAGAAATGCAGTTTTGACATCCATCTGCCATATCTCATAATCTAAATATGCAGCAATTGCTAACATAATCCTAAATGACTTTAGCATCGCTACGGGAGATAATGTCTCATCGTAGTCAACTCCTTGAATTTGTCGAAACCCCTTTGCGACAAGTCGAGCTTTATAGATGGTCACATTACCATCAGCATCAGTTTTCCTTTTGAAAATCCATTTGTTCTCCACGGCATTTTGGTCGTGAGGTAATTCCACCAAGTTCCAAACTTGATTTTCATACATGGATTCCATCTCGGATTTCATGGCTTCTAACCATTTGTTGGAATCCGGGCTCATCATTTCTTCTTCATACGTTGCAGGGTGATCAATTTCATCAACCATGAAATTCATAACAGGGTTTCCGTACAGCTCGGGAGCTGCACGCGCCCTGCTAGACCTGCGAGGTTCGGTAGTATTCTCTTTTGGAGTTTCATGATCATTATCATTAGTTCCCTCTTCAACAGGTGAAGCCAACTCCAGAACGACTTCCGGTGATGCGCTACTCGCCATACTTTGAAGAGAAGGTTCAATAACCTCTTTGAGTTCTACCTTCTGACTACTCCACCTTTCGCGAGAAACTCTTTCTCTAGAAAGGATCCATTCTTGGCAACAAAAACCTTGCCCTCGGATCTGTGATAGAAGGAATACCCAATAGTTTCCTTAGGGTATCCATGAAGACGCATTTTTCCGCTTTGGGTTCGAGTTTATCCGATTGAAGTTTCTTCACATAAACATCGCATCCCCAAACTTTAAGAAATGACATCTTAGGTTTGTTTCCAAACCATAATTCATACGGTGTCTTTTCAATGGATTTAGATGGTGCCCGATTTAAAGTGAATGCAACAGTTTCTAGTGCATAACCCCAAAATGACAACGGCAAGTCCGTCAAAGACATCATAGATCGAACCATATCCAATAAAGTACGATTACGACGTTCTGACACACCATTTCGCTGTGGTGTTCCGGTAGGTGTGAGTTGTGAAACAATTCCACACTCTTTCATGTGAGTGCTAAACTCGTAACTTAGATACTCACCTCCACGGTCGGACCGTAGAAATTTGATCTTTCTATTACGATGATTTTCCACTTCATTCTGAAATTCCTTGAACTTTTCAAAGGTTTCAGACTTGTGTTTCATCAAGTAGATATAACCGTATCTACTCAAATCATCCGTGAAATTAACAAAATAACGATATCCACCTCGTGCCGACACACTCATTGGACCACATACATCAGAATGTATGATTTCCGATAAATCTGTCGCCCGTTCCATTGAACCGGAAAACGGCGTTCTAGTCATCTTGCCCATAAGGCATGGCGCACATGTATCAAATGATTCAAAATCAAGTGATTCCAAAAGACCATCTGAATGGAGCTTCTTCATGCGTTTAACGCCAATATGACCTAGATGGTAGTGCCACATATATGCAGATATATCATCATTAACTTTAATCCTTTTAGCATCAACATTATGAATATGTGTAACATTATTATCGAGGTCCAATATAAATAAACCATTCATCATCGGTGCATGACCATAAAAGATTTCATTCATATAAATGGAACAACCATTGTTCTCGGATTTAAATGAATAACCACTTCGCATCAAACATGATCCAGATACAATGTTCATGCTCAGTGCAGGCACCAGATAACAATTATTCAAGTTTATAACTAATCCCGACGGAAAATGGAGAGGTAGCGTTCCGACGGCGATCACATCAACGCTTGATCCATTGCCGACATGCATCTTGACCTCACCCCTTGCTAGCGGTCGCTTGTTCCGCAGCCCCTGATTCGAGTTACAAATATTAGCAACTGAACCGGTATCAAATACCCAGGTGCTACTGCAAGCACTAGTCAAGTACACATCAATAACATGTATATCATATATACCTTTGTTTTCCTTGCCGGCCTTCTTGTCTGCCAAATATTTGGGGCAGTTGCGCTTCCCGTGGCCAGTCCCCTTATAATAGTATCACTTGGTATCAGACTTAGGTCCAACTCGGGGTTTATTTTCAGGCACGGCAACCGGCTTTCCTGTAAGGTTCCCAACCTTTAATAGCTAGCATCCACAGTTAAGATGTAATATCAAGAAACAAAGGTCATAATACAACTTTATAACCAGGAATAACATAATTTATTACATCTTACATAGCTCATTTGGCTATCTCATTACAATGCAGCAGAATATAACAATAGCATGGGGTCCTTCATCTTCAAAGTGCCACAGGCAGACATGTTGGTTGTAGACTTGTAATCCTAAATCAATAAACTTCTCTAACATCAAACAAACCTGCAACATAATAAGTTACAGCCACAAGGGTCAATACATTTGAATTGTATTGGCAAGTGATACTATGGTAGTATAGTGGAGTATATCATCTATATGCTTTTGGCTAAGTGGAGCTTAGGCTTGCATTGCTCAAAATAAATTTTCCTTATCATTTGAAAACACTAAGTTTTTGCTTGACAAAATCACCCAAGGCATCTCCCAATAGAAATTGGTGATCCTTCAACCCTTGTTCAACCACAAGATTTTAACTTAGAAATTGGGATGAGGAGATTCTTGATAGCTTCCATGTCTTGATGCTCAAATTGTCCTTTGCCAGGGACATGGCTAAGTACTTAGATTTTACACTCTGCAGAGGTGGTGCACTTTCCCCACAAGACTTGTTTTCCCAAGACAAGATCTTTCAGAAGCCTTCCCTTAGACCAGAATGGACGCGCTCCAACCTATCAATCCCCTACCACCAACTGTCCATTTGGCTAAGTTATTGCAACCTATATGATCCGGGCAGAGCCCATAATGCCAAGTGGCTGCACTTGAAGCTTCTCAACATTTGACATTTCAAATCTCTTTGTTCCTGGGTGGCCATCCACAAGTGAGATACACAAGGTAAACCATAGAAATGGGCCATGTGAACCACTCAACACAAACCATTCCTTCCATTCCACCCAGGTGATTCATTCACTCAGTTGTTTTATTAAACAAAACACAAGTCCTTGACTTAGAAATATTCCATAGTATGAGTATATATTCCACCCTTGTTTTCTACTAGCTAATCTAAGCATGATAGTAGTGGGAATCTTAACTTAGGAAATTTTACTAAGGTTTCATCTACTAGGATTTCCCATGGCATAGTTTACACTTAGCAAAATTCCATGCAAGTCCTACTTAGAAATATCACTAATGCATAGTGAAAATAATGGGACAAAAGTATGAAGCATCACTTGCCTTTTTGGTAGAGATTATAAGTTCACTCCTTGATCTTGCAATATTCACACTCTTCAAGCACTACAATTCAATCAAGCAAGGCACAATTTCAATCTACCATTCAAGCAAACATCACATAAAATAATAGAAACAAAGCAATGCATGCAAGCATGCCAAAGATGGTTTATTTGGAAAAGTGGTTTCTAATGGGTTATAAACATTGGAAAACACTTATTGGTCATTTTATATAAGTGGCACAAACCATTTGCAAAAGATTTTACTTATAAATCATTTTTAAACCAAATCATTATTTCATGTGGTTGAAAATGCTTTTATCAAAGTAGCAATCTTTATAGGGTTCACCAAATACATTTTCAAATCATAAAACTTGGTGTTTGGGGTCAGAGAGTTTAAATCAAAACATTTCCCAAAGATTTTCCTCCAAAATCATTTTTAACAATTAAACCATATTTTTATTTGACTAGAAATGTTTTAATTCAAAGTTTTATTCTTTTGCTTCACCAACTATGTTTTTGAAAGCACAAATTGATTTCTATGGTCAGTAGGTTCAAAACAAACCATTGGCCAAAGATTTTATCTCAAAATTCATTTTAGAACAAATTTTATATTCGAAATATGCATACATAAGTTTCTGCAAAAACAATCAATTTAACAGAAGAATTTTACTAAACAAAGTGCATTGTCAGAAAGTACTTGTTTTGCTGAATCCATTGATATAAAATTTGCTAAATTTGGACGTGTGGTTTGAAAGTTATGAATTTTTCAAATTGGATCCTCTAATAGAACAATTCCTGGTTTTTATAAATAGGCAGGACCACGTGTCTATATCCTACTGGCTCATAACGGTTCGGTAGGATCGCGTGATGTAGACCGCAGGATTTAAGTGGGATTGTGCGATGCAGATCAAGCGTAACGGTTCGTTTAGTCAATCTATCGCGTACATACGATCAAGATCCAACGGCTCAAACTGATTTGACTAAGGGCTGGCGGCGCTCGACGGTGGTGCACGGCGGCGACGCTCGGGCAGAGGTGTTCCGGCTATTCTAGGAAGATAGGGAGAGGAAGGAGGGGCTCACCAGGTTTGCAGCGATGAACTGATGCTCAACGTGGTTGTCGCAGGGCAGGGGCGCACGGGGTTCACGACAATTGCTCGCCGGAGTTCGTGGAGTCGTCGGGCGTGCTCAGGCGAGGTTGAAGACGAGGCTTCAGAGCATGCCAGAGAAAATGGAAAGCATGGTTAGATGCGCGGGAGAGTGGTGAGTGTAGGAGGGTCATTCAGAGGTGGAGGGGGAGACGTGGCTTATGGGGAGGCGTTGCCGGAGTTGAAGCAGACGGTGGCGTTGCTCTGTTGGAGACGCTGTCGATGTTGTAGAGCACGCGCGGGCGAGCTAGCGCTACGGGGCGATTCGTCAGGAGGTGGGAAGCAAGTGAGCGTGGTCGAGGGGGAAAGGGGCGAGGGTGTATGGTCGGAATCGGAGAAATGTCTCGCCGGAGTCTGTGGCGGTGCAGGGTAAAATCGAGGCGGCCTGGTGGCTCTCTGGCAACGGGGTTTGAGAGGAAAGACAGAGAAGAGAGCGAGGATTTAACGAGCGTGATTGATGACAGAAATTACTCCCTGCATTGACGTGATTTACTCCCGCAATATCAATGCAGAAACGGCGAGGAAGAACTGGTCGCGCGGGGAAGAAGCTTGCGTGGCGGTGGGGTCTGGCGTCAGCGAGAGAAGGAGAGGGAGAGTAGGGCCTGGTCGTCAGTGACAGAGTGGGTTCTTTCCGCGGTGAGAAAACGTTTCGGGGGAGAGAGGGAGAGGTGGGCTGCGAGTGGGCTTAGTGGGCTGGGCTGGCCAGATGGATTGGGTCTGTTTTCCATTTTTTTATACTAAACCTTTTTCTTTTCTGTTTTTGAATATTCTGATTTGATTTTCATTCAAACAATTCATGCAACAAATCAATTCAAACCTCAACCAAAATTTGTGTAAATTTAAATACTGATTAACAACACATTCCAAAGTCAAATTTATAATAATTTATTTATTCTTTTTAGGGTCTTTTAATTATTTAAAATAGGCTCTAGTATTAATTAAATAAGATTTAATAATATTTTTCAATCTCCATTTGAATTCAAATCACCACCAAGCTTTGGGCGAATTTTAATTCTGTTTATCAACATATTTCAAAATCCAAAATAGAACAATTATTTTTAAGGTTTATTATTTATTTAAAATAAATAAATAGACTTTAGTATTTAATTCAAATAGGATTCAAATATGTTTAAAACTCTATTTTTGAAATCTAAATAATAACAAGATCTTTTTAGTAGGTTTTATTTGAAAAACAAAACACTTGGAAATCACTTATTTAAAATACTTTAATAAGTTTTAGTGTTTATTTAAAATGGAAAAGCCTTTACTTAAATAAAATTGGATATTAATAAATCCTTTTTATTTTATTTAAATAAACCTTTACTATTTTTATCAAACAAAATATTTTCTTTCAAAAGATTGGCCAAGTTTTAATTTGGCTCTATAAAATAATCCTTATTTATATTTCTACCTTTGCTTTATAAAAACCATATCTTTTTATTTAAAGATCCAAAAAAAGTGATGCCAACTATTATAACTTTATTTATTATTTGTTTATCTTTGTAAATCCCTTTAGGATTTTATTTGACCAAAATAGGTTTTAATGTTTCCAATTGGAATCAAAAAGTTTCTTTTCACCCTGAATTTCAACATTTATTTATTTTGTTTATTTATTTTTCACATTACAAGATTTGGAAAATCTTGGGATGTGACATTGCCGCCCTTACTTCCCTTCCGTTTTCCCTTCTTGTCTTTCTTGAAACCAGTGTTCCTATGGATCATCAACACTTGATGTTCCTTTTTGATCTCCACTTCTGCAGTTTTAAGCATTGCCAAAAGCTCGGGGAGAGACTTCTTCATGCCTTGCATATTATAGTTCATCACAAAGCTCTTATAGCTAGGTGGCAAAGACTGCAGAACATGATGGATGCCTAAGTCAATGGGAATCGATATTCCCAATGACATAAGCTTATCGGCGTAACCCGACATCTTGAGTACATGCTCACTAACGGAGTTATGCTCTTCCATCATGCAGCTAAAGAACTTTTCTGAAGCGTTGTAGCTCTCTACAGCAGCATGTGTGTCGAAAATCATTTTCAACTCACCCATTGTATCAAATGCATTGTCGTTTTCGAAATGCTTTCGAAGTTCTGGCTCTAGCCCATACAATATGCCGCAATGAACTAAGTTGTGGTCCTCCTAATGAGTCTGATAGACATTCTTCTCCTCGTTAGGGGCATTCTCAAAAGGTGGGGGGCCTAGCGGTGCTTCTAGCACATATTGCTTTTGTGAAGCAGAGAGGAGAATCCTCAAATTCATGGCCCATTTGGTAAAGTTGCTACCGTTCGTTGCAAGTTTCTCTTTGTCCATGAACACATTGAAATTAAAAGCAGGTGGTGCCATATACAACAGAATTTGTAAAGTTTAGACTAAGTTTATGATAGATTGAGTTCAACTAATCCACATTACGAATAAAATCCCACTCAAAAACGACATCCCTCGTGTCTTTTTGGTGATTACATGAACCAAATCCACTACACCAAGTCCGATCATCACGTGAGTCGGTGTAGCTTCAAAGGCGAGCATCAAATGGGCATCATATCTACTATATGACTCATGCTTAACCTTTCGGTCCATGTTCCGAGGCCATGTCTGTACATGCTAGGCTCGCCAAGTAAGAACCTTAGTATTCGCGTGTGTAACTGTCTTACACCCGAAATATAGTCGTGGATCCAAGAACACCCGATCATCACGTGATGTCTTGGAGCGACAAAAACATAATCGGTGCATACTAAAGGAAGAACACATTCTTATCTTGATATTTAAATGAGGGATCATCTTATTATGCTTATAAAACGCCAAACAAGCAATATAAGATGTTATCAAACATCACATGTTTATTAGTGGAATGATATGCTTCCCGCATATGATCTCTATCATGTGCATCGTAGTATGATCACTATCATACCTATATGTGTAAGGCCAAGGTCTACGTAACTTACACGTTATGTGTGTTGTAAGATTATCATCTCATAATTCTACTTACAACATCACTATATCATAACACTAGCCCAGCAACAATCTAAACTAGATGCCTCAAATTTATCCATTGCAAATTTTACGTGCCTTAGGGATTTCGAGGATAGAACCGTTCATACCTACGAACATGAACCACAACGAGGATAACCAAATTGTTGACAACTTGTTGTAAAATAGATATTGACTATAGTAGGAGAGACAGACACCCGCTAGCCACTTATGCAAACTAGTTGCATGTCAAGCGTGGAACAGGTCTCATGTGCGAGGACATATAAAGTTTGTCTGGGCCGCTTCATCCCACTATGCCACCAATATCCAAAATTACAATTAAGGAGCAACAACATGATAATCATGGCCCACATACTCATATGTGTACTACCCGTGTAAAGCATCTACGCATAGATTCGGCTCTAATACCACTGTAGGGTTCGCAGCATAGAAAACAATTTTTTTCCTACAATGGGAACTACTATGTACCAAGATCTATCTACTAGATACAAACAACAGGAGGATGTATATCCGTAGAGAACATACCCTTGAAGACCGACAAAGCTTAACGAGTTAAACTCGTGGTTGATGTAGACGATCTCTTGCCGATCTCAAGATCGAGAGGAAGTCCTAGCGCCGCAAATCCACAGTGCATCCGTGCTCGCACACACGTCCGAGGCACCGAGAAACCTCCGCCTCCTCTCTCTAGCGATGCAGTGGAAGCACAACTCTTTCTTGCCGAATAGCCACCGGGAACATGTATCTCGCTAGTCCGAGACCATGGGGGATAAATTCTAGAGGGGGAAAGATATCCTTCACGAGGAGGTGTGAGTGAGAGAGAGGGAGAGGGGTGCCTTTTATAGGAGAGGGGGGACCCCAAGGGGGTGGCCGGTGCATGGGGGCTGCCCCCTTGCCCTCCCCTCTTCATATGGGTGGACACTCCACTCACAAAAAACCTCTTCATTTCCCTCCACTCAAAATCCCACTCAAACTTGCAATTAAATTTCCACCAAATTAATGCAAACTCTCATTAAATAAAACTCTTTTTATTTATTTAGAATTTTCTCAATTACTTTAATGACAAACATTCACATATAACTGTCACATCCCAAAATTTTCCAAATTTTGAAATGTGAAAAATAAACAAACAAAATAAAATTTTGTTGAAATTTAGGGTGAGAAGAAACTTTTGATTCCAATTGGAAACATCAAAACCTATTTTGATCAAATAAAATCCTAAAGGGATTTAAAAAGATAAACAATTAATAAATAAAGTTATAATAGTTGGAGTCACTATTTTCGGATCTTTAAATAAAAGATATGGTTTTTATAAAGAAAGGGTAGAAATATAAATAAGGATTATTTTATAGAGCCAAATTAAATCTTGGCCAAGCTTTTGAAATAAAATATTTCTATTTTATAAAAAGAGTAAAGGTTTATCTAAATAAAATAATGAGGATTTATTAATATCCAGTTTTATTAAAGTAAAGGCTTTTCCATTTTAAATAAACACTAAAACTTGTTAATTTATTTTAAATAAGATTTCCAAGTGTTTTTGTTTTTCAAATGAAACCTACTGAAAAGGTTTTGATTTGGTTTAGATTTCAAATAGAGTTTTAAAAATAAATTAATCCCTATTTGAAATAAAGACTAAGGTCTTGTTATTTTAATTAATACTAGATCCTAAAAGAATAAAAATTAATTTACTTTGGACTTTGGATTATGTTGTTAAACAAAATTAATCTATACCTAAAGTTTGGTGGTGGTTTGAATTGAATTGGTGTTTGAATTGTTTGTATAAAAATCAAATCAGAATATTCAAACAGAAAAAGCAAAAACATTTGGTATAAAAAAATAGGAAACAAAGCAGCCCAACTGGCCAGCCCAGCAAGCCCAACAGCACATCCGACCAGCTCTCCCCCGCAGTGAACCGTTTTTCACTAAACAACACACCCGCGCAGTCACAGACAAGTGGACGCCGCGCCCCGTCTCTCTCTCTTGCTGACCGTCGGACCCCACAGAGCTGTTCATCGTTTCCACCCGCGACGACCTCGCCTTCACCTCGCGACCGTTTTCTGCGCCTTGATTCGAGGCTTAATTCCGTTTGATGGAGTGATCAATTCACGCCAGTAAACACGCACACATAAACGCCACGCTACCCTCTCTCTTTCCCCCAAACTCCAGCCACCCTCTGCCACCGGGTTGCTCTAATTTCGAGCTTGAACCCACTGTCCCCGACGAGCTTCTCCGGCGAAATTCCAACGAATTCGACCACCTCTCCCCTCCCAGAGCATACTTGCTTGCTCTCCAGTCCCTTGCGCACCTGCCCGTGTGCTCCACTCGCTCGCGTGCGCTCCAAATCGTCGGCAACGACCACACCCGAGCGCCACCGTCTTCGGCCGTTTCTCTGGCGAGTTCCCCTGGTAAGCCCAGACCAGCCCTGTCCCTCTAGATGACACTCCTGTGATCACCACGCTCGTACGCATCTAACGCCCCCTCCCGTTTGCCTTAGGGAGACCTGTAACCTCGCCCCCGACAACCTCCAGAGACACCCGACGCCGACGCCGTCTCCGACGAGCAATCCCCTCCGTTCTTGAGTGCCCCTCGCCAGGCCGACGACACCTCGAGCTTCACCTCGACCACGCGAACGCTGTAAGCCACTTCCCCCTCTCCCTCGCTTCCTGCATCATCGGCAAGCTCACCGCCCGAGCGTGCGCCGTCACCAGCCGCCGCTAGCGCCGCCAGTTACTGGTCGAGCTGCTGTGAGCCGTAAGATGTGAATCGTCTGGCTAGGATTAGATTCAAGCGAAGGGGTATCGTGTGCTCTGTGCCGCACGATCTCACTTAAATCCTACGGTCCAGAGAGGCTGATCCGCACGAAGCGGTACCGTCCAATAGAAACACGCCGCGTGGCACTGGTTTTGATTTAAAAATAGAAAATGTTCTATTAGAATTGCAAACTTGTAAAATTCATAACTTTAGTTCTACACGTCCAAATTTTGCAAATTTTTTATCAATGGAATCAACAAGACAAATCCTACCCAATCATGCAATTTGTTTAATGTTTTGGTTCTGGAAAATTGGTTGAAATTGCAGAAACTTGTTTAGGCTTATTTTGAATATAAAAATTGTTCTAGATATATTTTGGAGATGTAATCTTTGCAAAATGATTGTTGTGAACCTACTGACCATAGTAACCAACTTATGGAGTTAAAAATATATTTTGTGGAGTTAGTGAATAATTAATTGAGTTAGAGCATTTCTAGTCAAATAAAAATATTATTTATGGTTTAGAAAAGATTCTTTGAGTAAAGCCTTTGGGAAATGTTTTGATTCAAATCTTTTGACCCTAAACACCAAGTTTTGAGATTAAAAACATATTTTATGAACCATATAAAGTTATTGCTTTGCTAAAAGATATTTCAAACTACATAAAATGTCACCTTAGCATAATTTTTGGTATATGAGATAAAACCTTTTTGCAAATGGTTTTACCACTTTTGTAAATGACCACATTGAACTTTAAAATGTTTAGAGCCTAGTAGAAACCACTTTTTCAAATAAAACTTTGCATGCTTTCATACATGACCTTGTTTTTGTTATTTTATGTGTGAGAAATTGTTTGAATGCTAGTTGAAATATATGTTTGCTTGATTGAATTATAGTGAAGTTAGAGGAGTGTGATATTTGCAAGATCAAGAAGTGAACCAACATTCTCTACAAAAAGGCAAGTGACACCATCATCCATGTCCTACTATTTTCATTACACTTAGTGGATTTTTGTAACATGCATGATAAGGACTACTATATTTTATGCTATGCTAAATCCGAATAGGATACCCTTATATCTCCCTGAGTGGAATCATTGTAGTTGTAGTAAGCTTAGCCCTGCTATATATTTGGGATGGGATACATGATATGATTATATGAAGTATTGAAAAGATATATGTTTTATATAATAAAACAAATACTCAATGAACCACCTGGGTGGACAAGGATACTCAAGTTTTGGACAAGGTGGCAACAAAGGGAACCATGTTTATATGGCTATCTTTTTGTATGTGCACTAGAAGAAAACCACCCAGGGACTTAGAGATTGAACATGTTTCTCGTACAGTGGCTTCCATGTACAGCCACATGCTAAATGGGCTCTGGCTTAGTCAACTACATAGTGGAAGACTCGTGCATTGACATCTTCAGGTTAACTAGAATTGTGTAAGGGAAATTTATACCTACATTGGTTCCTGGTAGACAAGCTAGCATTGTGTATTGAGAGGACTTCTATGGAAATACTTTGTCACATTCTCGATCTGCCAGTACTCCAGTTTGGTGAGTACTTATCCAGCGGCCACTGGTGGCATCAAGACGAGATTGTGTCATGTGGGTAAAGTGTACAACTTTTGCAGAAGATCAAATTCTAAGTACTTAGCCGTGTCCCCGGTTATGGACAATTCTGAGCAATTAAGGCCTGAAGCTATGGAAGGTCTCGACATTCTAATTTCTCAAAGTTAAAACTTGAGGGTGACAACAAAGGATTTGAAGCACTTGGAGTTTTCCAAGAAGTTCAGAAAGATTTGACAAAAGATCAAAACTATTTTGAAAAGATAGGATAAAACTATATTGCTTTCCGCAAATGAGCCAAAACCCTACATAGCCAAATATGCATGTAATGATAGGATCCACTTAATTCTACATAGTAGTGAAACTTGCCAACACAATTCAAATGTATTGACCCTTGTGGCTGCAACTTATTATGTTGCAGGTTTTTTTTATGTTAGTGAAGTGTGTTGAATAGGATTACAAGTCTACAACCAACATGATTGCCTGTGGCACTTTGAAGATGAAGGACTCCATGCTATATATCTATTCTACTGCATTGTAATGTGATAGCAAAATGAGATATGTAAGATGTAATGAACTACTTTATTCCTGGTTATAAAGTTGTATTATGATCTTTGTTTCTTGATATTACATCTTAACTGTGGATGCTAGCTATTGATCCAGGGACTAGCATTGTAAACACAGGGATCTCTACCTTATTAAAGGTTGGGAACCTTACAGATGGTATCAGAGCACTGTGTTGCCTGTAGGATTGTAACCCTAGGATTGGACAAAACCCCTAAGAAAAATAGGAGTTGTATTTTTTCCAAAACTTATTTACAAACAATCTTGTAAACTATTTCCTCAACCTTTTGGTTTTGATTCTACACCTCTTCCTTTTCAACTTGATGGACAAAGCCTTCACCATGACCAATAACTTCCACTTCAGTTCCACCAAAGATTTCAACTTAGACATCACTAAAGACTACAAGTGAAAACCAAGAGACATTAGATTGCCTACCAAAAACATTGATATCATGTTAGTGTATGGATCATATTGACCTATGAGGTATGATTATACTAAGTTTTATTTCAAGAAAACTTGTTGTCTCCTTCAACTCATGAGTTAAGCTCATAAGTTGTTAAGTGGATAGTTTCTTGTTGATCGATTGATTGTTTGATTGAACTTGGATGTTCTGAGTTGTGTGTTAGGACTTCTTAAAAACCTATCCATCATTACTTATCCCTATCAAACCAACAAATGCCTCCCCGTCGTGCCAACCCCAACCAAAACAACAACATCACTCCTGAGATGCAGCAGATGATATCAGCTTAGACACAACTGATGCAGGAGATGACCACATTCATACAGAATCAGAACAACAACAACAACAACAACAACAACAACAACAACAACAATCAGAATAATCCTCCAGCACATGATATGCACACCAAGTTTCTGAAACTTAGGCCTGCAAGATTCTCTGAACAACTGATCCAATGGAAGCCAATGACTGGTTACGTTCAGTGAATAAGGACTTAGTGACTGTTGGCTGCACCGATGAAGAAAAAGTTAGGTTTTGCAGCATTTCTGCTTGAAGGACCAGCAGCAACATGGTGGGACAACTTTCAAATCACCACTCCCCTTGAAGATGTAACTTGGGCTATTTTTGAGGATGGTTTCCGTACAACTCACATCTCACCTGGAGTGATGTACTTGAAGAAAAAGGAATTCCACAATCTGAAACAGCGTCACCTCAGTGTGGCTGAGTACATTGAAGAATTCAACAATCTGGCACGCTATGCACCGGATGAAGTTGATACAGATGCTAAGAGAAAGGAGAAATTTCTTGAAGGACTTAATGATGAGTTGAACCTGCAGCTAGCTGTTGCCTATGTCCCAACTTATCAATCACTCTGTGACAAAGCCACCATTTTGGAAAACAAGATGAATCAAGTTGAGAACAGAAAGAGGAAGCATAAACTCAAGAATCACTCAGGATCATCAAAAAAGAAGCATTCATTCAAAAAGAGCAATGAAGATTCTGAACCACATCCGTATCACCACAACAACAATGGAAGTGATAACAATGGAAATGATACTGACAATGGAGATGACCTTGGTCAGAACCAACATGACACTTTCAGGAAGAAAGACATTAGCCAGTTACAGTGCTATAATTGTAAGGAACTTGGACACTATGCATCAGACTGTCCTGAGAAGAAAAAGAAAAAGGATGCTAGAAGAGCCAATGGAAATGACTCCAATGTGACCCAGAAAGGACATGTGAACCACATTGACATGGATGGAAACTTTGAAGAGATAGAAGAAGTGGATATCAGGAACTAGTTAACTCAGTTGAGTCAAATAAGGATTTCCTTGTCTGGATATCAAGTGTTGAACCCATAGTCAAGTGAACCATCAATGTAATCCTATGAGATTTATTTTAAGGGTGGTAGTACCCTAGTTGCCTTGAAGACAACTTGTAACCCTAGCCTTCCCAAATCTCGGGACGAGATTTCTTTTAAGGGTGGTAGCCTGTCACATCCCAAAATTTTCCAAATTTTGAAATGTGAAAAATAAACAAACAAAATAAAATTTTGTTGAAATTTAGGGTGAGAAGAAACTTTTGATTCCAATTGGAAACATCAAAACCTATTTTGATCAAATAAAATCCTAGAGGGATTTAAAAAGATAAACAATTAATAAATAAAGTTATAATAGTTGGAGTCACTATTTTTGGATCTTTAAATAAAAGATATGGTTTCTCTAAAGCAAGGGTAGAAATATAAATAAGGATTATTTTATAGAGCCAAATTAAATCTTGGCCAAGATTTTGAAATAAAATATTTCTATTTGATAAAAAGAGTAAAGGTTTATCTAAATAAAATAATGAGGATTTATTAATATCCAAATTTATTAAAGTAAAGGCTTTTCCATTTTAAATAAACACTAAAACTTGTTAATTTATTTTAAATAAGATTTCCAAGTGTTTTTGTTTTTCAAATGAAACCTACTGAAAAGGTTTTGATTTGGTTTAGATTTCAAATAGAGTTTTAAAAATAAATTAAACCCTATTTGAAATAAAGACTAAGGTCTTGTTATTTTAATTAATAATAGATCCTAAAAGAATAAAAATTAATTTACTTTGGACTTTGGATTATGTTGTTAAACAGAATTAGTCTATACCTAAAGTTTGGTGGTGGTTTGAATTGAATTGGTGTTTGAATTGTTTGAATAAAAATCAAATCAGAATATTCAAACAGAAAAAGGAAAAACATTTGGTATAAAAAAAGAGGAAACAAAGCAGCCCAACTGGCCAGCCCAGCAGCATAGCCCACCAGCTCTCCCCGCAGTGAACCGTTTTTCACTGAAAAACACACCCGCGCAGTCACAGACAAGTGGACCCCGCACCCCTTCTCTCTCTCTCTCGTTGACCGTCGGACCCCACAGAGTTGTTCATCGTTTCCACCCGCGACGACCTCGCCTTCACCTCGTGACCGTTTTTTGCGCCTTGATTCGTGGCTTAATTCCGTTTGATGGAGTGATCAATTCACGCCAGTAAACACGCACACATAAACGCCACGCTCCCCTCTCTCTTTCCCCCAAACTCCAACCACCCTCTGCCACCAGGCTGCTCTAATTTCGAGCTCGAACCCACTATCCCCGACGAGCTTCTCCGGCGAAATTCCGACGACTTCGACCACCTCTCCCCTACCAGAGCATACGAGCATGCTCTCCAGTCCCTTGCGCACCTGCCCGTGTGCACCACTCGCTCGTGTGTGCTCCAAATCGTCAGCAACGACCACACCCGAGCGCCACCGCCTTCGGCCGTTTCTCCGGCGAGTTCCCCTGGTAAGCCCAGACCACCCCTGTCCCTCTAGATGACACTCCTGTGATCACCACGCTCGTACGCATCTAACGCCCCCTCCCGTTTGCCTTAGGGAGACCTGCAGCCTCGCCCCCGACAACCTCCAGAGACACCCGACGCCGTCTCCGACGAGCAATCCCCTCCGTTCCTGAGCGCCCCTCGCCAAGCCTACGGCACCTCGAGCTTCACCTCGACCACGCGAATGTTGTAAGCCACTTCCCCCTATCCCTCGCTTCCTGCATCGTCGGCAAGCTCACTGCCCGAGCGTGCGTCGCCGCCAGCCGCCGCTAGCGCCGCCAGTTACTGGTCGAGCTGCTGTGAGCCGTAAGATGTGAATCGTCTGGCTAGGATTAGATTCAAGCGAAGGGGTATCGTGTGCTCTGTGCCGCACGATCTCACTTAAATCCTGCGGTCCAGAGAGGCTGATCCGCACGAAGCGGTACCGTCCAATAGAAACACGCCGCGTGGCACTGGTTTTGATTTAAAAACAAAAAATGTTCTATTAGAATTGCAAACTTGTAAAATTCATAACTTTAGTTCTACACGTCCAAATTTTGCAAATTTTTTATCAATGGAATCAGCAAGATAAATCCTACCCAATCATGCAATTTGCTTAATGTTTTGCTTCTGGAAAATTGGTTGAAATTGCAGAAACTTGTTTAGGCTTATTTTGAATATAAAAATTGTTCTAGATATATTTTTGAGATGTAATCTTTGCAAAATGATTGTTGTGAACCTACTAACCATAGTAACCAACTTATGGATTTAAAAATGTATTTTGTGGAGTTAGGGAATAATTAATTGAGTTAGAGCATTTCTAGTCAAATAAAAATATTATTTATGGTTTAGAAAAGATTCTTTGAGTAAAGCCTTTGGGAAATGTTTTGATTCAAATCTTCTGACCCTAAACACCAAGTTTTGAGATTAAAAACATATTTGATGAACCATATAAAGTTATTGCTTTGCTAAAAGATATTTCAAACTAGATAAAATGTCACCTTAGCATAATTTTTGGTATATGAGATAAAACCTTTTTGGAAATGGTTTTACCACTTTTGTAAATGACCACATTGAACTTTAAAATGTTTAGAGCCTAGTAGAAACCACTTTTTCAAATAAAAATATCTTTTGCATGCTTTCATACATGACCTTGTTTTTGTTATTTTATGTGTGACAAATTGTTTGAATGCTAGTTGAAATATATGTTTGCTTGATTGAATTGTAGTGAAGTTATAGGAGTGTGATATTTGCAAGATCAAGAAGTGAACCAACATTCTATACAAAAAGGCAAGTGACACTGTCATCTATGTCCTACTATTTTCATTACACTTAGTGGATTTTTGTAACATGCATGATAAGGACTACTATATTTTATGCTATGCTAAATCCTAATAGGATACCCTTGTATCTCCCTTAGTGGAAACATTGTAGTTGTAGTAAGCTTAGCCCTGCTATATATTTGGGATGGGATACATGATATGATTATATGAAGTATTGAAAAGATATATGTTTTATATAATAAAACAAATACTCAATGAACCACCTGGGTGGACAAGGATACTCAAGTTTTGGACAAGGTGGCAACAAAGGGAACCATGTTTATATGGCTATCTTTTTGTATGTGCACTAGAAGAAAACCACCCAGGGACTTAGAGATTAAACATGTTTCTCGTACAGTGGCTTCCATGTACAGCCACATGCTAAATGGGCTCTGGCTTAGTCAACTACATAGTGGAAGACTCATGCATTGGCATCTTCAGGTTAACTAGAATTGTGTAAGGGAAATTTATACCTACATTGGTGCCTGGTAGACAAGCTAGCATTGTGTATTGAGAGGACTTCTATGGAAAGACTTTGTCACATTCTCGATCTGCCAGTACTCCATTTTGGTGAGTACTTATCCAGCGGCCACTGGTGGCATCAAGACGAGATTGTGTCATGTGGGTAAAGTGTACAACTTCTGCAGAAGATCAAATTCTAAGTACTTAGCCGTGTCCCCGGTTATGGACAATTCTGAGCAACTAAGGCCTGAAGCTATGGAAGATCTCGACATTCTAATTTCTCAAAGTTAAAACTTGAGGGTGACAACAAAGGATTTGAAGCACTTGGAGTTTTCCAAGAAGTTCAGAAAGATTTGACATAAGATCAAAACTATTTTGAAAAGATAGGATAAAACTATATTGCTTTGCACAAATGAGCCAAAACCCTACTTAGCCAAATATGCATGTAATGATAGGATCCACTTAATTCTACATAGCAGTGAAACTTGCCAATACAATTCAAATGTATTGACCCTTGTGGCTGCAACTTATTATGTTGCAGGTTTGTTTGATGTTAGTGAAGTGTGTTGAATAGGATTATAAGTCTACAACCAACATGATTGCCTGTGGCACTTTGAAGATGAAGGACTCCATGCTATATAGCTATTCTGCTGCATTGTAATGTGATAGCCAAATGAGCTATGTAAGATGTAATGAACTACTTTATTCCTGGTTATAAAGTTGTATTATGACCTTTGTTTCTTGATATTACATCTTAACTGTGGATGCTAGCTATTGATCCAGGGACTAGCATTGTAAACACAGGGATCTCTACCTTATTAAAGTTTGGGAACCTTACAATAACCCCTTGCTAGAATTCTATTTCACATGCATAACCACTTTATGCAATTTCACCCGAAAACCTGTTTCGGTATCTAGTGAAATAAATTCCTACGCTTGTTATTCTTTCCGGCATGAAACTTTTGCTCCAATTGGATGTCGGTGTCTCTTAAGTGTGTCACCCTATGGTTCGTGAATAATGCAGACCTGATTGAGACCCCTCTCGGATCAATAATCAGAAGCGGGATCTGGAGACCCATACTGACTCCCACACATTCAACGATGACTTTCTTGTGATCCTCGGAACCTTTTACGCTAGTATCTTAATCCATTTGTTTCGCGATATATTACATGTCCGACATTCGATCATCGGTATCTCCATACCTAGTTATATCTCGTTACTCACATGCACTCTTTTCTCGTTCCCGTGATATAACATTCTAGTGATCAAATCACTTGCTTGCAAGCTAACCAATGTGATATCACCGAGAGGTCCTAGAGTATATCTATCCGTCATCGGGATGAACAAATTCCACTCTCGATCCATGGGCCTCAACATAACACTTTATTAGTTCTGAACCCATCTTTATAATCACCCTGTTACGGTGTGAAATTTGATGTTATCAAGAAACTCTTCTGGTGTTAGTGATTGACATGATCTCATGGTCTAAGGATTAGGATCACTTCATAAGTTGTTATAGCAATATAAACTCAATGACTTTGATCGTAATGCTATACTTCGGATGAATGTTCATCACACCATTACACTAATGTTGTGATCCTGTTATTAACAACATCCAATGTCCATGATCAGGAAACCTTGATCATCTTGTTAATCAACGAGCTAGTTTATGAGAGAGGCATAACTAGGAACTTTCTGTTTGTTTATTAAACACACATGTATTAATGTTTCCGTATTAATACAATTATAACATGCAAAATAAGCATCTATCATATACTTGGAATACACATAATAAACACTTTATTATTGCCTCTCGTGGCATATTCCCTTAAAAAGCAAATAAAAAGGATAAGGAGAGGTCATTACTGAAGTAATAACTTCCAGGACTCAATAAAACTCTTGGGTTATCTCCCAACAAGTACTTTTCTTTAACGCCTTTAAGTTAGGCTTGATAGTTTGAGAAAATGCTCTCATAATAAATATCAATTGAAGTAAAAGAGAGCATCGAGAAGAAAATTCAAAACACATTTAAGTCTAACCCACTTCCTATGCATAGGAATCTTGTAAAGAAACAAGTCATGAAAGCACAAAGCAACAAGCATAGGAAAGCAAAAAAAAATGCAACTTCAAAATTTTCAACATAAAGAGGGGAAACTTAATATTATTGAGATGCATAAAACCATGTTTCCCTCTCATAATACTTTCAGTAGTAGCATGAATAAAATTAACAATATAACTATCACATAAAACATTCTTATCATGAGTCACATGCATAAAATGGTTATTACTCTCCACATAAGCATAGTCATTCTTATTAATTGTAGTGGGAGCAAATTCAAAAAAATAGCTATCATTATTATTCTTATCACCATAATCATCAAAAATAGGAGGCATATGGTAATCACAATTAATTTCCTCATCAATAGTAGGTGGACTGAAAATACCATATTCATCATTGTAATCATCATAAATTGGAGGTTTGGTATCATCATAAGCAATAGAATAGCTATCTTCCCAAGTGTGTTCATTTGTAAACATATTATCATTGGAAGGAACATGGATAGCACTAATAGCAAAACAACTATTGTAAGGTTCCCAACCTTTAATAAGGTAGAGATCCCTGTGTTTACAATGCTAGTCCCTGTATCAATAGCTAGCATCCACAGTTAAGATGTAATATCAAGAAACAAAGGTCATAATACAACTTTATAACCAGGAATAAAATAATTTATTACATCTTACATAGCTCATTTGGCTATCTCATTACAATGCAGCAGAATATAACAATAGCATGGGGTCCTTCATCTTCAAAGTGCCACAGGCAAACATGTTGGTTGTAGACTTGTAATCCTAATCAACACATCTTACTAACATCAAACAAACCTGCAACAGAACAAGTTACAGCCACAAGGGTCAATACATTTGAATTGTATTGGCAAGTGATACTATGGTAGTATAGTGGAGTCTATCATCTATATGCATTTGGCTAAGTGGATCTTAGGCTTGCTTTGCTCAAAATAGATTTTCCTTATCATTTGAAAACACTAAGTTTTTGCTTGACAAAATCACCCAAGGCATCTCCTAATAGAAATTGGTGATCCTTTAACCCTTGTTCAACCACAAGTTTTTACTTAGAAATTGGGATGAGGAGATTCTTGATAGCTTCCATGTCTTGATGCTCAAACTGTCCTTTACAAGGGACATGGCTAAGTACTTAGATTTTACACTCTGCAGAGGTGGTGCACTTTCCCCACAAGACTTGGTTTCACCAAGACAAGATCTTTCAGAAGCCTTCCCTTAGACCAAAATGGACGCGTTCCAACCTATCATCCCCTACCACCAACTGTCCATTTGTTATTGCAACCTATATGATCCAGGCAGAGCCCATAATGCCAAGTGGCTGCACTTGAAGCTTCTCAACATTTGACATGTCAAATCTCTTTGTTACTGGGTGGCCATCCACAAGTGAGATACACAAGGTAAACCATAGAAATGGGCCTTGTGAACCACTCAACACAAACCATTCCTTCCATTCCACCCAGGTGATTCATTCACTTAGTTGTTTTATTAAACAAAACACAAGTCCTTTGACTTAGAAATATTCCATAGTATGAATATATATTCCACCCTTGTTTCCTACTAGCTAAGCTAAGCATGATAGTAGTAGGAATCTTAACTTAGGAAATTTCTACTAAGGTTTCATCTACTAGGATTTCCCATGGCATAGTTTACACTTAGCAAAATTCCATGCAAGTCCTACTTAGAAATATCACTAATGCATAGTGAAAATAATGGGACAAAAGTATGAAGCATCACTTGCCTTTTTGGTAGAGAGTATAAGTTCACTCCTTGATCTTGCAACAATCACACTCTTCAAATTCCACTACAATTCAATCAAGCAAGCAATATTTCAATCTACCATTCAAGCAAAACATCACATAAAATGATAGAAACAAAACAATTCATGCAAGCATGCTAAAGATTGTTTTATTTGGAAAAGTGGTTTCTAATAGGTTATAATCATTCTAAAGCACCTATTGGTCATTTTATAAAAGAGGCAAAATCATTTGCAAAATATTTTACTTTATAAACCATTTTTAAATCAGATCAATATTTTATGTGGTTAGAAAATGCCTTTAGCAAAGAAACAATCTTTATAGGGTTCACAAAATACATTTTTAAATCATAAAACTTGGTGCTTAGGGTCAGAGAGTTTAAATCAAAACATTTCCCAAAGATTTTCCTCCAAAAAGTATTTTTAACATATAACAACATTTTTATTTGACTAGAAATGGTCTAAAACAAATATTTATTCTTTTGCTTCACAAAATATGTTTTTGAAACCACAAATTGATTTCTATGGTCAGTAGGTTCAAAACAAACCATTTGCCAAAGGTTTTATCTCAAAAATCATTTTAGAACAAATTTTAGATTCTAAATATGCCTACATAAGATTCTGCAAAAACAATCAATTTAACAGAAACATTTTACTAAAAAAAGTGCATGGTCAGAAATTACTTGTTTTTCTGAATCCATTGATATAAAATTTGCAAAATTTGGACGTATGGTTTGAAAGTTATGAATTTTTTAAATTGGAACATCAAATAGATCAATTCTGTTTTTATTCAAACAAACAGGGCCACGTGTCTTGTTCCTATTCGCCGGTACTGTTTCGCTCAGATCGATCGCTGTGGAGCGTTGGATTTTAAACAGATCATGCGGCGCAGAGGCATTCGTACCCCTTCGATCATGTTCTATCGTGGCGCTTGGATCTACATCCTACGGTGCACAGCATGCTAGCCATCGAGTGGCGGCGCTGGCGGCGGCAGGTGGTGGCGCGCGCTCAGACGGTGACGGTGTCAATGCTACAGGAAGCGAGAGAGCGAGGGGAGATGCTCACCAAGTTCTCGGGGTCGTGGTGGTGCTCGACGTGCCTGCTGTTTGTTGAGGGGCGTGCTGGAGTTGCGTGGATTGCTCGCCGGAGTCAGTGACGCCGTCGGGCTCGCTCAGTTGTCGACGGGGGCGAGGCTACATGCCACGGGAAGGAAAAATAACAGTTGCGTTAGATGCGTACGTGTTCAGCGATCATGTGTGCATCAACGAGAGGTATGGGGGTGGTCGGTTACTACCTGGAGGGCTCGTCGGAGAAAAGACAGACGGCGGTGCTGCTGGTCGTCGTTGTTGCCGACGCTGGGGGTCAAGCGCGGGCAACATGAGGGTGCAGAGAGAAGCGCCAGAGACTGGGGATCACGCTTGTGTGCTCGAGGAGGCGAGGGGCGATGGCGAGTGGCCGGAATTGCCGCCGGAGGACGTCGGAGGCAGTTGAGGTTCGGCGATGATTCCGAGAAGCCTGGTGGCAGGAGGGTGTGGCGACGGAGGGGAAAGAGAGAGGGCGTCGAGGCGCTTTAGATGGCATGGTCGCGGGGTGGTTTTACTCCGGCGTTAACGCAAATTAACTCGAGCCTTAATCGATTACAACGGTCGACGAGGTGAGGGGCGGGGTCAGCGGGGTGAGGAAGACGATGACGCGGCAGCGTGGGGTCTTGTTGACAGTGAGACAGAGAGGGGTGAGTGGGTCCAAGCCGTCAGCGACCTAGCGGGTTCTGTCTGCGGTGAAAAACGGTTTGCTCGGGGTGAGAGGGAGAGGTGGGCTGCTGATGGGCTTAGTGGGCTAGGTTAGTTTGCTTGCTTTGTTCCATATTTTGTTCCTTCTCCTGTTATTTTTCTTTTTCCAATTTGATTTTCTGTTTTGATTTTTATTAACCAATTCAAACATTCATTTGAATTCAAACTTCTCTCAAACTTTGTGTGGATTCAAATGCTGATTAATAAAACATTCTGAATTCAATTTTGGAATAAATCTTTTATTCTTTTTAGGATCTTTTAATAATTAAATGAATAGACCTTAGTCTTTAATTCAAATAGGTTTTAATTTATTTTAAAACTCTTTTTGAAATCTAAATAATATCAAAATCTTTTCAGTAGGTTTCATTTGAATAACTAAAACACTTGGAATTCTTATTTTAAAAACTTTAATCAATTTTAATGTTTATTTGAAAGGGAAAAGCCTTTACTTAAATAAAATTGGATATTAATAAATCCTTATTATTTTATTTAAATAAACTTTTATTCTTTTTAAAAAATAGAAATATTTTATTTCATTTGCTTGGCCAAGATTTAATTTGGCTCTTTAAAAATAATCCTTATTTATATTTCTTCCTATGCTTATCAAAACCATATCTTTTTATTTAAAGATCCAAAAATAGTGATTCCAACTATTATAACTTTATTTATTATTTGTTTATCTTTTTGAATCCTTTTAGGATTATTTTCTCACCACATGGATTTTAAATAAGTGCTTTATTAGCTTTGGAAATTACTTTTCCTTATCTTATTAAATTCATAAGATTTTATTCATGGCTCCAAAGTAAGTGAATCCAATTCATATGGTTTTATAATACTTCTAATAGTCATTATTGATTAGTTTGAAATGTTTGTTTGACCAATTTTTATATGGATCAAATCCATAGTCTTAGAGATAACTTTAAAATGATTTTTCTTCCATTAGGGTTTAGGGTTTGGGTTTATTTCCCTAGTGTTTAAGTTTCCAGATGCATTTATGAAGAATGCATTTCACTTGGTTTGAATTTAGTTGGATTCAAACATTAACTAAAGTTTGTTCAAGATGGGATTTTAAGTTTTCAATTAGAAACAAAAGTTTCTTTTCACCCTAAATTTCAACAATTATTTATTTTTTTTATTTATTTTTCACATTACAAGATTTGGAAAATCTTGGGATGTGACAACTATTAATATCATCATTTTCAGAATTGGTACCTAAGAGATTTTCAATATCAAAAGTGGTGTGCTTTTCCCAATCATGATCACTACTATAGGTTACATGCATAGGAACATCATCTAGTTACATGTATAAAAACTATGATAGGAGCAACATGCTTAAAGGAAGATATCGTTTCCTCTCTCCTTTTACTCCTCTTCTTCTTATCCTCTTTACGAGGGAGAGGCTTGAAAGGAAGCTTATCCACATACCCTGGTTTATTGTTAGAGACAATAGAGTAAACTTTGGAGGATTACTCCTTTTCATTAATAAGAGCAAAACTCATATCAGTCCTGTCATATTTTGGTAAAATATCATCATTTATAAGATTTTGTATGTAACTATTCGCATGGAAGTTATCAACACAATAAAAATGACACACATGCAGGACGCAATTCATATCAAAAGCACTCATGTCTACCAAAGAAGTTTTTCTTGATAACTCTTCACACCCCAAAAACAATGTAAGTTCATCATGTTGATTATCAGTGATCATGTTCACAATACAAACTTGCAGTACTCATTGGATTAGAAAGGTCATTAGTATGGCCTGAGCATTGAAAATTGAAATGACCCACTTCATAGCAGAGTTCACAAATAAAAGGATAGAGGGTACAATTTTTTTACCAAGATCATTTAGAGCCTTATACCACATTCTGGTTTTTTCATTCCAGTTTGTGATACAATATTCTTCTTATATTTTATTCTTCTCACAAGGTCTATGCATACCACAAAAATTAACATGCTTATAAGAAATAGTACTTTCAGAAGTTTGAGCATGTTTATTGCAATCATTAATAACATTTTAATTTTCCATGCAAGTGTCTTTAAAAGGTTCATGATACATGTCCCACTTTCTTTAGGAGCATTAATATGGGAAGCAAAGGCTATATAATATTTAACAAGAATTTGAGGATCAATACCATATCTAGCACTAATCTCTTGAAAATTAGCAGTTTCAGCGAAAGACTTAATGCAATCATACTCATAGTTTATACCTGGTTTTTTACCTTTGTCGTTATCCCAACCTTCGGTATTGCTTTGAATTGTTTCAAGCAGATCCCACTTAGACTTGACCTCCTTACTTGTGAAGGATCCCTCTAAACAGGTATCCAGATAGTCCTTGTAATGTCCTGAGAGCCTTGCATAAAAATTATTGATAACAACATTACTGGGGGCTCATGAATGGGGCAGTTGAGCATTAGTGACTTAAATCTCCCCCAAGCTTGGGCAATACTTTCTCCCTCATGAGGATGAAAATTATAAATATAATTCCTATCTTTATGAATTTCATGAGGAGGATAAAATTTAGAGTAAAAGAGAGATTCAAGTTCCTTCCACTCCAAATGATGAGGATCATCTAGTAGATCATACAACTCCCTTGCTTTGTACCTAAGTGAGAAAGGGAATAGCTTCCTCTTAACTTGGTCCATTTAAATACCTGCACACTTGAACAACTCGCATAATTCATGTATAAAGAGTAAATGATCACCATGATGGACAGTTCCATCTCCAAAATAGCAGTTATTCATAACACAATCAACAAATTCAATAGGTATTTTAAAGGGGACAATTTCAGTATGTGGATTTAAAATATCACAAGTATCATTAGAATTACCACATATGGGAGATAAAGTATTATCAGAGCAAATTTTCTTCTCTAAAGCTGGGGAACTAAAAAGATCTTTTTCATAAAAACTAGCTTCCCCAAGCTTAGATATTTCCATACCATTAGTAACAATGGTGTTCAAAAAATTCATACTAATAACATTGCTATTAGCATGCAAAAAAGGTTCCATAGGTTTTTTGATTTTCTTTTCAAACCACTCAAGTTCTAACTTAGGAAAAATACTAAAAAGCTCTCTAATTTTGTTGTTGTTTTCCATTGAGCCTAACTAGTGAAAAAAAGAAACAAAAAGACAAAATTGCAGAATCTAAAGGAAATAACTTCGAGCACTCACACTGGAGGATGTGAGTACCTTTAACCTTACCTCCCTGGCAACGGCGCCAAAAAATAGCTTGATGTCTACGCACTTCTATTCTTGTAGACAGTTGTTGGGCCTCCAAGTGCAGAGGTTTGTAGAACATCAGCAAGTTTTCCCTTAAGTGGATTACCCAAGGTTTATCGAACTCAGGGAGGAAGTGGTCAAAGGTATTCCCTCTCAAGAAACCCTGCAATCAAGATAAAAGAAGTCTCTTGTGTCCCCAACACACCCAATACACTTGTCAGGTGTATAGGTGCACTAGTTCAGCGAAGAGATAGTGAAATACAAGTGGTAACGGTGCCATAAAATAGCTTCTGACTTGTTGATGTGGGCTAACATGTGTGAGTGAGGTAAAGACTAAATCAAGCAAACATGCAACAGATCTAGATGCAAACGGTGTTTCAATGCTTAGAAACAAGGCCTAGGGATCATACTTTCACTAGTGAACACTCTCTCATATAAATATCTTCTCTTAATGATACTACTCTTAACTACTCTCCGGTTGGACACTCTAATCCTTGGTAGGCCTACAAAAGCACACCTCAAAGTCTGCCTTCCCCAATCTAGATAACCCTACACTATCACCTTGAGCACTAGATGGTTCCAACAAACACCACAATTTCATAAAGACATCCAACTCCAAATATAACTCATAAAAATATATATATATGTAGTCTAGCTTAAGTGCCACATACGGCGCGCACGCTGTCACTTTCACACACGTGGGGAAAAGCATAGATCTATTAAAGCGCAATGAGTATTTATGTAGACTCTAGACTAAGTGCCACCATGGCGTGCACGCTGTCACTTTCACACACATGGGGAGCAGAGATCTATTGAAGAACTTGAGTAGCAAGGTAGATCTACTTGATTACAAAGCTCATAACCACAACATGATCATGCATAGAGAGAGAGATGAACACATAGCTACCGGTAGAGCCCTTAGCCTCGAGGAAGAACTACTCCCTCCTCATCATGGGAATCAGCAACGGTGATGAATATGGCGATGGAGATCAATGGAGATGGCTCCGGGGGCACTTCCCTGTCCCGGCAGGGTGCCAGAACAGAGACTTTCTGTTCCCCGAATCTCCCCTTCGGTAGTGGCGGCGCTACGGAAGTTTTCATGTATTTCTTCTGGATGATTTAGGGTTTTCTCCCCGGGGGATTCTTATAGGCGCAAGAGGCAAGGTCGGTGGAGGTCCAGGGGGCCCACACCCCCTGTGGGCGCCACCAGGGCTGGCCCCTTCCCAGGGAGGGTGCGTCCACCCTGGTGTCCTCCTCCAACTCTGCTTTGAGGTTCCGTGTTGCTCCTGGAAAAATAATGAATTTGGCTTTTGTCCCGTCCAATTCCGAGAATATTGATTTTCTTCCTTTCTGGAACCAAAAACAGAAAAAAAATGCAAATTACACCGTGGCATCTTGTTAATAGGTTAGTACCAGAAAACATATAAAAACACCTCAAAGTGTGGACAAAGCAAAGCAAAGTAGATACTAAACAAGCATGGAACATCAAAAATTATAGATATGTTTCTGACGTATCAAGGGAAAAGTGCTAACACACATGGAGAGCGGTGGAAGCCTCGGGTCCTTGGTGGAATATGCCAATAATTGGAATGCTGCTGATCAGATAGAGGGCAATTCAAATAATAAGCCTTTCCACCTCTCCGACGTCAGCAGCCGCTTGCACTTGGCTGCCAAAGTTATTCTTGAGAGCGATAGTATGAATGAGGTAAATACTTCTGTCTACGATTTAGTCTTTTCATATAATGTACTGTATGCCCACTAGTCAGCGAGCTTTCGACCGAATGATTTGTCATTCAGTCGAAAGCTTTTGCTTATAAAGTGTAGCTGTTTGTGCATATAATATATAATATTACTTTAAACAAGTTTACTTGATTTGGATTTTTATAATTAAGTTTCTAGTATCCTGCCACCTAGATCCGAGTCAAGTTTTATTTGATTCAGGTCCTATTGCTTAGTTTAAATATCCAACTACCTAGATCCGAGTCAAGTTTTACTTGATTCGGATCTTGTTGTTTAGTTTCAAATATCCAGCCACCTAGATCCGAGTCAAGTTCTACTTAGCTTGGATCTTTTAGGTTTTGCTTTGAATATCCAGCCACCTAGATCTGAGTCAAGTTCTACTTGGCTTGAATCTTTTTGGTTTTGCTTTGAATATCCAGCCACATAGATCCGAGTCAAGTTCTTCTTGGCTTGGATCTTTTAGGTTTAGCTTTGAATATCCAGCCACCTATATCCGAGTCAGGTTTTACTTGATTCGGATCTTTTAGGTTTAGCTTCGAATATCTAGTCACCTAGGTCCGAGTCAAGTTCTACTTGACTTGGATCTTTTAGTTTTAGCTTTGAATATCCAGCCACCTAGGTCCGAGTCAAGTTCTACTTGACTTGGATCTTTTAGTTTTAGCTTTGAATATCCAGCCACCTAGATCCAAGTCAAGTTTTACTTGGTTGGATCTTTTAGGTTTAGCTTTGAATATCCAGCCACCTAGATCCGAGTCAAGTTTTACTTGATTCAGATCTTAGGTTTAGCTTTGAATATCCAACCACCTAGAGCTGAGTCAAGTTCTACCTGGCTTGGATATTTCAGGTTTTGCTTTGAATATCCAGCCACCTAGGTCCGAGTCAAGTTCTACTTGGCTTGGATCTTTTAGTTTTAGCTTTGAATATCCAGCCACCTAGATCCGAGTGAAGTTCTACTTGGCTTGGATCTTTTAGGTTTAGCTTTGAATATTTTTCCCTGTATAATGCTCTGTGATTCTAGGTTGCTCATAATCGGCGCACTGCCGAGTTCCAGAAACTGCTCTTCACTCATAGTAAGCTGCAAACCAAGTATGATAAATTGGTGCCTATTTTGAAGAAAACTGGTGAGCTAATTGCCGTGTATTTTGAAATTCTTGTCCGGATTCTTGCTTCCGAGTTAACTTCTGATTCGTCTTTGTTTAGCCAAAGTCGATACTCAAAATACCGCGCTCAAGAAAAAGGTTGCCAAACTTGATGGTGAGTCGGACACGTTCTTTCCACTCACTTCTTTCCTCAGCTGAACAATTGAGAAGTATCTTATAGTATTTTTCACTCGGCTCGGCCGAATTACAAAGCCTTGAAGTGATGACCCACAAGTATAGAGGATCGCAACAGTCTTCGAGGGTAGTATCACCCAATTTATTGATTCGACACAAGGGGAGCCAAAGAATACTTGCAAGCCTTAACAACTGAGTTGTCAATTCAGCTGCACCTAGAAATAGTTCTTGCTCACAGAAGTTCATCAGTAGCAACATTTTTGTAGTAGCAATAGCAAAGTAACAACAGTAGTAAAACAAGAGCAATAGTAACCCTAGTGGCAAACAGTAGGATATGAGTGCAGTAGGCACAGGGATGGATGGACGGGCGTTGCATGGACAAGTCTAAACATGTAACTTAAAGATCCAGGGAAATTGCAGATAAATAAGATAAAGCATCCAAGTACTAAACAATCATAGGTATGTGCTCCATATATAGTCATGCGTGCTTGCAATAAGAACTTGCACAACCTCTTTTGTCTTGCCAGCCCATTGCAGTGGGGCCTCAAGGGAATTACTGGCAATTAAGGTTCTCCTTTTAATAGAGCACCGAAGCAAAGCATTAACACTCCGTGAACACATGTGATCCTCACGTCACAGCCATCCCCTTAGGTTATCCCAATTTCTGTCACTTCGGGGCGTTTGGATCTGGACAATGATATGTGTACACAACTTGCAGATAAGATCACAAACAATACTATCGTAATGAATCAATAATAGGTTCAGATCTAAGATCATGGCACTCGGGCTCTAGTGACAAGCATTAAGCACAACAACTTGCAACATGTCAAATAGCACTAATAGAGATACTAGGCACCATGCCCTAACAATATTATTCAATTACATGATAGAACTCATCCAATCCCTACCATCCCCATAGCCTACAGTGGGGTATTACTCACTCATGGATGAGGGAAACATGGATGGTTGATGGAGAGGTGTTGTTGATGATGATGGCGATGATCCTCTCCAAATTCCCCGTCCCGGCAGGGTGCCAGAAAATAGTTTCTGGTTCCGAATCGTGGTTTTCTGGTGGTGGCGGCGCAACGGAACACTTTCTAGAAAAACGTCGAACCCCCCTTGGTTTTTAGGTCAAGAGGCAACTTATAGGCGAAGAGGGAGGCCGAGGGGGTGTCTGGGGCAGACACACCCCCTCCAGGCGCAGCCTAGGCCCACCCGCGCGTCAGGGGGTGTGGGCCCCTTAGGCCTCCACTCCGTCTCGTATTCTGGCTCCGTGAGTCTTTTGGTGAAATAGGATTTTTGGCATATTTTCCGGGATTTTTCCTGATAGTTGATTTTCGGCACAAAAACTAGACACCAAGGTAATTCTGCTGAAAACAACATCAGTCTGTGTTAGTTGTATCCAAATCACACAAATTCAGAGAAGAAACAATAGCAAAAGTGTTCGGGAAAGTAGATACATTTTGGACGTATCAACTCCCCCCAAGCTTAGCTTCTTGCTTGTCCTCAAGCAATTCAGTTGAAAACTGAGTCCGATAAAAGACTTTCACAAACACATTTGCTTCATATAATGTATCTATTATCAGCACATGAGTAGATACTTAAACCATTCATAATAAGAAGTATGCAACTATGTCTACTCAATATTCAATGCAAGCTATGAAGAGATTCCAACTCAATAATAATAAGTAGCATGAAACATAAACATAAGCAACATTGCAATGCTCATAATAAGGTATGATAGAGTGGTATATCGCTTGCCTTTGTTTGTAGAGCACAAAATAAATGCCAAGGCACCTCTGAAGTTCAAGTCAAGACTAGAAGTAAAGATATCAGATATACAAGCATCAAAGTCATGACATAAATAACCAAGTTTTGAGACAAGCACATTACACTAAGAATGACAACTATGCTCTCAAGAAGGTGCTCAAAGAATAAGTGATGACTCAACAAGGAAGTGAAAAAGGTTTTGAAAAGTTTGAAAGGCTTCCAAATGTTGAAAGTAAGGTACTCATTAGCTTTGAGCTCTCATTGACCCTATCATAGGCATCTTTATATGGTTAATGGTGAAAGTGAGGTCCAATATGAGTTATATGCTTGATAGACCATAAACTAGAAATCTCATGTCCCTTGAGTACGAGGGCCGCTCCTCATGCTACTCAACTTTAGTTACCTGTAAGTTCTTGCATCGTAAATACATGTGTATCATAGAGAACCGCCAATAGGGTACCCCTTGCACAGGATACAGGAGTTATCCCATAATCAAAATGACAAGGCAACAGACAATGAGCATCTCGGCGATCTTTTTTTTTCTATTTGCATAGGTTTTTATTGAGGATGCTTCACATATTGCTCATTATGGTTATGCTGCAAGTTTCCACCATTATTAGGCATGGCTTAGGCTAGCGGCCCAGGCGTTTCTCTAACACATATATATAACTCCATGAACTTATAAGCTCCCCTTTTATTTCACAATGACGACATACGCAAACAAAAGAGCATGATATCAACTGGATATATATATATATATATCCATAAGTGTTGAAAGCGTTCCCCGTGACAGCACGGTTCTGCTAACTCCCAGCCTATAATTTGCAAGCATAGAACTTTCATGGACAGTCACAATGGTTCAGGTCTATTAAGTGCAAGAAATAAAGTGTGCCATCAAGTTCGTGAGAGCTTTACTAACTAACTTTCTCAAAACAGTCAAACATTTTATTTGGAAGAAAACATGGCATAATAAATATGCACTGAATAACAAATGATGCTAATAGGTAGGTATGGTGGACACTTTTGGCAATATTGGTTTTGGGGAATTGGAAGCACAAGTAGAGCTCATACTCAGTGCAAGTGAAGGCTAGCAATAGAGAGGGAGCAACAAACGAGAGAGCAATAACTGTCATAATCATACTTGCAACAAAACAAGACTAATTATGGCATGAAAGTGATGCAAGAACTCTGAGGCAAAATAAATCATCGAGGCTTACTGACTATTGTTTAGTCATATGCATGCGTGAGCATGTGCCAAGTCGATTCACATGAAACATTCAGAGGAGGATACCACAATATCATACCAAAATATGAATAGAACAATGCAAGCAAACATTCATATGACATGCTACAAACTATATTAGCAAGCTGGAGCTAATCATAAGAGAGCAAGAACTACTAAGCATTCATAAATAACATACACCTTACATGAACAGACTAGCATGCTCACAATGATGATTATATGCACAAAAATGAAAACAAATAGAGTTTTTTGCCAGCCTCTTACCACACCTCAAGTTGTCTTAATCTTCATTATTGCCCTTCGCTTGTGTGGCTTGAATAATAACATGAAACCAAACTCCACTGAGGACTGCTGAACCCTGCAAAGAACTTCACAAAACCAAAGAAGAACAACAAATATTTTTGGTGTTTTCGATTTGTTTTAAAAAAAACAAGAAAACAAAGCAGAAACAAACAAAGCAAAATCTTTTTGGATTTTTCTTTAAGGCAAACCAAAGCTAAAAAGAAAAAAACAAACCAAGAGAAACAACGAAAATATTTTTTGTATTTTTGTGTTTTGAGAAAGCAGAAACAAGAACCAAAAAGAAAACGAAACAATGGATATACAAAGAACCGACGAACATGATGTATAGATGAGTGTGATGTCGGTGTACCTCCCCCCAAGCTTAGGATTTTGGCCTAAGTGGGGCTCAACTCCATGGTGACCAAGAAGGTGCACCTCGGTAATATGATGAAGAGGCCCCTTCGTCCTGATATGAGCTCGAGGACTCCCATGTGTAGTGCACAGAGGGGTCGTATGAGGGCGCGTCCCCCTGATAGTGTCTGTGGAAACCACGAATGCATAGCTGCTCATCCATCTCCTCCTTGGAGCGTAACCAAGGTCCCTGGGAAATACAGAACAAAGTGGTTTGGGGCAGAGGAATCTCTCTCTCTCTCTCTCTCTCTCTCTCTCTCTCTCTCTCTCTTCCCCATCAGTAAATAACATCATATAAACCAAATTATCAAGGGTAGAGCTAGCAGTGACAAAATGATGCGCTTTCATGGCAGTGAGATCAAGCCTCTAGGATCCAAAATTGTATCATTTGGATCAACAGATAGGTCTAAGGCAGCAACAATACGTGCAACAATAATTTCCCCATAAATGGGTCCCTTAGCAGCTAAGCGACGAGCAATGAGAGAACCAAGATTGTACCTGGTTTCATTGTTGAGTGCAGCAGCTAGGAAGGCCAAATGATAGTTGGAAATATTGCTAGTGTTCTCCCTACCAACAACACTAGTGGCAGGATAATAAGCAAAATACCTGATAGCTGGGAGTTGAATATTTCTTATCTTTCCCCACTAGGCTCTGCGGTCATCATCATTAGTTATCCCGCGGTAGAGCTCCAACAAATCAGCGGGTTGAGATGGAATCTTCTTCACCGTCCCAGCCGTGCCAATACCCAAGATTTCACAAAATTTCTTCAATGTCATGGAGAAAGGCCTGTTATAGATTTTGAAAGACACGTCTGGTTTCAAAGGGCTGTTAGAAAAAGAGAAACTCTCCACAAAGGTTTTAGTGAGCGTAGCATACTGCACACTCTCATCCTGCATATAAATCGTTAATCCAACCCTCCGAACCAAGGTTAGGAAATCATTGAGAATACTGCAGCCTGCAAAAAGGTTGGACAAGGGAAGGTAGAAGGGTGCGCATCCCCTTCATCTCCCTCGTTGCCAAATCGCGGTGTAATGAGATCCTCATTGTATGAGGGCCTAGCTCGGGAGGATGATCTTGAAGGCCTTGTCCTCCTAGGCGCATCGCTCTCAAATACTTCACCAAAGGTGTGGTTGTCCATGACCCTTTTTTCTAAAAAAAATAGACAAACATCAAGCCAAGTGATTTCCAAGTTGGTAAATGATGAGAAACTACTATAGGAACTTTCTAGAGGGCTAAACATGCATAAAATGAAATCTCTAAGCATAGAACAAGCATGCAAGCTCACACAACATGACACCTATAGAAGCAAAATACTCAAGATATAATCTACCAATCACAAATCTAATTGGACAAGCGGAGGAGGCACATACCAAGGAGCAATCCCTCCAAAAATCAGCAGAAAAAATGGGTTGAGAAAGGAGATCGAAAATCGGGAGCAAGAACAGCAGGAACTCGAGCTTGAGAAATTTTTCCGGTGTTATTCGGGAGAGAGAAAGAAGTGGCTGAGAGCAGACAACTTGGAGGGCCTCAGCTGGGTCCCACCCAGGCCAGGCGCGCCCTGGGTGCTGGCCGTGCCACCAGGGGGTGTGCTGGCATGGTGGGTCCCCCTGGGCCACTCCAGGTGTCCCTCTTCCCCTTTTTTCGAGGAAAAATTTAATATGAATTTTCTGGGATTTTTTGGGAAATTTTATTTTTCGCCAATTTTCAGGGTATGAAAATTGATTTTCTCGCAGAAAAGATTTTTTAGAATAAGCAAAAGCAAACAAAAACAAAAACCAAAACTACAGAAGTTCTAAGACACTCTAACAAGCAAACAACTAGCAAAACTAAAGCTAACAAGAGAAAGAGCAAAGACTAGGAAGGAGAAGAATAAAAGTGATCAAGTATAACCACTGTGAAAACATTGTTTTGTTCATTAAAATCCTTTTGTTAACAAGGTTGATCAAGTCTTGTTACCAAAACAATCTTATATGAAGCAAAACTTTGCATTCCACAAAGTGACTATGTTACCTCAAACTTGATAGAAATAGTCCCAATCATAATAGTTTCAAAACTTCCTTATGGAATGGGACAATATATTTATCCAACTTTGATGCTCTCAATATTTTCAATGGAATTCAGGCAATATCTCTTATCAATCTTCTTAGGGAAATAGATAATATGCTCTTTGTCATTAATATTAAAATTTACTTTTCCTTGATTACAATTGATGACAGCACCTACAGTATTAAGAAAAGGTCTCCCAAGAATAATAGACATATTATCATCTTCAGGCATTTCAAGCACAACAAAATCAGTTAAAACCAAGCAATTATGAGCTACTTGAACAGGAACATACTCACATATACCAACAGGAATAGTAGTTGACTTATCATCCATTTGCATGGATATATCAGTTGGTATCAACTTTTCTAGCTGGAGTCTCTTGTAGAGAGAAAAAGGCATAACACTAACTCCAGCTCCCAAATCACATAAAGCAGTTCTAACATAATTATTCTTAATAGAGCAAGGAATGGTTGGAATACCTGGATCACCAAGTTTCTTTGGAACCTTACCATTGAAGGAATAATTGGCAAGCAAAGTAGAAATTTCCTCATTAGGAATCTTCCTTTTATTAGAGACAATATCCTTCATATACTTTGAATAAGGAGGCAAATTAATAGCATCATTCAAAGGAATTTGCAAAAATAAAGGTTTCATCCACTCACAAAACTTTTTGTAGTGTTTTTCCTCCTTTGACTTGTGTTTCTTATTAGGAAAAGGCATAGGTTTATGCACCCAAGGTTCTCTCTCACTACCATGTTTTTTAGCAATAAAATCTTCCTTAGTGTACCTAGTGTTCTTAATGTGCTTCTCAGGTTCTTCCTTAACTTCCTCCTTATCAGGAGCATCATTTTTATCATTACCACTCTCAGTTTCAGCATCAGAGACAGATATACTATTAGGATCTACAGCAGGTTCAAAGGGTTCCTCAACTATTTTGTGTTTCTTTTTCTTTCTCTTACGAGGACTACCACTACTTTAACCTTGTTGAGAATCCTGCTCAATTCTTTTAGGTTGTCCTTCAGGATATAAAGGATCTTGAGTATCTATATCACTCCTAGTTATAATTCCATAAACATGTTTATCTCCTGAGGCATTAACTAGCATATCATTTTGTACCTTAGCAAGTTGATCAATTTGAGTTTGAACCATTTGAAAGTGTTTACAAAGAATTTTAACATCATTAGCAGTTCTTTCCACAATATCTTTCAACTCATTAATAGCTCTAGAGTTTTCCAATAAATGCTTCTGAACTTGTTTATTAAAATTACCTTGTTTAACAATAAATGTGTCAAGTTCATCTGAGCATTGATCAGGAGGCTTACCATAGGGAATATCAGCTTCATCAAAGTGGAGAGAGTGTACCTCAATAGTAGATGAGTGGGGAATTGGCTTACATAATTCTTCTATAGGAGGTAGATTCTTCACATCTTCAGCTCTAATACCTTTCTCCTTAAGACATTTCTTAGCTTCCTTCATCACTTCATCATTTAATGCAATCACTCCCCTCTTCCTTGGTGTTGGTATTGGAAATGGTTCAGGCACAACTGGTTTAGGAGTAATAGGCTCAGGTATATTTAGCTCAGTTGAAGTCCAATCATCATAATTCTTGCTTATTTTAGCCATTAATTCTTCAGCATCTGTAGGAGTTCTTTTCCTGAAAACAAAATCAGCAAAACTATCTAGGTATGTCCTAGAATCATCAGTTAGTCCATTATAATAAATATCAAGAAGCTCATTTTTAGGAAATGGACATCTAGGATGTGCATGAATCAAGGCACAGAACCTTGTCCATGACTCAGGCAACTTCTCTTCTTCTTCCTGTTTAAAATCAAAAAGTCTCTGCAAAGCAGCCTGTCTAGCACTGGGAGGAAAATATTTATGGAAGAAAGAAGCAATCAAACAATCAGGGCTATCAATGGATCCAGGAGGTAATCTATTAAACCAAGCCTTAGCTTCTACTTTTAGTGAAAAGGGGAAGATCTTTGTAACAAAGTACTTACGTATCTTAAAATCATTAGAGAATAAAGCACTCATAGTAGAAAGCTCATTCATATGTGCTACAGCACTCTCACTCTCAGTCCCACAAAAAGGTTCTTTCTCAACAATGTCTAAATAGGATAAATCAAGAGAAAAAGCATAATCTTCATCTTCAATATCTATGGGAGAGGTGGCAAACTTAGTGATTAAAGCCCTCACGAACTTGATGGCACACTTTATATTATTTGCCCCTAATAAACTTGAACCATTGTGACAACTTTGTTGTATATGCTTGCACTTATACGTTGGAATTAGCAGAACCGTGATGTCACGGGGAACGCTTTCAACATTTCACTTGTACTTTGTACTCAGTTGATATCATGCTCTTTTGTCTATGGATGTCACCGGTGTGAAATAAAGAGGGAACTTGTAAGTCCATGGAGTTTGTATCCTGTGTTAGAGAAACGCCTGGGCCGCTAGCCTAAGCCATGCCTAATCATGGTGGAAACTTGCAGCATCACCATAGTGACATCTATGAAGCATTCTTCTTATAAAAAAAAGAGACACATTGAGAAAAGAGGGAAGAGAGAAAAAAGCACCATATTCCCATGGTACATAAGAAGATTTCTGAGATGCTCATTGTCTACTTGCCTTGTCATTTTGGTTATGGGAAACTCATGTACCATGTACAAGGGGTACCCCGTTGGCAGTTCTCAATGATATGAAAATACTTACAATGAAAAGAACTTACCTGGGCCCAAACTTGAGTATGCATGAGGTGTGGCCCTCGTATTCAAGGGACTTGAGATTGCCAACTTATACTTCGTCAAGCATATACTCCATCTTTTCCACTTTAACCTTAATCACTTCAAGATGCTTATGATAGGGGCAATGCGGGCTGAAAGCTAACAAGTACCATAATTTTTGGAATCTCTTTTTGAAACTTGTAATCCTTGCTTCCTTTACAAAAAGGCCTTTCTTCCACCATTATTGAGTCTCCACCTTCTACCTTTAGGCACCATTAAGAGAGCATAGCTGTCATTCTATGTGCAGTGTTCCAAAGCTTATTGATTGATGCATATTGTGATATTACTTGTTCTCGTGCTATTTGTTTCTGGTCACCCTTGTGAACTTTGAAGGTGTCCTACGCATCTATATTGCTACTCTATGAGGGACAAGCTGTTGCCACTATGCTATGTTTTCTGTGTATGAAACAAACAAACGTTTTTCAATGCATGTTATTCATGATCTTTGTTTGTAGCCTTTCATGTTGCATGCATAGTTACTATGTCCTATTGTTAGAACTCCATATTTCATGCACATGTTTAGAGTTCTTTGATCCCAGCTTCAATGCTTGCAATTGATCTTTATTGTGAGGGTGCATGTCACCTCAAAAATTATTCTTTTATCACTTACCTACTCGAGAACGAGCATGAGTTAAGCTTGGGGATGTTGATACATCAGAAATGTATCTATAACTTTTGATGTTCCATGCTTGTTTAGTATCTACTTTGCTTTACTTGTCTACACTTTGAGGTGTTTTTTACATGTTTTCTGGTACTAACCTATTAACAAGTTGCAACAGTGCCAGATGCCTGTTTTCTGCTATTTTTGGTTTCAGAAAAGTTAGTAAAGAAATATTCTTGGAATTGGACGGGAAAAACATCAAAGTCAATTACTTTCCATGGGGAACAAGAAGTCCAGAGGGGATCCGGAGAGGCAAGCCAGGGCGGCCAGACCCACCCTAGGCGCGGGTGGGCCCTGCCCTGCGCCTAGGAGGGGTACGGGGCCCCTGGCCGCCGCCTCGGCCTCCCCCTTCGCCTATAAGAAGCCCCCGATGCAGAAAGCCTAAGCACCCGATAAAATCTCCACGAAATCGTCTGTAGCCGCCGCCACCATCGTCCCTAGATCGGGGGGATCTGAAGTTCTTCCCGGCACCCTGCCGGAGGAGAGATCATCCTAGAGGTCTTCTCTCCGGTATGATGCGTGAGTAGTTCCACCTTGGACTATGGGTCCATGTAGTAGCTAGATGGTTGTATCTCCTCCTTTGTGCTTTCATGTATAGATCTTGTGAGCTCTCATGATTAAGATCTAATCTATTTGTAATCATGCATGTTGTGTTTGCGGGGATCCGATGGATATTGAGATTATTATGTTGGTTTGATTAATGGTTTTGTCTTTATGATTCTATCATGTCTGTGTTGTTTGTGATCTTGCATGCTCTCCGTTGTTAGTAGCTATCTTAGCCAAGTAGTTGCTAGTGACTCCAAGAGGGGGTATTTACGCTTGATAGTGGGTTCATGCCTCTAGTTTCCAAGGGAAGTGACAATAATCTCTTAGGTTGTAGATGTGATGTTGCTACTAGGGAGAAAACAACGGTCTCTTGTTCATGGAACATGTTGACTGTTTACCTTACACACTTTGCTTAAAGCAGTTGTCTGTTGCTTACAACTTAATACTAAAGGGGGTTCGGATGATAACCTGAAGGTGGACTTCTAGTCATAGATGCAGTTGGATGGCGGTCTATGTATCTTGTTGTATTGCCCAATAAAATCTCATAGGATCTTTCTGACTAGTAATTGCATTGTTATGCCTTGCTCAGTTCCTGTCAATTGCCCTGCTATAATTTGTTTACCCTTCATGCCATGTTGTTTATCTAAGGAGAGCACCTCTAGTGAACTATGGACCCCGGTCCAATCTTTACCATTGATACATCTTCTATTGTTACTTGTTTACTTGCTGCAAACCATTACCTTTCACACCATACGTTTAATCCTTTGTTACAGCAAACCGGTGAGCTTGACAACCTCATTGATTCATTGGGGCAAAGTCTTGAGTTTGTGTTGTGCAGGTTTCCGCGTTGCTTGCAACACCTGTGTGACGTTTCCTTCCTCCTTCTGGTTCGATAACCTCGGTCTCTACTGAGGGAAGACTTGCTGCTGTGCTCATCACATCTTGCTCTTGGGGTTTCCAACGAAGTGCTCCATTTCAGCACCATCAACAAGTTTTCTGGCGCCGTTGCCGGGGAAGGAAGAAGAAAAAACTCCCACGTCAACCACTCGCCAGCCAACACAAGTTTCCTGGCGCCGTTGCCGGGGAGGCTAAGGACGTATTCACAAGGGGAGTCCTTCACTTCCTTTATCTTCACTTTGTTTTTAGTTTTCTTTGTTTTTATTTTTCTTGGTTTTGTTTGCCTCTTTCCAAAAAACCCCAAAAAATTAGTCTAGTTTGGTTTGCTTGCTTTATTCAAAAACACAAAAAAATTAGTTCCTACTCTAGTTGCTGGTCTGTTGTTGCCTTGCTTGGTCATGCTTTCTATCAATGGATGGTTTCTTTGAAACTAGTTCTTATTGGCAAGGTGGGTTCATGGAAGAAAAAAAGTATTATTATTATAAGGAACACCGTTTGTCACAAAAAGGGAAACACTTATGGGAACAAATTGATAAGTTGAACACTATTGCTAGAGAGGTGTGCTCTACTTATAATGTCACTTATTGCTTTGATAAGTCTTGTTGCTATAGGAGGTATAAACACCTACCTTTTCAATGTTAGTATAATGATAATGTTACCATATCATCTTATGTTAAAGGAAACTATGACTTTTATGATGTGGAACAGATTAAAGAATTTATTGCCTTCAAGGGTGCATTTGAATTTGCCAGTTTGTTTGAAAATACTGATGATGCACCTTATGAAAATGAGGTTTATGAGATGCTTAAATTTTTTTTTGACAATTACAAGGAACAAAGTGGTTATATTCTTGAATATTTTAATAGATGCTTTCCACAAATGGAAGAGACTAATGCCTTGCAGGAGCCTTTGGAAGAAGAAATTGTTGAAACTAGAACCTGATTAGATGAAAAAGAGGAGGAGAGTGATGAACAAAAGGAGAAAGAATGGATCTACCCATGCCTACCTTCTAATGAGAGTAACTCTTCACATCTTACATTATTTGATTGTCCCCCATGCTTACCAAAGGAGGATGAATGCTATGTTCATGTGGATCCTTTTGAAATATCTACTTTGGGTAAAACCTGTGAAGGTTTAATTCCGACTATTTTTGAGCTTGATAGAAATTATGTGTTTGTAGATCATAAAAAGCATGCTTTATGTGATAGCTATAATGTTGAGTTTATTCATGATGCTACTGAAAATTATTATGAGAGAGGAAAGTATGGTTGTAGAAGTTTTCATGGTATTGAAACACCTCTCTATGTGCTGAAAGTTTTGAAGTTGCTCTTGTTTTATCTACCCATTCTTGTTACTATGTGCTTCTTTGATTTATTTTCTTACAATATTCCTATGCATATGAAGTGGGTTAGACTCAAATGTGTTTTGAATTTTCTTCTTGATGCTCTCTTTGACTTCAACTCATAGTTTTTATGAGAGCATCTTCTCAAACTATCATGCCTAACTTAAAGGCGTTAAAGAAAATTACTTGTTCGGAGATAACCCAAGAGTTTCCTTGAGTCATGTAAATTATTACTTCATTAATGACATATCATTATCCTTTTTGTTTGCTTTTTGTGCAAGAATGACGTCTAATGAGAGGGAAGTAAGATTTGGGGAGTTGCTGTCCCGAAACAGATTTCTGTCCTACACCAAAAACATTCTTGAGGAGTCTCTATAAATAGGATTGAGCTCAAAATTTACGAATAAATCCCCCAGTATGTTAGATAAATTTCGTTAGTTCAACACTTTTTGATTTGAGCAACAGAAGATGTTTGAAAAATCGGTTTGTACCTGCTGGTCTGTTTTGACAAATGTCTGCCATTATTTGCATTTGCTTCTTATCGATTCTTTTTTGAGTTATCTTTAGGTGAATTGAGATTTTTGAAGGAGTTACTATAGTAGCTTGTGTTTTTAGTGTAAAACCTTGTTGTTTCAAAGCTTTGCCAGGGGTCTAATATCTTTTGAATACACTAATGTTGCTAATGAAGATTGTGTGAAGTTTTGTATGAAGGAAAAATTTCAGGTGTAGAGGGAGAATGATGCACAAAGATGAAGAATGGACAAAAGCACAATCTTGGGGATGCCACCATGTTGTCACCCCAAGAAATATCCAAGAGGTACAAGCGTCAAAGCTTGGGGATGCCCAAGACATCCCCTTCTTCATCAATAAAGAGCCCAGGTCTGTCTAGACACTTCGTTTTTATTGTTTCATGCACAATTGTGTTGTTCTTTGAGCGTCTTAGTTTTTGTTTGCTTTGCTTAGGTTGTTTAGTTTGCTTGAATAAAGTATTTTGGACCCCCATTCTCGATGTGTTGTTTTGCAAATAAGTTGCTTGGTGTTGGAAAGGAGTAGTAAGTTCTTGCTTGTAAGTGCAAGAGGAGCTTGCATTGAGTGTGACTTAGACTTTAGCATGACATGCTAGGTGTTGTTTTGACCTTATTCTTAGTGATTATTTCTGTAGCATGTATTGTTCCAAACAATTGGGATTGCTTAGTGTGCCTTGAAGAAATTATGTGTTGTTTTAGCATGTAAAAGCTTAGTATTGTGGTATTCTCCTTTGATGCTTTGCTTGGGTTGACTTGGCACATGCTCACACCATGTTATGACTATGACAAGTCACCATTAGCCTCTGTGATCATTTAGTCCTTGACTTGTAGTACCACTCTTTTCTTTGATTAGTATGATTTGTTGCACTGCATGATTATGGCCATTATGCTCTCTTAGTTGGTTGCTCCCAGTTTTTTGCTAGCCTCCACTTGTATGAGTAATCTCTACGCATGCTTCCAACTCCCAAAAAACCAAGTTATTCCAAAGTGTCCACTATAAACTCCTATGCATGGTGTGTTACACCATTCCAAGTATATTCTTGTTTTCAGCTATCTTCCAATTAAAAATTATTTTGTTATGTGAAAACTTAGTGATTAAAGCCCTCACGAACTTGATGGCACACTTTATATTCTTTGCCCCTAATAAACTTGAACCATTGTGACAACTTTGTTGTATATGCTTGCACTTATACGTTGGAATTAGCAGAACCGTGTTGTCACGGGGAACGCTTTCAACATTGCACTTGTACTTTGTACTCAGTTGATATCATGCTATTTTGTTTATGGATGTCACCGGTGTGAAATAAAGAGGGAACTTGTAAGTCCATGGAGTTTGTATCCTGTGTTAGAGAAACGCCTGGGCCGCTAGCCTAAGCCATGCCTAATCATGGTGGAAACTTGCAGCATCACCATAGTGACATCTATGAAGCATTCTTCTTATAAAAAAATAGACACATTCAGAAAAGAGGAAAGAGACAAAAAAGCACCATATTCCCATGGTACATAAGAAGATTGCTGAGATGCTCATTCTCTGCTTGCCTTGTCATTTTGGTTATGGGAAACTCTTGTACCATGTACAAGGGGTACCCCATTGGCGGTTCTCAATGATATGCAAATACTTACAATGACAAGAACTTACCTGGTCCCAAACTTTAGTATGCATGAGGTGTGGCCCTCGTATTCAAGGGACTTGAGATTGCCAACTTATACTTCGTCAAGCATATACTCCATATTTGCCACTTTAACCTTAATCACTTCAAGATGCTTATGATAGGGGCAATGAGGGATGAAAGCTAACAAGTACCATAATTTTTGGAAGCTCTTTTTTGAAACTTGTAATACCTTCTTCCTTTACAAAAAGGCGTTTCTTCCACCATTATTGAGTCTCCCCCTTCTACCTTTAGGCACCATTAAGAGAGCATAGTTGTCATTCTGTGTGCAGTGTTCCAAAGCTTATTGATTGATGCATATTGTGATATTACTTTTTCTTGTGCTATTTGTTTCTAGTCACCCTTGTGAACTTTGAAGGTGTCCTATGCATCTATATTTCTACTCTATGTGGGACAAGCTATTGCCACTATGCTATGTTTTCTGTATGTGAAACAAACAAACATTTTTCAATGCATGTTATTCATGATCTTTGTTTGTAGCATTTCATGTTGCATGCATAGTGACTATGTCCTATTGTTAGAACTCCATCTTTCATGCACATGTTTAGAGTTTTTTTATCCCAGCTTTCAATGCTTGCAATTGATCTTTATTCTGAGGGTGCATGTAACCTCAAAAATTATTATTTTATCACTTACCTACTCGAGGATGAGCAGGAGTTAAGATTGGGGATGTTGATACGTCGAAAATGTATCTATAATTTTTTATGCTCCATGCTTGTTTAGTATCTACTTTGCTTTACTTGTCTACACTTTGAGGTGCTTTTTACATGTTTTCTGGTACTAACCTATTAACAAGTTGCAACAGTGTCAGATGCCTGTTTTCTGCTGTTTTTGGTTTCAGAAAAGTTAGTAAAGAAATATTTTCGGAATTGTACGGGACAAACGTCAAAGTCAATTACTTTCCATGGGGAACAAGAAGTCTAGAGGGGAGCCGGAGAGGCAAGCCAGGGCGGCCAGACCCACCCTAGGCACGGGTGGGCCCTGCCCCACGCCTGGGAGGGGTGTGGGGCCCCTGGCCGCCGCGTCGGCCTTCCCCTTTGCCTATAAGAAGCCCCCGATGCAGAAACCCTAAGCAACTGATCAAATCTCCACGAAACCGTCTGTAGCCGCCGCCACCATCGTCCCTAGATCGGGGGGGATCTGAAGTTCTTCCCGGCACCCTACCGAAGGGGAGATCATCCTGGAGGCTTTCTCTCCGGTATGATGCGTGAGTAGTTCCACCTTGGACTATGGGTCCATGTAGTAGCTAGATGGTTGTATCTCCTCCTTTGTGCTTTCATGTATAGATCTTGTGAGCTCCGTTCATGATCAAGATCTAATCTATTTGTAATCATGCATGTTGTGTTTGCGGGGATCCGATAGATATTGATATTATTATGTTGGTTTGATTAATGGTTTTGTCTTTATTATTCTATCATGTCTGTGTTGTTTGTGATCTTGCATGCTCTCCGTTGTTAGTAGCTATCTTGGCCAAGTATTTGTTAGTGGCTCCAAGAGGGGGTATTTATGCTTGATAGTGGGTTCATGCCTCTAGTTTCCAAGGGAAGTGACAATAATCTCTTCGGTTGTAGATGTGTTGTTGCTACTAGGGAGAAAACAACGGTCTCTTGTTCATGGAACATGTGGACTGTTTACCTTACACACTTTGCTTAAAGCAGTTGTCTGTTGCTTGCAACTTAATACTGGAGGGGGTTCGGATGATAACCTGAAGGTGGACTTCTAGTCATAGATGCAATTGGATGGTGGTCTATGTATCTTGTTGTATTTCCCAATCAAATCTCATAGGATCTTTCTGACTAATAATTGCATTGTTATGCCTTGCTCAGTTCCTGTCAATTGCCCTGCTGTAATTTGTTTACCCTTTATGCCATGTTGTTTATCTAAGGAGAGTACCTCTAGTGAACTATGGACCCCGGTCCAATCTTTACCATTGATACATCTTCCACTGTTACTTGTTTACTTGCTGCAAACCATTACCTTTCACACCATACGTTTAATCATTTGTTACAGCAAACCGGTGAGCTTGACAACCTCACTGATTCGTTGGGGCAAAGTCTTGAGTTTGTGTTGTGCAAGTTTCCGCGTTGCTTGCAACACCTGTGTGACGTTTCCTTCCTCCTTCTAGTTCGATAACCTCTGTCTCTACTGAGGGAATACTTGCTGCTGTGCTCATCACACCTTGCTCTTGGGGTTTCCAACGAAGTGCTCCATGTCAGCACCATCAACAAGTGAACTTACAAATAAAGCTATGCTCCCCGGCAACGGCCCTAGAAAATAGTCTTGATGACCCACAAGTATAGGGGATCGCAAAAGTCTTCGAGGGTAGTATTACCCAATTTATTGATTCGACAGAAGGGGGGCCAAAGAATACTTGCAAGCCTTAACAACTAAGTTGTCAATTCAGATGCACCTGGAAATAGTTCTTTCTCACAGAAGTTATTAGTAGCAACAGTTTTGTAGTAGCAATAGCAAAGTAACAGCAGCAGTAAAACAAGAGCAATAGTAACAGTAGTGGCAAACAGTAGGATATGAGCGCGGTAGGCACAGGGATGGATGGACAGGCGTTGCATGGACAAGTCTAAACATGTAACTTCAAGATCTAGAGAAATTGCAGATAAATAAGATAAATCATCCAAGTACTAAAAAATCATAGGCATGTGCTCCATATATAGTCATGCGTGCTCGCAATGAGAACTCGCACAACATCTTTTGTCCTGTCAGCCCGTTGCAGTGGGGCCTCAAGGGAACTACTAGCAATTAATGTGCTCCTTTTAATAGAGCACCAGAGCAAAGCATTAACACTCAGTGAACACATGTGATCCTCACATCACAGCCATCCCCTCAGGTTATCCCAATTTCTATCACTTCAGGGCCTTTGGATCCGGACAATGATATGTGTACACAACTTGCAGATAAGATCACAAACAATACTATCATAATGAATCAATAATAGGTTCAGATCTGAGATCATGGCACTCGGGCCCTAGTGACAAGCATTAAGCACAACAAGTTGCAACAAAGTCAAATAGCATTAATAGAGATACTAGGCACCATGCCCTAACAATCTTATTCGATTACATGATAGAACTCATACCTACCATCCCCATAGCCTACAGCGGGGGATTACTCACTCATGGATGAGGGAAACATGTATGGTTGATAGAGAGGCGTTGTTGATGATGATGTCGATGATCCTCTCCAAATTCCCCGTCCCGACAGGGTGCCAGAACGGAGTTTCTGGTTCCGAATCGCGGTTTCTGGTGGTGGCGGCGCAGCAGAACTCGGTTTTTTAGGTCAAACCCCCCTCGGTTTTTTAGGTCAAGAGGCAACTTATAGGTGAAGAGGGAGGCCGAGGGGGTGCCTGGGGCAGCCACACCCCCTCCAGGCGTGGCCTGGGCCCACCCACGCGGAAGGGGGATGTGGGCCCCTCAGGCCTCCACTCCATCTCGTATTCTGGCTCCGTGAGTGTTCGGTGAAATAGGATTTTTGGCATATTTTCTAGGATTTTTCCTGATAGTTGATTTTATGCACAAAAACTAGACACCAAGGTAATTCTGCTGAAAACAGCGTCAGTCCATGTTAGTTGTATCCAAATCACACAAGTTTAGAGAATAAACAATAGCAAAAGTGTTCGGGAAAGTAGATATGTTTTGGACGTATCATGCAGCATCGCATCAAGAGTGTGTTTCCGTGCCTGATATGATGCTGCATTTTCTAGAACAAGCAGGAGCTCACTCGACACAGTTGAAGGAGAAGGATGAAGAGATAGCTCGACTTCGTACCGAGGTTAACTCCTTGAAACAGGCACAGAAATCAGAGTTGGAGAAGATTGACCAAGAATTCTCTGAGGTTAAGGATCGGCTAACTCTCCATCTCCACAAAAAAAAGGAACTCCTCGACGCAGCCGAGTCAACAAACAAGTCCCTCACAGCTGACATTGCTCGGTTTGAAAAGAAAAGAGTTTTTTGGGTCGGCGATCTTCACAAAATGCTGCGATATATCCATCGTAAGTTCTCTCTTTTTAGCCGGTAACCTGTGACCGAATCATATTTGATGACTGCTCATATTTGACTTATGTTTCGTTTTGCTGATAGTCTATTTCCCGGAGTCTATACCTAGCAAGGATGTGGTGGACGCCCGGGATCTCCGAGGTGTCCCCAATGACCAGGATCAAAAGTACTCTATGGAGGATTTCTTGATCATTGTCACTGCTGCCATCAAGCCCATGAAGACTGTTGGCAAAGATCTGGTGGACGCGGCAATCCGAGCATTCCATGTGCTCTAGCCGAATGAGCCGAAGATTACAAAGGTCGAAGTTCTTCCGGAGAAATTAATGGACTGCTAGACTCAGCTGAGTCTCTGAGGGAATCTGCAGGGCGAGCCAGGGCTGATATGGTGCTTACAGTCATTCTGTCATGGTACGAGAATATCTCTCTAGATATCTTGATGAATTTGCGCACCGGCTCCCCTTGGATCAGTGATCCGGATCATATCGCTCGCCGCCAATCTCGAGCCCACCAATTTATTGAGTATGCCAACGTGCATGAATGGAACAAAGGGTCGAGCTTCCTTCAAAATGAAGCTGAAGAAAATGTTGAGGAAGCACAAGACGATGAATCTGAGGAAGACTCTAGGATGAAAAGGATTCCGAAGAAGAGTCCGGTAGTTTGGATGAACCAGGAGATGACTCGGAGAAAGAGGCTAAGGCCCAGTCTTCCTCCAAGGGGACCGAGGCTTCTCAAGCTCAAGCCAAGGTTTCACACAAAATATCCGATGTTCAAGATGTCGCAGCAGCTTCGTTTGAGGCCAAGGTAACTTATGTGGAGGCTCAGGTAATCCCGAAGACCCCCGCTCCTGAGGTTATTGCTCCAACCGAGGCCGAGGTTCCTCCTATGGTGGCCGAGGCACCCACTTCGGAGACCCTTGTTCTTGTAGTTACTATTCTTCCATCGGCCGATGACCTGGTAGCAACCGGTGCTTGAACTTGAAAACTTTGTATTCATTAAGTCCCCGGTATGCCGGGTGTATGGTGTATGAGACAATTTGGTCCTTTTGGTACTATGTGGTTTGTATAACTCGAAATTCTTCAGATGTTGTGCTTAATTTCATGTTGTTTATTATTTTAAGTCAATTATTCAGCCCGTGTCTACTATTTGGGGCGTTAGACTTATGGGTATAAGATAAATAGACCGAATTATCTATGCTTAGGAATTATAAATGATAGTTTAAGAGCAGCGCATATAATAATAAAATTAGGAGAGTATAGGGGTTAGAAAACGGTAAAACATGAGTCGGCTCGCGTATAGTCCATTCCTTAGTCGTTTTTCGTGTGTTTGGCTTTCGCTGGCTCTTATCTTGCTTATCATGAAGCCCTTTTTCGGACAACCGTAAATTGAAGAGTCGGCCTTTGCTGCCTACACATTACTAACTAGGCTTAAGAATTGGACATATAAGCCAGCCGACATATAAAGGATATTTAAGATAAGAACAGATAACATAAGGCAGTCCCCGAGTTATGGCTCGAGGTGCCAAAGTTTCATTGATTAACTCATTTCCGACATACAAATCCAACATATGATAATATGGGATACAATACATTTCCTCTAAGTGTAAAAGGGACGAAGTAAAGCTACATTCCATGGCCTTTTCGACTCATCTCCTGATTTGTTCGCCTTATTCTTCTCAGGTGCTTGAGCATCTATGAGATAATATGCATAATTATGCAGTGCTTTGCTCATAATGAATGGACCCTCCCATGGGGGTGACAATTTATGCATGACAGTTGTGCGTCGCACGAGCCGAAGCACTAGATCTCCCTCTCGAAAGATTCGGGGATTCACTTTCTTGTTGTGATAGTGTCTGAGATCTTGTTGATATATGGCTGATCTGGATAATGCCAATTCTCTTGCATCTTCTAATAAATCAACATCATCTTGCCAAGATATTTCATTTACTTCGGTGTTTGTGTATTGGGTGACTCTAGGCGAATCATGCACTATGTCCACTGGTAACATAGTGATGACCCACAAGTATAGGGGATCGCAACAGTTTTCACGGGAAGTTAAACCCAATTTATTAATTCGACACAAGGGGAGCCAAAGAATATTTATAAGCCTTAACAACTGAGTTATCAATTCAGCTGCACCTGGAAATAGTCTTGCTCACAGTAGTTTACCAGTAGCAACAGTTTTATAGTAGTAATAGCAAAGTAACTGCAGTAGTAAAATAAAAGCAATAGTAACAATAGTAGCAAACAACAGGATTTGAGTGCGGTAGGCATAGGGATGGATGGACGGGCGTTGCATGGACAAGACTATTCATGTAATATCTAGATCTAGGGCATTTGCAGATAAATAATATAAAGTATCCAAGTACTAAATAATCATAGGCATGTGTTCCATATATAGTTATATGTGCTCGCAATGAGAACTTGCACAACATCTTTTGTCCTACCAGCCCGTTGCAGCGGGGCCTCAAGGGAAAATACTGGAAATTAGGGTACTCATTTTAATAGAGTACCAGAGCAAAGCATTAACACTCCGTGAACACATGTGATCCTTATATCACAGCCATCCCCTCCGGTTATCCCGATTTCTGTCACTTCGGGGCCTCGGGTTCCGGACAATGATATGTGTAAACAACTTGCAGGTAAGATCACAAACAATAATATCATCATGAATCAATAACATGTTCAGATCTTAGATCATGGCACTCAGGCCCTAGTGACAAGCATTAAGCATAACAAGTTGCAACAATGTCAAAAAGCACTAACAATAGATACTAGGCACCATTCCCTAACAATCTTATGCAACTACATGATAGATCTCATACAATCCCTACCATCCCCATTGCGTATTGCGGGGGATTACTCACTCATGGATGGGGGAATCATGGATGGTTGATGGAGAGGCGTTGGTGATGATGATGGCGATGATCTCCTCCAAAACCCCGTCCTGGCAGGGTGCCAGAACGGAGTTTCTGGTTCCGAATCGCGGTTTCTGGTGGTGGCGGTGTAGTGGAACTCTATCTGGAAAAACGTCGAAGCCCCTATGTTTTTACGTCAGAAGTCTTATGTAGGCGAAGGGAGAGGTCGAGGGGGTGCCCGAGGTGGCCACACCAGGTGGTGTGGGCCCCTCGTGGCCCTTCTCTGTCTCGTCTTCTAGCTTCGTGAGTCATCTGGTAAAATAGGAGTTTTCCTATATTTTCCGGGATTTTTTCCTGAAAGTTGATTTCTTGCACAAAAATGAGACACCAAAGCAATTCTGCTGAAAACAGCGTCAGTTTGTGTTAGTTGTATCCAACTCACACAAATTATAGGAGAACAATAGCAAAAGTGTTCGGGAAAGTAGATACGTTTTGGACGTATCAACTCCCCCAAGCTTAGCTTATTGCTTGTCCTCAAGCAATTCAGTTGAAAACTGAGTGCGATAAAAGAAACTTTCACGAACACATTTGCTTCATAAGATGTATATATTCTCAACATATGATCAAATACTTAGGCAATTAATAATAAAGAGTATGCAAATAAGTCTACTCAATAGTCATGCAAGCTATGAAGAGATCCCAACACAATAATAATAAGCAACATGAAACATAAGCATAAGCAACATTCTAATGCTCATAAGAAGGTATGATAAAGTGGTATCTCTCTTTCCTTTGATTGTGGAGCAAAACATAAATGCCAAGGCACCTCTGAAGTTCAAGTGAAGACTATAAGTAAAAATATCAAAGATGCAAGCATCAAAGTTATGTCACAATTAACCGTTTTTTTGGGACAAGCACATTACACTAAGAATGACAGCTATGCTCTCGGGAAGGTGCTCATATAATAAGTGGTGACTCAACAAAGAAGTGAAAGGTTTTGAAAAGTTTGAAAGGCTTCCAAATGCTAAAAGTATGGTACTCATTAGCTTTGAGCTCTCATTGCCCCTATCATAAGCATCTTAAAAATGGTTAAGGTTAAAGTGAGATCAACTACGAGTTATATGCTTGACAGATCATAAATTGGAAATCTCATGTCCCTTGAGTACGAGGGCCGTTCCTCATGCTACTCAACTTTAGTCACCGTTAAGTTCTTGTCATTGTAAGTATATGTGTATCCTAGAGAACCGCCAACGGGGTACCCCTTTCCCCGTGATACATGAGCTATCCCATATCAAAATGACAAGGCAACAGACAATGAGCATCTCAGTGATCTTTTTATTTGCTATTTGCATAGGTTTTTATTGAGGATGATTCACAGATTGCTCACTATGGTTATGCTGCAAGTTTCCACCATGATTAGGCATGGCTTAGGCTAGTCGCCCAGGCGTTTCTCTAAGACATATACATAACTCCATGGACTTACAAGCTCCCCTTTTATTTCACACCACCGACATCTGTAAACAAAAGAGCATGATATCAATTGGATAATATTTACAGGTGTTGAAAGCGTTCCCCATGACAACATGGTTCTGCTAACTCCCAACCTATAATTTGCAAGCATATAACTTTCATGGACAGTCACAATGGTTCAAGTTTATTAGGTGCAAGAAAATCAAGTGTGCCATCAAGTTCGTGAGAGATTTACTAACTAGTTTTCTTATAACAAGCAAACATTTTATTTGGAAGAAAACAAGGAATAATAAATATGCACGAAATAGCAATGATGCCAATAGGTAGGTATGGTGGACACTTTTTGACAATTTTGGTTTTGGGTAGTTGGATGCACGAGTAGATCTCATACTCATTGCAAGTGAAGGCTAGCAATAGAAAGGGAGCGACAATTGAGAGAGCAGTAACTGTCATAATCATGCTTGCTACAAAACAAAATTAATTATGGCATAAAAGTGATATAAGAACTCTGAGGAAAAATAAATGATCGAGGCTTAACTGACTTTTGTTCAGTCATATGCATGCGTGAGGATGTGCCAAGTCGATTCAAATGAAGCATTCAGAGGAGGTGACATGGTTATACCCTACGGGTACACGACCTTAGCATACCTGGTCCAGCCCAAGGAAGGCCCATGACAAATATACGCCGGCCCATGAATACTTTCGGGTGGCCAGGGCCCATGACGCCTTCGGATCCTTGGAGAGCAAGACTAGGGTAGATAGAAAATTCAAAGGGTCAAACCCTAAAATCTGTAACCGACTCGATCTGTGCCTGGGACCTGCCTGACTCTATATAAAGGCCAGGAGGGCACGACGAGGAGGCTCTCTTACAATCTCTCGCATACCACCGCATACACACCACCACGCCAGATTGCATCTGCGCACCCCTGTAACCTTCGGTTCCACCATAATTAGATCAGACAAGCAGGAGTAGGGTTTTCCCTCCGGGGGCCTAAACCTGGGTAAACCTCGTGTCCCCGTGTTTCTTGTTTGCTAACCGTTCCGCGATCTCCAGCATCCCCATCTTCTCCAAAACCCAAGTCTATAACAATGGGCATTGACGAGATTAAACCTCGTCAACTGGCGCCGTCTATGGGAACTGGGGGCGCTGATTGTGCGATCGTGACGGTCCCAACCAAAGCGATCTACAACTCCACGGTGACGGAGAGTCATCTCCTCTTTGGCGCCTTCGACTTCACCGCCCACTCACTGGCCACCATGAAGGACTTCACCGCCCACTCACTGTTGGCGACGGACTCGAGATCCTTTTCGGGAGCTTCTGCTTCCAGGTGGGGCAGACCGGCACTCTCCGCCTTCCAGAGCGGGTGCCCCTGCCGTCGATCAGGCCCGCTTCGTGGGCTCCACAACCTGTGCTACGCACATCACCATCGACAGACGAGTCCTACGACAGAAGCAGCTGCAACTCCGATCTGTGCGATCCACCATCGGACGAAGGGACCTATGGTTCCGGATCCGAAAGCTGCGGCAGCAGCAAGCCGATCTACGAGCGCTACCAGTGCGCCGCGGTCATCCAGGATCAGGAACACAATCCGCCACCCAACCCGCAGGGCAGAAACGGTGGAAACAGAAGAAGCCAATCCCCCACCCAACAGGGACAACAATGATCGGGTCATCCACCTCAACGAGGAGGGATGGGCTCAAGCACGCGAGGCCGTAGCAGGCAACAGGATCCTGCCCGCTGATGCCTCACGAGATCTGCTGATGGCATACCACATGCTCCTTATCGAGGAGCACAAGAAGCAGATCAAGATGCAGGAAGTGCTTGACAAGCACAAGCAAGCAGCTTTGGAGTCCAGTGCGCGACGAGCTGTGCTCTCCGCCATGGGCATTGGCTCCAGCTCGCATGGCAACAACGACAACAAGCACCGTTCTCGGATGGAGAACATGGACCCCAAAGAGCGTCGCGAGGTGACCCGAGCCCTCAACGCGTCCTTCATGGAGATGGACGCCGATGACAACGTCATCCCGAAGACGCCGCAAGCTGCGACCATGGCAGCCACCGCGTACCTCGCGTCCCACCCACCTACGGAGGGGGACCTGAAGAGGGCCATGCACAAGTCCGCGCTTACCGGACTCGGACTCGTTGGAGCTGCGCTCCACGGAGAAGCTCCTGCGGAGCCAAAGAAGAAGGCTGCGGTCAGATTCAACCACAGTCCCACGCCTTCATCCGAAGACGAAGAGCACGACCTTCCTCGAAGGCACAAGAGCTCGCGCCATCGCAGCCGCGATTACAACGCCCGAAGCGAGCTCACCCAGCGCAATATCGAGATGGATGAAGACAAAGGAGAACTCTACGGAGCCCGATGCTTCAGCAGATCTGTTTGACGGACAAGGATGCCGCGAAACTTCAAGCTTCCTTCAGACACTCCGAAGTTTGATGGCATACCGGACCCCAAGGCAGGGCTCAGCGACCACTTGTCGTCCGTCAAGCTGCACGGCAGAAGTAGGGAAACCGCCATGCAATGCCTTCAGCTGCAGCTGACAGGCGCAGCTCGGATCTGGCTGAGTAGCCTATCCTCAGGATCCATCCAAAGCTGGGAGGAGCTGGCGTACAGTTTTGTCTGAAACTTCAAAGGCACCAGCAAGAGGCCTGCCTTGATCGAGGAGTTGCGGGCCTGCACTCAACGAACGGGCGAATCCATTCGCTCGTACATACTGTGCTGGTCGAACACCAAGAACTCTGCGGCGCACATCTCCGAAGAGAGGGCTATCGACGCCTTCAAGGACGGCATCAAGCGCCAGGACTTCAAAGAATAACTTGGGCGCGTCAAGCCCAAGACACTCGACCACCTCATGGACATCGCCAACAGGTGGGCCGACGGTGAGGACTCCGTCCACCGAGCGCACTCGGAGGAAGAAGACGACTACGGCCGGCGACGTGAACGCCGTAGCAAGAGAAGATCGCGTGTCTACGACGATCGCGATGGACCTGACATGGTCGCGGTTGGCTACGCCGACCACCGCAGCGACGGCAACCACAACAGCGGCGGATACCGCGAAAGCAATGTCCGCGATGGAGGACACCCAGCACATTCGTGGCAACGCCGCGGTCGCGACGAAGGACCCTCAGCATACGAAAAACTGTCGGGTCCATGCACCATCCACTTCTACATCGACAAGCAGGATGGTAAGAAGAAAGCAAGCCACATGCTCAACGACTGCCGCGAGTTCCAGAAACTCAGCGAAAGCAGGCAACAAGCCCGAACCCTGGATTCGGGAACGCACCCGCACCAAGCGAGATCGCGCATGGATCTCCTCCACACCCACCTGCAGGAGGCCCGAATCACCCAATCGCACCCGTACAGAATAACGATGGGCACGGGTATCCCCCGCCGAAAGGAGCGCTGATGATCCAAAAAGGGCGCCCAACGAATAGGGTGCAGAAGAAAATCACCTGTCAGATCAACCTGGATGTGACAGCTCCACCCGCAATCCCTGAGTACCTCAGCGGATCGGAGTCCTGCATCACGTTCAGCCATTCGGATTATCCTTGCCAGGTCCCTCACCCAGGCCATGCTGCCCTGGTGCTTGAGGCGCAGATCGGAGGGTTCGAGATGAGTCGCGTCTTCATGGACGGCGGCAGCGGCATCAACCTGATGTTCGCCAGCACCCTAGCAGCAATGCGGATCCCGCTATGCAGCCTTGAACAGTCAGACACAACGTTCCATGGCATCATCCCAGAAAAGGGAATATTCCCCCTGGGAAAGATATGGCTCGACGTCATCTTCGGCAAGCCGGATAACTTCCGATGCGAGCGGCTCGAGTTCGAAGTGGTAGACTGGCCATCACAATACCACGCCATCCTCGGGCGTGTAGCATTCGCAAGGTTCCTGGCAATACCGCACTACGCGTACCTGCTACTCAAGATGCCAGGACCCAGGGGCATCATCACGGTCCACGGGAACCCGATCAGACCACTGCGATAGGGACTTCAATAGAATCTCCCAGTCATTCGGCATGCAAGAGGAGCTCGTAAGTCTCCGCGAGGTGACAGACAACGGGGCACCTCCAGTCGCACGGCAGAACGCACCAGATATGTCCTTTGACTCCACCGTCAACACAAAGAAGGTGCAGGTCCACCCGACGGATGCCTCCAAGACGGCGATGATCGCCAACGATCTCAGCTCCGCATAGGAAAGCGCGCTCATCGAATTCCTCAGTGAGCGCTGGGAAATCTTCGCCTGGTGTCTTGCGGACATGCCAGGAGTTCCCAGGGAATTCGCCGAGCACGCACTCAACGTCTTTCCAGACGCCAAGCCCGTCAAGCAGTCCATCCTACGACTATCCGAACCACGGGCCGAAGCAATCGGAGTCGAAGTCAACAAACTACTCGACGCAAACTTCATCAGGGAGATCAAGGAGAGCGAGTGTCTCGCCAACACCGTAATGGTCCCCAAAAAGGACACGGACATCCTGCGGATGTGCGTGGACTTCACATCGCTAAACAAGCACTGCCCGAAGGATCATTTCCCTCTCCCTCGGATCGACCAGATCATCGATTCGACGACAGGATGCGAGAAGCTCTCCTTCCTCGACACCGACTCAGGCTACAACCAGATTCGACTAAAGGTCGAAGATCAGGAAAAACGGCATTCATCACGTCTTTCGGAGTGTTCTGCTACAACGCAATGCCCTTCGGGCTAAAGAACACAGCTGCCACGTACCAACGGTGCATGCAGGCATGCCTGAAGGACCAGATCGGTCGCAATATCCAAGTCTATGTCGACGACATAGTCATCAAAACCAGGGAGGCGAGAACACTCATCGACGATCTCCGCGAGACGTTCGATAATCTCGACCGCTACAGGATCAAGCTTAACCCTGAAAAGTGCGCCTTTGGCGTCCCATCTAGCCAGCTGATTGGTTACTTCATCTCCCAGCGAGGGATCGAGGCGAACCCGAAGAAAATCTGGTCCATAATGGACATGGAGAAGCCGAAGAACCTCAAGGGTGTCCAGCAGCTTGTAGGACGAATTGCGACATTAAGCAGGTTCATTAGCCGCATGGGCAAGAAAGCCCTGCCATTCTATCAGCAGATGCGCAAGGCAGACAAATTCGAGTGGACACCTGAGGCGGATGATGCATTCGAAGATCTAAAGCGGCTGCTCTCTACCTCGCCCGTCTTGGTTACGCCAAAGGAGCGCGAGCCTCTACTGCTGTACATAGCATCTACACACCAGGTGGTGAGCACCGTACTGGTGGTCGAGCGACCCGAAGAGGGCAAGACCCATGGGGTCCAACCCCCAATCTACTATGTCAGCGAGGTATTGACGCCGACAAAGAAGAGGTACCCTCACTACCAGAAACTCGCCTATGGCGTGTTCATGACGGCTCGTCGGCTGAGCCACTACTTCCAGGAGCACCAGGTGATGGTCGTCAACGAGGCACCATTAAACAGCATCCTGATCAACCCGGAGGCCACATGCCGTGAGGCCCTATGGGGCATTGAGATGTCACCTCTAGACATCGTCTACAAGAAGCGACTCGCGATCAAGTCTCAGGTCCTCCCGGACTTCCTCGACCATTGGATGGAGCTGCAGCTGCCAGACACACCGTACATGACACAGTCATGGACGATGCACTTCGACGTTTCCAAACGCTAGGCTGGAGCAGGAGCCGGGGTCATACTGACCTCCCCGCAGGGCGACAAGATGAAGTACGTCCTCCGGATGAAATTCCGAGCTTCCAACAACGAGGCCGAATACGAAGCCCTCATCCACCGCCTGAGGATGGCAAAGATCTATGGCGCAATGTGCCTGTTCATCTACGGAGACTCGGACCTTGTTGTCCAGCAGACGATGAATGAGTGTGACGCACACGCCGAAAACATGATCACGTACCGCGCACTCTACAACTCAATCGAGGGAGAATTTGACGACTGCGAACTTCGGCACGTTGGGAGAGAAAGCAACGAGGAGGCAAACAGACTTGCCAACATCGGCTCCACCTGTGCACGGGTGCCACCAGGCGTGTTCCTCGAACAGATCTGCGTGCCATCCATCAAGCAGAAATTCCCAAAGGGATCACCCAAAGAAGCAGAGCACTCGGGGGCCGCGCTACCCGAAGGGCAGGAAGGACCCAAAAAGCTCGACACAGAGGTCGCTGTGGTCAACCTGATGCAGGTCATGGCAATCGAAGAAACTTGGACGCAACCATACATCAAGTACCTGATAGACAACGAGCTGCCTGATAGCCCAACAGATGCCTGGCGCATATCTCGTCGGTCAAAGGCCTTCACCATCATCAATGGCGAGTTGTACAAGCGCAGCATTTCGGGTGTACTCCAAAGGTGCGTCACCATCGGTGACGGCAAAACCATCCTCCAAGACATCCACGAGGGCATCTACGGCCATCACGCGGGCAGCCGCGCCCTTGTCGCCAAAGCTCTACGAGCCAGATTCTCCTGGCCAACGGCCATGAAAGACGCCAAGGACATCGTCCGAAGATGCAACGGGTGCCAAAGGTTCGCTGATAAACCGCACGCACCCGGATCAGAGCTCAGGCCCATACCTTTGGCCTGGCCCTTCGCTCAATGGGGCCTTGACATGATCGGCAAACTGCCAAGGTCCTCAAAAGGAGGTCACGTTTACCTCCTGGTCGCAGTCGACAAATTCACCAAGTGGATTGAGGCCATGCCCGTAACTAACCAAAAGGGCAAAACTGCCATCAAGTTCTTTGAGTCCATTGTCTACAGGTTCGGTGTGCCGCATAGCATCATCACGGACAATGGGTCAAACTTCATCTCCAAAGAATTCGAGGACTTCTGCGAAGACCTCGGAAACAACATCACATACGCCTCCGTGGCGCACCTGCAAACGAACGGGAAGGTCGAGAAAGCCAACGGCCTCGTCGGTGCTGGCATCAAGAAGCGCTTAACGAGCCCACTCAAGCGACTTGCAGGTGCCTGGACACAAGAGGTACCTTCGGTCCTGGGGAGCCTGCGCACAACGCTAAACAGTTCAACCGGCTACACGCCTTTCTTCATGGTGCACGGAGCCGAAGCCGTGCTGCCAGCAGAGGTACGCCACAAGGCCCCACGGGTCGTCGCTTACAGCGAAGCCGAATCGACGGCCGCACTCGAAGACGTCGTGGACACACTCGACGAGGCGCGTGACATAGAAGCAGCTCGATCAGCGGTGTACCAACAGAGTCTCCGCAACTACCACAACCGACAGCTACGCCCAAGGTCCTTCGTCGAAGGAGACCTAGTCTTGCGACTCAAGCAAGAGCGACCGAAGAAATTCGAGTCACCATGGGAAGGACCCTACATTATCACTGAAGTCATCCCAGGTGGCGCTTATCGCCTCAAGCACGTGGAGTCTGGAGTCGCATACTCCACCCCATGGAACGTCGCGCAGCTGCGATGATTCTACCCCTAGCTACCCCCTCTTTTACTTTCAATAAGGCTATTCAGCCAAGGCTACTCAGTCGAACTATGTACATCTTCCTTATGATACGAATAAAGCTAAGTGTCTCGCCCCAAACTTTTTCGTTCAACATCTGCATTTTACTCCATATTACAAACACACTCGGGGGCTCCCCCTACCTCACGACTTCGTCGACTGAGAATAGCACATGCATCCTGAGTAGCTGACCACGTCAGGCTAACGAAAAGGACACGTAAACAAACAGAGCACCACATGCTACACAACAATAAACCTTTACAGTACTAAAGGGCACAACACGCCCAGTTGAATATATACAAATTTTACATCTACCTTTTTAACAGGTTCTACCTATTCTGCACAATAGCCTGCGTACGCTGCTCAAACAGGTCTACAATCTGTTCGGCATACTGTCTTACAGCCGCACAATGTGGACGCATATCCCACTCACCACCATCCGGACGAAGAGGCGGCCCATCCGATATAGCAGAAAGATCTACATCGGGATAATGCAACCGCACAAGGGAAAGTGCGGCCTTCACCCCCGCAACAAGCTGATGCCGCACCAGTTCCTTGACATGGCGAACGTTTCGAAACTTCGTCAGTAGGCCAGAGAGAGTCGACGGCGCCCCATCCATCAGAAACATCACATGCAAAACTAACGCCAACGAAGATTGCACCTGACGAAGCACCTGCGATACCTGGTGGACACGATCCTGCATTGTCGCGAGGACCATGGCACGGTCATGGTCCATCCAGAAGAAACCGCCGGCCTCCATGTCCTGCTGGGTCAAGCAGTTAATCTGAACAGCAACATGCTCCTTTTCCTCCTTCATAGAAAGGTTAGCACCTGCAATACTTGCAAAGGTAAGATGCAAGGCCAACAGGCGCATCCGAAACAATGAGCAGCAGCTCGAAAAACTCACATTCAAGCTGTTCGGCCAGACGATGCAACTCCCCCATCAAAAATTCCTCTCGGGCAGCGCCTCGCTCCGCCTTCAAATTCCAAACATCAGCATGGCCACGCACTCCAAGCAATTCCCTCTCAAGACTACGGATGCGGTCTCGAAGAAACACAAGCTGCGACGCACCATCCAAGGATGGCCGCAGCTGTGGTGCAGATGAAGTGTCAGCGGGGCCATCACCTGAAGGATCCTAGAGTAAAAGAAGACAAGGATATGAACAAACAGATGAATGAACTCAGAACTCGGAAATTCATTATGTACAGCAAAAAGCCACTACGTGGCACAGGAATTGTTCATAAACATAGTTACACAAGCTGGAAACAAAAGCTATCCTACGACTAGAAGATCTAAGAGGCTACATCCTGAGTAGCCTCGGATCCGGACTCTCTCCCCTTGGCCTCTCCCTGCTGCTTCAACACGTACTCAGCTAGCAAGTCAATCAACTTCGGCCCATAACGTTTACAGCAAGCAGCATAGATGGCAAAGGCTACCTCGGATCTGTCCGCAGCTGTTGGCATCCGAGAGGTGACCTGAGGAAGATCCAGCTCCGCTCCAGAAGCCAGGGCCATCGCCAGCACGACGGACGCACCAATGCCTTTCTGCTTGCGTTTGTATGCCGCAGGTGCTTCGGCTGACAATGCCTCCGCCAAGGCATCTACATCTTCAAGGGCGACGCCCTTGGGGACGAGCTCCTTGTAGAAGCGCCCGAGAACCTCCTTGGCCTTGGCAAGCGATCCGACCACGGTATCGCAACGGTCTTCGACCGCCGCAGTAGCATCATCCAGAGCACTCCCGTGCTCCAGAGCACCGCGATCAAAGTCGATGCCCACGGCATCTAAAAAACAAAGGAAGCAGCATAAAAAAAGCACTACAAGGAAAGCAAGGAAGCCGAAAAGAGAAGACAGAGAAACCCACCCGAAACAGCCTTGGCAGCCGCCATCAGCCTGCCGGCTACCTCTCTCGCGCGCGAAGCCGTGGCGGTGGCGAGCTGCTCCTCGCGGTTTGTAGCTTCCTGTTGCAGGCGCTCCTTGGCCTCGGTCGCGTTGGCCAGCTCCAGCTCGAGGCGCTCCTTCGCACTAACAGCGACCTCGGCTTTCTTCTCCGCTTGCCCAAGGCTCTTTTTGAGAGCATCAAGCTCACGGAGAGAGGTATTGTGGTCCTCTGCAGTCAGCAATACACCTATCAGATCGAAGGACAAAAATACAAGAAGAAGCAAAAAGACCAAGTCGTAAACATACCTTGAAGCTGTTTGAAGCTGGCCTCCAATGCCAGGTGCTGCTACACCAGTTGGTTGGCGCCTTGCACAAAAAGCTGCAAAAAGAACTACCGGTCAAAAGAACAGCTCGGGGGCTACACCCAAAAGAACGCGCAAAAACAAGGTACACATGAGAAAAACGCTCGGGGGCTCCCCCTGAGACTCGAAGGAAAAACGAACAACAAAATACCCTACAGATGCTCGGGGGCTCCCCCCGAGGCGGGAAGAAAAGAATGATCAACAGATCATCCGAAAAGGCTCGGGGGCTCCCCCTGTGGCAGAAAACAGAATTACTTACATGGATAGACGGCGACTCCGAAGGTTCGCCTGCAGTCTTTTGAGGGAACACCACCAAAGCTTCATGCGGAGAAGACCTCGGAGCAGCGCTCTCAGAGGTGGCCACCGTCTGAGGAGGAGGAGAAGGAATCTTCGACTCCCCCACCATCTCTCGAGCGCCATCGCTGGAGGAGCTGTCAGAGGAGTGGCTGCAAAAGAAAAAACGTCAGCCAAGAACAATCAAGCGAAATCAAGAGACAGCAAAAAGGAACTGAGGAAGCTTACGAGTCAAGGTCTCTAAGGTCGAAAACAGGAGGGGTCTTCTTGCCCTTCTTCTCTTCCTTCTTTTCTTCCTTCTTCTCTTCTTTCTTCTGCTTCGCCAGCGGGTGCGGTGCCACAGCCCGCACGGGAACGGCAGGACTCGGAGAAGAAGATCCCACATTCCCATCACTGTGACGCTCAAGGCACAACGGGTTCTTAGGCGTCGGAGGAGTCGAGGCATCCGATGATTTGCTGGAGCTCCTCGTCCGCTTCCGAGTGTGATCCTCGCTCGACTCGTTCGCCTCTTCAGCCGGAGATCGCGCTGACGGCAGCTCGGACATGGAGTCCACCACCTCATTGTCCGGAGCATCCTGCAATACTTCGGGCAATGGAGGCGACATGCTTGGCACCTTGAATTCCTACACAAAAATATAGCAAAAATTTCAGCATAAAGGTGGAAAACCAAACGCAGTCGAAAATAGCGCTACGCGCACATCACAGTTCTACACCTGCGGAACCAGACGGGAAGCGGAGAACGAAGAAGTCAGCGACTTCCTCGGAAGATCCTCTCTAGCCTTGAATTTCAGCAGCGGACGAAGGACCCCTTCGAGATCCCCCTTGGAGAATTCCTCAGCCGAAACCCTCGTCAGATCACGGCGACCCGAATAAAGAAACATCGGGTGCGTCCTAGCCTGGAGCGGCTGCACCCGACGTTTGAGAAAAGTGCGGATGATATCCACACCGTTCACCTCCTTATCCGGAATCAGCTGGCCATCCAAGATCTGGTTCTTCCAGGACCTCTTCGGCTTGATCTTTTGGGAGCGGTCGAAAGGAGCAAGACCAAAATCCTGCCCAGCCACTGTGGAGTCGTGGATGTAAAACCATCGCCTCCGCCAGTACTGGACATATTCGGACATAGAAAAGGAGAAGAAATGAAGATTGGATCGAAGGGAAATGATGCAACCCCCAATGGGATAGACACCATCAGAACCAAATTGCCTCTTCACGGAATAGAGTTTCCGGAAGAGGCCAAAGTGCGGCTCGATACCGAACCAGCACTCGCAGAAAGTGACGAAACAAGCAATATGAAGAAGAGAGTTGGGGGAAAGATGATGCAGCTGGATGCCGTAAAAAAGCAGTCCATGAAGGAAATTGTGGACTGGGAAGGAAAAGCCCCGAAGAACAAAAGCGAGGAATATAACCCGAAACCTAGCGGGGGGACGGGGAATTACCTCGTTGCCAGGGAGTTTGACGGCCTCCCTATCCTGCAGGATCAAGCCCCGCTCACGGAGCTTGCGGAGATCACTCTCCCGCGTCTCTGATCGCCGCCAGCCACCGTCGATGACACGGGCAGCGTTAGAACCTTTCTTGCCACCGGCAGCGCTGGTGCCAACCGTAGAAGAGGACTTCTTAGGCTTCCCCATCGTGGTGCGGCGACGCGGACGGAGAGAACGTAGGATCAACGAAGGAAATGCTCGAGGATATTCCAGCGCAGCAAGAAAGCTCAGAAGCAGATTGGAGCAGTGAAACAAGAATGGCTACGGTGAAAACAAATTAACTTTTCCCCAATGATTATAAGGACGAAGACGACGCACGATGACCGTCCATCGGGAAGACCTAGAGCCAACATCAAGATCTAGCCGTCCACGTGTAAGCACAGTAGCGAACCTCACACGCCGTCCACTAAACGCGGAAATCGAGGAGATGCTGTAATTATCTCCATGTTGCGTGTGACCAGTCAACTCAAGGTCAGAAGGTGGGACCCATGTTCATCCAGTCAAGTCACCTCTGGCGCCGCAGACACGTATGGTCACCAATCATCAGCACTGATGTCATCAAAAGCTATACTTGCAACAGTTACAATTATTCGGCTACACAGCTAAGAGTACTCACTCGAATCTACGATTCGATTAATTACTCGGGGGCTACTCCTATCAGGAGCGCTGGCCGCGCACCAGAAGCATAATCAAGATATCACACTGCAAAGCTATTCTTCGAGTTCCACGTCGAGTCTACGACTCCACTACGGACTCGAGGGCTACTTCCATAGGGAGGATGGATTCAAGCATCCGAAAAATTTGTGTCCTACGGACCTGGAGTCAAACACTGCTAAGTTAAAGTCTCTGCTCGAGTCTACGACTCGAACAGACACTCGGGGGATACTCCCATAGGGAGCGTTGGTCGCGCACCCTATGAATTCTTCGACTGCAATCCTTCGGATCAGAATGCAAAAACTTTTCGGCAATTTTTCCCCAATTAACGCTAAGTGAAAAGCATCCTCCTTGGCCACCCGAAACGCCTCCACGGCGATAAAATTCGGATGTTGTGTCTACGACACAAAGATAAGACCTACAGATATCATCTGATGGCCTGGCAACGCACACGACTGCGCTCTGCTAGTGGAAACCCGTGCCAGCAGGAACGATGAAAATCCCGATGGACGCGTTGGTTACATCATTTAAATTTACTGGAATTCCACTCCTGTAAGTCCTCCGCGGCCTGAGTCGAATTACGCCAGCATCTGTTTCGGATTCGAGTCGAGAGACTCGAATCTAAAGAAGATCGTGTTGTTTTGTCCTAAGACAGTTAACTGACCCTGATCCATCGGGAGAGTCAGGCACACGCATCAACAATCCCTACACACTCAAATCATTCTCTAGCAAACAGAGATAGCCGCACCCGAAAGAATGAAGAGTCCTCAGCCGAATCTACGATTCGACTGAACACTCAGGGGCTACTGACATGGTTATACCCTACGGGTAAACGACCTTAGCATACCTGGTCCAGCCCAAGGAAGGCCCATGAAAAATATACCCCAGCCCATGAAGACTTTCGGGTGGCCAGGGCCCATGACGCCTTCGGATCCTTGGAGAGCAAGACTAGGGTAGATAGAAAATTCAAAGGGTTAAACCCTAAAATCTGTAACCGACTTGATCTATGCCTGGGACTTGCCAGACTCTATATACAGGCCAGGAGGGCACGACGAGGAGGCTCTATTACAATTGCTCGCATACCACCGCATACACACCACCACGCCAGATTGCATCTGTGCACCCCTGTAACCTTCGGTTCCACCATAATCAGAGCAGACAAGCAGGAGTAGGGTTTTCCCTCCGGGGGCATGAACCTGGGTAAACCTCGTGTCCCCGTGTTGCTTGTTTGCTAACCGTTCCATGATCTCCAGCATCCCCATCTTCTCCAAAACCCAAGTCCATAACAATGGGCATTGACGTGATTAAACCTTGTCATGAGGATATCACAATGTCATACTAAGTTATGAATAGAACAATGCAAGCAAACATTTATATGACATGCCACAAACTATTAGCAAGTTGGAACTAATCATAAGAGAGCAAGAACTACTAATCATTCATTAAATAACATACACCCTACATGAATAGACTAAGCATGCCCACAATGATGAGTATATGTACAAAAATGAAAACAAATAGAGTTCATTACCAGCCTCTTACCACACCTCGAGTTGTCATAAATCATCATTGCCTTTCACTTGTGTGGCTTGAATAGTAATATAAAACAAACTCCGAAGGAGTCACTGAGGACCACTGAACCCTGCAACAAACTTTACAAAACCAGAGAAGAACAACAAATATTTTTGGGTTTTCGATTTTTTAAAGCAAGCGCTGAAGGCAAAAGCAAACAAGGCAAAATCTTTTTGGATTTTTCTTATAACAAACCAAAGCTAAAAGATAAAGAAACAAACAAAGAGAAACAACAAAAATATTTTTGGTATTTTTGTGTCTTGGAAAGCAGAAACAAAAACTAAAAAGAAAGCGAAACATGGATATGCAAAGTACCGACAGAACATGATATGTAGATGAGTGTGATGTTGGTATACCTCCCCCAAGCTTAGGCTTTTGGCCTAAGTGGAGATCAATCCCAACTTGTCCAAGAAGGAAAACCTCCATAGTATGAAGAACAAGTGCCTTCGTCCTGATATGAGCTCGAGGGCGCCCGGCGCAGTGCACAGAGTAGTCATAAGAGGGCGCATCCCCCTGGTGCTGCCTGTGGAAGCCAAGCAAGCGGAGTTGATCATCCATCTCCTCCTTGGAGCGTGACCATGGCCTCCTGCAAATACTAAACAAAGTAGACTGTGGCAAGGGAATTTCCCTCTCATCCCCGTCAGTAAACATCATCATGTAAACTAAACTCTTAATGCTAGATCTAGTAGTAACAAAGTGATGTGCTTTCATGGCAGCTAGATCAAGCCTCTATGGGGCCAGCACTGTATCATTCGGATCAACAGAAAGGTCCAAGGCAACAACCATGCGTGCAACAATAATGCCCCCATAAATGGGTCCTCTAGCAGCTAGGCGACGAGCAATGAGAGAACCAAGATTATACCTAGTTTCATTGTTAAGTGCAGCAGTGAGAAAAGCCAAATGATAGTTGGAAATATTTCTAGTGTTATCCCTACCAAGAATGCTAGTGGCAAGATAATAAGCAAAATATCTGAGAGCTGGGAGTTGAATGTTTCTTATCTTCCCACGCTGGGTTGTGCGGTCATCATCATTTGTTACCCCAAGGTAGAGCTCCAACAAATCAGCGGGTCGACCTTGGATTGTGAGACCCTGGCGCATGGCTCAATAGGATTGATAGGAAACACATACCAACAAGTTGCAACTTCTTTTCCGGAAGCTCATTCGAAAAGAACTCTAAGGTTAAGCGTGCTTGGCCTAGAGTAATTCTAGGATGGGTGACCGACCGGGAAGTGGGTACCGGGTGTGCATGAGTGAGGACAAAGTGCGCAGAAAAGACTAGTGTTGGTTTGTGGGGCCAGTCTAGATATCATATTAAGCTACCAGGAGTGATGCCCCCGGGGCCAAGTGGACGGGGTGTTACAAAGTGGTACCAGAGCCGATCCTCGCGGTTACATGGGCGTGTGCGAGTCAGTGGTGGACATGTGTAGCATGGCGTGTGTGGCCCGGAGTGGACATGGCATGGCAATGTGCCGGCACTAGACGCATAGACGTGTGCCAAGAGGGGACGTTCTTGGCTTGTGGTTGATCGACGAGGACGTCGATCTTCTAAGGGTGGGTGTATGTGAGACCCTGGAGCATGGCTCAATAGGATTGATAGGAAACCCATACCAACAAGTTGCAACTTCTTTTCTGGAATCTCATTCGAAAAGAACTCTAAGGTTAAGCGTGCTTGGCCTAAAGCAATTCTAGGATGGGTGACCGACCAGGAAGTGGGTACCGGGTGCGCATGAGTGAGGACAAAGTGCGTAGAAAAGACTAGTGTTGGTCTGTGGGGCCAGTCTAGATATCCTATTAAGCTACCAGAAGTGACACCCCTGGGGCCAAGTGGACGGGGTGTTACATGGATCTTCTTCACTGTCCCAGACATGCCAATACCTATAATGCTGCAGAATATTTCCATTGGCATAGTAATAGGCCTATCATAGATTTTGAATGAAACAGTTGTCCTGAAAGGGGTGTTAGTGAAAGTGAAACTCTCCACAAAAGTTTTGGTCAGCAAAGCATATTGCTCACTCTCATCCTGCATGTAAGCGGTTAGACCAACCCTCTGAACAAGAATTAAGAAATCGTCGAGGATCCCTGCACCTTGCAAAAAGGAAAAACAAGGGACGGTAGATGGGTGCGCATCTCCATCATCTCCCTCATTTCCAAAGCGCGGTGCAATAATATCTTCATTGTATGATGGCCTAAATTGAGAGGCTGACCTCGAAGGCCTTGCCCTCCTAGGTGTATCTCTTTCAAACACTTCTCCAAAAGTATGGTTGTCCATATCCCTTTTTCTGAAATTTTTAGACAAACATCAAACCAAGTGATTTCAAAGCTAATAAGTGATGGAGAACTACTATAGGGACATGCAAGAGGGATAAACATGCATCAAAATAAATTCTCTAAGCATAGAAAAAGCATGCAATCTCACATAACCTGTCACCTACAGTAGCAAAATACTCAAGATATAATCCACCAATCAAAAATATAATTGGACAAGCAGAGGAGGCACATACCGGAGAGCAATCCCTCCAAAAAACAGCAGCTAAGATGGGCTGAGCAAGGAGATCGAAAGTCGGGAGCAAGAACAGCAGGAACTCGAGCTTTGAGAATTTTTCCGGTGTTTTTCGGGAGAGAGAAAGAAGTGGTAGGAAGGAGACTAAGTGGAGGGCCACGGGTGGCCCACACCAGGGACAGGCGCGCCACCAGGGGGTGTGCCTGCCTGGTGGCCCCCCCCCCCCCTAGGTCACTCCAGGTACCTCTCTGCCCCTTTTTGGCGTAAAAATTTAATATGAATTTTCTGGAATTTTTCGAGAAACTTTATTTTTGGGCAATTTCAGGTAATGAAAATTGATTTTCTCGCAGAAAAATATTTTGGAAATATGCAAAAGCAAACCAAAACAAAAACTATAGAAGTTCTAAGACACTCTAACAAGCAAGCAACTAGCAAAACAAAGACGAACAAGAGGAAGAGCAAAGATTGGAGTAGAGAAATGTAGGGGTTCGTAGCATGGAAAACAAAAAAATTCTACCGCATACAAACAAACAAGCCAAGATCTATCTACTAGATTGTAGCAACGAGTCGATAGAATAACTCACCCTCGAAGATTCCAAAGTGTTTAACGAGAGCGGATTCTCGTGGGTGATGTAGTCGTACTCTTCCCGATCTCAAGATCGTGTAGACGATCCTTTCGGCGCTGCGTTATGGCAGCGCTTCCGCAGTTGGTCACACGTTTGGTACTCGACGAAGACCTTCCTCTTGTGGCGCCCCGCAAAACCACTACTAGAAAATCGCATTGTTTTTGTGCATTGCATCATCATGACCGCATGCTCATGTCATCATGCCACATTGCATTTGAGCATCGTCATCATCTTGCATGGTTTGTTTAAAAACTATTTTCGAGAAATCTGTTTTTGTTTTCTAAACGCCCCCTCCTTCATTCCAAGTAAAACCCGGGTCTCCGGAATATTTTGTTTCGTCTACCAGCGGTTTGCAAAAGCCCCGTTTTAAATAAATAAAATGTTTAATTATTTTTAGGGGGCAGCCGTACCGGGCCGATCCGACCCAGTCGGTCACCCCCAGTACAAAACCAGCCCCCCCTAAACCCTTTTCCTACCCAGTCCTATTCTACCCACCCTTCAGCCACCTCACCCCATCCAATCCCCTCTCTCCACCTCACTGAATCCCCTCCACCTCACCTCTCCTCCCTTCCCCTGTCCAATCCCAGCCTGCCACCTAACCAAACCCTCCAACTCACCCCTGCCTCCACCATCCCACACCACGCTTGGCCCCACATCCACATCGCGTCCACCCCGTCACCCATGCTCCCAGCCTCACCCCTGGCCCCACCTCCTGCCCCACTCGCCCGCTCCTCTCTCCCCCACGATTCTCTTCCCCGTACGTCTCTTCTCGCCCCGCTCCTCGCTCATCCCGCGTCGTCCCACCCTCTGCAAGCTCCCCGCCGCCAGCGAGCCCTCCGCCGCGCCCCGTCTGGCTCAAGCCGCTGCCCCTCCTCTCCGGCGCGTGGCAGCGCCCCGCGCGACACGCCCCTCGGCCTCGCGTCTCCTTCCCCAACCCGTGACGTCGCCGCTGGCATGTGGCCCAGCCGCCGGCCGCGCGGCTCCTCTCCTCGCTGGCCCCCTCGTCCGCGTCCGGCCGCGCTCCCTCCTCCCGCGTCTGAGCGCCAGCGGCCATGCTCGCTCGCGCCCCTGCCAGAGGTGGCCGCCCCGAGCGCCGCAGACCCCGGCCATCCCTGCCTCACCTCCGCCTCGAGCGCCGCCGCAGACGCCCTCGGCCCCGCTGCCCCGTGTTCCTGCGCGTTCCTGGACGCGTCGGTCGATCTCGGCCTTCCCCTGGCCCGCCCTGCTGTCGTGCGTGTGCAGCAACAAGCCACACGGGCACCCTCCTGGTGATGCCAACAGGGGTCCTGCGGTGGTGTTGATGGTACTGCAAGATGGTAACACTACATATAATCCTTCCGGTGAACAAGAGCTGCAAGCCGGACAAGTACCCCGATAAGCCACCCGAACATTCGGTGCTAAGTCCAAGTTCGCCATCGACAATCGAAGCCTCGAAACCCCAAGCTCTCCTTCGCGGTACCCGAAGACCGATCTTGGGACGCCATGAACTCCTTCACGGACGTCAAGGCCTCCTACCCGGAACCCGAAGACACCGAGACCCCAAGGTCGTCGACATGGAACTGAAGAGGTCTACTACATGGATTCGAAGACCGAACCCGACACGCCAAGTTCTTCCTCCCGGATCCGAAGACGCCGAGACCCGGGACACCAAGATCTACGCCGTGAAACGACAAGACCGACGACACGACCCGACGACCGCGGATGCGACAAGACCGTCTCTCGGACGCCAAGATCTACTCTGTTATCCGAGAACGATCCCGCCGAGACCGAACCCCAGATCCGGACCCTGAGACCTACCCCGAACCCCTCGGAGCCCAAGTTCGCCGAACCCTAATGTGTGACCCTAAGCCCCTATTTTTATAAATGATATATCTTGTTGCATATTAAATTGTTCATGCATGCATACTTGTCTGTGGTTTGGGGGCATTATGCCGATTCACCTCATAAATAAATATGGGACCCATATGCGGGCAAAGCTAGTCTTATATTGGTCCCATTTAAATTTGTGTAGCGAACCGGCGTTATCTTTTGCCTTGTTAAGACAACCTTTAATTTGCGGGGTAGATAAATAACTTGAACCGTTTAATTAAATGTCGGGACCCCGTTTTCGCTTAATAATGCCTAATTGCATTGCACCTTTGCCATGGCATACATCATACATGCATCATGCCCGATCTTCTGTCATAGTAATAAATAGTGCATCCGGTGTTTGTGCTAGTGTTTTGCTTCTTCACGGACTAGGCCGATGAGTTGATGCGAGTATCGATCCGATCTTCGAATGAATCTTCGGCAATGTTTTCAGGCGAGCACCTCCCCCTTTCTACCTATCTTACTTTTATAGTATTTATTCCCTCCTGTTGATCTATTGCTATCTGTGTTGCGTTGCTCTAGTTTTCGTACCCGTGATATCCCTTGCAGCCTTATATTGCCTTGGACACATCCTATTACCTATTGTTTGGTAGATCGTTGGACTTGCGCGTCGTAGTCGCTTGCTCAAGTGCTGTTGCGTGTCGTCAAGTACCACAGTTGTTGGAGTATTGCCGCATGTTTAATGTTGGAGATGATCAAGACTTTAATTACTGTTTAACAACTAAAATTGAAGTAGGTAAATGCAGAGGCACAGGTGGGCAATAGATGTTATTTGGTTGTTAACCGTCCACTTGTGTCCCGTAGGACCCCGAGTACTTGATACCTGTTCCTTGAATATTCGCGCTATCCACATCCGGGAGGATTATGGGACCCCCCTGAGCCAGAGCTTGATTCATTCTTATTTCTTGGGGCCACAAACTAGTTTGAGGTTTTATTTACTATCCTGTACTTATGCCATGCTTTACTGCTTTATTTAAATTGTGCGATGTACTGCACCTGTACTGTTTAGGATCGGGACACGATTTCACGGTATCGACAAGCCCAGTCACACTTTCGGGTTCCCAGTCGTTTACAGCCGTCCACCCAAACCTTGAGTCCGTCTCGGAGTCAGCTAACTTCGTTGCGGGTAGCTTAATGGGGTGGCCCCCTGAAATATTTCTGAATCCTGTGATTGCTTTGTCATGAAGGCCTCGTTGGGTTTTGATTTGGTTTTTCCGAGGTTGATCGAGTGTGTGTTGCTATTTGTGCACCCCTGCAGGGTAAAACTTTCTGAAAGCCGTGTCCACGGTTATGGACGACTTGGAGCACAGTATCTCGATCATAGACAACTATAACTAAAGTAGTGCTATAAATTTGACTTTATAATGACTAGTAAACAGCTTCACTATAATGGAATGGCTAAATAAAATTGCCAACAATTGCTTGTTTGGGTTGTCGCTTGCTACCATTGTACCTGACTAGTAAGTATTGCAACTATAACGGAATGGCTAAATAAAAGTACCAACAACTGCTGGGTTTTGGGATATCTCATGCTAATTGTATCTGACTAGTAAGTGTTGCAACTACAACGGACTGGTTAACTAAAACTGCCCACTGCTTATCTTATCAGGATGACTATATATACCTGACTAGTAATCGCTGCAACGATAACTGCATAAATAAAACTACCAACGGTGTGAGTTCCTCGGTTGACTTCCTCGTTTGGTCTCGAGGGGGAAACACCAGGATGGGTATGTTTGGTGGTAGTATCAGGTTGGTTCCGAATAGGTCTTTCTTACCCCTCTCTGATAGCCGCTAGTTGTATCGAGTCTCTATAGGTTGTTCAGTGCATGCTGCGCTGCCGCTCAGTCCACCATACCTATGTAGGCGAGGACCGCCGAATTCTAGTCTCGCCGTGTACTGGCCTCAGTACTGACCGCTCTCTCTTTTTCCTTTGCCCTTCGTCGGCACCCCTTTTGTTTAAGCAGGTTTTGAGATCGACGTCGTTAGCAGGGTTACCCTTCCGGCTTGGCCTGGGCAGGGTTATGGACGCCATTGGTTAATCTTCAGGGCTCTTAGCTCAATTTGCATCTTGTCCGTACTCGGACGCTATGTCGTTTTAAAGGTGATTTGGATCTTAGTATATTATATCTGTATTCTTGACTCATTGAGTCGCTGTTGTATACATATCTGTTCTGTGGGTCCCATCGAGGACTGTTGTGTAATGTTATTACTTCATTTTCCACCCGCACGAAAGTGCCTGGTGGGCACCTTTGAATCGTTTCTATGCGGGTTTGGCGGGAATCGCTGAAACTTGCATAGGGTCGATTCTAAGGGTGTTACAGAGTGGTATCAGAGCTCAGCAGTTGCGATACCCCACAAGTCCAGCCTGTAGGATAACCAAGCTAACGGCCGAAGTAGAGTGTCAAAACTATTTTTGCAAAATCGGTTGGATAGTTCTGATTAGGTCTAATTTTACTCCTTACCCCTCTGCTGCTCTCCTCTCACCTCTGCGTGTTTTGAATCCACTCTCTTCTCTCTCTTCGAGTCCAGGATTTCTCGTGGTTGGGTTCCGTCGTACCTTCAGGGTTTCGCTTCCTCCTTTGGTAACTGTGTTGCTACATCTGGTCTTCATGCTATCCGAGGAATCCTTCGTCTGGTGGACTTCTCATTGTTCCTTCTCGTGCCTTCCGGTGTTTTCCGACGCGACAACATCATCTGCAATCCGATCCGATGAAGAGCTTGCATCACCCTTTTATATCCGAAGCTTTCTGAACCTTGCTTGTTGAGATCTTCAGTCTGAATTCCGAAAGTTGGTTGCATAATCCGTCTGTTCATGTACATAGTAATGCTTTGAGTGCGGGATGGAGTCGCGACCATACCACTACTCTTATCATTGCTTTTGTATATTGAACGGTGGATTGATGCAATTCTAACTCCTTCCATGGAAGTTAGAGGTGGCCTTACCTTTAACTTCGTTTGTTGTTATTCGGAGTGTTCTCTTGACGAACAAGATCAACGACCTCTTGTTAGTGGTGTCGCAAGGATCTACACGAGGCGAGAAGACGCAGATCGCCGACCTTCCTTCCGGTACCATGAGGCGGATCTCGAGGGCGAGATCCATTGTTAGTGGTGTCGAATTGTGGCGCCCCGCAAAACCACTACTAGAAAATCGCGTTGTTTTTGTGCATTGCATCATCATGACCGCATGCTCATGTCATCATGCCACATTGCATTTGAGCATCGTCATCATCTTGCATGGTTTGTTTAAAAACTATTTTCGAGAAATCTGTTTTTGTTTTCTAAACGCCCCCTACTTCATTCCAAGTAAAACCCGGGTCTCCGGAATATTTTGTTTCGTCTACCAGCGGTTTGCAAAAGCCCCGTTTTAAATAAATAAAATGTTTAATTATTTTTAGGGGGCAGCCGTACCGGGCCGATCCGACCCAGTCGGCCACCCCCAGTACAAAACCAGCCCCCCTAAACCCTTTTCCTACCCAGTCCTATTCTACCCACCCTTCAGCCACCTCACCCCCTCTAATCCCCTCTCTCCACCTCACCGAATCCCCTCCACCTCACCTCTCCTCCCTTCCCCTGTCCAATCCCAGCCTGCCACCTAACCAAACCCTCCAACTCACCCCTGCCTCCACCATCCCACACCACGCTTGGCCCCACATCCACATCGCGTCCACCCCGTCACCCATGCTCCCAGCCCCACCCCTGGCCCCACCTCCTGCCCCACTCGCCCGCTCCTCTCTCCCCCACGATTCTCTTCCCCGTACGTCTCTTCTCGCCCCGCTCCTCGCTCATCCCGCGTCGTCCCACCCTCTGCAAGCTCCCTGCCGCCAGCGAGCCCTCCGTCGCGCCCCGTCTGGCTCAAGCCGCTGACCCTCCTCTCTGGCGCGTGGCAGCGCCCCGCGCGACACACCCCTCGGCCTCGCGTCTCCTTCCCCAACCCGTGACGCCGCCGCTGGCATGTGGCCCAGCCGCCGGCCGCGCGGCTCCAATCCTCGCTAGCCCCCTCGTCCGCGTCCGGCCGCGCTCCCCTCCTCCCGCGTCTGAGCGCCAGCGGCCATGCTCGCTCGCGCCCCTGCCAGAGGTGGCCGCCCCGAGCGCCGCAGACCCCGGCCGTCCCTGCCTCACCTCCGCCTCGAGCGCCGCCGCAGACGCCCTCGGCCCCGCTGCCCCGTGTTCCTGCGCGTTCCTGGTCGCGTCGGTCGATCTCGGCCTTCCCCTGGCCCGCCCTGCTGTCGTGCGTGTGCAGCAACAAGCCACACGGGCACCCTCCTGGTGATGCCAACAGGGGTCCTGCGGTGGTGTTGATGGTACTGCAAGATGGTAACACTGCATATAATCCTTCCAGTGAACAAGAGCTGCAAGCCGGACAAGTACCCCGATAAGCCACCCGAACATTCGGTGCTAAGTCCAAGTTCGCCATCGACAATCGAAGCCTCGAAACCCCAAGCTCTCCTTCGCGGTACCCGAAGACCGATCTTGGGACGCCATGAACTCCTTCACGGACGTCAAGGCCTCCTACCCGGAACCCGAAGACACCGAGACCCCAAGGTCGTCGAGATGGAACTGACGAGGTCTACTACATGGATTCGAAGACCGAACCCGACACGCCAAGTTCTTCCTCCCGGATCCGAAGACGCCGAGACCCGGGACACCAAGATCTACGCCGTGAAACGACAAGACCGACGACACGACCCGACGACCGCGGATGCGACAAGACCATCTCTCGGACGCCAAGATCTACTCTGTTATCCGAGAACGATCCCGCCGAGACCGAACCCCAGATCCGGACCCTGAGACCTACCCCGAACCCCTCGGAGCCCAAGTTCGCCGAACCCTAATGTGTGACCCTAAGCCCCTTTTTTTATAAATGATATATCTTCTTGCATATTAAATTGTTCATGCATGCATACTTGTCTGTGGTTTGGGGGCATTATGCCGATTCACCTCATAAATAAATATGGGACCCATATGCGGGAAAAGCTAGTCTTATATTGGTCCCATTTAAATTTGTGTAGCGAACCGGCGTTATCTTTTGCCTTGTTAAGACAACCTTTAATTTGCGGGGTAGATAAATAACTTGAACCGTTTAATTAAATGTCGGGACCCCGTTTTCGCTTAATAATGCCTAATTGCATTGCACCTTTGCCATGGCATACATCATACATGCATCATGCCCGATCTTCTGTCATAGTAATAAATAGTGCATCCGGTGTTTGTGCTAGTGTTTTGCTTCTTCACGGACTAGGCCGATGAGTTGATGCGAGTATCGATCCGATCTTCGAATGAATCTTCGGCAATGTTTTCAGGCGAGCACCTCCCCCTTTCTACCTATCTTACTTTTATAGTATTTATTCCCTCCTGTTGATCTATTGCTATCTGTGTTGCGTTGCTCTAGTTTTCGTACCCGTGATATCCCTTGCAGCCTTATATTGCCTTGGACACATCCTATTACCTATTGTTTGGTAGATCGTTGGACTTGCGCGTCGTAGTCGCTTGCTCAAGTGCTGTTGCGTGTCGTCAAGTACCACAGTTGTTGGAGTATTGCCGCATGTTTAATGTTGGAGATGATCAAGACTTTAATTACTGTTTAACAACTAAAATTGAAGTAGGTAAATGCAGAGGCACAGGTGGGCAATAGATGTTATTTGGTTGTTAACCGTCCACTTGTGTCCCGTAGGACCCCGAGTACTTGATACCTGTTCCTTGAATATTCGCGCTATCCACATCCGGGAGGATTATGGGACCCTCCTGAGCCAGAGCTTGATTCATTCTTATTTCTTGGGGCCACAAACTAGTTTGAGGTTTTATTTACTATCCTGTACTTATGCCATGCTTTACTGCTTTATTTAAATTGTGCGATGTACTGCACCTGTACTGTTTAGGATCGGGACACGATTTTGCGGTATCGACAAGCCCAGTCACACTTTCGGGTTCCCAGTCGTTTACAGCCGTCCACCCAAACCTTGAGTCCGTCTCGGAGTCAGCTAACTTCGTTGCGGGTAGCTTAATGGGGTGTCCCCCTGAAATATTTCTGAATCCTGTGATTGCTTTGTCGTGAAGGCCTCGTTGGGTTTTGATTTGGTTTTTCCGAGGTTGATCGAGTGTGTGTTGCTATTTGTGCACCCCTGCAGGGTAAAACTTTCTGAAAGCCGTGTCCGCGGTTATGGACGACTTGGAGCACAGTATCTCGATCATAGACAACTATAACTAAAGTAGTGCTATAAATTTGACTTTATAATGACTAGTAAATAGCTTCACTATAATGGAATGGCTAAATAAAATTGCCAACAATTGCTTGTTTGGGTTGTCGCTTGCTACCATTGTACCTGACTAGTAAGTATTGCAACTATAACGGAATGGCTAAATAAAAGTACCAACAACTGCTGGGTTTTGGGATATCTCATGCTAATTGTATCTGACTAGTAAGTGTTGCAACTACAACGGACTGGTTAACTAAAACTGCCCACTGCTTATCTTATCAGGATGACTATCTATACCTGACTAGTAATCGCTGCAACGATAACTGCATAAATAAAACTACCAACGGTGTGAGTTCCTCGGTTGACTTCCTCGTTTGGTCTCGAGGGGGAAACACCAGGATGGGTATGTTTGGTGGTAGTATCAGGTTGGTTCCGAATAGGTCTTTCTTACCCCTCTCTGATAGCCGCTAGTTGTATCGAGTCTCTATAGGTTGTTCAGTGCATGCTGCGCTGCCGCTCAGTCCACCATACCTATGTAGGCGAGGACCGCCGAATTCTAGTCTCGCCGTGTACTGGCCTCAGTACTGACCGCTCTCTCTTTTTCCTTTGCCCTTCGTCGGCACCCCTTTTGTTTAAGCAGGTTTTGAGATCGACGTCGTTAGCAGGGTTACCCTTCCGGCTTGGCCTGGGCAGGGTTATGGACGCCATTGGTTAATCTTCAGGGCTCTTAGCTCAATTTGCATCTTGTCCGTACTCGGACGCTATGTCGTTTTAAAGGTGATTTGGATCTTAGTATATTATATCTGTATTCTTGACTCATTGAGTCGATGTTGTATACATATCTGTTCTGTGGGTCCCATCGAGGACTGTTGTGTAATGTTATTACTTCGTTTTCCATCCGCACGAAAGTGCCTGGTGGGCACCTTTGAATCGTTTCTATGCGGGTTTGGCGGGAATCGCTGAAACTTGCATAGGGTCGATTCTGAGGGTGTTACACCTCTCCCTTGTTCCAGCAGGCAGCGGAGGTTGTAGCACTCCCCTCGCGATTCCGGCAGCACGGCGGCGTGGTACCGGAAGTAGAGGGGAGATCTCGCAGGGCTTCGCCTTAAGCCGGAGCGAGTATGGTGGACTATGAGAGAGGCCTCGGTGATCTAGGGTTTAGACGCACCAAGGAGAGAGGGCTAGGCCGGCGGCTAGGGCTTGGGGAAGCCCAAGTCGGCGCCTAGGGTTTGCCCTAGGCGGCGGCAGCAGCAGGAAGTGGTGGCGCCGGCGGCTTAGGGCTAGGGTTTGGAGAGGGCAAGGTGTAGGTCTTGGAGGGGCAGCCCTGCCCCTCCTTATATAGGTGGGAGGGCGTGGCCAAGGGGAGGGGAGTCCCTCCCCAACTCGGCCTCCTTGGCCGGCGGTGGAGGGAGAGGGACTTCCTCCCCAAGTAGGTTTCCTACTCTCCCTCCACCAAGCAAAATAGCCGTTTGACTTTTCAAATTGGCGTTTGACTTTTCAAACTAGGATTTGATTTATCCCTTTATTTTGCTCAGCGATGACACCTAGTACATGATGCAACCATTCCAACTTGTTATGACACATTCATGTACCCTTCCCCTCTGGAGTGTCGGACATTCCGGAACCTTCTAGAACATTCCCGATGAAAACACCGGAACCATTCTCCAACCCCAAAACAGGACTTTCCTTATATGAATCTTATTCTCCGGACCATTCCGGATCTCCTCGTGATATCCCGGATCCCATCCGAGACTCCGAACAACATTCGGTCTATTACTCATCATTCCATAACTACTCAACAACGTCGAATCCTTAAGTGTGTCTCCCTACGGTTCGTGAATTATGCGGACATGATCGAGACACTTCTCCGAACAATAACCAATAGAGGAATCTAGAAATTCATATGGCTCCCACATATTTCTACGATTACTTTGCGATTGAATGAACCACTTACATACGATACCAATTTCCCTTTGTCTCACGATAGTTTACTTATCCGAGGTTTTGATCATCGGTATCTCTGCATACCTAGTTCAACTTCGTTACTGATAAGTACTCTTTTCTCATTCCCGTGATATGTGATCCCTTGTGAGCCAGTCACATGCTTGCAAGCTAATTGGATGACATTCCACCGAGAGGGCCCAGAGTATATATATCCGTCATATGGATGGACAAATCCCACTCTTGATCCATGTGTCTCAACCAATACTTTCCGAACACTCAATGCCACCTTTATAGCCACCCAGTTACGGTGTGGTGTTTGATGTCATCAAAGCATCCTTCCGGTGATGGTGATAAGCATGATCTCATGGTCGAAGGAATTAGGTTACTATGTATCAGAAAGCATATAGCAATTGAACTATTAAAATGACTTGATATTTATGCTACGCTTATCTTTAGGAGTATGTCCATCATATCATTCTCCTAACGATATGATCTTTTTGTTAATAACATCTCAATGTTCATGATAGGGAAACCACAATCATTTATTAATCAACAAGCTAGTATTATAAAGAGGCTTCACTTGGGACTTCAATTTGAGTTTACAAATCACACAAGTATTAATGTTTCCTTGATAATACTATTATAGCATGAATGTAAACATTTATCATAAACACAATGATATAATAATAACTACATTTATTATTGCCTCTAGGGCATATCTCCAACAGTCTCCCACTTGCACTAGAGTCAACTAATCTAGATTACATGGTAATATACAGAACACCCGTGGCAGTTTGGTGTTGGTCATGTTTTGCCCTCGGGAGAGGTTTAGTCAACGGATCCGCCACATTCAGATCTGTGTGTACTTTGCAAATCTTTATGTCACCATCTTGGACATGTTCTCGAATAGCGTGGAAACGTAGCTTGATGTGCTTCAGCTTCTTATGTGACCTTGGTTCTTGCGCATTGGCTATGGCGCCCATGTTATCACAGTAGATAGACATTGGGTCCAGCGCACTTGGAACCACACCGAGCTCTGTAATGAACTATTTCATCCATATCGCTTCTTGTGAAGCCTCTGAAGCAGCCATGTATTCCGATTCAGTTGAAGATCTCGCCACAACGCTTTGCTTTGCACTCCTCCAGCTAACTGCTGCACCATTCAAAGTAAATACGTATCTAGATTGTGATTTAGAATCATCCGGATCGGTGTTCCAACTAGCATCGGTGTAACCATTAACAACGAGCTGTTCATCACCTCCATAAGAAAGACCATATCCTTAGTTCTTCTCAAGTGCTTAAGGATGTTTTTGACCGCTGTCCAATGATCCACTCCTGGATCACTTTGATACCTGCTAGTCAAACTAACAGCATATGCAATGTCGGGTCTAGTACATAGCATGTCATACATTAGAGATCCTATGGATGAGGCATAGGGAGTTTTACTCATCCTTTCTCTATCTTCTGCCGTTGTTGGACTTTGAGTTTTACTCAACGTCGTATTGGGCAACATGGGCAAGAACCCTTTCTTGCTATCTTCCATTCCAAACCTCTTTAGAACTTTGTCCAAATATGTACTTTGTGACAATGATATTAGACGTCTCGATCTATCTCTATAAATCTTTATGCCCAATATGTAAGCTTCTTCACCAAGATCTTTCATTGAAAAACTATTATTCAAATATTCCTTGACACTATTAAGAAGGTCTACATCATTCCCAATCAACAATATGTCTGTTATCGCCATATTTTGGCCAAAGGAGGAGTTGGGCCGCAATCAAGATGGGCTTAGAAGATACGTATATGCAACGTGTTGTTGAATCGGCCTCGTGCGTTGATTTGGGCTAAATTGCCCGTGTATCTTATATTGTAATAGGTTCCGTTTAGATTTAGGTAAGAGATAGAGTTGTAGAGTTATTCCAAAGATAGAAAGTCTCCGGACTATAAATATGTACCTAAGGTTATTGAGAAAAGGAGGACAATCACGTTCACAACAAACACAATCTCGGCGCATCGCCACCCCTTGTTCTAGGGTTTTTCTTGGGTAAGTGCCATGCTGCCTAGATCGCATCTTGCGATCTAGGCAGTATCTACTTATGCGATTACTTGGTGTTACTCGTACTGAAGCCTTGTTGATGGCGAGTAACACTATTATCATAGATTTGTTTAGGCTAGCATCGGTACTTTTTGCTATGATCGTTTAGATATGCTGCCTCTAGTTATCTCGCCGCCTTTGCACCTTTTCCCTGGTGTAAGGGTGGCACTTTGCTTGATCTTTATTTAAGTCGATTTGATCTGTTATAGTTGTGCCTTGCTCTCCAAGGTTTAGTTTGATATCTACATGATCAGGCCTTGCAAACGGGTTGAACGATCCAGTAGTATGGAAGATATGGTTTACCAATCCAAGAGGAGTTGTTCCGGGAATTAACGTTACGTTGGTTTTTAGGCCTTCTCTAGGATTGGTTTTCTATTATCTTTTGTATTTACCAGGCTCAATTACGTGTAGGACGTTCCAATTATGTAGTGAAAACATTAAACTATCGTAGATCGATTTAACTTGTAACGATGAAGCAAAACCCCATGTTATCATAGATCTAATGCAGAACCATGGGTTAATCGGCTCTAGGAGCCGATTCACAGGGAAACCTGGGAGCCGGTCACAGCTCGAATTTTACGTATACTTGTTTACCATGCAGGAAACCAATCGGAGCAATCCTTCACCTTCCTGACCAGGTATAGGTCAGGTGGCACGCCCTCGAACCAGCCAGGGCACGTGCCGGAGTTTTGCGGGCCGTTGCCCGAGGGACCAGGGCCCACCAGCAGTCCTGGGAGCCTCCCGGCTCTCCGTGTTGCCCGTCGCTGCTCGCCGGTGGGTTTTGGTAGGCAACACATTCTGGCACGCTCGGTGGGACCTTCAACAATGTCTACATCAACATCCGACGCTGCGATGGAGAACAGACCAGTCACGTACGACAAGCTGCCTGAGGAGCACAAGGCGAAGTATGATGACGTCAAAGCTCTCTTCGAAGCCGATCTCATCGGCTCTTTTGAGAGGACTCGTAAGCATGGCATCAGGTGGAAAGGGTTCTCACCCGAGGGTGCTCTTGATGAGGTGGATCTGTCTGTCCCTTCAGAGGAGCGCACCAGAGCTCTGCGACAGGAAGTCAACTACATGGTGGCTCATTCTCTCCACCGCCATTCTGAGAGCCTGGTGAACGCTTTCGAGCGAATTACAGTTCGCGTGGTTCAGGAGATCATGAAACATCAGTACTCTCCGTCGGGGCCTACTTTAGGGACTCACCAGGGAGAAAGACCGCTCCAGACCAGGCCACAACTGCCATTCACGCTTGCAGCTCCGGAGCCACCAGGGGCACCGGCGTACGTCGTCTACAAGATCGGAGGTGACCCTGGCGATTGCCAATTCCTGTGTGAACCACCTAAAGAAATCCCACATGGATATGTGTGCACCTACGTGCCAGACTGCAACAGCTGGACGCGCACGAACCAGATTGCGACCGCAGGGATCGCTGGGGCAGGAGTTTCTGGAGCAGGGGCTTCGGGAGCAGGTGTTTCTGGAACAGGAATCTCTGGGATGGACACTGATAAACAGGCATGGCTAGCCAAGTATGCCACTGGAACGAGTCATGAGAATCTAGCCCCTGCAGCCCAAACGGTGGAGCAAATCTGTACCATCTTGAGAGACCAGTTCGGCTTCGTGCCGAAGAGAAGGACAATCGGCTATTCAAAGCCGTACCCCAACGAGTTTGACCTGATTCCGCTGCCACCCAAGTATCGGCTCCCTGAGTTCTCAAGGTTTAGCGGGTCAGAAGGGTCGAGCTCGATCGAGCACGTGAGCCGATACCTGGCACAGTTAGGCATGATTTCGGCATCGGATCAGTTGCGCGTAAGATTCTTTGCGCAATCTCTGACAGGACCAGCTTTTGGGTGGTACACCTCGCTGCCACCTGATTCGATCCAGACCTGGAAGCAACTGGAAGAACAGTTCCACATTCAGTATCATTCAGAGGCTACCGAGGCTGGCATTGCAGACCTGGCACAGGTGCGGCAAAAGCGGGGAGAAACGGTAGCCGAGTACATCCAGCGCTTCAGGACTGTAAAGAACCGATGTTACTCAGCTCGGTTAACTGAAAAGGAAGCAGTCGAACTGGCAGCGTTGGGTCTCTCAGCACCTATCAAGGATCTGGCTTTCCAAGTAGAGTACAACTCGTTGGCGCACATGGCCCAGAAGCTGACGATGTATGAACAGCGCCACCCTGAGTTGTACCAAGACAAGTTCAAACGTCCGATAGGCCTGGTCGATACAGAAGAAGAAGATCCTACGCAAGACCAGGAGGTGGTCGTGGCTGAATGGGCTCGGGGGGCAGATCCTGTATCCTGCAAATGGGTGAAACAGCAAGGGCCTGCAAAAGGGTTTGACTTTGATGTGAGCAAAGCTGAGCAGATATTCGATTTACTGCTAAAAGAAAAGCAGCTGAAGTTACCCGAAGGCCACAAAATCCCTACGGCTCAAGAGATGAACGGAAGACCATACTGCAAGTGGCATCACTCGTTCACCCACACCACCAATGACTGCAAAGAGCTACGTCGCCAGATCCAAACGGCGATAGAGCAGGGCCGTCTGATCCTGGGGCAATTCGCCATGAAAGTAGACACTAACCCGTTTCCCGGCGTCAACATGGTAGAACACAGCCAGTCCACAAGGCGTCAGTTGGATTTCTCGTTCGATGTTAATATGGCAGGACCTGTGTACCACCGTGGCGCATATAAGGAGGAAGACGTTCGCTCTCGGAGCAAAGAAAGAGAGGAGGCTGGTCCACGCGACTGGCCCAGCTACAATGACAGGCGGTATGTAACTAAGGAACAGGTGAGGAGCGTGCGATATCAGAAGCCACATTCCACGCATCTCCTTAACAAGTATGAGCGTCAGTATGACCGACGTCGCCGGCGCGATGGAGACGATGAAGGATATGAGCACCTCGCTAGGGGACCGTCAAAAGAAAAGGAAGGCGCAGACAAACATTGGGATTGTCCTTTCTTCAAGTATTGCTGGGATGCGGGAATGAGCCTATTGCCTACAATCGATAACTGCCCGGAATGTGGCCAGCAGAAGGAGGACACGGGGCCAGTGTCAGTGTTCAAGCGTCTAGGGCCTCTCCCACCTCAGAGCCGATACAGGGAGTCCGCTCGAGCAAAAGATCTCGAGGAGCCAATGGATGACAAAGGAAAGGACAGATATCACCGTCCAAGGTGGTGTCCCGACGGACTCAGACACACCCAAAAGCGTAGAGTGCAGCGGCTGCGTAACTTGGAGGAAGCCGAAGCGCAGTATCTCTACGCTTTAAAGAAAGCACGGCCCGATTTGGCCGTTAAGATTCGGCAGACCTTGGAAACGGAAGATCGCCCAAAAAGGAAAGAGTGGTGCCCTAAACCGGTAAAAGCCGATGCAAAGACATCGGCTGGCACAAACATGGTGTTTACACTTCCGTCAGAGTTCTGCGCTCCAAGAGCCAAAGAACTACCAGTGGCATAGTTTGACTGCGGCCCACGGTCGGTTATCTTTGAGAAGCCACATGAGAAGGGCTACAAACATCTGAAAGCCCTGTACCTGCGAGGTTACATCAATGGGCAGCCTATCAGCAAGATGTTGGTGGACACCGGAGCGGCAGTCAATATAATGCCATACTCCATGCTACGGCGTTTGGGACGCTCCACGGCAGATCTGATCAAAACCAACGTCACGTTAAGCGACTTCAACGACCAAACTTCAGAAACACAGGGCGTGCTGAATGTGGATCTGACCGTGGGCAGAAAAACCATCCCTACGTCATTCTTCGTCGTGGACAGCAAAAGCACCTACGCTGTCTTGCTAGGGAGAGATTGGATTCATGCCAACTGCTGCATTCCATCCACGATGCACCAGTGCCTAATACAGTGGGATGGAGATGAAGTGGAGGTCATTCATGCAGATGATTCTATCGAGATCTCCATAGCTGGCATGAACATCTGGGAAGCAGAAGACCAAGAGCCGATCTCTGGAATCAGTCTAGACGGCTGTGAGCGCATTGAAGCTACAAAAAACGGGGTGAGGCTGGTCTTATCCACTGGCCTGACAGAGTAGCAAAGTCCACGATCATACGTGGTACGGCCGATCCTTGCGATCGGCCACAAAAAACAAAAAGCAGCAATCTTACGACAAGCAGATCATGTAGTCGTAGCAGGGAGATTCCCTGCCATTGTGAAACACAAATAAGGTGTAAACCGCCCTTGACTAATGCAATCAAAAAGGGGGCCAATTCAGGCAATCGGCCCAAATTATTTTTGTTATCCTCACCTACTGTTTACCCTGTGTTTAGCATCGATCTAACAGGTGACGGAAAGCTAGGGTATGGGTTTACATCCGCTGATGAACTAGAGGAGATTGACATCGGTCCTGGGGATAAGCCAAGACCAACATTTATCAGCAAGAAGTTGGATCCGAATCTGCGGGGTCCGATGATAGCTTTGTTGAAAGAATATCCAGATTGCTTTGCCTGGGATTATACAGAGATGCCTGGGCTAGACAGGAGCATCATCGAGCATCGACTCCCACTTAAAAAAGGATTTCGGCCATTCCAGCAGCGAGCACGACAGATGAAGGCCGAAATTTTGAAAGAAGTCAAGAAGGAGATCGAGAAAATGTTGGCAGCCGATTTAATCAGGCCATGCAGGTATGCTGAGTGGATTTCTAGCATCGTACCTGTAGAGAAAAAGGATGGCCGCTGGCGTGTTGCCATAGATTTTCGGGATCTCAATAGAGCTACTCCGAAGGATGAATATCCGATGCCAGTAGCAGAAACGTTAATCAACGCAGCGGCTGGTCATAAAATCTTGAGCTTCATGGATGGCAATGCCGGTTACAACCAAATTTTTATGGCTCCAGAAGATATACACAAAACTGCATTCAGAGTACCAGGCTCGGTGGGGTTGTTTGAATATGTAGTCATGACGTTTGGACTGAAGAATGCCGGCGCCACGTACCAAAGAGCCATGAATTACATTTTCCACGATCTGATCGGCAAGCTGGTGGAAATTTATATCGATGACGTGGTGGTCAAGTCAGCTTCAGTACAAGGACATCTGGACGACCTGCGACGCGTCCTGGACCGAACAAGGAAATTCGGGCTACGGATGAATCCAAAGAAGTGTGCTTTCGGTGTGACGGCCGGTCAGTTCTTGGGTTTCTTGGTCCATGAACGCGGAATTGAGATCGGCCTGAAAAGTCAGGAGGCAGTGCGAACGATGAATCCACCTACAACGAAGAAAGAACTGCAGTCTCTCATCGGCAAGATCAACTTCGTCAGAAGATTCATCTCCAATCTGTCAGGAAGGATAGAGCCGTTCATGGGACTGGTAAAGATTAAATCTGATGAGGAGTTCAGCTGGGGGGCAGAACAACAACGAGCCTTCGACGAGATCAAAGAATATATGACGAAGCCGCCAGTATTGGTTCCGCCCCAGCCGGATAGGCCATTCTACATTTACTTATCAGTAGCTGACACGTCCATCGCCTCAGTGGTGGTGCAAGTTTATGATGGGCTGGAGCGAGTTGTATTTTACATCAGCAGAAGGATGCTGGACGCAGAGACAAGGTATCCTGAGATCGACAAGTTGTGCCTCTGCCTGTTTTTTACCTGCACCAAGCTGCGCCACATTTTGCTATCAGCAGAGATTGTCATCATATGCAAATCAGATGTCATAAAGCACATGCTGTCGGCTCCTATGTTGAAAGGCCGACTGGGCAAATGGATGTTTGCATTATCAGAGTTTGACATCCGGTATCAACCCGCGAAAGCAGTTAAGGGACAGGCATTGGCCGACCTTATCGCTGAAAGGATCAACACTAATATAGCAGCACTATCTATACGAGCGTGGGCTATGTTTTTCGATGGATCGGTTTGTGATGATGGGTGCGGCATCGGCGTGCTACTCGTGTCGCCCCGGGGGGCAACATTCTCCTTCTCCATCAGGTTATCTGCCCCTCGCACCAACAACGTCGCTGAGTATGAGGCGATACGCAAGGGAATGGAGTTGCTCATCGAAGCTGGAGCAGAAGCAGTGGAAATTTTTGGAGACTCCAAGTTGGTGATTTCTCAGCTCACGGAGGAATACAAGTGTGAGAGCGAGTCGCTCTTCCCATTATGGCTGCAATGCCGTGAGATGATGGCACAGTTCCGGTACATAAACTTCACCTGGATCCCGCGGTCGCAGAATACCGAGGCGAATGATCTTGCACAAATGGCTTCAGGCTACAAGGACGTAGCAGAGGGAGCCGATGTTCAGGTACAGTTCCTGGACGCAGACGACTGGAGAGCCGATATCTTCAATTACTTGAAGGATTCGTCTCGGGGGCACCTAAACGGATAAGGTACAAGGCCATGAAGTATGTGCTCATTGGGGACGACATGTTTTACAGGACTCTGGAAGGGTTATTGCTCAAATGTCTGGGGACAGCCGAGGCCAATCGGCTCCTACACGAGGTACACGGAGGCGCCTGTGGAACTCACCAATCGGCTCACAAGATGAAGTGGTTGATCAGGCGATCAGGGTTTTATTGGCCTACCATGCTGGAGGACTGTTTTAAGTACTACAAAGGGTGTCAAGCATGTCAGAGATTTGGGAAAATTCAGATGGTACCCGCGTCAGCAATGAACCCCATCGTCAAGCCTTGGCCATTCCGAGGTTGGGGCATGGATATGATTGGCAAGATCAATCCTCCGTCAAGCAAAGGCCACATGTGGCTTTTGGCCATTACGGATTATTTCACTAAATGGGTGGAAGCCGTCCCTATGAAGTCAGTAAGCTCGAAGGATGTTGTCGATTTTGTGAAATAACACGTCATTCATAGGTTCGGGATTCCCCAGACTATCACGACCGATGGAGGTTCGGTCTTCACTTCTCACGAGTTCAGAAAGTTCTGTGAGGACACAGGGATTAAGCTGATTCGATCATCTCCATACTATGCTCAAGCAAATGGGCAAGCTGAAGCGTCCAACCAGAGCCTTATCAAGCTGATCAAGAGGAAAATCGATGAGCACCCTAGGCGTTGGCACGAGGTTTTGTCAGAGGCTTTATGGGCTTACCGCATGTCATGTCATGGAGCGATAAAAACCTCGCCATACCATCTAGTCTATGGACAAGAAGCCGTATTGCCCTGGGAAATTACGGCTGGATCGAGACGTGTCACTTTTCAGAACGATCTAACGACTGGAGAATATGCGGCCCTGATGAGTGACAGTGTTGAGGATCTGACTGAGCTTAGGCTATGGTCGCTTGAGAAAATCAAAGAAAACAAGGCCAAGGTAGCCCGTGCATATAACAAAAAGGTGAGACCGAAGGAATTCCACGTTGGCGATTTGGTATGGGAAGCTGTATTACCATTGGGAACTAAGGATGCAGCATATGGTAAATGGTCTCCGAATTGGCACGGGCCATACAGGGTCGATCAAGTTTTGAGGGGGAACGCGTACATGCTGGAGGAGCTGGATGGCGTGAAATTCCCAGTGGCTGTCAACGGTAAGCATCTCAAGAAATATTTCCCAAGCATGTGGGATGATGGACAGTGAGATATGGGGGCCGATACATGAAATCGGCCAATAAAAAAAATATATAAAAAATGTATGTTTCCCAAAGCATGTGGGATGATGGACAGTGAGATATGGGGGCCGATACATGGAATCGGCCAATAAAAAGATACAGCCGATGCACAGCCATCGACTCTAGAGGTTCAGACTGTTACAAGCAGGTGCCAGTTTACATAAACGAGCTACTGAAGAAATGCCTCGAAGGCGTGAAGGGCGTCAGCACGGACACGGTCCACCTCGGCGATCTCGGCTTCGTCATCTTCGTCCTTGCCCGTCACTAGCTGCTTGTTCAGGGCACGTATCTCTGCCAGATCAGTCTTCAGTTGACCTCTGAGGCCTTCTGCTTCATCGTGGGAGCGAGCGATGGATGCTTCCTTGTCACAAATGAGCTGTTTAGTCGCCCGGACCTTTTCTTCAAGATCTTCCAACTCCTTTTTTAAGGAGGCGAGCTCGGCGGTACTGGCAGAGGTGTCAGTTTTGGCATCCAGAGACGCCTTTTTCTCGTTGAGCTGCTGACATCTGTCTGCAATATTGGCCTTCAGCGGAAGTTGGGCACGACGCAGGCTGATCCTTTCACGAGCTAGCTTCACCCTTGACCCGTAGAAAGACAGAGTTACAACGGGCCAAAGCTTCACCTGCAATGCTACTGGGAGTTGGTCTTTTATTTCAGCAAGAACGCTCTTCACCTCCTCAGAACCCTCGATAAGCTCTTCGATCGGGGAAGACAGCAAGGCTCTAAGACGCTGGAATTGAGGTAGAACAGCCCTGGCTTGTGGTTCATCGGTGGCGACAGAGGGAGTTGGTTCGATGGATTCAGGGTCGAACGTCAGCAAGCCTGAAATATCACAACTCTGACAGCCCGAAAGTACGTCAGTATGTGTCCAACATGGAAGGATTAGCCGAAAGAAGCTAACATACCTCTCCTAAGATCGAGGGGATTGCGGATGACGAGGCAATCGGCTTGTGTGTAGCTGCTGGAGGCTTGGCTAAAGGGGTAGCCGTTTCATCTGCACCTTCGGGGATTGCTGAATCCGGCTCGGCTAGAGGCATCGGCACTGCCCCAGACTTCCCACTAGAGACGCCAGTCGTCTGCATTGAAGGTGTTTAGCCGATGTAAGTAATGATGAATCGGTAGATAAGAAGGAATTAAGTGGTTAGAGCATGAAGGGTGATGATTTTCGAAACCTCCTGGCTCGACGAAGAAGTTTGCGGTCCTTTGCGAGCTCTCTTGGGACCCACAGCTGGCCCCGCCTCGACTGATGCTCGGGGGGCAGCAGGTTCAGGAACTGGCCTTTTCCTGGGAGCCGATGGTGGCACATCTGGCTGGTTTGGTGTGGCAGTCCTCTCAGAGTCTGTTGGGCTCGATTCTCCTTGATCAGGTTGTGTGTCCTCGTGGGAGGTGTCTTCGACAGAAGCCTGCAAGAGAAGGAAAGCTATTAAACACGAGCATGTCTGCAAGGATGAAAGAATGAGAAGGATCGACCAAGACATGGATCAGCCTACATGCGAGCTTTCTAGAGAAGGGCTCCGGCGTCTCAATGTCTTCCTGGCAGCTACATTCCTCACCATCGTTCTTGTCTTAGTTGGAACTCGAGGAGCAGCTGATTGTGAAGTTACTAGTTTCTTAGAAGCCGATTGTGGTGTGATCGGTTGTTTCTGCATCATGACCTTTTTCAGAGGTGGTGAGTTTTTGCAGAAGAGGACCACAGGAGCTGGCGGAAAGAACTCAAAGGGGGAGCCATCACTGTGCGTAGGTTCAGGGCCATCTTGTTGCTGCGAAGAGAAAGAGTGGGTTAGTAAAAGAGTTATTTGCAAGCTGCATCAAGAAAATTTACAAGTAGTGGTACCTGTTCCACGGGGATGTCATAGTCAGCGTCGAGCTGTTTCAGCAATGGTCCCAGAGCTCTCCTGAAGGCGTGAGTCTTCCACATCGACCACCAATCTTCGAAGCCATCGGTGGATGAGGCGAAGGTGAGGACGTTGGGAATTGGGATGGTCAGAGCATCAAAGAAGGAGTAACACCTTTGACTGGTGAGAGGATCAGGCAGGTCGGCTCTGCTCTCTATCAGGTGATGAAGAAAGAGATGGGGAGGTACTTGTCCAAGGCCAAATTGCCGAGCCACTATGACCGGCTGGTAGAATTCATACCCAGGCTTGATGATTCTGTTGGATGTACTCATGCCAACTGGAAGGAAACAGGGACGGATCACAATGGAAAAGAGTTGTCGGGTGCTGGTGTCATCGGCAAAGCTGTCTAGCCTGAAGGAGATGGGATTCTCAAAATGTTCTGATTCCTCCATGTAAGGGAAGAAGGTAGGATTATCCAGGCCTTGGAAGAAAATACTGAACCACTTGGAAGCTTCCTGAGGGGATAGTTTGCTACCTGGCAGTCTATACAAAGCTTGGCCATAGCTAGTGCATCGGATCTGCCTCCCTTTGACATCTGGAAAGGTGCAGCTCGCCAAAAGGGGGAAGTTTGGGACGTGGTTTTGAAAATACAGCTGAGCCCATAGCTGGATGAACCACCAAGGACCACCTGTTTTGACCGCTATGCCAGAGAACAGCTTGACAGACATCAACTGGAGATATCGGTAGACCTCTCCAAGGAACAATTTTCCGATGCCAAGTTGAGTGCCTTTAGCGAGTTCATAGGCCAGGGAGAGATAATTCTTGGTTGGAGCAAGGGAAGGGCCACAGAATATGAAATGTTCTAGCCAGAGGTTGAGGAAAGCCGTGTGTTCTTTCTCGGTGACAGGACCTCTAGTTTTCATGTGGCTTTGAATATATGCGCCCCAGTTCGTGCATTCTGTTTTGGAAGACAGTTTGTAGGGGACTTTGGTCAGTTTAAAAGCAGAAGGGCTGGGTGATGTAACATCCAGACCAGTAATCATCACCACGTCTAACAGGGTTGGTGACATAGGGCCATGACCGAACATGAAGCAATTCAGAGCGTCAGACCAGAAGTAGCCGATGGTTTTGAGAAGATTCTCATGTTTATCAAGAGGAGACAATGACAAATGCAAGGCATCGGCTATTCCCGTGGTTTCCCATTGGGATTGGTAAGCTCTAGCTACCCTGCTGAACCAAGTGACCCAATGTTCAGGAGGATTAGGCCAGGCTCGCAAGCAGTCGGCCCAAGAGTTTAAATCTAGGTCTTGGCTTACGAAGGGGATTCGGTTTGCTTCGCAAGAAATCAGATGGGCCGGACTAGATGCTGTACGAGGGCCAAGGCAGAGAGAATTTGGGAGAGAAGGATGTGGCAGCAGGATGTCTGAAACCTAGAAAATTTAATAATGGAATAAGGCATTAATTCAGGTGTTCGCCATTAAGTCTAGCATCGCGTTCAGATTGCGGGGAGTAGGCATACCTTCAGACCGGAGACCTCTGGGTTGGTGTTGGATGATTCCGCCATCTAGTTTGCCGGCGGAGATGGATCTGTGCAGTTGAGGATCGAGGGGTCTTGTCGCTGTGAGCTCGATTTGGTCGATGAGCAATTGGAGATCTGGGTCGCCCTTTTTGAAGAGGGTCGCAGGTTACCGTTTGAACCTGGAAAGTGGCCGCTCAGATTTGTCTAAGTATGCGACCGAACTTGACTTTGTCAACGTTTTTGGGAAAGCCGATGTTGTACCATCGGCTCTTTGGGCTGTGACTTGGCTGACTGTATGAGCGCAGCAGGGTAAAAGCCGATGCGTTGCTATCGGCTTCTGGAACATCGACCTATGTGACTATTGGCAATCTTCGAGTTGGAAAAGCAATCTTCGTTCATTCAAAAGACGATTACTTACAAAAGGAGCCGATTGCTTACAGAAGGAAATCTACTACTGCTAATTCCTAATCTAGAGGCCGAGGTCGTCGCCGCTGTCTTCGCCGTCGTCTTGTTTGCCGTCATCAGCGCTGCTGCCGGCGTCGTCTTCACTGCTGCTGCTGAAGATGCCAGCGGGGGCCTCCTCGTCCTCGTCGTCGTCTTCGGTGTCCTCGCTGGACCCGGCGCGGAAGTACTTCACCGGCTGGTACTCGTCGGAGGAGTTGTCCTCCTCCGCTTCCTCCTCCTTGTCGGAGGAGTCGACGCCGTCCCAGGACATGGCATCGTCGGTGCTGTCCGCCTCCAGTTCCCCATCGGCAAGGAACTGCAGGCCCTCCTCGCCATCGGTCAAGGACTCGTCGTCCTCGGACCAGGTGGCGAAATCCCAATCCCTCTCGTCCCACCATTGTGGGGCGAGAGCATTGTACGCTGCCGTCGGCGGGTGCTCTGGCGTCGGTTCCCGGTCGCTCATCGTGTTGGAGGCTTGGGAGGACAGGCCAGAGGAAGAAGAGGAGGCCATGGCGGAGAAAGAGGGTTTTTTCGGCGGAGGAAGAGGGTTTCTTGGCTACTAGAGGAAGATGGGGGCTGCAAACTGCGTGGATGAATTTAAATAAGGAATAGTGGAAGACGGTTCAATGCCATAGCAGTTTCCATAATGTGGTGCCAAAAACGGTCAAATCATGCACTGCGGAGAAGTTGAGAAGACAGGGCATCATGATGAAGGGGTGGCGTGACGATTCTGTTCTGCAACGCATTCTGGCAACGCGTAACCCGATACAGAAAAAACAGAGTGGTTTTGGAATTATTATTGCCAAAACCAGGGGGGCATGTGTTATCGCCATATTTTGGCCAAAGGAGGAGTTGGGCCGCAATCAAGATGGGCTTAGAAGATACGTATATGCAACGTGTTGTTGAATCGGCCTCGTGCGTTGATTTGGGCTAAATCGCCCGTGTATCTTATATTGTAATAGGTTCCGTTTAGATTTAGGTAAGAGATAGAGTTGTAGAGTTATTCCAAAGATAGAAAGTCTCCGGACTATAAATATGTACCTAAGGTTATTGAGAAAAGGAGGACAATCACGTTCACAACAAACACAATCTCGGCGCATCGCCACCCCTTGTTCTAGGGTTTTTCTCGGGTAAGTGCCATGCTGCCTAGATCGCATCTTGCGATCTAGGCAGTATCTACTTATGCGATTACTTGGTGTTACTCGTACTGAAGCCTTGTTGATGGCGAGTAACACTATTATCATAGATTTGTTTAGGCTAGCATCGGTACTTTTTGCTATGATCGTTTAGATATGCTGCCTCTAGTTATCTCGCCGCCTTTGCACCTTTTCCCGGGTGTAAGGGTGGCACTTTGCTTGATCTTTATTTAAGTCGATTTGATCTGTTATAGTTGTGCCTTGCTCTCCAAGGTTTAGTTTGATATCTACATGATCAGGCCTTGCAAACGGGTTGAACGATCCAGTAGTATGGAAGATATGGTTTACCAATCCAAGAGGAGTTGTTCTGGGAATTAACGTTACGTTGGTTTTTAGGCCTTCTCTAGGATTGGTTTTCTATTATCTTTTGTATTTACCAGGCTCAATTACGTGTAGGACGTTCCAATTATGTAGTGAAAACATTAAACTATCGTAGATCGATTTAACTTGTAACGATGAAGCAAAACCCCATGTTATCATAGATCTAATGCAGAACCATGGGTTAATCGGCTCTAGGAGCCGATTCACAGGGAAACCTGGGAGCCGGTCACGGCTCGAATTTTACGTATACTTGTTTACCATGCAGGAAACCAATCGGAGCAATCCTTCACCTTCCTGACCAGGTATAGGTCAGGTGGCACGCCCTCGAACCAGCCAGGGCGCGTGCCGGAGTTTTGCGGGCCGTTGCCCGAGGGACCAGGGCCCACCAGCAGTCCTGGGAGCCTCCCGGCTCTCCGTGTTGCCCGTCGCTGCTCGCCGGTGGGTTTTGGTAGGCAACAATGTCATCTACATATAGTATTAAGAATGCTACAGAGCTCCCACTCACTTTCTTGTAAATACAAGCTTCTCCATAAGTTTGTATAAAACCAAAACTTTTGATCACCTTATCAAAACGTTGATTCCAACTTCAGGATGCTTGCTTCAATCCATAAATGGATCGTTGAAGTTTGCATACCTTGTTAGCATCCTTAGGATCGACAAAACCTTTGGGTTTCATCATATACAACTCTTCATCAATGTCTCCAATGAGGAACGTCGTTTTGACATCCATCTGCCATATCTCATAATCATAATATGCAGCGATTGCTAACATAATCCTCACAGACTTTAGCTTCGCTACAGGTGAGAAAGTCTCATCGTAGTCAACTCCTTGAATTTGTCGAAACCCTTTTGCGACAAGTCGAGCTTTATAGACAGTAACATTACCATCAGCATCTGTTTTCTTCTTGAAAATCCATTTGTTCTCGACAGCCTTCCGGCCATCCGGTAAGTCCACCAAAGTCCATACTTGGTTTTCGTACATGGATCCAATCTCGGATTTCATGGCTTCTTGCCATTTATTGGAATCTGGGATCATCATTGCTTCTTCATATGTCGCAGGGTCATCGGTGTTGTCCACCAACATGACACTCATAACGGGATCATACCAATCAGGAGTGGTACGAGTTCTCGTTGACCTGCGAGGTTCTGTAACAACTTCAACCGAAGTTTCATGATCATCATCATTAGCTCCCTCTCTTATTGGTGCAGGCACCACAGGAACTTCTTCCGGTGCTGCGTTACTCACAAGTTCGAGAGAAGGTTCGATAACCTCGTCGAGTTCTACTTTCCTTCCAGTCACTTCTTTCGAGAGAAATTCTTTCTCTAGAAAGGATCCATTCTTGGCAACGAAGATTTTGCCTTCGGATCTATGATAGAAGGTATACCCAATAGTTTCCTTTGGGTATCCTATGAAGACACATTTTTTCCGCTTTGGGTTCAAGCTTGTTCGGCTGTAACTTCTTTACATAGGCTTCGCAACCCCAAACTTTAAGGAACAACAATTTAGGTTTCTTCCCAAACCATAATTCATACGGTGTCGTTTCAACGGATTTAGATGGTGCCCTATTTAAAGTGAATGCAGCTGTTTCTAATGCATAACCCCAAAATGATAGCGGTAAATCTGTAAGTGACATCATAGAACGAACCATATCTAAGAGAGTTCGATTACGATGTTCGGACACACCATTACGCTGTGGTGTTCCCGACGGTGTCAATTGTGAAAGTATTCCACATTTCTTCAAATGCTCGCCAAACTCGTAACTTAGATATTCACCTCCACGATCAGAACGCAGAAATTTAATCTTCTTGTTACGTTGATTCTCAACCTCACTTTGAAATTCCTTAAACTTCTCGAAAGTTTCGGACTTATGTTTCATGAAATAGATATACCCATATCTACTCAAGTCATCCGTGAAGGTAAGAACATAACGATAACCACCGCGCGATGCTACACTCATTGGACCACACACATCGGTTTGTATGATTTCAATAAATCTGTAGCTCGCTCCATCATACCAGAAAATGGAGTCTTAGTCATTTTACCCATCATACATGCTTCGCATCTTTCAAGTGATTCGAAATCAAGTGATTCAAGAAGTCTATCGGAATGGAGTTTCTTCATACGCTTCACTCCAATGTGACCAAGACGACAGTGCCACATATAGGTCGAGTTATCGCTCAATTTCAAACGTTTAGCCTCAATGTTATTAATATGTGTATTTCCACTATCGAGATTCAATAAGAATAGACCATCTATCAAAGGTGCATGTGCATAAAACATATTACTCATATAAATCGAACAACCATTATTCTCGGACTTAAACAAGTAACCGTCTCGCAATAAACAAGATCCCGATATAATGTTCATGCTTAACGCAGGCACCAAATAACAATTATTTAAGTATAAAACTAATCCCGATGGTAGATGAAGAGGTAGCGTGCCGACCGCGATCACATCAACCTTTGATCCATTTCCCACGCGCATCGTCACCTCGTTCTTCGCTAGCTTCCGTTTATTCTGCAGCACCTGTTTCGAGTTACAAATATGAGCAACCGAACTAGTATCAAATACCCAGGCACTACTACGAGTACTAGTGATATACACATCAATAACATGTATATCGGATATACCTTTCTTCTTGATGTTGCCGTTCTTCAAATCCGCCAAGTACTTTGGGAAATTCCGCTTCCAGTGACCTTCTCCCTTGCAGTAAAAGCACTCTGTATCAGGCTTAGGTCCAGCCTTGGTCTTCTTCGTCGGTGTGGCAACTTTCTTACCACCCTTCTTGAAGTGTCCCTTTTGCTCAGACTTGCCTTTCTTGAATTTGGTGGTCTTATTGACCATCAACACTTGGTGCTCTTTCTTGATCTCCACTTCTGTAGATTTCAACATGGAGAAGAGTTCTGGCAATGTCTTGTCCATGTTTTGTATATTGTAGTTCATCACAAAGTTCTTGTAACTTGGTGGTAGTGATTGGAGGACAGGGTAAATCCCCAAAGCATTAGGAATCACTATACCCAAGCTTTGAAGTTTGTTTGCGTGCCTAGACATCTTAAGCACATGCTCACTAACGGAGCTGCCCTCTTCCATCTTGCAGTTAAAGAACTTTTCAGAAGCCTCATAGCTCTCAACTGCCGCGTGAGTCTCAAAAATCAATTTGAGTTCACGGACAATATCATGTGGGTCTGAATTCTCAAACCTTTTCTGAAGCTCCGATTCCAAACCATACAAGATAGCACACTGAACTGTGGAGTACTGATTCTTCCGAGCGAGGTAAACGTTATTTACTTCGTCGGTAGCATCAGCTGCAGGCGGGTCACCCAGCGGTGCATCCAGCACATAGGTCAAATTACCAGCATTGAGGACAATCCTCAAATTGCGGAACCAATCCGCGAAGTTGCTTCCATTGTTTTTCAACTTTCCTTTCTCTAGGAACGCATTAAAATTGATGGTAGGGGCCGCCATTGATCTACAACATATTTGCAATAGTTTAGACTAAGTTTATGACAAATTGAGTTCTAATTAATAGTTAAATTAATCTAGGTGAACTCCCACTCAAAACAATATCCCTCACATTGTTTTAGTGATCACACGAACCAAATCCACCACATCAAAAACCGATCATCACGAGAGTTGATGTAGCTTCAATGGCGAAAAATTGACATGTTCATCATATCTACTATATGATTCATGCTTTACCTTTCGGTGATCCGTGTTTCGAGACCATGTCTGTACATGCTAGGCTCATCAAGATCAAACCTTAGCTTCTGCATGAGCAAATCTGGCTTGCTCATGTTGTATACACTTGCAGAATCTAACACACCCGATCATCAAGTGGTGCTTCGAAATAACAAGCTTTAGCAACGGTGCTTACTAAGGATGAACACTTTAGAACTTGAAATTTATGTGCATGAGGGATCATCTTATAATGCTACCATCGTTAACTAAGCAATACAAGATGCATAAAGGATTAACATCACATGCAATTCATAATATGTGATATGATATGGCCTTTCTTCTTTGTGCTTCCGATCTCCATCTTCAAGCACGAACATGATCTCCATCATCACCGGCATTGCATCAAGGTCAATGACGCTGCTCCATGGTTGTCGTCCACCAGCTTCAACTATTACAACTACTTTGAATAGACACGCGGGTCTTAACAGAATTTAAAGAAACAACCATATGGCTCATGCCGGTTGCCAACTTACAATAAGGAACATTGCATACATCAAATATAATCACAATCATGGCCATATCACATCACAGCACACCCCTTCAAAACAAAGTTAGACGCCTCTACTTTCTTTGCATGTTTTACGTGGTTTGGGGCTTTCAATAAGTGTCGATCTCACTTACGAACAAGAACCACAATGTTGATGTTTGAACTATCAAGTGCCCGTTGTAAATTGGATCTATACTATAATGGGAGAGACAGACACCCGCAAAGCCACTTATGCAATACAAGTTGCATGTTGAGCGTGGAGCAAGTCTCATGAACGATGTCATGTAAGGTTAGCCCGGGCCGCTTCATCCCATCATACCGCAAGATGCAAAGTACACAAGAAGCAATTGATAATACAAGCACCACCGCCCACAATGACCATTGTGTTCTACTCGTGCAACAGATCTACATATAGACACGGCTCTGATACCACTGTAGGGGTTCGTAGCATGGAAAACAAAAAATTTCTACCGCATGCAAACAAACAAACAAGCCAAGATCTATCTACTAGATTGTAGCAACGAGTCGATAGAATAACTCACCCTCGAAGATTCCAAAGTGTTTAACAAGAGCAGATTCTCGTGGGTGATGTAGTCGTACTCTTCCCGATCTCAAGATCGTGTAGACGATCCTTCCGGCGCTGCAGTCCGGCAGCGCTTCTGCAGTCGGTCACACGTTCGGTACTCGAGGAAGACCTTCCTCTCCCTTGTTCCAGCAGGCAGCGGAGGTTGTAGCACTCTCCTCGCGATTCCGGCAGCACGACGGCGTGGTACCGGAAGTAGAGGGGGGATCTCGCAGGGCTTTGCCTTAAGCCGGAGCGAGTATGGTGGACTATGAGAGAGGCCTCGGTGATCTAGGGTTTAGACGCACCAAGGAGAGAGGGCTAGGCCGGCGGCTAGGGCTTGGGGAAGCCCAAGTCGGCGGCTAGGGTTTGCCCTAGGCGGCGGCAGCAGAAGGTGGTGGCGCCGGCGGCTTAGGGCTAGGGTTTGGAGAGGGCAAGGTGTAGGTCTTGGAGGGGCAGCCTTGCCCCTCCTTATATAGGTGGGAGGGCGTGGCCAAGGGGAGGGGAGTCCCTCCCCAACTCGGCCTCCTTGGCTGGCGGTGGAGGGAGAGGGACTTCCTCCCCAAGTAGGTTTCCTACTCTCCCTCCACCAAGCAAAATAGCCGTTGACTTTTCAAATTGGTGTTTGAGTTTTCAAACTAGGATTTGATTTATCCCTTTATTTTGCTCAGCGATGACACCTAGTACATGATGCAACCATTCCAACTTGTTATGACACATTCATGTACCCTTCCCCTCCGGAGTGCCGGACATTCCGGAACCTTCTAGAACATTCCCGATGAAAACACCGGAACCATTCTCCAACCCCGAAAAGGACTTTCCTTATATGAATCTTATTCTCCGGACCATTGCGGATCTCCTCGTGATATCCCGGATCCCATCCGAGACTCCGAACAACATTCGGTCTCTTACTCATCATTCCATAAATACTCAACAACGTCGAATCCTTAAGTGTGTCTCCCTACGGTTCATGAATTATGCGCACATGATCGAGACACTTCTCCGAACAATAACCAATAGAGAAATCTGGAAATTCATATGGCTCCCACATATTTCTACGATTACTTTGCGATCGAATGAACCACTTACATACGATACCAATTTCCCTTTGTCTCACGATAGTTTACTTATCCGAGGTTTTGATCATCGATATCTCTGCATACCTAGTTCAACTTCGTTACTGATAAGTACTCTTTTCTCGTTCCCATGATATGTGATCCCTTGTGAGCCAGTCACATGCTTGCAATCTAATTGGATGACATTCCACCGAGAGGGCCCAGAGTATATCTATCCATCATATGGATGGACAAATCCCACTCTTGATCCATGTGTCTCAACCAATACTTTCTGAACACTCAATGCCACCTTTGTAGCCACCCAGTTATGGTGTGGTGTTTGATGTCATCAAAGCATCCTTCCGGTGATGGTGATAAGCATGATCTCATGGTCGAAGGAATTAGGTTACTATGTATCAGAAAGCATATAGCAATTGAACTATTAAAATGACTTGATCTTTATGCTACGCTTATCTTTAGGAGTATGTCCATCATATCATTCTCCTAACGATATGATCTTGTTGTTAATAACATCTCAATGTTCATGATAGGGAAACCACAATCATTTATTAATCAACAAGCTAGTACTATGAAGAGGCTTCACAAGGGACTTCAATTTGAGTTTACAAATCACACAAGTATTAATGTTTCCTTGATAATGCTATTATAGCATGAATGTAAACATTTATCATAAACACAAAGATATAATAATAACTACATTTATTATTGCCTCAAGGGCATATCTCCAACAATAAAATAAAGGTGAGCAAGGATAATCATGGTGAAAACATTGTTTTGTTCATTAAAATCCCTTTGTTAACAAGGTTGATCAAGTTTTGTTACCAAAAAAATTATATGGAACAAAACTTTGCATTTCACTAAATTATTATGTTACCTCAATCTTGATAGGAATAATCCCAATCATAATAGTGTCATAATTTTCTTGTGGTATGGGACAATATATTTCCCCAACTTTGATGCCCTCAATGTTTTCAATTGAATTTAGGCCATAAGTCTTATCAATTTTCTTGGGGAAATAAAAAATATGCTCCTTTTCATTAACATTAAAAGTTACCTTTCCTTGATTACAATTAATGACAGCACCTGCAGTATTAAGAAAAGGTCTCCCAAGAATAATAGACATATTATCATCTTCAGGCATTTCAAGCACAATAAAATCAGTTAGTATCAAACAATTATGAGCGACTTGAACAGGAACATCCTCACATATACCAATAGGAATAGTAGTAGACTTATCAGACATTTGCAAAGATATATCAGTTGGTATCAATTTTTCTAGTTGAAGTCTCTTGTAGAGATAAAAAGACATAACACTAACTCCTGCTCCCAAATCACACGAAGCAGTTCTAACATAATTATTTTTAATAGAGCAAGGAATAGTTGGAATCCCTAGATCCCCAAGTTTCTTTGGAACCTTACCATTGAAGGAATAATTAGCAAGCAAAGTGGAAATTACCTCATTAGGAATCCTCCTTTTGTTAGAGACAATATCCTTCATATACTTTCAATAAGGAGGCAATTTAATAGCATCAGTCAGAGGAATTTGCAAAAATAAAGGTTTCATCCACTCACAAAACTTGTTATAGTGTTCTTCTTCCTTTGACTTGTGTTTCTTATCAGGGAAAGGCATTGGTTTTTGAACCCAAGGCTCTCTTTCACTACCATGTTTACTAGCAACAAAATCTTCCTTAGTGTACTTAGTGTGCCTCTTAGGTTCCTCTTCAATTTCTTCCTTATCAGGAGCATCATTTTTATCATTACCACTTTTAGTTTCAGCATCAGAGAAAGATATACTATTAGGATCTATAGAAGGTTCAGAAGATTCAACAACTACTTTATGTTTATTTTTCTTTCTCTTAGAAGAAGTACCAATATTTTCATCTTGTTGAGAATTCTGCTCAATTATTTTAGGATGTCCCTCAGGATATAAAGGAAGGATCCTGAGTGGCAGCACCACTCCTAGTTCTAATTTCATAAGCATGTTTTTCTCCAGAAGCATTAACTAGCAAATCATTTTGTACTTTAGAAAGTTGATCAATGTAAGTTTGAACCATTTGAAAATGTTTAATAAGCATTTTAACATCATTGGAGGTTCTTCCCACAATATCTTTCAACTCATTAATAGCTCTAGAGTTTTCCATTAAATGATTCTACACTTGCAGCAAAAAGTATCAAATTCTTCTAAGCATTGATCTAGAGGTTTAGAATAAAGAATATCACCTGCATCAAAATGTTGGAAAAAGTGTATCTGTCACATCCCAAAATTTTCCAAATTTTGAAATGTGAAAAATAAATAAACAAAAGAAATAATTGTTGAAATTTAGGGTGAAAAGAAACTTTTTGCTTCTAAATGGAAACATCAAAACCTTTCTTGAACAAAATTTGAATAAAAGGGAATCCAACAAAATTTTAATCAAGTGAAATGCATTCATCAATGAATGTTTCTTGAAATTTAAACAGTTGGAAAAGTTAAATCAAAATTCCAAAAACCCTAATGGAATAAGTCATTTCCAAGATCTCCCTAAGACTATGGATTTGATCCATATAAAAATTTGTCAACAAACATTTATAAATGATCAAAATAGATAAATAAAGATATTATAAAACCATAGAAATTAGTTTCATTTAATTTGGAGCCATGGATAAAAACTTATGAATTTATTAAAGATAAAAAGAATTAATTTCTAAGGCTAATAAAGCTCCTAACTAAATCCATGCAAAAATTAATCCTAAAAGGATTTAAAAATATAAACAAATATTAAATAAAATCATACAAATTGGAATCACCAATTTTGGATCTATAAATAAAAAGATATGGATTTTATGAGATAAAGAAAGAAAGAAATAAATAAATAAGGAATATTTAAAAGCCAAATTAAATCTTGGCCAAACCCATAAACAAATGGAATAAAGATAATCCAAATCCAAATAAAATAAGGGATAAAGAATATTCAAATAAAAGTATATGGGATTAAACCATATTCTAATTATATTTAAATGGAGACAAAATCCCTAATGTAAATGATTAATTAAAATCATGAGGAAATAATAAATTGGAATTGCCCAAGTGGATTAAAAGTTATCTAATTAACTTAAAAAGAATAAAATATTTGTTTGAATAAAATTTATATGGATTGGAACCATATTTAAAACCTCATTTAAATAAATACAAGTGTCTAATTTAAATAAATAATAAACCATAAAAGAATAAAAGTAATTATTCTAAAATGGAAATTTTAAATAGTATTAAAACATACTGAAAGTTGGGAAAAAGATTTGAAAAGAAATCTGAATTCAAATGAGGTATGAATTCAAAACGGAAAAAAATCAGAAAAGAAAAAGAAAAATAATCAAGAAAGAAAAAATGGAAAAACAAACTAGCCCAGCAACTTGTCCTAGCAAGCCCACTCTCTCCCCCTCCCCGCGAACCATTTTCTCACTCACGCGCACACCCTCTCGGCTCGCTGACAAAACGGACCCATGCCACATTGGACTGCCCCGTCATCATCTCTTCCACCCGCGCGACTCATTCTTCCTCCTCTCCTCGCCGTTTCAGCTTTGATTCTGCGGAGTAAAATTCGAATGAATGTCGCGATTAAACCGCCCAGTGATCACGCACATTTAAGCGCCCCTCTCCCCTCTTCATTTCCCCTCAGACTCCATACCCTGAATGCAACCGGGCTGCTGTAATTGCAGGCTCTAACCCCCACTGCTTCGACGAGATTATCGGCGAATTCCGGTGAACCACTACCTCCCCTTGCCTCCTAGTTTCCACGAGAACTTTCCACATCGTCTTGCGCAACATCCAGTAGCACCCGCTTGGCCGTGCATGCCCTAGGGGCTCAGCAACGTCTTCGACTGAACGCCGCAGCCTACTGATTCCATTCCGGCGACCTCTCCCCGTAAGCCCCGTCCACCCCTCTCTCTGTATGGTACTCCTGCCCTCTCCATTTCTTCGCGCATCTAACACCGCCGTTTTCTTGTCATAGCGTGCATTGTAGCCTCGCCAACGACGACGAACAGACGCGACCATCGCCAGGAGCTTCTCCGACGAGCAATCGCCGGCAATCTCGTGTGCCCCTTAGTCTACGGAGACCACCTCGAGCTTTAGCACGTCACGACAAGTCTGGTAAGCCTCTTCTCTCTCTCTCTCTCTCTCTCTCTCTCTCTCTCTCTCTCTCTCTGTAGCGACCTCGGATCGGTAAGGATCCTAAGTCCTTGTGATTAACATGCTAGTCCCTGGATCAATAGCTAGCACTCACAGTCGATGAAATATCATGTAAAACACAAAGTATTTATTACACGGAGAATCCAGAGTATGAATTTATTACAAAATTGCTTAGCATAATGCTAGCTCAAATAACAGCGGAAACATAAAAGCAGCATGAGTCCATCAACGCCCCAGGCTTGTCGAGTGTAGACCCGCGATCCCTACGCACCTTTCAATCTTCGGATTCTGCACATAAGACGTGCAGCCAACAAGTTGGGTCAATACTTTGAATGTATTGGCAAATTACACCAAGGAGAGAAAAGACTATCTCTACATGCAGGGCTAGTTTAGGCTTTGGAGTTCATTTTCATAAAGCTAGTTTTCCTTAAGTAGAGAGGAGAAGAGAGGATTGTCCTACTTTGTAAACATTTGCTTAGATAAAATAAGGTCGAGTGGCACACGAGGATATTACGCACCAAGTGTCCAAACAACCAAACACTTGGATATTACGCACCAAGCGTCACTTGGATATTACACACCAAGTTCCCAAATTCCCACCCATTAGCGATATTACGCACGCCATGGGGTTTCAAAACTTTGTTTTAGAAAAGAGAGAGGAAGATCCTTCAGAGGCTCCATCCTTCAGACGCTCATTGTTGTTCTGTTACCGTGAACACGGCTGATCGATCAGATTGCAATACTCTCGAGAGTTTGTGCACTTTACCCACAATCCACGATCAAGTCCTTTTACAGACAAGACCATGGCGAGGCTTTCCCTTAGTAGCCCCTCTACCTTCCGGATCCAACCGTGCCAAGAATCCTCCAAATGTTGGTACCCAGGTGAGGTTTCCCACTAAGTACTAGGCCAAGACAGAGCCCATAATGTATTGTGGTTGCACTGGAAGCTTCTGAATTCGGAAACATGGCAGACTTCTTTGATTCCTGGGCGGCCATCCTCCACCAAAATCACACTCGTTGACCCGACAACCATTCCGCCCAGAAGAAAACTTAGTTTTATTTTGAAGTGGATTTGAGAAGAAAGTTTGCTCTAGAGAGCCTTTATACTTAGAAAATTCTTTGTCTTTCGAACCCCCCAACGGTACTTTGTATATATATAGCATAGCAAGCAATACTTAGCAAAAACAGGGGTAACCTATTAGGATGGGAAATCCTAAGTATAGAGCTACTCATGGTATTCTACAAAATCATCGCACTTGCAAAATAATACTAAGTAAAACTCTACTAGATCATCCTACACATGCATACTACAGAGTTTTGAAGATCACATGCATAGAACCAAAACTGGGACAAAATTATGAACAAGTGGTGTAACTTGCCTTGATCCGAGCAGCACTCTACACAATAGCACTCCTTAGCGCACTCCGAGAAATCTAACGAATCACAAACATAGATTTGATCACAACTTCCTCAAAGTATACACAAAGGAAAACATGCATGCATGCAACATGGTAGTTTATGCAAGGTTGGTTAAATTGATCGAGGTAGCAAGTTTGTGTTGTGATAGTGTAAGGTGTCATTAGGATTTATTTTCCAAGGGTTTAGATCTAATTTGAATTACTAAAACAATTCCGAGGTTTATAGGAGATCAAACCATCTAAATAGCCCCAAGTTAGATCTAATAATCCTAAGCAAATCTAGATGATTTGGATCAGTAGGTATTGTGGAAACAAATTATTGCAACAAGATTCAAACAAAAAGGAAATTCAATTATTTTTATATAGATTTAAACTCTCTAATCCAATGATTAAAAACTACACCTAAAACATTACTACAAACCTGCAATATTATTACATATTTGAATTCTACATAAAATTAGGAATCCAACGGTATATTACAAGCTAGATTTGGCCAAATATTCGATTTTATATGAATTTCGCAAGATTAAAACCAAATCTGCCAAATTCAAACCAAACTATATTAACCCTATCTCGAAACGTGCCAAGTGGCAGCGCCCGGTTGGTCCAGCTGTCCAGGCGGGTGACGCGGCGTGGGGATGACGCGCTTGCCACGCGGCGCAACGCGATTGGCCGATACCCCTTCGCCCTCTCTTCTAATCTGGTCCGCAAGATTACAATCGGACGGCCGAGGTTGCTCTACTGACCTGTGGCGGTGGCGGCGATGGAGACGACGGCGGCGGCGGAGTCGACGGTGGCCGGAGGTCCTGCGGCCCTAGTGGAAGCGACGGAGACGGCCCCCGATGCACACGTCGACGGCGAACCTCCCAACGATCTCAACGCGGTCCCTCTCCCCCTCCTTCTCCCGCGGTTGGCCGTTCCTCCTCTCGGACCCGACGGGCTCCGGCGAGCAATTGCCGGTGACCCCCTGCGATTCGGAAGGAACGAGTTAGGTGGGAGGGTAGAGTGGGTAGAGGCGAGTAGCGTGGGAGGTAGAACAAGGCTCGAGGTGCTCTGGAGGGTCGCCAACCTCGAGCTCCGTTGGCGGGTCTCTCCGGCGAGATCGGAAGCTTGCGAAAAATGGGCTAGGGTTTGAGAAAAATGAGGGAAATGAGGGGGACCGATGCGGCGGTATAAGAGGGAAAGATTCCGTGTCGTAGGAGGCACGGATTCGTACAAGGGACGGGGGATTGCGCGGATCAGAACCGGATTCGTGTTCTCCATGGACTCTGGCTGGAGGTGGGGGATGACAGCGCGGCCCCACCTGTCGGTGGCAGCAGCGGTGCGGGCTGGCCGAAGCAGATTGCTGCGCTGGGCGGTAGACAGGCAGTTGGGCCTGGTTCGCTGGCCCGGCAGGTTAGGTTGTTAGTTTTTTTTTTATTCTTTTTATTTTTCCAAATCTGTTTTACTAATCCACTTGTAACTTTTGCATACTAAGTCAAAACTTGACAAAATTTGTTTCTAAAATTTCATAAAATTGAGGTGGTCAACATGGGGTCATGTTTTAATGTTTTACAAGATTTTTGGAAGGTTCAACAAGATTACTTCTTTCTTGCTCACATAGATGGATTTCTTTATTAGGGTTTTAGTAGATTTTGTTGTTAGGGTTTTGTTGCAAAAAGATCATTTGTAGGATGCAATGATACAAAGATGAGGCATGCACTAATAACATCCTAACACAGAATCTGGGATGTTACAAACCTACCCCCCTTAAGAAGAATCTCGTCCCCGAGATTCGGGTTGGCTAGCAAATAGGTGTGGGTGTTCTGCCTTCAAATCTCCTTCATGCTCCCACGTAGCTTCTTCCTCGGAGTGGTGGTTCCATTGTACCTTGCAAAATCTTATAGTCTTGGTGCGGGTAACCCTTTCGGCTGTTTCCAGTATTTTGATGGGTTTTTCCTCATAGGTAAGGTCACTCTCCAATTGAACCTCATCTAGGGGAACGGTGTCTCTTAGTGGTGTTTCAGCCATCTCCGGGTGGCACTTCTTTAGTTGTGACACATGAAACACATCATGAACAGTCAGTCCTTCCGGTAACTCCAACTGATAAGCAACTTCTCCTCTACGGGCCAGAACCTTGTATGGCCCTATGAATCGTGGGGCTAATTTGCCCTTGATTCCGAACCTCTTAACTCCACGTAGGGGTGAAACTCGGAGATACGCACGGTCCCCTATTTCATAGGTCACATCTCTGCGTTTGGAATTAGCGTAGCTCTTCTGTCGGGATTGGGCTATCTTTAGCCTATCCTGAATCTGTCGCACCTTTTCTTCGGCGTCCTTTATCAAGTCCGGTCCAAAAAGACTGTGTTCTCCAACTCCATTCCATAGCAATGGAGTCCTACACTTCCTGCCGTATAGAACTTCAAACGAAGCCATCTTGATACTTGTCTAATAGCTGTTATTGTATGAGAACTCCGCATATGGCAGGTTATCGTCCCAACTAGACCCATAGTCTAGTGCGCAAGCTCTCAACATATCTTCCAAAATTTGATTCACCCTTTCTGTTTGGCCGTCTGTTTGAGGGTGGAAAGCAGTACTGAATTCTATTCGGGTTCCCAGAGACTCATGTAGTTGTCGCCAAAACTTTGAAGTAAACTAGGTGCCTCTATCTGACACAATTCCCTTGGGAACACCATGCAGGCTTACAATTCTTGACATGTATATCTTAGCAAGTTTAGCACTTGTATAAGTGGTCTTTACGGGGATGAAGTGAGCCACCTTGGTGAAGTGGTCCACCACTACCCAGATAGAATCAAATCCAGAACGAGTCCGGGGTAATCCCGTGATGAAATCCATGCCTACCTTGTCCCACTTCCAGTCGGGTATAGGTAGTGGTTGTAGTAATCCTGCCGGTTTCTGATGCTCGGCTTTAACTCTGTTGCACACATCACACAGAGAAATATACTCTGCAATGTCTCTCTTTAGGTTATTCCACCAGAATCTATCCTTCACATCCATGTACATCTTTGTGTTACCAGGATGAATTGAGTATGGCGAATCATGAGCTTCTTGTAAAATCATCTTCCTGATATCGGGGTCATTGGGAACGCACAAACTCTTCCCATACCAGAGGGTTCCTTGTTCATCCAGACGAAATTCTTTAGTCTTTCCTTCATTTATTCTGACTCTTATTTCTTCCAACTCTTTATCCCTCTTTTGTGCTTCTTGGATCCTTTCTTGGAAGGTGGACACTATTTCCATAGTCGCTACGTGTCCTTTCGGGACTATTTCTAGCCTGAGGTCCCTGAATTGCTTGCGTAAATCCTTTGGAAGTTCCCCTGCGGTAAGTCCATTTACATATACCTTTCGACTTAAGGCATCAGCCACCACGTTTGCCTTTCCGGGGTGGTACTGTAAATCCAAGTCATAATCCTTAATTAGCTCAAGCCACCTTCGTTGTCTCATATTCAACTCCTTTTGGGTGAAGATGTACTTCAAACTTTTATGATCTGTGAACACATCACAATGCTTGCCCATGAGGTAGTGTCTCCATACCTTGAGCGCATGAACCACAGATGCAAGTTCCAAGTCATGCGTGGGATAATTGTGTTCGTGGTTCTTAAGTTGTCGGGAGGCATAGGATACCACTTTCCCATCCTGCATCAATACACTTCCAAGTCCTTGTCGAGAAGCGTCGCAATAGACTTGAAAGTCCTTCTGTATATCAGGCAGACACAGAACTGGTGCCATTACAAGGCGTTTCTTCAACTCTTGAAAACTTGCTTCACATGCCTCAGTCCATAGGAATTTCTTTTCCTTCTTTAATAGTTCCGTCATGGGTTTTGCTATCTTGGAAAAGTTTTCGATGAACCTCCGGTAATATCCTGCGAGACCCAAGAAACTTCTAATATCTCCCACATTCTTGGGTGACTCCCATTCTGTCACGTAAGCAACCTTGCTAGGATCTACGGCAACTCCTTTAGCTGACACAACATGACCAAGGAATCCCACTTCCTTTAACCAGAACTCGCACTTGCTGAATTTGGCATACAACTTGTGTTCTCTTAGCTTCTCCATGATAAGGCGCAGATGTTTCTCATGTTCCTTCTCGTCCTTAGAGTATATAAGTATATCATCTATGAATACCACGATAAACTTGTCCAAATATTCCATGAACACCTTGTTCATCATGGTCATGAAGTATGCTGGGGCATTGGTTAGACCAAACGACATTACGGTGTACTCATACAATCCGTATCTTGTGGTGAATGCTGTTTTGGGCACATCCTGTTCTCGAATCTTCAGCTGAAAATAGCCTGATCGCAGATCGATCTTCGAGAACACACTGGCTCCTTTTAGCTGGTTAAATAGGTCGTTGATGTTGGGCAGAGGATACTTATTCTTAATCGTCACTTCGTTCAACGAGCGGTAGTCCACAACTAGCCTCTTGGTCTTATCCTTCTTTTCCACAAATAGGACGGGTGCTCCCCAAGATGACGCGCTGGGTTGAATGAACCCCTTGTCCAATTGTTCCCTAAGATGTTTCTTGAGTTCCTTTAACTCGTCCACATCCATCTTGTATGGTCTCTTAGCTATCGGCCCCATGCCTGGCATTAAGTCAATGAGAAACTCGATATCATGGTCGGGTGGCATTCCGGGTAGCTCTTCTGGGAAGACATCTGGGTATTCCTTTACAATTGGTACCTCCTCCAAGCTAACCCCCTTAAGAGAGTTCACCATGACTTCTTTGAGTGCGAAGTTCGACTTGATACGAATCCTCTTCCCTTCCGGCGTTGTGAGCATGACAGTTCTCTTGGCACAATATATGACTCCTTCATACTCGGTCATCCAATTCATGCCCAAGATTATGTCTAATCCTTGTGATTCTAGAACTACTAGACTGGTGGGAAAAATGTGTGTCCCAATCCTTAGTTCTAAATCCCGGCAACCGGAGTTTGCCACTAATTCTCCCCCGGGAGAACTTACCCTAAGAGGAAAGTTTATAGTCTCCGTTGGTATCTTGCCTCTATCCACAAATACCCTTGATATGAATGAATGTGATGCACCAGTATCAAAAAGAACAACTGCAGGAATAGAATTGAGTTTGAACTTACCAATCACAGAGTCTGGCGCCTCACAAGCATCCTCCATAGAAACATGATTCACCGTGGCTTTGACAAAAGGATTTGGCTTCTTCCCGTTCCCATTGCCATGGTTGTGTCCATTTCCATTCCCATTTCCATTGCCATTCTTCCTCTCGGGGCAAGAGGTTGCATAGTGCCCTGTCTTGTTGCACTTAAAGCATGTCACCTCACTGAGATCCTTTCCATTGCCGCCATTGCCATTGCGGTTTTTGTGCCCATTGTGTTTGTGGCCACCATGGTTATGACCGTTATGGTTGTGGCCATTATTGTTATAAGGTGGTGGTGAGGAATTGCGCTGCTTCTGGTACGGAACAGAGTGTTTGTGAGGGTTAGATTTCCTCTTGCGATTTTCTATGCTCTTCCTCTTTGATTCAACCACAATGGCTCTCTCCAGGAGTTCCTGAAAGTTGTCGAATTTCTGTGCCACAAGCTGAATGGATATCTCATCATTGAGCCCTCTTAGGAACTCCTCCTGTCTCTTGGCATCAGTTTAAACATCATCGGGTGCATAACGGGCTAGCTTATTGAAAAGCTCACCATACTCGGTGACAGAACGGTGCAGCTGGTGCAGGTCGCGAAACTCGCGCCTCTTTAGAGCCATGACACCAGCAGCCACATGATGAGTGCGAAAAGCTAACTCAAACTGTTCCCAAGTGATAGCATCAATGTCCGGGTGGGTGACTTGGTAGTTATCCCACCATTCTGCGGTAGGTCCCTCAAGCTGATGTGCGGCATAACGCACCCTGTCGGCTCCGACAGCTTGCACGGTGTCTAGCTTCTTGTTGATCGTACGCAGCCAGTCATCAGCGATGATTGGTTCAGTGCTGCTAGTGAAGGTAGGTGGGTTCAGCCTCAAAAACCGAGTCAAGCGATCCTGTTGAGGAGGTGGCGGAGGTGGTGGTGGCGGGTTGTTGTTGTTGTTCTGCATGTTCTGAGTGAGCAGTTGGATCAGCTGGTTCTGAGTGGCCAAAAGTTCTGCTATTTCTGGCGGAATTTCGGGGTTCGCACGTCTTGGCGGCATCTGTGGGGTTTAAGAGAATAGTTAAGAAATAGACAGAAAGACTAAGTAGTAAACTCCTACCCTTATGAAAACACACCAAGCACACAAGGCACACAAGGCACAACAACACAATTTAACACAGGGAGCAACCAAGTATAACTAAACCAAACTTGTCTTGGTAATTATTACATTTGCGAATAACGTTCTACTATAGAATTAAAGGTGGTCCAACTACTACACATCCTCCACGCCTTCCTCTTCCTCGTCCTCGAACGAGTAGCCTTCTTGCTCTAGAGTTGTCTTGTATAACTCCATCTCCTTTGTGGTGGCTTCAAGCTTCTCTTGGAGGTCCTTTATCTCTTCTTGTAGCTTCTTGGTAGTGGCTTCCAGCTGCTCCTGAAGTCCCTCCTTCTCGCTTTGTAGTTCCTCCACTAAACTTGACTTCATTGCGGCTTCAAGTTGCTTTGCCAAGTCCCTCTTGGAAGCACGCACATCATCGATTATCTTGCAAAGGCCTTCAGTTTGCACCTCATCTCCATCGATCTGCTGTTTAAGTTCCCTAATTCTCTTGTTTTTATTTATTACCCTCTTCTCTTGATTAGCGAACTTCTTCTCTTGGTCCTGAAATTTTATCTCTTGGAGCTTCATTGCCTCTTCCTGCTGCTTGATCATTTCTTCCTTCTCCTTGATGAGGGCGCATAGCTCGTCGTTCTTCAACATCTCGAGGAAGGTACCCTTTTCAAGGTCATGGATGTGGCACTCCAAGTCTTGATATTGTGTTCTTCGGCGTTTGGTAGAAGTTCTTTCCTCAAAGGTTAACTCCATGGGAATTCCTTCCTCATCTCTTCTTCCAAAGAGGCCGCCGCAGTGTCCTTGGAGAGCTTCATGATGACGTCCACATAGGCGACCAATGAGTTGCTGCAAGCTAATGCTAAGGGCCTTCTCCTTGGAATCGCTAACAATGTGGATTGCTATGTCTTCCTCCGGGTTCTTGCCTCGCTCTTTTCCTGGCTGGATGACCTTGACTCCCCAACAGCCGTCCTTGTGGAGTTTCTTCATTGTGCTCCCCTGGATTGTTGGGAGGGGAAGGTCCAAACGGGTGAGTAGATCCATGAGGCATCCTCCAAAGCGAAGAGGCTCGATGTTCGCGACGGTGTCGTATAGGAAGCTCGTCATCTTTGAGTTAGAAGAATGAGGGTTAGATGCTTAAACAAGTAGAGGAAAGCAGATACTAGATGTGTGGAAAAAAATAACTTAGTAAACAACAAGTAAGAAACTAAAGTTAGAGGTGGTTCCAATCCTAGGGTCACGACCTACAGGCAACGATGTGCTCTGATACCATCTGTAGCGACCTCGGATCGGTAAGGATCCTAAGTCCCTGTGATTAACATGCTAGTACCTGGATCAATAGCTAGCACTCACAGTCGATGAAATATCATGTAAAACACAAAGTCTTTATTACACGGAGAATCCAGAGTATGAATTTATTACAAAATTGCTTAGCATAATGCTAGCTCAAATAACAGCGGAAACATAAAAGCAGCATGAGTCCATCAACGCCCCAGGCTTGTCGAGTGTAGACCCGCGATCCCTACGCACCTTTCAATCTTCCGATTCTGCACATAAGACGTGCAGCCAACAAGTTGGGTCAATACTTTGAATGTATTGGCAAATTACACCAAGGAGAGAAAAGACTATCTCTACATGCAGGGCTAGTTTAGGCTTTGGAGTTCATTTGCATAAAGCTAGTTTTCCTTAAGTAGAGAGGAGAAGAGAGGATTGTCCTACTTTGTAAACATTTTCTTAGATAAAATAAGGTCGAGTGGCACACGAGGATATTACGCACCAAGTGTCCAAACAACCAAACACTTGGATATTACGCACCAAGCGTCACTTGGATATTACACACCAAGTTCCCAAATTCCCACCCATTAGCGATATTACGCACGCCATGGGGTTTCAAAACTTTGTTTTAGAAAAGAGAGAGGAAGATCCTTCAGAGGCTCCATCCTTCAGACGCTCATTGTTGTTCTGTTACCGTGAACACGGCTGATCGATCAGATTGCAATACTCTCGAGAGTTTGTGCACTTTACCCACAATCCATGATCAAGTCCTTTTACAGACAAGACCATGGCGAGGCTTTCCCTTAGTAGCCCTCTACCTTCCGGATCCAACCGTGCCAAGAATCCTCCAAATGTTGGTACCCAGGTGAGGTTTCCCACTAAGTACTAGGCCAAGACAGAGCCCATAATGTATTGTGGTTGCACTGGAAGCTTCTGAATTCTGAAACATGGCAGACTTCTTTGATTCCTGGGCGGCCATCCTCCACCAAAATCACACTCGTTGACCCGACAACCATTCCGCCCAGAAGAAAACTTAGTTTTATTTTGAAGTGGATTTGAGAAGAAAGTTTGCTCTAGAGAGCCTTTATACTTAGAAAATTCTTTGTCTTTCGAACCCCCCAACGGTACTTTGTATATATATAGCATAGCAAGCAATACTTAGCAAAAACAGGGGTAACCTATTAGGATGGGAAATCCTAAGTATAGAGCTACTCATGGTATTCTACAAAATCATCGCACTTGCAAAATAATACTAAGGAAAACTCTACTAGATCATCCTACATATGCATACTACAGAGTTTTGAAGATCACATGCATAGAACCAAAACTTGGACAAAATTATGAACAAGTGGTGTAACTTGCCTTGATCCGAGCAGCACTCTACACAATAGCACTCCTTAGCGCACTCCGAGCAATCTAACGAATCACAAACATAGATTTGATCACAACTTGCTCAAAGTATACACAAAGGAAAACATGCATGCATGCAACATGGTAGTTTATGAAAGGTTGGTTAAATTGATCGAGGTAGCAAGTTTGTGTTGTGATAGTGTAAGGTGTCATTAGGATTTATTTTCCAAGGGTTTAGATCTAATTTGAATTACTAAAACAATTCCAAGGTTTATAGGAGATCAAACCATCTAAATATCCCCAAGTTAGATCTAATAATCCTAAGCAAAGCTTGATGATTTGGATCAGTAGGTATTGTGGAAACAAATTATTGCAACAAGATTCAAACAAAAAGGAAATTCAATTATTTTTATATAGATTTAAACTCTCTAATCCAATGATTAAAAACTACACCTAAAACATTACTGCAAACCTGCAATATTATTACATATTTGAATTCTACATAAAATTAGTAATCCAACGGTATATTACAAGCTAGATTTGGCCAAATATTCGATTTTATATGAATTTCGCAAGATTAAAACCAAATCTGCCAAATTCAAACCAAACTATATTAACCCTATCTCGAAACGTGCCAAGTGGCAGCGCCCGGTTGGTCCAGCTGTCCAGGCGGGTGACGCGGCGTGGGGATGACGCGCTTGCCACGCGTCGCAACACGATTGGCCGATACCCCTTCGCCCTCTCTTCTAATCTGGTCCGCAAGATTACAATCGGACGGCCGAGGTTGCTCTACTGACCTGTGGCGGTGGCGGCGATGGAGACGACGGCGGCGGCGGAGTCGACGGTGGCCGGAGGTCCTGCGGACCTAGTGGAAGCGACGAAGATGGCCCCCGATGCGCACGTCGACGGCGAACCTCCCAACGATCTCAACGCGGTCCCTCCCCCCCTCCTTCTCCCGCGGTTGGCCGTTCCTCCTCTCGGACCCGACGGGCTCCGGCGAGCAATTGCCGGTGACCCCCTGCGATTCGAAAGGAACGAGTTAGGTGGGAGGGTAGAGTGGGTAGAGGCGAGTAGCGTGGGAGGTAGAACAAGGCTCGAGGTGCTCTGGAGGGTCGCCAACCTCGAGCTCCGTTGGCGGGTCTCTCCGGCGAGATCGGAAGCTTGCGAAAAACGGGCTAGGGTTTGAGAAAAACGAGGGAAACGAGGGGGAGCGATGCGGCGGTATAAGAGGGAAAGATTTCGTGTCGTAGGAGGCACGGATTCGTACAAGGGACGGGGGATTGCGGATCAGAACCGGATTCGTGTTCTCCATGGACTCTGGCTGGAGGTGGGGGATGACAGCGCGGCCCCACCTGTCGGTGGCAGCAGCGGTGCGGGCTGGCCGAAGCAGATTGCTGCGCTGGGCGGTAGACAGGCAGTTGGGCCTGGTTCGCTGGCCCGGCAGGTTAGGTTGTTAGTTTTTTTTTATTCTTTTTATTTTTCCAAATCTATTTTACTAATCCACTTGTAACTTTTGCATACTAAGTCAAAACTTGACAAAATTTGTTTCTAAAATTTCATAAAATTGAGGTGGTCAACATGGGGTCATGTTTTAATGTTTTACAAGATTTTTGGAAGGTTCAACAAGATTACTTCTTTCTTGCTCACATAGATGGATTTCTTTATTAGGGTTTTAGTAGATTTTGTTGTTAGGGTTTTGTTGCAAAAAGATCATTTGTAGGATGCAATGATACAAAGATGAGGCATGCACTAATAACATCCTAACACAGAATCTGGGATGTTACACTCTCTCTCTCGCTTCCTAGGTTGGACGGAGCACCGTTAACAGAGCGCACCGCCGTTCGCCGTTGCCCAGCATCGCCCATCTCTGGTCAAGCCACTATAAGCCGTTCGATTTAGATCTAATGGATATGATAGAACAACTAAACGAAGAGGTATCACTCGATCTGCACCGTGCAATCTAAATGAGATCCCGCGGTCTGTATCATTCGATCCAACCGAACCGGTATGGGCCAATAGAAACATGACGCGTGTCAGATCTGTCTATTTAAATTTCTAGAAATGAATTTTGATTGTTTAAACTTGTAAAATCCACAACTTTTGTTCTGCTTGGCCAAATTTTATAAATTTTAATTCAATGGAATCACAAAAATGCAAACTTTGCAACCATTCCCTTATTTTAGTATTTTGCTTCTGTAAAATTGGTTGATTTTGCTGAAACATTTCTAGGCCTATTTTGAGTATAAAATTTATTCTAAAAATGATTTTTGGGTAAAATCTTTTGCAAATTATTTTTTTTGAATCTACTGACCAGAAACACAAACTTTTGGGTTTAGAAATATATTTTGTGACACCAAGGAATTATTCCTTTGAATAAAGGCGTTTCTAGTAAAACAAAAATGTTGGTATTATTTAAAAATGGTTTTTGAGTAAAACCTTTTGCAAATGGATTAGTTTTAAACACTTTGACCATAAGCACCAACATGTGTGTTTAAAAACATATCTGTCTAACACTACAAAATATTACTTTGATTAAAATCATTTCTAGAAAAACAAAAATGATTTAAATGGCCTATTTTCACTAACTTGTTTTTAAATGGTTTTGCCACTTTTATAAATGACCAATAGGTGTTTTAAAATGTTTATAGCCTATTAGAAACCACTTATCCGAATGAAACAATCTTTTGCATACTTGCATGCATTGTTTTGTTTTCTTTATTTTATGTAGTGAATTGTTTGAATGCTACTTTGAATTTGTGCCTTGATTGAATTGTAGTGAAATTTGAAGAGTGTGACTATTGCAAGATCAAGGAGTGAACCTATATTCTCTACTAAAAAGGCAAGTGGAACTATCATCCATGTCCTACTATTTTCATTACACTTAGTGAAATTTTTGTAGTATGCATGATAGGGCTACTATGTTACTATGTTATGCTATATCCTATTAGGATATCCTTTATATCTTTCTTAGTGGAAACATCGTAGTTGTAGTATGCTTAGCCCTGCTATATATTCAGGGTGGAATATCATGTTATGAATATATGAAGTGTTGGAAAAATATATGTTTTATATAGTAAAACAAGTACTCAATGAATCACCTGGGTGGAATGTGGATACTCAGTTGTGAATAAGGTGGCAACGAAGGGAACCATATATTTCGTGTGTGCACTAGAAGAATACCACCCAGGGACTTAGAGATTGAACATGTTTCTCGTACAATGGCTTCCGTGTACAGCCACATGCTAACTGGGCTCTGGCTTAGTCAATTACATAGTGGAAGACCCTTGCATTGGTACCTATTCAGGTTCACTAGAATTATGTATTGGAAGTATATCCTTACATTGGTGCCTGGTAGACATGCTAGCATAATGTATTGGGAGGACTTCTATGGAAATACTTTGTCACATTCTCGATCTGCTGGTACTCCATTTGGTGTGTACTTATCCAGCAACCACTGTAGGCGTCAAGACGAGATTATGTCATGTGGGTAAAGTGTACAACTTCTGCAGAAGATCAAATTCTAAGTACTTAGTCGTGTCCCCGGTTACGGACAACTCTGAACAACTAAGGCCTGAAGCTATGGAAGATCTCGACATTCCAATTTCTCAAAGTAAAACTTGATGGTGTCAATAAGGGATTAAAAGCACTTGGAGTTTGCCAAGGAGTTCAGAAAGATTGTTAAAAAGATCAAAACTATTTTGAAAAGATAGGATAAAACCATATTGCTTTCTACAAATGAGCCTAAACTCTACTTAGCCAAATATGCATATATTGATAGGTTCCAACTTATTTCCACATAGTAGTGAAACTTGCCTATACAATTCAAATGTGTTGACCCTTGTGGATGTAACTTATTATGTTGCAGGTTTGTTTGATGTTAGTGAAGTATGTTGAATAGGATTACAAGTCTACAACCAACATGATTGCCTGTGGCACTTTGAAGATGAAGGACTCCATGATATATAGTTATTTCTGCTGCATTGTAATGAGATAGCCAAATGAGCTATGTAAGATGTAAAGAATTATTTTATTCCTGGTTATAAAGTTGTATTATGACCTTTGTTTCTTGATATTACATATTAAACTGTGGATGCTAGCTATTGATCCAAGGACTAGCATTGTAAACACAGGGATCTCTACCTTATCAGGTTGGGACCTCTACAGATGGTATCAGAGCACTGTGTTGCCTTTAGGATTGTAACCCTAGGATTGGACAAAACCCCTTAGAAAAATAGGAGTTGTATTTGTTCAAACATATTTACAAACAATCTTGTAAACTTTTCACTCAACCTTTTTGGTTTTGAATTCTACCTCTCCCCTCTTTTCAACTTGATGGACAAAGCCTCCACCATGAGCAAAGACTACAACATCACCAATGACTTCAACTTTAGTTTCACCAAGGACTTCAACTTGGACATCACTAAGGACCACAAGTGAGACCCAAGAGACATTAGATTGCCTACCAACTATTTAAGACATCGATATCGTGTTAGTGTATGGATCATACCGACCTATGTGGTATGACTATACTAGGTTGATTGTTTCAAGAAAACTTGTTGTTTTCTTCGACTCATGAGTTGAACTCATAAGTTTTTAAGTGAGTTGCTTGTTGATTGTTTGATTGAACTTGTTTGTTTTGGGTTGTGTGTTAGAACTTCTTTAGATTTATCTATCATTACTTATCCCTATTAAACCAACAGATGCCTCCCCGTCGTGCCAACCCCAACCAAAACAACAACAACAACAACAACAACAACAACAACAACAACAACAACAACAACAACAACAACAACAACAACAACAACAACAACAACAACAACAACAACAACAACAACAACAACAACAACAACAACAACAACAACAACAACAACAACAACAACAACAACATCACTCCCGAGATGCAGCAGTTGATCATAGCTCAAGCTCAACTGATGCAGATGATGACGCAGTTTATGCAAAATCAGAATCAGAACAACAATAATAACAACAACAACAACAACAACAACAACAACAACAACAACAACAACAACAATTAGAATAATCCTCCAGCATTTGAAATGCTCACCAGATTTCTGAGACTAAGGCCTGCAAAGTTCTCTGGAACAACTGATCCAATGGTAGCCAATGACTGGTTATGTTCGGTGAACAAGGACTTAGTCACTGTTGGTTGCACCGACGAGGAAAAAGTGAGGTTTGCAGCACATCGGCTCGAAGGACCAGCAGCAACCTGGTGGGACAACTTTCAGATCACCACTCCCCTTGAGGATGTGACTTGGGATATTTTTGAGGATGGTTTCCGTACAGCTCACATCTCATCCGGAGTGATGAACTTGAAGAAAAAGGAGTTCCACAACTTGAAACAGCGTCATCGCAGTGTAGCTGAGTACATCGAGGGTTCAACAATCTGGCGCGCTATGCACCGTATGAAGTTGATACCGATGCTAAGAGGAAATAGAAGTTCCTTGAGGGACTTAATGATGAGTTGAGCCTACAGATATCTGTTGCCTATGTTCCAACTTATCAATCACTATGTGACAAAGCTAAAATTTTAGAGAGCAAGATGAAGCAAGTTGAGAACAGAAAGAGGAAGCATAGCTTTGACAAGTATCACTCAGGATCATCACAAAATATGCATTCATTCAAAAAGAGCAATGGAGATTCTGGACCACATCAGCATGAAGGAAATGGACACACTCATCATCATCACAAGCATCACCACAACAACAAAGGAAGTGGTAATAATAATGGGAATGATACTGACAATGGAGATAACCTCGGTCAGAACCAACATGGAAATTCCATGAAGAAGGACATTAGCCAGTTGCAGTGCTATAATTGTAAGCAACTTGGACACTATGCATTAGACTGTCCTGAGAATAAAAAGAATAAATATGCTAAAAACTCAAATGGAAGCAATTCTAATGTGGCCCGGAAAGGACATGTGAACCACATCGACATGTATGGAACCCTTGAAGAATTAGATGATATGGATAGTGATATTTAGATAACTCAGTTGAGTCATAAAGGATCTCATGTTTGGATGTCAATTATTGAACCCATAGTCAGGTGAACCATCAATGCAACCCTACAAAATTTCCTTTTAAGGGTGGTAGCACCCAAGTTATTCTAAAACCCAACCTATTCTTTCTAGCCTTCCCAAATCTCAGGACGAGATTTCTTTTAAGGGTGGTATCCTGTCACATCCCAAAATTTTCCAAATTTTGAAATGTGAATAATAAATAAACAAAAGAAATAATTGTTGAAATTTAGGGTGAAAAGAAACTTTTTGCTTCTAAATGGAAACGTCAAAACCTTTCTTGAACAAAATTTGAATAAAAGGGAATCCAACAAAATTTCAAACAAGTGAAATGCATTCATCAATGAATGTATCTTGAAATTTAAACAGTTGGAAAAGTTAAATCAAAATTCCAAAAACCCTAATGGAATAAGTCATTTCCAAGATCTCCCTAAGACTATGGATTTGATCCATATAAAAATTTGTCAACAAACATTTATAAATGATCAAAAATAATAAATAAAGATATTATAAAACCATAGAAATTGGTTTCATTTAATTTGGAGCCATGGATAAAAATTTATGAATTTATTAAAGATAAAAAGAATTAATTTCCAAGGCTAATAAAGCTCCTAACTAAATCCATGCAAAAATTATGAACAAATTAATCCTAAAAGGATTTAAAAAGATAAATAAATATTAAATAAAATCATACAAATTGGAATCACCAATTTTGGATCTATAAATAAAAAGATATGGATTTTATGAGATAAATAAATAAATAAATAAATAAATAAATAAGGAATATTTAAAAGCCAAATTAAATCTTGGCCAAACCCATAAACAGATGGAATAAAGATAATCCAAATCCAAATAAAATAAAGGGATAAAGAATATTCAAATAAAAGTATATGGGATTAAACCATATTCTAATTATATTTAAATGGAGACAAAATCCCTAATGTAAATGATTAATTAAAATCATTAGAAAATGATAAATTGGAATTGCCCAAGTGGATTAAAAGTTATCTAATTAACTTAAAAATAATAAAAGATTTGTTTGAATAAAATTTATATGGATTGGAACCATATTTAAAACCTCATTTAAATAAAGACAAGTGTCTAATTTAAATAAATAATAAACCATAAAAGAATAAAAGTAATTATTCTAAAATGGACATTTTAAATAGTATTAAAACATACTAAAAGTTGGGAAAAGATTTGAAAAGAAATCTGAATTCAAATGAGGTATGAATTCAAAACAGAAAAATATCAGAAAATAAAAAGAAAAAGAATCAAGAAAGAAAAAAATGGAAAAACAAACCAGCCCAGCAACTTGGCCCAGCAAGCCCACTCTCTCCCCCTCCCCGCGAACCGTTTTCTCACTCACGCGCACACCCTCTCTGCTCGCTGACAAAACGGACCCACGCCATGTTCGACTGCCCCGTCATCATCTCTTCCACCCGCGCAACTCATTCTTCATCCTCTCCTCGCCGTTTCTGTTTTGATTCCGCGGAGTAAAATTCGATTGAATGCCGCGATTAAACCGCCCAGTGATCACGCACATTTAAGCGCCCCTCTCTCCTCTTCATTTCCCCTCAGACTCCATACCTTGAACGCCACCGGGCTGCTGTAATTGCAAGCTCGAACCCCCTCTGCTCTGACGAGATTATCGGTGAATTCCGGTGAACCACTACCTCCCCTTGCCTCCTAGTTTCCACTAGAACATTCCCCATCGTCTTGCGCAACCTCCAGTAGCACCCGCTTGGCCGCGCATGCCGCCGCCTACTACTTCCACTCCGGTGACCTCTCCCCGTAAGCCCCATTCACCCCTCTCTCTGGATGGTACTCCTGCCCTCTCCATTTCTTCGCGCATCTAACGCCGTTGTTTTCGTGTCCTAGCGCGCATTGTAGCCTCGCCAACAACGATTAACAGACGCGCCCATCGCCAGGAGCTTCTCCGACGAGCAATCGCCGGCAATCTCGTGCGCCCCTTAGTCTACAGAGACTACCTCGAGCTTCAGCACGTCATGACGAGTCTGGTAAGCCTCTTCTCTCTCTCTCTCTCTCTCTCTCTCTCTCTCTCTCTCTCTCTCTCTCTCTCTCTCTCTCTCTCTCTCTCTCTCTCTCGCTTCCTAGGTTGGCAGGAGCACCGTTAGCAGAGCGCGCCGCCGCTCGCCGTTGCCCAGCGCCGCCCATCTCTGGTCAAGCCACTAAAGCCATTCGATTTAGATCTGATGGAGACGATAGAACAACTTAACGAAGGGGTATCACTCGATCTGCACTGTGCGATCTAAATGAGATCCTGCGGTCTGTATTAGTCGATCCAACCGAACCGGTATGAGCCAATAGAAACATGACGCGTGGCAGATCTGTCTGTTTAAATTTCCAGAAATGAATTTTGATTGTTTAAACTTGTAAAATCCACAACTTTTGTTCTGCTTGGCCAAATTTTACAGATTTTAATTCAATGGAATCAAAAAATGCAAACTTTGCAACCATGCCCTTAGTTTAGTATTTTGCTTCTGTAAAATTGGTTGATTTTGCAGAAACATTTCTAGGCCTATTTTGAGTATAAAATTTATTATAAAAATGATTTTTCGGTAAAATATTTTTAAAATTATTTGTTTTGAACCTACTGAACAGAAACACAAACTTTTGGGGTTAGAAATATATTTTGTGACACCAAGGAATTATTCCTTTGAATAAAGGCATTTCTAGTAAAACAAAAATGTTGCTATTATTTAAAAATGGTTTTTGAGTAAAACCTTTTGCAAATGGATTAGTTTTAAACACTTTGACCATAAGCACTAACATTTGTATTTAAATACATATTTGGCTAACACTACAAAATATTACTTTGATTAAAATCATTTCTAGAAAAACAAAAATGATTTAAATGGCCTATTTTCACTAACTTGTTTTTAAATGGTTTTGCCACTTTTATAAATGACCAATAGGTGTTTTAAAATGTTTATAGCCTATTAGAAACCACTTATCCGAATGAAACAATCTTTTGCATACTTGCATGCATTGTTTTGTTTTCTTTATTTTATGTAGTGAATTGTTTGAATGCTACTTTGAATTTGTGCCTTGATTGAATTGTAGTGAAATTTGAAGAGTGTGACTATTGCAAGATCAAGGAGTGAACCTATATTCTCTACTAAAAAGGCAAGTGGAACTATCATCCATGTCCTACTATTTTCATTACACTTAGTGAAATTTTTGTAGTATGCATGATAGGGCTACTATGTTACTATGTTATGCTATATCCTATTAGGATATCCTTTATATCTTTCTTAGTGGAAACATCGTAGTTGTAGTATGCTTAGCCCTGCTATATATTCAGGGTGGAATATCATGTTATGAATATATGAAGTGTTGGAAAAATATATGTTTTATATAATAAAACAAGTACTCAATGAATCACCTGGGTGGAATGTGGATACTCAGTTGTGAATAAGGTGGCAACGAAGGGAACCATATCTTTCATGTGTGCACTAGAAGAATACCACCCAGGGACTTAGAGATTAAACATGTTTCTCGTACAATGGCTTCCGTGTACAGCCACATGCTAAATGGGCTCTGGCTTAGTCAATTACATAGTGGAAGACCCTTACATTGGTACCTATTCAGGTTAACTAAAATTATGTATTGGAAGTATATCCTTACATTGGTGCCTGGTAGACGTGCTAGCATAATGTATTGGGAGGACTTCTATGGAAAGACTTTGTCACATTCTCGATCTGCCGGTACTCCATTTGGTGTGTACTTATCAAGCGGCCATTGGTGACGTCAAGACGAGATTGTGTCATGTGGGTAAAGTGTACAACTTCTGCAGAATATCAAATTATAAGTACTTAGCCGTGTCCCCGGTTACGTACAACTCTGAGAAACTAAGGCCTGAAGCTATGGAAGATCTCGACATTACAATTTCTCAAAGTAAAACTTGATGGTGTCAACAAGGGATTAGAAGCACTTGGAGTTAGAAGTTCAGAAAGATTGTTAAAAAGATCAAAACTATTTTGAAAAGATAGGATAAAACCATATTGCTTTCTGCAAATGAGCCTAAACTCTACTTAGCCAAATATGCATATATTGATAGGTTCCAACTTATTTCCACATAGTAGTGAAACTTTCCAATACAATTCAAATGTATTGACCCTTGTGGCTGTAACTTATTATGTTGCAGATTTCTTTGATGTTAGTGAAGTATGTTGAATAGGATTACAAGTCTACAACTAACATGATTGCCTGTGGAACTTTGAAGATGAAGGACTCCATGCTATATAGTTATTTCTGCTGCATTGTAATGAGATAGCCAAATGAGTTATGTAAGATGTAATGAATTATTTTATTCCTCGTTATAAACTTGTATTATGACCTTTGTTTCTTGATATTACATCTTAAACTTTGGATTCTAGCTATTGATCCAGGGACTAGCATTGTAAACACATGGATCTCTACCTTATCAGGTTGGGACCTCTACAGTATCTCAATAGTATATGAGTGAGAAATTGGCTTACATAATTCTTCTATAGGAGGTAAATTCTTCACATCTTCAGATTTAATACCCTTCTCCTTAAGGCATTCTTGGCTTCCTTCATTACTTCAGCATTTAGTTCAATTACTCCCCTCTTCTTTGGTGTTGGTGTTGGGGTTGGCTCAGGCATAGTTGGTTCGGGTGTAGTTGGCTCAGGCGTAGTCCAATCATCATAATTCTTGCTTATTTTAGCCATTAATTCCTCATCTTCTTTAGGAGTTCTTTTCCTAAAAACACAATCAGCACAACTATCCAGGTATGTCCTAGATTCATTAGTTAGTCCATTATAATATACATCAAGAAGCTAATTTTTAGGTAATGGACATCCAGGATGTGCATGAATCAAAGCACAGAACCTTGCCCATCATTCAGGCAATTTCTCCTTTTATCCATGTTTAAAATCAAAAAGTTTCTGCAAAACAGCATGTCGAGCACTAGGAGGGAAATATTTCTGAAAGAAAGTAGCAATCAAGCAATCAGGGCTATCAATGGATCCAGGAGGTAAATCATTAAACCAAGCTTTAGCTTCTCCTTTCAGTGAAAAAGGGAAAATTTTAGCAGCAAAGTAGGTGCGCATCTTATTATCATCAGAAAATAATCCGCTCATAGTAGAAAGCTCGGTCATATGTGCCACAACACTTTCATTCTCAGTCCCACAAAAAGGTTCTTTCTCAACAATGGTTATATAGGATAAATCAAGAGAGAAATCATAATCTTTATCTTTAATGTTTATGGGAGATGTGGCAAACTTAGCGTCAGGAAATAGTTTGGGTATAATAGCACGTCTCTCAAGAAGACTCTTAATAGCACTTGCACCATGTGTGTTTCGACATTCTTCAATAAATTCACCAGTCATTTCAATATAACCATCATTAATATCATAACTCTCTCTAGACTCAGGTGAACTAACAGGTGTAATAGTATCTTCATTAGGAGTTTCAGTGTTTCCCAATATATTTCTAGCAATTGTAGCATCTAGGAAGGACCTAATGAACCACTCTCATCAAGCATAGTAGAAGTAACATCATGAGCATCAAAAGCAATTTAAAATTCAGCAGTAGTATGTGTAGCATGTGTATGTGGTGGTGGTGTTAGGAGCTTACTCATAACAGATGGTGAATCAAGAGCAGCAGAGGTGTTCAGAACTGTACCTCTTCTTGTAGTGGATGGTAAAATAGGAACTTTTCCATCTAGAGTTTTGCCCATGATAAATGGATTGCAGCGAATAATAATAATTCCAAGTGAACTTAATAAATAAATCTATGCTCCCCGGCAATGGCGCCATAAAATAGTCTTGATGACCACAAGTATAGGAGATCGCAATAGTCTTCGAGGGAAGTTAAACCCAATTTATTGATTCAACACAAGGGGAGCCAAAGAATATTTATAAGCCTTAACAACTGAGTTATCAATTCAGCTGCACCTGGAAATAGTCTTGCTCATAGTAGTTTATTAGTAGAAATAGTTTTGTAGTAGCAATAGGAAAGTAACAGTAGTAGTAAAATAAAAGTAGTAGTAACAATAGTAGCAAACAGCAGGATTTGAGTGCGGTAGGCATAGGGATGGATGGACGGGCGTTGCATGGAAAAGACTATTCATGTAATATCATGATCTAGGGCATTTGCAGATAAATAAGATAAAGTATCCAAGTACTAAATAATCATAGGAATGTGTTCCATATATAGTCATACGTGCTCGCAATGAGAACTTGCACAACATCTTTTGTCCCGCCAGCCCGTTGCAGCGGGGCCTTAAGGGAATCTACTGACAATTAGCATACTCCTTTTAATAGAGTACTGAAGAAAATCATTAACACTCCATGAACACACGTGATCCTCATATCACAGCCATCCCCTCCGGTATCCCGATTTCTGTCACTTCGGGGCCTCGGGTTCCGGACAATAATATGTGTAAACAACTTGCAGATAAGATCACAAACAATAATATCATCATGAATCAACAACATGTTCATATCTAAGATCATGGCACTCTGGCCCTAGTGACAAGCATTAAGCATAACAAGTTGCAACAATGTCAAAAAGCACTAACAATAGATACTAGGCACCATGCCCTAACAATCTTATGCAATTACATGATAGATCTCATCCAATCCCTACCATCCCCATTTCCTACTGTGGGGGATTACTCACTCATGGATGGGGGAATCATGGATGGTTGATGGAGAGGCGTTGGTGATGATGATGGCGATGATCTCCTCCAGAACCCCGTCCCGGCAGGGTGCCAGAACGGAGTTTCTGGTTCTGAATCGCGGTTTCTGGTGGTGGCGGTGCAGCGGAACTCTATCTGGAAAAATATCGAACCCCCCTATATTTTTAGGTCAGAGGGCTTATGTAGGCGAAGGGAGAGGTCGAGGGGGTGCCCGAGGTGGCCACACCACCCCCTGGCGCGGCCTGGTCTGGCCCGCGCCACAAGGTGGCGTGGGCCCCTCGTGGCCTTTCTCTGTCTCGTCTTTTGGCTCCATGAGTCTTCTAGTAAAATAGGACTTTTGCGATATTTTCCGGGATTTTTCTTGAAAGTTGATTTCCTGCACAAAAACGAGACACCAAAGCAATTCTGCTAAAAACAGCGTCAGTCCGTGTTAGTTGTATCCAAATCACACAAATTAGAGGAGAAAAAATAGCAAAAGTGTTCAGGAAAGTAGATACGTTTTGGATGTATCACATAGTTTCTGCTCCATATACAAGAAAGAATGGCGTATAGCCTGTTGATCTATTAGGAGTTGTCCTCAGCCTCCATAACACGACAGGGAGTTCCGCAATCCAACACCCAGTGACGAGGTTTAATCTCGCCAATGCCCATTGTTATGGACTTGGGTTTTGGAGAAGATGGGGATGCTGGAGATCGTGGAACGGTTAGCAAACAAGCAACACGGGGACACGAAGTTTACCCAGGTTCAGGCCCCCGGAAGGAAAACCCTACACCTTCTTGTCTGCTCTTTATCACGGCGGAACCGAAAGTTACAGGGGTGCGCAGATGCAATCTGGCGTGGAGGTGTGTATGCAGTGGTATGCGAGAGAGCCTCCTCGTCGTGCCCTCCTAACCTTTATATAGAGGTAGGCAGGTCCCAGGCACAGATCGAGTCGGTTACAGGTTTTAGGGTTTACCCCTTTGAATATTCTATCTACTCTAGTCTTGCTCTCCAAGGATCCGAAGGCGTCATGGGCCTTGGCCACCCGAAAATCTTCATGGGCTGGTGCATATTTGCCATGGGCCTTCCTTGGGCTGGACCAGGTATGCTAAGGTCGTGTACCCGCAGGGTATAACCATGTCAGTAGCCCCAGAGTGTTCAGTCGAATCGTAGATTCGGCTGAGGAGTCTTCAATCCTTCGGGTGCAGCTATCTCTGTTTGTCTAGAGAATGATTTGAGTGTGTAGGGATTGTTGATGCGTGTGCCTGACTCTCCCGACAGATCAGGGTCAGTTAACTGTCTTAGGACAAAACAACACGATCTTCTTCAGATTCGAGTCCCTCGACTCGAACCCGGAACGTATGCTGGTGTAATTCGACTCATGCCGCGGAGGACTTACAGGAGTGGAATTCCAGTGAATTTTAAGTGATGTACCTAACGCGTCTGTTGGGATTTGTCATCGTGCCTGTTGGCACAGGTTTTTACTAGCAGAGCGCAGTCGTGTGCGTTACCAGGCCATCACATGGTATCTGTAGGTCTTATCTTTGCGTCCCAGACGCAGCATCCGAATGTTTATCACCGTGGAGGTGTTTCAGGTGGCCAAGGAGGACGCTGCTCACTTGGCGTTAAATGGGGCAGAGTTGCCGAAAAAGTTTTGCATGCTGATCTGAAGGATCGCAGTCGAAAGATTCATAGGGTGCGCGACCAGCACTCCCTATGGGAGTAGCCCCCGGGTGTCTGTTCGAGTCGTAGACTCGAGCAGAGACTTTAATTTGATCTTTGTTGACTTTTAGGTCTGTAGGACACAAACTTTTCGGATGCTTGAATCCATCCTCCCTATGGGAGTAGCCCCCGAGTCCGTAGTGGAGTCGTAGACTCGATGTAGGACTCGAAGAATAGTTCAATGGTTTAGTACTTTCATCATTGTCGGGTGCGCGGCCAGCGCTCCTGATAGGAGTAGCCCCCGAGTAGTTAGTCGAATCGTAGATTCGAGTGAGTACTCTTAGTTGTGCAGCCGAAGAATTGTAACCGTTGCTAGTATAGCTTTTGATGATGTCAGTGCTGACGATCGGTGACCTCAAGCGTCTGCAGCGCTAGAGATGACGTGACTAGACGAACATGGGTCCCACCTTCTGAATTTGAGTTGACTGGTCACGCGCGGCGTGGAGATAATTACGGCGTCGCCTCGATTTCCGTGCGTAGTGGACGGCGTGTGAGCGACGGTTCGCTGCTGTGCTGACACGTGGACGGTCAGATCTTTATGTTGGCTATAGGTCTTCCTGATGGACGGTCGCCATGCATCGTTCTCGTCCTTATAATCATTGGGGAAAATTTAGTTTGTTTTCACCGCAGCCATTCCTGTTTCACTGCTCCCATCTTCCTTGGCGTTTCTCACTGTGCGCTAGAATTTCCTCGAGCTTTTCCTTCCTTGATTATGCGTGCTCATCGTCGTCACCGCCGCACTGTGATGGGGAAGCCCAAGAAGTCCTCCACTGCAGTTGGTACCACTGCTGCCACCGGCAGCAAAAAGGGGTCCACCGCCACCCGCGTCACTGATGGTGGCTGGCAGCGATCGGAGACGCGTGAGGGTGACCTCCACAAGCTCCGTGAGCGGGGTCTTATCCCGCAGGATAGGGAGGCCATCAGAGTCCCCGGCGACGAGGTAATTCCCCGTCCTCCCGCTGGGTTTCGGGTCATGTTCATCGCGTTTGTCCTTCGGGGCCTTTCTTTCCCAATCCATGATTTTCTCCATGGATTGCTTTTTCTTTATGGCATCCAGCTTCATCATCTTTCCCCAAACTCTCTTCTTCATGTCGCCTGCTTCATCACATTCTACAAGTGCTGGCTCGGTATCGAGCCACACTTTGGCCTCTTCCGGAAGCTCTTTTCCGTGAAGAGGCAATCTGGCTCCGATGGTGTCTATCCCATTGGGGGCTGCATCATTTCCCTTAAATCCAACTTGCTTTTCTTCTCCTTTTGTATGTCCGAGTCTGTCCAGTACTGGGGGAGGCGGTGGTTTTACATCCACGACTCCACAGTGGCCGGGCAAAAATTTGGTCTTGCTCCTTTCGACCCCTCCCAGAAAATCGAGCCGAAGATGTCCTGGAAGAACCAGATCTTGGATGGCAAGGTGGTGGAGATAGAGGGGCTCTATCGTCGGGTGGAGGATCTCCAGTTGATTCCAGATAAAGAGGTGAACGTTGTGGATATCATCCGCACCTTCCTTAAACGTCGGGTGCAGCCGCTCCAGGCTAGGGCGCACCCGATGTTCCTTTATTCTGGTCGTCGTGATCCGACTAAGGTTTCGGCTGAGGAGTTCTCCAAGGGGGATCTCGACGGGATTCTTTGTCCGCTGCTTAAATACAAGGCTGGAGAGGATATCCCAGGGAAGTCGCTGACTCCTCCATTCGCCGCCTCTCGTCCGGTTCCGCAGGTGTAGATCTGGGACGTGCGCGTAGCGCCTTTTTTCGACTGCGTTTTCTTTGCACTTGTTTGTGTGCTGAAAATTTGTTTTTTGCGCAGGAATTCAAGGTACCGGGCATGTCGCCTCCACTGCCCGAATTGTTTCCGGATGCACCGGACAATGAGGTAGTGGACTCCATGTCTGAGCTTCCGTCGGCGCGGTCGCCGGCCGAAGAAGCCGTTGAGTCGAGCGAGGAGCACACTCGAAAGCGGACACAGAGTTCGAGCGAATCGTCGGATGCTTCGACTCCGCCACGCCTAGGAACCCGCTATGCCTTGAGCGTCACAGTGGGGATCATGGGGGCTCTTCCTCTCCTATTCCAGTCGTTCCCGTGCCGACTGTAGCGCCGCACCCGCCGGCGCAGCGGAAGAAGGAAGAGAAGAAGGAAGAGAAGAAGGGAAGGAGGACCCCGCCTGTCTTCGACTTGAGCGATTTCGACTCTTAAGTTTTTCCAGTTGCCTATTGCTTTCTTTTGATTTTGCTTGATTGCTCTTGTCTGATGTTTTCTTTTGCATCCACTCTTCCGACGTCTCCTTCAGCGATGGTGCTCGGGACATGGTGGCGGAGTCGAAGGTTGCTCCTCCTCCTCCTCAGACGGTGGCTACCTCTGAGGGCGCTGCTCCGAACCCTTCTCCGTGGGAGGCTAGGGTGGTTGTCCCTCAGAAGATTGCAGGCGAACCTTCGGAGTTGCTGTCTAACCACGTAAGTGTTTTTTTTTTCTGCCACAGGGGGAGCCCCCGAGCCTTTTCGGATGATTTGCTGATCATTTTTTTCTTCGTGCCTCGGGGGGAGACCCCGAGCATCTTTCGGGTGATCTGCTGATCATGCCTTTTCTTCTTTTTTTTGTACTTGCCTTGGGGGAGCCCCCCGAGCGTTCTTTTCGTGTGTGTATTCTGTCTTGCTCGTTATTTGGGCGTAGCCCCCGAGCCTTTCTTTTGACAAGTAATTTCTTTCGCAACCTTTTGTGCAAGGCGCCAACCAACTGGTGCAGCAGCACCTGGCGTTGGAGGCCAGCTTCAAACAGCTTCACGGTTCATGGTTCGGCTTTTTGCGTCTTCTTCTATTTCCTTTTCTTCGATCTGATAAGTGTTCTGCTGTTTGTAGAGGACAACAATACCACCCTCCGCGAGCTTCATGCTCTCAAAAAGAGCCTTGGGCGAGCGGAGAAGAAGGCCGAGGATGTCGTTGGTGCGAAGGAGCGCCTCGAGCATGAGCTAGCCAACGCAGCCGCGGCCAAGGAGCGCCTGCAACAGGAGGCTACGGACCGCGAGGAGAAACTTTCCACTGCTGTGGCCTCGCGCGAGAAAGAGGTAGCCGACAAGTTGATGGCGACTGCCAAGGCTATTTCAGGTGAGTGGTCTCGTCTTTCCTTTTTCGGCTTCCTTGTCTTTTCTTGCTTTGCTTTTTACTCACGTTGCCTCTTTCGTTTATTTATATGTCATATGCATCGAGTTTGACCGCGGTGCTCTGGAGCATGGAAGTGCTCTGGATGATGCCACTGTGGCGGTCGAAGACCGCTGCAGTACCGTGGTCGGCTCACTTGCCAAGGCCAAGGAGGTTCTCGGGCGCTACTATAAGGAGCTCGTCCCCAAGGGCATCGCCCTCGATGATGTCAACGCGTTAGCGGATGCGTTGTCCGCCAATGGACCTGTGGCATACAAGCACAAGCAGAAGGGCATCGGTGCATCCGTGGGGCTGGCGATGGCCCTGGCGTCTGGAGCGGAGCTGGATCTTCATCAGGTCACCTCCCAGATGCCAACGGCTGCTGACGGATCCGAGGTAGCCTTTGCCCTCTACGCTGACCGCTGTAAACGTTATGGGCCAAAGTTGATTGACTTGCTGGCTGAGTATGCGTTGAGGCAGCAGGGGGAGGCCAAGAGCAAGCAGTCCGGCTCCGGGGCTACCCAGGATGCAGCTTCTTAGGTCTTGTATTTGTAGGATAGCTTTTGTTTCTTTTCTTGTAATATGTCTACAAACAGTCCTTGTGCCACGTAGTGGCTTTTTGTTGCATATAATGAATCTCCGAGTTCTTTGTTCATTCGAATGTTTGTTCATATTCCTGCCTTCTTTTCCCCTAGGGACCTTCTGGTGATGATCCCATTGACACTTCGTCTGTGCCACAGCCGCGGTCATCCTTGGATGGTGCGTCGTGGCTTGTGTTTCTTTGTCACCGCATCCGTAGTCTTGAGAAAGAATTACTTGGAGTGCTCGGCCACGTCGATGTTTGGAAGTCGAAGGTAGAGCGAGGCGCCGCCAGAGAGGAGTATTTGATGGGGGAGTTGCGTCGTCTGTCCGAACAGCTTCAATGTGAGTTTTTCGAGCTGCTGCTCATTGTGTCGAATGCGCCTGTTGGCCTTTCATCTTACTTTTGCAAGTGTTGCAGGTGCTAACCTTGCTCCGCAGGAGGAAAAGGAGCGTGTTGTTGTTCGGATCAACTGCCTGACCCAGCAGGACATGGAGGCCGGCGGTTTTTTCTGGATGGACCGCGATCGTGCCATGGTCCTTGCGACTGTGCAGGATCATGTTCACCAGGTGTCGCGGGTGCTGCGTCAGGCTAAGGCTTTGTTGGTGTCGGTGTTGCACGTGATGTTTCCGCTGGATGAGGCGCCATCGACTCTCTGGGGCCTGCTGGCGAAGTTTCAAAATGTGCATCATGTTAGGGAACTGGTGCGGCATTAACTGGTCGCTGGGGTGAAGGCCGCGCTTTCTCTGGTGCGGTTACACCGTCCAGATGTAGATCTGGCTACTGTAGCATTTGGGCCGCCTCTTCGGCCGGATGGTGGCGAGTGGGATATGCGTCCACATTATGCGGCTGTAAGGCAGGATGCCGAACAAATTGTAGATCTCTTTGAGCAGCATGCGCGGGTGATTCTTCAGAATAGGTAGGACCTGTAAAAAAGATAGATGTAAAATTTGTATGTATTCGATTGGGCGTGTTGTGCCCTTTGTTGTAAAGGTTTATTGTTGTTTAGCACGTGGTGCTTTGTTTGTATATGTGTCCTTTTCGTTAGCCTGACGTGGTCAGCTACTCAGGTGTACACGTGTTATCCTCAGTCGACGAAGTCGTGAGGTGGGGGGAGCCCTAGAGTGTGTTGTAAAATGGAGTAAAATACGAACAATAGACAAAAATTTGGGTCGAGACACTTATCTTTATTCATATCGTAAGGAGGAGGTACATTGTTCGGCTGAGTAGCCTTGGCTGAATAGCCTTATTGAACATAAAAGGAGGGGGGTAGCTAGGGGTAGAACCGTCGCAGTTGTGCGACATTCCATGGGTTGGAGTATGCAACTCTGGACTCCACGTGCTTGAGGCGATAGGTGCCACCTGGGATGACTTCAGTGATGATGTAGGGTCCTTCCCATGGTGACTCGAATTTCTTCGGTCGCTCTTGCTTGAGTCGCAAGACTAGGTCTCCTTCAACGAAGGACCTTGGGCGTAACCGTCGGCTGTGGTAGTTGCGGAGGCTCTGTTGATACACCGCTGATCGAGCTGCTGCTATGTCACGTGCTTCGTCGAGTGTGTCGACGGCGTCTTCGAGTGCGGCCGTCGATTCGGCTTCGCTGTAGGCGACGACCCATGGGGCCTTATGGCGTACTTCTGCTGGTAGCACGGCTTTGGCTCCGTGCACCATGAAGAAGGGCGTGTAGCCAGTTGAGCTGTTTGATGTCGTGCGCAAGCTCCAGAGGACCGAGGGTAGCTCCTGTGTCCAGGCTCCTGCGAGTTGCTCAAGTGGGCTCATTAGGCGCTTCTTGATGCCAGCACCGACGAGGCCGTTGGCCTTTTCGACCTGCCCATTCGTTTGCGGGTACACCACGGAGGCATATGTAATGTTGATTCCGAGGTCTTCGCAGAAGTCCTAGAATTCTTTGGAGATGAAGTTCGACCCGTTGTCGGTGATGATGCTGTGCGGCACGCCGAACCTGTAGACAGTGGGCATGGCCTCAATCCAGTTGGTGAATTTTTCGACTGCGACCAGGAGGTAGACGTGACCTCCTTTCAAGGACCTTGGAAGTTTGCCAATCATATCGAGCCCCCATTGGGTGAAAGGCCAGGCCAGAGGTATGGGCCTAAGCTCCGATCCAGGTGTGTGCGATTTGTCGGCGAACCTTTGTCACCCATTGCATCTTTGGACGATGTCCTTGGCATTGTTCATGGACGTTGGCCAGTAAAATCCGGCTCGTAGAGATGGCGACAAGGGCGGGGCTGCCCGCATGATGGCCGCAGATGCCCTCGTGGATGTCTTGGAGGATGGTTTTGCCGTCGCAGATGGTGACGCACCTTTGGAGTACACCCGAAATTTTGTGCTTGTATAGCTCGCCATTGATGATGGTGAAGGCCTTGGACCGGCGAGATATGCGTCGGGCATCTGTCGGGCTGTCAGGCAGCTCTCCATCTATCAAGTACCTGAGGTACGGTCGTGTCCACGTTTCTTCAACTGCCATGACCTGCATCAGGTTGACCACTGCGACCTCTGTGTCAAGTTTTTTGGGTCCTTCCTGACCGTCGGGTAGCGCAGCCACCGAGTGCTCTGCCTCTTCAGGTGACCCCTTTGGGAATTTCCTTTTGATGGATGGCACGCAGATCTGTTCGAGGAACACACCTGGTGGCACCCGTGCGCAGGTGGAGCCGATGTTGGCGAGTCTGTCGGCCTATTCGTTGCTTTCTCTCCCAGCGTGCTGAAGCTCTCAGCCGTCAAAGTCCCCTTCGAGTGCGTTGTAGAGTGCGCGGTACGCAATCATGTTGGCGGCGTGTGCGGCACACTCGTTCATCGTCTCCTGGACGACGAGGTTCGAGTCTCCGTAGATGACCAGGCGCGTCGTGCCGCAGATCTTGGCCATCCTCATGTCGTGGATGAGGGCCTCATACTCGTCCTCGTTGTTGGAGGCTTGAAATTTCATCCGTAGGACGTACTTCATCTTGTCGCCCTGCGGGGAGGTCAGTATGACCCCGGATCCTACTCCGGCCTCGCGCTTGGAGCCGTCGAAGTGCATCGTCCATGACTGTGTCATGTCCGGTGTGTCTGGCAGCTGCAGTTCCATCCAGTGGACGAGGAAGACCGGAAGGACCTGAGACTTGATTGCGTGGCGCTTCTCGTAGACGATGTCTAGAGGTGACAACTCGATGCCCCACAGGGCCACACGTCCTGTGGCCTCCAGGTTGTTTAGGATGTTGTTCAGGGGCATCTCGTTGACGACCATCACCTGATGCTCCTGGAAGTAGTGGCTCAGCCGACGAGCCTCCATGAACATGTTGTAGGCGAGTTTCTGGTAGTGAGGGTACCTTTGCTTTGTCGACGTCAATACCTCGCCGAGGTAGTAGATTGGGCGTTGGACCCTGTGGGTCTTGCCTTCTTCGGGTCGCTCGACCACAAGTACGGTGCTTACCACCTGGTGTGTGGCTGCTATGTATAGCAGTAAAGGCTCGCACGCCTTTGGCGTGACCAAGACGGGCGAGGTAGAGAGCGGCCGCTTTAGATCTTTGAATGTGTCGTCCGCCTCGGGCGTCCACTCGAATTTGTCTGCCTTGCGTAGTAGCTGATAGAACGGCAGAGATTTTTCGCCCATGCGGCTGATGAACCTGCTCATGCCGCGATTCGCCCGGCAAGCTGCTGGACGCCCTTGAGGTTCTTTGGCTTTTCCATGGCCATTATGGCCCGGATTTTCTTCGGGTTCGCCTCGACCCCTCGCTGGGAGATGAAGTAGCCTAGAAGCCGACCAAATGGGAGGCTGAAGGCGCACTTTTCTGGATTTAGCTTGATCTTGTATCGATCAAGGTTATTGAACGTCTCGCGGAGATCGTCGATGAGCGTCTTGGCCTCCCTTGTTTTGACGACTATGTCGTCGACATAGACTTGGATGTTGCGGCCGATCTGGTCCTTCAGGCATGCCTGCATGCACCGCTGGTACGTGGCACCTGCGTTCTTTAGCTCGAAGGGCATTGTGTTGTAGCATAACACTCCAAGCGGCGTGATGAACGCCGTTTTTTTCCTGATCTTCGACCTTCAGTTGAATCTGGTTGAAGCCTGAGTAGGCATCGAGGAAGGAGAGCTTCTCGCATCCTGCAGTCGAATCGATGATCTGATCGATCTGAGGGAGAGGGAAGTCGAATCGATGATCTGATCGATCCGACCTTTGCAGCAGTTCTATGAGCCAGGGTATTATCCCGGACAATACAAGTCCATTGGATCTTTCCACTTGCCCATTCGATGCGGGATGTGCGACCGATGCCACATTGAGTCTTATGTTCTTATCTCGGCAGAAGCGATCAAAAGCTCCCTTGGCAAAATTTGTGCCATTATCTGTACTAACACTGTGTTGGTATCCGTATCTTAAGATGATATCCTTAAGGAATTTCATGGTTGTGGGCCATTCACACTTTCTTATAGGCTTCACCTCGATCCACTTTGTGAATTTGTCCACCATGACCAAGATATGAGTCGTGCCACCTTGAGCCATCTTAAATGGTCCGACCATGTCCAGGCACCATACGGAGAATGGCCAAGTGATGGGTATTATTTTTAATTTGGATGAAGTCATGTGAATTTTGATGGCATATATCTGGCGGCCATTGCATTTCTTTACCAATTATAGTGCCTCCTTTAGTGCACTGGGCCAATAAAACCCATGTTGGAATGCTTTGTCCACTAGGGCTCTGGATGAAGCATGATGCCCGCATTCTCCTTGATGTATATCTAAAAGGATTTCTTGCCCTTCTGCCGGGGTAACACACCTTTGCAACACATTTGTTACACTTCTCTTATATAGTTCTTTGTTTATTATTATGTAGGCCTTTGGCCTTCTCACAATTTGCCTAGCGAGGACTTCATCATTCGGCAAGATCTCATCTTTGAGGAATAGAAATATCAGTCGTGCCCATTCTAGTACCTCGTGCGCCGGGGTAACCGTTTCATCAATTTCCATTGCTTTTTCCGACATAATTGCTGCCGAATTACCTCGACCAGTCCCCGAGTCCTGCAAGTCAGTCCCCGGGTTTGCCGAGTCAGTCCCTGGGTTACTTGGTTTGTTCCTCTTATCTATCTCCATCGGGGATATCTCGGATCCTTGATCTGCCGAGAGATGGATTGACTCGGACTCTGGGGAAGCTATGGTTGATGGTTTTCTTAGGTGATCTAAAGCAATACCAGGTGGGACCGATTTCCTGGTCGAACCAAGTTTTGACAAGGCATCTACGGCATCATTTTCTACCCAAGGTATATTTTGAAATTCACATCCATCAAAATAACCACTAATCTTTTGCACATGAAATCTATATAAGGCCATGTTTGCATCCAGTGCATCCCAGTGACCTGATACTTGTTGGACTAGTAGGTCCTAATCACCGAAGCATAAAATACGACGTATGCCAATTTCCTTTGCCATTTTTAGGCCATGAACAAGTGCTTCATATTCGGCTACATTGTTTGATGCAGCAAAGTGTATTTGCAGCACGTACTTCAGTTGGTCTTTCTTGGGTGAGGTTAGCACTATCTCGGCTCCTAACCCAATTCTTTGTTTGGATCCATCAAAATGCATCGTCCAATAATTTGGATCAGGCAATGGGGGTTCATATTGCATTTTGGCCCAATCGACAAAAAAGTCGGCCATTACCTAAGATTTGATCGCATCTCATCTATCAAATTGCGGTGCATAGGGGGATAAATCAATTGCCCATTTTGCTATTCGGACGCTTGCATATTTATTGCTCATTCTCTCGGCTATTGGTGCCTCGCAAATCACCTTGATAGGGTGTTCTTCAAAATAGTGTTTCAACTTTTTAGCCGATATATATACACCATAGGACATTTTTTGGTAGTGTGGATAATTTTGCTTCGAGGCAGATAGTACCTCACTTAGGTAATAGACCGACCTCTGCACCGACTTACCTTCCTCGTCACACTCAACCACTATTACTGCACTTACGACCCGGTTGGTCGCAGCTATGTAGAGCAACATCGGCTCTTTTGATAGTGGTGAGGCTAAGACTGGTGCAGAGGCTAACATTTTCTTTAATTCATGAAAGGCACTATCGGCCTGAGGTGTCCAGATAAATTTATGCGACTTTTTAATCAATTGATATAAGGGCAATGGATTTTCCCCCAGCCGACTTACGAACCGACTTAAGGACTCCAAGCACCGGTAAATTTTTGTACATCGTTAAGGCACTTCGGCAGCTCGATTCTTTCCACTACCCGAATCTTAGTCAGATTTTCCTCTATACCTCGGTTAGATACGAGGAAACCGAGTAATTTGCCGTCTGGTACAACAAAGGTACACTTTCCGGGTTCAGCTTCATTCGGAATCTCCTCAGATTCGCAAATGTTTGCCGGATATCATGTAGGAGCGTCTAGATCTCTTTGGTTTTTATCACCACATCATCAACATATACTTGGACGTTTTTTCCAATTTGATCATGCAGGCATTTTTGCATACACCTTTGATATGTGGCCCCTACATTGCGTAAGCCGAATGGCATGGTACGATAGCAATAAGCCCCATACGGGGTGATAAACGCAGTCTTTATTTGATCAGCCGGGTTTAACGGTATCTGGTGGAAACCAGAATACGCGTCTACAAATGATAAGAGTTCGCAGCCCGCAGTCGAATCAATAACCTGGTCTATCCTTGGCAAAGAAAAAGGATCTTTAGGACACACCTTATTCAGGTTCGTGTAATCGATGCACATACGCCAAACTATAGCTACATTTGGATCATCCTTCTTCTTTTCAACCAATACCAGATTAGATAGCCAATCCGGATGAAGTACCTCCATGATAAACCCGGCTACAAGGAGCCGAGCTATCTCATCACCAATTATTTTTCTCCTGTCTTCGGCAAAGCGGCGGAGAGTTTGCTTCATCGGCCTTGCTCCTGGCCTCACATGCAAAGAGTGCTCAGGCAACTCCCTCGGTACACCTTCCAGATCTTGAGTAGACCACGTGTAACACCCTCAGATCGGCCCTATGCAAGTTTTAGCGACTTCCGCCAAACCCGCATAGAAACGATTCAAAGGTGCCCACCAGGCACTTGCGTGCGGGTAGAAAACAAAGTAATATCATTACACAATAATTCACGATGGAACCCACAGAACATATATATACAACAGCGACTCAATGAGTCAAGAATACAGATATACAATACAAAGATCCAAATCACCTTTAAAATGATATAGCGTCCGAGTACGGACAAGATGCAAATTGGGCTAAGAGCCCTGAAGAATAACCAATGGCGTCCATAACCCTGCCCAGGCCAAGACGGAAGGGTAACCCTGCTAACGATGTCGATCTCAAAACCTGCTTAAATAAAAAGGGTGCCGACAAAGGGCAAAGGAAAAAGGAGAGCGGTCAGTACTGAGGCCAGTACACGGCGAGACTAGAATTCGGCGGTCCTCGCCTACATAGGTATGGTGGACTGAAGCGGCAGTAAAGCATGCACTAAACAACCTATAGAGACTCGATACAACTGGCGGCTATCAGAGAGGGGTAAGAAAGACCTATTCGGATCCAACCTGATTCTAACACCAAACATACCCATCCTGGTATTCCCCCTCGATACCAACCAAGGAAGTCATACCAAGGAAACTCACACAGTTGGCACTTTTATTCATTCCATTATAGTTGCAACAATTACTAGTCAGATATAGATAGCATGAGTCATCCTGATATAATAAGCAGTGGGCAGTTTTAGTTAACCATTCCGTTGTAATTGCGACACTTACTAGTCAGATACAAATAGCATGAGATATCCCAAACCCAGCAGTTGTTGGTACTTTTATTTAGCCATTCCATTGTAGTGAAGCTAATTACTAGTCATTATAAAGTCAAATTTATAGCACTACTTTAGTTATAGTTTTCTATGATCGAGATACTGTGCTCCAAGTCGTCCATAACCGCGGACACGGCTTTAAGAAACTTTTACCCTGCAGGAGGGCACAAATAGCAACACACGCACGATCAACCTCGGAAAAAAACCAAATGAAAACCCAACGAGACATCACGACAGAGCAATTGCAAGATTCATATAAATTTCAGGGGGCCACCCCACCAAGCTACCTGCGATGAAGTTGGACGGCTCCGTAACGGACCCAAAGGTTTGCGTCAATGGCTGTAAACGACTGGGAACCCGAAAGTGTGACTGGGCTTGTCGATACCGCGAAAACACTCCGCTTACCTAAATAGTACAGGCGCTCCACGTGCAATCGTAAATAAAGCAGTAAAGCATGGCATAACTACAGTATAGTAATAAATCCCCAAACTAGTTTGTGGCCCCAAGAAATAATATATGACTCAAGCTCTGGCTAGGGGGATTCATGGTCTCACATGCGGATAGTGCGAATATTCAAATAACAGGTATCAAGTACTCAGAGTCCTACGGGACACAAGTGGACGGTTAAAAACCAAATAACATCTATTGTCCACCTGTGCCTCTGCATTATTTACCTACTTCAATTTTAGTTATTAAACGATAATTAAAGCCATGATCATATTCAACATAAAGCATAAGGAATTTCTCCAACAACTGTGGTATCTGACAACACGCAACAGCACTTGAGCAAGCGACTATGACACGCAAGTCCAACTATCTACCAAACAACAGGTAATAGGATGTGTTCAAGGCAATATAAGGCTGCAAGGGATACCACGGGTACGAAAACTAGAGCATCGCAACACAGATAGCAATAGATCAACAGGAGGAAATAAAGACTAGAAATATAAAATAGGTAGAAAGGGGGAGAATGCTCTCCTGGAAAATTGCCGAAGGTTCATCCGAAGATCGGGTCGACTCTCGCATCAACTCATCGGCCTAATCCGTGAAGCAAAGCACTAGAAGAAACACCGGATGCACCATTTAAAACTACGGCAGAAGATCAGACATGATGCATGTATGATGCATGGCATGGCAAAGATGTGATTCAATTAGGAAATGTTAAGTGGAACCGGGGTCCCGACAAATAATTATATGGTTCATGTGGTTTAGATATCCCGCAATTTAAATGTTGTCTTAACATGGCAAAATTATATCATCGGTTCACTACACAAATTTCAATAGGGTCAATATAAGACTAGATAAGCCCGCATATTGCCTCCATATTCAATTTTGAGGTGAATCGGCATAAGGCCCCTAAACCACATTATATGTATGCAGGCATGCCAATTTAGTTATGCAACAAGATATATCATTTGATAAAATAGGGCTTCGAGAAAAAGGGGTCACACATGGGGTGGTCGGATCCGGGGTATTGGGGTTCCGAGGGGTCGAGGGATCGGTCTTGGGATTCCAGAATCTTGGTGTCCCAGTCTGGTGTCGATCTTCGGGTACCACATGTTCTCAGCGTGGTTCCCTCAGATTCAAGCGTCGATGGTCTTGCGTGGTTCGTCGAGTCCGTGTAGGAGATCTCTGGGTTCCGTGACGAAGTTCTCGAGTCAGTCGCGCGGCATATCACATTGGTTGTATAGCACTGCACCAATTTTACCAACAACTCAAACCACCATATCGCATTAGCTCTTTACCATATCAGCTGCACAGGGAAACAATGACTCAACACATGGACGAAAGGGCTGCAGGGCACGGTCAGTAGGCTTGCAGGCGCACTTGGGGAGGTGGCACGGGACCTGGGCAGCTCAGGAGAGTAGACCAAGGAGGGACACTGGTGACGCGCAGGCAAGGAAGGTCGACGGCGGCTTGGCAGTGACACCGGCGCTCAGTATGGCGGCGCGGCTGGCAAAGGAACACCAAGAGGGCGGCCGGCAGGGAGGACCGATGGCAACAAGGGGCTCGCTCGTAGAGGGGGCCACTGCCGCTGGCGGCTGCAGAGCAGGGAGGGGGCGATGGGGCCGCAGACGGCAGGGCCAAACGCGGGCGACGGAGGCTAGGAGAGGTAGAGCCGGGGTTGCAGCAGAGAGAGCCCGCGAGGCGATGGTTCGGGCCGGGCCACGCGGCGGCGGCTGTTGGGGGTAGGAGCGGGGAGGCAATGAAAGCCAGGAGCCGTGCAGCGATGGTGAAGGCAGCGGGCTTGCCGCGGTGTCGCGACGACCAAGGCGACATGCATAGCTACAGAGGGAGGAAGCGAGGCCGGCGAGCTCGGGCTTGAGGAGGTACTAGGCGACGGGGTCGCACCTGCGGCGGCCTGATGTGGTGGTGGAGGGCGGAGTGGCCAGCGCATGTCGAGGAGGGCAGCGAGACGCATCCAGGGAGGAGGAGGCGCGGGGCCGAGCTTGGCAGTGGACGAGGAGAGACAACGTGGGAGATGGGATCGTGGGGAGGACGGGGAGCGTCGGGGGAGAGAGAGGTGGTGGGTCCAGGCGGGGCCGAGTCTTGGAACGTGAGAGAGAGTGCAGGGATGGACGCGGCCGTGTCGGGTTGTGTTGTACGCGTGAGTGCGTGTGTGGAACTTTTGTGTGTGTCCGGCGGCGGTGGGTAGGGATAGGATGTGGAGCAAGTGGTCTAGGGTTTGGGGTGGTTAGATTAGGGTTTAGGTCTAGATATTTATTTGGGTTAGTAGGCTGCTGCAAGCTGGGCCGTTTGGGCTTAGCCGGTGGCGGCCTCCCTCGGAATAAAATAGATTTATTATTTATTATTTTTCTTTATTTTAAAACAAAACATTTGTAAAAGGGTCTTAGAAAAATAAAAGATTTGGATAGATCTGGGGTTTGGATTTGAACAAAGAGGGGAATATCTAGAAAACAAAATAGGCGTTTAGTAAAATATTTTTAGATGCAAGTATGTATGATGTCATGATAATGCACAAAGAAAAACAACAGGCATTATTATAATTAGGGTTTACCCGGGGTGCTACAATTCGACACCACTAACAATGGATCTCACCCTCGAGATCCACCTCATGATACGGGGAAGAAGGCCGACGATCTGAATCTTCTCGCTTCGTGTAGATCTACTTGACACCACTAGCAATGATTCTTTCTCCATCTGGAAATCGGCGACACCACCAACAAGGGATCGTTGATCAAATTCATCAAGAGAGCACTCCGGATAAACAAAAGCCAAAGGTAGATGCATCAAAATATAAGGCCGCCTCTAACTTCTGCGGACGGAGTAGAATTGCTTGATTCACGGATTCAATGCACAAGAGTGAATGATAAGAGTAGTCGGATGGTGATCAGTCCATCGCGCACCCAAAGCATTACTCTGCACATAAATAGGATAATTATGCAACCAACTCTCGGAATTCAGACTAAAGATCTCGACAAGCAAGGTTCGGAAACAAAAGGAGGGATGGAGATTCTCATCAGATCTGATGTAGATGACTTCGTTGTATAGGAAAACACCGGAGGATAGAAAGAAAAAATTTAGTGAATTTTTGGTCCACTGAAAGGTACAACAGATGAAAGATTCATCAGATAGCATGAATGTCGGATGTTGAAGCACCATTACAAGAGGAAGGGAGCAAAACCCTAAAGGTACGATGGAAGCCCAACCCCGAGAATTCCTGGACTCGAAGAAAAGATAAGAGAAGATTCAAAATACGTCGAGGTAATAGGAGAATAGCAGAGGGGTAAGGAGTAAAAGTAGACCTAATCAGATCTATCCAACCGATTTTCCAAAATAGTTTTGACACTCTACATCGGCAGTTAGCTAGGTTATCCTACAGGCTGGACCAGTGGGGTATCGTAACTGCTGAGCTCTGATACCACTCTGTAACACCCTCAGATCGTCCCTATGCAAGTTTTAGCGACTTCCGCCAAACCCACATAGAAACGATTCAAAGGTGCCCACCAGGCACTTGTGTGCGGATGGAAAACGAAGTAATATCATTACACAATAGTTCACGATGGAACCCACAGAACATATATATACAACAGCGACTCAATGAGTCAAGAATACAGATATACAATACAAAGATCCAAATCACCTTTAAAATGATACAGCGTCCGAGTACGGACAAGATGCAAATTGGGCTAAGAGCCATGAAGAATAACCAATGGCGTCCATAACCCTACCCAGGCCAAGCCGGAAGGGTAACCCTGCTAACGACGTCGATCTCAAAACCTGCTTAAACAAAAGGGGTGCCGACAAAGGGAAAAGGAAAAAAGGAGAGCGGTTAGTACTGAGGCCAGTACACGGTGAGACTAGAATTCGGCGGTCCTCGCCTACATAGGTATGGTGGACTGAAGCGGCAGCAAAGCATGCACTAAACAACCTATAGAGACTCGATACAACTAGCGTCTATCAGAGAGGGGTAAGAAAGACATATTCGGATCCAACCTGATTCTAACACCAAACATACCCATCCTGGTATTCCCCCTCGATACCAACCGATGAGTCATACCAAGGAAACTCACACAGTTGGCACTTTTATTCATTCCATTATAGTTGCAACAATTACTAGTCAGATATAGATAGCATGAGTCATCCTGATATAATAAGCAGTGGGCAGTTTTAGTTAACCATTCCGTTGTAATTACGACACTTACTAGTCAGATACAAATAGCATGAGATATCCCAAACCCAGCAGTTGTTGGTACTTTTATTTAGCCATTCCGTTGTAGTGAAGCTAATTACTAGTCATTATAAAGTCAAATTTATATCACTAAAGTTATAGTTGTCTATGATCGAGATACTGTGCTCCAAGTCGTCCATAACCGCGGACACGGCTTTCAGAAAATTTTACCCTACAAGGGGGCACAAATAGCAACACACGCACTATCAACCTCAGAAAAAAACCAAATGAAAACCCAACGAGGCATCACGACAGAGCAATTGCAAGATTCATATAAATTTCAGGGGGGCACCCCACCAAGCTAACCGCGACGAAGTTGGCCGGCTCCGGAACGGACACAGAGGTTTGCGTCAATGGTTGTAAACGACTGGGAACCCAAAAGTGTGACTGGGCTTGTCGATACCGCAAAAATACTCCGCTTACCTAAACAGTACAGGCGCTCCACGCGCAATCGTAAATAAAGCAGTAAAGCATGGCATAAGTACAGGATAGTAATAAAGCCCCAAACTAGTTTGTGGCCCCAAGAAATAATATATGACTCAAGCTCTGGCTAGGGGTATTCATGGTCCCACATGCGGATAATGCGAATATTCAAAGAACAGGTATCAAGTACTCGGGGTCCTACGGGACACAAGTGGACGGTTAAAAACCAAATAACATCTATTGCCCACCTGTTCCTCTGCATTATTTACCTACTTCAATTTTAGTTATTAAATGATAATTAAATCCATGATCATCTCCAACATAAAGCATAAGGCATTTCTCCAACAACTGTGGTACTTCACAACACGCAACAGCACTTGAGCAAGCGACTACGACACGCAAGTCCAACTATCTACCAAACAACAGGTAATAGGATGTGTCCAAGGCAATATAAGGCTGCAACGGATACCACGGGTACGAAAACTAGAGCATCGCAACACAGATAGCCATAGATCAACAGGAGGAAATAAAGACTAGAAATTTAAAATAGGTAGAAAGGGGGAGAATGCTCGCTTGGAAAATTGCCGAAGGTTCATCCGAAGATCGGTCGACTCTCGCATCAACTCATCGGCCTAATCCGTGAAGAAGCAAAGCACTAGAAGAAACACCGAATGCACCATTTAATACTACGGCAGAAGATCGGACATGATGCATGTATGATGCATGGCATGGCAAAGATGTGATGCAATTAGGCGATGTTAAGTGGAACCGGGGTCCCGACAATTAATTATATGGTTCATGTGGTTTAGATATCCCGCAATTTAAATGTTTTCTTAACATGGCAAAATTATATCATCGGTTCACTACACAAATTTAAATGGGGTCAATATAAGTCTAGATAAGCCCGCATATTGCCTCCATATTTAATTTTGAGGTGAATCGGCATAAGGCCCCTAAACCACATTATATGTATGCAGGCATGCCAATTTAGTTATGCAACAAGATATATCATTCGATACAATAGAGCTTCGAGAAAAAGGGGTCACACATGGGGGGGTCGGATCCGGGGTCTTGGGGTTCCGGGGGGTCGAGGGATCGGTCTTCGGATTCCGGAATCTTGGCGTCCCAGTCTGGTGTCGATCTTCGGGTACCACATGTTCTCGGCGTGGTTCCCTCGGATTCAAGCGTCGATGGTATTACGTGGTTCGTCGAGTCCGTGTAGGAGATCTCTTGGTTCCGTGACGAAATTCTCGAGTCAGTCGCGCGGCATCTCACATTGGTTGATAGCTGTGGTACTTGACAACACGCAACAGCACTTGAGCAAGCGACTACGACACGCAAGTCCAACTATCTACCAAACAACAGGTAATAGGATGTGTCCAAGTCAATATAAGGATGCAACGGATACCACGGGTACGAAAACTAGAGCATCGTAACACAGATAGCAATAGATCAACAGGAGGAAATAAAGACTAGAAATGTAAAATAGGTAGAAAGGGGGAGAATGCTCGCTTGGAAAATTGCCGAAGGTTCATCCGAAGATCGGGTCGACTCTCGCATCAACTCATCGGCCTAATCCGTGAAGAAGCAAAGCACTAGAAGTAACACCGAATGCACCATTTAATACTACGGCAGAAGATCGGACATGATGCATGTATGATGCATGGCATGGCAAAGATGTGATGCAATTAGGCAATGTTAAGTGGAACCGGGGTCCCGACAATTAATTATATGGTTCGTGTGGTTTAGATATCCCGCAATTTAAATGTTTTCTTAACATGGCAAAATTATATCATCGGTTCACTACACAAATTTAAATGGGGTCAATATAAGTCTAGATAAGCCCGCATATTGCCTCCATATTTAATTTTGAGGTGAATCGGCATAAGGCCCCTAAACCACATTATATGTATGCAGGCATGCCAATTTAGTTATGCAACAAGATATATCATTTGATAAAATAGAGCTTCGAGAAAAAGGGGTCACACATGGGGGGGTCGGATCCGGGGTCTTGGGGTTCCGGGGGGTCGAGGGATCGGTCTTCGGATTCCAGAATCTTGGCGTCCCAGTCTGGTGTCGATCTTCGGGTACCACATGTTCTCGGCGTGGTTACCTCGGATTCAAGCGTCGATGGTCTTACGTGGTTCGTCAGGTCCGTGTAGGAGATCTCTGGGTTCCGTGACGAAGTTCTCGAGTCAGTCGAGGGGGCGATGGGGCCGCAGACGGCAGGGCCAAACGCGGGCGACGGAGGCTAGGCGAGGTAGAGCCAGGGGTTGCAGCAGAGGGAGCCCGCGAGGCGATGGTGCGTGCCGGGCCACCCGGCGGTGGCGGTTGGGGGAAGGCGCGGGGAGGCGATGAAAGCCAGGGGCCGTGCAGCGACGGTGAAGGCAGCGGGCTTGCCCGGCGTCGCGACGACCAAGGCGACGTGCACAGCTGCAGAGGGAGGAAGCGAGGCCAGCGAGCTTGGGCTCGAGGAGGTACCAGGCGACAGGGTCGCGCCTGTAGCGGCCTGACGCGGTGGTGGAGGGCGGAGTGGCCGGGCGCATGCCGAGGAGGGCAGCGCAACGCAGCTAGGGAGGAGGACGCGCGGGGCCGGGCTTGGCGGCGGACGAGGAGAGACAAGGTGGGCGATGGGATCATGGGGAGGACGGGGAGCGTCGGGGGAGAGAGAGGTGGTGGGTCCAGGCGGGGCTGGGTCTTGGAACGTGAGAGAGTGCAGGGATGGACGTGGCCGTGTCGGGTTGTGTTGTACGCGTGATTGCGTGTGTGGAACTTTTGTGTGTGTGCGGCGGCGGTGGGTAGGGATAGGATGTGGAGCAGGTGGTCTAGGGTTTGGGGTGGTTAGATTAGGGTTTAGGTCTAGATATTTATTTGGGGTAGTAGGCTGCTGCAAGCTAGGCCTTTTGGGCCTGGCCGGTGGCGGCCTCCCTCGGAATAAAATAGATTTATTATTTATTATTTTTATTTATTTTAAAACAAAACATTTGTAAAAGGGTTTTAGATAAATAAAAGATCCGGACAGATCTGGGGTTTGGATTTGAACAAAGAGGGGAAAATCTAGAAAACAAAATAGGCGTTTAGTAAAATATTTTTTGATGCATGATGTCATGATAATGCACAAAGAAAACAACAGGCATTATTATAATTAGGGTTTACCCAGGGTGCTACACCACGCATAGATATCCCGGTTATCACGGAGGAAGCTGGTGAGCTCGCTTTCCTATTTATCATTTAATCTAGCACCGATGGTAACAGTACGCTCTAGAAATGATCATCAATCTGGATTTTCTTTGTCTCCTTAGTCGTCTAGAAAGACACACTTCCATGTGGGTTAGCAAGTGTCGGCATATTGAGCTGTGCCAACTGAGCTAAGGCCGCAACCTCCTGAATTATCCTTTTCTCCCTTGCATTTACCAAAGACTCAGCCAGATTTGATCCGGCCGAGGCACATTCCATCGATCTCCTATAATCTCCTGCAATAGTGATTATTCCTTGTGGTCCAGGCATCTTCACCTTCAAGTAGCTAATGTGGCAACTTGTCATGAATTTCGACAAAGCTGGTCGTCCGAGTAACGCGTGGTAACAACTCTCTAGATCTACTACCTCAAAATCCAAGTTCTCAGCTCTGCAATTTCCCCTTGTGCCGAATAATACATCTACCCAAACTTTCCCGATTGGCTCGCAGGACAATCCTGGCACAATGCCATGGAAAGTTGTTCTGGTCGATTCAAGCATATTATGAGAAATGCCAAGCTTTTGCATTGCGTCCTTGTACATAATGTTGATACTGCTGCCATTATCTATCAGCACCTTTGAGAATTTCACATTGATGCTTGGTCCGACAAATGTTTGGTCAAGCACTAAAGCATATGACCCGGGGTTTGGCATGATCTTGGGATGATCCCTGATACTCTAGGTTATTTCTTGATCCGACCAGTCCATATACCTCGGAACTGCCGGCATAACCACATTCACTTCCATATGTCGGTGCTGGACGCTCTGTTTATCCTGCTGCTCTGTGGTGAACACGCAATATGACTGATGGTGCTATCTATATTCATTGCACCCATTGTTGTCGGGGTTTCCTCTATTATCTTGGCCTTGATTAGCTACATGGTGAACTGCATCCCTTTGATCATGGTTCTCATATCTCGGAGGTGGTGGAGGCAACATCAACTGCTGAGCTTTTCCCTTGTAAGATGTGGCTATTGTGGTTGCTGCTGTTGTGCCTGAGGTGGTCATGTGTTTCCCATTGCATTCTTCATCCATGCACACTGACGAGTTGTGTGGTTTGCCAGTTTTGCCGGGTTTGGCATGTGAAACTTGCATGGCTAATCCAGCATTGACTCAAACGTATACTTCGGTCTTTCTTGCCATTGCTTCTTTTTCTCCGAAGTCCACTGCTTTTTGCCATAATTCCTTGGTGTCTACTGCTGGGAGATGTTCTTCTGGTGTTGGTTGCTCCCTGCATTCGGCTGATCTTGAGTCACTGCTGCTACTTGACTCGAATTGTACCTATAATCCGACCTATCCTCTCTTCTTCTACCCCGGAACTCATTTCTCCTGGATGACCCAGCCCCATCTCAGGCATAATGTTCATGCTGCTTATGTTGTTCCGCCGACATAAGCTCCGGCTGAGTCGGATCACCCAGAGCATATGAGTCGACTATTCTAATTGTCTCGGCCAACGTAGTTGGCATGTCTCTTTGCAATCTCTGCCATAACACACTCCCATATCTACAACCTTGCGCAAACCAAGCTATTGCATGTGACTCTATCACCCCTTCACAGGAATTCCTGAGGTTACACCACCGAGTCAGGAATTCTCTATCGGTCTCATTCGATCTCTGTTTGCACATGGCAAGCTGTTGAGGTCTATTCGGTCTCTTAAATGTTTTGGTGAAGTTACTAACAAACATTTCTTCAAAGTCCAACCAGTAGTTGATACTGCCTGCTGGCAGGATATTCAGCCACACTCTCGCTGGCCCCTCCAACATCTAGGGTACATATCTCACTGCCCATATCAGGTTTCCCTCAGCAATCTTTACTGTCGTAGCATAATCAATTAACCAATCTTGTGGCTTGGTGCTGCCATTGTATGTCTTCGTGCCCCTAGGCAACTGAAAATTTGGGATGGGTGGTTCCCTCATGATTCGGGGTCCAAAACACGCCAGACCCGGAGGACCTTGTTCCTCCAACATCTCGGACTTGTATAACCTATCCAGTTTTAACCTCACGTCATCCGGTTGCAGGCCTCGGCATGCCACTCTTTCTTCCTCCCCATGGTGACTGCGCCTGGCAAATTCGGCATTCTCCATCTCCGAATAACCATCATTATATCGGTTTTGCGCCGGGTTATGCGGAACTGGTCCTGCATCCCTTCCTTGCTGAGGTTCATGCCCCGACTGGTGATCTTGCGGAGGATAATTCCTCCCTCCTGCCGGGTTATTTTCATCGGGGTTATCACGCCTGTGATTTCCCTGACCTCTGTGGCCGTGATCGAGGTTTCTTTCCCCCACTGTTACCTCGGCTACCATTGCCTCGGTTTTCATTTGCTTTACCAGCCACCACTAGATCATATGGGACCATCTGTTTGTCCCTTCTTCCCGAACTTACTACTTTGTGCTTTCTAGATCCCCCTCTGGGTGAAGATGTCGCGGCAGCTCCAGCCGAATGAACCAAACGTGAACCTCCAGGCTTTGCTAGGTTATTCCTGGGTATTTCCTCATTTTGCCGATTTGCTATGCATATCAATCACCCTTTCCTGCTACTTTTGCCGGGCTTCGTTGGTCAAACCATCTAGCTCAGAAGCTGCGGCATTAGCCGCCCTGAGGTTTTTCACCGGGGTGTTATGCCTCGGCAGCCCCAGGTTAGCCGAATCACCCTGCTGAGGCTCATGTTCCTTGTTAATATCACTAAGGAGGTTCTTTCCCTTCATCCTAACACCATCTAGCCAAGTTGGGCTAGTGTCTAACTTGTTTGCCCTTGCATACTCACGCAAAGTTCCGTTAAATGACTCCTGCAATGCAGATACTTTCTTAGACTCCTCTAACATTTTTAACCGAGTTTGTTCTAACTCGGCCTGTGCATTAGCCGGGTTCACAATGGGATCTACATGTGTTGTTAGGTTATCTATAGCTGCCTACAAGATATTCTCTGGCCTTTCCAAAGGTGGCCACCTAACTCGGGCTGCCTTGGGGGTTACACCAAGAACCTCGGGCGCCTCTGCTGCTGCCGGATCTTCTGCTGCCTGTTTCGATGCCACCGGCTTCGTTGTTGCCGGGTTTCTTGCTTGGTCCGGCTCCTGCGTCTGCTGCTGGTGCGAGCGCGGTCATCATCACCTTGACGCTGCCTGCGGGGCGAGTGGTATGCGGACCGCTAGCAGCGCTGATCGGAGGCTCTCCCGCGAGGATGACTCGCCATGGGTAGACTCCCCAAGGTGGGCTCCAACTGTCGTCGTGGTGGCACGACAGATGCCATGGGTAGGCTTAAGTTGGGGGCTGATGTGCACTAGTGGGATCCAGGAAGGGAAGATGTAGTGATTTCTACACACAGAAAACAAGAGCTAGATCTTTACTCAGTTTAACATACGCTACAATGGCTCCTCGAGCTGTATGAGCGAGAGGAAGAAGAAGAGCATTGCTAGTTCTAAGTGAGAATGAATCGATCCCTCTCACAGGAGGCCCTGGCTCACCTTATAAAGGGGTGGCCAGGTTACATCTAGGGATGACGTGGACAGCATATTCGTGGAATATGCTCGTCCCAAAATAGTAACTCGGTGGGAGGTTTTCTGTGTCTCCCTTCTATCAGTGGAAATAACCCAGAGCCCATGACATGTGATCCTCGGGCTCGGGGACTGTCACCTCCATGACCCTCTTCTGCTTCTTTGTCCCCCTAGCTCTTGTTCGTAGCGCTTGGCACTGTATAGATTCCTGAGGGAGAGATAGTGCGCAGTGTTGACTTCGGGGTTCGACCTCTCCTTCTCGAGCAAGCTTCCCCATGACTCGGCCCTTCCTTGTATGACTCGTCCAAGCCCTAACTTGCATATACTAAGTGTACTAGCTATGCGCCAACATAACCCGTATGTCGGCGAGTCAGGTCTTAGTTGCTTGACTCGGGTTAAGCCGGACCTTAGTCGACCGGCCTCTATATAATTTGGCCGGGTCATTCTCTGTCCTAGTCCAGATCCTTGAAGGCTTTGCCCTTTTACCTTAGTTTGACCCTACCTGGGGTCACCCCCCCAACAACATGAGCAGTTGAAATCTTATATCACAAATTACTATAAAGGGTTTTTTTGGGAACCAGATGAGGGTTCTTTCTCCCCGGATGAATCCCAAACAAAAGATGTACCCCAGGTTTCTGTTGAGGAAAACAATTTTTTAACCGCTCCCTATACCGAGGAGGAGGTCAAGAAGGCTGTATTACAAATGGAACACAATAAGGCCCTTGGTCCGGATGGTTTCCCAGTTGAGTTTTATTAAAAATTAGGGATGTTATCAAAACAGATCTGATGGAAATGTTTAGTGCTTTGTACGCTGGACATTCGGATTTGTTTAGATTAAATTTTGGAGAAATTATCTTATTACCTAAGATTAATGAAGCAAAATAGATCCAACAATACAAACCAATCTGTCTTCTTAATATTAGTTTTAAGATTATCGCCAAAGTCGCGACCATCAGGTTAAATTCACTAGCTAACCATGTAGTTCGCCCTTCACAAACTACTTTCATGCAAGGTTGTAACATACTTGAGGGAGTGGTTACATTGCATGAACTACATAGGAAAAAGTTGAATGGGGTTATTGTAAAAAATGATTTTGAAAAAGCTTATGATAAAGGTAAATGGTCCTTCCTCTGTGTCAGGAGGTAGTGTTGCTATAAAAGTCAATGATGGAGTTGGTAAATACTTCCAGACTAAAAAAGGGCTTAGACATGGTGACCCATTATCGCCAATGTTATTCAATATAGTGGCTGATATGTTATCTATTATGATTGGGCGTGCAAAGTCTAACCGTCAAATTGAAGGTGTGATTCCCCATCTAGTGGATGGAGGTTTATATATTCTACAGTATGCCGACGATATAATTCTTTTTATGAAACATGATATCAAAAAGGCTAAGAATCTAAAACTCATTCTTTCAGCTTTTGAACAACTTTCGTGTTCAAAGATAAACTTTCATAAAGGCGAATTATTTTGTTTTGGTGAGGCTCAGGATACTACGGACCTTTATGTTGAACTCTTCAGTTGTAATCAGGGCATTTTTCCAATTTGGTATCTGGGCATTCCGGTGCACTATCGGAGGCTTACAAATGCTAAATGGAAAATCGTTGAGCAAAGACTACAACTGAGGTTGATTAGCTGGAAAGGTAAATTACTCTCTACGGGTGGAAGATTGGTACTCATTGATTTAGTACTAAGTAATATGGTACCGTATATGATTTCATTTTTAACTTCCAAAGGAGTCTTGCAGAGATTGGATTATTTCCGATCAAGATTCTTTTGGTAGGGAGATTCTGAAAAGAAGAAATATAGACAGGCTAAATGGAGTGTGCTTTGCCGACCCAAAGAATAGGGGGGCTTGGGTATTCATGATCTGGAGGTCAAGTATATAGACCTACTTAGTAAATGACTCTTCTAGTTATTAACTAAAGATGGCATATGGCAAACTCTATTAAAAATAAAATATGTTGGTTCAAAAGTGTTGTCCCCAAATGGTTTGGAACCCTGGTGACTCTCACTTTTGGGCCGGCCTGATGACAACAAAGAAACACTTCTTCTTCTTCAGGGCATTTTCAATTAAGGCGGTTCCCAGATAAGTTTTTGGGAGGATAAGTGGCTTGACACTACTATACTCCGCGAAGAATACCCTGTGTTGTATTCCATTGTCCGTTATAAGGAGGAATCGATTTCCACCGTAATGGAATCATTCCCCCTAAACGTGACTTTTAGGAGAGATTTAATTGGTACCAGATTGGACTCTTGTATAACGTTGCTACATCGATTAGCAAATGTTCAATTATTAGTTGGGCCCGATGAATTTCGTTGGAACTTAAGTGAGAATGGTTCCTTCTCCGTTAGTTTCTTACATAATGCTTTAGTCCAGCAACTTTTACAAGTTTTAGGTAATAGGATGATTTGAAAGATGAAGAGACCACTAAAAAACAAAATTTTGCTTGGTACCTTCGTCGAGGGCTTATCCTTACTAAAGATAATCTTATTAAGCGGAATTGGCATGGAAATCCTATGTGTGCGTTTTTTCATCACAATGAGACAATCAAACACTTACTTTTCCAATGCAATTTAGCTAGATTTATATGGTTAGTTACCCAAGCAGATTCGGGCTTGTATCCACCAGGTAGTATTGCCAATATATTTAGGAATTGGTTACATGGTATATATCATAAGTATAAGTTACTTCTTCGGGTTGGAGCGATTGCCATCATATGGTCGCTATGACTATGTAGAAATGATAAGGTTTTAAATAATTGCTCTCTTATGCAGGTTATTTACATATGTACCAGCATCCTATGATCCTTGTTGGCGCTGCATCGTGCAAATTTTCATGACCTTTTTACGGAGATGTGTAGCGGCTGGAAGATTACAATTTCTCATATGTAATCCGTCTTGTTTTTATTTCCGTTGGATATGTGATTGTCGGCTATATGCATCTTAGTTATACAGAGACCGGATATAATACTTAAACTTTTAAGTAATAAAGCGTCATTTATCAAAAAAAGACCAGCGGTTGCATCTAACAATCTTTTTCAAATTTAAACGCGGGATATTATATTTCACAACCACCATGTGCTGATAAAAGCCGTTTGCTTGACTGCAAAGGGAACTTGAAAGTCCTTGCTATAATATAGAAGTAACCAATTGTGAGGAAAAGAGGTTGCTTTAACAGAAATCATCAAACCTAAAATGAACAATTATGCAGGATGCGCCCACCCATATGAAGACCCCACAAACCATGCTCTACCCCGTACATGCCAGAGATCCTCTGCCATAACCACACAATGATTATACCAAACATCAATCGCCATGCAAAGAATGGAAATGATAAAACCAGGCTTGAAGTATCGCCACTTGTTGTAGGAACAAAAATACCACAACCTCTTTCCGCTGTAAAACCTAGCGATTGATTGATAAATCAGTACTGACCTGCCGGTAGATTTATATGTGTGCAGTCAGGGAAGCTGCCTCTACCGTACTTTCTAAAAAGAAAAAATTATCACCAGATCTCCTTCCTGCAGGTCATTCTTGGCGCAATCATTTCAGACAGTAGTACACTCCACCGTGACAGAGAAGACACCGACCGACGGTCGCCTTATTCATCTTCACCCTGAACTACCAACAACCTCACGTCGGTCGTCTCGTCTCACTCGCTCCCCCCTGAAGTAGAGTGCTCAACTTAAGTCCAGCTCACGCCCATCCCACATCGTCCAACAATCTAGATCGGGAGCAGCGCCACCGGAGGATGAGGGGAGCAGGCGGGATGCTGCTGCCGGTGCTTGCCGTTCTGGTGCTGGCCGTGCTGTCGTTGCTGCCGTCGGCGGCGGTGGCGACCAACTACACGGTGGGCGACGAGAAGGGGTGGAACCCCAAGGTGGACTACACCGCCTGGGTCAAGAAGCACAAGCCCTTCTACAAGGGCGACTGGCTCCGTAAGCTCACACATTACTTCTTCCATCCCTCCTGAATCCTGATTTGCAGCTCTGTTCCGCCATTGATGGACGGGAGAAGCTAACTGAGGTTGGTTGCTGCAGTGTTCCAGTACCAGAACGGGCGGTCCGACGTGGTGCAGGTGGACGAGGTCGGGTACGAGAACTGCAACAAGGAGGGCGCCATCAGCAGCCACAACAAGGGAATCAGCTACGCTTTCCAGCTCAAGGAGGCCAAGGACTACTTCTTCATCTGCAGCTACGGCTACTGCTACTCCGGCATGAAGCTCGCCGTCACCGCCAAGAAGGGCCCCGCCTCTTCCTCCGGCTCCTCCTCTTCCTCTTCCTCGTCCGATTCCGACGACTCCGACTCCGACTCCGACTCCGGCTCCTCCTCCAAGCCGGCTTCCAAGTCATCCTCCAAGTCCGCCGCCGCCGTCCCTCTCGCTGCCGGCCGGGGCGCTGCCCCCTTCGCTGCCGCCGTCGGCGCTGCCGCCATGCTACTCAGGATGCTCTGATCAACTTGGTCTTACAATTAAGCTCTCAGTTTGGCTCAGATCTAGAGCTCAATTCTTGTCAGATTTTCTCTGTTAATTTCTTCCCCCTCCTGTGTTAATTAGTCGGTTTCTTGTGCGCTTGATTGTACCGTTTTCTTTTCTCGTTTCTCGATTTGATTCCGAACGGTGTCTGGTCGATGGTTGTAGTTGAGTTGTTAAAAGATTTATTTATTTATTATATAAGCGTGAATTGAGAAGAACTACTCGTCCATGATTTGTTTACTTTCCGTGCATGTGATCGCTCACTGGGGGGATGGAACATGGTACCATGGATGCCCCATGTGGCCATGTGTGGTTACAGGTGTAGTACATTTTCTTTGCCTTTGCTTCACAGCTACTCCCTACTCCCTCCGTTCCAAAAATATAAGACGTTTTAGGTTTGTAAAGAAAATGAATCTAGACTTTTTTTAGTGTGTAGATTCATTTCAAAGTTGAATAAACTACGTACTAAAATAAGTCTAGATTCGTTTCTTTATAAACCTAAAACGTCTTATATTTTAGAAGGGAGGGAGTACTTCACTGCCGCTCCTGCTCCGGTACGCTTTGCCACCGTGTGTCGATTCATTTGTCTTCTGTCAAACCAAAAGAGACCTAAGATAAATTGAGTGAATTTCAGTGTAGACTATGCGATTTGTAAAAGGTAAACATACACTTGGGATCAGATTTAGCAGTGTCACCACAGTGCCCTACATTTAGTCAGCAAAAGCTTCAGAACATCAAATTGTTGAAATGCCGTGAATGGATCTTCACTATGGAATGCAGATTTTAGCTACTAATCTTGCTACAATGCCGTGAATGGGTTTCACTATTGGAAGGGTGGAACAATAATGCTAAATGCCGCCCGCTGCAGCTCGCGCCGGGGTTTTCCCTGTTGGGCCGGCCCATTACGCAGTTGTGATGTATTTTACTTTCTTTCTTTTTTTCCTTCTTCTTTTTTTGTCTTCTTTCTTAGTTTTCTTTTTTGGTTTTCTTTTTTTTGTTTTTTCTGTTTGAAAAGGTTCACGTTTTCAACATTGGTTTATGGTTTTTGAATTTGGTTCATGATTTACGAAATATGGTTCGTGAATTTCGAAAAAGTTTATGATTTTGGAAATTTGATTCATGATTTCTGAAGTTTAGTTTATGATTTTTGAAAAATTGTTCATGATTTTGAATTTTTATTCATGCTTTTTCGAAAATTGGTTTACAATGTTTTTAAAAAGTTCAAGTTTTCCAAAAAATTGTTCATGAATTTTGAAAATTGGTTTATGATTATTTTTTCAAAGTCTTCAAAAATATTACTCGTAGAAAAAAATGATAGATGATTTAAGTTTGGAAATATGTTCGCCAACAAAGCTCAGGCTCATCGTGCGTACATGTATTCGAGGCGATCGAGTAAACAACGACCATTCCTTACCATGGGCCAGCACATATCAACCGCGCTTCAGGCGGCGTGAATGAGAGACGCTGTGTGGAGCGATGAATATCACCTCCTTTTTGTTTTTGCTACTCTGTTGGACTGCCGGAGCATTGTCTTTTAGCCCACTATTAAAGATAAAACTATTATGCTAGATTTTTAGCAGGTCCGCCAAGCACGGAGCTTATATAGATCAACCTATTACTCCCAACGTTTCAAAATATAAGATGTTTTAGTTTTGTAAAGCAAATATATTTAGACTTCTTTTAGTATATAGATTCACTCAGTTGTGGAGTGAATCTAGACACTAAAACAAGTCTAGATACATTCTCTTCACAAACCTAAAACATCTTATATTTTGAAACGGAGGGAGTACATGCAAGTATGCAACACGCAAGAGGGGCCTTATATACTTTTCATCTTATTTTTTCCAAAATTTGCATCAATCTATTAATAATGTCATGGTGGTATTACGGTATATGCCTGGTGTAGGCTAAAGTTGGGGCCGATGGACGTGGATGATGTTGGGAATATGCCCTAAAGGCAATCATGTGTGATGATATTCTCCAAAGTATTCATAAAGTTATTAAGTTTATTAAGTTATCCCTTGTGTGAACATCTGATATATATCATCGAATATGTGATTCGGTTGTGAAACTATATATTCATGTTGTTCTTACAAGATGTCCTTGATCGTTGAGGTTGAGTTGGACACACAACTTAGACTAATATGAAGTTGGTTTGATGACTCAGTTCCACTTGTCATGGGCATGATGATGCTATTCTAAATTTGCACAGACTCGGCTAAAAAGTTTAGCGAGTCAGACTGACCACAATTGAGATGCAACAAGCATGTTGTCATTTGTAGTCTCATACAATGGAATCCTTTGACCTGAGGTGATCGCATGATCCGAGTTATGGATCGCCAACTTAGGTTCTACAAACGTTGTTCTGTAAATGAGCAGTTATAAAGGTAGAGTTCGGGTTGATTATGAATCAAGCTGTGTGTCATGGATTACCAAGATGGGATTTGCCCCTCCGTAATGAAGATATATTCTCTAGACCCTCTCGTGTGATATAATTTGGAAGCATGGCCATGCGCTACTCAGTTAAGTGTTAACTGAGGAGTCAGGCTTAGAGTTAGTCTAGTGAATTGTATATCACAGAACGAGAAGAGGGTAGAGATATTAAAGGAATGGCAACACTCGCCCATAGCTTGACAAGGTATATTGTGTGTCAAAGGAACTTGGACGAAAGTCGGTTTGCCTTCCGGACTTTACGGCATTTGGGAGATGACACGTCTTGCTAGAGGTCGCTACTATCTATCGACTTGAGACCAAGTGTTCATGGGAGTGAGTGAGACTCAAAGCCAACTTACAATCGACTTGAGAGCACGGGCAGGGGACTGCTAGATCATGTCTAACCCATGCGGATGGATCCATGTGGTAGTTGGGTTACAGCCTAAATGGGCCTCAAGAGTTGAGCTTAACTAGGTGTGTATATAAGTGGAGCGACAAATAATAGTACTTGACTTAGCGTTCCTTTCTCCACTCCCAAATTGGGTTAGACATGTTCTAGCAGTCCCCTGCCCGTGCTCCTTCCTGTACGTGTGGATACCGGTAGAGACATTGCACGTGCGGCGCTAGAGACAAAGGGATCTGGCGAAGGAGTTCGTGGGGATTCGAAGGAGCTATTCGTGAGATCGATCGGCATGGCATCACCTGGCGCGCTTCATCGATAATCCGCATACGTGTCTAGTGGTAAATGTTGTGGGCTATTACCTAAGCTGGATCTTGGGAGCACCCCGTTAGATAAAAGTTTTTTATCTCTGCATGGCGCAATAGTGGTATCAGAGCAAAAGCTTCTGGTTTTAGACTCTTGATATGTGTGTATGTGATATGTATGTGGTGGTAGATCGGATCTACTTAGGGCTTTGGTGGCAAATCTATGAGATAGATCGGTTTTGTGCAAGATTGATTGGATCAATCGCACTCGGAGTGCATGGAAGATCAGGTGGGAGATGAACAATGAGATTGGTCAGATCTGCACAGGGATTAGATTTGGTAAAAGTGTTTTACCAATGAACGAATCCATGGTTCGGAATGTAGATGAGATCTACTATTTTGGAAAAATTGTCGGGCGCCTTAGACGTCGTTGCGGGTTTCACAACGCCGGTAGATATGGTATCTATGCATAACTTGTTTTTGCAGAAAGTTGTGAATGGTATGGTTCATGTACATATGATGTATCTGTGTAATCCATATGTGATATGCGTATCACAGGTTTTTCATCCGGATAGAGCCAAAGTGATGTCAATGTTATTATATAATGACCTGTATGTCGGCATGTGATGACATCTTCTTGTATATTACTTAGTGCAAGTGTATCATGGAGGACTTGAAGGACACCGCAGCCAAGGGCATGACGAACAGGTTCATGGAGATGGAGATCCCAATGATGAGAGACATACCATTTCACATTATAATGGGATTATTTGTGATATTGTTATGTCTCTAGTTTTACCTCTGTTAGATAGTTGGTAAACTTTAATCCCTCAAATAAGGTCTAGTCGGTCTCCCCGCCAGTGCTTCACCATCACAAGTCGGGCATTTTTGGTTAGTGGGCTCATAAAATTGAGGTGCTGCCAATTCTTCTCGACTAGGTGGGTTCGAGTCAGACTCTTACATGCGGAAGCACTTGGTAAGCTAGACAGGTCTATCACAATGGTTGTGGGGATCGGGGAGAGGTCCGTCGTAGCCGGGGCATGAGATGCCACCCAACCAACAGGAGTCACGTGAGATGCGATAAACAAGAGTTGCCTACCTAGATCACTTGACGGCTAGCGGTGATGCTAAAGGTCACTAGTCGACTTGCTTATTTAGGATCCTGAATCACTAAGTAACCATCAGAGGGGTGTTGGTTCTAGTGGGAGCATAAGTGTTAAAGTGTTTAATACACGTGCTCTTTTATGAATACATGTCTTAAGTGTTATTGCATTTTCTGTTGTAGATAATGGCACCTACTAGCAGTCTCCCACAGATATCCGGTTTTGCATTGAGAACCATTCTTGAGAAAGATAAACTGAATGACACTAATTTTACCAACTGGTATCGAAATTTGAGAATTTTTCTCAAACATGAAAAGAAGGACCGTGTTCTAGATAACCCACATCTAGATGAGCCAGATAAGAATGCAAGTTGCTGTTACCAATGCCTACCGTCGGACCAAGGATGAGTCCATGAAAATTAGCTGCCTTATGCTTGCATACATGGAACCAAACTTGCAGCAATAGTTCAAGAATGTTGAGGCCTACGATATGATCGAAAGTCTCAAAAGTATGTTCCAAGATCAGGCAAAGACCGAGAGGTATCAAGTCTCTCAAGCTTTGCTGAGCTATAAGCTTAAGGATGGTGATCCACTAAGTCCGCATGTAATAAAGATGGTTGGTTATGTGCAGTCTCTAGATAGGCTTGGCTACCCCATTAGCAAATAGTTCGCTACGTACATAATTCTAAACTCTCTTCCTAGTGCTTATGGTCAGTTCATATCGAACTACCACATGCATGGTATGGATAAGAAGATCACTGAATTACATGGGATTCTCAAGCAGGCAGAGGCTGATCTCAATAAGGTACCAATCAAGTGTTGATGGTACAGAATAAGGCTAAAATCAAGAAGAATTCTTGGACTAAGAAAAGGAAGACTAAGTCAGGAGGTAAAGCTCAGGATTCAATCCCAAGCGCTTCCTCAGGGACAAAGTCTGGATCCACTTGCTTTTATTGCAAGGAGGATGGCCACTGGAAGAGAAATTGCAGCAAGTATTTGGCCAAAAAGACAAGAGCGGAGGCGTGACTTTCGGCCCAGGTACACTTGTGTGCAATGTTATAGACATTTATCTTGCTGATGCACCTGGTAGTTCTTGGGTATATGATATCAGATCAATCATTCATATCTGCAACTCGTTGCAGGGACTAGTAAGAACTACGAGCGTAGCAAGGGGCAAGGTTAACATTCGGGTCGGCAACAAAGCAAGATCAGGATAGATCTGTCCTCTTCCTCGGTTTCCCCCTACATATATGGGATATTTTAAGAAATGAGCATCTTTCTTTGTAGTAGGATCAAGGGAAAGAATGGGAAAGACAATTTCACTATATTTCTTACCGGGAACAGGACCTATCACAAGAATATATTTTTATCGGGACAATAACTCTGAATAGATAGATTTCCTATCTTTTCTTTCAATTCAGGGTAAATACGGTCAGGCGGCACTAATTCGAATCCCTTAGGAAAAATAAGAATAGCTCCGCAGTTCCTAATGTAATAGGTAACAAAGCCACTTCGCCGCCTACCGCTACTAACTCGCCACCTCCCCATGTTAAGCTAGTACTTGTTGTTGCACCAGGAGCTGTTACGCCAGAGCAATAGCATGGATATTTTGTATTCATTGAGCAAAGATAGGTTGTAATTGTATGGTGGTATCCAAAAACATATATTGCAGATGACCTAAAGCACTCATGATATCATTATGGCATCCCATGCTAGAGCAGAAGAGGTTCTTTCTAAATCGGAGTATCGGGACTCATTGAACTTCTTGCACATAAGATTCAAATTACAGTGTTGAATTCTGATATCGTTTTTGGGATAGATCTTCCGCTACATCTGAATGAATAGATTCCTACATAACCCTGGTTCAATATTTTTGGGATAGATCTTCCGCTACATCTGGATAAATCATACCTAATGTAGTTCTCGATCCTTTTTATAAAGGTGCTTTTGTAGCTTCTTCACTCTGGCACCTTATTCTGTCTGAAACATTTCTTAACCCAATGCTAACCAAGATCCAAATAGATCAATCTTGTTAGGAGGTACTGCTCAAGGAAAAGAAAAGGTGACTTCCGGACCAGGGATAATAAATAAAATAGGAACGGGATAAAATCGTATATCAAAATGACTTTTGGTCCTCTTCCTGGAGATGAAATCTCATCTATGGAATTGGGTAAGTGAAAACAAAAGCACGTTGTAAATAATGCATACTTCTTAGCACCAAAAAGTTATAGGTTACTTACACCCACTGGTGATATAATTCTAAAGCACAAGGGTCTAGCTAAAGACTTGGTTGATTATGAATGGTTTGTCTCACAATACTCCGATCTGTCTCGAACTAAGCAGTGCACTGTGGTGTATAACTTCTGATTGTTTATCATACTTTCATTCCGGAAGATACCAGTATGTCCATTGGGAATTGGGATAAAAGCATTTGAATGAAGAGGAATGTTCGACATCGTGGATTAGCCCACCTGGGAATATCATTTGGATGATTGTTGGCCTGGGCTCAGGTCTATGACTTGACCGATCACTAAATTTAGGGAGACATGGGGGTTATTTACGCGAGTAAGCCTAGCAAGGACCAAGATCTCGATCAAGGAATCTATGGAATGATCCATTAGATAGAACAAAGTCACCAAATTCAAGAATAAAGTATCAAATGGGGGTTTCGAACGCAATCAAGCATGGCGAGAAGTACGTTCTGAAGCTGTGATTCGAAAAACCCTCTTCCCCCGCTTAGTCTCCCCTTGTTCGAAGACTCACTTTCTTCATCATTAGTGTAGGCCAATTATTCCTCTAGCCAAGTAAGTAAACCAATCTCTTGTTATTGATGGGATAATAAAACTATCATATTCCTTGGAAGTGACATGAGGTGCTCGGAAATGGTTGAAGTAATTGAATAGGAGGATCACTATGACTATAGCCCTTGGTAGAGTTCCTAAAGAATAAAATGATCTATTTGATACTATGGATGACTTGTTACGAAGGGACCGCTTTGTTGCTATGCTGGAAGTCGGCACGATGGAACTTCATTTACCTTCAGGATTCTTAATGGAACTACATAATTCTTATTATGTTCCAGTGCTTAGTCGAAACATAATTTCTGCCTCATGTTTGATGAGACAAGGCTATGAGTCTAATATTAAGAACAATGGTTGTTCTATATATTTGAATGATATGTTTCACGACTTTGCATCCATCCAGGATGGTTTATATGTTTTGAATCTTGATGGTGGGTCTGTCTATAACATAAATGTTAAAAGGTTAAAACCAAATGATCTGAATATGACTTATTTTTGGCACCATCTACTTGGTCATATAAGTTGGAAACGCATGAAGAAGCTCCATGATGATGGACTCCTAACTTCATTCGACTTGGAGTCGTTCGAGACATGCGAATCTTGCCTACTCGGCAAAATGACCAAGACACCTTTTACAAATAGTTGTGAAAGGGCGTCTAACTTGTTGGGACTAGTGCATAGTGATGTATGTGGTCCAATGAGCATGACAACTAGGGGTGGTTATGAGTACTTCATTACCTTCACTGATTATTCGAGTAGGTATGGATATATCTACTTGATGAAACATAAGTCGGATTTTTCAAAGAATTCCAGAATGAATTACAGAATTAACTCGACAAGAAAATAAATTTTCTCCGATCGGACCGAGGAGGCGAGTACATGAGCCACGAGTTTGATAACCATCTGAAGAGTTGTGGAATAGTTCCTCAACTCACTCCACTGGGAACGCCGCAGAGGAAGGGTGTCTCAGAACGGTGGAATCAGACCTTGTTGGACATGGTACGATCAATGATGAGTCAGACAGATCTACCTTTATCATTTTGAGGTTATTGTATAGAAACTGCAGCTTTCACACTAAATAGAGTACCATCAAAATCTGTGGAGAAGACACCGCATGAGATGTGGACGGACCAAAAGCCAAGATTGTCTTTTCTTAAGATTTGGGGTTGTCAAGCATTTGTCAAGCGACTTCAGTCGGACAAGCTTAAAGCCAAGTCGGATAAGTGTATTTTTGTGGGGTATCCAAGGAAAACCTTTGGTTACTACTTTTACAACCGAGAAGAGGGCAAAGTGTTTGTCGCTCGAAAAAGTCTCTTCCTTGAGAAAGAGTTTCTCAGTTAGGGAGTCAGTGGGAGCACGGCGCAGCTCAAAGAAGTTAGAGAGGAACCAGCTAGTGGCGTCTCGGCAAAAGCCTTGGAGGTTAACCCTGTCATGGTAGCTAGGCCGGAAACTGCACCTAAGCCGCAAAGATCTTCCAGATTGTGAAGTGTTCGTGATGTATTGTTGTTAGACAGTGATGAACCGACAACTTATTCGGAAGCGATGGTGGGTTCTAATTCCGAGTCATGGCTTGGATCCATGAGATTCGAGTTAAAGTCCATGGATGAAAATCAAGTTTGGAACATAGTTGATCTGCCAGACAGTGCAAGACCCGTCGAGTGCAAATGGGTCTTTAAGAGGAAAATTGGTATGAATGGAAATGTTTCTGTCTATAAAGCATAGATTATCGTGAACGGGTTCCGACAGGTTAAAGGAGTTGACTACGATGATACCTTCTCACCTGTAGCGATGCTTAAGTCAGTTTGGATCATGTTAGCTATAGCAGCCTATTTCGATTATGAGATATGGCAGATGGATGTCAAAACGGCTTTCCTTAATGGAAATTTAATTGAGGACGTGTATATGATACATCCCAAGGGTTTTTTCGATCCGTCTAATGCTAAAAAAGTATGCAAACTTTAGAAATCCATTTATGGGTTGAATCAAGCATCTCGGAGTTGGAACATTTGCTTTGATGAGGTAGTCAAATTGTTTGTCTTCATCAAGAGTGATCATGATTCTTGTTTATACAAGAAGTTTAGTGGGAGCAAAGTAAACTTTCTAATATTATATGTGGATGACATATTACTGATTGGAAATGATGTCCAGATGTTGCAAGAAACCAAGGAGTCATTGGAAAGGAGTTTTTCAAAGAAGGACTTGGGTGAGGCAACTTATATTCTAGGAATCGGGATCTATAGAGATAGATCTAGACGACTCATTGGATTGAGTCAGAGTACATTTTTGATAAGATGTTGAAGAAGTTCAACATGGAATCGTCTAAGAAGGGGTTCTTACCGATGTTCCATGTAGGGCTGGAATTCGAGCCGAGCCGAGCCAACTCGGCTCGACTCGCTAAAGCTCGTTCAACTAACGAGTTAGCTCGACTCGACTCGTTTACAGAACGAGCTCATATTTGAAACTCGGCTCGACTCGGCAAACTCACGAGTAGCTCATGAGCAGTTGGTTTAAATTGTTATAAGTTATGAATATGAGCACATCTAAGAAAAATTAGTAATTAACCTACTAATTTGAAACTAGAACAACAATAGTACTTCCATAATAAGACGGAAGAAGATCAATGAAAAATATAGTAGCTCTACACCATTACAGGTTCAAGAAACATTCATAGTATGGCACTTATCTATGAAAATTTTCAAACTCTATATTTGAACGAGTTTAACGAGCTAAATGAGTAGCTCGCGAGTAGCTCATTTAGCTTGGGTGAACAAACAAGCTCAAATCAAAAACTTGGCTCGACTCGTTAGACACCGAGTTCGAGCCGAGTCGAGCTGTGTCACGAGTTACTCATTTAGCTCGCGAGTTTCGAGTTATAATTCCAGCCCTAGTTCCATGGTGTAAAACTGAGCAAGACTTAGTGTCCTTTGACAACTGATGAGCGAAGCCAGATGAGTGAGATTCCGTATGCTTCGGCAATATGATCCATCATGTACGCCTGATACGTTAGAAACGTATCTATAATTTTTGATGCTCCATGCTTGTTTAGTATCTACTTTTCTTTGCTTTATCTACACTTTGAGGTGTTTTTATATCTTTTCTAGAACTAACCTATTAACAAGTTGCCACAGTGTTAGTTGCTTGTTTTCTTCTGATTTTGGTTCCAGGAAGGCAGAAAATCAATTTTCTCGGAATTGGACGGGACAAAAGCCAAAGTCAATATTTTACCGTGGGCAACACGAAGTCCAGAGGAGAGACGGAGAAGCGGACCAGGGCGGCCAGACCCCCTAGGCGCAGCCAGGGAGGGCCCACTCTTGGGCAGGGTGTGGGGCCCCTGGTCGCCTCCCGGCCTCGCCTCTTCGCCTATAAGAAGCCCCTGATGCAGAAACCCTAAGGACCGGATAAAACCTCCACGAAACTGTCCGTAGCCGCCGCCACCATCGTCCCTAGATCGGGGGGTTCTGAAATTCTTTCCGGCACCCTGCCGGAGGGGAGATCATCCTGGAGGCCTTATCTCCGGTATGATGCGTGAGTAGTTCCACCTTGGACTATGGGTCCATGTAGTAGCTAGATGGTTGTATCTCCTCCTTTGTGCTTTCATGTATAGATCTTGTGAGCTCCGTTCACGATCAAGATCTAATCTATTTGTAATCATGCATGTTGTGTTTGCGGGGATCCGATGGATATTGAGATTACTATGTCAGATTGATTAATGGTTTTGTATTTATGATTCTATTATGTCTGTGTTGTTTGTGATCTTGCATGCTCTCCATTGTTAGTAGCTATCTTGTCCAAGTAGTTGCTAGTGACTCCAAGAGGGAGTATTTATGCTCGATAGTGGGTTCATGCCTCTAGTTTCTAAGGGAAGTGACAGAAATATCTTTGGTTGTAGATGTGTTGTTACTACTAGGGAGAAAACAACGGTCTCTTGTTCATGGAACAAGTGGATTGTTTACCTTGCACACTTTCCTTAAAGTAGTTGTCTATTGCTTGCAACTTAATACTGGAGGGGGTTCGGATGATAACCTGAAGGTGGACTTCTAGTCATATATGCAGTTGGATGGCGGTCTATGTATATTGTTGTATTGGCCAATCAAATCTCATAGGATCTTTTTGTCTGGTATTGCATTGTTATGCCTTGCTCAGTTCCTGTCAATTGTCCTGCTGTAATTTGTTTACCCTTCATGCCATGTTGTTTATCTAAGGAGAGCACCTCTAGTGAACTATGGACCCCGGTCCAACCTTTACCATTGATACATCTTCCACTGTTACTTATTTACTTGCTGCAAACCATTACCTTCCACACCATACGTTTGATCCTTTGTTATAGCAAACCGGTGAGCTTGACAACCTCACTGATTTGTTGGGCAAAGTCTTGAGTTTGTGTTGCGCAGGTTTCCATGTTGCTTGCAACACCTTTGAGACGTTTCCTTCCTCCTACTGGTGCGATAACCTCGGTTTCTTACTGAGGGAAAGCTTGCTGATGTGCTCATCACACCTTCCTCTTGGGGTTTCCAACGAAGCGTCCCACGACAGTGCTGGGCGTCATCAAGCTATTTTCTGGCGCCGTTGCCGGGGAGGCTAACGACGTCTTCACAAGGGGAGTCCTCCACTTCCTTTCTCTTTACTTTGTTTTTAGTTTGCTTAGTTTCTTTTGCTTGGTTTTGTTTGCCTCTTTTCAAAAAACCCCCAAAAATAGTCTAGTTTGGTTTGCTTTCTTTATTCAAAAACACAAAAAAATTAGTTCCTGCTCTAGCTGCTGCTGCTGTTTTTGGCTTGCCCACCTTTGCCAAAATGAACTCTGCTAAGAACACCAAGTTGTGTGACTTCACTAGCACAAACAACAATGATTTCCTTAGCACTCCTATTGCTCCACCTGCTCCAGATGCTACCTTTTATGAAATTAAGCATGCTTTGTTGAATCTTGTGATGAGAGAGCAATTTTCTGGTGCTAGTTCTAATGATGTTGCTGCCCATCTCAATAACTTTGTTGAACTTTGTGAGATGCAAAAGTATAAGGATGTAGATGGAGATATTATTAAGCTTAAGCTTCTTCCCTTCTCCTTGAGAGGAAAAGCTAAAGAAAGATGATTTTGTTGGAAAGTACTACCCTCCTGCTAAGATTATATCTATGAGAAGTGATATTATGAAATTTAAACAACTTGATAATGAACATGTTGCTTAATCTTGGGAAAAAATGAAGTCTTTGGTTAAGAATTGCCCCACTCATGGACTCACTGCTTGGATGATTATCTAGACTTTTTATGCAGGTTTGAACTTTTCCTCAAGAAACCTGTTGGATTCGGCTGCTGGAGGTACCTTTATGGGCCTCACTTTGGGTGCTGCAACAAAGCTCCTTGATAATATGATGGTTAACTTCTCTGAATGGCACACTGAGAGAGCTCCACATGGTACGAAGGTAAATTCTGTTGAGAAAACTTCCACTTTGAGTGATAAGATTGATATTATTATGGCTATGCTTGTTAATGGGAAAGCTCCTCTAGATCCTAATAGTGTTCCCTTAGCCTCTTTGGTTGCTCAAGAAGAGCAAGTTGATGTGAAATTCATTAGAAACAACAATTTCAACAACAATGCCTATAGGAATAATTTTGGTGGTAACAACAATTATAGGCCTTATCCTCCTAATAATGGCAATACCTATGGAAACTCCTACAACAATACTAGAAGTGCCCCCTCTGAACTTGAAGTCATGCTCAAAGACTTTATTAGTAAACAAACTGCTTTCAACAAAACTGTAGAGGAAAAACTTTTAACTGTTGAGAAAAACATATCCTCTTTGTCTGAAGCACAGTCCTCCTTGATTAATAAAATGGCTGCTAAACATGAAACCATGGAAAGTACCTTTGCTGCCACTCATGCCATACAAGTTACTATTGATGAAAATGTTAGGTTGTTAGCTCAACTCCATGCTAAGTGGGAAAGGGAAGCTGAAATTGATAGAAACAATAGTGTGTGCACTATCACCACTAAACCACAAGTAGTCCATGTTCCTCCTCCTACTAAGCCTAAGCCTATTGAGCCTACTACTAGTGATGCTAAGTTTGATTTTGATGTAGATGGTTGCAATATTTCTGAAGTAATTATGTTCTTGCAAAATCTTGCTAGAAGTCCTGATGCTAGTGATATGCATGTTGCTTTCACCAAACACATTACATATGCTCTTGTTAAGATTAAGGAAGAGAAGCTAAAACACAAAGCTTCTATTCCTAGGAAAGTAGAAGATAGTTAGGAACCCATTATTAATATACAAGTGAATGACTTTGATCTCAAAGCTTCATGCGATCTTGTTTCTAGTGTCTCTATTATTCCTAGGAAGATTTATGAAATGCTTGATTTGCCACCGTTGGAAGATTGTTATTTGGATGTCCCACTCAATGATAATGCTAAACAGAAACTCATGGGGAGTATTAATAATGTTCTAATTATGGTTAACAATGCTTATGTCCCTATTGATTTCTATGTTTTGGATGTTGAATACAATGCTTCTTGTCATATTACTTTGGGAAGACCTTTTCTTAGAACTGTTAGTGCCATCATTGATATGAAAGAATGCACCATTAAATATCATTTTCCATTCAAGAAAGGTATTGAACACTTCCCTATGAGGAGAGAGAAGTTGCTTTTTGCTCCTCCTTTGAAAGCAAGGTTTGATGTGAATGCTTCCTAATTTGAAAATACTTGATTATTCTTGCTTCTTGTGCCTAACTTAAAGGCATTAAAGAAAAGTACTTGTTGGGAGATAACCCAAGATTTTCCTTGAGTCTTGGTTATTACTTCAGTAATGACCTCTCCTTATCCTTTTTGTTTGCTTTTTGTGCCAAGAATGACCTCTATTGAGAGGGAAGTAAGATTTGGGGAGTTGCTATCCCGAAACAGATTTCTGTCCTCCACCATAAAAATTCGTGAGGAGTCTCTGTAACTCGGATTGAGCTCAAAATTTACGAATACATCCCCCATTATGTTATCTAACTTTAGTTAGTACAACACTTTTTGATTTTGGAACATAACATTTTCTAAAAAATCGGTTTCTACCTGTTGGTCTGTTTTAACAGATTTTTGCCATTATTTGCATTTGCTTCTTATTGATCCTTTGTTATAGCAAACCGGTGAGCTTGAAAACCTCACTGATTCATTGGGCAAATTCTTGAGTTTGTGTTGTGCAGGTTTCCACGTTGCTTGCAACACCTTTGAGACGTTTCCTTCCTCCTACTGGTTCGATAACCTTGGTTTCTTACTGAGGGAGAACTTGCTGTTGTGCTCATCACACCTTCCTCTTGGGGTTTCCAACGAAGCGTCCCACAATAGTGCTGGGCGTCATCAACGCCATGATTTGTACTAGGATAGATGTTTCCTTTGCTCTAAGTGTTGTGACCAGATACCAGGCTGACCCTAGAGAGATCCACTAGCCAGCAGTGAAAACCATCCTAAAGTACTTGATAAGGACTAAAGATGTGTTCCTAGTGTATGGAGGTGAGGATGAACTCAGTGTAAAGGGTTACATGGATGAGAGTTATCTCACTGATTTAGATTATTCTTGTTCGCAATCTGGATACGTGTTTATTACAAATGGAGGGTCTGTGAGCTGGAAGAGTTCTAAGCAAGATATCGTGCCAGCATCTACAATAGAGGTTGAGTATATTGCCGCCTCGAAGGCGGCAAAGGAAGCTGTTTGGATGAGTAATTTCCTCATGGATCTTGGTGTGGTGCAGGGCTCATCCAATCAATTAGACGTGTATTGTGACAACAATGGTGTTATTGCACAAGCCAAGGAACCTAGACAACACCATAAGAACAAACATATACTCATGCGATACCACCTGATTCGCCAGTTTGTGGACCGAGGTGATATCAGGTTATGCAAGCTACACACGGATGCAAATGTTGTGGATCCATTGACAAAGCCACTTCCATAGCCTAAGCATGAGGCGCACATAAGAGCAATGGGGATTAGATGCCTAGACATGTGATGTCAGGTTGATTGACTCTAGTGCAAGTGGGAGACTGTTGGGAATATGACCTAGAGGCAATCATGTGTGATGATATTCCCCAAAGTACTCATAAAGTTATTAAGTTGTCCCTTGTGTGAACATCTAATATATATCATTGAATACGTGATTCATTTGTGGAACTATATATTCATGTTGTTCTTACAAGATGTCCTTGGTCATTGAGGTTGTGCTGGACACACAACTTAGACTAATGTGAAGTTGGCTTGATGACTCGGTTCCACTTGTCATGGACATGGTGATGCTATTCCGACTTGCACGGACTCGGCTAAAGATTTTATTGAGTCAGACTAACCCACAATTGAGATGCAACGAGCATGTTGTCATTTGTAGTCTCATACAATGGAATCCTTTGACCTGAGGTGATCGCATGATCTGAGTTGTGGATCGCCAATTTAGGTTCTATCATATGTTGTTCCGTAAATGGGCAATTATAAAGGTAGAGTTCGGGTTGGTTGTGAATCAAGCTGCATGACATGGATTACCAAGATGGGATTTGCCCCTCCATAATGGAGAGATATTCTCTGGTCCCTCACGTGTGGTATAATTCGGAAGCATGGCTATGCGATACTCAGTTAAGTGTTAACTAAGGAGTTGGACTAAGAGCTAGTCCAGTCAATTGTATATCGTGGAATGAGAAGAGGGTTTAGCTATTAAAGGGATGGCAACACTCGCCCATAGATTGATAAGGTATATCATGTGTCAAAGGGACTTGGACGAAAGTCACATTTAAGGTTTGTCTTCCAGACTTTATGGCATTTTGGAGATGACACATCGTGCTAGAGGACGCTACCATCTATCGACTTGAGACCAAGTGTTCATGGGAGTGAGTGAGACTTAAATACATGACGGGATACTTGGAGGTGTAGCTCATGTTGTGTCCATGTGTTCGTGAACCTACAAGGTCACACACTTAAGGGTAAGGAGACCATGTGGATGAGATCGATGTGGTAGTTGGGTTACAACGTAAATGGGCCTCAAGAGTTGAGCCCAACTATGTGTGTATATAAGTGGAGCGACAAGGGATAGTCCCTAACCTAGACGTCACTTTCTCCACTCCCAAATTGGGTTAGACAGGATCTAGTGGTCCCCTGCCAGTGCTCCTTCCTATATGTGTGGATATCGGTAGAGGCGTTGCACGTGCGGCGCTGGAGACAAAGGGATCTGGCGAAGTAGTTCGTGGGGGATCCGAAGGATCTTTTCGTGAGATCGATCGGTACGACATCACCTGGCGCACTTCATCGATAATCTGTAGCATGTGCATCTAGTGGTAAATCTCGTGGACTATTACCTGAGATGGATCTTGGGAGCACCATGTTAGGTAAAAGTTTTGTTTTATCTCTGTGTGGCCCGACAGAGGAATTCGGGGAGGGATGATGTAGTGAAGACCACACTCGGAAGAACACATAAGAACACAATGTACCCAGGTTCGAGGCTCTCCTGGTGAGATAACACCTCTACTCCTGCATCTAATCTCATATAATCTTGCCATACATGGTGGATACAATGGTGCTCCTTGAGATGTATCTCATATGCCTTTGGTAGCTTTCTCTGGGAGAGGAGAGGAGGAATAAGGTGAGATCCTATCGAGCAGAGAAGTGAAGATCCCTTCAGGGCCTCTTCGAGGAACAATCCCCCTGGTGCTCCTTATAAAGGGGAGCCTAGGGGACAAAACTTGTTTCTCACGATTGTTCCTAGTCAGATTGGTCTGTCGTGTAGTTCTTGTCGTCGGTATCTCTTCAGTATATTCCTAGCATCTTCCTAAGATGCTCAACATATGCCTTAGCATATATGGAGATGTCTGGCATATTCCCTAACATCTTCCTAGGATGTCAAGCATATCCCATGGGACATGTGCTAGTCTGACCCAGGGGCGTCCCAAGACTGGCACGAGACATGAAGATCTTGTCATGGATTGATGGTTTGTCGAGGTAGAGCTCGGAGGAGCATATAGGGGTGAGTACTAGGACAACCGGGGCGATTTAATTTGGCCTAGATGCCCCAGGGAAGAGTAAATTCGTCCCAAACAGCAGATGATTCAGCCTGAGAGTAAAAGGGCCCAACCGGGTCCAATTCCCTCTCAGCCGAGTAAAGTAAAAAGGCCTAGCCGGGTTAGTAGTTGAGGCCCAGACGGATCATTTTGTAGTGGCCCAGTCGGATCATTTCGTCTCGTCAAACCCTAGAACTTTTGTGAAGACGCATATATATATTTTGAGGCTCTAGCCGCCATCTAGAGAGCCTCCATTCTCAAATTTCATCACACCACCACCAAAGGAGACCCACACCATTGTTCATCCATTCCACCATTGTAAGAATATTCGATTTCAATCTAGGTATTTTGCACAATGTTTTCTATGATTTATATATTTGTTATGAGTGAGTAGTTCTCACGGGCTGCGGGGTTGGGGAGAAACCTCGCAGCAATTATGTGCATCTAATCATGGGAGTATTGTATTTTGTTTGCAATTGAGATTTGTATATTTTGTTTCTTTGCATCTTGTCTCGATCTGTGGACTTGTTGTAGGTACCCAAGATCCCATAGATTGATAAAGGCTTGAGGTGAGATACTTGGCTAGAGGCGATATCATAGGAACCCCAATGATAGAAAGGGTAGTACGGTCTTCTCTTAGCGACCCATTCAGGATCACAACAGCATCACCACTTAATGCTTTAATCTATCTTATTCACTTAATAATCGTTTGTAGCCCGTGGCTTCGGTGTGCACTCAGTTGGATTAAAAGGCTATTGCTATGCCCCCTGCATCACGGGGGATTTAGTATATTATGATGTGTTGCTCACAAGAGATTATCTCCGTTCAAACATTACACATGACTATGCTTATTATTATCTTTTATCCCATATGATGTGCAGCTGCAGGTGGATCTTCAACCCTAGCCTATCTCCATCCATTGATTCAACCCACTATAAAAAGTAAACTAGATTGGTCCGGTAAACTAAGGTAAAACGAAGAAACAAAGTCTTGTAGACGTGTCCTTATTTATTTCCTTTTAGCATTGCTTTCCAAGGTTCCATTAAACCTAGGTCTTCTAGGGAAAAAACTATTATACTTCATCCATGAATCCGGATCGAAGGTATCAGTAAGTATCGACATCTGGCCTTCATGGGCTCTGGTCATATAACCCCTTTGGGTAAGTTTGTGACTGCTGGCCTTCTCGGGCATTGGTCATATAACCTCTTTGAGTAAGTTTGTGACTTCTGGCCTTCTTGGGCACTGGTTATATAACCCCCTTGGGTAAGTTTGTGACTTTTGGCCTTCTTGGGCACTGGTCATATAACCCCTTTGGGTAAGTTTGTGACTTCTGGCCTTCTTGGGCACTGGTCATATAAACCTTTTGGGTAAGTTTGTGACTTCTGGCCTTTTCGGGCACTGGTCATATAACTTCTTTGGGTAAGTTCCAATCCGAGTTACATGACTCAAATCTGACATATGTCCCAGATTCGAGTTATCTGACTCAAAATCTGAGTTATATGACTCAAATTTGACATATGTACCAAATCTGAGTTATCTGGCTCAAAATCCGAGTTATATGACTCAAATACGATTTATCTGACTCAAAATACGAGTTATATGACTCAAATCCGAGTTATTTGACTCAAAATCCAAGTTATATGACTCAAATCTGAATTATAGTTGCTGAGTTATAATATAACCTTAAGATATACTAGCAAACTGCCATAAATATGGATATGAGATGTAGATCCGCGATATAGTTTTAAGATATGATATGACTTTATGATGAGCTGGAAAATTTCCATAAACGTGGATCCGAGATATAAGTTTGAGATATGATATGCTGGAAAACTACCATGCGTTGGGATCCGAGATATAGATCAGAGATTGAGTATAATGAGTCTAAGATATGATGGAAAATTTCCATCCAATATACGATATAACCTGGCAAGCCGAGTTAAAATAAAAATCAGAGTTAAAGATAACCTGGCAAGAATTAAATACTAATCCGAGTTAACGATAACCTGGCAAGTTGAGTTAAAATACAAATCCGAGTTAAAGATAACCTGGCAAGCTGAACTAAATACCAATCCGAGTTAAGGATAACCTGGCAAGCTGAGTTAAAATACAAATCCGAGTTAAAGATAACCTGGCAAGCTGAGTTAAATACCAATCCGAGTTAAGGATAACCTGGCAAGTTGATTTAAATACCAATCCGAGTTAAGGATAACATGGCAAACTGAGTTAGATACCAAACCAAGTTAAGGATAACCTGGCAAGCCGAGTTAAAATACAAATCCGAGTTAAAGATAACATGACAAGCTGAGTTAAAATACAAATCCGAGTTAAAGGTAACCTGGTAAGCTGAGTTAAATACTAATCTGAGTTAAGGATAACCTGGCAAGCTGAGTTAAAATACAAATCTGAGTTAAAGATAACCTGGCAAGCTGAGTTAAAATAGAAATCCGAGTTAAAGATAACCTGGCAAGCTGATTTAGATACCAATCCGAGTTAAGAATAACCTCGCAAGATGATTTAAAATACAAATTCAAGTTAAAGATAACTTGGCAAGCTGAGATAAATACCAATCCGAGTTAAGTATAACCTGGAAATCTGAGTTAAAATACAAATTGGAGTTAAAGATAACCTGGCAAGATGAGTTAAAATACAAATCCGAGTTAAAGATAACCTGACAAGCTGAGTTAAATACCAATCCGAGTTAAGGATAACTTGGCAAGATGGCAAGTTGAGTTAAATGCCAATCCGAGTTAAGGATAATCTGGAAAGCTGAGTTAAATACCAATATGAGTTAAGGATAACCTCGCAAGCTATAATAGAGGAGGTACTGTAGTAACATGGCTAAAATACATATAGCAGCTGACATATGAAATGACATAACAGAGGACATATCTTAAGTCAACTTTAAGAAGCAGTTCTATGCATGAGGGTGCCGAGTGAAGATATGACCCAAGTCCCCGAGATACTTTTTCCATCTATATGTGGTTCTATCGATATATTGGTTAGTCCCCGGGTTGAGTTATCTCCTTCCCAGGGTGAAATACTAAGTGATTCAGGGTAATAGCCCTCGAGTGACATTCAACGTTATCTCATGTGCGTGTTGGCAGTTAAGTTATTTGATACTCACTTTATGCTTGGTAACGATGTGGAGTCGCGCTTGTTGAGTCATGCTTGCTGAGTCAGACTTGCTAAGCCAAGCTTGCCAAGTCAGGTTTGCTGAGTCATGCTGGCCGAATCGGGCTTGCTGAGTCATGCTTGCCGAGTCAGGCTTGTTGAGTCACGCTTGCTGAATCAAACTTGCTGAGTCATGATGGCTGAATCAGGCTTGCTGAGTCATTTTTGCCGAGTCAGGCTTGCTAAGTCACACTTGCCAAATCAGACATGCTGAGTCAGGCTTGGTGAATCAGGCTTTCTGAGTCAGGCTTGCTGAGTCGGGCTTGCCGAATCAGGCTTACTGAGTCATGCTTGTCAAGTCGGGCTTGCTGAGTCGGTCTTGCCGAATCAGACTTGCTAAGCCATGCTTGCCGAATCAGACTTGCCGAGTCAGGCTTGCCGAATCAGGCTTGCCAAGTCAGGCTTGCCAAATCATATTTGCTGAGTCAGGCTTGGTGAATCAGACTAGGAGGCTCCTGACGAGGTTTAATCTCGTCAATGCCCATTGTTATGGACTTGGGTTTTGGAGAAGATGGGGATGCTGGAGATCGTGGCACGGTTAACAGACAAGCAACCAGGGGACACGAGATTTACCCAGGTTCAGGCCCCCAGAGGGAAAACCCTACTCCTGCTTGTCTGCTCTTGATTACGGTGGAACCGAAGGTTACAGGGTGCACAGATTCGATCTGGCGTGGATGCGTGTGCGAGAGTATGAGTCGACCGATCTAGGACGTGCCCTCCTGGCCTTTATATAGACTTAGGCAGGTCCCGGGCATAGTCCTAGTCGGTTACAAGTTCTAGGGTTTTACCCCTTTGAATTTCCTATCTCCGCTAGTCTTGCTCTCCAAGGATCCGAAGGCGTCATGGGCCTTGGCCACCCGAAAATCTTCATGGGCCATTGTATATCTGCTGTGGGCCTTCCTTGGGCTGGACCAGGTATACTAAAGTCACGTACCCGTAGGGTATAACCATGTCAGTAGCCCCCGAGTGATCAGTCGAATCGTAGATTCGGCTGAGGACTCTTCCATCCTTCGGGTGCAGCTATATATTAATAGTATATGTGTGCAGGGATTGTTGATGCGTGTGCCTGACTCACCCGACGGATCAGGGTCAGTTAACTGTCTTAGGACGAAATGACACGATCTTCTTCAGGTTTGGGTCCCTCAACCCGGACCTGGAACATATGCTGGCGTAATTCGACTCAGGCCGCGGAGGACTTACAGGAGTGGAATTCCAGTGATTTTAATTGGTGTACCCAACGCGTCCATCGGGATTTTTCACCGTACCTGCTGGTACGGATTTGTACTAGCAGAGCGCAGTCAGGTGCGTTGCCAGGCCATCAGATGATATCTGTAGGTCTTATCTTTGCGTCGCAGACGCAGCATCCGAACATTTATCACCACGGAGGTGTTTCGGGTGGCCTAGGAGATTGTCGCTCACTCGGCCATTTTGTTGGGGCAAAGTTGCCAAAAAAATTGCATGCTCATCCGGAGGATCGCAGTCGAAGATTTCATAGGGTGCGCGACCAGCGCTCCCTATGGGAGTAGCCCCCAAGTGTCTGTTCGAGTCGTAGACTCGAACGGAGACTTTAGTTCAAGCATTGTTTCTGTCGTTAAGTCCGCAGGACTCGAAATTTTTTGGATGCTTAAATCCATCCTCCCTATGGGAGTAGCCCCCGAGTCCGTAGTGGAGTCGTAGACTCGACGTAGAACTCAGAGAAGTAATTTGTCCTCATTTGTCTATCGGGTGCGCGGCCAGCGCTCCTGATAGGAGTAGCCCCCGAGTATTTAGTCGAATCGAAGATTCGAGTGAGTACTCTTAGCTGTGGAGCCGAAGTGGTGCTAGTATAGCTTTTGATGACGTCAGTGCTTACGATTGATGACCTCAAGCGTCTGCTACACCAGAGATGATTTGACTGGACAAAGCGTGGGTCCCACTTGCTAACTTTGAATTGACCGGTCACGCGCGGCGTGGAGATGATTACGGCGTCTCCTCGATTTCCGCGCGTAGTGGACGGCGTGGTAACGACGGTTCGTTGTGATGCTGACACTTGTACGGCCAGATCTACCGTTGGCGTTAGGTCTTCTCGATGGACGGCCAGCGTGCGTAGTCTTCGCTGTTATAATCCTTGGTGAAATCGTGGTTTGTTTTTCACCGCACCAGTTCATCTGTTCACTGCCTCCTTGTTCTTGAGCGATTCTTGCTGCGCGCTGAGCTTTCCTTCCACATTTCCTTCGTTCTTTCTGCGTTGGTATCGCCACCACCGCCGTAGCGCCATGGGGAAAACAAAGAAGTCCTCATCTGCGGTTGGGACCAGCGCCGCTGGTGGCAAGAAGGGCACCGCCGCTGCTCGCGTCACCGATGGTGGCTGGCGGCGATCAGAGAAGCGGGAGAGCGATCTCCGCAAGCTGCACGAGCGGGGCTTGATCCCGGAGGACAGGGAGTCCGTTAAACTCCCCGACAATGAGGTACTCCCCCGTCCCCCATCTGGGTACCGGGTTATGTTTGTCGCCTTCGTTTTGCGTGGGTTTTCGTATCCAGTCCATGACTTCCTTCGTGGACTGCTCTTCTTCTATGGGGTTCAGTTGCATCATCTGTCTCCCAATTCTCTTCTCCATATTGCTTGTTTTATCACTTTTTGCGAGTGCTGGCTTGGCATTGAGCCACACTTTGGCCTCTTCCGGAAGCTCTATTCCGTGAAGAGGCAATCTGGTTCGGATGGTGTGTACCCTATTGGGGGTTTCATCATATCTCTCAGTCCCAATCTGCAATTCTTTTCCTTTTCCATGTCCGAATCTGTCCAGTACTAGCGGAGGCGATGGTTTTACATCCGCGACTCCGTTTTGCCCGGGCAAGATTTTGGTCTTGTTCCCTTTGACCCCTCCCAAAAGATTGAGAAGAAAAGGTCTTGGAAAAACCAAATCTTAGACGGTGAGGTGGCGGAGATAGAGGCCCTGTACCATCGGGTGGAGGATCTCCAACTGATTCCTGAGAAGGAGGTGAACGGTGTGGACATCATCCGGACGTTTCTTGAGCGTCGGGTGCAGCCTCTCCAAGCGAGGGCGCACCCGATGTTTCTTTATTCTGGGCGCCGTGATCCGACGAGGGTTTCGAGTGAGAAAATCTCCGAGGGGGATCTTGACAAGGCTCTTCGCGCGCTGTTGAAGTTCAAGGCCGACGAAGAAATCCCGGGGAAGTCGCTGACTCCTCCCTTTTCTTCGACGTTGGTCGTGCCGAAGGTGTAGATTTGTGCACGTAGTGCTCTCCTTTATTTTTGTCGCCTGTGTATTTGTTTCCTTTGTTTGCTAACAAAGTTCCTTCTGATTTTGTAGAGCTTCAAGGTGCCGGGGATGGTACCACCATTACTCTAAAGGTATCCGAATGCCCCGAATAATGAAGTGGTTGATTCCGTGTCCGAGCTTCCGTCGGCGCGATCTCCGGCGGAGGATGCTGACGAGTCGAGTGAGGACCATACGCGCAAGCGATCACGGAGCTCCAGCGAGTCTTCGGATGCCTCGACTCCTCCGACTCCCAGAAATCCTCTGGGCCTTGAGCGTCATAGTGGTGGCCATGGAGGTTCTTCCTCTCCCCTTCCTGCCATTCCTGTGCGAGCTGTTGCGCCGCACCCGCCAGCAAAGCGGAAGAAGGAAGAAAAGAAGGAGGAGAAGAAGGAAGAGAAGAAAGAGGAGAAGAGGGCCCGAAGGGCTTCTCCTATCTTCGACCTGAGCGCATTGGGCTCGTAAGTTTTCTTGTTGTACCGTTGTCCTTTTCCCTTCATGATTTTTGCACCTGTGTTGATTGGTTCGTATGCAGGCAATCCTCCCACGACTCTAGTGATGGTGCGCGGGAGATGATGGGGGAGTCGAACATTGTGTCACCTCCTCCTCAGACGGTGGCGACTTCGGGTGGCGCCGCTCCAGATCCTCCTGTGCGGGAGGGGCTGGTGGTTGCGCCTCAGAATTTCGCAGGCGGGGCTTCGGGGTCGCCATCGGAGCACATAAGTTTTCTGCTTCATGTCACGGGGGAAGCCCCCAAGTGTCTTCGTGTGCTAATGTTGTTATTACTCCTTTGTGTTGGGCGTAGCCCCCAAGTCCTTTTCTTACTGCTATTTCCTTTTTCTGCAGCCTTTTGTACAGGAGGCCAAGCGGCTTGTGGAGGAACGCCTGGCGCTGGAGGCGAAACTTCGGCAGCTTCAAGGTATCTGTCTGTCTTTTAATACCTTTCTTGTTTATCCTGGTCCTATTCTTTGACACTTGCTTGTCTTAAATGCAGAGGAGCATAACGACTCTCTCCGTGAGGTCGACGCTCTTAAAAAGAGCCTTGGTCAATCGGAGCAGAAAACCGAAGCCGCCGTCGGCGCGAAAGAGCGCCTTGAGCTAGAGCTGACGAAGGCAGCCGAAGCGAAGGAGCGTCTGCAGCAGGAGGCCGCAGATCGTGAGGAGCAGCTGGCCACCGTTGCGGCTGCTCGTGAAAGAGGGGTGGCGGCGAAGCTCATGGCTGCTGCCAAGGCTATTTCGAGTGAGTGCCAATTTTTTCACTTGTTTCTGTTTCTACGAGTCTTCTTTGATGCTGCCTTTCTTCATGATTTTCTTCATTTTTGTCTCAGATGCCGCAGGCATCGAGTTCGACCGCGGTGCTCTGGAGCACGACAGTGCTCTAGATGATGCCACTGTGCGGTCGAAGACCGCTGCGGCACCGTCGTCAACTCCCTTGCCAAGGCGAAAGAGGTCCTTGGTCGCTTCTACCAGGAGCTCTTCCCGAAGGGCGCAGCCCTTGAAGATGTGGATGCCCTGGCAGAGGCTCTGTCAGCCGAAGCGCCTGCGGCGTACACGCGCGAGCAGAAGGGCATCGGCGCGTCCGTCGGGCTGGCGATGGCCTTGGCGGCTGGAGCGGAGCTGGACTTGCCCCAGATCACCTCTTGGATGCCGACGACTGCGGATGGATCCGAGGTAGCCTTCGCTGCCTACTCCGCTCGCTGCAGACGATATGGGCCCAAGCTCATTGACTTGCTGTCTGAGTATGCACTGCAGCAACAGGGCGAGGCCAAAGCTAGGCAGTCTGGCTCCGAGGCGACTCAGTGTCCTGCACCTTAGGCATAGTAGACGTAGGGTAGTGTGTAGTCTACTTTTGTTGTAAATATCTTTTGTAGTACCGTCCTTGTGCCACGTAGTGGCCTTATATATTTAATGAATTCCTCTGAGTTGTGCTCAATCCTTGGCTGAATGTTTGTGTGCCTTCTTTTTTCTGCTGCTATAGGTTCCTTCGGGTGCTGACCCAGCTGACACTTCATCTGCAAAGCCCGTGCGACCATTGTTGGATGATTCCTCGCAGCTCGCTTTCCTTCGAGATCGCGTGCGCAGTTTGGAGAGGGAATTGCTCGGGTTGCATGGCCGCGCCGATGTTTGGAAGTCCAAGGCGGATCGTGGTGCAGCCAGAGAGGAGTACTTGATGGCGGAGCTCGGTCGGCTATCCGATCAGCTGCAATGTAAGCTGATCCTTGTTTCGGGTTGTAGCTTAGTTCTTCGGGTGAGCCTGCTGGCCTTATTCTTGTCTTGTGCGATTGTCGCAGGTGCGAATCTTGCTCCGAGGGAAGAAAAAGAGCGTGTCGCTGTTCGGGTCGATTGCTTGACTCAGCAGGACATGGAGGCCGGCGGCTTCTTCTGGATGGATCGCGATCGCGCCGTGGTTCTGGCGACGGTGCAGGATCGTGTCTATCAAGTTTCGCGGGTGCTCCGCCAGGTGCAGACATCACTTTCCTCGGTGCTGCACATCATGTTTCCTTTGGATGCCGTGCCGACGACCCTTGCTGGTCTTCTGTCGAAATTTCGTAGTGCCAGCAATGTCAAGGAGCTGGTGCGGCAGCAGCTCATCGCAGGAGTGAAGGCTGCTTTGTCTCTTGTGAGGGTGCACCGCCCGGACGTAGATTTGGCTGTTGTGGCAGCTGGGCCGCCTCTTCGACCGGATGGTGGCGAGTGGAACATGCGTCCGCATTACGCGGCTGTAAGGCAGTATGCCGAACAGATTGTAGATTTGTTTGAGCAGCGTGCTCAGGTTATTCTTCAGAATAGGTAGGACCTGAAAATAAATAGATAGATGTAAAATTTGTATATTTCGGCTGGGCGTGCTTGTGCCCTTTGTTGTAAGGTTTTCTTGTTTGTGAGCACGCAGTGCTCTGATTGAGTACGTGTCCTTTTCGTTTGCCTGACATGGTCAGCTACTCAGGTGTACACGTTTGGTCCTCAGTCGATGAAATCGTGAGGTGGGGGAGCCCCCGAGTGCGTTTGTAGCATGTAGTAAAGTTGCAGAAAAAGAGTCAACCGAAGTTTGAGACACTTAGCTTTACTTATATCGTAATGGAGGAGGTACATGGTTCGGCTGAGTAGCCTTGGCTGAAAGCCTTATTGAAAGTAAAAAGGGGGGTAGGTTGCTACGGGTAGAATCATCGCAGGTGCGAGATGTTCCATGGGTTGGAGTATGCGACTCCAGACTCCACGTGTTTGAGGCGATAGGCGCCACCTTGGATGACTTCGGTGATGATGTAGGGTCCTTCCCATGGTGACTCGAATTTGTTCGGTCGTTTTTGCTTGAGTCGTAAGACGAGGTCTCCTTCGACGAAGGACCTTTGGGCGCAGCCAGCGGCTGTGATAGTTGCGGAGACTCTGCTGGTACACCGCTGATCGAGCTGCTGCTATATCCCGCGCTTCATCGAGTGTGTCGACGGCGTCTTCGAGTGCAGCCGTGGATTCGGCTTCGCTGTAAGCGACGACTCGTGGAGCCTGGTGGCGCACTTCGGCTGGTAGCACGGCCTCAGCTCCGTGCACCATGAAGAACAGTGTGTAGCCGGTGGAGCTGTTTGGCGTAGTCCGTAAGCTCCACAGGACGGACGGTAACTCTTTCGTCCAGTTTCCAGCTTTTAGCTCCAGTGAGCTCATGAGGCGCTTCTTGATGCCGGCGCCGATGAGGCCGTTGGCCTTTTCCACTTGCCCGTTTGTTTGCGGGTGTGCCACTGAGGCATACGTGATGTTGATCCCGAGGCCTTCGCAGAAGTCCTGGAATTCTTCGGAGATGAAGTTCGATCCGTTGTCGGTGATGATGTTGTGCGGTACGCCGAACCTGTAGACAATGGATTCGAAGAATTTGACGGCGGTTTTGCCCTTCTGGTTGGTGACTGGCATGGCCTCTATCCACTTGGTGAATTTGTCGACTGCGACCAGGAGGAAGACGTGTCCCCCTTTCGAGGATTTTGGCAGTTTTCCGATCATGTCGAGGCCCCATTGAGCAAAAGGCCAAGCTATGGGTATGGGTCTAAGTTCGGACCCAGGTGCGTGCGGTTTGTCGGCGAACCGTTGGCACCCGTTGCATCTTTGGACGATGTCCTTCACGTCGCTCATGGCCGTTGGCCAGTAGAATCCTGCTCGCAGAGCTTTGGCGACAAGGGAGCGGCTGCCTGCGTGGTGGCCGCAGATGCCCTCGTGAATGTCTTGGAGTATGGCTTTGCCGTTGTCGATGGTGACGCACCGTTGTAGTACACCCGTGATGCTGCGTTTGTACAGTTCGCCGTTGATGATGTTGAAGGCTTTTGACCGACGAGATATGCGCCGGGCATCTGTCGGGCTGTCGGGCAATTCTCCGTTTGTCAGGAACTGGAGGTATGGGCGTGTCCAGGTTTCTTCGACTGCCATGACCTGCATCAGGCTGACCATAGCGACCTCTGTGTCCAGTTTCTCAGGTCCTTCTTGTCCTTCGGGTAGCGTAGCCCCCGAGTGTTCTTCTTCTTCGGGTGATCCTTTAGGGAATTTCCGCTTGATGGTTGGCACGCAGATTTGTTCGAGGAACACACCTGGTGGCACCTTTGCGCAAGTGGAGCCGATGTTTGCGAGTCTATCGGCTTCCTCGTTGCTTTCTCTTCCAACGTGCCGAAGTTCGCAGTCGTCGAATTCTCCTTCGAGTGCGTTGTATAGCGCGCGGTACGCGATCATGTTTTCGGCGTGTGCGTCACACTCATTCATCGTCTGTTGGACGACGAGGTTGGAGTCACCGTAGATGACCAGGCGCGTTGCGCCGCATATTTTTGCCATCCTCATGCCATGGATGAGGGCTTCGTATTCGGAATCGTTGTTGGAGGCTCTGAATTTCATCCGAAGAACGTACTTCATCTTGTCACCTTGCGGGGAGGTCAGTATGACCCCTGCCCCTGCTCCGGCTTCGCGCTTCGAGCCGTCGAAATGCATTGTCCAAGACTGCGACATGTCTAGGGTATCTGGCAGCTGCAGCTCCATCCAATGTACCAGGAAGTCCGGGAGGACTTGAGATTTGATTGCGTGTCGCTTCTCGTAGACGATGTCCAAGGGTGATAGTTCGATGCCCCACAGGGCAACCCGTCCTGTTGCCTCTGGATTATTCAGGATGCTGTTCAGGGGTGCCTCGTTGACGACCATCACTTGGTGCTCCTGGAAGTAATGGCTCAACCGTCGAGCCGTCATGAACACGCCGTAGGCTAGCTTCTGGTAGTGAGGGTACCTCTGCTTTGTTGGTGTCAGTACCTCGCTGAGGTAGTAAATTGGGCGCTGGACCCCATGGGTCTTGCCTTCTTCGGGTCGTTCGACCACGAGTACGGTGCTGACCACCTGGTGTGTGGCTTCTATGTACAACGGCAGGGGTTCACGCTCCTTTGCCGTGACCAAAACGGGCGAGATGGAGAGGAGCCGCTTGAGGCTTTCGAATGCGTCGTTGGCTTCTGGTGTCCACTCGAACTTATCTGCTTTACGCAGCAGCTGGTAGAATGGTAGGGCCTTCTCGCCCATACGGCTGATGAACCTGCTTAGTGCCTCTACTCATCCTGCGAGCTGCTGGACGCCCTTGAGGTTTTTCGGCTTCTCCATTGTCATGATGGCTCTGATTTTCTTCGGGTTCGCCTCAATCCCTCGTTGAGAGATGAAGTACCCGAGCAGCTGACCCGAGGGGAGGCCGAAGGCGCACTTTTCTGGGTTGAGCTTGATCCTGTAGCGATCAAGGTTGTCGAACGCCTCACGGAGATCGTCGATAAGTGTCCTTGCCTCCTTGGTTTTTATTACTATGTCGTCGACATAGACTTGGACGTTGCGACCGATCTGGTCCTGAAGGCAGGCCTGCATGCATCGCTGATACGTGGCACCCGCGTTCTTTAGCCCGAAGGGCATTGTGTTGTAGCAGAATACTCTGAACGGTGTGATGAACGCTGTTTTCTCTTGATCTTCGACCTTGAGTCGAATCTGGTTATAGCCTGAGTAGGCGTCGAGGAAGGAGAGTTTCTCACAACCTGCAGTCGAATCGATGATCTGATCGATCCGAGGAAGAGGGAAGTGGTCCTTTGGGTAGTGTTTGTTTAGTGACGTGAAGTCTACGCACATCCGCAGGATGTCCGTGTCCTTCTTCGGGACCATCACCGTGTTTGCCAGCCACTCGCTTTCCTTGATTTCCCGGATGAAGTCTGCTGCGAGTAATCTGTTGATTTCCTTGCCAATAGCTTCGGCCCGTGGCTCCGACAGTCTTCGGATGGACTGCTTGACTGGCTTGGTGTCTGGAAAGACGTTGAGTGCGTGCTCGGCGAATTCCCTGGGAACTCCTGGCATGTCCGCAGGACACCAGGCGAAGATTTCCCAGTGCTCACGAAGGAATTCGACGAGCGCGCCTTCCTATGCGGCGCTGAGGTCATTGGCGATCAACGCCGTTTTGGAGGCATCCGTCGGATGGACCTGCACTTTCTTGGTGTTGACGGTGGAGTCGAAGGAAATGTCAGGTGCGTTCTGCCTTGTGACTGGGGGTAGCCCATTGTCCGTCACCTCGCGGAGCCTTACAAGCTCGTCTTGCATGCCGAAAGACTGGGAGATTTTGTTGAAATCCCTGTCGCATTGGTCCGATCGGGTGAAGCTCCCGTGGATTGTGATGACGCCCCTTGGTCCTGGCATCTTGAGTAGTAGGTATGCGTAGTGTGGGACGGCCAGGAACCTTGCGAATGCTACACGCCCCAGGATGGCGTGGTATTGCGACGGCCAGTCCACCACTTCGAATTCTAGGAGCTCCTGCCGAAAGTTTTCCGGCTTCCCGAAGATGACGTCGAGCCCTATTTTGCCCAGGGGGAATATGCCCTTCCCTGGGACAATGCCGTGGAACGTTGTGTCTGATTGTTCCAGGCTGCATTGCGGGATCCGCATAGCCGCTAGAGTGCTTGCGAACATTAGGTTGATGCTGCTGTCGCCGTCCATGAAGACGCGACTCATCTTGAAGCCTCCGATCTGCGCCTCCAGCACCAGGGCCGCATGACCTGGGCGAGGGATCTGGCAAGGGTGATCCGCGTGAGTGAATGTGATGCAGGACTCCGATCCGCTGAGGTACTCAGGGATTGCGGGCGGAGTTGCCACGGCCAAGTTGATTTGTCGGGTGATTTTCTTCTGCACCCTGTTTGTGGGGCGTCCCTTCTGGATCATATTTAGTGCTCCCTTTGGTGGGGGGTATCCGACCCCTGCATTGTTTTGCGCTGGTGCGACTGGTTGATTTGGGCCTCCAATAGGCAGCGGTGGAGGAGCTCCGTGTGCTATTTCCCCTGGCGTAGGTGCGTTTCCGAACGCAGGAATTGGAGCTTGTTGCCTCATCTGCACCATGCCTTCGCTGAGTTTCTGGAACTCGCGGCAGTCCTTGAGCATGTGGCTGGCTTTCTTTTTGCCATCCTGTTTGTCGATGTAGAAGTGGATGGTGCATGGACCCGAAAGTTTGTCGAATGCTGAGGGTCCGTTGTCGCGGTCGCGGCGTTGCCACGACTGTGTTGGTCGTCCGTTGTCGCGGAAGTTTCCGCCGCGGTATCCTCCGCTGTTGCGGCTGTTGTCGTTACGGCGGTCGGCGTAGCCGGCCGCGACCATGTCGGGTCCATCGCGGTCCTCGTAAACGCGCGATCTCCTCTTGCTGCGGCGTTCACGTCTTCGGCCGTAGTCGTCCTCTTCATCTGATTGCGGTCGCTGGATGCAATCTTCGCCGTCTGCCCAACTGTTGGCGATTTCCATGAGGTGGTCGAGTGTCTTGGGCTTTACACGCCCAAGTTCCTCCTTGAAGTCTTGGCGCTTGACGCCGTCCCTGAAGGCGTCGATGGCCCTCTCTTCGGAGATGTGTGCTGCGGAGTTCTTGGTTGTAGACCAGCGTAGTATGTACGAGCGAATAAATTCACCCGTTCTCTGAGTGCAGGTTCGCAATTCTTCGATTGAGGCGGGCCTCTTGCTGGTGCCTTTGAAATTTCGGATGAAACTGTAAGCAAGCTCCTCCCAGCTTCAGATGGATCCTGATGATAGGCTGCTGAGCCAGACTCGCACCGCGCCTGTCAGCTGCAGCTGAAGGCATTGCATGGCGGTTTCTTTGTTGCCTCCATGAAGCTTGACGGATGACAGATGGTCACTGAGCCAGGATTTTGGATCTTGCGTGCCGTTGAACTTCGGAGTATCCGAAGGAAGCTTGAAGTTGCGTGGCATCTGTGTTCGCCGAACAGATCTGCTGAAGCATCGGGCCTCGCAGAGTTCTCCTTCGTCTTCATCCATCTCAGATTCAGACGAGCATGCGTGTTTGGCGCGTGCTTTGTCGATCTTGCGCTGTGTAAGCTTGTCTCTGGCGTCGTAGTCGCGTTTGTGGCGGTGTGAGCTCTTCTTCCTTCGAGGAAGATCGTGCATCTCTTCCTCTTCGGATGAGGGTGTGGGGCTCCGGTCGCGCCTGGCCGGAGCTTTCTTCTTCGGCTCCGCAGAAGCGTCTTCGTGGAGCGCAGCTCCGATTAGTACTAGTCCGGTGAGTGCGGACCTATGCATGGCCCTTTTCGGGCCCCCCTCCGGTGGTGGGTGAGCCGTGAGATACGCAGTGGCTGCCATGATCGCAGCTTGTGGCGTCTTCGGGATGATGTTGCCGTCGGCATCCATATCCATGAACGATGTGTGGAGAGTTTGGGTCACGTCACGTCGTTCCTTGGTGTGGCATCCCGCAAAATCACTACTAGAAAATCGCGTTGTTTTTGTGCATTGCATCATCATGACCGCATGCTCATGTCATCATGCCACATTGCATTTGAGCATCGTCATCATCTTGCATTTGCTTGCATAAAACTATTTTTGAAAAGCCTGGTTTTGTTTTCTAAACGCCCCGTCTTTTATTCAAACACGCAAAACCCGGGTCCCCGGATTATTTTGTTTTGTTGTTATCGGGTTGTAAAGGCCCCGTGTTAAACAATTAAAATGTTAAATTATTTTAGTGGGGGCAGTCGAACGGGCCGACCCGACCCGAACGACCACCCCCAGAACCAAAAACGGTCCACCTAATCAGCCCCCTCTAAATCCTACAGCTACCAACCTATCTACCCACACACCCCCTCCACCTCACCCCCTCCTATCACGAGATGCCACCTCACCTTTTTCCCTTCCCCACCCAACCAGCATCTGCCACCTAACCAGCCCTCTTCCCTCCCCCTCTCTCTCTCCCTGGGACCCACCTGCCAGCCCACACCCCAGCCCACACACACACCACACACGCACGCAGCCGGCCACAGCCCTCCCTCCTCCCACGTGACCCCCCTGGCCACCTGGCCCCACCCCGGTCGATCCCTCCTCCCACGCTCCCTTCCTCCCCCACGACGCTCCACCCCGCACCTGCCTCTCCCCAACCCCGCCCCTCATCTTCTTCCCCGAGGCCACCGCTCTCCCCCCTCTTCCCCCTCCGTCCGGCCACCCTCCTCCCCGCACCCTCCGCGCTCACCCAGCCTCCGTTTTTCCCCTCCGGCCGGCGCGCGCCGCCTCCGGCCACCCCCGCCTCGCTAGTCCCGCCCCGCGCCTCCTTCCTCTCTCTCAGGCAGAGCCTCGCCTCCGCCTCTCCTCTCTGCGTCCGGCGCCTCGCCCTGCAGGCCCGCTTCCCCGCGCCGCCTTGGCCGCTCGTCGCCGCCAAGCTCCGCCCCGGCCGCCGTTCCCGCCGCCGCACCTGGCCGGCCTCGCCCCTCCTCGCGCGGCGTTCGGCGTCCCCGCGTCCGCCCCTGTTGGCCGCCGTCTGCGCGGGAGCGCCGCCGCCTGTCGCTACTCCTCGGCCACCACCGCTCGCCCGCCTTCTCCCTCCTCCCGGCCACGACCGCCGTCGCCCGGTCCTCCTCCGCCCCGAGCTCTGCTCCTCCGGCGCCGCTGCCTGCGCGGTTCCCCTAGCGCCGCCCGTCGGGTTCCCTCCGCCGCCAGAGCCCGAGCACCTCCGCCGCCGACCTCCTCTGCAGCCGCCCCGCGCGCCCGCGTCCGTCGCCCCTGCACCGCCCGCGTGTGCATCCTCTGCGCCGCCACCGTGGTGCTGTCCCCGAGCTCGCCGTGCCCATCTCGTCGGACTCACGCCGTCGCCTGCGCCTCGTCCGTGTGTCACCAGCACCTGCCGGCCTCGACGACACCTGCCTCGCCCCATCTTTGCTGCTAGTCTGACGCGAGGACCATGTTCTGTACTCTGGATGTTTGCCCAGCGTGTATGTGGCTTTGATATAATGGAAGTATAACTGCCCTATGGTAGTAACCGTGTCTGCCTAGTGCTAAGGTCCTGGTGTACATCACGTCGACAAGATCGCCACCGACAATGGAACCGCGACACTCCAAGCTCTCCGTCCCGGCGTCCGAAGACCGTGAAGCGTCGAGACCCCCTTCACGGATACGAGACCCCGAAGAACCGCGCAAGACCACGGGCGCGAGCCTCCAAGACCGTACCGAGCCGAAGGTGTCCGGATAATCCCCGACAAGAACTCCATCACGGAACATCAAGTACTCCGACAGGGAACCCTGAAGACCTCGGTGACGAGCCCCAAGTTCGCCTCCGATAATCAAGATGGTACCCCAAGATCTCCATCGTATGTGTCGAGCCCAACACCAAAGCGATGACAAGATCTGCCGATGACCGAGAACCCTGACGCCAAGATCGCTACCGGAACGACAAGCACTTCGCCGTCGCACGCCAAGTCCTTCATCCCGAACGACATGACCGTCGACATGACCCGAAGACCTCGGAACGCCAAGTTCTACCCCGTTATCTGAGAACAACCCCGGAGTCCGAGAACGTTTCCGTCGAACCCTGAACCCTGAGATCGACCCCGAACCCCCGGAACCAAGGACGTCGAACCCTAATGTGTGACCCCTTTCTCGAACCCTATTTTTATAAATGCTAAATATAAAACCTGTTGTATATTAATCATTCATCTCGCATGCATATCTTTGGTTTGGGGGCCTTATGCCGATTCACCTAATAATTAAATATGGGGCCCATATGCGGACAAATCTAGCCTTATATTGGCCTCATTTAAATTGTGTAGCGAACCGGTAACTCATCTTGCCTTGTTAAAACAACATTTAATTTGCGGGGTATCTAAATAACTTGAACCATTTAATTAATTGTCGGGACCCCGGTTCCACTTAATAATGACCTAATTGCATTGCACCTTCACATGCCATGCATCATACATGCATCACGCCCGATCTTCTGCCGTAATCTTAAATATTGCATCCGGTGTTTATTCTAGTGTTTTTCTTCTTCGCGGATAAGGCCGTTGAGTTGATGTGAGCTTCGCCCCGATCTTCGGTTGAACCTTCGACAATGTTTTCAGGCGAGCACCTCCCCCTTTTCTACCTATCTTACTTTTATAGTATTTATTCCCTCCTGTTGATCTATTGCTATCTGTGTTGCGTTGCTCTAGTTTTCGTACCCGTGATATTCCCTTGCATCCCTATATTGCCATGGCCACCTCCTATTACCTGTTGTTTGGTAGATAGTTGGACTTGCGCGTCGTAGTCGCTTGCTCAAGTGCTGTTGCGTGTCGCCATGTACCACAGTTGTTGGAGTATTGCCACATGTTTGATGTTGGAGATGATCTCGGCTTTATTTATCGTTCACTTTAATTCCTATTTAACAACTAAAATTGAAGTAAGTAAGCAGAGGCATCGGTGGGTGATAGATAATATTTGGTTTCTGACCGCCCACTTGTGTCCCGTAGGACCCCGAGTACTTGATACCTGTTCCTTGAATATTCGCGCTATCCACATATGGGGTATTATGGGCCCCCCTTAGCCAGAGCTTGATTCAGTCTTATTTCTTGGGGCCACAAACTAGTTTGAGGTTTTATTTACGATCCTGTACCTATGCCATGCTTTACTGCTTTATTTACGATTGTGCGAGGAGCACACTGTACTGTTTAGGATCGGGACACGATTCCGCGGTGTCGACAAGCTCAGTTTTGGGTTCCCAGTCGTTCACAGCCGTCCACTCAAACCTCGGGTCCGTCTCGGAGCTAGCTTACTTCGTTGCGGGTGTACTCCAAGGGGTGGCCCCCTGAAATATTTCTGAATCCTGTGATTGCTTTGTCGTGAAAGCCTCGTTGGGTTTTGATTTGGTTTTCCCGAGGTCGATCGTGTGTGTGTTGCTATTTGTGCACCCCGGCCGGGTTAAAACTTTCTGAAAGCCGTGTCCGCGGTTATGGACGACTTGGAGCACAGTATCTCGATCATAGACAACTATAACTAAAGTAGTGCTATAAATTTGACTTTATAATGACTAGTAATCAGCTTCACTATAATGGAATGGCTAAATAAAACTGCCAACAATTGCTTGCTTGGAGTGTCGCTTGCGACCATTGTACCTGACTAGTAAGTATTGCAACTACAACGGAATGGCTGAATAAAAGTACCAACAACTGCTGGGTTTTGGGTTATCTCATGCTAATTGTATCTGATTAGTAAGTGCTGCAACTACAACGGAATTATTAACTAAAAGTGCCCACTGCTTATTTTATCAGGATGATTATCTATACCTGACTAGTAATTGCTGCAACGATAACTGAATAAATAAAACTGCCAACGGTGTGGGTTCCTCGGTTGACTTCCTCGATTGGTCTCGAGGGGGAAACGCCAGGATGGGTTTTGTTCGATGGTAGCATCAGGTTGGTTCCGGATAGGTCATTCTTATCCCTCTCTGATAACCGCCAGTTGTATCGAGTCTCTATAGGTTGATTAGTGCATGCTGCCGCTGCCGCTCAGTCCACCATACCTATGTAGGCGAGGACCGCCGAATTCTAGTCTCGCCGTGTACTGGCCTCAGTACTGACGCTCCTCTTTTTCCTTTGCCCTTTGTCTGCACCCCTTTTGTTTGAGCAGGTTTTGAGATCGACGTCGTTAGCAGGGTTACCCTTCCGGCTTGGCCTGGGCAGGGTTATGGACGCCATTGGTTATTCTTCAGGGCTCTTAGCCCCATTTGCATCTTGTCCGTAGTCGGACGCCCTATCATTTTCAAGGTGATTTGGATCTTTGTATATTATATCTGTATTCTTGACTCTTTTGAGTCGCTGTTATATATATCTGTTCTGTGGGTCCCATCGAGGACTGTTGTGTAATGTTATTACTTCGTTTTCCACCCGCACGAAAGTGCCTGGTGGGCACCTTTGAATCGTTTCTATGCGGGTTTGGCGGGCTTCGCTAAAACTTGCATAGGTCCGATTCTGAGGGTGTTACAGAGTGGTATCAGAGCTCAGCAGTTGCGATACCCCACAAGTCCAGCCTGTAGGATAACCTAGCTAACGGCCGAAGTAGAGTGTCAAAACTATTTTGAAAATCGGTTGGATACTTCTGAATAGGTCTGATTTTACTCCTTACCCCTCTGCTATTCTCCTCTTATCTCTACGCGTTTTGAATCCGCTCTCTTCTCTTTCTTCGAGTCCAGGAATTCTCGTGGTTGGGTTTCCGTCGTACCTTCAGGGTTTCGCTTCCTCCTCTGATAACGGTGATCTACCATCCGGTGTTCCTGCTGTCTGAGTGATCCTTTATCTGTGGTACCATTCTTTGTTCCTTGTTTGTGCCTTCCGGTGTTTTCCGACGCGACGACATCCTCTATGCCAGATCCGATGCAGAGTCTGCATCACTCCTCTGCTTCCGAACCTCGCTTGTCGAGATCTTCAGTCTAATTCCGAGAGTTGATTGCATAATTCGCCTATTCGTGTGCAGAGTAATGGTTTGGGTGCGCGATGGACTGATCACCATCCGACTACTCTTAACATTCGCTCTTGTACATCGAATCAGTGGATCCAGCAATTTTACTCTGTCCACGGAAGCTAGAGGTGGCTTTATTTGTTGATGCCTCTACCTTCGACCTTTTGTTTCCGGAGTGTTCTCTCGGCGATCACGAGCAACGACCTCTTGTTAGTGGTGTCGAGAGGATCTACACGAAGCGAGAAGACGCAGATCGCCGACCTTCCTTCCGGTACCATGAGGCGGATCTCGAGGGCGAGATCCATTGTTAGTGGTGTCGAATTGTGGCATCCCGCAAAATCACTACTAGAAAATCGCGTTGTTTTTGTGCATTGCATCATCATGACCGCATGCTCATGTCATCATGCCACATTGCATTTGAGCATCGTCATCATCTTGCATTTGCTTGCATAAAACTATTTTTGAAAAGCCTGGTTTTGTTTTCTAAACGCCCCGTCTTTTATTCAAACACGCAAAACCCGGGTCCCCGGATTATTTTGTTTTGTTGCTATCGGGTTGTAAAGGCCCCGTGTTAAACAATTAAAATGTTAAATTATTTTAGTGGGGGCAGTCGAACGGGCCGACCCGACCCGAACGACCACCCCCAGAACCAAAAACGGTCCACCTAATCAGCCCCCTCTAAATCCTACAGCTACCAACCTATCTACCCACACACCCCCTCCTATCACGAGATGCCACCTCACCTTTTTCCCTTCCCCACCCAACCAGCATCTGCCACCTAACCAGCCCTCTTCCCTCCCCCTCTCTCTCTCCCTGGGACCCACCTGCCAGCCCACACCCCAGCCCACACACACACCACACACGCACGCAGCCGGCCACAGCCCTCCCTCCTCCCACGTGACCCCCCTGGCCACCTGGCCCTACCCCGGTCGGTCCCTCCTCCCACGCTCCCTTCCTCCCCCACGACGCTCCACCCCGCACCTGCCTCTCCCCAACCCCGCCCCTCATCTTCTTCCCCGAGGCCACCGCTCTCCCCCCTCTTCCCCCTCCGTCCGGCCACCCTCCTTCCCGCACCCTCCGCGCTCACCCCGCCTCCGTTTTTCCCCTCCGGCCGGCGCGCGCCGCCTCCGGCCACCCCCGCCTCGCCAGTCCCGCCCCGCGCCTCCTTCCTCTCTCTCAGGCAGAGCCTCGCCTCCGCCTCTCCTCTCTGCGTCCGGCGCCTCGCCCTGCAGGCCCGCTTCCCCGCGCCGCCTTGTCCGCTCGTCGCCGCCAAGCTCCGCCCCGGCCGCCGTTCCCGCCGCCGCACCTGGCCGGCCTCGCCCCTCCTCGCGCGGCGTCCGGCGTCCCCGCGTCCGCCCCCGTTGGCCGCCGTCTGCGCGGGAGCGCCGCCCAGGCGCCATGGCGCCGCCGCCCGTCGCCGCTCCTCGGCCACCACCGCTCGCCCGCCTTCTCCCTCCTCCCGGCCGCGACCGCCGTCGCCCGGTCCTCCTCCGCCCCGAGCTCTGCTCCTCCGGCGCCGCTGCCTGCGCGGTTCCCCTAGCGCCGCCCGTCGGGTTCCCTCCGCCGCCAGAGCCCGAGCACCTCCGCCGCCGACCTCCTCTGCAGCCGCCCCGCGCGCCCGCGTCCGTCTCCCCTGCACCACCCGCGTGTGCATCCTCTGCGCCGCCACCGTGGTGCTGTCCCCGAGCTCGCCGTGCCCATCTCGTCGGGCTCACGCCGTCGCCTGCGCCTTGTCCGTGTGTCACCAGCACCTGCCGGCCTCGACGACACCTGCCTCGCCCCATCTTTGCTGCTAGTCTGACGCGAGGACCATGTTCTGTACTCTGGATGTTTGCCCAGCGTGTATGTGGCTTTGATATAATGGAAGTATAAATGCCCTATGGTAGTAACCGTGTCTGCCTAGTGCTAAGGTCCTGGTGTACATCACGTCGACAAGATCGCCACCGACAATGGAACCGCGACACTCCAAGCTCTCCGTCCCGGCGTCCGAAGACCGTGAAGCGTCGAGACCCCCTTCACGGATACGAGACCCCGAAGAACCGCGCAAGACCACGGGCGCGAGCCTCCAAGGCCGTACCGAGCCGAAGGTGTCCGGATAATCCCCGACAAGAACTCCATCACGGAACATCAAGTACTCCGACAGGGAACCCTGAAGACCTCGGTGACGAGCCCCAAGTTCGCCTCCGATAATCAAGATGGTACCCCAAGATCTCCATCGTATGTGTCGAGCCCAACACCAAAGCGATGACAAGATCTGCCGATGACCGAGAACCCTGACGCCAAGATCGCTACCGGAACGACAAGCACTTCGCCGTCGCACGCCAAGTCCTTCATCCCGAACGACATGACCGTCGACATGACCCGAAGACCTCGGAACGCCAAGTTCTACCCCGTTATCTGAGAACAACCCCGGAGTCCGAGAACGTTTCCGTCGAACCCTGAACCCTGAGATCGACCCCGAACCCCCGGAACCAAGGACGTCGAACCCTAATGTGTGACCCCTTTCTCGAACCCTATTTTTATAAATGCTAAATATAAAACCTGTTGTATATTAATCATTCATCTCGCATGCATATCTTTGGTTTGGGGGCCTTATGCCGATTCACCTAATAATTAAATATGGGGCCCATATGCGGACAAATCTAGCCTTATATTGGCCTCATTTAAATTGTGTAGCGAACCGGTAACTCATCTTGCCTTGTTAAAACAACATTTAATTTGCGGGGTATCTAAATAACTTGAACCATTTAATTAATTGTCGGGACCCCGGTTCCACTTAATAATGACCTAATTGCATTGCACCTTCACATGCCATGCATCATACATGCATCACGCCCGATCTTCTGCCGTAATCTTAAATATTGCATCCGGTGTTTATTCTAGTGTTTTGCTTCTTCGCGGATAAGGCCGTTGAGTTGATGTGAGCTTCGCCCCGATCTTCGGTTGAACCTTCGACAATGTTTTCAGGCGAGCACCTCCCCCTTTTCTACCTATCTTACTTTTATAGTATTTATTCCCTCCTGTTGATCTATTGCTATCTGTGTTGCGTTGCTCTAGTTTTCGTACCCGTGATATTCCCTTGCATCCCTATATTGCCATGGCCACCTCCTATTACCTGTTGTTTGGTAGATAGTTGGACTTGCGCGTCGTAGTCGCTTGCTCAAGTGCTGTTGCGTGTCGCCATGTACCACAGTTGTTGGAGTATTGCCACATGTTTGATGTTGGAGATGATCTCGGCTTTATTTATCGTTCACTTTAATTCCTATTTAACAACTAAAATTGAAGTAAGTAAGCAGAGGCATCGGTGGGTGATAGATAATATTTGGTTTACGACCGCCCACTTGTGTCCCGTAGGACCCCGAGTACTTGATACCTGTTCCTTGAATATTCGCGCTATCCACATACGGGGTATTATGGGCCCCCCTTAGCCAGAGCTTGATTCAGTCTTATTTCATGGGGCCACAAACTAGTTTGAGGTTTTATTTACGATCCTATACCTATGCCATGCTTTACTGCTTTATTTACGATTGTGCGAGGAGCACACTGTACTGTTTAGGATCGGGACACGATTCCGCGGTGTCGACAAGCTCAGTTTTGGGTTCCCAGTCGTTCACAGCCGTCCACCCAAACCTCGGGTCCGTCTCGGAGCTAGCTTACTTCGTTGCGGGTGTACTCCAAGGGGTGGCCCCCTGAAATATTTCTGAATCCTGTGATTGCTTTGTCGTGAAAGCCTCGTTGGGTTTTGATTTGGTTTTTCCGAGGTCGATCGTGTGTGTGTTGCTATTTGTGCACCCCGGCCGGGTTAAAACTTTCTGAAAGCCGTGTCCGCGGTTATGGACGACTTGGAGCACAGTATCTCGATCATAGACAACTATAACTAAAGTAGTGCTATAAATTTGACTTTATAATGACTAGTAATCAGCTTCACTATAATGGAATGGCTAAATAAAACTGCCAACAATTGCTTGCTTGGAGTGTCGCTTGCGACCATTGTACCTGACTAGTAAGTATTGCAACTACAACGGAATGGCTGAATAAAAGTACCAACAACTGCTGGGTTTTGGGTTATCTCATGCTAATTGTATCTGATTAGTAAGTGCTGCAACTACAACAGAATTATTAACTAAAAGTGCCCACTGCTTATTTTATCAGGATGATTATCTATACCTGACTAGTAATTGCTGCAACGATAACTGAATAAATAAAACTGCCAACGGTGTGGGTTCCTCGGTTGACTTCCTCGATTGGTCTCGAGGGGGAAACGCCAGGATGGGTTTTGTTCAATGGTAGCATCAGGTTGGTTCCGGATAGGTCATTCTTATCCCTCTCTGATAACCGCCAGTTGTATCGAGTCTCTATAGGTTGATTAGTGCATGCTGCCGCTGCCGCTCAGTCCACCATACCTATGTAGGCGAGGACCGCCGAATTCTAGTCTCGCCGTGTACTGGCCTCAGTACTGACGCTCCTCTTTTTCCTTTGCCCTTTGTCGGCACCCCTTTTGTTTGAGCAGGTTTTGAGATCGACGTTGTTAGCAGGGTTACCCTTCCGGCTTGGCCTGGGCAGGGTTATGGACGCCATTGGTTATTCTCCAGGGCTCTTAGCCCCATTTGCATCTTGTCCGTAGTCGGACGCCCTATCATTTTCAAGGTGATTTGGATCTTTGTATATTATATATGTATTCTTGACTCTTTTGAGTCGTTGTTATATATATCTGTTCTGTGGGTCCCATCGAGGACTGTTGTGTAATGTTATTACTTCGTTTTCCACCCGCACGAAAGTGCCTGGTGGGCACCTTTGAATCGTTTCTATGCGGGTTTGGCGGGCTTCGCTAAAACTTGCATAGGTCCGATTCTGAGGGTGTTACACTTGGGATCCATGTTTTCCACCCATGAGCGGTGCTTGTTTCCCTGGTTTCCGTTTGTGCTAGAGCCGGGTGCCATGGAGGAGAGCGCAGCTCGTCGCGCGCTGGACTCGGAGGCTGCTTGCTTGCGCTTGTCTAGCGTCTCCTGCATCTTGACTTGTTTCTTGTGTTCCTCGATGAGGAGGTAGTGGTATGCCATCAGTAGGTCACGTGAGGCGTCTGCAGGTAAGACGATGTCGCCTGCGACTGCACGGCGCGCCTGGACCCATCCTTCTTTGCTAAGTTGGATGACGTGGCCGTTGTTTTCCCTGTTGGGTGGGGGGGACTGGCTTCTTCTGTTTTCGCCGTTTTTGCCGTTTCGGTTGGGCGGCGGGTTGGGTGTTTCCTCGTCGGTTTGGATGACTGCGGCGCATAGATAGCGCTTGCAGATTGGTCGGCTGCTGCCGCAGCTTTCGGATCCGGAACCATAGGTCCCTTCATCCGAAGGTGGATCACATAGATCGGAGTTACAGCTGCTACTGTCGTAAAACTCATCTGTTGATGGTGACGTGCGTAGCACAGGGTGTGGAGCCCATGAGGCGGGCCTGATTGACGGCACGGGAACCCGCTCAGGGAGGCGGAGGGTGCCAGTTTGTCCCACCTGGAAGCAGAAACTCCCGAACAAAATCTCGAGTCCGTCGCCTACGGGCTCGAAATCCTTCATGGTGGCCGGCGAGTGGGCGGTGAAGTCGAAAGCGCCGAAGAGGAGGTGATTCTCCGTCGCCGCGGAGTTGTAGATCGATCGGGTCGGAACCGTCACGACCGCACAATCAGCAGCCCCAATTCCCACAGACGGCACCAATTGACGAGGTTTAATCTCGTCAATGCCCATTGTTACGGACTTGGGTTTTGGAGAAGATGGGGATGCTAGAGATCGTGGCACGGTTAACAGACAAGCAACCAGGGGACACGAGATTTACCTAGGTTCAGGCCCCCGGAGGGAAAACCCTACTCCTGCTTGTCTGTTCTTGATTACGGTGGAACCAAAGGTTACAGGGTGCGCAGATTCGATCTGGCGTGGATGCGTGTGCGAGAGTATGAGTCGACCGATCTAGGACGTGCCCTCCTGGCCTTTATATAGACTTAGGCAGGTCCCGGGCATAGTCCTAGTCGGTTACAAGTTCTAGGGTTTTACCCCTTTGAATTTCCTATCTCCGCTAGTCTTGCTCTCCAAGGATCCGAAGGCGTCATGGGCCTTGGCCACCCGAAAATCTTCATGGGCCAGTGTATATCTGCTGTGGGCCTTCCTTGGGCTGGACCAGGTATACTAAAGTCACGTACCCGTAGGGTATAACCATGTCAGCTCCTATGCCAACTTCTCTGCTCTCTAAACACTAGGGAAGAGGATGAAGAAGCTCTTGCTTGATGATGAAGCAGAGGTTGATGAAGACGTTCCCGTCCGGATGGAAACCCAACCAGCGCCTCTGATCTTCCCTAAGGTAGGCGCCAAATGTCGTGGTGGTATCACAACATATGCCTAGGGTAGGCTAAAGATGGGGCCGATGGACGTGGAGGAATCCGGGAAGGGATGATGCAGTGAAGACCGCACTCGGAAGAACACAAAAGAACACGATGTACCTAGGTTCGAGGCTCTCCTAGTGAGATAACACCCCTACTCCTGCATCTTGCCATACATGGTGGCTACAATGATGCTCCTTGAGCTATATCTCCTATGCCGTTGGTAGCTTTATCTGGGAGAGGAGAGGAGGAAGAAGGTGAGCTCCTATCGAGCAGAGAAGTGGAGAGCCCTTCGGGGCCTCTTCCAGGAAGGACCCCCTGGTGCTCCTTATAAAGGGGAGCCTAGGGGACAAGACTTGTTTCTCACGATTGGTCCTATTCAGATTGGTTTGGCTTGTAGTTCTTATCATCGGTATCTCTTCAACATATTCCTAGCATCTTCCTGAGATGCTCAGCATATGCCTTAGCATCTCTGGAGATGCATGTCATATTCCCTAGCATATTCCTAGGATGCCAAGCATATCCCAAGGGGCATGTGCCAGTCTGAGCCAGGGGCGTCCCAAGACTGGCACGAGACGCGAAGATCTTGTCATGGCTTGATGGTGTGTCGAGGTAGAGCTCGGAGGAGCATCTAGGGGGTGAGTACTAGGCCAACCGGGGTGATTTAATTTGTCTTAGATGCCCCAGGGGAAGAGGAAATTTAGCCCTAACAACAGATGATTCAGCCTGAGAGTAAAAGGGCCCAGTCGGATCCAATTCCCTCTGAGTCGAGTAAAGTAAACATACCTAGCCGGGTTAGTAGTTGAGGCCCAGCCGGATCATTCTGCAGGGTCCTAGTTGGGGCTCTCTCTAATCTGGCCCGCTGGAGGAACAACTGGGGTAAGCTCACCCTGGGGTGTTGTGGAGTTGTCCTGGCATCGAGGCTGCGTGGTATGTGGTGGGCCGAGTCAGCTCCATCTCGGCCCACCCGGGAGAGCTCGGTGCAGGTCGAGGTGGTGTGGAGGGAAGGCCGACCCATGGTGGGCCAGGGTTACTATCGTCGACCCACCCGGGGAGGAGGAAGCGACGAGGCGGTAGAAGCGTCGATGCCCGGGTGGAGCTTGTCATTGGGGGAAGCTTGGCGGGAAGAGCAGCGCTAGCCCGCGGTGGGCCGGTTTGACCATTGCCGGCCCATGCGGGGGAGGACGCTGACAAGGATTGAGCAGGCCGGGTGAGGCTAGTTGGCTTGTCCGGGTAACAAAGGTAGTTCGGCCTTGGCAGGACAAATTTGGTCCGTTGGAATATGTTTTGAGGCTGAATTATGCCTAATTCGGCATAGAGAGCCTTTTCCTTCTTTATTTTAGGTGATTCTCTTTATGCCTTATATCCTTCGATATATATTCCTTATATCTTCACATTGTTTTATAGAAACGTCCATTACTTTACAGAGGTCTGTTTATACCTCAACTCTGGGGTACCCGGGGTCACATCCCCGACAAATAATCATCAACAACACATAGACAATACCTAGTCTTTTCTATGGTTTAGACTCTCTCTCTAGGGATCGCGGTGGCTAGAGGATTTTTTCTCTGGCAGCGTCCTGCTCCCATGATACGTCGGAAACGTATCTATAATTTTTGATGTTCCATGCTTGTTTAGTATCTACTTTGCTTTGCTTTGTCTACACTTTGAGATATTTTTATATGTTTTCTGGTACTAACCTATTAACAAGTTGCCATAGTGCCAGTTGCTTGTTTTCTTCTGTTTTTTGTTCCAGAAAGGCAGAAAATCAATATTCTCGGAATTGGACGGGACAAAAGCCAAAGTCAATATTTTACCGTGGGGAACACGGAGCCAGAATACGAGACGGAGGAGGGACTCGAGGGGGCCACACCCCCTAGCCACGCGGGTGGGCCCACCCAACGCCTGGGGGTGCAGCCTCCTCGGGCACCCCCTCGGCCTCCCTCTTTGCCTATAAGAATCCCTCGATGCCTAAACCCTAAGTACCGATCAATCTTCCACGAAACCGTCTGTAGCCGCCGCCACATCGTCCCTAGATCGGGGGATCTGAAGCTCTTCCCGACACCCTTCCGGAGGGGAGATCATCCTGGAGGCCGTCTTCTTCATCATGCCAGCCTTCGGTATGAAGCGTGAGTAGTTCCACCTTGGACTACAGGTCCATGTAGTAGCTAGATGGTTGTATCTCCTCCTTTGTGCTTTCATGTCTAGATCTATTGAGCTCCGCTCATGATCAAGATCTCATCTATTTGTAATCATGCATGTTGTGTTTGCAGGGATCCGATGGATGAGATTACTATGTCAGATTGATTAATGGTTTTGTATTATTGATTCTATCATGTCTGTGTTGTTTGTGATCTTGCATGCTCTCCGTTGTTAGTAGCTATCTTGGCCAAGTAGTTGCTAGTGACTCCAAGAGGGGGTATTTATGCTCAATAGTGGGTTCATGCCTCTATTTAATCTAAGGGAAGTGACAGAAATCTCTAAGGTTGTAGATGTTCTATTGCCACTAGGGAGAAAACAACGGTCTCTTGTTCATGGAATAAGTGGATTGTTTACCTTACACACTTTGCTTAAAGAAGTTGCATGTTGCTTGCAACTTAATACTGGAGGGGGTTCGGATGATAACCCAAAGGTGGACTTCTAGTCATAGATGCATTTGGATGGAGGTCTATGTATCTTGTTGTATTGCCCAATCGAATCTCATAGGATCATGATGTTTAGTATTGCATTGTTATGCCTTGCTCAGTCCTGTCAATTGCCCTGCTGTAATTTGTTTACCCAGCATGCCGTGTTTGTTTATCTAAGGAGAACACCTCTAGTGAACTTGGACCGCGGTCCAATCTTTACCATTGATACATCTTCACTATTACTGTTTAATTTTTGCAAACCACTATCACCTTCCACACCATACAGTTAATCCTTTGTTATAACAACCGGTGAGATTGAAAACCTCACTGTTCGTTGGGGCAAAGTCTTGAGTTTGTGTTGTGCAGGTCTCCAAGTTGCTTGCAACACCTTTGAGATGTTTCCTTCCTCCTACTGGTTCGATAACCTTGGTTTCTTACCGAGGAAAGACTTGTTGTGCTCTTCACACCTTGCTCTTGGGGTTTCCCGACGAGGCGCTCTCAGGATCCATCATCCCATCTCATGTCTCTGACCTGCGTTCCATTCGGGTTGATCAAGGGGACGTCTTGCATGTCTTTACCAGCCTTGGCGGTATAGGGAGGATCGACTGGGATGCGCGTGATTTAGATCTCATAAAACCCTAGAAGATGGCGATGAAGTTTCCTAACAAGGGCGGATCATCTAGCCCCAAGCCACTGATGAATCTGCATGAACTTATGAAGAAGCTCGTTATCAAGGATGAGGAGCTCGATGATGTGGTACTTCCAACTTTCGAGAGAAGATTTTGCAACCTCAAGGACGAGTAATTCAATGATGCGGTACTTTCGAGGGATGATTTTGTCAACCTCAAGGAAGGAGCACGATGGATGGGATGGCAAACATGCATGCCACAAAGAATTCTAGGAACCAACCGTTCTTCTTGAAGATATATTTCACATGGGGATTTGCGCAGAAGTGGTCGATTAGGCCTATGGAGGACAATAGTTTATTCTCTAGGAGATAAAAGAGCCAATACCGAATTTTGAAAAATAGGCCTTCGTTCATTAAGGGAGGAGTTCGAACAAAGAATCTCATAGGCTAGCTAGGACTTGTATGCTTGATGAGTAGGGTCGCCATGTTTGGTTGATTTCGACACCTAATGACGTTTGTAATTTTTTTAACATTGATTTTTTATAAAGGTGGACAAACCCTCAAAAAATTAATAATCATCATAGAGAACTAAAGGTAATACAAATTACAAATAGCTCTATGGACCACATAGCGACGACTACAAACACTAGAGTGAGCTAAATGCACATCGCAGTCCTCACCCCTACATCACTGGGGTCAGGCAAAACTTGGCGTAGTAGAGCATGTTATAGTAGACAGGCGAAAAGTCGTCATGCTAAGTCCCGAAAGGACTATTGCACTAGAGCATCAAGCATCGCCAAAGATGACATTTGTAGATTGGAAGAGAATGACATCTTTTTTGTGGGTTGCTACTCCGGTATCTAACATATAGTTCCCTCTGTATGATATATATGACCCGAGTGATTTTTATGCGAAAACGTTACGAAATTTTATTGCGCTCTAGGCAAAAAATAGCACGAAAAAATTGATGTCTAAATGCCCGACAGTCATCCAAGCATCTAGTGATGAAAGTGGACTACTATTAGAGTATATTTTAGATGGAGAACACCGAAGCACCTGGCAAGAGATGGTGTCAAAAAATACCTAATTAATTAGGTTTTATCACAAGAAACATCTGGCCTTGGATGCTCTCTTTTTGGAAGAGCTTGATGGGTGTGAATTCTATATTCCAACAATACTCTCACATGATGTGTAAGGATGAGGAAAAACCTTGTTTTGGGAGGATGTGTGGGTGAACAATTCATCTTGAGCTTCCAAATTCTCAAGGTTGTACAATCTAACCTTTGACAAAGGGATTGACTTTAGGAAAGTCAAAGATGAAGGGTAGGGATATATTAGATTTAGAAGATTGCTATATGGAGAGACATCTAGTCTGTGGGAGGGTTTGAAGTTGTTGATGAATGGTGTGTAGTTAAATGAGGAGAAGGACAGAGTGATTTGGAGAATTGGTAACACAAGAAAATTATCATTGAATTTATATGTTCAGGACATTTGGGTGGCAGTGGTTTCCTTTCAAGCACATTTGGAAAGTGAAGACCCCTCTTAAAGTAAGGGTATTTCTATGGTTAACGCCTAAAATAGCATTCTAACTAAGGATTACCTTCTTAAGAGAGGATGGACTGGCAACAAACAATGCCACTTCTGTGGGAGTGATAAAATAGTGGATCATCTCTTGTTTCATTGCTCTCTGTCCAAATTGATCTGGCAGGTGCTCTATTGCGCTTTTGGGTTGGTCAGGATCATGTGGGTGCAATTGACTTGGCTGGCTCTTGGCTGCTCTCCTTCTCTAGTGATTAGCGAAGCTTCGTCCTATGTGGTGGAGCGACGACAATGTGGACTATTTTGAAAACTAGAAACGATACTTGCTTTAAAAGGAAATTGCCTGATGATCCAACTTGTGTTGTGTATAATTTGTGTAATATGATTAATTCCTAGACTATATTGCATACATAACAAGATATAAGAAGACTTGAGGAAGGAGTGGTGAAGCTCAAAGGGGTTATAAGAGAAGACTACTCGCGTGCAGATGGATGTCTAATTCAGCAAGGCTGACAGGATGATCGTTATATCTTTCTCTTAGTTTCTGCTAGTGCAAAAGAAACATTTAGTCTTGTTTGTGGTTTTGTTCTGTCGTTGTAGCATTAGGTTTCTCAGGTTTTGGTTTGTTGTGTTTTTATGTGCCTTTGGGTATAAAAAATCCTGCGGCGGAGTAGTTTTTTTTAGTTTTTTTTCTTTTTATTGTTTTTATCTCCTTGGTACGGCTTGTAATAACTGGCGGTTTCTTTATAAAAAATCAACAAAGGGATCTCGTTCAGTCAAAAAAATAAAACTTTTATCATCTTAGTTAAAATAAACTATTATTTAAAATAAGGATGGTAAAAGAAAATTTAGTTTATTCTGTAAAACTAAAAAGGTAGAACGTACACTAAGTTTGACTCACTTGCATCTGTGCTAGCATCCGATGCATGATCTTTTTAGGTAAGTAGCCCACACGGGGTGGTGGTGTTGCCTACTGTGGATTTTTTTTTTTGCGAGTCATTGTGGATTATCCATTCAGTTCGACGGAGTAAAAACTGCCTGACGCCCGGCACGGTGGCGGTGCCGCCTTCGCATTCGCGTTCCCCTTCCCTGACCGGCTGACCCGAGCCGAGATTTCCCAACATTTTCCTCCGTCCAAACCCTCGTCTCGTCTGATCTCCCAAAACCCCAGCGCAGCGAGCGAGGAAACCCCACCCCCACGTCTCCGCCATGGACGCCACCCCCGTCGCCACCCGCCTCCGCCGCTCCATCCCTGAGCACGACGCCTACACCGTCCGCGTCGCCTACCGCCGCGTCGCTGCCCTCGCCACCGCCCACCCGGGCGACGCGCGGCGCTGGATCTGCAAAACCCGCTGGCTCCACCAGGCCCTCATCCGCTCCGGCCGCCTCGTCGTCGGCCTCGGCGTCCAGTGGACCCCCGTCCGCGGCCGCGGGGACGGGCAGTGGACGCCGCCGCCCGCCACCCTGCAGCTCTGCGTGGGCCACCGCTGCCTCGTATTCCACCTCGCCCAGGTCGACCCCGATGCCGTCCCCGCCGCGCTCTACCGCTTCCTCGCCGACCCGCGGGTCGTCTTCGTGGGGTACGGGTCCTCGTACGACCGCCGGATGCTGTGGGAGCACTACGGCCTGCACGTCGAGTACGGCCACGACCTGCGCGCGCTCGCCGGCATGGGGAACGCCTCCGTCGAGCTCATGGCGCAGCGCTTCCTCGGCTACCCCGGGATCGGTAAGCCCTGGAACGTGGCCATGAGCGCGTGGCACGCGCCTAGGCTCTCCGTCGAGCAGGTGGAGTACGCCTGCGTCGACGCCTACCTCGCCTTCCGCCTCGGCCTCCTCCTCTGCCCCGGCGCCCTCCAGCCCGTGCAGCGCGCCCCTGTGCCTCCCCGCGCACCTCCACCCGCTCCACGCGCTCCGGTGATCATCCACGCGCCTCCTCGCGCCCCCGTGCTCCAGCGCAACCGCGCGCCGGCTCCCGCTCTGGTGCACCCCCGCGCTCCGCCTCCCGCACCACGCGCCCTCGTGCCTCCGCGCGCTCCGACACCTGCCCCACGCACTCCGGTGGTCGTCCGTGCGCCTCCTCGTGCCCCCGTGCTCGAGCTCCACCGTCCGCCGGGTCCTGCACTGGTGTTCCCCCGCGCACCAACTCCCGCTCCACGCGCTCTTGTGCTCCCGCGCGTGCCACCTCCCAGCCCGCGCACTCCGCAGGCAGTGGCTGTCGACGCGGCCGAGAACAGCAGCAAGATCGCGGAGACCCGTCCAGGATTCACTGGATCGGACACGGAGACGGGCCACGGCGGCCTCACTTTGGTCCGTTCGAACTACGCCTCCCCAGGATTCACTGGACTGGACGCGGAGATCGAGCGCGGCGGCCTCACTTTGGTCCGTTCAAACTACTCCTCCGACGAGGACGACGACCTCTCTTCGGATGAGTTTGATCTCCGGGAACGTGGAGCTGTCACCGACGATGACGATGAAGAGGAGGATGTCTACGACTACGTCGACAGGACCGGACTTCTCAGCGACGGTGACTACATCGTCGAGCCCGGAGATGGCTGCGACGATGACGAGGAGGATGTCTACGAAGAAGACTACGTCGTCGGCACCGGATCTCTCAATGCTGAAGACGTCGGGGAGCAGGGCTACGCCTACGAGGAGTACGCCGGGATTGGGATTCTCACCGTCGAGGACCACATCGAGGAAGGCTACAAGGAGTACACCGGCATTCTCACCGTCAACAACGAGGTCGTGGCCTACGACAAGGAAGCGTTCGTCAGCAACGGACCCGTCACGGTTGCCTTCGAGGAGGAAGGTGGCTGCCTGCAGCTGGATGGTTACCATGCACCGCCGGAGCACCTCGGCTCCTCCCCGGAGCTGGAGGAGGAGCGCTACGGTGACAGCATCGATGCGTTCCAGGGCGGCGAGGATGGCTATGGTCAGGATGACGGTGGCGACTGGTATGATCAGGGGGACGAGGACGACGGGTATGCGCGAGATGAGCAGGAGTATGATGCGTTCTACTAGCTTGCATTGCATGGCAGCAATTGTTTTGATTTCATCTCGATCGCTGGATCATTGTGCTGTTTTGGGAGGAACTAATTGTGGCCCTTAGTGTTTGTGCCGGATCGAGTTTGCTTAGCTTTTTCAGTTCTGCATGGTTGGTAACAAGTACTGTGACATTGCTATCTTGCAATCGCTTACTGTTCCTGTATGAATTTCTGCTGTGAAGTTGGGATAATGGCGAGCTCTGGTTAAATTTCATCCAGTTTAGGCGATGGTAGTTTTAGTTTGGCGTGTCTTGATTTATCATGCATGAATGTTGGCTATCAGTTGTTTGAGCATTTCATTGGCATGCATGGTTCATGGATCTCTACCACTTTGAGAAATGGTAGTTGCATTCCGCTGTACTAGTACTTTTAATTCGACTTAGCAATTATTATACTCCCTCCTATTGACTTTGATTTATCAAAATTTAGATGAATCTATATACTAAATAGTGTCTAGGTTCATTTAAATCTAGATAAATTTGAGTTAATTAATATGGGACAGAGGGAGTGCCAAGCTCAATGGAGTAATATAATTTCATGTTTAGTCTTGAATCTTGATTCGATTTGTTCAGCACTTCCTAATTATGCGAAAGAAATTTATTTGCCATGTTGTATGGTACATGTTTAGTGGAGCGTAGTGATCGTAGACTCGTCTCCAATACAGAAACCGTCGATTTCGAAAGTAGATTTTAGATTAATTTCACAAGTTCCATCTAGTTATTAACCAAATTCCTGATTTTTTTTTCTCTAGCGAGCTCTTAGTTGGCACATGTAACTCATGGGATTCGACTCGTCCGTTGGTGCCCTTTCTTTGAGTCTTGTAGTATATGCTTACTCCCTCCGTCCGCAAAAGTGTATTTCTAGACTTGTTCTAAGTCAAACTTAATAAAATTTATTAAATTTTATAAAAAAATATAGAAATATATATGACACTAAATTAGTATCACTAGATTTATTTTCAAATTTAGTTTCATAATATGACAATTTCATGCAATATATGTTGCTATATTTATTTATAAGGTTGTGTTGGAATTTGATGAGTTTTGGGCTGCTGGCCCATTAGACAAATTCTGAAATTCTTTTTGGCCCACTTGTATATGGCAGCATATGGCTGTGCTAGTGTTGCTAAAGTTTAGTCTCAGATTGCTAGTTGAAGGGGAGTTGGACCACCTTATATAGTAGAGTGTTGCACCACTCACTAAGGTGTGACAAAAAGAGTAGCCCTCGCGCACTCCTCCGACGCCGCCCGCCTCGCCTCGCCTTGTCATGACGCGCGCTATTTGCGCTATTTATAAGGCACTACGAGTTATGGTATTCACTATACTGGGTATCCACGGGTACTTGAAGGTTATAGTGATTCAAACTGGATATCTGATGCTGATGAGATTAATGCCACAAGTGGTTATTTGTTTACACTTGGTGATGGCGCTGTTTCCTGAAAGTCTTGCAAGCAGACCATCTTAACAAGGTCAACAATGGAAGCAGAACTCACAGCATTAGACACGGCCACTGTTGAAACGGAGTGGCTTCGTGAGCTCTTGATGGACTTACCTGTGGTTGAAAAACCAATACCCGCCATCCCGATGAACTATGATAATCAAACTGTGATCGTCAAAGTAAACAGTTCTAAGGATAATATGAAGTCATCAGGGCATGTGAAGAGGAGGTTGAAATCTGTCAGGAAACTGAGAAACTCCGGAGTTATTGCGTTGGATTATATCCAAACATCTAAAAAACTGGCAGATCCCTTCACAAAGGGTTTATCACGCAATGTGATAGATAATGCATCGAGGGAGATGGGTTCGAGACCCACGCTATGAGTTAATCCCAGTGGCAACCCACTCTATGTGATCGGATATCCCGTGAATTAGAGTTAGGAGACAAGCTGTTGGTCAGCTGAGAGGAGAGTATCCCCATATTATATTTACATCTTCATAAAGATGCAATACTCTCTTAATCTGCATGGCAGGTTGATATTTATCTTAATGTGTTCCAAGTGGCTTTTTATAAGCGGAGATGTTGTCCTGCAGAACATCTCTTGAGGAACACACCTATGTGAGTCTGACTGTCAAACGCCGCAGTCCGTGAGAGTTGGGTGCTCTCTAGTAAACTCATGAAAGGCCCTGGAGTATGACGCATACGCTCCAAACCGCGGGGAAGCCGACGGTAGCCCTGTACCGGTCTAGATTTTGTGTGAAACTAGCACGCAGAAAACTTGTAATTCAAGGCATAGTCCACTATTCAAGTTGCTAGCTAGCGTAGCATGAAGTTTAACATGGAAGTTCAACTTAACAGTCTCCACTACACACCGGTATATAAAACAATGTTTTGGAAGAAAAGTGATGTGATGTGCCAATGAGACTTTGTGGGGGATTGTTAGAATTTGATGAGTTTTGGGCTGCTGACCCATTAGACAAATTCTGAAATTCTCTTTGGTCCACTTGTATATGGCAGCATATGGATGTGCTAGTGGTGCTAAAGTTTAGTCCCACATTGCTAGTTGAAGGGGAGTTGGACCACCTTATATAGTAGAGTGTTGCACCACTCACTAAGGTGTGACAAGAAGAGTAGCCCTCGCGCACTCCTCCTCCGATGCCGCCCGCCTCGCCTCGCCACGTCTCGCCTCGCCACGACGCGCGAGCGCCGCGGGTTGCGGGAATCTCGCCGAGCCGAGCTTTATTTTGCTGGTTGGGAAAACTGATTATGAGCCATTAACGGACGCGTTAATTACAGCCGTTTCCAGTTTTTATGGACGTGACTGTTACCGACTCGGACGTGGGCTGAGCCCACGATCCTCCTAACCTACACTATATAAGCGTCCGGGCTAAACCTAATCGGCACCGTATCAATACACACACACGCCTATCTCCAGGACCTTGCGCCGCCACTTTCGTCTTCCCCATCCCGGCTTGCGGCATGCACCGCAAATCGGGACAGTAGGCCTCCGGAACCCCGCCTCTCGTGAACCTGTACGGGTGAGGGGCGATCAGGTTTTTGGGGAGCGCTCAAGCGCGACTACTGGCAACCACGACGTCGTCCGACGGCGAGTTCCCGAACGACGACTTCTTCCTGGACGTGAGCGACCTCTTCGACAACCTCAACATGGGTGATGTTGGAGATATGCCCAAGAGGCAATAATAAATTGGTTATTATCATATCTTCACACTTATGATAAATGTTTACATACCATGCTATAATTGTATTAACCGGAAACATTAATACTTGTGTGATTTGTAAACTAAAATAAGAGTCCCTAGTAAAGCCTCTTGTTAAACTAGCTTGTTGGTTAATATATGATCATGGTTTCCTGATCATGAACATAGAGATGTTATTAACAACAGGATCATATCGTTAGGAGAATGATATGGTGGACATACTCCTATAGATAAGCGTAGCATAAAGATCAAGTCATTTCAATAGTTCAATTGCTATATGCTTTCTGATACATAGTAACCTAATTCCTTCGACCATGAGATCATGCATATCACCTTTTCTGGATGGATGCTTTGATGTCATCAAACACCACACCGTAACAGGGTGGCTATAAAGGTGGCATTGAGTGTTCAGAAAGTATTGGTTGAAACACATGGATCAAGAGTGGGATTTGTCCATCCATATGACGGATAGATATACTCTGGGCCCTCTCGGTGAAATGTCATCCAATTAGCTTGCAAGCATGTGACTGGCTCACAAGGGATCACATATCACGGGAACGAGAAAAGAGTACTTATCAGTAACGAGGTTGAACTAGGTATGCAGAGATACCGACGATCATAACCTCGGATAAGTAAACTATCGTGAGACAAAGGGAAATTGGTATCGTATGTAAGTGGTTCATTCGATCGCAAAGTAATCGTAGAAATATGTGGGAGCCATATGAATTTCCAGATTCCTCTATTGGTTATTGTTCGGAGAAGTGTCTCGATCATGTCCTCATAATTCACGAACCGTAGGGAGACACACTTAAGGATTCGACGTTGTTTGAGTAGTTATGGTATTATGAGAAAGAGACCGAATGTTGTTCGGAGTCTCGGATGGGATCCGGGATATCACGAGGTGATTCAGAATGGTCCGGAGAATAAGATTCATATAAGGAAAGTCCCGTTTCGGAGTTTGGAAATGATTCCGGTGTTTTCATCGGGAATGTTCTAGAAGGTTCCGGAATGTCCGGCACTCCGGGGAGGGGGAGGGGTACATGAATGTGTCATTACATATTGGAATGATTGCATCATGTACTAAGTGTTCTTGCTGTTCCAAATAAAGGATTAAATTGAATCCTAAAACAGAAAAGTCAAATGGCCAGTTTGAAAGTCAAACGGCTAAAACAGGAAACTGTGGGAAACAAGCAAGAGGTGGTTGAAACCGACTTGGGGGAGGAGTCTCCTCTCCAAGCCGGCGCGCCACCCAAGGCCGACTTGGGGAGGGACTCCCCTCCCCTTGGCCGCACCTCCCACCTATAAGAGGAGGGGCAGGGCCTCCTCCTCTAGACACACAAGTTCCTATCCTCTAATCTCCGGTTTAGAGCCGTTTTGGTTTAGAGCTTCTAATTGCTCTAGCCTGCGGTTTAGAGCCTTCTAATTGGTGTGTCTAAATCCCTAGACCACTAATAGCTCTCTCTCTCATACTCCACCATACTCGCTCCGGCTTAAGGCGAAGCCCTGCGGGATCTCCCCTCTACTTCCGGTACCACGCCGTTGTGCTGCCGGAATCGCGAGGAGAGTGCTACAACCTCCGCTGCCTGCTGGAACAAGGGAGAGGAAGGTCTTCGTCGAGTACCGAACGTGTGACCGACTGCGGGAGCGCTGCCGGAACGTGGCGCCGGAAGGATCGTCTACGCGATCTTGAGATTGGAAAGAGTACAACTACATCACCCACGAGAATCTGCTCTCGTTAACCGCTTTGGAATCTTCGAGGGTAAGTTATTCCATCGACTCGTTGCTACAATCTAGTAGATAGATCTTGGCTTGTTTGTTTGTATGCGATAGAAAATTTTGTTTTCCATGCTACGAACCCCTACAGTGGTATCAGAGCCGTGTCTATATGTAGATCTGTTGCACGAGTAGAACACAATGGTCATTGTGGGCGTTGATGCTTTTATTGTCGATTGCTTCTTGTGTACTTTGCATCTTGCGGTATGTTGGGATGAAGCGGCCCGGGCTAACCTTACATGACATCGTTCATGAGACTTGCTCCACGCTTGACATGCAACTTGTATTGCATAAGTGGCTTTGCGGGTGCCTGTTTCTCCTAGCATAGTTAAGATCCAATTTACAACGGGTGATTAACAATACTAGTATCAATGTTGTGGTTCTTGTTCGTAAGTTAGAACGACACTTATTGAAAGCCCCAAACCACGTAAAATATGCAAAGAAAGTAGAGGCGTCTAACTTTGTTTTGCAGGGGTGTGCTGTGATGTGATATGGCCATGATTGTGATTATATATGATGTATGCAATGTTCCTTATTGTAAGTTGGCAACCGGCAGGAGCCATATGGTTTTCTTTAATTTATGTTAAGACCCGTGTGTCTATTCAAAGTAGTTGTAATAGTTGAAGCCGGTGGACGACAACCATGGAGAAGCGTCATTGACCTTGATGCAATGCCGATGATGATGGAGATCATGTTCGTGCTTGAAGATGGAGATCGGAAGCACAAAGAAGAAAGGCCATATCATATCACATATTATTGAATTGCATGTGATGTTAATCCTTTATGCATCTTGTATTGCTTAGTAGACGACGGTAGCATTATAAGATGATCCCTCAAGCACACAATTTCAAGTTCTTAAGTGTTCACCCTTAGTTAGCACCGTTGCTAAAGCTTGTTGTTTCGAAGCACCACGTGATGATCGGGTGTGTTAGATTCTACGAGTGTATACAACGTAAGCAAGCCAGATTTGCTTATGCGGAATCTAAGGTTGATCTTGACGAGCCTAGTATGTACAGACATGGTCTCGGAACACGGATCACCGAAAGGTAAAGCATGAGTCATATAGTAGATATGATGAACATGTTGATTGTTCGCCATTGAAGCTATATCAACTCTCGTGATGATCGGTTTTGATGTGGTGGATTTGGTTCGTGTGATCACTAAAACAATTTGAGGGATATTGTTTTGAGTGGGAGTTCACCTAGATTAATTTAATTATTAATTAGAACTCAATTTATCATAAACTAAATCAAAGTGAAATTGCATAGTTGTTGTAGTCATTGGCATCCGTTTACCACCTTGCGCTTAGTTATAATTGAGATAATAGAACTATAGAATTCTGGTTAGTTACTTTACGAACTGGTATCGTATTGTTTTGAAGTGTTAATCTAAAGTTTAAAAGTCCTATTGCAAACTTTCAGTAAGTTCTGGTTACTCCATGAAGTTTAATAATTAGTATTAAATCAAGAGTAACAATTCCAAGTGTTAGTATCATGTTTGTTTCCATGATTCTTGATATTCAAAGGATTGTCTTAATATCAAGGTTATCTAGGATCTGAAAGAGTTGTTTCAGAAACCATGATGTGTGGAAGATATTGTGATATCTAAAACGAAGTTTTGGTTGCAACATGATAGAGTATAATATGGCTAAAGTCATGTTCTCATATTTGATGAGAATTTGCGAAAGGTTGGAGACACTTGTTGTCCTAATCCTCCAAAAGGTTTTGGATAGCAACATTATACTCATAATTCATCGTTATAAGCTAACAGTAGCTTGATCATGGACGATTCCATGATAAGGGTGAATATTTGATGTAGGTAAAATGTTTACTACAACAAGAGATTACTAAAGAAAGGAATTTGAAAGAACACCAAATATTTGATGATGGTGATCTACTTCAAAGTGCAAGTCCAAAGACATTGGTATTTAATTATACACGCTTTGGACTATATGTCATATGTATGACTCCACTATTGATGTTGATAGATTCTTTCAAACAGAAAAGGAAATACTGAAAGAGAATCTCATAAATATATGGCAGAAAGGAAAAGACTAGAATTGTTCATCTTAAGTATATAGATGATATACATGTTATGGCTATATTCTTTGCTTATTAAACAATGTGGTTCTCAAGTATTTGATACTGAATTTGTTGGTGTGAATCGTCATACGAAACAACACAATTCATGAACTACAATGGCCTAAGTAACTAGCAAAAGAATATGTGATGATGTTCATCGAGAACAAATAAAGGGTTATTGTGTTGCTCGTTAAACATCAAAGCTTGCCTTCAAAGATTTGTTTTATCAGGTATCATGAGAACAAAAGGGTTGTTCAAATAATTGCCGTAATCCATAAAAGATGGATGATTCACAAATCTCGTTGGAAAAATCACATCCATAAAACTAGTGCTAAAAATGTCGAAAGGCAAATTGATTGAAAGATCACTTAGGAAGTGACATCGCCGTTTAAATTATATTGGAAAGAAAACATGAAGAAACTCCATGTGGATGGAATTTTGGAGTCTTTTGATCACATGACGCTTGTGAAACTTTCCTAGAGATAGTTGAAACTTCGTTCATAGGCCAAAAAGGGAACGAATGACTAGCTTATTGGAACTTGTACATATTGTTGTACGAAATCCATTATGTGTAGTCAAGAGCGATGGATTTCAACTTCATGTGCTTTTTCCAAAATTTTGAGTGAATATATGAATATTTACTTAATAAGGATGAAGTATGAAACATTTGAAAAGTTCAAAGATTTTCAAGATGAAGTGCAAAATCATTGTAACAAGAATATAAATAGTTTATGATAAGATCATAAAGGAAGATATTTGAGTTACAAGTTTAGCATAATACCTAAGATTTAAGGAATCGTTCCGTGGATTTACATTTTCCCGAAACACCATAAGAGTATGGAGCGTTCGAGATATGTAATTAAACCTTGTTTGACATGGTAAGATCGAAGGTATAATTCATAAAACTGCCATTGTATTTTAAAGATTAAAAGCTTTAGAGATTACCGTTTTTCCACTAAAAAGAGCTCCATCGTAATCCGTTGAAATGACACCATATGTTATGGTTTGGGATAAAACCCAAGTTGTCCTTTCTTAAACATTGGTATGCTATGCATAAGAAAGATGTTTGCAACCAAAGTCGGATGAACTTGTCATTGTTAAGTATTCCTCCATAACACCGAAGACAAAAGTGTTTGTCACTTAGAACGTCAAGTTTCTTTTAGAAGGAATTTTTCGTGAAAAGTTAAGTGGGAGGACAATAGAACTTTGATAAGGTTAAAAGAACCTTAGCTATATGTGCAGAGTTGCGCAGCACCGAAAAGTGTTCCGGAGGCAGCAACAATGCTCATGGCTCACGTGCCTCAAAGGTTGTGATTACGAAGGTCAAAGTTTCTATTGAACCAAGTAGGTCCAGTAAACAATCAAATACCAAGATTTGAGGGTTGAATCATTATTTGAGAATAATGAACGTACTACATGCAAAGAAGCGATGATGGGCCCTGACTCCGTAAAATGGCTTGAAGCCATAAAATCCGTGATAGTTCCATATACGAGAGATCAAAACTTGAAAGACCCTCTGGGAAGGTACAAGACCTTACAGTCGTATTTGGATCTATAAAGAAATAGACATGGATGTTTCACATCTATGAAGTAGTCGACATGTTGGGAAAGAGTTCACAACAATGTTCAAAGGTTGACTATGACAAGATTTGATCTTTCATAGCGATATTTAGTCTAGACGGATTAATGTAGCAACCACTACATATAATTTTGTTATATGATAGTTGGATAAACAAAACAAATTCTTCTAATAGAAGGGTTACCTAGGACGTGTGCATAACACGGTCCATAGGGTTTTGTTATTTCAAAGGATGCTAAAAGCATATGCAAACTTCAATGGTTAAAGTGAGCATCGTGGAGTTGGAATCTTCACTGTGATGAAACTGTTAAAGGAGTTTAAAAGTTCATTAGAGACGATGAAGATGCTTGCATTTGCAAGAAATTAAGTGGGAGCGCTAAGACATGTTTCTAATACATTATGTGGAAGACATATTGTTGATTGGAAATAATGTATCTTTTATTAACACATATTAAGAATTTCATCCCGATGAAAGACTTAGGCAAAACCCAAATATTTGGCATCAATAGACGCTAATATGGTTGTGCCAGAAGTACATAGACAAGATATTGAATGAGTTCAATATAGAAACTACAAGAGAGGTTCTTGTCGCACAGAAAGGATTGAATGAGTTCAATGTTGATGATATATTCAAGTGTATTGACATTTGGTAAAGTGAAACAAATAATCAAGTATAGATTGATACTTGATGTATGAAATCACAAAGAGTATTTATATCAATCATACTGTGATATGTACAAATCCAGATATGTCCTATGCTCTAAATGTTGTGAGCATATACCAGAATGATTCGTAAGATGATCATTGGACAATAGTAAGGATATTCTTATGATCTTTTGGAAGAACTAAGAGTATAATATTTGTAGAAGTGACAAATAGATGGTTAGTTCATTGTAAAAGTTCTACATTGATACTAGTTTTGTCACAAAGTACAAATTAAGTTTATCTCAATCTAAACTAAGGGTGGCACAATATAATGGAAAGTGAGTTCCATAATGGATTTGGATGAGTTCCAAAGTTAAGACATTGTGACAGATACTACAACAAAAGGCTAAGTATATGACTGCTATTTTAGCAGCAAAAGAGGGCATTTGTGTCAAGTAGTTTGTTATCAAACTAGGTGTAGTTCACAGTGGGATAATACTATGAAGATATATTGTGCGACAATATTATCAACATGTTTTAACCCCAAAGAGCTAAAGGTCACACCGAAAGACCAAATTTATACAAAGCCATCTCATTAGAGAATGAGTGATGCGTAGAGACGCAAAGACATGCAATTACACACGGACCTGGAAGTTTCAGATCCGGAGATCAGTTGACCACTAGCAATCGTGTACATACAACACCGGAAAGCCATAGGTGTTGAATACACAAAGGTTTGAAACTAGATTATTGACTCTAGTGCAAGTGGGAGACTGTTGGAGATATGCCCAAGAGGCAATAATAAAGTGGTTATTATCATATCTTCACACTTATGATAAATGTTTACATACCATGCTATAATTGTATTAACCGGAAACATTAATACTTGTGTGATTTGTAAACTAAAATAAGAGTCCCTAGTAAAGCCTCTTGTTAAACTAGCTTGTTGGTTAATATATGATCATGGTTTCCTGATCATGAACATAGAGATGTTATTAACAACAGGATCATATCGTTAGGAGAATGATATGGTGGACATACTCCTATAGATAAGCGTAGCATAAAGATCAAGTCATTTCAATAGTTCAATTGCTATATGCTTTCTGATACATAGTAACCTAATTCCTTCGACCATGAGATCATGCATATCACCTTTTCTGGATGGATGCTTTGATGTCATCAAACACCACACCGTAACAGGGTGGCTATAAAGGTGGCATTGAGTGTTCAGAAAGTATTGGTTGAAACACATGGATCAAGAGTGGGATTTGTCCATCCATATGACGGATAGATATACTCTGGGCCCTCTCGGTGAAATGTCATCCAATTAGCTTGCAAGCATGTGACTGGCTCACAAGGGATCACATATCACGGGAACGATAAAAGAGTACTTATCAGTAACGAGGTTGAACTAGGTATGCAGAGATACCGACGATCATAACCTCGGATAAGTAAACTATCGTGAGACAAAGGGAAATTGGTATCGTATGTAAGTGGTTCATTCGATCGCAAAGTAATCGTAGAAATATGTGGGAGCCATATGAATTTCCAGATTCCTCTATTGGTTATTGTTCGGAGAAGTGTCTCGATCATGTCCGCATAATTCACGAACCGTAGGGAGACACACTTAAGGATTCGACGTTGTTTGAGTAGTTATAGTATTATGAGAAAGAGACCGAATGTTGTTCGGAGTCTCGGATGGGATCCGGGATATCACGAGGTGATCCGGAATGGTCCGGAGAATAAGATTCATATAAGGAAAGTCCCGTTTCGGAGTTCGGAAATGATTCCGGTGTTTTCGTCGGGAATGTTCTAGAAGGTTCCGGAATGTCCGGCACTCCGGGAAGGGGGAGGGGTACATGAATGTGTCATTACATATTGGAATGATTGCATCATGTACTAAGTGTTCTTGCTGTTCCAAATAAAGGATTAAATTGAATCCTAAAACAGAAAAGTCAAATGGCCAGTTTGAAAGTCAAACGGCTAAAACAGGAAACTGTGGGAAACAAGCAAGAGGTGGTTGAAACCGACTTGGGGGAGGAGTCTCCTCTCCAAGCCGGCGCGCCACCCAAGGCCGACTTGGGGAGGGACTCCCCTCCCCTTGGCCGCACCTCCCACCTATAAGAGGAGGGGCAGGGCCTCCTCCTCTAGACACACAAGTTCCTATCCTCTAATCTCCGGTTTAGAGCCGTTTTGTTTTAGAGCTTCTAATTGCTCTAGCCTGCGGTTTAGAGCCTTCTAATTGGTGTGTCTAAATCCCTAGACCACTAATAGCTCTCTCTCTCATACTCCACCATACTCGCTCCGGCTTAAGGCGAAGCCCTGCGGGATCTCCCCTCTACTTCCGGTACCACGCCGTTGTGCTGCCGGAATCGCGAGGAGAGTGCTACAACCTCCGCTGCCTGCTGGAACAAGGGAGAGGAAGGTCTTCGTAGAGTACCGAACGTGTGACCGACTGCGGGAGCGTTGCCGGAACGTGGCGCCGGAAGGATCGTCTATGCGATCTTGAGATCGGAAAGAGTACAACTACATCACCCACGAGAATCTGCTCTCGTTAACCGCTTTGGAATCTTCGAGGGTAAGTTATTCCATCGACTCGTTGCTACAATCTAGTAGATAGATCTTGGCTTGTTTGTTTGTATGCGATAGAAAATTTTGTTTTCCATGCTACGAACCCCTACAGGTGACCCTGCTGCAACCTCTGCGGCTGCTATTCAGCCGACATCGTATGTGATCTCAATTTCTCTCTTTTAGATTATGCTAGAGTTCTTTGTTCTAGCGTTTGGTGTAGATATGATAGGTTTATCTCCTATAGATGTAATATGTTCATCTACTTTGTTGATCTGCATAATTGGTTTTAGTACCGTTTGTATGATCATGATTTATCAGTTTATTATTCGGATTAAATCATATGGATTATTGCTTATATTTCCAATAATTCAAAAACCTGATTATAGGCAACTGAATTCCACTGGTGTAGCCGCGGCTACTAGGCCGGCTCATTTTGATGGCATGCACTATAAGAGATGGCGCAAGAGAGCAGTTCTCTGGTTTGAAAACCTAAACTGCTATAGCGCCACTCTTAGCAAGCCTGAAGGAGATCTTTCTGCTGAGCAGGAAGCGAACTTTAAGAAAGCCGATACCATGTTTATGGCGGCTTTGTTCAGTATTCTTGGGGACAACATTGTTGACCCTTATATGTCATTTGATAATGGCAAGGACGCGTGGGAAGCGCTCGAGGCCAAGTTTGGGGTCTCGGACGCTGGCACTGAGCTGTATGTCATGGAGCAATTCTATGACTACAGGATGGTTGATGAGCGCTCCTTCGTTGAGCAAGCTCATGAGATACAATCACTTGCCAAATAACTTGAGTAGTTCAAGTGTTCCTTACCGGAAAAATTTGTGGCTGGTGGCATTATTTCCAAGCTTCCTCCTTCGTGGAGGAACTTTGCTACTTCTCTGAAACATAAGAGACAAGAGTTTTCCGTTACGGATCTCATTGGGTCTCTTCATGTGGAAGAGAAGGCGAGACCAAAGGACAAAACTGCTCGAGGACTTGAGGGAAGTTCTACTGCCAATTTAGTGCAGAGGAAAAACTTCCAATCCCACAAGTTCAAGAATAAGAACAAAACTGAAGGAAAGGGGAAGTTTGATGGCAAGAACAAGGCCACGCACTCAACCAACTTCAAGAAGAAAAATGATAAGAGGAAAGGCTCTTGCCACGTCTGTGGTGATCCTGGTCATTGGGCTCCAGCTGCCCTAATCGCTTTGACAAGCGTCAACATGGGAACAGCGGCAATGCCGCTATTGTTGTTATTAGCGATACTGAGATGAAGGATGATGGGTATGGTATTTTACCTACTATCCTTTCAGTATGTCATTCTCCTGATTGGTGGATAGACACGGGTGCTAATACACATGTATGTTCTGATATTTCCATGTTTTCCTCTTATCAGGTCTCAAGGACCTCTTCCGTGCTGATGGGAAACTGATCACGTGCTTCTGTTCATGGTGTTGGTACGGTAAATCTGAAGTTTACTTCGGGAAGACCGTACAGCTGAAGAATGTGCAGCACGTTCCCTCCATCAATAAGAATCTCGTCAGCGGATCGCTTTTATGTCGTGATGGCTTTAAGTTGGTTTTTGAGTCCAATAAAGTTGTAATTTCTAAGTATGTACAATTTGTTGGAAAGGGTTATGAGTGCGGAGGTCTGTTCCGCTTGTCTTTGTCAGACTCATGTACTAAAGTTATTAATCATGTTTGCAATGATAATGAGTCCAATGTTGGCATTCACGACTCTATCATATTAACTTTGGTTGCATGACGCGGCTAGCCAATATGAGTTTAATTCCGAATTTTACCACTGTCAAAGGTTCTAAGTGCCAAGTTTGTGTGCAAGCAAAGCAACCCCGCAAGTCTCATACGACTATGGAACCGAGAAACTTAGCACCGCTAGAACTTATACATTCAGATCTTTGTGAGATGAATGGTGTGTTGACAAAAGGTGGAAAAAGATACTTTATGACATTGATTGATGACTCCACTAGATACTGCTATGTTTATCTCCTGAAATCTAAAGATGAAGCTTTGAACTACTTCAAAATCTATAAAGCTGAGGTAGAAAACCAACTTGATCTTAAAATCAAGCGGCTAAGGTCGGATCGTGGTGGAGAGTACTTTTCAAACGAATTGGATTTATTCTGTATGGAACACGGTATTATACATAAGAGGACGCCTCCCTACTCACCTCAGTCAAATGGGGTGGCCGAAAGAAAGAACCGCACTCTAACTGATTTGGTTAACGTCATGTTAGATACATCGGGTTTTTCTAAGGAATGGTGGGGGGAGGCGCTAATGACCGCGTGTCATGTCCTAAACCGTGTTCCTGTAAAGGATAAAACCATGACTCCATTTGAGGAATGGGAAAATAAAAGGTTTAAACTCTCTTACTTACGAACTTGGGGTTGTTTGGCGAAAGTCAATATTCCAATACCCAAGAAGCGAAAGCTTGGACAAAAACCGTTGATTGTGTTTTTCTGGGATATGCTTTTCATAGCATTGGCTATAGATTTTTTAATAGTAAAATCTGAGGTATCCGACATGCATGTTGGTACAATTATGGAGTCGAATGATGCGAATTTCTTTGAGGACATCTTTCCTATGAAAGGCATGTCTAGCTCATCAAATCAGGAGATGACTAGTTCATCTAGTCAGGAATTTTCTATAATTCCTGAACCCACTATGCCGATAGAACACTCTGATGATCCTGTGGAGGATGACAATGAAGCTCTCGAAAGGAGCAAGAGACAAAGGATTGCAAAGTCTTTTGGTGATGATTTCATTGTGTACCTTGTAGATGATACTCCCACTTCTATTTTAGAAGCCTATGCATCTCAAGATGATGACTACTGGAAAGAAGCTGTCCGAAGCGAGATGGACTCCATCTTAGATAATGGTACTTGGGAAATAACTGATCGTCCTTATGGGTGTAAACATGTAGGATGTAAATGAGTGTTCAAGAAAAAGCTTAGACCCGATGGTACTATTGAAAAGTACAAGGCACGTCTTGTGGCTAAGGGTTATACCCAAAAGGAAGGTGAAGACTTCTTCGATACCTACTCACCTGTAGCCAGATTGACCACTATTCGAGTACTACTATCCTTGGCTGCCTCACACGGTCTTGTTGTTCATCAAATGGACGTTAAGACAACTTTTCTAAATGGGGAGCTAGATGAGGAAATTTATATGGAGTAGCCTGATGGATTTGTAGTAGATGGTCAAGAAGGAAAGGTGTGTAAGTTAGTGAATTCTTTATATGGTCTTAAGCAAGCTCCTAAACAGTGGCACGAGAAGTTTGAAAGAACTTTAACTGCTGAAGGCTTTGTTGTAAACGAAGCTGACAAATGTGTGTACTATCGCCATGGTGGGGGCGAGGGAGTTATTATGTGTCTCTATGTTGACGACATATTGATATTCGGGACCAACCTCGCTGTTATCGAGGAGGTCAAAGAGTTCCTATCTCGCTGCTTTGAGATGACGGACTTGGGAGTGGCTGATGTAATTTTAAACATCAAGCTACTAAAGGATGACAATGGTGGGATTACACTGCTTCAGTATCACTATGTGGAAAAGATATTGAGTCGCTTCGGGTATAGCGACTGCAATTCTTCTCCAACGCCTTATGATCCGAGTGTGCTACTTCGAAAGAATCGAAGGACTGCTAAAGATCAATTGAGATATTCTCAAATTATTGGCTCACTCATGTATTTAGCCAGCGCTACTAGACCTGACATCTCCTTTGCTGTAAGCAAACTGAGTCGATTTGTGTCAAATCCTGGAGATGATCATTGGCATGCTCTTGAAAGAGTTTTGCGCTATTTGGAAGGCACTGCGAGTTATGGTATTCACTATACTGATTCAAACTGGATATCTGATGCTGATGAGATTAAGGCCACAAGTGGTTATTTGTTTACACTTGGTGGTGGCGCTGTTTCCTAGAAGTCTTGCAAGCAGACCATCTTAACGAGGTCAACAATGGAAGCAGAACTCATAGCATTAGACACGGCCATTGTTGAAGCAGAGTGGCTTCGTGAGCTCTTGATGGACTTACCTGTGGTTGAAAAACCAATACCCGCCATCCCGATGAACTGTGATAATCAAACTGTGATCGTCAAAGTAAACAGTTCTAAGGATAATATGAAGTCATCAAGGCATGTGAAGAGGAGGTTGAAATCTGTCAGGAAACTGAGAAACTTCGGAGTTATTGCGTTGGATTATATCCAAACATCTAAAAAACTGGCAGATCCCTTCACAAAGGGTTTATCACGCAATGTGATAGATAATGCATCGAGGGAGATGGGTTTGAGACCCACGCTATGAGTTGATCCCAGTGGCAACCCACTCTATGTGATCGGAGATTCCATGAATTAGAGTTGGGAGACAAGCTATTGGTCAGCTGAGAGGAGAGTATCCCCATATTATATTTACATCTCCATAAAGATGCAATACTCTCTTAATCTGCATGGCAGGTTGATATTTATCTTAATGTGTTCCAAGTGGCTTTTTATAAGCGGAGATGTTGTCCTGCAGAACATCTCTTGAGGAACACACCTATGTGAGTCTGACTGTCAAACGTCGTAGTCCGTGAGAGTTGGGTGCTCTCTAGTAAACTCATGAAAGGCCCTGGAGTATGACGCATACGCTTCAAACCGCGGGGAAGCCGACGGTAGCCCTGTACCGGTCTAGATTTTGTGTGAAACGAGCGCGCAGAAAACTTGTAGTTCAAGGCATAGTCCACTATTCAAGTTGCTAGCTAGCGTAGCATGAAGTTTAACGTGGAATTTCAACTTAACAGTCTCCACTACACACCGGTATATAAAACAATGTTCTGGAAAAAAAGTGATGTGATGTGCCAATGAGACTTTGTGGGGGATTGTTGGAATTTCATGAGTTTTGGGCTACTGGCCCATTAGACAAATTCTGAAATTCTCTTTGGCCCACTTGTATATGGCAACATATGACTGTGCTAGTGGTGCTAAAGTTTAGTCCCACATTGCTAGTTGAAGGGGAGTTGGACCATCTTATATAGTAGAGTGTTGCACCACTCACTAAGGTGTGACAAGAAGAGTAGCCCTCGCGCACTCCTCCTCCGACGTCGCCCGCCTCGCCACGCCACGCCACGCCACGCCACGCCTTGCCTCGCCTCGTCACGACGCGCGCGCGCCGCGGGTTGCGGGAATCTCGCCGAGCCGAGCTTTATTTTGCTGGTTGGGAAAACTGATTATGAGTCATTAACGGACGCGTTAATTACAGCCGTTTCCAGTTTTTATGGACGTGGCTGTCCCACATCCTCCTAACCTGCACTATATAAGCATCCGGGCTAAACCTAATCGGCACCGTATCAATACACACACGCGCCTATCTCCAGAACCTTGCGCCGCCGCTTTCGTCTTCCCCATCCCGGCTTGCGGCGTGCACCACAGATCGGGACAGTAGGCCTCCGGAACCCCGCCTCTCGTGAACCTGTACGGGTGAGGGGCGATCAGGTTTTTGGAGAGCGCTCAAGCGCGACTACTGGCAACCACGACGTCGTCCGACGGCGAGTTCCCGAACAACGACTTCTTTCCGGATGTGAGCAACCTCTTCGACAACCTTAACATGGGTGACACTGCTGCAACCTCTGCAGCTGCTATTCAGCCTACATCGTATGTGATCTCAATTTCTCTCTTTCAGATTATGCTAGAGTTCTTTCTTCTAGCGTTTGGTGTAGATGTGATAAGTTTATCTCCTATAGATGTAATCTGTTCATCTACTTTGTTGATCTGCATAATTGGTTTTAGTACCGTTTGTATGATCATGATTTATCATTTTATTATTCGGATTAAATCATATGGATTATTGCTTATATTTCCAATAGGTTGGTCAAATTTAATAAAGTTTGACTTAGACAAAAGTTAAATGTACACTTATTTACGGACGGAGGGAGTAGTTTTTAGCTTCGACTTTCCCTCTAATTAGCCAGGCCTCATTGACAACAAAATTACTGCTATGAAGAATCATTGATATAAAGAGAAACAATGGTACTAATCTAGCATTTCTTCATTGGTACACTTCTGCTGAATTATCAATACGAATCTGCAAATATTTATCAAGTAAACAGTAATTAATAAAAGATGAAACACACCCACTTTAGGGCAAACGAACTATGCTGTGAAAAGCACACGAAACATATATGACATAGATCAGCATTTTTGCAAAATTAAAAGGTTGGTTGGAACTCAGCTATCCTCACGGAATTGAAATGACACCGGATACCAGAAAACCACGAAATTGAAATGACATCGGAAAAGGAATCACAAACGATATGCCGATAAAGAGGTGCATTCGGCAACGATGATCAACAAATGGCACCTGCTATTTCTAAGAGCAGGACGTCGATGTACAAATCAAAGAGATGAGTGCCACCTTTTTTTGTAGGCAGAATGCGAGTTCGATAGAGTGGCAGAAGTATTGGGGTATTGGAGCAAACCAAAAGAACACTGGTCCAACCCCGCAGTTGCTAGACTCTATACATATACTAGACTATCCATTTTCTCTATTGCTGAGCTCCATGAGTTTGTGGCATGTTTCTTATTAGTGTCATCCGTGAGGTCTTCGAAGATGGGATACTGGTCGAGAGCCGTGATCCTCCCATTCATAGGAGTCCCATTGCACGTTTTAGTCATGGATATCATGCTCTAAGATAAAGTGGTTGGTCAAGCTTTATCAAGTTCCATTGAATTGTAGTCTGTTCGAGCCAAAAATCGAATGAAATTGTGCATGGGAGAATATCATTTCCGGCTATTAGTCGCCATTTTCTAGTTACTAGAATAACATGCAAGACATGTAAAAAAAACATCTAAAACGTACCACACGCTATAGTACCGTTGGACAGCCAACAACCATAGATTGCCGACTATGACAAAGCTGAACGGCCAAAGCAAGATTCAAGGTTTACCAAAAGACACACACTTGCTGCATGTTATTACAAAGTAGATGAACCACTTGAAAATTGGTTGTAAATACGGAGCACTGAAATGATTATTCGCACCCATCATACATGATGTCAGGGCTAGGAAAGTATTTTGTTTGTGCCACTTAATTTAGATACCCATTATACGGCGCAATGCCATGATCACAGCGCACCTATCATGAAGGACATGTACATGCATTTTTACTGCAAAGAGTGCAAATACCCTCTCATATCCACACACAAAATATGTTTATTGGGACTGCTCAGCATATTTGCAAACAGGTCGTCACGTCTGGTTGAAGAACGTTATTGAGAAACAAATTGACGGCTGTTTCCCCTAAAAAAAATCACAGCACAGTTGCTTCTCTTTAGCGCTCTGGCCCTTTATTAATTTGCAAACCGTTTATTTTGTAGCCTAGCGACCTGAAGCCTGCAGATCCAGAATTCCAGATCACGGGATCGCCCTCGTCGCTCCTGATTTAATCTGGGTGATACTTTAATTTGGATCTGTAAGCACTTTTGGATATCTCAATGTTTGATTCAGATGAAGCTTGGTGTGGAAGAATTGTAAAAACCCTATTCCACCTTTTTGTATATATAAAGGCGATGCTCATTTGCTAGTTCTAGGGACCAACATATTCATGGCCTCTTTTGTCCACATGATTCCACAAAACAAATAAATAGGACATACTCCCTCCGTTTAGAAATATAAGATGTTTTAGGTTTGTGAAAAAGATGTATCTAGACACATTTTAATGTCTAGATTCATTTGAACCTACATACTAAAAGGTGTCTAGATACATCTCCTTCACAAACCTAAAACATCTTATATTTCTAAACGGAGGAAGTACCTACGTTCATAGTGTATGCCTTCTCTAAGCCTATATGATTGAATAACAAATGGATATTCATAATTTGAATCTTTCCAGGAGGTTTTAGCCAATGAAAATATGTGTATGATATATGGTGCAAATGAATCCTTATGAAGAACTCCTACAAATTACAGTCCGATAAAAAAACAACCCTCATGGGTAAAATCCAAAGGATAATAACCTCGGAGAAACTAATCAGAGAGTCCCCGAATGCTATTTGTATGTTACGATGCTATCTCTGCTGGCAACTATTTTTGCATGCGGTTTGCTCTTAAATTTTGTTTGGCTAAAACAAAATTCATACTGAGTTATATGTAGGAAGGATAATTTACATTGCATTTCTGTTCATATCTTAAGAGAAGCTCTTTGCTTCAGTTTAACTGGGATGGAGAGGGATACTGTTGTGACAACTGCTGCATGTTACTGCCAAACATGCAGGTTAAATTTTGTTTGGTTTGAAAGGCCCAGGGATCCGGCTAAATAGAGGGAAACATAGAACTGGAAGGACAAACTGCAAGCATTATTTTATTTTCTGTTGTTTTTCATTTTCTGACATGAATTCCCCTTCACAGATTCCGTGGTTCCTTTTGGAAAGCAGCCAGAATAGGTATGCTTCTTTCACCACTTCTGGCTCAAATACTCTGCTAAGTTGTTGCACTATTCGGAAAACTGCTGCATGCCAATTTGGAGCACTGATTTTTGTCAGTGTACATGCACCTAGTTTCATCTGTCAAACTGTTTGTAAATATTTGCTGATAATCAGACTGCTAATAGTTTTAGTTCTGGTGCTTCGTGGCTGTTATTTTTTCTTGGCGAAGATTTACTGTTTTCTGTATACAAGAATGTTCTTAAGTTCTTTGCGTTTTATTTATCTTGTGAAAACTCTTAAGTACATTGGAGAAATGAAAACCTGCAATATCTCTATTTTGTCGTAGTTATTGTTTGTTTTGGATGGACTCTGCATTTATATCGAGGAATGTTCATAAATTTCTAGATTATTTAATAGTGATAGTTTTTTATTAGGGAAACACCTACCGGCTGTAATGTCTGAACTTGATTTCGCTCGGAAAAATGGTATTGAAGAGGATCAACTTAAGAACAGTCTGAACCAGTGATAGTTAACTACAATTTATTCACTGCAAGTTCTCTATATTAACGGAAACTGGCAGGCACAGTTGCAACCTAGCTGCCATTTAGAAATTCAGAAACCGTCACTTGGTTTCTGCTTTCTAATATTTTATTCTATCTGAATATCTGTTCATAGGCTATTCAGACTGTTTGTATACCGGTAGATTTTTCCTTGGGCAGAAAATTCCGAAACTCCGTCCATGCTTCGTTTGATTCAAATGGTTTTGTGCTACAGCTCTTGATTAGTTCTTATTATTCACATACAGATTTTGTGTCATAATTATGTGATGAAAACATAAAATACATATGAGTTATAATGTTTCTAAATAAGAAGATATTTGATAATATGTATCCTTTTCCTTCCACCTTCATAATCCAATCTTTCTTGCGGTGCTTCATCAGGTGAGCGGTTGAGCCCATGGGTAGCATTTGGCTGCTTTGCTATGGGGATATCTACTATCTTCTTCTGAAGACCGAGCACCATCTCACTGTTTTTAATCTAGGTTACTGAGTTATATGTAGGAAGGATCATGCACGTTGCATTTCTGTTCATATCTTAAGAGAACCCCTTTGCTTCAGTTTAACTGGGATGGAGAGGGATACTGTTGTGGAAAAAGCTGCATATTACTGCCTAACATGCAGATTAGATGAATGCAGTCAGGTCCCTGATCATGATACTGTTGTATGCTACTCCCTCCGTTTCAAAATATAAGATGTTTTAGGTTTGTGAAGAAAATGAATCTAGATTTCTTTTAGTGTATAGATTCACCCCTAAGTTGAGTGTATCTAAATACTAAAACAAGTCTAGATACATTTGCTTCACAAAGCTAAAACATCTTATATTTTGAAACAGAGGGAATAGGTGTTAAAGCTAATACTACTTGCAAGCAGTTAGCATCAAACTTTGGTGGGCTATGCTGGTATGGAATATTATTTTGACCTTGTGAAACCAATTGAGAGTTTCTCGTTTTGTATACCTCTTTTATCCAAATGCATGCAGGAGCCATGTAATTGCTCTCGTTCGACATGTTCTTAGTCGCAAACAAATCATTTTGCATCCTCGGACGCTGCATCGATTGATGCAACGTAGAAATTTTTATTGTAAGCAGACAACCACATTACATATACATGTCACACTTGGAATAAATAAAGAAAACCTCCCAATGAACCTCTGATGCAGTTCAGTTCAGAGCGAGCAATGCCCCTATGCACAGGTGGTGGTGCTCAGTGCTCAGTTTTCAATTCAGAGCTGGCCAGGCCTAGCATTCAGTTGACAAGCAGCTCAGCCATAGCCTGCACCTCAACGTCAACCTCAACTTCAGCAGCAGCCATATAAATATGATCTTTCGTGGCCACAGTTTGATCGTGTTGAGCTTGAGCAGGAGCTGCTAAGCCGTACCATCTCTGCAGGCCCTTCCGGACGTTCTCGCTGTCGTCGGTGCGGTCGCGGAAATTCTCCATGTCTTGGCTCATGCTGGCGATGCCCGACAGGATCAGCTCCCTCTGCCAATCCTCGATCCGCCGGAAGTCGCAGTACTTCTCCCCGAACTCGTACATCTTGAGAGGCTCCACGCCGCCGATGTCGTGGGTGTACCTCTTGGGCACGCCGGCGGCGTCCCTGGCGCGGTAGTGCTCCTCCACGGACCGCAACATCTCCTCCTCCGGCGGCAGCGCTCGCCGGCCGGACAGCACCTGCGCGACCCACCTCCCCTGCGCCTCGAAGAACCACGGAATGAGGACCTTCCTCGGTATGCCGATGAAGGAGAGCGACGGCGCGAGGGACGGCGGGAACACGTGCTCGAACAGCGGGCCGACGCGGTTGTCGTCGATGGTGACCGCGCCGCATGTTTCCAGGAACGGGAACGAGTAGGTGTACCCCGTGCAGTACATGACCGTGTCCGCGACGACGCTGGAGCCGTCTGCGAACACCACGCGCCCATCGGCGTGCAGCTGGTCTATCTGCGGGCGGAGGTGCAGGTTGCCGTGGTTGGCCAGCATCTTGGACATGACCGGCGTCATGGCTTCCTCCGTGGACTTGGCGGTGAGGTACACCTCCTTGGCGGCTCGGCGGAGGTCCAGCGCGATGTCCTTGCCGCTGTCCCCGCACCCGACCATCACCACCACGTCGCCGCGGAACGGCTCCGGCGTCCGGTACGAGTGGCTGTGCAGCTGCCTCCGCCGCCATTCCGCTATACCCTTGATGCTCGGGAGCTTTGGCTGAGAGTAGTGGCCAGTGGCCACCGCGACGGCGTCGAACACCTCCTCCTTCTCGTTGCGGTCGCCGAGGTGCACGGATCTCACCGCCCACTGACGCGTCGACGACGTCGGCATTGCCGGGGCGACGCGCAGGACTCGGGTGTTGAGTCTCACGGCGTCCAGGAGCCCGAACGCGTCGCAGAATTCCCGGAGGTAGCAGTACATCTCGCGGTGGACGGGGTAGCGGCGCGGGTCGCGGCCCGCGACGCCGTGCCTTGGCAGGAACTGGAAGTCGGAGAACCCCATGGCCTCCCGCGGACTGATGAGACGGAGGCATGCGTACATGCTGCCGGGCACGCGCACTGGTTCCGTGGCCCCGAGCGGGTCGTCGCCGTCGGTCCCCGGGTCGTACAGCCACTGCCCGCCGACGTCGGCGCTCTGCTCCATGACCGTGACGGCGTGGCCCTCCCGCCGCAGCTCCCGCGCCGCCGCCATGCCGGCCATGCCGGCACCCACGACGCACACATTCTTGGACTGCAGCTGCAGCGGCGGCTCCGTGTCGCCAGCCGAACCCATGCCGATCGCCGCGCGCCGAGTTGCAGACGATCGAGCGACTGAGCAAACGAGACCTGAGTTTTCTCTAGCTTTGATTTCGTAGCAAAGTTTCGGTAGAATGTCATATAGTGGAGTACTACCATATACTTATATAGCAAAAAAAAAAAAGGCGATGTCGTCTGCAGTTGGGGCAGTGTGAAGAAGCTAGTGCATCAAGCTTGGTAATGAAGTAACCTGCTGGCCCTTTCAGGTAAAAGTGTTCATAGCTTGGTAATGGAGTAGCTAGCAGGTAGTAGTACAGTAGCTTACATTGCACACTTGCCCTCTTTTGTGCGATCAGCAAAACCCACAAACGGAAAAGACACGACACGAACAAGAGATCCGCTAAACATATAATACGATAGGCGCTAAAGAAATGCCTATGATTACAGAACTTTATTGCTAAGTCGGTACGTACATAAAACGACATCCATTTGTGGTTTCGCAGGTCGCACAAAAGAAAGGGCAGGTGTGCACTGTGAGCTACTCCACCTGCTAGCTACCCCATTACCGACCTCTCGGCGAGGATCTTCGTCGGGGCCGGCCGGCGACAGGTGACAGCAGCACGCAAGCCACCAATCAACAAACATTTTAACTTTTGGCTTTATTTATACAATGATCCACGCGGACCACGAGTCCATAGCCAATTTCCATCGCAGTCGTGCGGCGGAGGCAAAAATGATTTGAATTTACTAAAATTTGAATGAACCTATATACTAAAACTAAATAATGTCTAGATTCATCTTTAGACAAATTTGAGTCAGCTAATACGGATCGAAGAGAGTATAATAATTCATATAAAGGCGGTAAGAATCACAAAATAACCTGGTTTCCGAAAGATATCACTATCTAACCGGCACTCTACTGAAAAGCTCTATGGTCAGTAGCACGATGCTCTTCAAATTATTGCGCTCTAGTCAAAATCGTCATGAACTCATCCGCGGCCGTGGACCCTGTAGAAAATATTGAATCCCTAATATTTTGGTGTATTGATTTGATCCTCAAGGGGAGTATATATAGACGTACACGGGATATGAGGAGACTTGGAGTATAAGATGTAGAGTCTTAGTCTATCTCTAGTCTATACACGTATACGTACTCTAACATCCCCCCTCAGTCGGAGCGGGAGTGAAGCGAACGCTTGCGACTGGATTTGAAGTCTTGCGCTTCCGTCGTCTTCACCTCTTTGTCATCATCACCTGTATGAACATGATCATGGCTGACACCTAGGGGCGGTGACTGCGTCCCCTTCTAGTGCCTCTCTTCCCTCCCGCAGTCACAGCGGGAGTGGCGTGGACGCAAGTGACGACGTGGACGCTGTTGACTGGAGTTCTTGAGTTGCTGTAGACTTTGTTCTTGATGTCGATGTCGAGGTAGCCGATCGTGACGTAGCCGTGGTCGAGATAGGTGTGGTCGATGTCGTAGTCGTCGTAATGGTGTGGCCGCCATTGCCGGAGGCGCAAAAAATTGCGCGGTTTTTGTTGTTGTTGTTGTTGTTGTTGTTGTTGTTGTTGTTGTTGTTGTTGTTGTTGTTGACGAAGCCGCAGTTGTGGACGTTTTGCACCTTGTAGAGGTACCGTCGGGACGTCTCTTAGACGCGGTCATAAGTGAGACCACCGGTTTTGCTAGGACCGGAGGAACCCACCAAGCACACAAGTTTTTGCCAGAACCATATGCGCGGTCGTATGGGCGTCACAATAGTGATGCCGGTTTATTGTTGCAGTCGTCGGGGTCATGGACGCGGCGATGCCGTCGTCGTGCCTTGCAGTACGTGTACTGTCAGAGGGCGTCGTAGTCGTATGTCCATCATGTGGACGGGTATAGCGGCGGCGGCGATGTGTCGACGAAGACGTTGATGAAGACCACGTAGATGTAGACCTTGGCGATGATGTGTCGGCGATGAAGGAGTAGGCGTATCGGCGATGATCGTCATTTGAAGGCGTCCCTTGTGGCGATGATGATGTCGAAGCCTTGATGTCGAAGAAATCGGCGTAGTAGTGTTCAAGCTTGTATGAGGAGTTGATGCCGTGCGTGGCCTGGATTGATTCCCGTGCATCTACATGTGTAATAGATGCATCTCGAACGGGACCCTGCTGACGCCTGCATGTATTCCGGCCGATTGCTGCATCGTGCCGACGTTGAGCCGGGCTAGAGTCCTTGGGTCTTGCATCTGCATGTCCCTCGTGCTGCCCGTGGCTGTTGACGCGCGGCATGATATGCCCCCGGCCGAAGGTGCCGATTTGACGTGGTAGACGCCAGGGGCAGGCGCGGCCGCGCGATTTTCTCCGTGTATTGCCGCTGGTTGAGTAGATCGATTTGAGCAAATTGGTACTGATCTGCACCGGACAAGAATCGTGTATAGGGATTTAGTATGTAGCTAAATTGGATCTAATCTATAGAAAATTAGGAATTGAAATTTGGATCTAATCTAATCTAAAGAACCGATCCGATCTTTGATCGAGACCGGGTGCCGCGCCCCCGAGGAGTAATCTCCCCGGGGGCGGCGCGTTGCGGAAGTGGTGGAAGAACCTAGGATCGTCGCCGTGAGGCTAACCGCTCTAATACCATATAGAAAATATCGAATCCCTAATATTTTGGTGTATTGATTTGACCCTCAAGGGAGTATATATAGACATACACGGGATATGAGGAGACTTGGAGTATAAGATGTAGAGTCCTAGTCTATCTCTAGTCTATACACGTATACGTACTCTAACAGACCCACTTTTTATATTTGGATTTTTTAAAGAGACTAGCGTAATGTCCGTGCGTTGCTACGGGCTATAAAAGGATGATTCTGTTTTACTACAAAATGCAAACAAATCTGCCTCAACCAAAAGACGTCAATGCCAGATCGGTCATCCGATTTCACAACACAGAAATCTGGTAGGCATATTAATAATTAGGCGCACCACAATAATAATAACAAATATATGTATATACTTGTCATGTGTTGCTCGCTAGCAAAAACATCACCCTTATCCACCAACTCAGCACACCATGCAACGCAATAACAACATTAATCCACTACCCCTAAATATGATCTCATATCTCCTCCCTCCTTCTCCTTTGAGCAACGTGTGACTGACGGGAGACATGAGATCCGTCGACGGAATCCCAAAGGAAACACCTTGCTACAAATCGGTGTCCAGTACCAGTTGCCCTGGCTGCGACCCATTCTCCATCGCCAGAAGCATCAGGCGACCTCCTTTCCTTCCTCCATGGCCTCCCATCGCTACACCTCCTAGCGAACGATGAGCTCCACATCCTCGATGCCAAGGTCATCTTGGCTGTGTGTGCTCCAACTCTACAATTATCGGCTACCAGAAAGTTTCAAGTCTCGCCAGCTAGAACTCAGTTGTAAAATGCTTTATGGTCTTATGTCGTCTCCAATGCATATTTCTTAAGGAGACATAAGAGGGACCTACGTCATAAGCTATAGCAAACTTAAAAGGTCACAACTCACAAAAGAAACTCCCTAATGTTTCTGCATTGACGGGTCACCTACTTGTTCCTTTTTCTCTAGGTTCTTCCTTCAGCATCAAAGAGTGGCTGAAACATAGCGATTCGGCAGATCCGCCATGGGCGGTGCCGGCGCGACTACTTCCGCACTTAGCTGGATTGTGAGCACTCGATGATGCTCCTGGAGGCGCCATGGCGTCGGTCTCGATTGGCGGTTGCTGCTGGCCTGCTGCTCGAGTCGTCACATCTCCTCTGGTAGGCGATGTATCCTCCGCGCGGTGCTGCTGGGCAAGCGCGTCCTCGTCACCTTCCCGGCGGTGGAGGTCCGCACCTCAGGCTGCTTTCTTCCGCGCACCTTGTATTCTCCTGTCCGTGAGTATTGGGTGGGGGAGCATGTTCGAGGATCAGGGCAGCGCTCGGGTGACACGGGGCAGGTGGCGGCGTGGTGTACTGAGACATCGGCGAGCGGGGGAGGGGGCCATCAACTATGGCGCGGTGGAGCAAGCGGAGCAAGAGACGAAGGAACCAATCAGTTTTGAGTTTTGACTTAACGATGGCATGGCTAGTAATAGCATCGAAGGTTCAGGGGCAAAATTGTCATTTAAGTGGCAGAAGGAAACTTTATGGTACGACGAACGACCCGAATCTTTTTAATAGTATAGACTATTACCTTATGTCTTTACACTGATATGTGGGACAAATAAAAGAGTCACTTTAACTGAAAATAAAAAAACTGCATCCACATCTATTCCTTTTACATCTAAAACCTTAAACAATTTTTTTAAAGCAATCTGGTCCTTGTATCGTCCGCGTCTAAGGTTGATCGATTCTGGCCGGAAACAAATGACGATGATGTACACGATGTACACACTTCTGATCGATTATTGCTCCATCTCCTACTCATCACACATGGAAACCTGCAAGCAGTAGGCAGCTCACACGTACGCAAGTAGCAGGTAGCTCGCGCGCACGCCAGCAAGCAGCTCGCCGTCCGCAGTGCACCTCTCATGGCTCTCCGGCGCTCATAAAACACGCGCACAAGCTCCGCAAGGACGCCTCTGTCCTCCCGTGCGACGAATCGGCCGTAGCCCTCCGGAATCGAACACAGGCGCTTGAGCGGGAGCTTGGCGGTGGCTCGGGATCTCATAGGTGGGGAGGGCGCAGCAGGACAGCAGGGGTCGTGGAGGTCGCTGGTGGGTGGCAGGTGGCGCAGCTCACAGGTGGGTTGGAGCAATGGAAACTTCCCCGCCGACGACGGAGCCCACCCCGCCTCCGACCGCGTCCACCCGAGCTCGCTCCGGCCTCCGGCTCGCCTCTCGCCGCCCTCTCGCCGGACCCCGCAGCATCTGGCTGCCCCTCGCTGGCCACAGCCGTCTGCCGCCTGCGCGCGTCCTCGGCCACCCTTGATAGGTTGAGAAACAAAGGAATAGCTCTGTTTGACTTTGGCGGTGGCATACCACGTAAAACATCCGAATTCGCAGGGGCAAAAGCGTCAAATTCGGGCAGACGGAAATTTTGAGGGGTGACGAACGTTCCCAATCACCATGTTAATTACTACTACGATCTAGTAAACAATTATTACATGTAATACCGGCCTTACATGCGCCTTAGGAAAAATAATATCGTCGAAGAGGTTTACAAGGAAGGTTTTTACATAACCACACCCATGATCTATTTTTCACAAAACACCATAATTTGTGGTAATTAGTTGCGAAGCAATACCAATGTAACATCCCCACTCGGTCGTGGTTTCTCCTAGACCACACGAGCCGAGTTGTTTCTCTCTCGGTCAGGAAATTCTGGAGGCTGGTATATTTGCTCGTGTGCTTACAACGGGTTAGTTGTTATTATTGATTAATATTCCTTGATACCTTGGCTGGTTGTATTCAACTGTTAACTCCTAATATCCCATGAAAAGATCTTGCACCGGTGAAACCTAAACATCAACTTGTTAGGTTCACATAGTAACTATCCTTATACAAGCTGACCAGCAGAACTGTCACGGTTCTCATACATATGAGTAAGAAAATTGTTGCCCAATAATTCCAAGCTTCCCCTAATCCATCACTACACCCCTCATAAGTTATATCATTTGAAGATATTATAAGAAATTAACAACTGCATTGGGCCTGATACACACCGTTCTCTTCAGCACCACTCCAAGGACTGAAGTAACGACTGAATGTCATTAACAGCTGACACTCTGTATAGTTCCAATTACTTGTTAGAAGTTAAACACAGTGATTTGGCCATGTATTCCACATCAACATCCTTCTCAAATGATGGCCCTGATGCTTCTTCACCTCCCAACGCCACCGCCTCAGAAGGCGGCTTCAGCCTCGCCACCCAATTTGCCATTAGTTTCAGCATGCGAAAAAGGCAATGAGGCCAACGGAAATTTTTTATGGCTAAGAGTCGCTCTTTAGATAAGTATAGAAGGGTCGCACACGGCTCAAAACCTGATGCCCGAGAGACAGAGTCTAGAAGTTTTCTTCTGCAGGTCTTCAATGACCTAAGGTTTGCATCATCAACTATGATCTCAAAACCTGATGCCCAAGAGGCAGAGTAGAGGTTTTCTTTTGCAGGTCTTCAATGGCCCAAGTTTTGCAACTACAGTTTTCAGATGATGTAACTGTAAGAGGCTAACCCTCCACACTAAAAAAAGCTTATTGTAGGTGTCTTCACACAAGAGAAACCATAAAGTACTTGCATACTATTGCAAAAAAGCAAAGGGTATCGGATGAGAAACATAATGTCAAGTTTACTTTCCCCGCAGGAACATCGACTGAAGCAACGGAAAATCAGAAACTCTGTCCATCCAACACTCCACGTACAACCTCTATACATGTCGGACCATGGAGCGGCCGCTTGTACAGAAAAAGATCTTATGTATAGCAAGACTCGTGGAAAATCAATATGTCTAGAATGACTTATAACATGAAACAACGTGAGCTAAAAATGTTTACTGCTTCGGATGACATCTAGTACTATCATTTTCAAGACATGCCATTTTTATAATTAATTATGTTAGTACTAAAAAGTGTTAAACCACAGACTTCAGAATCACTATTTATCTAATCGAGGGAAAAAATGGTTACCATTACCCAATTAAGCCTGTTGCTACATGCTTTGCAACTTTATATTGAACTCTGAAGAAAGACCTGTCGTTATTGATCATCGGAATGGAAAACAAGGTACAATGTGCAATACAAGAAGGTCAACTACATCTCTCTTTATATTGCTCCAAGACTGAAGAACAAGGAAAACTAAATCCTTCCAGAACTCTACAATGGTTGCTAGTGTACTGCTAGCACAGGTCGAAAGGCGGTGGTTGCTCGAGAGTAGGACATCAGTAGGAGCTTGATGATGCGCGGAGCAGAGCATCAAGGCCACAATCTCACACGCGTGCTGCTAGCGCTGCAGGCCGAGGAGCCACACTGTTTGGAATCGAGGCGCGCATAGGTGTGTGTGTGCATTGGTTGAGCATGTGCACGGCCACGGCTAGCTGCGCCTCGAGGTCCGACGCCTCAGCGACGTCCATGAAAGAAGTTCCGGCGGCAGGAAGGTGCCCGCATTCTTGATAGGTCGATTTGGGTGGAGGAAATGGGATTGATTAGGTCTGCGCAGGCACGGGCGGCCATTCTAGCTCGAGGCCGGTGAAGTTGTCCCACATGCTCCACCCGGTTCCCGCTTAACCTGCTCCACCGCCGGAGATAGACGCCGGCCAGCTTGTCCTCCCGCCGCTCTAGCCTCCTCCATCCTCTTCTCGTCGACCCCGTGGCAACCGCCTCCCTCCTTGCTCCACCCGATATGGGAGGGGATAATATAGGATTATATTAGATCCCCTTTATTAAAGGGCTAATCCTGACGAAGAAGAGATGGAGCAGGGGTGTTGGAGCTCGGCGTACATGCGGATATCGGGGGAGTTGCGGCCAGTGGCGTTCGGGGACGTACGGAGGCCGGAGGCGGCGACCAGGGCAGGCTGGGAGCGGGCCTCCTCGCTCCCTCGCGGGATCCCGGAGGAGAGGAAAGGGGCGATGCGACGTGTGGCGGCGGCGGTTCTGTACGGGAGGTCAAGTTTCACTCTCCGGTGGCAACCTTTGTAATAAGTTCGAATTATGAAGGGCAAAACCGTCTTTTCAAGGCAGACGGAAAATTTCTGGGGGTGACGAACGGTCTCAATCTTTTTAATAGTATAAACTAGCAGAATGTCCGTGCGTTGCCACGGTTATAAAAGAATTACTCTCTTCGATCTATATTAATTATCACTGAATCAAATACTATATCTAGACATGTTTTAGTGTAGATACATCTAATTTAGTAACAATTAATGTGAAATGAAGGATAATTTAATTTAATATACCATTACTTTTAGAAATGCAATCCGGGTCTTAAAGTTTATTTTACTACCAAGACATATATAAGTATAGTATCATACACATAAATATTCTTATATGTGACTGCAATATCTTCCAACCAAGGATCATTAAACCGTAGTTAGTTTTAAAATGTTTTCTTCTTCTCAAATCTCAATTTAATATTTTTTTTGGCCTGCTCATTTTTTAGGTGTAAATTGCTTTTATATTTCCTCGCATACACTTCGAGAAGGTGCTGGTGGCCTTGCCCCTCCGGCCGGCCTCCCCGAACCTCCAAGCCGACGCCCAAACGTCACCGCCGTTTCTCCCCTCCACCGTCTCCCCTATTTTCTCTGTGAATCTGCCCAGCAGCTTGCTATAGCCGTAGATCGAGGACATCGAGCTCTGCAGTCGCGCGAGCACCACGGAGCAGGAGACCAGCGACGGCGCGGCGGCCCACCTCCTCTCCTGTGCGCGGCGGAGAGAGCGGCGGTGCGGCGGCCAGAGATGCGGCGCGGGGAGGAGCAGTGGTCCGGCTCCGTCGAGCGGGCGTGCAGGTTCAGACAAGCTAAGAACACACGCGTGCCTGCAGTGAGCGGACGCTGCCTCCAGCCCTCGAACTCGCCACCCTCTTGATCGACAAGTCCCGCCACGCGACCGTGCGACAACCCAACGCCGCCTCCACGCGCCCCTGCGGCGAGCGGACGCTGCCTCCGGCCTCCATCTCCGCCACGCGTGCGCGTCCTGATGTGGGAGTGTGCAGGTCCGCGAGAAGATGTGTATCACTGTATGTTGCCTCGCAGATGCAAAGCTAGCTGCTAGTTGCGGTCCATGTTTGCTAGCTAGCTCCTCATGCCTGAACCATGCTACAGGTGGTCCGCGAGCGCGGCGGCGCTGCCCGACGAGCTCCTGCTGACGGTCGGCTCCATCGCCCACAACCTGTTTGTGATAATCATGAAGAATTCTAGTTTTGGGGTCTAATTTTTGGGCCGCACCGGTGGGAGAAGCTGCTCCAAAATTACCGACAGTTAAACGACCACACACCTATGAAAAGAGAACAAACAGAGACGGAAGCATGAACTGAGAATTCTTTCTGATATTAGAGATGTAGCTCGGTAGCTCTGCTAGATTGATTGCTTCCCGTGTTCCGCCATTTGTAGCATGGAATTGAGAATACTGAAGAACAGGAGGAATTCAGAGGATCTGGTCAGGGAATTAGAGATAGTCAGAAAAAATTGGACGAATAGTAAAGTGGAAAACGAAAAGGGGATCCGATGCAGAGAGTTTCCTCCATCTCAGAGGAGGCCCGCCTGATTCCTGCTGCCTCCTCGTTGTTCCCTCGATCGATCCCGGCCGCCAGGAGTCGCTCGAGCTCCCTCTCCACCAGACTTCGTTGCCAAGGCCTCCTTTCCTCTCCGCCTCGCTTTCCCCCAGCGCATCGTCGGCCTCGTCGACCGCCGCTCCCTCGAGCATCTGGCTGCCCACGAGCTCCCAACGCGTCGCCGCCTCCCACCTTGCTCGCCGCCTCTACCTCTAACCGCGGTCGCCGCTAGGTTCTATGCCACTGACCCGCATCCCTGCTCAGCACGCCGCCTTGCAGTCGCCGTTCCTCTACTCCATCTCGCGGATGAACTCCTCCAGCCTCGCCCTCAAGCTCCCCTCTGCAGGTCAACCCGCCTCCGCTCGTGGTAGACCTTTTGGAAGCTAACCTACATGCTCCTCGTCGGCACCATGGTCGTCATCGTCTGCATCAGCGGGCCATCCAACGTCGGTGGAAAGAGAGAGGGATTGGGGAGGAACGGAGAGAAAGGCGCCCGATGGACTGGGAATTTTTTTTATTTTTCACGAAACCGTTCAGTTTGACTTGCGGTGGCAACGTGGGTAATTTTCTCAGATCGGTAGGGGTAAAAGCGTCATTTACTGGCAGACGGAATATTCCTCGAGGTGACGAACGGTCTGAATCTTTTTTAATAGTATAGATGACGCTTTTTGCGGGGCCGCCATGTGGAGCTGCTGGAGCCGCACGAAGCAGCTAGCAAGGAAGAGGAGGCCGGAGCAGCTGCATATTGTCCTCACGGTCCCCGTGAACCCGCCCGACGCCGATCAGAGTCCCAACTTTCATTAAGAAGCTGATAAAGCAAGGTACTTCGTAATACAATCTCAACGTACATAATTCTTCAAACTTTTTACAGTCTAAAGATAAACTCAGACCAAGACACTACACAGCTCCAGGAAGAGTCCCACACAGAGTAATATCCCAGGCGCCTGACATACAACAAGCGCTCAACTTCCAAACTTCTAAAACCTGAAGATTGCACACCTTCATCACAACTCTAGTCGTTTTGTCATCGGTGTCCAACCCCTACTTCTATTATAGAAGTCAGACACCACCGCTAGCAACAACTTGGCTCCTAAACATTGAAATTTTAGGAGCATTTTCCTCCGCATAATCGATTACGAACAAAGGAAATTAGAAATATAAGCAATAAAGTTAGATGGTTTAGCACGTAAGCCTTTTGAAAATGTGCTTTGTTGCGGAATTTCGAAATTCCCACAAAGCAGCAGCTACACTAGAAGCTTTTTTTTAGAAATGGGCGCATTTATTAACATAACTGTTTAATGTTTACATCCGGCCTCTGCATAACCAAGATGCACACAGCCATACGAACAACAGAACTAGCAAAAAAAGTAGACAAGCATTACAAAAAGGTATTATCAAAAAAAATGTCTGCAATCTAAGGTAGATCAATCCTCAAATCACGTGATCATCCATGTCGGGAAAAAATATCCCTCGCCGTGTCCTCCAATCGCGTATATCCCTCCACAAATAAGTCGCGAAACTCCATGCGTTGAAGAATAATCCGTGATCGGAGGATAGCTGTGGCTCGATAAACAACCTGTAGAGGAGAAGACATAATGTTATTAAAAATCTTGTCATTTCTACAAAGCCATAGCGACCATATAATGGCAAGCGCTCCTACCCTAAACAAAGTTCTGTACTTATCAACAATTACATACAACCAATTACCAAAAACATTGGTTATAGAACGTGGGGAAGATAAACCAGAAGCTATTTGGATGAATGACCATATAGAGCGAGCAAATTTACAATGGAAGAATAAATATCGAATTGTCTCATCTTGATGACAAAAAACGCATTGTGTATTTCCATGCCAATTCCTCTTTGCAAGATTAACTTTTGTTAGAATTACCCCTTTCCGTAGATACCATGCAAATATCTTCGTCTTAAGGGGCATTTTCATTTTCCAAATTTTACTATTATCATCGACCGGGATATCAGGTTGGACCAACGCTCTATATAGTGAGCCAACAGAAAATTTACCACTTTCTAGTAATTTCCATTTGAACACGTTAACACCGTCTGACAACTGTATCGTGGATAATCGTAATAATAGATTGTTCCAAAATACTAGTCGAGGCCCAATGAGACTTCTTCTGAAAGACACATTAGGAGGATTTTCTTCCATCACTGTGAAAATTGTATCCCCTTTATGTCTAACAATCGAATATAGAGTTGGATATTGTTCGCGAAGAGTAGCTTGGCCAAGCCATTTATCTTACTAAAATCTAACCTGCGAACTATCCTTAATCTCGAAAGCACCAAAACGAAAGAAATGTTTTTTGGTGGCCATAAGACCCGCCCAAAAATGTGAATCACCGGGTTTCCAAACCACTTGAGACACAGCTTTGGACCCCACATATTTCCTCTATAACATGGTTTTCCAAACACCATCTTCTGTAAGTAGTTTAAACGGCCATTTGCTCAGAAGCGTGGTATTTTTGACTTGCAAATCGTGTATGCCCAGTCCACCAAACTCCTTAGGGCAGCAAACCACATTCCATCTGGCCAGTCGATACTTCTTTTTCTCACTATCCCCTTGCCAAAATAATCTTGAATAGAAATAATCCACTTTGTTCAAGACACCTTTGGGTAATTGGAAAAACGAGATCATATACAGTACCATGTTAGTAAGTACTGAATTTATGAGTACTAGTCTTTCACCAAGGGAGAACAATTTTCCTTTCCAACTATTAAGACATTTTTGTAGCCTTTTCTCAACAAGTTTCCATTCAGCAATCGTGAGACGTCGATAATGAATCGTATTCCCAAATAATTGATTAAAAATTGCCCCTGACCACAGCCGAAAAGTTCAGCATATAAATGAGCCTCGTTTTGGGTCTCGCCAAAACAATACAAATCGCTCTCATGGAAGTTTATTTTAAGCCTAGATAACTGCTCGAATGCTGATAAAATTAATTTCAAATTCTTAGCCTTCTCTAGATCATGTTCCATAAAAAGGATTGTGTCATCAGCGTATTGAAGAATAGAGAGTCCACCATCAATAAGATGTGGAACTAATCCTTCAATTTGACCATCAGCCTTTGCTCTCTGAATAAGGATAGCCAACATATCAGTCACTATGTTAAATAGTAAAGGTGATAATGGATCCCCTTGTCTCAGTCCTTTCTTGGTCTAGAAGTATTTGCCAGTATCCTCATTTACTTTAATGGCAACACCCCCAGACACAAACGACTGAATAAGAGCATGCCACTCCTCAGAAAAATCTTTCATGCGGAGTGTTTGCTGGAGGAAAGACCAATTAACTTTGTCGTATGCCTTCTCAAAGTCAATCTTGAATAGTACACCATTTAATTTTTTTGAGTGTAGTTCATGGATTGTTTCATGCAGAATTACGACACCATCTAGGATATTTCTTCCTTGCATGAACGCGGTTTGAGACGAACTAACACCATGGTCAGCAACTGAGTTTAGCCTAATCGTGGCAACTTTAGTAAAAATCTTAAAGCTAACGTTAAGCAAGCAGATTGGGTGACATTGTTGAATACGTTATGTATTGTTAACCTTAGTTAGTAAAATTATATTGCCAAAGTTAAGTCTAAATAGATCCAATTGACCGACCTGTAAAAACCCATACAAATTCATCAAGTCCTCCTTGATAACGTCCCAGAATTTTTGATAAATTCCGCTGGAAAGCCATCATACCCTGTCGCTTTGTTATGTTCCATTTGAAAAACCGCTTTCTTGATCTCTTCCTCGGTATATGAGGCAGTTAGAAAGCTATTTTCTTCATCGGAAACCTGGGGGATATCGGTCGTTTGGGACTCGTCCAGAGAGAATGAATTCTCCGCTGGAGCCCCAAACAAGGATTTATAATAAGCTGTAATATATGACTTCAGGTGCTCCTGTCCCTCAATCATACCTTCGTCCTGACTCAGAGAGTGAATAAGTTTCTTCTTATGCTTGCCATTGGCAACATCATTGAAGTATCTTGTATTCGCATCTCCTTTCAGAATGAATTTTGCTTTAGAGCGTTGGTACCATTTGAGTCCCGCCTCGCGCATAAGTCGGGCTATTTCTGTATTCGATTGACTTTTAAGCTCAATTTCTTGTGCAGTTAACGACCCGACCTCCGCGGAAGCCTCTAAGTAATCAATTATAGATGTTAGGCATATTTTTTATTTTTTAGGATCCTAGCTGTGTGCCTGGCCCAGCCACGAAGGAACTTGCGTAAATCTCGCATTTTGTTATTCCATCGTAGGATAGGCGTTTGGCCACCGATCATTTTCTCCCAAATAGCCATAACCATCTCGTAAAAACCATCATGGATCATCCATCCGAGTTCAAATTTAAACTCATTCGTAGACTTCCGTGGCGGTGATCCAAAAGATAAAAGTAAAGGAGCATGATCCGACAAAGCCCCAATATGCTCTAGAGCGCAAACAATTACCATAGGAAACTTTTGTTCCCAGTCGGTATCCATAAGCACTCTATCTAGTTTTTCGTATGTTGGCTCCGGAAGACTATTAGCCCATGTAAATTGCCTTCCTAACATTGTAACCTCTCTTAAGTCCAGACTGTCTATAACAACATTGAATAGAAAAGGCCAATGTTCATCGAACCGTCTCTGACTTTTCTCGTGAGGGAATCTAAGAAAATTAAAATCCCCTCCTATAAGAATAGGATATGGATTGTCCTTAGCCAAATTCATAAGCTCGCGTAAAAAGTCATCCTTATAAACATCCTGGGTGGCCCCATATATGGTGACTAAAGACCATGTGAAATTTTCAGCCTTGTTACGGATATGGAGTTTGATAAAAAAATCTCCCACCGAACAAGCTAAAACTTCCATAGTCTCATCTCGAACGCCTAACAGGATCCCCCCAGATCGACCACGCGGCGGACCTGATATCCACGTAAAGTCCACTCCACCAGAAAGACGATTGAGTAGATCTTGTGAAAAATCTTGTCTACCAGTGTCAGAAATACCCAGAAAATCCAAATTATGGTCTCTCACACAAACAGCAGAGAATAAATGTTTAGCCAAGTCCCGAAGACCTCTGCTATTTGAAAACATTCCATTCATTGAGAAACTATAGGATATTTGGATAGACGGGATCTCTTGCATGACCGCTGGCTCTTTGATTTCCGATCAGAAGCTTTCAGCTCATACATAGAAGCAAGCCCAATCTCATCAAAGTCCACCTCCAACACTTCACCAACTAAGTGAGAAAGGAGTTGACCATCTACTATGGCATGCAACTCCTCCTCCTCGGTTAGTGAAGCATCAGGAACAACACCGACCTTAGGAGTAACCGTTAGACGGTCAACCTCCATGTGTCGCAAAACATTAGAAGAAAAAGATACCTCTTGTACAGATCTACCCAAACTAATACCAACATTGGTTTGTTTAGAAGAAATAACAGGAGTAGAAAAGGACAAAAAGGATTTCGAAGAACTTATTATACCTGTCGAATCTAAGTTCTTCTCCGTGTTATGCCGCATGGCCTTGACCATGGAGTCCTCATCAGTCGCTGACGCCCCAGAGGCATCGACTACATGGCGTGCGCTCCGCCTGAAGGGAGTAACACTCCCCTGCACAGCAGCTGGCGAAGCAACACCAGGAGAAGAAGCCCGTGCTGGAGACCGAGGCAAACCAGACCCCTCCTGGGACCGGTCGCCCCCATCGACCAAAGAGGTCTCATGACCCACCAAGGAAGGCCACCTGTCCACATGCGTCTCCAGGTCCTCCCTGACCAGGGAGACACGGTCATCCACCACGTCGCGGTCGGCCAACCCCTCCTGGGTCGGACCGAGCACAACATGATCCTCAAGCTGGTCACGAACGTCGCGGTCAGCCAACCCCTCCTGGGTCAGCTTCCGCGAGCTCTCCGAAGGAACAACCTCCTCAAGTACCGGCCGAGAACCAACACCAGGAATGGATCTACCCATAATATGTGTTCTGGACCTCGCAGGCGAAGCGGAGCAAGACCGCAACACAGGGGCAGAAGCAGAACGAAGAGCCTCCTGTAGCTAAGCCGGAGAAACACGAGTCGCCGAAGAAGAACCCTTTCCGCGAAGAGGGGAATCCAAAGGAAGTGCATCCAGAAGTTGTCGTCCCCGCGGAGTAACCGGATTAGCATTAAAAGGAGTGACAGCAAACACCCTCTGCACCCCCTGACTGGAAGATGTAGACGCGGAGGTACCCTGCACAGCCGAGGAAGAACTAGAACCCACCCCCTGAGTGGCAACAGGAACATCAGAAGTATCCATAGGATCCTCCAAAGGCTTCCCATTGGCATCATCATCCGCACCATCATCTCCCTTTCTCCACAAGAAGGGAACAAACTCTAGTTCCGGAATATAACCCGCAGGTTCAATCCGGAAACGAAACTCGAAGACCTTATGCTTAACCACAGCATCAGACACCATATAGTGGCCAAGGGAATCCTTCAGCTTGAGAAAAAACTTCGTATCGAACATCTCCACAAGAATAAGAACCACCCCCCGCTTCCGCAGACTGAATAAATCCATGTCAAGAGTGTTCCCCATGAGTCCTCCAACAGCCCACAGACCCTGAAAAGAACGCAAAATATGGGGTACCCCCTCAACATGGAGCCAAACCTGCTGCATCTCAAATTTATGTGGCACCTCCTCCATCCTGTAAACCGAGAAGGTAAGCTGAGCGGTACTAAGCGGTACAGTCATCAGGATTTCATCAACCCTATCCAAATCCTCAAACGACGGGAAGCTCACTAAGAAAGCATAATCTCCATACGGCAACACCTCCCACTTCCACTGAACATGCAACTGGCACTGCTTGGCAATCTGCCTCTGAACGACCTCCGCTGAAACCATTGGGCCAGTAACTCTTACAAGAGCAATAGGGGTCAGACTGTGCGCCAGATGGTCCCGAGTCACCACATCCGGGATCTGAGTGAACAGAGTGATTGCCGCCAATACCAGCCATATACGGAGTCATGCGCGGCTGCTTCAGCACCGGACACCTCAAGGTGGGATGTGCACCGTAATCACAAATGTAACAATAGTGAACCGCCTTACAATCCTTGGTCGCATGTGTATTAACCGCACACTTCCAGCAACGAACAAATTTTTTATTCTTCTTACCGACATCAGCCACTGTCGGTCCCTCAGAAACCTGTGAAGTGACAACCAGCGGCAGGTTCTGATCCTACGGGGTGTACTGCTGCGCGAAAGGAGCGACATAAGACCTGGGCACCTACATCTGTTGAACCCCATACTGCTGAAAACCCAGCTACGGAGGATGAAGCTGCTGATCCGACTAGGCTTGAAACACCTGTGGCTGAACCCCTCGTGTCTGTGGCTGCTTCTTATTCCTTTTCCTCTTCGGAAAAACAGACGCCGCAACGCCCACTCCCACGGAAAATGGCTGCGCTGGCTACGACGGAGCCACACCTGACTGATCTCTAGTGTATCCTCCATGAAACATAGGGCCAGGTGCTGTCCCTGGCATGAAAGTCGCGGTCGGCTGACCGGCGAACGGAGTTGGTGTCCCGCGATACGGATCTTGCAGTGGCTGAGGCGAGACAACCTGGATCGCATTGAAGTAGGCCGCGGGGGGCCTGAACTGAACCCCCGGCGGAAACTGCGGAGGACCCGATGCCGGATGGTACATGTTCATCGAGGCAGCAGCGTGCACCGAACCGTGCCTGGGCGCAGCAGCCTGCGCCGAAGGAGCCGACGCCGGCACAGGATGCCTCATCGCTGCAGGGGGATGAGCGACGGCGCTGCCCCTTGGAGGCGTTGCAGCAGGTCCCGTGGGTGGCGCAGCGCTGGAGGGAGGCCCCCTTGGCGGCACGGCGGAAGGCCCTCTTATGTGGGCAGCGGCAGGAGGCCCCCTAGGGTTTGGTGCCGCCATGGAAGCCGAGAGAGCCTGGGCGAAGGTCCGGCGAAGAGCAAGCTGCGATCTGTCTCCAGCACACGAAGACGAGGACGGCGGCCGCGATGAGGAGAAAAACGAGGATTTTTCCCGTACGTAGATAAATGGGGCAGTTTTCGGTACGAGGCCGTCCGATCCCGAAACAAATCCTGGTACATCAACAAGCACTACCGAAGGAAGTATCGGGCGTGCACTTTCCCAGGCAGAACGTAGCCTGCGGGCCACCACGTCCCAGGAAAAACAGATCGGCGCCACATCAATTGGCCCTCCCGAGAAAACAGCGGCAGCAGGCGGCGCAACAAGCGGATCGCCCGAGACCTTCCTCGCGAGCGCGGCCTCGAGGATGCTTCTGACCACCGGCGGCGCAGAGGCCCTCCTAGGGGGGAGAGGCCCCACCCAAGGCTTGATCCTAGGTCGCTGAGAGATAGCAATCCCAGCCGGAGACGCCGACGCCCCATGACGCCGCCTCGGAGCAGACGACAGCGAGACGAAGCTCCTCCTCTCTGCACCTGCGTCCAGCACCGGCCGGGGACCACCCGACGACGACGAAGAAAGAGACCCACGCTCCCAGAACCTCGACGCCGGGGTTGGAAACCCCATCTCCTCCCAGAAATCCTAACGAAGCTCCTCGTCAGTCCTTCGGCGCCGCCGAGCCACGGTGGTCCATCCCAGGTCTCCCGACATCGTATTCCAACGCCTCGAGCGCCTCCCGATCCGCCACAGCTGACTCATCATCCTTCTCGGAATCAGACCTCAGGCAGAGAAACCGCGATCCAGACGGCGGCTTGCCGGGCGAGGCCAATGACGGCGGCGAGAAAGTCCCCGGCGCCAAGGTCAAGCGCCGGTGAGCTCTCTTCGTCCCGTGTACCTTTGACTAACGGTATGATGAAACAAGTTACTTAGAACCGAGCTAATCATGCCAGCGACGGACGACACCAGGGTCGCCTCGGAGAATGGTTGCCTACACTAGAAGCTACCACATGCACCCTTAAAACTATCAATCTAGCCACTTAACTCATCTATCTTACTAGATAGAACAACACAATCTAAAACTCGTGCTACCACTCTCTAAATTTTAGCTACAAAGCACTAAAAAACAGATGATCAATGGATTCCTTATAATTATAGAAAGTACACCTACCATCCCCTTTCCAACCTCTATGGATTTTTTTAGATTAAAAGGGATTTCTTCCCTATTCCCTTTCATACTGAAAAGAAACATACAGAGTCTCAAAGAAAAATTAAAACTTATAGAACAAAACAAATTGCCAGACATTCGCTGAAAAGTCTAAAGGAGAGAACTGCCTCAGGATCATCACACCCATGAACAAATCATGGAGAAGAGAAATTCTAAGCTACAAAATCTCAACAGCTTGGAACTATTTACATTGTAGATGAACAACATCAGATCACCACATGGATAGATCCATCCTCGCCTATGTGATCCTGCAAATAGTCTAGCGATGCTCTTCCACCATGCTTCTAGCCGAAGTTAGTACATCTCAACAAGCGGGTAGTCTTAGCGGACTTTTCAACTTTTGCAGTAGGCGGTCCATGAAGTGGCCAGTTTCTCCTCCTAGTTCTTTGAAAGGCACCTTCCAGTTCCTCAGATAGGTTAACACCATGCGCCAAACCTGCTTCATATTAAGCCAGGTAGTTCTATTAAACACCAAGGTATTTCTAGAATTTCACAAGCCCCATAAGACAGCTGTAGAGACTACATTGAAATGTAAGAATTTCTTGTTGCATAACCACTTACTAGCCATCGGTTCATAGTTAGAAACATGAATATTTAAAGACTCTAAAAACTTCTGACCAGAGCATAGCAACAATACATTCACACATCAGATGGTGAACTGAACCAATCTCTTTATAGTACTCACACTCTAGAGGTTTGGGGATGCCTCTATCCCTCAAATTATCTCTAGTCATGATTTCATTTTGATAGAGGAGCCACAATAAAACCTGAACTCTAGGGGAATTTTAAAACTCCATACTACAGGTAGGAAGATCTGCTTAACCCCTTTAAATTTAATGATAGAATACATAGAACTAGAGGAGTATACCCCTTTTGATTCATGCTGCTAGATAAGCTAGTCTTCCTAGTGATGCATGTAAAATGAATACATGAATTTTGTAGTTTATTGATACATATTACCACATATTTGCATCATATTAGTAGTTATTATCAATGTTCTTAATTATTTTAGGGATTTTCTAAATAATCTCACCTCCTCTGGTTCTAACTCTATCTGGCAGAATATACCTTCTGTTAGTATTTTTGACATTACAGGAGCTACGTGACTCCAAAAAGGGTAAGGTCAGAGGCCACGGTTCAAATTTTTTGAGACGCATCCAGCAGGCCAAAGAAGGACCAAATGAGCTTAATGGGATGGGAACTAGGGCGCGCAAGTTGTGTTCTTTTTCCCCTCGGCCGTCTGATTCGCCTCAATCTTTTGCCCACAGACGTGTTTTGACCTAAAAACCTCTATATATACCCCCTCTCAGCTGTCCTCGACGGAGACAGTGGGGAGATTGAGAACACCCAAATAGAGAGTCTGCAGTCCATCACCGGAGGAAAATTGGAGGAACCGCTGCCGGAATCACCCCCGGACGCTTCTCCTCCTTCACTAACGCCCCCTCATCACTCTCCGTGATGATAGGGGAGTAGTCCACCCCCTGGAATATGGGTTTGTGGTGGTAATTTGATCTAATCTCTCTGCGTATGATCATTGTTGAAGTCCATATGATGTGCCTTGCATGATTATGGATCTATATATTTTATTCCTATGGTGGATATTGTGGTATGGGATAATACTTGTTATGCATTTACCATTGTGTTGGATCTTTTATGTCTTTTCATACTTTGGAAATATTCTATGATGCATGTAATGGTTTGATCTATGCAAAATGCCTTGTTTACCCATGCCATGAGGTGTTTGACACCACCAAGTGGAGGTATATGAGAGAGATGTTGTAATATGCACAACAAATAAATGATTTCATTAGTGTTTGGAGTGTTTTCCATTAAGAAGTATGATGTATGTATGTAATGGATGGTTGAGTGACATCGACATATGTATTGAGTGACACAATGCAGCCACACATCCTTTATCTAGGGGTAAAAAGGGGGAGAGGGAAGTATGATGTGTGGTGTGACAAAAACTAACACTAGCCTTATTACAAGGGTGACCTAGCAGCACAAATGAGTATTTCTTTAAACTATGTGTTTTTTAGGACATGTAGACGCAATAAAGTTACCATTGAAACATGAAAATTATGTGTACTTTTATTATATATAACACGGAGAGAGAGAGGATTGAGTGAACCCACAAACCCATGTCCATTGTTCCTATAAGAGAAAACATTTGTCTTGTCCTCTTGTGTTGAAGAGGATAGGGACACTTTACCTTACTATTCTGTTGCACTTTACTTCCTTGTATTAAATCAACCTCCATTGTTTCTTTAAATTTCTTAATGCCTAAACTACTAAAAATTGTGACACTTTTTAGTTGTAGAGAAAAATAGCTTTTCCTTCTTGCTCCTGTGGATCGATACCCTACTTCAAATTGAGAGGTACTATAGTGATCCCCTGCTCTAGGGGGTTATCACCTGGTCACTAAAGGAAATACTCCTAACAATAACTAGAAACTCTTGCCATTTCATCGTCCTTTCTTTAAAGGTTCTTATAAAATTGCCCTAATCTGTTCTCCATCCCAAAGCACAACAATGGTTTGAGTTTGTTGATTAGATAAAAATAGGCATCCCAAAACTGGACAACTAAAGGTGAATTGCCAACCCAGATATCCTCCCAGAATATGATCTTCCTACCATTACCAACAAGCCATTTATACCCTGTTTTAACTTTGTTTGATGCCCAGATCACTCCCTGACAAAAGGTAGAAGTCTGAACATCATGGCAGGAGAGAATATTAGGTTTCCTAGTTTCATATTTAGCATCTATTAATTTCCTTCATAAGGCACCTTCACCCTGAATATATCTCTTTATCCAAGAGCCAATCAGACATATATTCAGGTTCTAGAGGTTTGGAATACCCATACCCCAAAATCCCTTTTCATGCAAATAGAGGGTCAATTAGCTAAGTGTAATTTGTGATTCCCTTCTTCATCATTCCAAATAAAGTTGGCCAACTGATAATTTAAAAGTTTCACGGCCCATTTTGGGAATTTTAAAAAGGAAATAAGGTACACAAGGATACTAGATAAAAAAGCTTGTATTAGGGTTCTCTTAGAAGCAGAGGAAAGTAATCTTCCTCTCTAGCCAATGATCCTGGCAAGGATTCTCTCAAAAAGTGGCTGTACATCCATGCCAAGCCTACCAAAATGAAGGGGGTGTCCTAGGTATTTCATAGGGAATTCTCTAGATACACATTGAAAAATATCCAAGTAAGGGAGAAATTCTTCCTGGTCAATGTTAATAGGAAGCAACTCACTTTTTTGGAAATTAATTCTAATACCTAAGATTTTCTCAAAACAAGTGAGATTCCACTTCCAATTTCTAGCTATTCTAGTGTCATTTTCAAGGAAAAGTAGGGTGTCATCAGCATATCACCCCACCAGGAATGAAATTTGGGCATATGCCTCTAATCAAATCCCGCTGAGACCCTTTAATTAGAATCCTATAAAATAAATCTACAATTGTGTTAAAGAGGAGAGGGGCAATGGGGTCCCCTTGCCTTAAACCATTAGCGGTGTGAAAGAAATTACTTTCTACATCATTAATTTTAACTCCAATAGAGTCACCCTGGGTAATCTGCTTAATCATCCTAATGAAGATAGGATTGAAACCTCTACACTCTAAGGTTTCATACAAAAATTCCAAATTGACTTTATCATATGTTTTTTCATAATCTATTTTAAGGACTAATCCTTTCTCTTTTTTCCTATGCACCTCATAAATAATCTCATGTGTAGTTACAACACTCTGTAGGACAAACCTCACTTTTATAAAGGAAGATTGATAACAGGAGATTAACCTCCCAATGATCAAAGCATATCTATTAGTTAAGATTTTAGTAAAAATCTTAAAGGAGCAATTAAGCAAACTAATAGGTCTAAATTTTTCATTGATCTAGCATCATTCTCTTTTGGAATAAGGGTGATCATAGCAAGATTTAACCTATAGATATCTAACTTATCCTAATACCATGCATCAAACATGGCCAGCAAATCATTTTTTATAATATCCCAAAAATATTGGTAGAATATAAAGGAAATGCCATCAGGTTCAGGAGCTCCATCTGAGTAAGAGTCAAACACTGTAGTTTTGCCTTCTTCCTCAGAGAAAGCCCCTCCTAAAATATTTTTCTCTTCTACACTAACCTTTTCTCTTCATCAGAGAAGAAGTCTTGCCTAAGATTAATGTCACTCATGGCCTCAAAACCAAATAAATCCTTATAGTAGTCTGAAGCTACTTTTAACATCTCTTTGGTTTTAGTAACAGGCCCCCAGGCCCATCTAAAACATGGATCAACTTTTCTTCTTCTTCTTATTTGATTACTTATAGCATAGAAATAACTTGTATTTCTATCCCCTTCTAAAATATCTCCCTCCCTATACCTTTGTCTCATTGGTCCAGAAGGATGACACCAAATCTAGCTTTCTCTTCATCACTAAGATGGCTGGTTTTAGACTTAATGTCAAGAATATCATATTCTTTGATCAAATCTTTCTTCTCTTTCCTAATAGTATCCTCTACATTCCAACATTTAGCTAATTTTCTAAAATATCTAAGTTTGGCTTGCCAAATATCTACTACATCAACACTTTTAACATTAATAGACCAAGCCTTAAGAACTACATCTTTGAAATTGGTGTGGAAACCCACCATTTTCAAACTTAAAACTACTTTTCTTAGGAATGTGGGTATCTCCATAATCACAAATGATAGGAGTATGATCACTTCCTCTCCTAGTTGGGGCTCTAGCAATGGATAGAGTAAAAAGAGCCTCAAAAATTGTGGAGCATAAAATCCTATCTATCTTACTCATGATAAGGTTTTCCTGGTTATTACCTCAGGTGTAAGCCCTATTAGCTAGACCTATTCCCATCATATCCCACTTATCAACCCACTCGTTAAATTTATCCATCCATCTAAAATCTACATTACCATTACTCTCATCACTAGGAGATCTAATTAGGTTAAAATATCCACCAATCACGGAAGGATCATCCCAATTAATAAAAAGATCATGAATCTTAGAGACAAAATCTTGCTTCTTATCTTCATATACTAACCCATAAATTGTGGTGATCCTACAAATAGTAACACATAACTTATTTCTAAGGATATAACTAACTAGGAACTTTTTGATCTTCCAAGCAATGATCTCAAAGAGATCACAATTAACCTTTACAAGTATACCACCAGCAGTTCCTATTGCAGGCAAGTAATTCCAAGAAACGTTCCTATTTCCTATCAAAATTTTCAAGGAGTCGCTAAATTTCTCCTTCTTCGTTTCTTGAAAATCTATGTAATCAAAATTTAAATGAACTATATTGTCATCTATATTTTTTTACTACAAGGAGTAGAGATGCTCCTGCTGTTCCAAAAGGCACAGGTCATTGGATTTTTTCCTGGGGTGCTTGCCCCAAGATTTATTAACTACCTCTACCCAACCCTCAGCTAGCACCTCCATATCATCATCATTATGTGATAAAAAGGTCTTGTTGCTGAGCTACTAATTGGAATAACTAGTTCATCTACAAGATTTTTGTCGGGGGGATGACCCCCGGGTGGAGCAAGCCAGCGGTAACTGGCCGGCTCTAGAGATGCCTAGCCGGATGGCCGCAAGATAGAATACCTGCATTTGGGTGGACCGCTCCAACCAGTCTGCCATCAAGATTCCCTGGCTGGCCTGTCTAGCCGGATGACCAGAAGGACTGGTTGGGTGTCCATCTCCACCTGGTTGCCTCGAATTTGGTGGTGAGGATGCAGATGGGGTGGCGCTCCTTGCAGAGCATGCCTCTATCTCCTCGCATCACTAGACAGGCCGACGCGCCGCCCTGACAGTGCTACAAGACAACCGCACTAAGCGAGGCAAGGCTGGCGGCTGAGGGCAGAGTTGTTGGCTAGCCGCTAAAGCACCGGCTGACCTCTAAAGCACCGAGTGACACCTAAAGCTCTGGCGCCTAGACACTGTAGCATTTTCCCCCTGTACTGAAGAGCTAACTAGGTCCTGTCCCACCGGCTGGACCCTGTCAGCCAGCCCGCTTTGTAAACCCAAAGCCCAAATCATAAACCCTAGAGCCCACATTATAACCTACTCCTCCCAGCAAGTATATAAGGGAGCATGTAGCTAGGGTTCTAGGAAGATTCCTCTTTTTCATCTTCTTCCTCTAGCTCTCACTAGTAAGGAAACAGCTCCAGGGGCACTTGTATTGGGCATATGCCACTGATATAATAGATCCTTGCAGGAGTAGGGATGTTACCTCGTCGAGAGGGCCCCGAACTTGGGTACATCACTGTGTTTGCAGTTCTTGTGCCCAACCTATTGCGATAGCCATCAATAGCATCCTGATTGTCCCCTCTTAAGCCATCCCCGATGGCACTTCCGTGTTCCAGACAACGACAGTTGGCGCCCACTGTGGGGCATAGCGCTTTGGCTGGGGTTATCTTTCGCACGGGACTTCCGCTCGTCACCGGTGAGCGTGTGGCTTCCGGCCTCATCCTCAATCTTAGCTCCTTTGACTGCGTCATCGATAACGCATCATGCTTCGTCGGGGAAACATTTCCTGTTGACGGCTCTGTCCTCCACCTCGGCGACCTCCGCATCTATGTCGTCACCGTCACCGAGGATTTTCCTCACAGGATCGTCACATTCTCCGACGCGCCTCCCGGCTTCACCGCTCTGTTGCCACAGCCAGCTGCAGCGTCAAGGTCATGATTGTCGTCTTAGGCAAAAACCGTCGCCCGCCCCCAGAGCGCCGGGCAGGGGAAAACATCTCCATGCGCGAGCAGGACCAAGATCCGCTTACTGCCTCCATCCAACACCTCCGTGACCCCGTCGTCCCTATGGCAGATCCGAAAACGGTTGTGGCTACATTGGAGGCTACTTGCCAAAAACTCCTAGAGGAGGCCAACAAGGCCGCAGCTGCCCGGCGCCGGTAAATGTGACCATGTGCAAGTACAACACCGCTCATGACTTCAATCGGCAACTACAACATCGAGGCCGCGACCTCATCTTGGAGCTAGACCGTGTTGCTGACCCACACACCCCCGTGGTTCAGCCGGTTTACAACACCCCTACCAAGAACATGAGGGCAGTAGAAGAGGCCGCCGTGGAGCTGATCCACCTCGAGGGCGAAGAGCTTCATCGCGAGCAGGAGCGCGTCCAGCTCCTCGTCGCCACAACAACCAAGCAGCAGGCTGAGGCGGGTCCAAGCCAGGCATGCAACAACATGGACATATTTCCCTGCCGAATGACAGATCTGGCAGCTCCAGGAGGGAGCAGACAGCAACATGCGTCTTCACCGAAAGGGCCAAGGAAAAATAGCCGCCTACATGGCGGATCAGGTAGCCGAGGTTAGCACCAACATGAGGCTGTGTTCACTAGCCGGAACTGCGCTTTGGTCGATGGAGCCGACCATGGGTAACGAAACCACTCACCCAACAGTGGAGCCGATGGGAGTCAAGCTCCCCTCGTGTCTCGTATATTGGGACGACTCGACCACTGTGAGCCTGCTGTGGACGCGCGTGCACGCATCGACGTCCTGGTCTAGTCACGCGCGATGGAAGAGGAAAGTATGGCTGGCCCAAAATATTTCGGCCAGCGCATCCGGAATGAACCATTTCCAAAGGCATTTTTTCTCCCCATAGACACGCCAAAGTATAATGGCACGGTCAAGCCGGAGGACTAGGTGGTGGACTACATAACTGCGGTGGGCATCGCAAATGGCAACCACCGAGTGGCCGTGCGCTATATTCCCCTCATGCTTCTCAGCTCGGCAAGGACATGTCTCAATAGCCTACCTAACAATAGCATTCGTATGCAACTTCACTGACACCTACAAGTGGCCAGGCAGGCCTTGTGAGCTTGCTCTCTGCATTCATGGCAAGGACAAGTCTGACCGCGCCTACCTCACCCGGTGGACGAGCATGCACAACTCCTGCGAAGGGGTACAAGAGCACCAAGCAATCGACTTCTTCACCAACGGCTGCCGAGACGACGCCATTCTTAAGCACAAGATCAGTCAGGCGGATCCCCAGACCATGGCTATTGCGGACAAGTACGCCATCACCGACTAGGCGATGAAGAAACCCACCATGGTGGACGACCAATGGAAAATCATCACGGACGACTCGGCAAACCGATGCCAGCCGGGTGAGCATCACCACTCCAGGAAGCATGGCCACGAAAACCGTCACGGCAAAAGGAAGGATGACCAGCCGGATAACCAGTACGACACCAAGCAAGTGGCAGCGGTCCACGAGGACCCAACTGCGCGAGGCATCCATAGGCAGAATCCTGATGACTATCCCCCGCGTCCCAAGTACACTATCGAGTCAATGCTTGATGGGCCATGCAAGTTCCAAAACGGCAGCAACAAGCCGGCTAACCACATGACCCGCCAGTGCAGCTGGACAAAGAGAATGGCTGAAGCTGATGGAGTACTACTACCACCACCGCCTCCTACAGTCAGTAGGCCGCTGGACAACCGAGAGCGCCACCGCTGGGATGAGGATGACAGTGACTATCCTCGCCAAGTGGGAAATTACCACATTTTTGTCACCGAGCCGGAGACCAAGCATAGCAAGAGGCGCCGCGAGGCAGAGGTGAACGCCATTGTTCCCCTGTTACCCAGTACTTGAGCTGGTCCAAGCAAGAAATCACATGGAGCGGGAAGGATCAGCCGGCTGTGATACCTAACCCAGGCAGCTACGCGATGGTCCTAGATCCCATCATCATCTCTAAGAAGCAATCCTACAGATTCTCACGCGTCCTTGTCGATGGAGGAAGCAACATCAACCTCCTGTATCATAGCTCGCTAGACTATCTCGGCATCAGCGAGTCCTCGCTTCAAACTTCTAGCACCTCCTTCCACGGAGCTACCCTAGTCCCTTCGCATTAGCCAATCGGCAAGATCCAGCTATAATTCATCTTTGGCATAGAGGACAACTTCCGCCGCGAGCCAATCTGGTTTGAGGTGATCAACCTCTCCAGTGCATACCACGCCATCCTCGAATACCCGACACTCACCAAGTTCATGGCGACACCGCACTACGCATACCTCAAAATGAAGCTTCCTAGGCCCAAGGGAGTAATCACTATCGCCGGCTGCTACAAGCGGTCGATGGAATGTGCCACTAACGGCTCCAAGCTAGCCGAAGCCATGATCATCATAGAAGAGAAGCGCGTCATCATGTAGAACATGGCAGCGATGCAAGCGGACATGCCGGCTGGGGAGCCCAAGCCAGCTAGGGAGGCGCAGTTCAAGCCATCCAAGGGCACCAAGAAGATTCTGCTCAATGAGTCCGAGCCGGACAAGTTTGTCCTGGCCGTAGATGTCCTCGACAGCAAATAGGAAAGCGTGCTCATTGACTTCCTCCGTGAGAATCAGGATATATTCACATGATCCCCCAAATACATGCCAGGTGTTCCAAGGGAACTCGCCGAGCACTCTCTTCATGTAAGGCCGGATGCAAAGCCGGTCAAGCAGTCTTTATGTTGCTTCGCAGAGGGGAGAAGGAAAACAATCGGCGAGGAGATCACGCGGCTCCTTGCAGCCGGATTCATCATGGAAGTCTACCACCCAGAATGGTTGGGGCCCAGTGTTGGTACTGAAGAAGAACAAGATATGGAGCATGTGTGTGCACTACACCAACCTCAACAAGGCCCTCGACAAAGATCCATTCGCCCTGCCACGAATAAATCAAGTGATCGACTCCACGGCAGGCCGTGACCTATTGTCCTTTCTAGATGCCTACTCAGGCTACCACCAGATTAAACTGAACCCCGCAGATCAAATAAAAACAACATACATCACCCTGTATGGGTCTTACTGTTATACCACTATGCCGTTTAGACTGAAAATGCAAGGGCAACATACCAGTGCTGCATGCAGAAATGCTTGCAGATGCAGATCGAGAGAAACATGGATGCCTACATCGATGATGTGGTGGTCAAAACAAAAGAGCGACACATGCTCCTTGAGGACCTGAAGTAAATATTCGCTAACCTCCATTGGTTCCATATGAAGTTGAACCCAGAGAAGTGCATCTTCGGTGTTCCAGCCGGTCAGCTCCTCATTTTTCTTGTCTTAAAACAAGGAATCGAGTCCAACCCGGAGAAGATAGGCGCAATCGAACGCATGCAGTGTCATGGTATTGCCGAAAAGTACGCCATGGAGGGGTCCTCACAGAGCGTGTTTAGAGATGTGGGGTAAGGTGGAAGGTTGGTGGGTACGAGGTAACACAACTTACCCAGGTTCAGATCCCACGATGGTGGCGGGATCCTACTCCTATAAATCACTATAATGGCAATACGCCGAGTTATAGGGATCGGTTCACTGTGCGCGATATGAGTTGTGCGTGCCCTAAAGGATCCCATAGGTCTGGCTTATATAGTCGCCAGATCCTAGGGTTACAGGCAAAGTCCTAGCCAGATAGGTTATAGAGTCCTACACGATATACTACTAGTCTAACGTGTCTTGCACTCCAAGGCTCCGGGTACGTCGGTGACTCCTCCGTAGCCTTCCTTTATCCGACATGGGACTCCCTTATGGATCCATCTAACTGGGCCGCCCAGCAGTCCATGGGCCTTGCTACCAACTGTGGGCCACCCGGGTTATCCGCATTAGAGACATGCTATGGTGATATCCATTTAGCATATCCCCAACAGTAGCCCCCGGAGAACTCCAAGATCTTGCGCCGTCTTTCCTCTTCAGGTTGAATGCTCCGTCTAGATGAATGTCGGAAAATCGTCAAGCAATATCTTGTAGTCCTCTCAAGAACCCCACAATGTTCTTTGTCTTCAACTTGTAAGTCGGAGAACTGCCGAATCTTCCATCGTACTCTTCTCGTAGCCGGACTGGATCCGTCCATGCCAGAATATTCCGATGGGATGGTTCACCTGCCCGTGTCATCTAGAGCAACATATACCATAGGTCAGCGACGCCTCGTAACTCACACATGTAGAGAAAACAATCATGTCCGTTTTCCCACGCGAAGGATACGAACCGTTGGCGGCGGCGGTGGGAAACATGGTGAAATTTCCGCGCACGTACACGCACGCGCTGTCCACGCAGCAACCATTTGATCAATTTGCACGAATCTTGACGCCGAGGGTTATAAATTACAACCATGCTAGATTTTATATTTTCACCTCATTCTCCCCCGTGTCATCTTCTTCCTCCTGCGATTATCTCCTCAAGTTATCCGCGCGCACGAGAAAAACCCTAGTTCTTCCCCAATCTCCTAGTCACCTTTCTCCCCACTCCAATGACAAGCAGCAGCTCCACCCCATCCATGGCGGCGACGAACGAAGCCACGACCAAGCCGGCAGGATCCGTCCACGTGCCTCCAGAGGGTGTGGTTGTGCCGCGCTCCATGGTGGTGGAAACCACCGGCGGCGACCATATTCCAGCGGGGCTAGAACCGCTGGAGGAGGAGAGTGAATCCCACAAAGGAGAATGGCGCAACTCCGATATCGCTAACAGAGATCTCAAGGAGTTTCTTGCCGAGGGGTACCTCCCCGCGACGGAGGGACTGGTCTGGCGGGCGGCACCGTCCAACGAGGTTATCCCTTCTCCCCAAGCCGGAGAGAAGGTATAAATCAAAGCACAATTGGTACGCGGTGTCTCCCTCCCAATCTCCGACTTCTTCTTAGCAGTCCTTAACCATTACCGGGTTCAACCTCAGAACCTATATCCGAATAGTATCCTCGCGCTTAGCAACTACGCGGAGCTTTGTGAGGGCTACCTAGGAATTAGGCCTAGGTTAGATCTGTTCATCTACTTCTTCACTATCAAGAGGGAAGCCAGAGCGAGCAAGGATGAGCTCAGAAACTATGGAACCATTAGCTTCAAGATCCGGCCTGGCAGCAGTTCCCTGACATTGTAGGCCACGAGTCCTGCAAAAATTGGCAGCGGACATACTTCTACAGTCCAGATATTCCTCTGGCCGGCCGAGAAGCTACGTACCCAGACTTTGTCGACGGGGCCGCCGCTGAAGCCCCGACATGGAGGTCCCAAGCCACCCTTCCCTCCGAAAACAAAGCCTCCCGTGCTATAAGGCGGATCGAGTGGTTCGTAGAGATGGGTTTGACCGGGTTGGACCTAGCCATGTGTTGGTTCGTCAGGCGGATCCAGCCTCTGTAGCACCGCGCGAAGCTGATGCACCAGTATACTAAGGATAGGAAGGATAGCCTCCGGATCTCCGAGGACAACTTCTCGAGTGACTCCATCAAGCTCCTCCTTAAAGATATCATCAAGGTGAAGGACAGGAAGCGTGGGTTCACCATCACGTACGATATGTTCGAGGGCGGCACATTCCCAGAGGTATGTTTTTATTTTCCGTGTATGACATATACTCCAGTTCTTCCGTCTAGCCATTACCATTTCATCTAACACTTCAGGATTTCACTTAATAGCTGAAAATTCTAGAGGAGGATAGCATGGCTGTCCAAATCTATGACCCCAATATGAAGGAAGTCACCGTCGTGTCCGACAACAATGTCCCGTTGGCGCGTAAGAGGAAGAGATCCACCTCTGATGCTGCCGACGGAGGCAAGAAGAAGAAGACGGAGGGTGGAGCCTCCAAGAAGTCCACCGCCTCCTTGGAGGTGGAGAAAAGAAGAATTACCGGAATCCCTTTTACCAAGGCACCAACCGTTGTGTAAGCTTCTTATCATCCGACATTGTATCTTGCTTGTCTTATTCCTGTACTTATACTTTTGCACGTTTCAGGAAGAAGGATAGTTTGAGTTTGAATAAGACCTCCAAAACATCGGGGGCTTCTAAAAACATAAAAGATATCTTGCACCAAGAATCTCCCGCCATCTCCCCTAGCACTCCCAGCGTCCAGCCTGCTGCGCACCGACAATCTCTCCTGCTAAGGTAGCATCTGGCCCTTCCGCCATGGAAGTGGACCCAGGTGTCACCGCGGATCTTGCTATTGTTGGTGAGCAGGCGACACAAGAAAGCACTGCGTCAAAGTGGCTGAAGCTCCGGCTAAGGATGCCACTGGTAGCGGTAAGACGATGGTGGAGGGTGGAATTGTAGGGGTTCGTAGCATGGAAAACAAAAATTTTCTACCGCATGCAAACAAACAAGCCAAGATCTATCTACTAGATTGTAGCAACGAGTCAATAGAGGAACTCACCCTCGAAGATTCCAAAGCGGTTAACGAGAGCAAATTCTTGTGGGTGATGTAGTCGTACACTTGCCGATCTCAAGATCGCGTAGACGATCCTTCCGGCGCTGTGTTCCGGCAGCGCTTCCGCAGTCGATCACACGTTCGGTACTCTATGAAGACCTTTCTCTCCCTTGTTCTAACAGGAAGCGGAGGTTGTAGCACTCTCCTCGCGATTCCGGCAGCACGACGGCGTGGTGTCGGAAGTACAGGGGAGATCTCGCAGGGCTTTGCCTTAAGCCGGAGCGAGTATGGTGGAGTATGAGAGAGGCCTTGGTGGTCTAGGGTTTAGAGGGCACCAAGGGGAGGGTGTGGCCGGTGGCTAGGGCTTGGGGAAGCCCCAAGTCACCGACTTGGGAGGAACCCTAGGCAGCGGCAGCACTTGGAGGTGGTGGCGCGTAGGAGCTAGGGTTTGAGGTGTGTCGGTAGGGGGCAGCCCTACCCCTCCTTATATAGGTGGAGGGTGGCCGGTTGGGAGGAGGGAGTCCTCCTCCAACTCCTCCTCCTTCGCCGGCGGGTGGAGGGAGGGAATTCCTCCCCAAGTAGGTTTCCTACTCTCCCTCCACCAAGCAAACTTGAGATTTGACTTTTTCAAATTGGCGTTTGACTTTCAAACTTTGATTTGATTTCTCTCTTTATTTTGCCCAGCCAAGTGACCTAGTACATGATGCAACCATTCCATATTGTCATGACACATTCATGTACCCTTCCCCTCCGGAGTGCCGGACCTTCCGGACCCTTCTAGAACATTCCTGGTGAAAACACCGGAATCATTCCCGAACTTCGAAACAGGACTTTCCTTATATGAATCTTATTCTCCGGACCATTCCGGATCTCCTCGTGATATCCCGGATCCCATCCGAGACTCCGAACAACATTCGGTCTCTTACTCATCATTCCATAACTACTCAACAATATTGAATCCTTAAGTGTGTCTCCCTACGGTTCGTGAATTATGCGAACATGATCGAGACACTTCTCCGATCAATAACCAATAGAGGAATCTGGAAATTCATATGGCTCCCACATATTTCTACGATTACTTTGTGATCGAATGAACCACTTACATATGATACCAATTTCCCTTTGTCTCACGATAGTTTACTTATCCGAGGTTTTGATCGTCGGTATCTCTGCATACCTAGTTCATCGTCATTACCGATAAGTACTCTTTTCTAGTTCCCGTGGTATGTGATCCCTTGTGATCCAGTCACATGCTTGCAAGCTAATTGGATGACAGTCCACCGAGAGGGCCCAGAGTATATCTATCCGTCATATGGATGGACAAATCCCACTCTTGATCCATGTGCCTCAACCCATACTTTTCGAACACTCAATGCTACCTTTATAGCCACCCAATTACGGTGTGGTGTTTGATGTCATCAAACATCCTTCCGATGATGGTGATTAGCATGATCTCATGGTCAAAGGAATTAGGTTACCATGTATCAGAAAGCTTATAGCAATTGAACTATTAAAATGACTTGATCTTTATGCTACGCTTATCTATAGGAGTATGTCCATCATACCATTCTCCTAATGATATGATCTTGTTGTTAACAACATCTCAATGTTCATGATCAGGAAACCATGATCATCTATTAACCAACAAGCTAGTATTATAAAGAGGCTTTACCAGGGACTCTAATTTAGTTTACGAATAACACAAGTATTAATGTTTCCGGTTAATACTGTTATAGCATGAATGTAAACATTTATCATAAACACAAAGATATAATAATAACTACATTTATTATTGCCTCTAGGGCATATCTCCAACAGTCTCCCACTTGCACTAGAGTCAACTAATCTAGATTACATGGTAATATACCGAACACCCATGGCAGTTTGGTGTTGGTCATGTTTTGCCCTCGGGAGAGGTTTAGTCAACGGATCCGCCACATTCAGATCTGTGTGTACTTTGCAAATCTTTATGTTACCATCTTGGACATGTTCTCGAATAGCGTGAAAACGTAGCTTGATGTGCTTTAGCTTCTTGTGTGACCTTGGATCTTGCGCATTGGCTATGACGCCCATGTTATCATAGTAGATAGACATTGGGTCCAGCGCCCTTGGAACCACATCGAGCTTAATGAACTCCTTCATCCATATCGCTTCTTGTGAAGCCTCCGAAGCAGCTATGTATTCCGATTCAGTTGAAGATCTCACCACAACGCTTTGCTTTGCACTCCTCCAGCTAACTGCTGCACCATTCAAAGTAAATACGTATCCAGATTGAGATTTAGAATCATCCAGATCGGTGTTCTAACTAGGATCGGTGTAACCATTAACAACGAGCTGTTCATCACCTCCATAAGAAATAACCATATCCTTAGTTCTTCTCAAGTACTTAAGGATGTTTTTGACCGCTGTCCAATGATCTACTCCTGGATCACTTTAATATCTGCTAGTCAAACTAACAGCATATGCAATGTCGGGTCTAGTACATAGCATGGCATACATTAGAGATCCTATGGCTGAGGCATAGGGAGTCTTACTCATCCTTTCTCTATCTTCTGCCGTTGCTGTACTTTGATTTTTACTCAAGGTCATATTGGGCAACATGGGCAAGAACCCTTTCTTGCTATCTTCCATTCCAAACCTCTTTAGAACTTTGTCCAAATATGTACTTTATGACAATGATATTAGGCGTCTCGATCTATCTCTATAAATCTTTATGCCTAATATGTAAGCTGCTTCGCCAAGATCTTTCATTGAAAAACTATTATTCAAATAATCCTTGACACTATTCAGAAGGTCTACATCATTCCCAATCAACAATATGTCATCTACATATAGTATTAAGAATGCTACAGAGCTCCCACTCACTTTCTTGTAAATACAAGCTTCTCCATAAGTTTGTATAAAACCAAAACTTTTGATTACCTTATCAAAACATTGATTCCAACTTCGGGATGCTTGCTTCAGTCCATATATGGACTGTTGAAGTTTGCACACCTTGTTAGCATCTTTAGGATCGACAAAACCTTTGGGTTGTATCATATACAACTCTTCATCAATGTCTCCATTGAGGAACGCCGTTTTGACATCCATCTGCCATATCTCATAATCGTAATATGCAGCGATTGCTAACATAATCCTCATAGACTTTAGCTTTGCTACTGGTGAGAAAGTCTCATCTTAGTCAACTCCTTGAATTTGTCGAAACCCTTTTGCGACAAGTCGAGCTTTATAGACAGTAACATTACCATCAGCATCTGTTTTCTTCTTGAAAATCCATTTGTTCTCGACAGCCTTCCGGCCATCCGATAAGTCCACCAAAGTCCATACTTGGTTTTCGTACATGGATCCAATATCGGATTTCATGGCTTCTTGCCATTTATTGGAATCTAGGCTCATCATTGCTTCCTCATATGTCGCAGGGTCATCGGTGTTATCTACCAACATGACACTCATAATGGGATCATACCAATCAGGAGTGGTACGATTTCTCGTCGACCTGCGAGGTTCTGTAGTAACTTCAACCAAAGTTTCATGATCAACATCATTAGCTTCCTCTCTTATTGGTGTAGGCGCCACATGAACTACTTCCGGTGCTGCGCTACTCGCAAGTTCGAGAGAAGGTTCAACAACCTCGTCGAGTTCTACTTTCCTTCCAGTCACTTCTTTTGAGAGAAACTCCTTCTCTAGAAAGGATCCATTCTTGGCAACGAATATTTTGCCCTCAGATCTATGATAGAAGGTATACCCAATAGTTTCCTTCAGGTATCCTATGAAGACGCATTTTTCCGCTTTGGGTTCAAGCTTGTCCGGCTGTAACTTCTTTACATAAGCTTCGCAACCCCAAACTTTAAGGAACGACAATTTAGGTTTCTTCCCAAACCATAATTCATATGGTGTCGTTTCAACGGATTTAGATGGTGCCCTGTTGAAAGTGAATGCGGCTGTTTCTAATGCATAACCCCAAAATGATAGCGGTAAATCTGTAAGTGACATCATAGAACGAACCATATCTAAGAGAGTTCGATTACGACGTTCGGACACACCATTACGCTGTGGTGTTCCCAGCGGTGTCAATTGTGAAAGTATTCCGTATTTCTTCAAATGCTCGCCAAACTCGTAACTTAGATATTCACCTCCACGATCAGATCGTAGAAATTTAATCTTCTTGTTACGTTGATTCTCTACCTCACTTTGAAATTCCTTAAACTTCTCAAAAGTTTCGGACTTATGTTTCATGAAATAGATATACCCATATCTACTCAAGTCATTTGTGAAGGTAAGAACATAACGATAACCACCGCACAATGCTACACTCATTGGTCCACACACATCAGTATGTATGATTTCCAATAAGTCCGTAGCTCGCTCCATCATACCAGAAAATGGGGTCTTTGTCATTTTACCCATCAGACATGCTTCACATCTTTCAAGTGATTCGAAATCAAGTGATTCAAGAAGTCCATCGGAATGGAGTTTATTCATACGCTTCACTCCAATGTGACCAAGACGATAGTGCCACATATATGTTGTGTTATCGCTCAATTTCAAATGTTTAGCCTCAATGTTATTTATGTGTGTATTACTACAATCGAGATTCAATAAGAATAGACCATCTATCATAGGTGCATGTGCATAAAACATATTACTCATATAAATCGAACAACCATTATTCTCGGACTTAAACAAGTAACCGTCTCTCAATAAACATGATCCAGATATAATGTTCATGCTCAACGCAGGCACAAAATAACAATTATTTAAGTATAAAACTAATCCCGATGGTAGATGAAGAGGTAGCGTGCCGACCGCGATCACATCAACCTTTGATCCATTTCCAACGCGCATCGTCACCTCGTTCTTCGCTAGCTTCCGTTTATTCTGCAGCACCTGTTTCGAGTTACAAATATGAGCAACCGAACCAGTATCAAATACCCAGGCACTACTACGAGTACTAGTGAGATACACATCAATAACATGTATATCGGATATACCTTTCTTCTTGATGTTGCCGTTCTTCAAATCCACCAAGTATTTTGGGCAATTCCGCTTCCAGTGACCTTCTCCCTTGCAGTAAAAGCACTCAGTATCAGGCTTAGGCCTAGCCTTGGTCTTCTTCGCCGGTGCGGCAACTTTCTGTTGCCTGTCAAAACCCACCGGCGAGCAGCAACGAGCAACACGAAGAGCCGGGAGGCTCCCAGAACTGCTGGTGGGCCCTGGTCCCTCGGGCAACGGCCCGCAAAACTCCGGCACACGTCCTGGCTGATGCAAGGGCGTGCCACCTGACCTATACCTGGTCAGGAAGGTGATGGATTGCTTCGATTAGTTTCCTGCATGGCAAACAAGCATACGTAAAATTCGAGCCGCGACCGGCTCCCAGGTTTCCCTGTGAATCGGCTCCTGGAGCCGATTATCCCATGGTTCTGCATTAGATCTAGATAACATGGGGTTTTGCTTCATCAATACAAGTTAAATCGATCTACGACAGTTTAACGTTTTCACCACATAATTGGAACATCCTACACGTAATTGAGCCTGGTAGATACAAAAGATGATAGAAAACTAACCCTAGAGAAGGCCTAACAACCGACGTAAAGTCAATTCCCGGAACAACTCCTCTCGAATTGGCAAACCATATCCTTACATACTACTGGATCGTTCAACCCGTTTGCAAGGCCTGACCATGTGGATATCAAACTAAACCTTGGAAAACAAGGCATAACTATAACAGATCAAATCGACTGAATAAAGATCAAGCAAGATACTGCTCTTACAGCCGAAAAAGGTGCAAAGGCAGCGAGATAACTAAAGGCAGCATAACTAAGCAATCATAACAAAAAGGTACCGATGCTAGCCCAAACAAATCTATGATAACAGTATTACTCGCCATCAACAAGGCTTCAGTACGAGTAACACTAAATAACGCATAAGCAGATACTGCCTAGACCGCAAGATGCGATCTAGGCAGCATGACACTTACCCGAGAAAAACCCTAGAAACAAGGGGTGGCGATGCGCCGAGATTGTGTTTGTTGTGAACGTGATTGTCGTCCTCCTTTCTCAATAACCTTAGGTACATATTTATAGTCCGGAGACTTTCTATCTTTGGAATAACCCTAACAACTCTATCTCTTACTTAAACCGAAGCGTAACCTACCATAATATACAGATACATGGGCAATTTAGCCCAAATCCACGCACAAGGCTGATCCAGCAATACGTTGCATATATGTATCCTCCAAGCCCATCTTGATTACGGCCCATCTCCTCCTTTGGCCAAAATGTGGCGATAACACATGCCCCCCTGGTTTTGGCAATAATAATTCCAAAACCACTCTGTTTTTTTTTTATCATCGGGTTACGCGTTGCAGAGCAGAATCGTCACGCCGCCCCCTCATCATGACGCCTTGTCTTCTCAACTTCTTCGCAGTGCATGATTTGATAGTTTTGGCACCACATTCTGGAAAACCGCTATGGCATTGAACCACCTCCCACTATTCCCCTTATTTAAATTCATCTGAGCAGTTTGCATCCCCATCCTCTTCCATTAGCCAAAAAACCCTCTTCCTCCGCCATGGCCTCCTCTTCTTCCTCCAGATCATCCGGCCTTTCCTTCCAATCCTCCAACACAATGAGCGACCGGGAGCTGACGCCGGAGCACCCGCCAATGGCGGCGTACGAGGCTCTCGTCCCACAATGGTGGGACGAGAGGGACTGGGACTTCGCCGCCTGGTCAGAGGACGACGAGTCCCTGACCGACGGCGAGGAGGGCCTCCAGTTCCTTGTCGACGGGGAACTGGAGGCGGAGAGCGCCGACGACGCCGTGTCCTGGGGCGAGGACGTCGAATCCTCCGACGAGGAGGAGGAAGCGGAGGAGGACACTTCCTCCGACGAATACCCGCCGGTGAAGCGTTTCCGCGCCGGGTCCAGCGAGGACACCGACGACGACGACGAGGACGAGGAGGCCCCCGCTGACAACTTCAGCAGCAGCGGCGAAGACTACGCCGGCAGCAGCGCCGATGACAGCGAATACGACGACGGCAAAGACAGCGGCGACGACACCGGCTTCTAGATTAGGAACTAGTAGTAGTAGTACTAGTAGTAGATTTCCATTTGTAAGCAATCGGCTTCATTGTAAACAACCGTCTTTTGAATCAACAAAGATTGCTTTCCCAATTCGATTTTGCCGATAGTCAAAATAGGTCAACGTTCTAGAAGCCGATAGTAATGTATCGGCTTTCACCATACTACGCTCATATGGTCAACCAAGTCAAATCCCAAAGAGCCGATGGTAACACATCGACTTTCCCCACAAACGTTGACAAGGTCAAATTTGGTCGCCTATTTAGACAAATCTGAGCGGCCACTTTCCAATTTCAAACGGTAGCCTGCGACCCTCTTCAAAAAGGCTAACCCAGATCTCCAATTGCCTCACTGAATAGATCGAGCTTATAGCGACAAGAACCCTCGATCCCCAATCGCATAGATCCATCTCCGCCGGCAAACTAGATGGCGGAATCGTCCAATACCAACACAGCGGTCTCTGGTCTGAAGGTACGCCTGCTCCTCGCAGTCTGAACACGGTGCTAGAATTAATAGCAAACACCTGAATTAATGCTTTATTCCACCGTTAAATTTTTAGGTTTCAGACATTCTGCTGCCGCATCCTTCTCTCCCAAATTCTCTCTGTCTTGGCCCCCGTACAGAATCTAGTCCTGCCCATCTGATCTCTTGCGAGGCAAACAGAATCCCCTTCGTAAGCCAAAACCTAGATTTGAATTCTTGGGCCGACTGCTTGCGAGCCTGGCCTAATCCTCCTGAACACTGGGTCTCTTGGTACAGCAGGGTAGCCAAAACCTACCAATCCCAATGGGAAACCACGGGAATAGCCGATGCCTTGTATTTGTCATTGTCTCCCCTTGAGAAACATGAAAATCTTCTAAAAACCATCGGCTATTTCTGGTCCGATGCTCTGAACTGCTTCATGTTTGGTCATGGCCCCATGACACCAACTCTGTTAGACGTGGTGATGATTACTGGTCTGGACGTTACAGCACCCAGCCCCTCTGCTTTTAAGCTGACAAAGGTCCCCTACAAGCTTTCTTCCAAAACAGACTGCACGAACTGGGGTGCCTATCTTCAAAGCCACATGAAAACTAAAGGCCCTGTCACAGAGAAAGAACACATGGCTTTCCTCAACTTCTGGCTGGAACATTTCATATTCTGTGGCCCTTCCCTTGCTCCAACCAAGAATTATCTCTCCTTGGCCTACGAACTTGCCAGAGGCACTCAACTTGGCATCGGCAAACTGTTCCTTGGAGAAGTCTATCGATATCTCCAGTTGATGTCTGTCAAACTATTCTCCGGCATAGCAGTCAAAACAGGAGGTCCTTGGTGGTTCATTCAGCTATGGTCTCAGCTGTATTTTCAAAACCATGTCCCAAACTTCCCCCTTTTGGCGAGTTGCACCTTTCCAGATGCCAAAGGGAAGCAGATCTGATGCACAAGCTACGGCCAAGCTCTGTATAGACTGCCAGGTAGTAAACTGATCCCTCAGGAAGCATCCAAGTGGTTCAGCATTTTCTTCCAAGGCCTGGACAATCCTATCTTCTTTCCTTACACGGAAGAATCGGAACATTTTGAAAATCCAATCTCCTTCAGGCTAGACAACTTTGCCGATGACACCAGCACTCGGCCGCTATTTTCCACTGTGATCCGTCCCTGCTTCCTTCCAGTTGGCATGAGCACATCCAACAGAATAATCAAGCCTGGATACGAATTCTACCAGCCGGTCGTAGTGGCTCGGCAATTTGGCCTTGGACAAGTACCTCCCCATTTCTTTCTCCACCATCTTACAGAGAGCAGAGCTGACCTGCCCGATCCTCTCACCAGTCAAAGGTGTTATTCCTTCTTCGATGCTCTGACCATCCCAATTCCTAACAACCTCACCTTCGCTTCATCAACCGATGGTTTTGAGAACTGGTGGTCGATGTGGAAGACTCATGCCTTCAGGAGAGCTCTGGGACCGTTGCTGGAACAGCTCGATGCTGAATATGATATCCCCGTAGAACAGGTACCACTACTTGTAAATTTTCTTGATGCAGCTCACGAATAATTCTTCTAATAACCCGCTCTGTCTCCTTGCAGCAACAAGATGGTCCTGAACCTACACACGGTGATGGCTCCCCCTTCGAATTCCTCCCACCAGCTCCTGTGGTCCTTTTCTGCAAAAACTCGCCACCTTTGCAAAAGGTCGTGATGCAGAACCAGCCGATATCACCACAATCGGCTTCCAAGAGCCAAGCAACTTCTAGGTCAGCCGCCTCTCGAGTTCCAACTAAAACACGAACGGTGGTGAGGAAGGTAGCTGCCAGGAAGACTTTGAGGCGCCGGAGCCCTTCTCCAGAAAGTTCGCATGTACGCTGATCCATGCCTTGGTTGATCTCTTTCATCCTTGCAAACATGTTTGTGCTTACTAGCTCTCCTTTTCTTACAGGTTTCCATCGAAGACACCTCCAGCGGGGACACACAATCCAATCGAGGAGAATCGGGCCCAACAGACTCTGAGAGGACCACCACACCGAGCCAGCCAGATTTGCCACCATCGGCTCCCAGGAAAAGGCCGGTTCCTGAACCTACTGCCCCCCGAGCATCAGTCGAGGCGGGGCCAGCTGTGAGCCCCAAGAGGGCTCGCAAGGGACTGCAAACTTCTTCGTCGAGCCAGGAGGTTTCGAAAGTCATCACCCTCCATGCTCTTACCAATTGTTTTTTATCTGCCGATTCATCACTATTTACATCGGCTAAGCACCTTCCACGCAGACGACTGATACTTCTAGTGGGAAAGCCGGGGAAGTGCCGATGCCTTTCGCAAGGCTGGATCTAGTAATCCCTGAAGGTGTAGATGAAACGGTTACCACTTTGGCCAAGCCCCCAGCAACAACACACAAGCCGATTGTCTCGTCATCTGCTATCCCCTTGATCTTAGGAGAGGTACGTTCGCTTCGTTCGGCTCATCCTCCCATGTTGGATGCATACTGACGCCATTTCGGCCTGCCAGGGTTGTGATATCTCAGGCCTGCTGACGTTCGACCCTGAATCCATCGAACCAACTCTCCCTGTCGCCAACGATGAACCACGAGCAAGGGCTGTTCTACCTCAATTCCAGCGTCTCAAAGCCTTGCTGTCCTCCCCGATCGAGAAGTTGATCGAGGGTTCTGAAGAGGTGAAGAGTGTTCTTGCCGAAATCAAGGACCAACTCCCAGTAGCATTGCAGGTGAAGCTTTGGCCAGTTGTAACTCTGTCTTTCTACGGGTCAAGGGTGAAGTTGGCTCGTGAGAGGATTAATCTGCGCCGCGCCCAACTCCCGCTGAAGGCCAATATTGCAGACAAATGTCAGCGGCTCAACGAGAAAAAGGCGTCTCTGGATGCCAAAACTGACACCTCTGTCAGCACCGCCGAGCTTGCATCCTTGAAAAAGGAATTGGGAGACCTTGAAGAGAAGGTCCGGGCGACTAAACAGCTCATTCGTGACAAGGAAGCATTCATCGCCCGCTCCCAAGATGAAGCAGAAGGCCTCAAAGCTCAACTGAAGACTGATCTGGCGGAAATACGTGCCCTGAACAAGAAGCTAGTGATGGGCAAGGACGAAGATGACGAAGCCGAGATCGCCGAGGTGGATCGTGTCCGCGCTGACGCCCTCCACGCCTTCGAGGCATTCCTTCCGTAGCTTATTCATGTAAACTGACAACTGCTCGTAACAGTTTGAACCTCTAGAGTCGATGGCTGTGCATCGGCTATATTTTTTTTTATTGGCCGATTTCATGTATCGGCCCCCATATTTCACTGTCCATCATCCCACATGCTTGGGAAATATTTCTTGAGATGCTGACCGTTGACAGCCACTGGGAATTTCACGCCGTCCAGCTCCTCAAGCATGTACGCGTTCCCCCTTAAAACTTGATCGACCCTGTATGGCCCGTGCCAATTTGGAGACCATTTACCATATGCTGCATCCTTAGTCCCCAATGGCAATACAGCTTCCCATACCAGATCGCCAACGTGGAACTCCTTTGGTCTCACCTTCTTATTATATGCACGAGCTACCTTGGCCTTGTTCTCTTTGATTTTCTCAAGCGACCACAGCCTAAGCTCAGTTAAATCCTCAACACTGTCACTCATCAGGGCCGCATATTCTTCAGTTGTTAGATCGTTCTGAAAAGTGACACGTCTCGATCCAGCCGTAATCTCCCAGGGCAATACGGCTTCTTGTCCATAGACTAGATGGTATGGCGAGGTTTTTATCGCTCCATGACATGACATGCGATAAGCCCATAAAGCCTCTGACAAAACCTCGTGCCAACGCCTAGGGTGCTCATCGATTTTCCTCTTGATCAGCTTGATAAGGCTCTGGTTGGACGCTTCAGCTTGCCCATTTGCTTGAGCATAGTATGGAGATGATCGGATCAACTTAATTCCCGTGTCCTCACAGAACTCTCTAAACTCGTGAGAAGTGAAGACCGAACCTCCATCGGTCGTGATAGTTTGGGGAATCCCGAATCTATGAATGACATGTTCTTTCACAAAATCGATAACATCCTTCGAGTTCACTGACTTCATAGGGACGGCTTCCACCCATTTAGTGAAATAATCCGTAATGGCCAAAATCCACATGTGGCCTTTGCTTGATGGAGGATTGATCTTGCCAATCATATCCATGCCCCAACCTCGGAATGGCCAAGGCTTGATGATGGGGTTCATTGCTGACGCGGGTACCGTCTGAATTTTTCCAAATTTCTGACATGCTTGACACCCTTTGTAGTACTTAAAACAGTCCTCAAGCATGGTGGGCCAATAAAACCCTGATCGCCTGATCAACCATTTCATCTTGTGAGCCGATTGGTGAGTTCCACAGGCGCCTTCGTGTACCTCGTGTAGGTGCCGATTGGCCTCGGTTGGCCCCAGACATTTGAGCAGTAACCCTTCCAGAGTCCTGTAGAACATGTCGTCCCCAATAAGCACATACTTCATGGCCTTGTACCTTATCCGTTTAGGTGCCCCCCGAGCCGAATCATTCAAGTAATTGAAGATATCGGCTCTCCAGTCGTCCGCCTCCAGGAACTGTACCTGAACATCAGCTCCCTCTGCTACGTCCTTGTAGCCTAAAGCCATTTGTGCGAGATCATTCGCCTCGGTATTCTGCGATCGCGGGATCCAGTTAAAGTTTATGTACCGGAACTGTGCCATCAGCTCACGGCATTGCAACCATAATGGGAAGAGTGACTCGCTCTCACACTTGTATTCCTCCGTGAGTTGGGAAATCACCAATTTGGAGTCTCCAAAAATTTCCACTGCTTCTGCTCTAGCTTCGATGAGCAACTCCATTCCCTTGCGTATCGCCTCATACTCAGCGACGTTGTTGGTGCAAGGGGTAGATAGCCTGATGGAGAAGGAATATGTTGCCCCCCGGGGCGACACGAGTAGAATGCCGATGCCGCAACCATCATCACAAACCGATCCATCGAAAAACATAGACCACGCTTGTATAGACAGCGCTGCTATATCAGTGTTGATTCTTTCAGCAATAAGGTCGGCCAATGCCTGACCCTTAACCGGTTTCGCGGGTTGATACCGGATATCAAATTCCGATAATGAAAACATCCATTTGCCGAGTCGGCCTTTCAACATAGGAGCCGACAGCATATGCTTTATGACATCTGATTTGCATATAATGATAATCTCCGCTGAGAGCAAGATGTGGCGCAGCTTGGTGCAGGTGAAAAACAGGCAGAGGCACAACTTATCGATCTCAGGATACCTTGTCTCTGCATCCAGCATCCTCCTGCTGATGTAAAACACAACTCGCTCCAGACCATCATAAACTTGCACCACCACCGAGGCGATGGACGTGTCAGCTACTGACAAGTAAATGTAGAACGGCCTATCCGGCTGGGGCGGAACCAACACTGGCGGCTTCGTTAGATATTCTTTGATCTCGTCGAAGGCTCGTTGTTGTTCTGTCCCCCAGTGGAACTCCTCATTAGATTTAATTTTCACCAGTCCCATGAACGGCTCTATTCTTCCTGACAGATTGGAGATGAATCTTCTGACGAAGTTGATCTTGCCGATGAGAGACTGCAGTTCTTTCTTCGTGGTAGGTGGCTTCATTGTTCGCACTGCCTCCTGACTTTTCAGGCCGATCTCAATTCCGCGTTCATGGACCAAGAAACCCAAGAACTGACCGGCCGTCACACCGAAGACACACTTCTTTGGATTCATCCGTAGCCCGAATTTTCTTGTTCGGTCCAGGACGCGTTGCAGATCGTCCAAGTGTCCTTGTACTGAAGCAGACTTGACCACCACGTCATCGATATAAATTTCCACCAGCTTGCCGATCAGATCATGGAAAATGTAATTCATGGCTCTTTGGTATGTGGCGCCGGCATTCTTCAGTCCAAACGTCATGACTACATATTCAAACAACCCCACTGAACCTGGGACTCTGAATGCAGTCTTGTGTATATCTTCCGGAGCCATAAAAATTTGGTTGTAACCGGCATTTCCATCCATGAAGCTCAAAACCTTATGACCAGCAGCTGCGTTGATTAATGTCTCTGCTACCGGCATCGGATACTCATCCTTTGGAGTGGCTCTATTGAGATCCCGAAAATCTATGGCCACACGCCAGCGGCCATCCTTTTTCTCTACAGGTACGATACTAGAAATCCACTCAGCATACCTGCATGGCCTGATTAACCTAGCTGTCAACATTTTCTCGATCTCTTTCTTGACTTCTTCCAAAATTTCGGCCTTCATCTGTCGTGCTCGCTGCTGGAACGGCCGAAACCCTTTTTTAAGCGGGAGTCGATGCTCAATGATGCTCCTGTCTAACCCGGGCATCTCTGTATAGTCCCAGGCAAAGCAATCTGGATATTCTTTCAACAAAGCTATCATCGGACCCCGCAGATTCGGATCTAACTTCTTGCTGATAAATGTCGGTCGCGGCTTATCCCTAGGACCGATGTCAATCTCCTCTAGCTCATCAGCGGAGGTAAACCCATACCCTAGCTTTCCGTCACCTGCTAAATCGATGCTAAACACGGGGCAAACAGTTGGTGAGGATAACAAAGATAATTTGGGCCGATTGCCGAAATCGGCCCCCTTTTTGATTGCATTAGTCAAGGAAGGTTTACAACTTATTTGTGCTCTACAATGGCAGGGAATCTCCCTACTACGACTGCATGACCTGTTTGTCGTAAGATTACTGCTTTTTATTTTTTGTGGCCGATCGCAGGGATCGGCCATACCACGTACGATCGTGGACTTTGCTACTCTGTCAGGCCAGTGGATAAGACTAGCCTCACCCCGTTTTTGTAGCTTCAATGCGCTCACAGCCGTCTAGACTGATTCCAGAGATCGGCTCTTGGTCTTCTGCCTCCCAGATGTTCATGCCAGCTATGGAGATCTCGATCGAATCATCTGCATGAATGACCTCCACTTCATCTCCATCCCACTGTATTAGGCACTGGTGCATCGTGGATGGAATGCAGCAGTTAGCATGAATCCAATCCCTCCCCAGCAAGACAGCGTAGGTGCTTTTGCTGTCAACGATGAAGAATGACGTAGGGATGGTTTTTCTGCCCACGGTCAGATCCACGTTCAGAACGCCTTGCGTTTCTGAAGTTTGGCCGTTGAAGTCGCTTAACGTGACGTTGGTTTTGATCAGATCTGCAGTGGAGCGTCCCAAACGTCGTAGCATGGAGTATGGCATTATATTGACTGCCGCTCTGGTGTCAACCAATATCTTGCGGACAGGCTGCCCATTGATATAACCTCGCAGGTACAGGGCTTTCAGATGTTTGTAGCCCTTCTCTCGTGGCTTTTCAAAGACAACCGGCCGTGGGCCGCAGTCAAACTGTGCCACTGGTAGTTCTTTGGTTCTTGGAGCGCAAAACTCTGACGGGAGTATGAACACCATGTTTGTGCCAGTCGATGTCTTCGCATCGGCTTTTACTGGTTTGGGGCGCCACTCTTTCCTTTTCGGACGAGCCTCCGTTTCCAAGTTTTGCCGAATTTTCACGGCCAGATCGGGCCGTGCTTTCCTTAAAGCATGGAGGTACTGCGCTTCGGCTTCCTCCAAGCTACACAGTCGCTGAACTCTACGCTTTTGGGTGTGTCTGAGTCCATCGGGACACCACCTTGGCCGGTGATATCTGTCTTCTTCTTCTTCACCCTTTGGCTCCTCGAGATATTTTGCTCGAGATGACTCCTCTTGTCTGTTCTGAGGCGGGAGAGGCCCTAGACGCTTGAACACTGAAACTGGACCTGTGTCGTCCTTCTGCTGTCCACATTCCGGGCAGTTGTCGATTGTAGGCAATCGGCTCATTCCCGCATCCCAGCAATACTTGAAGAAAGGACAATCCCAATGTTTATCCACGCCTTCCTTTTCCTTTGACTTTCCCCTAGCGAGGTGCTCATATCCTTCATCATCTCTATCGTGCCGGCGACGTCGGTCATACTGACGCTCATACTTGTTAAGGAGATGCGTGGAGTGTGGCTTCTGATATCGCACGCTTCTCACTTGCTCCTCGGTTAAATACCGCCTGTCATCATAACGGGGCCGGTCACGTGGACCAGCCTCCTCTCTTTCTTTGCCCCGAGAGCGACCGCCTTCCTCCTTATATGTGCCATGGCGGTACACAGGCCCTGCCATATTAACATCGAACGAGAAATCTAACTGACGCCTCGTGGAGTGGCTGTGTTCTACCATGTTGACGCCGGGAAACGGGTTTGTGTCTACTTTCATGGCGAATTGCCCAAGGATCAGACGGCCCTGTTCTATCGCCGTTTGGATCTGGCGACGTAGCTCTTTGCAATCATTGGTGGTGTGGGTGAACGAGTGATGCCACTTGCAGTATGGTCTCCCGTTCATCTCTTGAGCCGTAGGGATTTTATGGCCTTCGGGTAACTTCAGCTGCTTTTCTTTCAGCAGTAAATCGAATATCTGCTCAGCTTTGCTCACATCGAAGTCGAACCCTTTTGCAGGCCCTTGCTGTTTTACCCATTTGCAGGACACAGGGTCTGCCCCCCGAGCCCATTCAGCCACGGCCACCTCCTGGTCTTGTACGGGATCCTCTTCTTCTGTATCGACCAGGCCTATCGGACGTTTGAACTTGTCTTGGTACAACTCAGGGTGGCGCTGTTCATACATTGTCAGTTTCTGGGCCATGTGCGCCAATGAATTGTATTCTACTTGGAAAGCCAGATCCTTGATAGGTGCTGAGAGACCCAACACTGCCAGCTCTACTGCTTCTTTCTCAGTTAAACGAGCCGAATAACATCGGTTCTTGACAGTCCTGAAACGCTGAATGTACTCGGCTACCGTTTCTCCCCGCTTTTGCCGCACCTGCGCCAGATCTGCAATGCCAGCCTCGGTAGCTTCTGAATGATACTGAATGTGGAACTGCTCTTCCAGTTGCTTCCAGGTCTGGACCGAATCCGGTGGCAACGAGGTGTACCACCCAAAAGCTGGTCCTGTCAGAGATTGCGCAAAGAACCTTACGCGTAACTGATCCGATGCTGAAATCATGCCTAACTGTGCCAGGTATCGGCTCACATGCTCGATCGAGCTCGATCCTTCTTATCCGCTAAACCTTGAGAACTCAGGGAGCCGATACTTGGGTGGCAGCGGAATCAGATCAAACTCGTTGGGGTACGGCTTGGAATAGCCGATTGTCCTTCTCTTCGGCACGAAGCCGAACTGGTCTCTGAAGATGGTACGGATTTGCTCCACTGTTTGAGCTGCAGGGGCTAAATTCTCATGACTCGTTCCGGTGGCATACTTGGCTAGCCATGCCTGTTTATCAGTGTCCATCCCAGACATCCCTGCTCCAGAAATACCTGCTCCCGAAGCCCCTGCTCCAGAAACTCCTGCCCCAGGAATCCCTGCGGTTGCAATCTGGTTCGTGCGCGTCAGGCTATTGCAGTCCGGCACGTAGGTGCACACATATCCATGTGGGATTTCTTTAGGTGGTTCAAACAGGAATTGGCAATCGCCAGGGTCACCTCCAACCTTGTAGACGACGTACGCCGGTGCCCCTGGTGGCTCCGGAGCTGCAAGCGTGAATGGCAGCTGTGGCCTGGTCTGGAGCAGTCTTTCTCCCTGGTGAGTCCCTAGAGTAGGCCCCGACGGAGAGTACTGATGTTTCATGATCTCCTGAACTACGCGAACCGCGACGCGCTCGAAAGCGTTCACTAGGCTCTCAGAATGGCGGTGAAGAGCATGAGCCACCATGTAATTGACTTCCTGTCGCAGAGCTCTGGTGCGCTCCTCTGAAGGAACAGACAGATCCACCTCATCAAGAGCACCTTCGGGTGAGAACCCTTTCCACCTGATGCCATGCTTACGGGTCCTCTCAAAAGAGCCGATGAGATCGGCTTCGAAGAGAGCTTTGATATCATCATACTTCGCCTTGTGCTCATCAGGCAGATCGTCGTACGTGACCGGTCTGTCCCCCATCGCAGCGTCGGATGTTGATGCAGATGTTGTTGAGTGTCCCACCGGGCGTGCCAGAATGTGTTGCCTGTCAAAACCCACCGGCGAGCAGCAACGAGCAACACGAAGAGCCGGGAGGCTCCCAGAACTGCTGGTGGGCCCTGGTCCCTCGGGCAACGGCCCGCAAAACTCCGGCACACGTCCTGGCTGATGCAAGGGCGTGCCACCTGACCTATACCTGGTCAGGAAGGTGATGGATTGCTTCGATTAGTTTCCTGCATGGCAAACAAGCATACGTAAAATTCGAGCCGCGACCAGCTCCCAGGTTTCCCTGTGAATCGGCTCCTGGAGCCGATTATCCCATGGTTCTGCATTAGATCTAGATAACATGGGGTTTTGCTTCATCAATACAAGTTAAATCGACCTACGACAGTTTAACGTTTTCACCACATAATTGGAACATCCTACACGTAATTGAGCCTGGTAGATACAAAAGATGATAGAAAACTAACCCTAGAGAAGGCCTAACAACCGACGTAAAGTCAATTCCCGGAACAACTCCTCTCGAATTGGCAAACCATATCCTTACATACTACTGGATCGTTCAACCCGTTTGCAAGGCCTGACCATGTGGATATCAAACTAAACCTTGGAAAACAAGGCATAACTATAACAGATCAAATCGACTGAATAAAGATCAAGCAAGATACTGCTCTTACAGCCGAAAAAGGTGCAAAGGCAGCGAGATAACTAAAGGCAGCATAACTAAGCAATCATAACAAAAAGGTACCGATGCTAGCCCAAACAAATCTATGATAACAGTATTACTCGCCATCAACAAGGCTTCAGTACGAGTAACACTAAATAACGCATAAGCAGATACTGCCTAGACCGCAAGATGCGATCTAGGCAGCATGACACTTACCCGAGAAAAACCCTAGAAACAAGGGGTGGCGATGCGCCGAGATTGTGTTTGTTGTGAACGTGATCGTCGTCCTCCTTTCTCAATAACCTTAGGTACATATTTATAGTTCGGAGACTTTCTATCTTTGGAATAACCCTAACAACTCTATCTCTTACTTAAACAGAAGCGTAACCTACCATAATATACAGATACACGGGCAATTTAGCCCAAATCCACGCACAAGGCTGATCCAGCAATACGTTGCATATATGTATCCTCCAAGCCCATCTTGATTACGGCCCATCTCCTCCTTTGGCCAAAATGTGGCGATAACACTTTCTTACCGCCCTTCTTGAAGTTTCCCTTTTGCTTAGACTTGCCTTTCTTGAATTTGGTGGTCTTATTGACCAACAACACTTGGTGCTCTTTCTTGATCTCCACTTCTTCAGATTTCAACATGGAGAAGAGTTATGGCAACGTCTTGTCCATGTTTTGCATATTGTAGTTCATCACAAAGTTCTTATAACTTGGTGGTAGTGATTGGAGGACACGGTGAATCCCCAAAGAATTAGGAATCACTATACCCAAACTTTGGAGTTTGTTTGCGTGCCCAGACATCTTAAGGACATGCTCACTGATGGAGCTACCCTCTTCCATCTTGCAGTTAAAGAACTTTTCAGAAGCCTCATAACTCTCAACTGCCGCGTGAGCCTCAAATATCATTTTGAGTTCACGGACAATATCATGTGGGTCATGGTTCTCAAACCTTTTCTGATGCTCCGATTCCAAACCATACAAGATAGCATATTGAACTGTGGAGTACTGATTCTTCCGAGTGAGGTAAACATTCTTTACTTCATCGGTAGCAGTAGCTGCAGGCGGGTCACCCAGCGGTGCATCCAGCACATAGGTCAAATTACCAGCATTGAGGACAATCCTCAAATTGCGGAACCAATCCGCGAAGTTGCTTCCATTGTTTTTCAACTTTTCTTTCTCTAGGAACGCATTAAAATTGATGGTAGGGGCCGCCATTGATCTACAACATATTTGCAATAGTTTAGACTAAGTTTATGACAAATTGAGTTCTAATTAATAGTTAAATTAATCTAGGTGAACTCCCACTCAAAACAATATCCCTCACATTGTTTTAGTGATCACACGAACCAAATCCACCACATCAAAACCGATCATCACGAGAGTTGATGTAGCTTTAATGGCGAACAATCAACATGTTCATCATATCTACTATATGACTCATGCTTTACCTTTCGGTGATCCGTGTTCCGAGACCATGTCTGTACATGCTAGGCTCGTCAAGATCAAACCTTAGCTTCCGCATGAGCAAATCTGGCTTGCTCACATTGTATACACTCGCAGAATCTCACCTTGTCAACAATCGTGAGCTCAAGGATAGACCCAACGAGGATCATAAGCGTAAGCGACGTGACCCGGATGATGACTACCCGGAGCTTGATCAGCCATGGAACATAGCACAGCTACGTCCTTTCTACACTTAGCATTTTTATCTAATCGTGTACCTCTTATATGATCAATGAAATAAAGCTCTTTGGTTCACTCATATTGCTGAGTCTTTTACCTCCTTTAGTGTTCATTTTTGGATCATATAAACCTTTATGCACAAGCTTTGCGATTGCACTTGTGAAAATTCCTCCTATGGCCGTTAGCTTAAGTTTTCTGGTCTACACGTTCTTTGTTGTTTTTATGTGGATTCTGGAGTAGTGACTTTCGACACTTATTGTCGGCGATTTTGTGCTCAGTTTATTGACGGTGCCATTGGGCATCATCACCTAAGCGCATGGTTCCGACAACGAGTCTGCCGACTCACGAAAAGTCAAGCATAAAAACCAAAGTAATGGATAAGCCAGCACTTGCTTAAACAATATATACATACTGGGCATTAATTCTTAAGTAGCAGGAGATGACAAACACTGTTTTCCGCCTTAAGATTACACCAAGTTTTTTCAATGCACACTCCAGAAGTGAAACAAGGATTACAAAGTGTTTTTTCACTCCTTGGGTGCAGGGGACTTGGAGGCCACATCATCACCAGCCGGAGATTCACCTTCAACGTCACCACTGTGAGGAGACTCGGAGGATTCAGGGTCGGCGTTGTCAAGAAAGTTACTGGGCACGAAGATGTCGACGTCCACCAACTCGGCAACCCTGGTGTCATAGCCCGCGAGTGATGACAGGATGGCTTCGTGATCGATCTCCTTGCCGTCATCATCCACGTCGGGGATACCAGATGTCACCGTGTCGATGTCGGCACCTTCATAGTGTGCCTTCACCATGGACAACGCCATCCTTGCACCAGCCCGTGCACATGAAGCTTTCCAGCTTGCGACACGCTCGGGGGCTCGGCGCAGAATTTCCGAGTACTTCACCATAGAGTCGGAGACCTTGATATAAATTTGGAGGGGCTTGGCAATCTCCTTGGCTTGGGTGATGGCGGTATTGATGAAGTTGCCGGCAAGAATCATGCATTCCTTGTCCGAAGGAGGCGAGCGGGTTAAGCCCATAGGCGCTGAAAATACCGACAAGAATTGCATGAGTTTAATAAATTTTAAGTATCCAGACTACAGAGCTACAAGGCGGAGGACACTTACTGAAGATGCTGGCCTTAGCCTGCCAGACGACGTCCGCCAAAGATTCCTTCTCTTGTTGGAGGAGCTTAAACGCCTCGCTATGGTGAAGGTTTCGCTCATCGGCAGCTTGCTTCTGATCCTTTAGGATCGCAAGCTCCTCCTTCAAGCGATTAATCTCCGCGGAGGCGGAGTCCTGCAGGGCTTTCATCGAATCCTCGTGCATCTTTAGCATTTCTTCGCTCTCCTTCTTAAGGATCTTGTTCTCGCTGTCCAGCTGCTGGATGTGCTTGGACTGCTCGACAATATCCTTTGCCTTGGCTACATGCTCTGCAAGTCGGAGAAAACAAAGTACACAGTGAGTACTCGAAGAAGGAAGGCACAAAAGTAAGACGGAAGTGCGCAAAAAGAAAACAGACTCTTGTTTTTGATGATCTGTTCCTTCAAGATGGTGGTTTTACCCTTTTCAGCTTCAAGGTCCGCACGCATCTTCTGGTACTTATCGTTGGCCATGCCCCTCCGAGCATTCTCATTCTGTGGAAACAAACACAAAGTCAAGTCGTTGTTTAGTCCACTTAGAGCCTCTAGTCGGAAATTTTCCACTTAGATGCTCGGGGGCTACAGCGAGAGTTTTTAACTTAGCAATATGCTTAGCTTTTCTTTAAAGCATCTAGTCGGAGCTAATTCAGTTCTCAACTAGAATCTTGGAGGCTACAGTATAAAGTTTTAACTCGGAAAATTCTTAGCTTTTCTTTAAGTATCTACTCGGAACTAATTCAGTTACAACTAGAGACTTGGGGGCTACAACACTTAAAGTTATGAATACTATGTATGCTACTCTTAAAGCATCTAGCCGGAATAATTCATTCCATCTAAATGCTTGGGGGCTACAGTGAGAGTTTTTTCTAACTTAGTCACTCTTAGAGCATATAGATGTAAAACCAATGGTTTTCCGTCTACATCCTCGGGGGCTACAGTGGGATACTCATATGAAATGAAAAAGGTAAAGTAAAACTTACAAGTGCGATGATCTTGAGGTTTGTAGCACTCTTGACCAGCAGCTTGCCAAAAGAAACGCTGTTACTTTGCAAGATGTCTGCTTGACGGAGTAGCTCCTCAAGACCGCACGTTGGAGATGACGACACTCCTCCAGGAACCATAGTTGTGCTACCCGGCGTAAGCACCGGGAAAATAATCTTCGGCAATTCGAAGGGTTTCTGGGGAGTAGAGGAGCCGCCTTCGGCAGAAGTAACAGCACACACCACCGCCTTGCCGCTACCGATGGCATCCTTAGCCGGAGCTTCAGCCATTTGAAGAGCAGTGCTCTCCTGCGTCGCCTGCTCGCCGACAATTGCGAGTTCGGTAGAGGCGCTAGAATCCACTTCCATGGCGGAAGGGCCAGGTGCCTCCTGGACTTGGGAGCTTGTCGGAGCGGAGGAGGGCTTGACGGCAGGAGTAGCAGGGGCGATGGCGGGGGAAGAGTTGCGATGCAGCATATCTTTAATATTTCTAGAAGCCCCAAGAGTCTTGGAGGACTTCTTGAGGCTGGTTGTGGCTTTCTTCCTGAAACGTGCAAAGTGCATAAGTACAGGAATAAAACAGATAAATGAGACAATGTCGGAGAATAAGAAGCTTACACTAGGGGGGAGCTTTGGCAAACATCCCGGTGGCTTTCTTATTTTCTGCCTCCAGGGCGGCAGTACTCTTTTTGGAGGCTCCACCCTCCGTCTTCTTCTTCTTGCCTCCGTCGGCAGCGTCAGAGGTGGAGCTCTTCCGCTTTCGTGCCAACGGGGCATCATCGTCGGACACGACCGTGACTTCCTTCATCTTGGGATCGTAGATTTGGGCGGCCAGGTTGCCCTCCTCTAGATCGCTATGCTGTTAAGTGAGAAATCATCGTGTTAGACAAGATGATATTGGCAAGACGGAAAAACTGGAGTAATGTCATACACGGAAAATAAATACCTACCTTTGGGCACTTTCCGTCAACGAACATGTCGTAGGTGAGGGTGAAGCCATGCTTCTTGTCCTTCACCTTGACGATGTCCTTAAGGTGGAACTTGATGGAGTCGCTCGAGAAGTTGTCCTCGGAGATCCGGAGGGTATCCCTTCGGTCACCGGTGTACTAGTGCATAAGCTTCGTACGGTGCTGCATATGTTGGATCCGCCTGATGAACCAGCACATGGCTAGGTCCAAGCCGGTTAGACCCGTCTCTACAAACCACTCTATCCGCCTTATTGCACGAGAAGCGTTGAGGTCGGAGGGAAGGGAGGCATGGGACCGCCATGTCGGGACTTCGGCGGCGGCTCCGTCCACAAAGTCCGGGTACGTTACTTCTCGGCCCGCCAAAGGAATGTCGGGGCCGTAGAAGTATGTCCGCTGCCAATTTTTGCATGACTCGTGGCCGACGATGTCGGGGAACCGCCGGCCAGGACGGATCTTGAAGCTTATGGTGCCGTAGTTTCTATGCTCCTCCCTACTGTGTCCGGCTTCACGTTTGACAGTGAAGAAGTAGACAAACAAATCTAACCTAGGACTAATCCCTAGGTAACCCTCGCAAAGTGCTGTGAAATTGCTAAGCACTAGGATGCTATTGGGGGAGAGGTTATGGGGTTGGACCTTGAAGTGATTCAAGACGGACAGGAAGAAGTGGGAGATGGGCAGAGAAACGCCGCGTACCAGTTGCGCCTTGAGGTATACTTTCTCTGTGGCTTGGGGAGAGGGGGTCACCTCGTCGGCCGGCGCCGCTCGCTAGGCGAGCCCCTCCGTCACAGGGAGGTAACCCTCAGCAACCATCTCTTGGATGTCGCAGACGGTGATGTCCGAGCCGCGCCAGTCGCCTTTGTGCGAGTCTGGCTCCTCTTCCAGGGGCTCCAGCGCCGCCAGATTATGGTCGCCGCCAGTGGTTTCTATCATCGCCGATGCGGGGATGACCAGACCCTCTGGGGGCACGACGACGGAGCTCGTCGGCTTCGCCGCGGCTTCGCTCGGCGCCGCCATTGACGGGGATGAGCTGCTGGCCATGGAGGAAGGAAAGAACGCAACTGGTGCAAGCAAGATGCTAGGGTTTCTCGAGGTTTTCGCGGAGAGCTCGAGGAGGCGCGCGGCTGGAGGAAGAAGACGATGACGCGAGAGAATGGGGTGAAAAAGTGGAAAGTGTCCCACGGTCACTATTTATCTTACTCTGTGTCAAGATTCGTGCAGCTAATCGGACGGTTGCCGCGTAGACGACGTGTTCGTGAACGTGCGCGGTAATTTCGCCACGTCTCCAACCGCCGCCGCCAACGGTTCGTATCGCTCGCGCGGGAAAAGCGGATATGATTACGTTCTCTGCATGTGTGAGTTACGAGGCATCGCTGACCTACAGCCTACGTCGTCATAACTGACATGGTAGATGAGCCGTCCCATCGAAGATTTCGGCATGGATGGATTTAATCCGACAACGGGAGCGTACGATGGAAAATTCAGCATTTATCCGACGTACTCATAGAAGACGGAGAAAACTTTTGCAGGGTTATTTGGGAGGACTACAAGATGTTGCTTGACGATTTGTCGACATCCATCTAGACGGAGCATTCACGGGAAGAGGCAAGACGGCGCAAGATCTCGGAGTTCTCCGGGGGCTACTGTTGGGGATATGCTATATGGGTATCCTCATAGCATGTCTCTTATCCGACTAACCCGGATGGCCCATAGTCGGTAGCATGGCCTATGGCCTGCTGGGCGGCCCAGTTAGGTGGATCCAGAAGGGAGGCCCATGCCGGATAAAGGAAGGCTACGGTGGAGTCACCAGCATACCCGGAGCCTTGGAGTGCAAGATACACAAGACTAGTAATAGACGGTGTAGAACTCTGTAACCTGTCCGGCTAGGACTTTTCCCTGTAACCCTAGGATCTGACGACTATATAAGTCGGGCCTATGGGAGCCTTTAGGGCATCGTTTTACACACACCTCGCACAGCGAACCTATCTCTGTAACTCGGCGTATTGCCATTATAGTGATTTATAGCAGGAGTAGGATTCTGCCACCATTGTGGGATCTGAACCTGGGTAAGCTGTGCTACCTCGTACCCGTCAACCGTCCGCCTTACCCCACGTCTCTAAACACGCACTGTGAGGACCCCTCCATGGCGTACTCGTCGGCAATACCATGACAGCACCCAAGCAAAAGGCTGGACCTGTAGATGACACTGAGTGCTTCTTTTGTCATGAACATGGCCACTAGAAGAGAAACTATAGCAAGTACCAGGCTTCTTTGAAGAAGAGTGGAAGTAAGAGTACTTCCCACTCAGGTACGCTTGTTGTAAATGTTGTGGACATTCTTCTCGCTGATTCCTATGTTAACTCTTGGGTATTTGATACCGGATCGGTTGGTCATATTTGGAATTCGATGCAGGGGATAATAAGGACTAGAGAAGTGCAGAAAGGCGAAGTGGATTTTCGCGTCGGAAATAAAGCAAGGGTTGCTGCATTGTTCGTCGGCGTCATGCAACTTCACCTTCCATCAGGATTTATTATGGAGTTAAAATATTGTTATTACATTCCTAGTATGGGTCGAAACATTTTATCACCTTCATGTTTGATGAGGGATGGTTATTCATTCGCGAGTGCAAACAATGGTTGTGTAATCTCTAAGAATGATATGTTTATGGCTAATGCTCCCATTGTGAATGGGTTATTTATTTTAAATCTTGATGATGCATCTATTTACAATGTTAGTGCTAAAAGGCTTCGGCCTAATGATTTGAGTCCTACCTATTTATGACATTGTCGTTTGGGGCATATAAGTGAAAAGCGCATGAAGAAGCTCCATGGTGATGGTCTTCTAACTTCGTTTGATTTTGAATCATACGAGACATGTCAGGCTTGTTTACTTGGAAAGATGACCAAGTCGCCTTTTTCGGGTTTACCCGAGAGAGCGACAGACTTGTTGGAACTCATACATACCGATGTAAGTGGACCAATGAGCACGACAGCTAGAGGAGGATATCACTACTTCATTACTTTCACTGATGATTTCAGTAGATATGATTATGTCTACTTGATGAGGCATAAGTCTGAAACTTCTGAAAAGTTCAAGGAGTTTCAGAATGAGGTAGAGAATCAACGTGGCAAGAAAATAAAGGCCTTGCGATCTGATCGTGGAGGTGAACATTTGAGTCACGAATTTAGCGATTATCTTAAGAGTTACGGAATTGTTCCACAACTCACACCGCCCGGAACGCCTCAAAGAAACGGGGTCTCTAAAAGACGCAATCGAACTTTGTTGGACATGGTTTGATCGATGATGAGCCAGTCGGATTTGCCATTGTCATTTTGGGGTTACGCTCTAGAAACGGCAGCTTTCACACTTAATAGGGTACCATCTAAATCCGTAGTTAAGACACCATATGAGATGTGGACTGGAAAGAATCCCATTTGTCTTTTCTAAAGATTTGGGGTTGTGATGCATTTGTCAAGCGACTTCATTCGGACAAGCTAACACCCAAATCGGATAAGTGCATTTTCGTGGGATATCTGAGGGAAACCTTAGGGTATTACTTCTACAACCGAGAGGAGGGAAAAGTGTTTGTCGCTCGTAGCGGTGTTTTCCTAAAGAAAGGGTTTCTCACAAAGGGAACAAGTGGAAGGTCGGTGCGACTTGAAGAAGTTCAAGATGAGCCAGTTGGGGATGCTTCTACGAGTGATGCTATTGTAGCAGAACAAGTTGAGGAACCCGTGGCAACAGAAGCACCACAACCACGAAGGTCGGCGAGGCTCCGCGAAGCGCGAGAATTATTATTGTTAGACAATGATGAGCCTACGACCTATGCAGAAGCGATGGTGGACCCAGACTCTAAGAAATGGCTGATCGCCATGAGATCCGAGATAGAGTCCATGGGAGACAATCAAGTTTGGAACTTGGTTGACCTGCCTGATGGTTTTAAAGCCATCGAGTGCAAATGGATCTATAATAAGAAGATTGATATGGATGGAAATGTTCACATCCATAAAGCTCGACTTGTTGCAAAAGGTTTTCGACAAGTTCAAGGAGTTGACTACGACGAGACTTTCTCGCCCGTAGCGATGCTTAAATCTATACGGATAATTCTAGCCATTGCTGCACATTTCGACTATGAAATATGGTAGATGGATGTCAAGACGGCTTTCCTAAATGGAATCCTAACTGAGGACGTGTATATGATGCAACCCGAAGGTTTTGTCGATCCAAACAATGCTGGAAAGGTATGCAAACTTTTGAAATCCATTTATGGGCTGAAGCAAGCATCTCGGACTTGGAACATTTGATTTGATGAAGTTGTAAAGGATTTTGGCTTCATCAAAAACGAACAAGAACCTTGTGTTAACAAGAAGGAAAGTGGGAGAGCGCTGGAATTTCTAATCTTATATGTAGATGACATATTGCTGATTGGAAATGACATTCCTATGCTCGAGTCTGTTAAGATCTCATTGAACTTTTCGATGAAGGACTTGGGAGAAGCGACATATATTCTGGGTATCAAGATCTATAGAGATAGATCAAGAAGGCTAATGGGATTAAGCCAGAGTACATACATTGAAAAAGTGTTGAAACGGTTCAGCATGGAAGAGGCTAAGAAGGGGTTCTTGTCCATGTCTCACGGCATTAAACTCAGCAAGACTCAGTGTCCTTCGACTACTGATGAGCGTGAGCGCATGAGTAGGATTCCATATGCTTCGGCTATTGGATCCATCATGTATGCAATGATATGTACTCGCCCAGATGTTTCCTATGCTCTAAGTGATACGAGCAGATATCAGGCTGATCCAGGTGAAGGCACTGGACAGCGGTAAAGAATATCCTTAAGTACTTGAGAAGGACTAATGATGTGTTCCTAGTTTATGGAGGTGAGGATGAACTCAGTGTAAGGGGTTACAAATATGCGAGTTACCTTAACGACTCAGATGACTCCAGATCGGAATCTGGTTATGTGTTTGTCATGAATGGTGGTGCTGTGAGTTGGAAAAGTTCCAAGCAAGATACGGTGGCCTCCTCTTCAACAAAAGATGAATATATTGCCGCCTCGGAGGCTGCAAAGGAAGCTGTTTGGATTAGGAATTTCCTGATCGCTCTTGGTGTGGTTCAGGGCGCGTCCAATCCCATGGACGTTTATTGTGACAACAATGGTGCTATTGCACAAGCCAAGGAACCTAGACAGCACCAGAAGAACAAACATATTCGTATGCGGTACCATCAGATTCGAGAGTTCGTTGAGGATGGTAGTGTCATGATATGCAAAATACATAAGGACTCAAATGTTGCTGATCCATTTACAAAGCCACTCCCGCAGCCTGCGCATGAGGCGCATGCAAGAGCAATAGTATTAGATACCATCTAGATTGACTCTAGTGCAAGTGGGAGACTGAAGGAAATATACCCTAGAGGCAATCATAGAGATGATTATATTTCTTATGTATCCATGACTTGTTGTAATGTTCATTAAACTAGTACAGTGGCCCGCGCACATGCGCGGGCGACATCTTGATGAGCTATAAAAATTTCTTACATGAATCATACAAAAGAAATTGTCTGCCTATCTGATAAATAGTTGAAATAAAACTAAATCCTAGAATGTCATGTTGAAGTTTCTTAGTTTGACTTTTAATATGATTTTTATGACGATATGTAATAATGTTTAAAAAATTTATTAGTTATAATTCTTTGAATTTTCTATAGCAATCGTACATGCCTAAAAGTACTACTCAACTGATCGTGTACTATCGATCTATAGTTTTAAATGTGATATATATGGTTCTAAATTTCACGTGTAATGAATATTTGTATATATATTTGAGATGTTTTAAATTAGTATTCTTGCCCCAAGTTTATGCTTTCGTGGGTCTCATGCAGATGTGTTTTGTGTGCTGTGCATCGTCTATTTTATGATTAAGAGGCACGTTAGAAAACAAATGACAATATATATTTTTCTTTAATAACTCTCTTCTGTCAGATGTTACCATTTTCCTCATCGATCACTTTTCCACTTCTTACTTTCCACCGATGGACTCCAGATCTAATTGTCTTCATTCCCGGGAATCCACCAAAATCGGATCGACGTCCGGGCTATAGACGGTTAGGCACCTTCGGTCCGACCAGGGGGGAGAGGCTTCTGGCGCAGGTCGGGGCTTATGAGCGTCGGTCTATAGGTGATCTATTTGGAGAAGATAGAGGGCCAAGTGCTTGGTGTTGTTTTGCATCGGCGAGGATGTTGCCATGAATTGATACCAGCTTGCCTTTTTTACTTTCGATTCTGCAATGGAGTACGAGCTCATTCGCTTGTGATATCACATGATGCCCTTTATCTCTTCTTACTCTTATTTTCTATATTTGGTTCAGTCTCAGTGTCAGCTTATTTTCAATACATCACTCCTAACATTTTTCAATTCCCAACAAAATAGAATTAGTTTCTTGCCAAATTATTTTAGAAATTAATTATTCTGTATGTTCATAGCATTAGTACATTTTTGTTTGCTCATATCACATATAAATATGCCAAATTGGTAATATTATTAATTGTCTGTAAGAGGTTTGACTGCCTACCTATAGGATACCAGTATTATTGAGATTTAAAGGCCATACTTTCCATTGTTTGTTGTTTGGGTATAGCAATTTTCTCCTTCGGGTGGTTTGGTTTTATACACAAGCCAAAGTGCACATGTTTAAAGAGATTACACACCAATGACTTTATAGTGAGTTTCATGACGGTTTTGTTTTTCTTATAAAGTGATGGTGGTATGGCAATATAGATTTTGATGTGGTCGCACCATATATTTATTGATCCAAACGATTTTAGACCATGGTACATTATAATTTCAGAGAATGGTCATTACCATCAGTTTGCAATATAACTTAACTAAGAAACTTATATTTTAATGTTGTGGTTGTTATGTATAAAGCCGAGTCTTTTTATCCCTCCGCTTTTTTTCGGGTTTGGAACCAGAATCGGAAGTGTTAGCGCCCTCTAACGCCTTGCATTCATATCTAACAAAAGGAAGGAGCATTATTATTGTGACAGGTAGACTAATAAAAGAAATAAATAGAAAAAAATGGTTTTGATTGACCCGTGCATTTGCATTACACAATATAATAGAACCCTGAAGTATTAAACATATATCTTATTAATTGCATATTATTAAAATTTTCTGATAATATAGATTATGAGAGCATACTTTATCAAACTTACACTCAATATAGATATCATCGTAATAATCAATAAGCTTACCAAATCCCATCATCATGGAAGGAAGTAATTTTGTCTTAATCTTTAGGAAAATATTGTTAAATAATTACATCAAATCGTGGTGCTTGCTTCTTATATTTTGGTAGAGTAGTTGACAATATCCATCCTCCCATATAGTGTATTACAACTTGTAAGTAAGCGGTTTATTTCAATTAAAAGCTATTGCTGAAAAATAATATGTTTTCTCTATAAGTATATATGTTTGAAAGGCATGTAGCATCAACATCGTCATTTTGCCAAAACTTTCAAAAATTTCTTTGTTGACTATGTTCTTCACAGGAATCCTCTTTGCTATCTTATTCTCTCTGTCCCAAATAATTGACCCAACTTTGTCTAGATAGACATGTACCTAGACCCTTTTAGTGTATAGATACAGGTCTATCTAAATAAAGTGAAGTCACTTAATTTGGAACGGAGTGAATATATAGAGATAGATCTTGATTGTCGTCCATGCCACAGTTCTTGTAGTTAGTGCGTTCAACAATGGTAGCTGCCATAAAAATCTATGTATAGTTAGATTTGAATTTTTTGAAGCAAATCATGAACAATTTTTTTGAAGTGGAGGATATAACATACCTATATAGCAAGGGATAGTTCTGGTCATATAGATTAATTAGACTATACAACGTAGCTAGTCTTCTTGGTGTGTATCCATCCTCTGTCCATGTACTTAAGATTGATCTCCCGGTAACTACACCAACATGCAAACCAAAATAAATAAATAAGCCGACTGCTTCTTCCTCAATTGATAACTCATGTAAAAATCTTGGAGATATCAATCGTACTTGTACATACTTCTAGGCTGTCTCCATGGGGCATGCATCTGACCAATCTTGCATAGCTGCGTGTGCACTGGTGGTCTTGTGCGTGGATCGGCAAAGGTTGATCTCCTGGTAACTATACCATGCAGGCCATAAAAAACTAAGATTCTCCCTCAATTTCTCACGTAAAAACTTTGGAGATCAATCATACTTGTACTTACTTTTAGGTTGTCTCTATGATGCATTGATCTGACCAATCTTGCAGACCGGTGGTCTTGTGCGTGCATCGGCAAGTAAGATTGTATTTTTAGGCGCTGATTGGAGCACGTGCACTTGGCGGTTGTAGGCCGGCCGGCGGCGCGCGCGAGGAAGCGCTAGGAAAGACCCTAGGTCTATTTTCTTTATATATGGACAGAAGTAGTATCGGTAACCTATCTAAGAGGTGCGAGAAATTTTAAAAGAAGTATTGGTGGGTAATTTTAGGTAACTTTGTTTTTTTCCTAAAATCCATTGGTTGCCATCGGTAATCTAGTTAATCCGACGGTCAGCTGACTCTGATTATTGTGGTAATTTCTAAAGTATTTCTCTTTTTTCTGGTGAGCTCGTAATGCACTTTTAATATATAATAGATATCCATATCGGGAAACTTGTATTGATTGGCAATTATGTGAATTGTTTGTAAAACTCTTTACTTATATGGTTATTTAATAGTTGTCCCTAGTAGGAGTTCATGTGAGGACACACGTGAATATTAGACTAGCACATTGATTGGTTGATGACTATGTTTCGCAAGTCATAGACATGGAGATGTCAAACCAATAATGTGGACACATGTTATGAACATGGGGTTGGACTGACCCAACTTGAGACTGACAATTAGTTGCAGCTCTCTCTATACACATCGTGTACGTTTTGTCCTTAGACCTGAGATTGTCGCATGTACTTGAGATGTGGATCGACCTACTTTGGGGCTATCAAATGCTGCACCGTAACTGGGTAGTTATAAAGGTAGATTTCGGATTTGTCCTAAAACATGCTGCAAGACATGATCAATCAAGATGGGATTTGCCCCTCTCTACTTGAGAGAGATATCTCTGGGCCCCTCGAGTGATCGGATCTAGAAATGCATGGCCGTGCTATATAAGGTTAAGAGTTAACCTAGTAAAGGGATTCCGAGTTACGGTATCGAAAAAGAGAGGTCAGCTTGGAGCTAGACCAAATATCATGAGGCAAAGGGAAATACATATACTAACCTTGTGATGGTTCGTCCGATATGATCTTTGTATGCGTTTAGGAGTTGGCACGTCTTGCTAGAGGCCGCTACCAACTATTGACAGAATAAGTGTATTCGTGTCATGTCTACACGTATATGAACCTATAGGGTCACACACTTAAGGGGCTGGAAGCCTAATGAGGATTAGATCCGAATTAAACCAGGCTTAGGGTACTAATGGGCTGCTAGTATAGAAGCCCACTAGGGACGCCTATATAAGAGAGGGTGGGCGAGCTGAACAGGGTTAGATTTTAGACCATTCCAGCCAGCCGCCACTCCTCACGCCTGTGTCGCGCGCGCGGACCTAGCAGTCCGGCGTTTGACGCTTCCACCCTGTACGTGTGGATACCTCGGAGGCGCTACATCTGTAGCGTTTTGACGAGCCGCGCAAGGGCAGCTGCTCGTGGGACGAGAACGAGGAGGAGTCGTAGATCGTCTGCACTGCCTCGACGCGCTTCATCAAGTTCCGCAACTGCGCGTCTAGTGGTAATCCCGTGATCTATGACAACAGTAATCCTGGTTTACGCGGTAGAAAATTTTGATTTGCGCTAGTGTAGCCTACCCGTATCCCTACAAGGTCCACATCTAGGCGCCTGGATTCTTCAAAGTCATCTTCGTCGTAGGCGGCAACTCTTGGTGAATCATGAAGGATCTCAGAAGGCAGGATGGCTTCTGCTCCATATACCATGAAATAAGGGGTGTACCCGGTAGATCTGTTGGGTGTAGTTCGTAAACTCCATAGAACAGATGGTAATTCCTCCGCCCAGGCTCTAGCTGCTCTATGTAGCGGTGCCTCAAGACGTGGCTTGATTTCCTGCAGAATTAATACATTGGCTCGCTCAACCTGACTGTTGGACCGTGGGTGTGTCACAGATGCCAGGTCAAGTCGGATGCCCTTCTCCCAACAATAAGCTTCCACTTCTCCGAGTGATAAGTTGCTGCCATTGTCGGTGATTATGCTATGTGGGAGACCAAATCTCACCACTAGATCCCAGAAAACCTAAGGGTAGTTGCCCCATCAAGCTTTCTAATGGGTTTAACTTTTATCCATTTGGTGAATTTATCAACTGCTGCTAGAAGATGCGTAAACCCACATGGTGCCGTCTATAATGGACCAACCATGTCTATCCCCTAGACTGCAAACCTCCAAGTTATTGGTATTGTTTGCAATTCTTCAGCTGGAACATGTGGTTGTCGGACATAATACTGGCATCCCATGCACATCTCAACCAGCTTGTCGGCGTCCGCCTTCGCGGTCAGCCAGTAGAATTCCTTGCCGGAAGGCTTTGGAGACCAACGATCAAGGAGCGTCGTGATGCCCGCAATCTCTGAGATGGATCTCACGAAGGATTTCAATACCTTCTTGCTGGGAAACACACTTGAGGTATACACCAGTGGTGCTTCTTTTATAGAGATGTCCATTGATTATGGTATAGCCCTTTGCTCAACGTACTATTTTCCTACGCTCGACCTCGTCGTCGGGCAAAGTTCCGTGTACGAGATATTCCATGAACGGTTTTATCCAAATCGGAGGGACCTTTGTCACGATGTGAACGAAAGATTCAACTCTATCCGGGTTCTCGGGGTCTGCTCCCTTCACGGATGGTGTCCATAGATGCTCCAGAAAAACGCCAGGCGGAATTTGTTTGTGACCTGACCCAAGCTTTGACAGTAGATCAGCCGCCTCATTTTCCTCCCTCGGGACATACTTGACTTCGTAGCTCAAGAAGGTCTTGGATATCTCGTCTACTTCATCTCGATATGTCACCATCATAGGGTTCCGCGCGTTCCAGGTGCCAGGCACCTGCTGGGCAACCAAGTCGGAATCTCCACATCAAACTATGCGCTTGATGCCAATATCCTTGGCTACGCGAAGTCCGTGAATGAGTGCTTCATATTCCGCCATGTTGTTTGTAGCCTCGAAGTGGATCTGCAGAACGTAGTGTAGCTTTTCCCCTGTTGGTGACTGTAGCAGTACGCCAGCCCCCAAGCCATTGAGTAGCTTTGATCCGTCAAAGTGCATCACCCAGTATTCTGGCTCTGGTATAGGGGTAGCATCTGGCATCTCCGTCCAATCTGCGATGAAATCCGCCAAGGCCTGTGATTTGATAGCATCGCGTCTCTTGTAGGTGATCTCGAAGGCGGCAAGCTCAATGCCCCACTTCACAACCCTTCCTGTAGCGTCACTGTTGTTGATGATGTCGGACAGTGCAGCTTTGTTCACAACTGTGATAGGGTGCTCCTGGAAGTAGTGCCTTAGCTTCCGAGAAGCAAGGAACACTCCATAAGCTAGCTTCTGGTAATGCGGGTAACGCTGCTTGGACTCCGTCAAGACCTCGCTTACATAGTAAACTGGTCGTTGAACTCCGTACTCATGCCATGTTTCTTTCCGCTCTACCACGACGACGATGCTGATTACCCGTTTGGTGGCCGCCATGTAGATTAACATATGCACCATAGGCCGGGGTGCTGCAAGTATAGGCGCCAAGGAGAGTATCTCCTTTAGCTTGTTTAGTGATGCATCTGCCTCGTCCGTCCATGTAAATTTGTCCACCTTCTTCAGCAACTTGTATAGCGGCAGAGCCTTCTCTCCAAGTCGGCTGACGAACCAACTTACTGCTGCTACGCAGCCTGTAAGCCGTTGTATGTCCTTCAGGCATGTCAGACGGTTATGTTTAGGATGGCCTTGATCTTCTCCGGGTTGACCTTGATTCCACGCCGGGAAACGATGAAGCCCAACGATTTTCCGGCTGGAACCCCGAAGACGCACTTCTTTGGGCTAAGCATCATGTTGTATTTCTGGAGATTATTAAAGGTTTCTTTTAAGTCGGAGATTAAGTCGTTTGACTTTTTATACATCACCGCTATATCGTACACATAGGCGTGAATGTTCCGACCAATTTGATCGTGTAGGAAATGCTTCATAGTCCGCTGGTACGTAGCACCTGCGTTTTTCAGCCAAAGGGCATTATGACGTAGCAAAACGTGTCGTAAGGTGTGGTGAACAATTGGTCCGAGTTACTCTTTATCTGGTGGTATCATGAGTATGCATCGAGAAAACACAAAAGCTCCGAGCCAGCCGTCGAGTCAATGACTTGGTCAATGCAAGGAAAAGCAAACAAATCTTTAGGGCACGGTTTGTTCAAGCCAGTGTACGCACATTCTTAATTCTTTGGTTCCCTTTTTGGGGACAATTACAGGATTGGCCACCCATCGGGTGTGAAGGACTTCTCAGATAAAACTATCCTTAAGTAACCTAGCTATATCTTTGCCTATGGCGTGTCTCTTCTCGTCTCCGAAGCGTCGTAGAGGTTGTTTCACCGGTTTGCATTTGGATCAATATTCAAGATGTGCTCGGCAAGTTCCCTAGGTACACATTTTATGTCGGCAGGTTGCCAGGAAAATATGTCCCTATTCTCACGGAGGAACTCTACGAGCGCACTTTCCTATTTAGGGTCCAGGTTCGTGCCAATGGTGGTGGTCTTAGAGGCATCACCTACCACAAGTTCCACCGGCTTGGTCTCGATGGCGGCCTTGAAGGCAGGGGTGGAGTCAGATATCTACTTCTTAAATGCCAGCATCTCCGTGGCATTGACCTTGCTCTGGATTTCCTTGCATTCTTTGCTGTAGAGGACAGCTTCTGCAAAGGCTGCTTCTCCAATCTTGTAGTCCCTTGCCTTGGTAAAGCTTCTGGATACGGTGATGATGTCGTTTGGTCCGGGTATCTTGAGTTTGTTGTAGACGAAGCATGGCTTGGCCATGAAGGCGTGGAAGATGTCGCGTCCGAATATGACGTGGTACGCGCTCTTGAAGGGGACCACCTCGAAGGTCATGCGTTCTTGGCGGTAATTGTTGACATTGCCAAAAGCAACCTGAAGCATGATGCACCCAAGGGACCGAGCCTCCCGGCCGGGAACTACGCCATGGAACATGGTGCAGGTTCGCCTTAGGTTAGCCTATGTCAGGTTCATCTTGTGCAGTGTATCTGTGTACATGATGTTGATGCTGCTTCCACTGTTCACCGTGCATTTGGTGAACTCATTGCCGTCAATCAGGGGGTTGATGACCATGGCATACTGGTTCTCTGTTGGGATGAGGTCTGGGTGATCCTTCCTATCCCAAGTGATTGGAATCTCCGACCAGCACAGGTACTGGGGAACTGGGGGTAGGGTGGCCATCAGTATCCTCATGGAGGTTTTCTGTTGCCGGACAGTAGGGGTGCCAAGGAAAGTGTGGTAGACGGCAACCTTATTCTCGAAGGGGTTCTTGCCCTTGCCATTTCTCTTGTCGGCATTCTTGGGGTCAACATCCTCCATGTCACTTGAGTCCTTGGACTCCTCTTCCTTCTTCTTCCCCTTGCCCTTGCCGCACGGTCTATTCTTCCGACTTTGCTTGTAGCCGGACTCCAGATCCTCCTTCAGGTTGTTGACGAACTTGCAATGGCGATTGGTGTGTGTGGATTTGTCGTTGGCATTGAGGTGTACAAGGCACAGCATATCACGGTACTCCTCGTACGTTTGGGGAACGCGGAGCGCTGCCGGGGTAGTTTCACTACCTCGCTGCTGCCCACGACCAGCCCCCCTTCCTTGGCCACGCTGTCTGCTATCACCTCGTCCTGCAAATGTCATGGCAACCATGTCGAAGGTTTGCTTTTCTTCTGGCAGGTTCTTCCGATTTGTGCTGTTGTTCCTCTTAGCTTGAGTTGGAACGGCCGTTGCCGGCAGGGAGCCACGAGCATCATCGTCGCTAGCCGCGAACTCACTGGCCAGCTGGATCATCTGGTTGAGATCGAGCATGTGATTGTCTTGTAGGAGCTTCAACTTATGTTGGAGCAACGTACCTTTTTCCAACCCATCGATGAAGGCGGCCATGGCGGTCTGAGCGTGCACTCCTGCGCAGGAATTCTTCATATCCAGCCAGCGAGAGAGGTAGGCGCGAGATGGCTCGTCTTTCTCTTGGACGCACCGCTGTAGATCGCCAACAGTGTAAGGACGCTTATACGTACCCTCGAAATTCTTGGTGAACGCTTCTTGCATGTCCAACCAGTTGCAGATGGACTTCTCCGGCAAGTTATCAATCCATTAGCGGGCCGTGCCCGCCATCATCAGTGGGTGGTACTTGACGGCAAAGTTGGGGTTACCCCCGGTGATCTTCACCGTGTTGCCGTAATCCTGCAACCACGTAGCTGGTTTGGCGGTGCCGTCATAGGGCTTGATGGTCTTGTCAATCTGGAACCCTTGGGGTAAGTTGCGGTCCGTATTATAGGTCCAAAGAAACGCGGTTCCAAGTATTGTCCTTCCCGGGCCTCATGAATCTTGTCCAGGCGTGAACGTGCGTCGTATGGCTCTAGGCTTGTTCTTTTCTTCTTGCCACCAAGGGATGGGGTGCGTGAACGACACGGGCCTCCTCCGCCATGGTGGCTACTAGGGGGCGATGGAGGTGGAGGTGGCATTAGGTTAGCCTTCTTGTTGTTACCCTCCCGCGACGCCTCACGCTTGTCGCGGTTTCTTATTGGACGCGGAGGGTCATGACGCGACCTGCTCTTGTGTCCTTGGTTGCGCTCTCCATCGTGACAGGGCTGCTCCGCGTTGTCACGGATGACAATGCCGCTCTGCCTTGGCGGAGGCATGTCTATACGATGGTGAGCCTTGGGGTCTTCGCGATGTCAGGGGGATCGGGGCGGTGGAGATGGGCGACGAGGATGATCCTTGCCTCCGTGGTCGGAGGATATGGGGATAGCGTCCTTCCTGTTGCGTGCATCCCTTCGTCTTCGTTCCGATGAACCTGTCTAAGACCCGACATCCTGAGGAGATCGGTCCCTTGGCGGCTTAGGATTGCTAGACTGGCAATATGTTGGGTCAGATTCAAGCCTCTGTGAGGTGGCTTTTTCTGCTGTTTCACCGCCTTTGCCACAAGGTCATAGACCTGTTCCACAGCTGCGGGTGATCTATCCTGCTCCAGAAGGGTCTTGGCGATGGCTAAGTTGAGAATAGGAGTGGGAATAACCTGCCTGCCTTCGCTGTCAATGTATGGCTTGGCTTGTGACGGCTTCAAGGGAGCCCATCCTAGGTTTCGCCGTACACCAGGGTCGTTGATGACGCGATCCGGAGCTTTCTTAGCCTTTTGCTTCTTGAGCAGAGTCTTGTACTCGGCCTCCATGGCTCTAGCTTTCTCTATTGACTTCTGCGCATTGGCCAGATCTTGATCTAGCTTTGCGCCTTGCTCCGCGATGGACTGCGCTTCCTCCAGCAGCTGCTGGTGCTTCTTGTCAAGATGGACGACATTCCGTATATGAGCCACCGTCATGGGCTCGACGAGCAAATTGCCATACATCACTCTATCAGCTGGAGTGATCTGGGCAGCTGTATACGTAGATGCCGGAGGCGGTGGGTTTGCAATGTTGTTGTTACTCGGACCGATGTTGAGTTCCTGCGGTTGCTGCACGGGGTTAGGCAGAGGGGGCATGGCCTTTGCACGATCATTGTCAGCAGCAATAGGTGGTCCCTTCCCCTTGTCTAGCGCTTTAGGCGGAGCTTGTCCGGGTTGATCTTCCTCCATCACGGTCCATATAGCAACGAACACCTCTCGGGATGTGATGGCGTTGTCGGCCTGCTCGTCGCGTCTGATATCCTCCTACATCTCCTGCATAGCAGAGTCGAGTTCCTCCGGGCTGAAGTCTATCTCCTCCGAGTCAACGCTGATGTCGGCGTAGAGCGCTTCTAGGATGGAGTCATAGGGTGCCGGGTCTTCCTCGATGATGGGTGGTGGTGGTGCGACAGCAGCGACGATGACTGGAAGTGGTGGTGCGGCCGCAGCGACAGCGACTGGAGGTGGTGGTAGCGGTGGCTGAGGCGGAGGGGCACTGGGTAGAGCCGCAAGCGCTGCCTGAGCCTCTGCTTCAGCTGCCGCGTAGTTGTTGACGGTGTGAACCATACGCTCGAAAGTGAGGAGGCCCGCGGCCTGCTGCCGTCTTAGCGTATACCGGAGAAATGTACGGCGGTCCAGTCCTTCCACAAAGTGATAGATGGCGTCATTATTGGGGTAATGCTCCAGGTCGGCCCATATACGGAGCCACCTGGCTAGGTAATCGCGGGGGTTTTCACCCTCTCTCTGAACGCAACGTGCCAGATCGAAGATAGTCACCACGCCGACGAACTTGGATCTCTGCTGTCCAGACGCATAGGTGAAGCCGGCGGATTTGCAGTGATCTTCCACCATTATATCCTGCACAGGGGCGGTTTGGGTGGGCCTTGAATTTTTCCGATCAATGCCGGCAAACTTCAAAGAGAGATCCGACTTTGATCCTTCCGTGAACGTATCCTGCTCGTAGGCGGTCCGTGCGGGTCTTGATGCTCCTACGACTTCCAAGGAACTAGAGCCCGAGTCAGTTTCGTCGATGAAGAGGTGGATGTTTCCGATTGGGACGATCGAGCAGCGGGTGGGGTTCGTCTTTGCCAGGATCCAGAATTTGCCGGGAGGGGCGATCGGAATGTTGCCGGAGAAGAGAACACAGCCGATGGCTATGGTTTTGCCGATTCCCGCGAAGAGCTTGGTCCTCGCCCGTTGTAGAGCCTGAAGCTCCTCTTGCCCCATGGTAGGCGCCAACTGTCGTGGTATTGCTGACGAGTACGCCATGGTGGGGTCCTCACAGAGTGTGTTTAGAGACGTGGGGTAAGGCGGAAGGTTGGCGGGTACGAGGTAACACAACTTACCCAGGTTTAGATCCCACGACATTGGCGGGATCCTATTCCTGCTATAAATCACAATAATAGCAATATGCCGAGTTACAGGGATTAGTTCACTGTGCGTGATATGAGTTGTGCGTGCCCTAAAGTCTCCCATAGGTCTGGCTTATATAGTCGCCAGATCCTAGGGTTACAGGCAAAGTCCTAGCCGGATAGGTTACAGATTCCTACACGGTCCACTACTAGTCTAACGTGTCTTGCACTCCAAGGCTCCGGGTACGTCGGTGACTCCTGCGTATCCTTCCTTTATACGGCATGGGACTCCCTTCTGGATCCATCTAACTAGGCCGCCTAGCAGGCCATGGGCCTTGCTACCAACTGTGGGCCACCCGGGTTATCCGGATTAGAGACATGCTATGGTGATACCCATTTAGCATATCCCCAACATGCAGTTGCCGCAGTATCTGCGCGACGTCTAGAAGTTCACTGGGTGTCTGGCCTCCCTTAGTCGGTTCATCAGTCGGCTGGGCGAGAAAGCACTCCACTATATCATCTCATGAAGAAAACCGACTGATTCGTCTGATTGGCTCAAGCGGACACGGCCTTCCATGACCTCAAGCGCATGCTCTCCTCCCCAACCGTACTAGCGGCCCCGGCTACAAAAGATCCAATGTTAATGTACATCGCAGCCACTAGCCGGGTTGTTAGTGTCATGCTCATGGTGGAGAGGCCAGAAGAAGGAAAGGCGCAGCCGGTCTAGCACCCGGTGTACTACTTGAGTGAGGTACTCTCACTCTCGAAGCAGAACTACCCCCACTACCATAAGCTGGTGTATGGCATATACATGGTCACCAAGAAACTCAAGAACTACTTCCAAGAGCATTCAATTTGGGTGGTGGCATTGGCACCGCTCTTTGAGATCATCGACAACAAGGACACCACTGGACGGGTGGCCAAATGGGCGATAGAGGTTGCCACTCGCAATTTCCATTACGAGCCAAGAACTGCGATCAAGTCTCAAGCGCTGGCCAACTTCCTCGTCGATTGGGCAGAAACCTAGTACATGCCACCGGTTCCCAACTCAACGCACCGGAAGTTCTTGTGGCTCCAAGATGCGTGGGGGGCTCGGAGCCAGAATTGTCATCACCTCTCCAAAAGGAGACCGACTGGAATACATGTTGTAGATCCACTTCCGCGCGTCAAAAAACGTCACCGAGTATGAGGCGCTCATCCACGGCCACAAGATGGCAAAATAAATCAGCATCTAACGGATCCTCTATTTTGGCGACTCGGATCTAGTGGTGCAGCAAGTTTCAGGCTATTGGGACGCCAATGACACAAACATGGCTCTATATCGCTTGCTGATCTACCAGCTATGTGCTTGATTTGAAGGGTGTGAATTCCACCATGTCCCTCGAGCCAACAACGAGGCCACCGACGCACTCGCTCGAGTCGGATCAACAAGGCAAACAATCCCGCCATCTCCAGAATCTGACTCCATCGTCCTAGACGCGGACCCGGGGACTACCGGCTCTACCCACCCGTAGATCTCCGCAAAGGGACCGGAGGTTACTAGATCGGTCGCGGGGACTGCCGGATCAAAGTCCCCGACGCCCCCAAACCGGCTCCGACAGCCCGGGGACTACCGGCTCCATCCTTCCACCCGGAAGTCCACCCAATGAACCTGAACCAGCCGGCCGCAAGGATATCAAACTGATCATGCAAACCGTGTACGCCATAAGGGAGACCCCTTTCTGGGCCAAGCCCTTCATGGATTTCTTAGCAAAAGGCAAGCTCCCCTAGTAAGAGGTTGTAGCACGACAAGTTAAGAACAAATAAAGTGCATACACCATCATCAACAATTGTAGAGGTCCCAACCAGATAAGGTAGAGATCCCCGTGTTTACAATGCTAGTCCCTGGATCAAATAGCTAGCATCCACAGTTTAAGATATAATATCAAGAAACAAAGGTCATATTACAACTTCTAACCAGGAATAAAATAATTCATTACATCTTACATAGCTCATTTGGCTATATTATTACAATGCAGCAAATATAACTATATAGCATGGAATCCTTCATCTTCAAGTGCCACAGGCAATCATGTTGGTTGTAGACTTGTAATCCCTACTCAACAAACTTCACTAACATGAAACAAACCTGCAACATAATAAGTTATAGCCACAAGGGTCAATACATTTGAATTATATTGGCAAGTGATACTATGGTAGAATAATGGTATCTAACATCTATATGCATTTGTCTAAGTGGAGCTTAGGCTTGCTTTGCTCAAAATAAGGTTTTCCTTATCAGTTGAAAACACTAAGTTTTTATTTGTCAAAATCACCCAAGGAACCACCAATAGAAATTGGTGAACCTTTAACCCTTGTTCCACCACAAGTTTTTAACTTAGAAATTCGGATGAGGAGATCCTTGATAGCTTCAATGTCTTGATGCTCAAATTATCCATTGCCGGGGACACGGCTAAGTACTTAGGTTTTACCCTCTCGAGAGGTGGTGCACTTTCCCCACAAGACTCGACATGCATCGAGACGAGATCTTTCAGAAGCCTTCGCTTAGACCAAATGGACGCGTTCCATCCTATCACCCCTACCACCTTCTGTCCATCTGGCTAATTTATTGCAACCTATATGATCAAGGCAGAGCCCATATTGCCATGTGGCTGCACTAGAAGCTTCTCAACACTTAACATCTCAAATCTCTTTGTTCCTGGGTGGCTTTCCACAAGTGTGATACACCAGGGAGGCCATAGAAATGGGCCCTGAGTAACCACTCAACACAAACCATTCTTTCCATTCCACCCAAGTGATTCATTCAGATAGTTGTTTTATTAAGCAAAAACACAAGTCATAGACTTTGAATAATATCATAGTATGAATAATCCACCCTTGTTTTCTACTAGCTAAGCCAAGCATGATAACATGGCAAGTTTCCTAACTTAGGATAATTCTACTAATACAACATCTACTAGGATTTCCCAAGGCATAGCATATATATACTTAGTAAAAATTTCATGCAAGTCCTACTCAAAATATCACTAATGCATAGTCAAAATAATAGGACAAAATATATGAAGCACCACTTGACTTTTTAGTAGAGAAACTAGATACACTCCTTGATCTTGCAAACGTCAAACTCTTCAAAGTTCACTACAAATCAATCAAGTAAGGCACAAGTTCAAAACTAGCATTCAAACAATTCATCACATAAAATAATAGAAACAGAGAAATGCATGAAAGCATGCAAAATGTTGTTTTATTGAAAAAGTGGTTTCTAATAAGGCTATAAACATTTCAAAACACCTACTGGTCATTTATAATAGTGGAAAAACCATTTAAAAACAAGTTAGTGAAAATGGCTATTTTAAATCATTTTTGTTTTGCTAGAAATGCTTTTATCAAAGGAATAATTCCTTGTGTTAGCCAAATATATTTTTTAATTCCAAATGTTAGTGTTTAGGGTCAGAGAGTTCAAAAATCATTTTTAAAACAAATTTTATACTCAAAATAGTCCTACACATGTTTCTGCAAAAACACCTAATTTTTCAGAAGAAAAATACTAAACTAAGGAAACAGTTTCAAATTTTTCATTTTTATGAATCCATTGATATAAAATTTGTAACTTTTGGACATAAATATCAAAAGTTATGAATTTTTCAAACTCAGCCATCTAATAGATTCATTTCTGGTTTTAAAACAGTAGCCAGGATACGTGGCTGTTTCTTATTGGATGATACCGCTTCGTTCGGGTCGTGCAACATGGAGCGTTGGATTAAAAGGTAATCGCACGACGCAGATCAGCGCGTACCTCTTCGCTAAGTGATTCTTTCCTATCCTCATGATCTAGATCTAATGGTCTAGAGCGCTTTGACCACTAACTGGCGGTGCTGGCAATGGACGCACGGCGGCGGCGCTCTAGCAATGGTGGTCTGGCCAAAACAGGAAGCAAGGAAGAGGGAGGAGGGGCTCACTGGGTTCGCCGAAGCATGACAAAGCTCAAGGTCGCAGTGGATGGCGAAGGGGCGCACAGGCTCGACAGGAATTCCTCACCGGAGATGCTTCTGGCGTCCGGCACGCACGTCCATTGTCAGAGGCGACGCTACGAGGCACGCGAAGACATGAGGAGGACGGCGTTAGATGCACAATGAAAAGGAGAGTGCGAGAGTGTCAAAGAGAGGGAGAGGCACGGTCAGGGATTACCAGGAGATGTCGCCGGAGTTGAGGCAGACAATAGCGGCACACGGACGAAGTCGTTGCCGACGTTCTAGGGCGTGCACGAGCGAGCGGAGAGTGCTTGCAGGTGCGCACGGAAATGGGGAGTAGGTTAGTGGAAGCTAGGGGGCAGGGGCGGTCTGGGTTCACCGGAATCGGCGCGGAGGCTCGCCGGAGCAGTGGGGTTCGAGCGAAGAATTTGCGCAGCCTAGGGGCTCTCCTGGGGTGGTGACTGGGGGGAAAGAGAGAGGAGAGAGGGGCGATTAAGCAAGCTTGGTTGCTGGAGGAATTACTGGCGGCATTAACGCGAATTTACTTCGAGGAATCATCACAGGAAACGGCCGGGGAAGAGGGGAACGGGTCAGCGTGTCGGGGACGATGATGCCAACGTGGCTGTGCGGCCCGGGTGTCAGCGAGGTGAGGGGTTGATTCACGGGTGAGAAGAGAATGGTCAGGGAGAGGGGGTGAGAGCCGGGTGGGCTTGCTGGGCCTTTTGGGCTAGGGCTTGGTTCGGTTGGGTCTGATTCTATTTTTTTTCTTTTGATTTCTTTTTCTTTTTCTTTTCCTGATTTCTGTTTTTATTTGAAACATTTGATTCAAGCTTCATTTGAATTCACATTCTTGCCAAACCTTTTTAGTAGGTTTAAACTATTTAATATTATGTTTAAAATCCCATTTTATAATATTTCAAATATTTTCTTATGATTTAATTATTCATTTAAATTAGGCATTTGTCTTTATTTAAATAAAATCAAATATGGTTCAAGCCCATATAATTTTATTCAAATAATCTTTTATTTATTTTTATTATTGAGTAAACTTTTATTCCATTTGCTTATGGATTTGTCCAAGATTTAATTTGAGTTTTAAATATTCCTTATTTATTTCTTTCTTTCTTTGTCTTATAAAATCCATATCTTTTTATTTATAGCTCCAAAATTGGTGATTCAAATTTGTATAATTTTATTTAATATTTGTTTATCTTTTTAAATCCTTTTAGGATTACTTTGCTCAAGATTTGGTGTGGATTTTAGCTAGGAGCTTTATTAACCTTGTAATTTAATTTCTTTTATCTTATTAAATTCATAAGTTTTTATCCATGGCTCCAAATTTAGTGAAACCAATTTCCATGGGTTTGTAATATTTTTGTTTATCATTTTTGATCATTTATAAATGTTTGTTGCTGAATTTTTATATGGGACAAATCTATAGTCTTGGAGAGATCTTGGAGATGATTTCTTTCATTAGGGTTTTAGGGTTTTGGTTTAACTTTTTCCGAAGTGTTTTAAATTCAAGATTCTTTCCATGCAAGAATGCATTTGATATTTGAAATATTTTTTTGTTGCTTTCTTATTCAATTTTTTTTCAAGTAGGGTTTTGATGTTTCCATTTAGAAGCAAAAAGTTTCTTTTCACCCTAAATTTCAACAATTGTTTCTTTTGTTTATTTATTTTTCATATTTTCAAAATTTGGAGAATTTTGGGATGTGACAGACTACCACCCTTAAAAGGAATCTTGTCCTGAGATTCGGGAAGGCTAGAGGTTACAAGTTGGCTTCAAGACAACTAGGGTAATACCACCCTTGAAAGTTTTTTAACTAGATTACATCTTGGCTTACTTCAGGTCTTGATGTAACTTCTATGGACAGTTGTTTGCAGAGTGTCCTTTGTTTCCACATTTGAAACATGTGACAAGTTTGAGGTCCCTCATAGGTTTGCTTGTCTTGTCTTCCTTCTTTTCTAGACAATGTGATGAATAATGGCCTAGCTCTTTGCATTTGTCGCACAACACTTGGCCAATATCATTCTTCTTCTTGGGTCTCTACAAAGCTAGGAGGGCTCTTAGTTGATGTTGTTCATACTTCAGCACAAATGTGGGAAAACTTCCATGGTTCTTAGAATGGTTCCTAGGATAACATCCATGTTTCCTCTTTTGTCCACCATGGTTAGTTACAATGTATGGAGGTGCAAACTGAGACATGACTTTGTCTTCATCCTTCTTGATAGAAGTTATTCCTTCATGGAGGTTTCCAAACACTTGATGCATTCCATCTTGTTTCATTTGTTGAACTATATGATAGATGGGGCATTGTATAGGGACATGATCATTTCCTTCACATAGGAAACAAGTAACTTGAGATGTGGGGAATTGTTTAGTTGGATGTTTCTCTTCACAATTAGGGCATTGGTCCATATGCTCTTTGTAAGTGTTCTATATGTCTCCACAAATTTTGCAAGCTTGAGTTCCTTCTATAATATCATCCTTGATATCATTGTTATCACAATCTCCTTGGGAAAGTTTGCTTATCATGTTGATCATCTAATTGGTCATCCTTTGCAACAATTGAGATTGGGTTTCCAAGAACTTTTGCGTGGCTGGGTCTAACTCATTGTTGTTGGCTAGAAATTGGGTTGTCACTTGATTCAACTGGGCTTGGGTTTCTAATAGTTTTTCTCTAATGTGCATTTCTTAGTTGTTGTTGTCACCATTCTTGATGTTGGAGTTGTGGTTCCTTGAAGAAGTCATCTGTTTGGGTTGGATTGGGATTAGATTAGGCAAAAGATTTCTAGGGAAGAAAATTCTACTCACACACAACAATTCACGCAAAACAATGTGCAAGCAATCAAAATCAATCATTCCACTCAAAAAACAAGATTCAAGCATATTTAAGGCAACAAAATATTTTTTGCTACACCACATAAGTTGGTGTGATCAATAAATCGATCTTGACTAAACTCTAGTATGGTGGTCCAACTATGGGGTTCACTTGGATCATTCCATTCTCTTAGTTTTTTCTTCATGAACAAGATCATGGTATCCTTGGAAGAAATTCTTGCATCTTGGTCACAAAGCTTCAAAGGTGATGATGGTTACTTCTAGGTTTTGTTTTCTTAGCCTTCCAATTCTTGAGTATTCTTGCTGTCTTACTTGAAGTCCTTAGTGATGTACAACTTGGAGTTCTTGGTGATACTGAAGTTGAAGTCATTGGTGATGTTGAAGTCTTTGCTCATGTTGAAGTTTTGTCCATCAAGTTGAAAAGAGGGGAGATGTAGAATCAAAACAAAAAGGTTGAGGAAAGAGTTTACAAGATTGTTTGTAAATGAGTTTGGAACAAATACAAATCCTATTTTTCTAAGGGGTTTTGTCCAATCCTAGGGTTACAATCCTACAGGCAACACAGTGCTCTGATACCATTTAGAGGTCCCAACCTGATAAGGTAGAGATCCCTGTGTTTACAATGCTAGTCCCTAGATCGAATAGCTAGCATCCACAGTTTAAGATGTAATATCAAGAAACAAAGGTCATATTACAACTTATAACCAGGAATAAAATAATTCATTACATCTTACATAGCTCATTTGGCTATCTTATTACAATGAAGCAGATATAACTATATAGCATGGATTCCTTCATCTTCAAGTGCCACAGGCAAATCATGTTGGTTGTAGACTTGTAGTCCCTACACAACAAACTTCACTAACATCAAACAAACCTGCAACATAATAAGTTACTATTGGAGATATGCCCAAGAGACAACACTAAAAGAGGTTATTATCATATCTTCATGCTTATGATAAATGTTTACATACCATGCTATAATTGTATTAACCAGAAACATTAATACTTGTGTGATTTGTAAACATAAAAGAGTCCCTAGTAAAGCCTCTTGTTAAACTAGCTTGTTGGTTAATATATGTTCATGGTTTCCTAATCATGAACATTGAGATGTTATTAAAAACAAGATCATATCATTAGGAGAATGGTGTGATGGACATACTCCTTTAGTTAAGCATAACATAAAGATCAAGTCATTTAATATAGTTCAGTTGCTATAACCTTTCAGATACATACTAACCTAAATCCTTCGACCATGAGATCATGCTAATCACCATCACCGGATGGATGCTTTGATGACATCAAACACCACACCGTATGTAGGGGTCCCAATCTTTAATAAGATAGAGCCCCCTGTGTTTACAATGCTAGTCCCTGGATCAATAGCTAGCATCCACAGTTAAGATGTAATATCAAGAAACAAAGGTCATAATATAGCTTTATAATCAGGAATAACATATTTTTATTACATCAAACATAGCTCATTTGGCTATTACATTACATTGCAACAGAATAACTATAGTCATGGGTCCTTCATCTTCAAAGTGCCACAGGCAGATGTTGGTTGTAGACTTTGTAATCCTAATCAATCAATCTTCACTAAAAACAATCAAACCTGCAACATTACAAGTTACAGCCACAAGGGTCAATACATTTGAATTGTATTGGCAAGTGATACTAGGATAATATAGTGGAGTCTATCATCTATATGCATTTGGCTAAGTGGAGTTGAGGCTTGCATTGCTCAAAATAGATTTTTCCTTAACATTTGAAAATATTAAGTTTTTGCTTTGACAAAAATCATTCTTCTCAATCAAAGATTGAAGATCCTTTAACAAGGCATCTCTCAATCAAAGATTGAAGATTTCAAACAACCCTTGTTCAATCCACAAGTTTTAACTTAGAAATTTGAATGATGAGATTCTTGATTTCTTCCATGTCTTGATGCTCAAATTGTCCTTTACCAGGGACATGGCTAAGTACTTAGATTCTACACTCTGCAGAGGTGGTGCACTTTCCCCACAAGACTTGGTTTCCCAAGACAAGATCTTTCAGAAGCCTTCCCTTAGACCAAATTGGACGCGTTCCAACCTATCAAACACTACCACCCACTGTCCATATGGCTAAGTTCTTGCAACCTATATGATCATGGCAGAGCCCATATTGCCAAGTGGTTGCACTTGAAGCTTATCAACATTTGACATCTCAAATCTCTTTGTTCTTGGGTGGCATACCACAAGTGAGATACACAAGCCAAGTCCATGGCCTTGTGAACCACTCAACCAAAAACCACCAAGCAAGACCATTCCACCCAGGTGATTCATTAACTTAGTTGTTTTATTACACAAAAACATAAGTCCTCAGACTTAGAGATTTTTCCATAGTATGAATATATTTTCCACCCATGTTTTCTATTAGCTAGGCTAAGCTTGATAGTAGTAGGAATCTTTAACTTAGGAAAATCCTACTACGGATTCATCTACTAGGTTTTCTTATAGCAAGGTCTATACTTAGCAAAATCCATGCAAGTTTTACTTAGCAACATCACTAATGCATAGAGAAAGTAATGGGACAAAAAGTATGAAGCATCACTTGCCTTTTTGGTAGAGTATGGGTTCACTCCTTGTCCTTGCAACAATCACACTCTTCAAGTCACTACAAATCAATCAAGCAAGGTACAAACTCAATCTACCAATCAAGCAAAACAACACACATAAAATATCAAAGTCAAAGTAATGCATGCAAGCATGCAAAAGATGGTTCTATTTGTAAAGATGGTCTCTACTAGGCTTCTAAACTTTGTAAGTTCCAAATTGGTCATTTACCAAAATGGCAAAGTCATTTGCAAATGGGTTTTATCCATAAACCATTTTCAAATCCTTTCATCATTTTATGTGGTGAAAAACATTTTTCTCAATACCACAACCTTAAGTGGTTTCACCAATTAAGTTGTTGTTTCTTAAAACTTGGTGTTTTTGGTCAGTAGGTTTGGTCCAAAACATTTCCTCCAAAGTTTTTACTCAAAACTATTTTCACAACAAAACAATAGTTTTATTTGGCTAGAAATGGACTAAACTAATTAATCCCTTCTAAACTTTTCCAAATTCATTTTCCAATCCATGGGTTGGTTCCTAGGGTCAGTAAGGTCACAACAAACCATTTTTAAAAAGTTTTAACCCTAAAATCATTTTTAAACAATTTTTCTAATTCTAAACAAGCACACAAATGAATCTGCAAAAACAAGTAAATTAACAGATACTATTCACTAAACCAAGGGTATGGTTGGCTAGGTCATGCTCTCCTGAATCCAACGACATAAAATTTGTAATTTTTGGACGTGTGGATCCAAAGTTATAAGGGTTTGAAGTTTGCAAATAAATCTGATTCAAAAATTCTTTTAAACAGATCTAGTGCCACGCGGCAGGATTTCACTGGACGGTACCGCTTCGCGCGGATCAGCGTTGCGGTGCGTTGGATCTAATCGATCGTGTGGTCCAGAGTGCGTACCTCTTCGCGACTTAAATGATCTATCGTAAGCGTCGGATTAAGATCCTACGGTCTGCAGCACTCGACGAAAGTTTGTCGGCGCTCGGCGGCTGCACGCGGCGGCGACCGCCAGGCAGTGGCGGTGCCAGCGATACAGGACGCAAGGAGGGAAGTGAAGAGGCTCACCAGGTGCAGGAGGTCGTGGTGAAGCTCGAGGAGGCGTTGGTCGGGCGAGGGGCGTTCTGGTCTTAGCAGTATTGCTCGCCGGAGTGGAGGACAACGTCGGGTGGTCTCAGTCGTGGTCGAAGACGTCGCTACAGGTCACGAGAAGGACAACCGAGGTTATGGTTAGACGTAGGAGATCATGGCGGTGTTGTGTGCGTGAACGAGAAGAAGAGGGTCGGTCTGGTTTACCTGGGAGACGTCGTTGGAGAAGAACCAGTCGCGGCGGCGTTCAGAGCTTGTCGTAGCCGACGCTCTGAGGCGCCCGCGGTCGAACAGAGGGTACGGGGAGATGCGTCTGTGAGTGGGGAAGCTGCCAGGGGCTCAGGGAGGCTCGGGGCGGTGTCGAGTCGCCGGAATCGGCACCGGACCTCGTCGGAACAGAGGGTGCTCGGGGAGGAAATTGGGGAGGTCTGGGGCGTGCCAGCGTGGTGTGTCAGAGGGGAAATGTAGAGGAGACATGGGCATTTAAACCTGCGTGATCAAAGCTGGTAACGGTGGTCGAGTTAAAAGCGAATTAAGGCTGCGAGATCATCGGCAGGAACGGTGTCGAGGGAGGGAGAAAAGGTCGCGCGGGTGAGAAAGAAGAATAGTAGGAGTGGGGTCCAGTCGTCAGTGGGAAAAGAAGTGAGAGGGAGGTCCACCCGTCATTCACTCAGTGGGTTTGATACTGCGTGCAAATCGTTTTCTTTCGGGGAGGGAATACTGGGCTGTTTCTGGGCCTGTTGGGCTGCTGGGTTGGGTTGTCCTATTCTTTATATTTTTCCTGCGCTGAACTCTTTTCTTTTTCCATTTCCAATTTCTGTTTTGAATTTCCAAACAAACAAACAATGTCCAAATCAAATCAAATAATCACCAAACCTTGCACTAAGAATTTGGTTCTGTTTAGTAGCATAAACCAACTTCCAAAATAAAATAATATTTTAAATCTTTTTAGGTTCCATTTATTAATTAAATAAAATGGACCATGGTTTATTAATAAAATAGGGTTTGGTTTATTTAATAAAATCTTCATTTGAACCCCAAATACTTTCAAAACCAAATCAGTAGGTTTTTAACTTGAAAGTAAAGAATACTTGGAAGCTTGTTTAAACTAAAATAACATTTTTGTTATAGGGTCCATTAATAATTAAATGAATAGACTTTATTCCTTTAATTCAAATAGGATTTGTTCTATTGAAATCTTTATTTTGAAAATTAAAAATAAAACCAAAACACTTTAGTAGGTTTTATTTGAGAATATAAAATACTTGGAAAACTTATTTAAAATAAATAAATAAGTTTTAGTGTTTATTAAAATGGAAAAAGCCTTTACTTAAATAAAATTGGATATTAAATCCTTATTATTTTATTTAAATAAAACTTTACTATTTTTATCAAATCAAAACATTTTATTTCAAAACATTGGCCAAGGTTTAATTTGGCTTTATAAAATAATCTTTATTTATAAATTCATTCTTTTTCATTTGAAAACCAAAGCCTTTATAAAAAGATTTCAAGTAGTAGTAAAATATTTTTATTTTTCCTTTATTAAATGTTTATCTTTTTAATCCCTTTAGGATTTCTTTGTTCAAAATAGGTTTGAAGATTCCTATTGGAATTCAAAAGTTTCTTCTGGCCCTGAAAATCAACAAAGTTTTATTTTATTCATTTATTTTTCACATTACAAGATTTGGAAAATCTTGGGATGTGACACCGTAACTGGGTGTCTATAAAGGTGGCATTGAGTGTTCGGAAAGTATGTGTTGAGGCACATGGATCAAGAGTGGGATTTGTCCATCCATATGACGGATATATATACTCTGGGCCCTCTCGGTGGAATGTCATCCAATTAGCTTGCAAGCATGTGACTAGCTCACAAGGGATCGCATATCACAGGAACGAGAAAAGAGTATTTATCGGTTACACGGTTGAACTAGGTATGCAGAGATACCGACGATCAAACCTCGGATAAGTAAACTATCGCGAGACAAAGGGAAATTTGTATCATATGTAAGTGGTTCATTCGATCGCAAAGTAATCGTAGAAATATGTGGGAGCCATATGAATTTCCGGATTCCTCTATTGGTTATTGATCAGAGAAGTGTCTCGGTCATGTCCGCGTAATTCACGAATCATAGGGAGACACACTTAAGGATTAGATGTTGTTTAGTAGATATGGAATGTAAGTAGGGAGACCGAATGTTGTTCGGAGTCTCGGATGGGATCCGGGATATCACGAGGAGATCCGGAATGGTCCGAAGAATAATATTCATATAAGGAAAGTCCAATTCCGGAGTTCGGGAATGATTTCGATAATTTCATCGGAGAGGTTCTAGAAGGGTCTAGAAGGTTCACTGAACCGGAAGGGGAGGGAACTTGAATGTGTCATGCATAAGTGGAATGATCGGATCATGTCCTAGGTCACTTGGTTGGGCATTAGCAAGAGAGAAATCAAGCTCCAAATTGAAAGTCAAAAGGCAAGTTTGAAAAGTCAAACTGGGACAATGTGTCCTGGTGGAGGAAGGAAAGAATCCTTCTTTCCCTCCACCACAAGCCAACAAGGAAAGGGAGTTGGGGAAGGATTCCAACTCCCCTCTCCCAAGATGCCCTCCCTCTCATAAATAGAGGGGAGGGGGTGCCCCAAGAAACCGCACCAGCCCCTCCCACCTTGCGCCACCGCCTCAAGCGCCACTGCCGCATCGCCGCCCTACGCTTCTGCGCCGTCGCCGTCTTGTCGTCGCCGCCCTAGCCGCCGCCGACTCTGCCTCCTACTCTCCGGCCCTCTAAACCTAGATCTTCGGAAACCCTAGATCCACCATAACCTGCTCCGGCTTAGGCGAAGCCCTGGAGGATTTTCCCTCTACTTTCGACACCATCCGTCATGCTACCGGAATCGCGAGGGGAGAACTACAACCTCCGCTGCCTGCTGGAACAAAGGAGAGGAAGGTCTTCATCGAGTACCGAACGTGTGACCGACTGCGGAAGCGCTGTCGGAACGCAGCGCCGGAAGGATCGTCTACGCGATCTTGAGATCGACAAGTGTACGACTACATCACCCACGAGAATCTGCTCTCATTAACCGCTTTGGATCTTCGAGCATTTGTACTATATCGACTCGTTGCTACAATCTAGTAGATAGATCTTGGCTTGTGTGTGTTCATGCGATAGAATTTTTTTGTTTTCCATGCTACGAACCCCTATAGTTACAGCCACAAGGGTCAATACATTCGAATTGTATTGGCAAGTGATACTATGGTAGAATAATGGTATCTAACATCTATATGCATTTGGCTAAGTGGAGCTTAGGCTTGCTTTGCTCAAAATAAGGTTTTCCTTATTAGTTGAAAAGACTAAGTTTTTATTTGTCAAAATCACCCAAGGAACAACCAATAGAAATTGGTGAACCTTTAACCCCTGTTCCACCACAAGATTTTAACTTAGAAATTGGGATGAGGAGATCCTTGATAGCTTCAATGTCTTGATTCTCAAATTGTCCATTGCCGGGGACACGGCTAAGTACTTAGGTTTTACCCTCTTGAGAGGTGGTGCACTTTCCCCAAAAGACTCGACATGCATCTAGACGAGATCTTTCACAAGCCTTCCCTTAGACCAAATGGACGTGTTCCATCCTATCACCACTACCACTTTATTAAAAAAGTGGTTTCTAATAAAGCTATAAACATTTCAAAACACCTACTGGTCATTTATAAAAGTGGCAAAACCATTTAAAAACAAGTTAGTGAAAATGGCTATTTTAAATCATTTTTGTTTTGCTAGAAATGCTTTTATCAAAGGAATAATTCATTGTGTTAGCCAAATATATTTTATAATTCCAAATGTTAGTGTTTAGTGTCAGAGATTTCAAAACAAATCCATTTTCAAAAGGATTTACTCAAAAATCATTTTTAAAACAAATTTTATACTAAAAATAGTCCTACACATGTTTGTGCAAAAACAACTAATTTTTCAGAAGGAAAATACTAAACTAAGGACACAGTTGCAAATTTTTCATTTTTCTGAATCCATTGATATAAAATTTGAAATTTTTGGACATATAGATCAAAAGTTATGAATTTTTCAAACTCAACCATCTAATAGATTCATTTATATTTTTAAAACAGTAGCCAGGACACGTGGCTGTTTCCTATTGGATGATACCGCTTCATTTGGATCGTGTAATGTGGAGCGCTAGATTAAAAGGGAATCACACGGCACAGATCAGTGTGTACCTCTTTGCTAAGTGATTCTTTCCTATCCTCATGATCTAGATATAATGGTCCAGAGCGCTTTGACCACTAATTGGCGGTGCTGGCGACGGACGTGCGGCGGCGGCGGCTCTCTGGCGACGGTGGTCCGGCCAAAACAGGAAGCAAGGAAGATGGAGGAGGGGCTCACCGGGTTCGCCGTAGCGTGACGAAGCTCAAGGTCGCTGTAGATGGCGAAGGGGCACACAAACGCGATGGGAATTCCTCACCGGAGATGCTTCTAGCGTCGGGCATGCATGGCCGTTGTCGGAGGCGACGCTAGAAGTCATGCGAAGACAAGAGGAGGACGACGTTAGATGTGCAAGGAAAATGAGAGTGCGAGAGTGTCAAACAGAGGGAGAGGCGCGGTCAGGGATTACCAGGAGATGTCGCCGGAGGTGAGGCAGACAACAGCGACACATAGGCGAAGTTGTTGCCGACGTTCTGGGGCGCGCGCGAGTGAGCGGAGAGTGATGGCAGGTGCGCATGGCAATGGGGAGTAGGTTAGTGGAAGCTATGGGCAAGGGGGCGGTCTGGGTTCACCAGAATCGGCGCGGAGGCTTGACGGAGCAATGGGGTTCGAGCGAAGAATTTGCGCAGCCTAGGGGCTCTCGTGGGATGGTGACTGGGGGGAAAGAGAGAGGACAGAGGGGCGATTAAACAAGCTTGGTCGCTGGAGGAATTAATGGCGGAATTAACGCGAATTTACGCCAAGGAATCATCATAGGAAACGTCCAGGGAAGAGGGGAACAGGTCAGCGCGTCGGGGACGATGATGCCAACGTGGCTGTGGGGCATGGGTGTCAGCGAGGTGAGGGGTTGATTCGCGGGTGAGAAGAGAACGGTCAGGGAGAGGGGGTGAGAGTCGGGTGGGCTTGCTGTTGGGCTTGACGGGCCTGTTGGGCTAGGGCTTAGTTGGGTTGGGTATGATTCTATTTTTTTCTTTTGATTTCTTTATCTTTTTCTTTTCCTGATTTCTGTTTTTATTTGAAACATTTGATTCAACTTCATTTGAATTCAAATTCTTGCCAAACCTTTTCAGTAGGTTTAAACTATTTAATATTGTGTTTAAAATACCATTTTAGAATATTTCAAATATTTTCTTATGATTTGATTATTCATTTAAATTAGGCATTTGTCTTTATTTAAATAAAATCAAATATGGTTCAAGACCATATAATTTTATCCAAATAATCTTTTATTTATTTTTATTATTGAGTAAACTTTTATTCCATTTGCTTATGGATTTGGCCAAGATTTAATTTGACTTTTAAATACTCCTTATTTATTTCTTTCTTTCTTTGTCTTATAAAATCCATATCTTTTTATTTATAGCCGCAAAATTGGTGATTCCAATTTGTATAATTTTATTTTTTATTTGTTTATATTTTTAAATCCTTTTAGGATTACTTTGCTCAAGATTTGGTATGGATTTTAGCTAGGAGATTTATTAACCTTGGAATTTACTTTCTTTTATCTTATTACATTCATAAGTTTTTATCCATGGCTCCAAATTGAGTGAAACCAATTTCCATGGGTTTGTAATATTTTTGTTTATCATTTTTGATCATTTATAAATGTTTGATGCTGAATTTTTATATGGGACAAATCTATAGTCTTGGAGATGATTTCTTTCATTAGGGTTTTAGGGTTTTGGTTTAAATTTTTCCCAAGTGTTTTAAATTCAAGATTCTTTCCATGCAAGAATGGATTTGATCTTTGAAATATTTGTTTGTTGCTTTCTTATTCAAATTTTTGTTCAAGTAGGGTTTTAATGTTTCCATTTAGAAGAAAAAAGTTTCTTTTCACCCTAAATTTCAACAATTGTTTATTTATTTTTCACATTTCAGAATTTGGAGAATTTTGGGATGTGACAACAATGAGCTGTATAAGCGCAGTTTCATAGGCATTTACTAGTGCTACGTAAGCCAAGATGAAGGAATTTAGCTCCTGGTGGAAATCCACCAAGGAGAGTGCGGCCACCATGCATCATCAAGGGCCATAGTTGCTAAGGCATTTCGCCATGGTTTATACTAGCCGACTGCACTAGAATACACCAAGAAAATGGTGAAAGCATGCAATGGTTGCCAGGATTTCAGCCAGCAGAAGCACACTTCGGTTGCGTCACTCAAGACGATCCCCATCACATGGTCGTTCGCCATCTGGGGGCTTGACATGGTCGACCCCTTCAAGACAGCATGATCCGTCATGACACATCTACTAGTGGTAGTGGATAAGTTCACAAAATGGATAGAGGCGAAGCCTGTCAAGAAGCTGGATGGAGCCATAGTGATCAAGTTCTTCACGGACATCATCACACGCTTCGGCTACCCCCATAGCCGAAGGGAATATGCCCTAGAGGTAAATAATAAAAGGTTTATTATTTTCATATCCCAATTAGTTCGTAATAGTTTCATATTGTGGTATAACTGTACCAAGTGGAAACATTGATACATGTGTGACATGAAACAAAAGTCTCTAGTATCCTCTATTCATACTATTTTGTTGGTCAATCAATGATCAAGGTTTCCTGATCATGTTGGTTCTCCAGCACCAGTTGACAATGAGCTCATATCATTGGTGAATGATGTGATGGACATTTCCTCAAAGATCATGACACGATAAAGTCACAATTTTCATCGTTGCATAGTAAGAAACGTAGTCTCCTTCTCCTTAGACCGTGTGATCATATTAATCACTGTCTCCCGAGGCCGCTTTAACTACATTAAACGTCACTCGATGGAATGGTGATTATAAAGGTGTATGTTGGGTATATGGAGGAACAGGTTGAGGCCTATACATAAAGACCGGGATTTGTTCACCCAGTGATGGGTAAGATACATTAGGCCATCTTGGTGAGATTACATCCATAATGTTGCAACATGTGACTAGGTCACGGGGATGTAATATCGCGGTAACAAGTGAAACAGTACTTGTCGGTAACAATATTCAACAAGGTATGTGATACCAAACGATCAGATCTCGGACAAGTCGTATCAAAGAAACAAAGGGAATTGGACTGTATGTTTATGGTTCAAATTACATCGTCATCTTGGAATGTACAGGGATCAATATGGGCATCCCGGTCCCGCTGTTGATCATTGATAGAGATCATGTCTATGCCATTCCCGAGATGTGAGCGGATCCACCTAACGGTACGATGAGATGGAGATTACCCATAAGTTGGAATCATCGTCATCTTGAGATCGGCAAGTAATCGACTACATCATCTTGTTAAACTCTTTGGATCTATGAGGGTTAGTTCTCTTCAATATCATGGATTATATCATGGCTTTGCCATAGATTGGATCTTGGTTTTATGTGTTCTTGCGATAGAATTTTTTTGTTTTCCATGCAATGAACCCTATAGTGGTATCATAGCTGACTCTATGTGTAGATCTATTGAACGAGTAGAACACAATGGTTTTGTGGGCGTTGATGCTTTTGTTGTCGCTTTCTTTTCGTGTACTCTGCATCTTGCGGGATGGTGGGATGAAGCGGCCCGGGCTAACCTTACATGTTATCGCACATGAAAATTGCTCAACGCTCAACGTGCAACTTGTATTGCACAAGTGGCTTTGCAGGTGTCTATCTCTCCCACCATAGTTAAGATTCAATTTACAATGGGCACTTGACAACACTTGTATCATCATTGTGGTTCATGTTCGTAGGTAAGAACAGTTATTATTCGAAAGCCCCAAGCCACGTAAAACATGCAAATAAAATTAGAGGCATCTAACTTGTTTTTGCAGGGGCATGTGATGTGATATGGCCATGATGTGATTGTGATTATATTTGATGTATGCAATGATCCATATTGTAAGTTGGCAACCAGTAGGAGCCTAATGGTTGTCTTTAAATTCATTAAGACCCGCGTGTCTATTCATCATGTAATAGATTTATTCCAAGTAGTTGTAGTAGTTGCTGTTGGTGACGTAAAACCATGAAGCGGCACCACAGACCTTAACACAATGCTGGTGATGATGGAGATCATGTCCGTGGTTTGGAGATGGAGATCAAAGGCACAAGAATAAAGGCCATATCATATCACATATTATGAATTGCATGTGATGTTAATCCTTTTTATGCATCTTGTATTGCTTAGATCGTGACAGTGGCATTATAAGATGATCCCTCTCAGTAAATATAAAGTAATAAAGTGTTCGACCTTAGTAGGCACCATTGCTTAGAGTCGTCGTTTTGAAGCATCTCGTGATGATCAGGTGTGGTGTGCATACAACAGGTGCAAGCCACATTTTCACATGCGGATACTAAGGTTACTCTTGACAAGCCTAGAATTTAAAGACATGGCCTCGGAACATGAAATACCAAAAGGTAAAGCATGAGTCATATGGATGATATGATGAACATGTTGATTGTTCGCCTTTGAAGCTAAATCATATCTCGTGATGATCGGACTTGGTGTAGTGGTTTTGGTTCGTGTAATCACCAAAATGACTCGAGGGATGTTGTTTTCAGTGGGAGTTCAAATAGTAATATGAACACAATTTATCGTAAATTAAATCAAAGTGAATTTGCATAATTCGTTATAGTCATTGGCATCCGTTGACCACTTTATACTTAGTTATAATTGAGATAATATAACTATAGAATTATGGATATTTACTTTACAGACTGGTATCGTTTTGTTTTGAGTGTCAATCTAAAGTTTAAAAGTCCTATTACAAACTTTCAGCAAACTCCATTTAGTCCATGAAGTTTAATAATTAGTATTAAATCAAGAGTAAAAATTCCAGTGTTTGTATCTAAAGTATCATGTTTGCCTCCATGATTCTTGATATTCAAAAGATTATTTTAATATCAAGGTTATCTAGGAGCTGAAATAATTGTTTTAGAAACCATCATGTGTGGAAGATATTGCGATATCTAAAACAATGTTTTGGTTCCAACATGATAGAGTATAATTTGGCAACATTTATGTTCTCATATTTGATGAGAATTTGCGAAGGTTGGAGATGCTAGACATCCTAATCCTCCAAAAGGTTTTGGAAAGCAACTTTATACCCGCGATTCACATTTATAAGCTATAGTAGCTTGATCATGAAAGTTGTCATGATAAGGATGAATAGAAGATGTAGGTAAAATGTTTACTACAATAAAAGATTACTAAAGAATGGATTTTGAAAGAACGCCAAACATTTGATGTGGTGATCTACTTCAAAGTGCAAGTCCAAAGGTATTAGTATTTGACTATACACGTTTATACTATGTGTCATGTTTATGGCTCCACTATTGATGTTGATAGATTCTTTTAAAAGGGAAAGGAAATGCTGAAATAGAATCTCAATAATATTTGGCAGAAAAGGAAAGACTGGAATTGTCCATCTTAGGTATATAGATGATATACATGTTATGGTTGTATTCTTTGCTTGTTAAACAATATGGTTCATGGGTATTGGATACCGAATTGGTTGGTGTGATATGTCATGCAGGATAACACAATTCATGAACTGCAATGGCCTAAGTAACCAGCAAAAGAATATGTGATGATTGGTGGGGATATTCTAAATGGGTATCACCATAGCATGTCTCTAATCTAGATAACCCGGGTGTCCCTCAGTTCGTAGCAAGGCCCATGGCCTGCTGGGTGGCCCAGTTAGATGGATCCAGAAGGGGGGCCCATGCCGGATAAATGAAGGCTATGGAGGAGTCACCGACATACCCGAAACCTTGGAGTGCAAGACACATTATACTAGTAGTGTACCATGTACGACTCTGTAACCTGTCCGGCTAGGATTTTGCCTATAACCCTAGGATCTGGAGACTATATAAGCCGGAACTATGGGAGACTTTAGGGCACGCACAACTCACATCGCGCACAGCGAACCGATCCCTGTAACTCAGCGTATTGCTATTATAGTGATTTATAGCAGGAGTAGGATCCCGCCACCATCGTGGGATCTGAACCTAGGTAAGCTGTGTTACCTCGTACCCACCAACCTTCCGCCTTACCCCACGTCTCTAAACACACTCTGTGAGGACCCCTCCATGGCGTACTCGTCGGCAATACCACGACAGTTGGCGCCCATCGTGGGGAAAGAGGCGCTTTAGGCTCTATAACGGGTGAGGACCAAGATCTTCGCGGGAATCGGCGAAACCATATCCATCGACCATGTTCTCTTCTTCGGTAACGTCACGATCATCCCTCCCGACAAATTCTGGATCCCGGTGAAGACGAACCCCACCCGCTGCTCGATCATCCCAATCGAAGATATCCACCTCTTCATCGACGAAACTGACTCGGGATGTAGTTCCCTAGAAGTCGGAGGAGCATCAAGACCTGCACGAACCGCCTACGGGAAGGATATGTTCGCGGAAGGATCAAAGTCGGATCTCTCTTTGGAGTTTGCCGGCATAGATCGGAAAAATTCAAGGCCCACCCAAACCGCCCCTGTGCAGGATATAATGGTGGAAGATCGCTGCAAGTCCGCCGGCTTCGCCCGTGCGTCTAGACAGCAGATATCCAAGTTCGTCGGCGTTGCGTTCAGAGAGAGGGTGAAAACCCCCGTGATTACCTAGCCAGGTGGATCTGTATACGGGCTGAACCGGAGCATTACCCCAATGATGATGCCATCTATCACTTTGTGGAAGGATTGGACCGCGGTACACTTCTCAGGTATACGCTAAGACGGTAGCAGGCCGTGGGCCTCCTCACTTTCGAGGGTATGGTTCACACCTTCAACAACTACGCGGTAGCTGAAGCAGAGGCTCGGGCAGCGCTCACGGATCTACTCGGCGCCCCTCCTCCATCCACCGCCACTGCCACCTCTAGTCGTCGTCGCTGCGGCCGCACCACGACCTCCAGTCATTGTCGATGCTGTCACACCACCACCCATCATCGAGGAAGACCCGACACCCTTCGACTCCGTCCTGGACGCGCTCTACGTCGACATCAGTGCTGACTCGGAGGAGATAGACTTCAGCCCGAAGGAACTCGACTCTGCTATGTAGGAGATGGAGGAGGATATCAGACGCGACGAGCAGGACGACAACACCATCACATCCCGAGAGGTGTTCATCGCTATTGGGACCATGATGGAGGAAGATCAACCCGGATAAGCTCCGCCTAAAGAGCTGGACAAGGGGAAGGGACCACCTGTTGCTGCCGACAATGATCGCACAAATGCCAGGCCCCCTCCGCCTAACCCAGTGCAGTAGCCGCAGGACCTCAACGTCCGTGCGAGTAAGAACAACATTGCAAACCCGCCGCCTCCGACATCTATGTCTGTAGCTGCCCAGATCACTCCAGCTGATAGAGTGATGTACGGCAATTTGCTCGTCGAGCCCATGACGGTGTCTCATATACGGAACATCGTCCAGCTTGACGAGAAGCGCCAGTAGCTGTTGGAGGAAGCGCATGCCATCGCGAAGAAAGGCGCAAAGCTGGATCAAGATCTGGCCAAGGCGTAGAAGTCAATAGAGAAAGCTAGAGCCATGGAGGCCGAGTACAAGACTCTGCTCAAGTAGCAGAAGGCTAAGAAAGCTCCAGCTCGCGTCATCAACGACCCTGGTGTACGGCGAAACCTAGGATGGGCTCCCCCGAAGCTGCCACAAGCCAAGCCATACATTGACAGCGAAGGCAGGCAGGTCATGCCCACTCCGATTCTCAACTTAGCCGTCGCCAAGACCCTTCTGTAGCAGGATAGATCACCCGCAGCCGTGGAACAGGACTATGACCTTGTGGCAAAGGCGGTGAAATAGCAGGAAAAGGCCACCTCTCAGAGGCTTGAGTCTAACCCATCATATTGCCAGTCTAGCAATCCTAAGCCGCCAAGGGACCGATCTCCTCAGGATGTCAGGTCTCAGACGGGTTCATCAGAACAAAGACGGACGAATGCACTTAACAGGAAGGACGCTATCCCCATATCCTCCGACCACGGAGGCAAGGCTCATCCTCGTCGCCCATCTCCACAGCCCCGATCCCCCGACATCACGAAGACCCCAAGGCTCACCATCGTACAGACATGCCTCCGCCAAGGCAGAGCGGCATCATCATCCGCGACAACACGGAGCAGCCCCGTCATGATGGAGAGCGCAACCAAGGACACAAGAGCAGGTCGCTTCATGACCCTCCACGTCCGACAAGCAACCCTGGCAAGTGTGAGGCGTCGCAGGAGGGTAACAACAAGAAGGCTAACCCACCGCCACCTCCGCCTCCGTTGCCCCCTAGCAGCCACCATGGCAAAGGAGGCCCGCGTCGTTCATGCAGCCTATCCCCTGGCGGCAAGAAGAAAAGAACAAGCCCGGAGCCATACGATGCACATTCATGCCTGGACAAGATTCACGAGGCCTGGGAAGGACAATACCTGGGACCACGTTGCTTTGGACCTGTAATATGGACTGCAACTTACCCCAAGGGTTTCTAGATTGACAAGACTATCAAGACCTATGACGGCACCACCAAAACAGCTACGTGGTTGCAGGATTACGGCAATGCGGTGGGTATCGCCGGGGGTAACCCCAACGTTGCCGTCAAGTACGTCCCACTGATGCTAGCGAGCATGGCCCGCCAATGGATTGATGACTTGCCGGGGAAGTCCATCTGCAACTGGTTGGACATGCAATAAGCATTCACCAAGAACTTCGAGGGTACGTATAAGCGTCCCTGCACTGATGGAGATCTACAGCGGTGCGTGCAAGAGAAAGACGAGTCATCTCGCACCTGCCTCTCTCGCTGGCTGGATATGAAGAATTCCTGCGCAGGAGTGCACGCTCAGACCGCCATGGCCGCCTTCATCGATGGGTTGGAAAAAGGTACGTTGCTCCAACATAAGTTGAAGCTCCTACAAGACAATCACATGCTCGATCTCAACCAGATGATCCAGCTGGCCAGTGAGTTCGCGGCTAGCGACGATGATGCTCGTGGCTCCCTGCCGGCAACGGCCGTTCCAACTCAAGCTAAGAGGAACAATAGGACAAAGCGGAAGAACCCGCCTGAAGAAAAGCAAACCTTCGACATGGTCGCCATGAGATTTGCAGGACGAGGTGATGGCGGACAGCATGGCCGAGGATGGGGGGATGGTCGTGGGCAGCAGTGAGGTAGTGAAACTACCCGGCAGCGCTCCGTGTTCCCCAAACGTATGAGGAGTACTGTGATATGCCGTGCCTTGTACACCTCGACGCCAACAGAAAAGCCACACACACCAATCACCATTGCAAGTTCATCAACGACCTGAAGGAGGATCCGGAGTCCGTCTAAAAGCGAAGTCGGAAGAACAGACCATGCGGCAAGGGCAAGGGGAAGAATAAGGAAGAGGAGTCCAAGGATTCAAGTGACATGGATGAGGATGTTGACCCCAAGCACGCCGACAAGAGCGATGGCAAGGGCAAGAACCCCTTTGAGAAGAAGGCTGCCATCTACCACACTTTCCTTGGCACCCCTACTGTCCGGCAACAGAAAACCTCCATGAGGATACTGATGGTCACCCTACCCCTAGTTCCCTAGTACCTGCGCTGGTCGGAGATTCCAATCACTTGGGATAAGAAGGATCACCCAGAACTCATCCCTACGGAGAACCAGTACGCCATGGTCATCAACCCGCTGATTGACGACAATGAGTTCACCAAATGTATGGTGGACAGTGGAAGCTGCATCAACATCATGTACCTGGATACACTTCACAAGATGAACTTGACGGAGGCCAACCTAAGGCGGACCAGCACCGTGTTCCATGGCATAGTTCCTGGCCGGGAGGCTCGGTCCCTTGGGTGCATCATGCTTCAGGTCGCTTTTGGCAATGTCAACAATTACCGCCAAGAACGCATGACCTTCGAGGTGGTCCCCTTCAAGAGCGTGTACCATGTCATATTCGGACGCGACATCTTCCACACCTTCATGGCCAAGCCATGCATCGTCTACAACAAACTCAAGATACCCGGACCAAACGACATCATCACCGTATCCAGAAGCTTTACCAAGGCAAGGGACTACAAGATTGGAGAAGCAGCCTTTGCAGAAGCTGTCCTCTACAGCGAAGAATGCAAGGAGAACCAGAGCAAGGTCGATGCCATGGTGATGCCGGCGTCAAAGAAGCAGATATCTGACTCCGCCCCTGCCTTCAAGGCCGCCATCGAGACCAAGCCGGTGGAACTTGTGGTAGGCGATGCCTCCAAGACCACCACCATTGGGACGAACCTGTACCCTAAATAGGAAAGCGCGCTCGTCGAGTTCCTCTATGAGAATAGAGACATCTTTGCCTGGCAAGCTGCCCACATGAAAGGTGTACCTAGGGAACTTGCCGAGCATAGCTTGAATATTGATCAAAAATGCAAACCGGTGAAACACCCTCTACGACGCTTCGAAGACAAGAAGAGACACGCCATAGGCAAAGAGATAGCTAGGTTACTTAAGGATAGTTTCATCCAAGAAGTCCTTCACACCCGATGGGTGGCCAATCCTGTACTTGTACCCAAAAAGGGAACCAATGAATTAAGAATGTGCGTTGATTACACTGGCTTGAACAAAGAGTGTCCCAAGATCCGTTTGCTTTGCCTCACATTGACCAAGTTATTGACTCGACGGCTGGCTCGAGCTTTTATGTTTTCTCGATGCATACTCAGGATAACACCAGATAAAGATGAGGAAGTCGGACCAATTGGCCATTTCGTTCACCACACCTTACGACATGTTTTGCTATGTCACGATGCCCTTTGGGTTGAAAAACGCAGGTGCTACGTTCCAGCGGACTATGCAACATTGCCTACACGATCAAATTGGTCGTAACGTTCACGCCTATGTGGACGATATAGCGGTGATGTCTAAAAAGTCAAACAACTTACTCTTCGACTTAAAAGAAACCACTGTCCGACATCATCAACAACAACGATGCTACAGGAAGGGTTGCGAAGTGGGGCATTGAGCTTGTCGCCTTCGAGATCACCTACAAGAGACGCGATGCTATCAAATCACAGGCCTTGGCGGATTTCATCGCAGATTGGACGGAGATTCCACATGCTACCACTATACTAGAGCCAGAATACTGGGTGATGCACTTTGACGGATCAAAGATACTCAACGGCTCGGGGGCTGGCGTACTGCTACTGTCGCCAACGGGGGAAAAGCTACACTGCGTTCTACAGATCCACTTCGAGGCTACAAACAACATGGAGGAATATGAAGCACTCATTCACGGACTTCATTAGCCAAGGATATTGGCATCAAGCGCATAGTTTGTTGTGGAGATTCCGACTTGGTTGCCCAGCAGGTGGCTGGCGCCTGGAACATGAAGAACCGTATGATGGCCGCATATCGAGACGAAATAGACGAGATAGCCAAGAGCTTCTTGGGCTACGAAGTCAAGTATGTCCCGAGGGAGGAAAATGAGGCGGTTGATCTACTGCCAATGCTTGGGTCAGGTCGCAAACAAATTCCGCCTGGCATTTTTCTGGAGAATCAACGGACACCATCCGTGAAGGGAGTGGACCCCGAGAACCCGGATAGAGTTGACTCTTTCGTTGACACCGTGATAAAGGTCCCTCCGTCTTAGACAAAACCGTTCATGGAATATATCGTACACGGAACTTTGCCCGACGACGAGGTCGAGCGTAGGCAAATAGTATGTCGAGCAAAGGGCTATACCATAATCAATGGATAGCTCTATAAAAGAAGCACCACTAGTGTATACCTCAAGTGTGTTTCCTAGCAAGAAGGTATTGAAATCCTTCGTGAGATCCATCTCGGAGATTGCGGGCATCACGCCGCTCCTCGATCGTTGGTCTCTAAAGCCTTCCGTCAAGGATTCTACTGGCTGACCGCGAAGGCGGAAGCCAACAAGCTGGTTGAGATGTGCATGGGATGCCAGTATTATGCCCGACAACCACATGTTCCAGCTGAAGAATTGCGAACAATACAAATAACTTGGCCGTTTGGAGACTGGGGGCTAGACATGGTTGGTCCATTACAGACGACACCATGTGGGTTTAAACATCTGCTAGTAGCAGTTGATAAATTCACTAAATGGATAGAAGCTAAACCCATTAGAAAGCTTGATGGGGCAACTGCCCTTTATGTTTTCCGGGATCTAGTGGTGAGATTTGGTATCCCACATAGCATTATCACCGACAATGGCATCAACTTATCACTCGGAGACGTGGAAGCTTATTGTTGGGAGAAGGGCTTCCGACTTGACCTAGCACCTGTGGCACACCCACAGTACAACAGTCAGGTTGAGCGAGCCAATTGATTAATTCTGTAGGGAATCAAGCCACGTCTCGAGGCACCGCTACATTGAGCAGATGGAGCCTGGGCGGAGGAATTACCATCTTTTCTGTGGAGTTTACGAACTATACCCAACAAATCTACCGGCAACACCCCTTATTTCATGGTATATGGAGCAGAAGCCATCCTGCCTTTTGAATCCTTCACGATTCACCAAGAGTAGCCGCCTACGATGAAGATGACGCAGAAGAATCTAGGTGCCTAGATGTGGACCTTCTCGAGGAAGAGCGCGTATTGGCATGCCAAAGATCCACCATCTACCAGCAGAAGCTACACGATACCATAGTCGCCGTGTCCAGCATCGCTCGTTTAAAGAGGGGGATCTGGTGCTCCGACTTAAGAAGAAGAAGTCAGACAAATTATCCCCGCCATGGGAAGGACCTTTCATCATAAGCAATGCGCTACTCAATGGGTCTTACTACCTCGTTGACAATCGTGAACTTGAGGATAGACCCAGCGATGATCATAAGCGTAAGCGACATGACCCGGATGATGACTACCCGGAGCTTGATCGGCCATGGAACATAGCACAACTATGTCCTTTTTACACTTGGCATATATTTTATCTACTGTGTACCTCTTATATGATCAATTAAATAAAGCTCTCTGGTTCACTCATATTCTTGAGTCTTTTACCTCCTTTAGTGTTCATTTTTGGTTCCAGCCCCGCTGGAATATGGTCGTCGCCGGTGGTTTCCACCACCGTGGAGCGCGGCACAACCATGCCCTCTGGAGGCACGTGGATAGAGCCTGCCAGCTTGGTCGTGGCTTTGTTCGTCACCTCCATGGATGGAGTGGAGCTGCTGCTTGCCATTGGAGTGGAGAGAGAGGTGACTGGGAGATTGGGGAAGAACTAGGGTTTTTCTCGTGCGCGTGGAGAGCTTGAGGAGATAATCGCAGGAGGAGAGAGATGACACGGGGGAGAATGAGGTGAAAAGATAAAATCTACCATGGTTGTAATTTATAACCCTCGGCGTAAAGATTCGTGCAAGTTGATCGAATGGTTGCTGCGTGGACAACGCGTGCGCGGAAATTTCACCACGTTCCCAACCACCGCCGCCAACGTTTCGTATCCTTCGTGTGGGAAAACGGACATGATTGCGTTCTCTGCATGTGTAAGTTACGAGGCGTCACTAACCTATGGTCTATGTTGCTATAGCTGACACGGGCAGGTGAACCATCCCATCGGAAGAATCCGGCATGGTCGGATCCAGCCCAGCTACGAGAAGAATACGATGGAAGATTCAGCTGTTCTCCGACTTACAAGTTGAAGACGGAGAACATTGCAGGGTTCTTGGGAATACTACAAGATATTTCTTGATGACTTGCCGACATTCATCTAGACGGAGCATTCAACCTGAAGAGGCAAGATGGAGTAAGATCTCGGAGTTCTCCGGGGGCTACTGTTGGGGATATGCTAAATGGGTATCACCATAGCTTGTCTCTAATCCGGATAACCCGGGTGGCCCACAGTTGGTAGCAAGGCCCATGGCCTGCTGGGTGGCCCAGTTAGATGGATCCAAAAGGGAGGCCAATGCCGGATTAAGGAAGGCTATGGAGGAGTCACCGACGTACCCGGAGCCTTGGAGTGCAAGACACGTTAGACTAGTAGTGTACCATGTAGGACTCTGTAACCTATCCGGCTAGGACTTTGCCTGTAATCCTAGGCTCTGGAGAATATATAAGCCGGACCTATGGGAGCCTTTAGGGCACACACAACTCATATCGCGCACAGCGAACCGATCCCTGTAACTCGGTGTATTGCCATTATAGTGATTTATAGCAGGAGTAGGATCCTGCCACCGTCGTGTGATTTGATCCTGGGTAAGCTGTGTTACCTCATACCCGCCAACCTTCTGCCTTACCCCATGTAACACCCCATTTTTAGCTAATTATATATTAGGGTTTTTTATTGTGCATCGCATAAGCATGATCTCTAAAATTGCATGAAAGAAAATAAACAAAACCCTAAAACCCTAATCTTCCCCCTCTTTGAAGCATTCAAAATAGGTTTTGAACTTTGAAAAGTATCAAAGTGTATGGGTCCCAAATTGTCTAAAGGGGTTCCTACAATATTTATATTTTCTGAAAATCTTCTGGTACTTTTGAAATAATTCAAAACAGATTCAAAATATAAATACAAACAGATCTTGTAATCAGAAAATAGAAAAAGATCTAGACAAAAAAAGGGCAGCAAGCCAACAGGCCGCAACCCATCTTGCCTCTCCCATCTCTCCCTCCTCTCTCTCCCGCACAGAGCAGCGCTCAGCAGCCCAGCTTGGCCCAGCTGCAGCCCGTCCCCGGCCCAATACCGCTTTGCCTCTCTTCTGCCATCTTCCTCGTCGCCGACAAGCTGCTCGGTGTCGCCGGCGCCGCCGTCGATCCCCGCCGCCTACTCCCCGCCGTCCATCGTTCCCTGGGGGAGGATAAGGTCCCAGCGGCGTTGCCCTGGCCATCCCCATCCATTTCCCCCTTTCCCCAGACCTCTCTCTTCCTCTCTGCAGTGAGCCCGGAACCCTAGCTTCGGCTCGTTGCCGTTCTGGCCACCCCCAAGCTCGGCCGAGTATGCCATCAGCACCGCCGTGTTCGCCTACCTCGACTCGCCAGAGGAATCGAGCAGGGGTGCTCGGAATCGCCCGCATCGCCTCTGTCTTCCCCGAGTTTGACGCTCGCCGCCGTGGACATTGCCGACACTTTGGACCACCTCCGGCCTCGCCGCCATCCCCGTTAGCATCACGGTGAGCCCGTGGTCTCTGTGGACCCTTCCCCATCCTTCCTCTCGCTCTGTAGCCTTCCCTCGATGTATGTCTGCAAGCCTCGCCGCAGCGCGCCGCCGTACGCCATGCTTCGATGACCACCCCACAGCGGCGCCGCCCCTTTTAGGTCCGCCTCGACGCGCTGAATCGAACAAGCAAAGCCGTGCAGCCCCGCTCGCCCTCTGCCCCCGTCCCCCGCCGCGTTTGGCGTGTCTCCGGCGAGTCCCACGTGGTGCCACCGTGGCGTCCCTGTCTCGCTGACGTGGGCGCTGACCAAGCTCGCCAGCGTGGCTAGTTGACCTAGCCCTGGGCCCCAGCCGTCAGTGACTGGGGCTAACCTCAGCCCTAGTGAGAAAATCCCCACCCCCTCTGGTGACATCAGCATGCTTCTGTGATGACGCAATAAACCTTTTAAATTGATTTATAAATCCCAGAAAATGGTATAATCTTATAAAATCAATAACTAATTATTGATAAGTCAGAATAATACAAATAATATATCAAAATGTTCAGAAAAATGAAACCTATCTATCTAACCTATAATCATGCATTGTTCAACAACTTTAGTGACAAGTTTAATTAGAACAACATAGTAACCCTCTCATATGTTCCGGAGTTTTCCCCGAGTTAGGGTTTGCGCCCCTCGGAACCCCGATTAAATTGCCGAGCATGCTTTAGGGTTTCAATTCAATGCAATTCTACTTGTCATATCATCATTCTTGTTTGAGCATTACATCAATGCCATGTGTTGATTGTTTCCCCTTTCTTTCCGGTGATTTGGTTCCTTCCGGTAGAATACGATATCGAGATCGAGATCAAAGTTAGAGATCAACACCGTCGAAGATCGAAGATCGACGAACAATACTTGACCAACTCTAACCAAGTAAACTTGAAGGCTCCCGAAGATCTGCTTATCTGCTATCAACTGGCAAAGGAAAGCATAGCCCCACCATTATATAATCCTATGATTTCAAAAGCATTTCAATTCTGCCATGATGCATACGATTCTACTGTGGTCTTTTATCGATAGATAGAATATCCTATCTGTTGCATTATTCCCTTTGAGCTTATATTACCTGATCCACTGCTCCTAGCATAACTAGGTTTGGCTTGTGTGCACTGCTAGAGCTTATATATGTGTCTGCTTAGCCAAGCATAGCTGTCAGTTCTGGTCCATCCAGATGATGCATCAGATGCAGAGAATCTAGTATGACAGGAGAACGTGATGAGGTGATATGAGATTAAACTTGCTAACGCTTCTATGGGAGGCCATGGTGGGATGTGGTTTTTCTAGTCCCATGCTCGCCACTACTAGGACCTAAGTTCTTGCCTTTGGAACTGAGATGAGCGTACAGCCACACGGGGCTTGGGAACCCCTCGCCTGATTAACTTGCCTAGTAGATTCCATGAGTCACATAGTTCGGACATTCCATTCGACATATGCATAGAAAATCTTTTGAAAGATTTGCCAGGTGAAGTTGGTGCATTCATAACAGGTAGGTAAGCGTGGACGGGGTTGCTTGGGGTCGATGGAGCCCTTGTTAACCAACCTCGCCTCACATCTTTAAGTACCGGCTTCGGGATTTGACCTGTTACGGCGGAACCATACTTATTGTGTGACTCATGGTCTTGGCGAAAGCAAGGTAAAGGTCGTGGCCAACCACCCTCTGCCGGCCTTCCAAGGAAGAAGGCTAATAACGTTGGCATTAAGAGTCGATTGGTACATGTGGGTAAAGTTGTACACCCCTACAGGGTTAAATCTTTTCGAAAAGCCGTGTTCACGTTTATGAATGCTTGGTGACAAGATTCTAAGATCATAGATAACTATAACCTAATTGTAAAACTTGGCAGATCAACGTGTGCTTAAGGATGCTTCCTCATGGGTACAAGGGGGTGATCCTAGTTAGTAGATGATGATGATTCGGTGGATATCAAAAGATGATGATCTATATTTTCAGAGATGTCGCTCTCTTATCCCCTTTTAAAATACTCTGATTAGACGAGCTTCTTCTCTCTCTCTTGTTTTATAAACAAAGATGGCTTTATGCAAAACAACTCCACCAACCATAAGTCTTGCGGAGTACACCCTGTACTCACCCTTGCTTTGTTGATACTTTTGGCAGAGTAAGTGTTCACCTAAAGACGAGTTCCGTACTACATCGACATCAACGAGTAGCATGGGGTTCCCGGCCGGCAGCCTGGAATCTATGGGCTAGGACTTCATGGTTATGCTTCAGGCCTCTTAGGCCATTTGTTAAGTTTGCTATACTTAATAGCATAATTTTCCTTCCGTTGTTTGATATTTGTGGTCAGTGACCTCTCCTTGTAATAATTTGGTTCTCTGCTCAGTTATGAGATTGCTGTAATAAATTTTGTGTCGTAGGGTCACTGTTGTGTTATCGATTCTTCACTAGATATTCTCGAGCTCAAGGTTAAGCTTATATCAGACGGAGGTCTGGGATTTGTTTAGCCCTGAGCCCGGGAGTGTCACACCCCACGTCTCTAAAAACGCTCTATGAGGACCCCTCCATGGAATAGTCGTCGGCAATACCACGACAATGATGTTCATCAAAAACAAACAAAGTGTTGTTGTGTTTCTCGTTGACATCAAAGCTTACCTTCAATATTTGTTTCAATAGTTATTATTATGATCAGGTATTATGAGAACAAAATGTTGTTCAAATAATTACCGTATTCCATATAAGATGGATGACTTACAAATCTGGTTGGAGAAATCACGTCCATAAAACTAATGCTAAAAATGTCGAAATATAAATGATTGAAAGATCACTTAAGAAGTGACATCATAGTTTAAATTATATTGAAAAGAAAACATGTAGAAACTCCATGTTGAAGGAATTTTGGAGTCTATTGATTTTTATCAAATGACGCTTGTGACACTTTCCTGGAGATAATTGAAACTTCGTTCAAAGGCCTAGAAGAACGAACGACTAACTTATTGGAATTTGTACATATTGATGTATGTAGACCATTATGTGTAGTCGTGAGCGATGGATTTCAACTTCATATGATTTCTCCGGAAATTTGAGTGAATATATGTGTATATTTACTTAATGAGGAAGAAGTGTGAAACATTTGAAAATGTTCAAAGATTTTCAAGATGAAGTGGAAAATCATTGTAAAAAGAAAATAAAGAGTTTATGATTGGATCATAAAGGACTATATTTGAGTTACAAGTTTAGCAAAACACCTAAGATTTGAGGAATCGTTACATGGATTTGCATTTCCTGGAACACCATATGAGTATGGAGTGTTCGAGGTATGTAATGAAACCTTGTTTGACATGGTGAAATCAAAGGTGTCAGTTATAAAACTGCCATTGTATTTTAAATATTAAAGCTTTAGTGAATACCGCTACACTAAAAAGAGCTCCATCATGATCCCTTGAAATGACACCATATAAGTTATGGTCCGGGATAAAACCTAGGTTATCCTTTCTTAAACTTTGGTATGATAGGCATAAGTAAAATGTTTACAACCAAAGTCGGATGAGCATGTCTTTGTATGTTATTTCGAATAACCGTTGGGTGTTCCTCCATAACACCAAAGACAAAAGTGTTTTTCACTTAGAATGTCAAGTTTCTTGAGAAGGAATTTTTCATGAAAAGTTAAGTGGTAGGACAATAGAACTTTGATAAGGTTACTGAACTTTAGCTAACACATGCTGAGTTGTGCAGCGCTGGAAAGTGTGCTTGAGGGAACAACAATGCTCATGGATCACGTGCCTCAAAGGTTGTGGTCACGAAGGTCTAAGTTTCTATTAAACTAAGGAGGTCGGGTAAACAATCAAATACTAAGAGTTGAGAGTAAATCATTGTTGTTTGACAATGATGAACCGGCTATATGCAAAGAGGCAATGATGAGCCCTGACTCTGTTAGATGTCTTGAAGCCATAGAATCCGTGATAGTTCCATACAGGAGAAATCAAGTTTTTGAACTTGGAAGACCCTCTGGAAAGGTGTAAGACCTTTCAGTCGTATTTGGATCTATAAAGAAATAGACATGGATATTTCACATCTATATTCGACATGTTGATAAAGAGTTTACGACAATTTTCAAGGAATTGACTATGACAAGATTTGATCTTTCATAGTGATATTTAGTCTGGACAAATTAATGTAGCAACCACTACATATATTGGTATATGACAGTTGAACAAACAAAACAAAGTTCTTATAATAGAATGGTTACCTAGGACATGTACATGAGACAATCCAAAGGGTTTTGTTAATTCAATGGATGCTAAAAAGCGTATGCAAACTTCAATAGTTGAAGTAAGCATCGTGCAGTTAGAATCTTCACTGTGAAGAAACTGTTAAAAGGGTTTAATTTCATCAGAGACGGTGAAGATTCTTGCATTTTCTAGAAATTAAGTGGGAGCGCTAAGACATATTTCTAATATATTATGTGAAAGACATATTGTTGATTGTAAATGATGTATCTTTTATTGACACGGGTTAAGAATATCATTTTGATTGAAGACTTAGGAAAAACCCAAATATTAGGTATCAATGTACATATGGATAGATTGAGACGCTAATATGGCTATGCCAAATGTACATAGATGATATATTGGATGAATTTAATATGGAAACGACAAGAAAGGTACTTATCGCATAGGAAGGATTGAATCAATATTCATGTGTTTTGACACTTGGTGAGTGAAATCACAAGAATATTTTGATCAATCATATTGTGATATGTACACATCCAGATATGTCCTATGCTCTAAATGTATGAGCATATACCAGAATGATTCATAAGATAATCATTGGACGATAGTAAGGATATTCTTATGATCTTTGGAAGAACTAAGAATATGTTATTTATGTAGAGGTGACAAATAGTTCATTGTAAAGTGTTACATTGATACTAGTATTGTCACAAGATACAAATTAAGTTTGTCTCAATTTAAACTATGGGTGGCATAATGTGATGAAGTTCCATAACGGATTTGGATGAGTTCCAAAGTTAAGACATTGTGATAGATACTACAACAAAAGGCTAAGTATATGACTGCTATTGTAGCAACAAAAGAGGGCATTTGTGTCAAGTAGTTTGTTGTCAAACTAGGTGTGGTTCACAGCGGTCTAGTACTACGAAGATATATTGTATGACAACTGTATCGACATGGCTTAACCCCAAGGAACTAAAGGTCGCACCAAAGGACCAAATTTATATAATTCCATCTCATTGGAGAATGAGTGATGTGTAGAGTCGCAAAGACATGCAAATACACACGAACCTGAAAGTGTCAGATCCAAAGCTTAAGTTTACCACTAGCAATTGTGTATATACAACACCAGAAAGCCATAGGTGTTGAATTCACAAGTTTTTCCAAACTAGATTATTGACTCTAGTGCAAGTGGGAGACTGTTGGAGATATGCCCAAAGGCAATAATAAAGTGGTTATTATTATACCTTTGTGTTTATGATAAATGTTTACATCCCATGCTATAATTGTAATAACAGGAAACATTAATACTTGTGTGTTTTGTAAACATAAAAGAGTCCCTAGTAAGCCTCTTGTTAATCTATCTTGTTGATTAATAGATGATAATGGTTTCCTGATCATGGACATTGGATGTTATTAATAACAAGGTCATATCATTAGGAGAATGATGCGATGGACACACACCCATAGTAAGCATAACATGATATCAAGTCATTAAGTTTGTTTTGCTACAAGCTTTTAGATACATAGTAACCTAATCCTTCGACCATGAGATCATGTTAATTACCGTCACCGGATGAGTACTTTGATGACATTAAACGCCACTTCCGTAACTGGGTGGTTATGAAGGTGGCATTGGGTATTCTGAAAGTATGTGTTGAAGCACATGGATCAAGAGTGGGATTTATCCATCCATATGACAGATAGATATACTTTGGGCCCTCTCGGTGGAATGTCATCCAATTGGCTTGCAAGCACGTGACTAGGTCACAAGGGATGTCATATCATGGGACGAGTAAAGAGTAATTATCGGTAACGAGGTTGAACTAGGTATAGAGATACCGACGATCAAACCTCGAATAAGTAAATTATCGCGCGACAAAGGTAATTGGTATCATATGTGAATGGTTCATTTGATCACGAACTCATCATTGAATATGTGGGAGCCATTATGGATCTCCAAATCTCGCTATTGGTTATTGACCGAAGAGGTGTCTCGATCATGTCTGCATAGTTCGCAAACTGTAGGGTGACACACTTAAGGTTCGATGTTCTTTAAGTAGATATGAAATATGAGTTGGAGACCGAATGTTGTTCGGAGTCTCGAATTGGAACCAGGACATCACGAGGAGATTCAGAATGGTCCATAGAATAAGATTCATATAAGGAAAGTCATTTTTCCAGGGTTCAGAAATGTTTTCGATATATTGACTGGAAGCTTCTAAAATGTTCTAGAGGGGCCACCAGTGGGCCCACCACCCCGGGAGCAGGCCACTTGGGCTGAGGCATGTCGCAGGGGAGCACTAGGTCTTGCCGCACCAAAGCGTAAGGGGCAAATTCGTCCACCAAAGGATTTGGGGACAAACCCTAGTTTGGCAAACCCTAAATAAGGAAAGCGGGAAGTTTCCCACCTCTTCCCTTGGCCGGGTTGGGGAAGGAGTGGGTCAAGGGCTGGGAACCCTTATCTGCACTCCCCCTCCATATAAGAAGGGGTGGGGGGCGCAGCACCCCTTGTCCCTTCCCCTGGCTCTAAACCCTAGCCTCCACCTCTCTCCCTCGTCCGTCTTCCTGCTCTGGCTTAGGCGAAGCCCTGCAGGGATTCTCCGCCACCACCACCACATTGTCGTTCTGCTGGGATTCCGAAGGGATCTACTACCTCTGCCGCGCGCTGGAACGGGAAGAGGAAGGTCTTCATCGACTCCGTACATGTGACCAAGTGCGGAAGCGCTGCCGGAACGCAGTGCCAGAAGGATTGTCTACGCGATCTTAAGATCGAGGAGTGATCGACTACATCAACCATGAGAATCTGATCTTGTTAAACACTTTGGATCCACGAGGGTTAGTTCTCTTCAATCTCGTTGCACCGATCTCGTAGATTAGATCTTGGCTTTTCCATAGATTGGATCTTGGTTTTATGTGTTCTTGTGATAGAATTTTTTGTTTTCCATGCAACGAACCCTACAGGACCGACCTTACACGTAATCTTACACGAGTCTGGTTCCACGCTCGACATACGGCTTGTTCCGTATAAGTGGCTAACAGGTGTCTATCTCTCTTACAATAGTTGATATAGCATTTACAATTGAGGGCCCCGAAAGGGATGTAGTAAATACAACTGTATGGATCCATTTTGTGGTTGGAAAGTTCATAGATTAGAAACAGAACTATTGCAAAGGCAATAACAACCATGTAAAACTTCCAATAGATAAAGTAGAGGCATGTAACTTTATTTTGTAGGAGGGCATGTGATTTTATATGATCTTGGTCATTACAAAGGTAAAGTATTTTACTTTTATGTTACTGAGTTGTGTAGTAATAGTCATCGTTCCGATGGACGACCTACTGGTGGCGCCATGGACTTGGCGTCAAACCGGTGGCAAGATGGAGATCATGCCGGTGCGCTCGATGGAGATAAAGGCACAAGAAGGACCATGTCATATCACAAATATACATGTGATGTTGATACCTATTTTACATCCTTTTTGTGTGCATGTATAAGATACTCAATAGTAGAATACTATATAGGATGATCCCTATTAATACCAACATTGTGTTCTCCCCTAGTGTGCAAACACCAAGAAAGTTTGTCGTTATGAAGTCGACTGTGATGATCGGGGGCTAGACATAACTATGTTCGCGTATAGTGTGGGTTACAAGCCATGTATGTGCCATGCAATACACTAAGGTTGAATTGGCGAGCCTAGCATGTGCCAACATGGCCTCGGAACACAAGTGACCGAAAGGTCGAGAATGATTCACATGGATGATGTGATTGACATTGGAGAATGTCTACCTTTGAAGCTATGTTCCGGCCATGACTATCGAGGGTTGCATAGTGAATTGGGATCGTGTGATCGCTAAAATAGTCCAGGGGATGAAAATTTTGGTGGGAGATGATGACCCACAAGTATAGGGGGTGTATCATAGTACTTTCGATAAATAGGAGTGTCGATCCCAACGAGGAGCAGAAGATGTTGACTAGTGGCATGGAGCAGGAAATCTCTGTAAATACTTAGCAAACGGATTTTTAGGGTTTTCTGATGAAGCAAAGAAATAAAGTGCAAGTAATAAAGACAACAAATAATTGCAACAAGTGGCCCAATCCTTTCTTATCAAAGGACAAGCCTGTGGAAATACTAATGAGGACCAAACATTCTCGAGGACACATGGGAATACTGTCAAGTGCTTTCGCTTCATATAGCTGAGTAGTCTTCTTTGGTTTTATAAGTGTTGTGTGGGTGAACCTGTGCTAATGTACCGACCTTACTTGGACTAATACATACTTGTGATTAAACCCCTTGCAAGCATCCGCAACTAAAAGAAGGCAATTAAGATATAAACCTAGCCACAGCCTTAAACTCTGAGATCCTACACTCCCTTGTGCAATGGTTTCCTAACGGGGGTTCAGGTTTCTGTCACTCCGGCAACCCCACAATTAGTAGCCAAATACACAATGCATTCCCCTAGGCCCATAAATGCTGAAGTATCATGTAGTCGACGTTCAGATGACAACACTAGAAGAATAGAACCACAACTTAAATATTAAACCATTGAATAATATCTCAACACAATTCCACTACTAACAACATGATTTCTCCCATGTCCTCAAGAACTAAATGAAATACTCACGAGACATCATATGTATCAAGATCAGAGATGATATGATAATGGATAACAATATGAACATAAACAATAATTCAGTGGTTCCACTCACAAGCATCAAATACAACAGTAATCAACACCGGGAAAGTTTCCCCTAAGAACTATGCAAGATTCAACACAATTATTACAGCAGGATGGAGTGGTGATGATGGTGCTGGTGGAGATGATGGTGTGGATGATGATGATGATCCCAATGAAGTCTAGCTTGATGATGGTGTTGATGGCGACGATCTCCCCTCTCCGAGAAGGAATTTCCCCGGCAGAAATCTGGCTGCCGGAGAGCTCTTTCTCTCTCGGTGTTTTCTACCCCGCAGAGGCGGCAAAATCTTTTTGTGGTCGCCCCTCATGTATTAGGGTTTCGAGAAGATATAGGCGAGAGGGCGGAGCTAGAGGTGGGCCAGGGTGGCCCGCGCCTGGGGGGTGTGGGCCCCCTGTGGCCCAACTCCGCATCCCCTTCTAGCTTCCTTCATCTTCTGGGAAAATATAAATTTCTGTAGTTTTTTCTGGTATTTTTCTGATCTTCGCAAAATTGCATCAAAACACCGCTTTTTTCCATCAGAATCCTGACTCCAGCAGTTCATCCTCCAAGAATCATCCAACATGCAAAAACAGATGAAAAGACATAAGTAACACCTCTTAATATGAAATATATCAATGAATAGAGGCAAATTATGATATAGAATGGTGATGCAAATTGGACGTATCAACTCCCCGCAAGCTTAGACCTCCCTTGTCCCCAAGCGAAAACTGAGCTCAGTAAACATGTCCACAGCTTTATGGAGTGAAGTGTCGATAAAAAGAATATGGACAAGAAGCATCACACTTACCAATACACAACTCATAGCAGAAAGCAACTCACCATTATATAACTTAGCTTGCAACAAGTATGGGAGTCACAATAGAGATGCATAGAGATAAATCATAATTGTGATCGGCAAACTTTGTTCTTGGTTAGAGAACAGTTGGCCAACATTTTTCAAGCAAAGCTTTTGTAAAGAAGTTTTATAACAGGAGTACTCTTTTTGCTCAAACATAAAAGGCTTTTCACAATGATGGCTTTCAAAGTAAAATCATTTAGATAAGAGTCTTGTGAAAAAAAGGAAGATAAATAACATGATTGAATAAATCATCATATGAATGCTTGAAACACAACAACTCAAATGCTCGCTAGATATAGAGAGGAATAGGTTTACTGACTCAACTTAGAAGTGGAGAAAGGCCCTTCATAGATGGAAGCAGGGATTTCAAGTTCATAAAGAGCTTTCAAAAGATTATGGTACTTACTAGCTTTGAGCTCTCATTGCCCCTATTATAAGCATCTTGAGGTGATTAAGGTTAAAGTGAACAAAGATGGAGTATATGCTTAACGAAATATAAGTTGGCAATCTCATGTCCCTTGAGTGCGAGGGCCGCTCCTCATGCTACTAAACTTTAATTACCGGTAAGTTCTTGTCACAGTAAGTACATGCTTATCATAAAGAACCACCAACGGGGTACCCCTTGCACATGATACAGGATCTATCCCATAATCAAAATGACAAGGCAAGCAAACAATGAGCATCTCAGCAATCTCTTATTTACCATCATAAAATGGTGCTTTTTCTCTCTTTCCTCTTTCAATATGTCTCTTTCTTTTTTATAAGGAGAAAGCTTCATAGATTGCTCATTATGGTGATGCTGCAAGTTTCCACCATGATTAAGAATGGCTTAGGCTAGCGCCCCAGGCGTTTCTCTAACACATATACATAACTCCATGGACTTACAAGCTCCCCTCTTATTTCACATCGACGACATCCGCAAACAAAAGAGCATGATATCAAATGGGTATGTATTTACAGGTGTTGAAAGCATTCCCCACGATAGCACGGTTCTGCTAATCCCAACGTATCGATGCAAGCATATACAACTTCGATGATACAATGGTTCAAGTTTATTAGGGCAAGAAAATAAGGTGTGCCATCAAGTTCGTGAGATCTTTACTAACTAGTTTTCACATAACAAAAGAATTTTTAATTTGAAAGATAGATGAAGCTTGAGAATTACTTGCAATAACAATAATGCTAATAGGTAGATATGGTGGACACAAATGGCACATGTTTTTGTTTAAAGGATTGGATGCATGAGAAGTAATCCCTATCAGCATAGGTTTTTGGCTAGCAAGGATGGGTAGCAAGAAAAAGAGTTGAAGGAAAGAAGCAAACATGCAAGTGATAAAGCCAAACATGCAATCTTCCTTGAAGACACAAAAGATCTTAAATAAAGAATACTAAGCTTATGAGCCAATCAAGAAAGAAAATAGATGATACAAAATACTTGTAAGCTTTTTCTCTTTTTCTTTCAACTCAAAAAATGTTGCTACTGACCAGAGCTCGGTTTGCCAAATCCAATTTAGATCTACTTGATGCTCCCAAAGTGATACCAATATTGATCATCAAGATCAATCATATAATAGATACTACAAACTAAAATAAGTGCAAAAAGTAATAGATGAAACTTCTCATTAATATTCCATAAAGGCACTCACACCAAGGGATACATAGATAGCCAACTAAAGGAGAGATACTTACACAATGCAAACCAACCTATAAGATAACTTCTCTACCCAAGATATGAATCTACTAAAAAGGTAAAAGATAAAAGATAATGATGTGATACCGCGGCACTCCCCCAAGCTTGGAACAAGCCAAGGGGATGCAAACCTGATGAAAATTTACTCCTTCGGTGGTGGTGTTCCCTTGTGATCATCAGACTTCCAAGGTAAAGGCACCCCATCCACAAAGGATGTCTTGGTTTCCACAATCCTGAAACTAACAGCAGAGCTTATGCGTTTAAATCTAGCCTCATACTCACAGTTTTGATTTTGTATGTCGTAGAGCTATGCTTGTAATTGGTTGGTGGTCTGATGGAGTGATAGGATTTCGTCTCAAAGCTCAGCAACCTCCTCCTTGTGCTTGGCGATGAGTTCTAAACTTATCTTATGGATGACATCCACTTCGTGTTCCGCCATCTTCTTGTACCTGAAAAATTCTTGTTCCAATGCTTCCATCCTGTCTTCCAGACAGCCTTCTCCTTTAGGGCCTTGAACTTATTTCATCTGCACCTTCCCATCCTTGAGAATTAACTCCTTGGGATGGATCTTCAACTCATACATGTACGGGTGATGACATCCGCGGAGGAATCCTCCATGGGTGATCTAGAGGAAGACACTGTGGCTCCAAAACTGAGAATCTGCCTGAAAGAAACATATCGTAACAAAAAAAACAACGAGAACACTATATATAAACCTCGGGGGATCTGCGGGGTTATATATTACGAAGTTTCACTGCATAAGGAAAGTATTGTGCGAAAACGAGGCGAAGACGGACTCCAGGGGGCTCACACCCCCTGGTGGCGCGGCCAGCTGGGGCCCGCGCCACTGGTGCGTGTGGCCCACCTGGCCTCCATTTCATCCTATTTTTCATCTCGTAACCTTCCGTATGTATGTCACATCCCAAAATTTTCCAAATTTTGAAATGTGAAAAATAAACAAACAAATGCTGAAATTTAGGGGGAAAAGAAACTTTTCCTTCTAAATGGGAACATTAAAACCTTACTTGAACAAAATTTGAATGAAAAAGCAACAAACAAATATTCAAAAGATCAAATCCATCCATGCATGGAATGTATCTTGATTTTGAGCACTTGGAAAAGTTAAAACCAAAAACCCTAATAAAAGAATCATCATTAAGATCACTCCAAGACTATGGCTTGTTCCATATAAAAATTTAGCAAGAAACATTCCTAAATGACCAATAACGTTAAACACCAATATTACAAAACCATGGGAATTGGTTTCACTCTATTTGGAGCCATGGATAAAAACTTATGATTTTTATAAGATAAAAGAAAATATTCCAAAGCTAATAAAGATCATAGCTAAAATCAATACTTAATTGTGGACAAAGTAATCCTAAAGGATATAAAAAGATAAATAATTGTTAAATAGAATTATACAAATTGGAATCACTATCTTTGGAACTATAAATAAAAAGATATGAATTTTATAAGACAAATAAATAAATAAGAATATATGCCAAGAAAAATTAAACCTTGGCTAAAATCCATGGGTAAATCAAATAAGATATATTTAAATAATATAAAAGGATAAAGGATTGTTTAAATAAAATTATATGGGCTTATGAACCATATTCAAATTTTATTTAAATAAATGCCAAAGAGCATCACCTAATCTTAAATGAATATTAATTGATAAAAATATTTGAATTGGACTAAATAATACACTAATAATTGGTATAAAACCTATTGAAAAGGTTTGCAGAGGTTTTGAAATCAAATTGAGGTTTAAACCATTTTATTTGAATAAAAACGGAAAACAGAAAAAAAGAAAAGGAAAAGGATTTGAATAAAAAAAGAGAACCCTACATGCCCAAACCGACTCGGTCCAGCCCAGCACCCCAGCCCAACTCAGCCCACCCGGTAACCCCTCTCTCCCCCACAGATTCTTTCTCACCGCACCCCTTCCCGCACCCTCTCAATAACCACTTGGCCCCATAGCCACATCAGCGTCATCTTCAATCCCCGCGTGCAGAGATCGCTTCTCCCTCAGCCGTTTCCTCTCATTTTAATTCGCATGAATTCACTTAACTACCGACGTAATTCGCTCTCCTGACCACGCCCTCTTAATCCCCTCTCCCTCCTCTCCATTTCCCCTCAAGCCCCACACCCTGAGAGCCCCCAGGCGCCCGTAATCGATCTCGAGCCGCCGCCGTCTCCGACGAGCTCCGGCATCGATTCCGGTAAGCACCGTGCACCCCTTCCCTCTGGATTGCATTGACATGTCCGTCGTCTTCATGCGCACCCACTGATCCTCTCCGTCTGTTTTCTCGTGGCCTAGATGCTCAGCTTTGTCCTCGTTTGCAAGCAACCGGCGACAGACGCCACTCCGACGAGAAATTTTCGGTGAACCTCGACCACCCCTTGCCCTCTGGTTCACCCTATTCTTCTCATTTTCTTCAGGCGCACCTATTGACACTTGCCATTTGACAGATCTCGCCTCCGTCTTTGACTGCACGCACCCGACGATGAGCACATCTCCGACGAGGAATCGCCGCCGCACCCGCGCGCCCCTGCCTCGCCCACGACCTCCCACGATCTCACCTCGTCCCCGAGACCACGGTAACCCCCTCACACCATCCCATTACCCCTAGCCCGCGGGTGCGCTGCCACCAGAGGCGCCGCCGCCGCGCGTCGCCAGCAGCGCCGCCCATCCCTGGCCAGCGTGCTCGGATCCGTTGGATCTAGATCTAAAGGCTACGATAGAATCACTTAATGAAAGGGTATAGTTTGATCTGGTCCGTGCAACCCCACTTAGATCTAATGGCTTGCATCGCTTGATCCAAACGAAACGGTATCAACCAATCAGAGCCTGCCGCATGTACAGAGTTTTGATTTAAAATCCAAATTTTTACCTATTAGATGTTTAAACTTGTAAAATCAATAAATTTTGATCTGTAAATCCAAAAATTACAAATTAGGTGTCTATGGATTGAGAAAAATGTGAAGTTTGCATCTATGGCCTTACTTTGGTCATTTGCTTCTCAAAAATTAGAGTTTTATGCAGAGACTTGTTTAGGGCTATTTTGAGTATAAAAGTTGTTCTAAAAGTTATTTTTGAGTAAATCATTTTGCAAATGGTTTTGTTTTGAACCCTCTGACCATAAACACTAACATTTTAAATTAAAAATATATTTTGTTGACACTAGAAATTAACCCTTTGAACAAAATCATTTCTAGTAAAACAAAAATGATTTAAATAACCAAATTTCACTAAGTCGGTTCCAAATGAAATTACACTTTTATAAAACGACCAGTAGGTGTTTGAAATGTTTAGAACCTTGTTAGGAACAACCTTTTTGATAAAATAACCTTTTTCATGCTTGCATCCTTGCATGCATTTCTTTGTTTTCTTGTTTTGTTTTGTTGTTTTTGTGTTGTAGATTTTGAGTGTGTGCTTTTGTTTGATTGTATTGTAGTGAACTTTGAGGAGTATGAAATTTGCAAGATCAAGGAGAGTACCTAGATTTTATACTGAAAAGGAAAGTGATACGTTGGTCATCAAAAGGCCTATCTTTTTAATATTGCATTAGTGATATTTTTGAAGTATGCATGCTAGGACTATTATAAAAATTTCTATGCTATGCAAATCCCATAGTATCTACCTTGGTAGTATTTCCTAAAAATAGGAGACATGGTAAGTTTAGAATGCTTAGTCTAGCTATATAGATTTGTGGGTGGAAATCATGGTATGATATCTTATGAAAATACAAGTATTGTTTTTGGACTAATGAAAACAACTGATGTTAATGAAACACCTGGGTAGAATGGGACTAGAATGGTTTGTGTTGAGTGGTTACACAGGGCCCATGTCTATGGTTTATCCTGGTGTATCTCACTTGTGGATGGCCACCCTGGAACAAAGAGATTGGAGACATTCTTGTCACGAAAGCTTCTAGTGCAACCACATGGAATATGTGCTCTGCCTTGACCAACTAAGTTGCAAGAACTCAACCAGATGGACAAATGGTGGTAGTGTTGTTAGGATGGAACGCGTCCATGTTGGTACGAGGGATTGCTTCTAAAAATTCTCGTCTTGATGCATGTCGAGTCTTGTGGGGAAAGTGCACCACCTCTCGAGAGGGTAAAAACTAAGTACTTAGCCGTGTCCCCGGTTATGGACAATTTTGAGCATCAAGACAGTGAAGCAGTTCAAGAATATCATCATTCTAATTTCTCTAAGTTAAAACTTGTTGGGTGAACAAGGGTAGCACCTGGTGTGTATCCAGAGTGCCATGTTTGATGAAGTGTTTTGAAAAAGAGAAAAACTATTTTACAAAGGATAGGGAAAACTTATTTTATGCAAAGGCCAGCCAAAACTCCACTTATCCATATATTCATGTAGATGTTAGATTCTCCATATCAATATGATATTACTTGCCAATACAATTCTAATGTATTGACCCTTGTGGCTGTAACTTATCATGTTGCAGTTTGTTTGATGTTAGTGAAGTTGTTGAGTAGGTATTACAAGTCTACAACCAACATGCTTGCCTGTGGCATATGAAGATGAAGGAGTCCATGCTTTATAGATGTATTTGCTGCTTTGTAATAAGATAGCCATATGAGCTATGTAAGTTGTAATGAACTATTTTATTCCTGGTTATGAGTTGTAATATAACCTTTGTTTGTTGATATTACATCTTAAACTGTTGGTGCTAGCTATTCGATCTAGGGACTAGCACTGTAAACACAGGGACTTGTACCTTATTAGGTTCATGCCGCTACAGATGGTATCAGAGCACTGTGTTGCCTATAGGATTGTAACCCTAGGATTGGGCAAACCCCCTTGGAAATAGGAGTTGTATTTGTTCAAACTTATTTACAAACAATCTTGTAAACTCTTTCCTTCGCATTTTGTTTTGTTTCTATATCTCTCCCGTTTCCAACTTGATGGACAAAGACTTCAACATGAGCAAGGACTTCAACATCACCAATGACTTCAACTTAAACATCTCAAAGGACTTCAACTTTAGTTTCATCAAGGATTTCAACTTGGACATCACTAAGGACTTCAAGTGAGATAAGAATAATACTCAAGACCCGAAGACTAAGGAAACTCAACTCATGAGGAACCATTATAGACATCACCTTTGAACTTTGTGACCAAGATGCAATAATTTCTTCCAAGGATACCATGATCTTGTTCCTGATGTAATATCTAGGAAGAAGGATTGAATGACCTCAAGTGATACCGTATAGTTGGACCACCATACTAGTGTTTCGTTTAAAAATCTATTTGCTGATCATTTATTTATCATACCCACCTATGTGGTGTGACAATAATATTTTGTTTGCCTAAGTTATGCTTAGACCTTGTGGATTGAGTGGAATGCATGATTGATATGGCTTGCATATTTGTTTGTGTGATTTGTTGTGTATGAGTAGAATTCTTTATCTAGAGATCTTTGGTCTATTCTAATCCCAACCCAACCCAAACAGATGACTTCTCCAAGAGACCACAACTCCAACATCAAGGATGGTGACAACAACAACCTCGAGGTGCACATGACAGTACAACTGCTAGCAACCCAAACTAAGTTGAATCAAGTGACAACCCAGTTTCTAGCCAACAACCACAACAACACCGAGTTAGACCCAACCATGCTAAAGTTCTTGGGATCCCAATCCCAATTGTTCCAAAGGATGACCAATCAGATGATCAACATGAGAAGCAATCCTTCCCAAAGGAATTGTGACAACAATGGTTTCAAGGATGATATTTTGGAAAGAACACAAGTTTGCAAAATCTATGGAGACATAGGACACACTTATAAAGAGCATATTAACCAGTGCCCAAATTGTGAAGAGAACCATCCAGCTATACAATGCCCCACATCCCAAGTTACTTGTTTCCCGTGTGAAGGAAATGATCATGTCCCTATCCAATGCCACATCTATCCTATAGTTCAACAGATGAAACATCAAGCTAAAGATGGAATACATCATGTCTTTGGAAACACCCATGAAGGTAAAATTTCCACCAAGAATGTTTAAGGCAAATTCAAATCACAATATGCAACTCCATACAATGTAACCAACTTTGGTGAGCAAATTAGGAAACGTGGACGTTATCCTAGGAACCGTTCTTAGAACCAAGGAAGTTTTCCTATATTTGTAGTGAATTATGAAGAGCATGAACTAAGAGAACCCCTAGCTTTGGAGAGACCCAAAAAGAAGAAGGGCCAAGGAAACAAACAAGAGATAGTGATACCAAGGATAAAGAGGGATATTAGCCAGGTGATGTGCCACAAATGCAAAGAGCTAGGCCATTATGCATCAAATTGTCCAGAAAAGGAGAAGAACAAGACAAGAAAACTTGGAAAGGATCTCAACCTTGTCACATGTTTCAAATGTGAAAATAAGGGACACTATGCAAACAAATGTCTAGAGAAGTTACATCAAGACACCAAGTAAGCCAAGATGCAATCTAGTTAAAATCCTTTTAAGGGTGGTAGTACCCTAGTTGTACTGAACCCAGCTTGTGGATCCCAGCCTTCCTAAATCTCGGGACGAGATTCGTTTTAAGGGTGGTAGTCCGTCACATCCAAAATTTTCCAAATTTTGAAATGTGAAAAATAAACAAACAAAAGAAACAAATGTTGAAATTTAGGGGGAAAAGAAACTTTTGCTTCTAAATGGAAACATCAAAACCTTACTTGAACAAAATTTGAATGAAAAAGCAAAAAACAAATATTCAAAATATCAAATGCATCCATGCATGGAATGTATCTTGATTTTGAGCACTTGAAAAAGTTAAACCAAAACCTTAAACCCTAATAAAAGAATCATCATCAAGATCACTCCAAGACTATGGCTTGTTCCATATAAAAATTTAGAAACAAACATTCCTAAATGACCAATAATGGTAAACACCAATATTACAAAACCATGGGAATTGGTTTCACTCTATTTGGAGCCATGGATAAAAACTTATGATTTTTATAAGATAAAAGAAAATATTCCAAAGCTAATAAAGCTCATAGCTAAAATTAATACTTAATTGTCGATAAAGTAATCCTATAGGATTTAAAAAGATAAATAATTGTTAAATAGAATTTTACAATTGGAATCACTATTTTTGGAACAATAAATAAAAATATATGAATGTTATAAGACAAATAAATAAATAAATAAATAAGAATAATTGCCAAGACAAATTAAACCATGGCTAAAATCCATGGGTAAATGGAATAAAATATATTTAAATAATATAAAAGGATAAAGGATTGTTTGATTAAAATTATATGGGATTATGAACCATAATCAAATTTTATTTACATAAATGCCAAAGAGCATCACTTAATCTTAAATGAATATTAATTGATAAAAATATTTGAATTGGACTAAATAATACACTAATAATTGGTATAAAACCTACTGAAAAGATTTGGAGAGGTTTTGAAATCAAATTGAGGTTTAAACCATTTTATATAAATAAAAACAGAAAACACAAAAAGAAAAAGGAAAGGATTTCAAGAAAAAAAGAAAGAGAACCCTACCTGCCCAAACCGACTTGGCCCAGCCCAGCACCCCAGCCCAACTCAGCCCACTCGGTTACCCCTCTCTCCCCCGCAAATTCTTTATCACTGCACCCCTTCCTGCACCCTCTCGCTGACCACTTGGCCCCATAGCCACATCAGCGTCGTCTTCAACCCCCTCGTGCAGAGACCGCTTCTCCCTCCGCCGTTTCCTCTTGTTTTAATTCGCGTGAATTCACTTAACTGCCGACGTAATTCACTCCCTCAACCATGCCCTCTTAATCCCCTCTCCCTCCTCTCCATTTCGCCTCAAGCGCCACACCCTGAGAGCCCCCAGGCTGCCCGTAATCGAGCTCGAGCCGCCGCAGTCTCCGACGAGCTCTGACGTCGATTCCGGTAAGCACCGTGTACCCCTTGCCCTCTGGTTTGCATTGCCATGTATGTCGTCTTCGTTCTCACCCACTGATCCACTCCGTCTGTTTTCTCGTGGCCCAGATGCTCAGCTTTTTCCTTGTTTGCAAGCAACTAACGCCAGACGCCACTCCGGCGAGAAATTTCCGGTGAACCTCTACCACCCCTTTCCCTCTGGTTCACCCTATTATACTCGTTTTCTTGAAGTGCACATATTTACACTTGCCATTTGTTTACTCGTGGCCTAGGAGTTCGCCTCCGCCTTCGACTGCACGCACCCGATAGTGAGCACATCTCCGATGAGGAATCGTCGCCGCACCCGCACGCCCCTGCCTCGCCCACGACCTCCCCCGATCTCACTCGTACCCGAGACCACGGTAACCACCTCAAACCATCCCCTTACCCCATATCCCCGCCGGTGCACCGCCACCAGAGGCGCCGCCGCCGCGCGTCGCCAGCAGCGCTGCCCGTCGCTGGCCAGCATGCTCGGATCCGTTGGATCTAGATCTAAAGGCTACGGTAGAATCACTTAACAAAAGGGTACGGTTTGATCTGGGCCGTGGAACCCCACTTATATCTAACGGCTCGCATCGCTTGATCCAGCCGAAATGGTCTCAACCAATCAGAGCCTGTTGCGTGTAGAGAGTTTTGATTTAAAATACAGATTTTTACCTATTAGATGTTTAAACTTGTAAAATAAATAACTTTTGATCTGTAATTCCAAAAATTACAAATTAGGTGTCTATGGATTCATAAATATGTGAAATTTTCATATATGGCCTTACTTTGGTCATTTGCTTCAGAAAAATTAGAGCTTTATGCAGAGACTTTTTAATGGCTATTTTGAGTATAAAAATTGTTCTAAAAATTATTTTTCAGTAAATCCTTTTGTAAATGGTTTTGTTTTGAACCCTCTGACCATAAACACTAACATTTAAAATTAAAAATATATTTTGTTAACACTAAAAATTATACCTTTGAATAAAAGCATTTCTTGTAAAACAAAAATGATTTAAATAACCAAATTTCACTAACTTGGTTCCAAATGAAATTCCACTTTTATAAAAAGACCAGTAGGTGTTTAGAACCTTGTTAGGAACAATGTTTTCGATAAAATAACCTTTTGCATGCTTGCATGCATTTCTTTGTTTTCTTGTTTTGTTTTATTATTTTTGTGTTGTAGATTTTGAGTGTGTGCTTTTGTTTGATTGTATTGTAGTGAACTTTGAGGAGTGTGACATTTGCAAGGTCAAGGAGAGTACCTAGATTTTCTACTAAAAAGTCAAGTGATACTTTGGTCATGAAAAGTCCTATCTTTTCAATATTGCATTAGTGATATTTTTGTAGTATGCAACCTAGGACTATTATAAAAATTTCTATGCTATGCAAATCCCATAGTATCTACCTTGGTAGTATTTCCTAAAGATAGCAGACATGGTAAGTTTAGAATGCTTAGTCTAGCTATATAGATTTGTGGGTGGAAATCATGATATGATATCTTATGAAAATACAAGTATTGTTTTTGGACTAATGAAAACAACTGATGTTAATGAAACACCTGGGTGGAATGGGACTAGTATGGTTTGTGTTGAGTGGTTACATAGGTCGCATGTCTATGGTTTACCCTGGTGTATCTCACTTGTGGATGGCCACCCAGGAACAAAGATATTGGAGACATTCTTGTCGCGAAAGCTTCCTGTGTAGCCACATGGAATATGGGCTCTGCCTTGACCAACTAAGTTGCAATAATTCAGCCAGATGCACAGATGGTGGTAGTGTTGTTAGGATGGAACGCGTCCATGGTGGTCTGAGGGATTGCTTCTGAAAAGTCTCGTCTTGATGCATGTCGAGTCTTGTGGGGAAAGTGCACCACCTCTCGAGAGGGTAAAAACTAAGTACTTAGCCGTGTCCCCGGTTATGGACAATTTTGAGAATCAAGACAATGAAGCAGTTCAAGAATCTCATCATTCTAATTTATCTAAGTTAAAACTTATTGGGTGAACAAGGGTAGCACCTGATGTGTATCCAGAGTGCCATGTTTGATGAAGTGTTTTGTAAAAGAGAAAAACTATTTTACAAAGGATAGGGAAAACTTATTTTATGCAAAGGCCAGCCAAAACTCCACTTCATGTAGATGTTAGATTCTCCATATCAATATGATATCAGTTGCCAATACAATTCAAATGTATTGATTGTTGTGGTTGTAACTTATCGTGTTGCAGGTTTATTTGATGTTAGTAAAGTTGTTGAGTAGGGATTACAAGTCTACAATCAACATGCTTGCTTGCGACATATGAAGATGAAGGACTCCATGCTTTATAGATGTATCTGCTACTTTGCAATAAGATAGCCATATGAGCTATGTAAGTTGTAATGAACTGTTTTATTCCTTGTTATGAGTTGTAATATGACCTTTGTTTCTTGATATTACATCTTAAAATGTGGGTGAGAGCTATTCGATCCAGGGACTATCACTGTAAACACATGGACTTGTACCTTATTAGGTTCAGGCCGCTACAATGTAATAAAAACATGAAAATATAAAAAGTTAAGGTTTTCAAGAACCTTCAGTTTGCAGCACTTTTACCTATTCAAAAACAGACTCTGTAGATTCTGGAGTTTGGTTTCTAATAAATTCTTCGGAGTTACCCTTTGAATAATATCAACATCTTCATTGTAAGAATCTCCAGAAATATAATGTTTAAGCCTTTGACCATTCACCACTTGTGTAGTGTTATCCTTCAAGGAAGATATTTTAATATCCCCTGAACGATACACCTCCTCAATAACAAAAGGTCCTTCCCATTTTGAGAGTAGTTTCCCTGCAAAAAATCAGAGACAAGACCTATACAAAAGAACTTTCTCACCAACATAGAACTCTCTTTTGATAATTCTCCTATCATGCCATCTTTTTACTTTTTCCTTAAAGAGTCTAGCATTTTCATAAGCTTCACTTCTCCACTCATATAAGGTACTCAAGTCAAGCAATCTTTTCACACCAGCAAGTTTCAAATCTCTATTCAGTTTGTTCACTGCCCAATAAGATTTGTGTTCTAATTCTAGAGGCAAGTGACAAGCTTTCCCATAAACCATTTTGTAAGGAGACATTCCCATAGGATTTTTATACGCGGTTCTATAAGCCCATAAAGCGTCATTCAACTTTTTAGCCCAATTCTTCCTAGATCTATTAACAGTCTTCTGGAAGATAGATTTAATTTCTATATTGGAAATTTCTACTTGCCCACTGGTTTGGGGGTGATAAGCTAAAGCAATTCTATGGTTAACATCATATTTAGCAAGAGTCTTCCTAAAACGACCATGAATAAATTGAGAACCTCCATCAGTCATGAGATATCTAGGCACACCAAACCTAGGAAAAATAATATCTTTAAGAATTTTTAAAGAGGTGTTACCATCAGCGCTATTTGTAGGTATGGCTTCTACCCACTTTGTAACATAATCAACATCAAAAAGAATATGAGTATACCATTTTGAAGGAGGAAAAGGACCCATAAAGTCAAATCCCCAACAATCAAAAGGTTCAATAACAAGAGAATAATTCATAGGCATTTCATTGCGTCTAGAAATGTTACCAACTCTTTGACATTCGTCACATGATAAAATAAACTTCCTTGCGTCCTTGAAAAGAGTAGACCAATAAAAACTAGATATTAAAACTTTTTGTGCAGTCCTATCCCCAACATGATGTCCTCCATAAGCACTGCCATGACATTTTCTCAATAACTCTTGTTGTTCATATTCTGGGACACATCTTCGCATAATACCATCTATTCCTTTATATAAATGTGGGTCATCCCAAAAGTAATGCCTTAGATCATAAAAGAATTTCCTTGTTTGCTGAGCTGTAAAGTTTGGAGGAAAATACTTGGAAACAATAAAGTTAGCGTAATCAGCATACCAAGGACTCTCATGCGGGCTTACCCTTATTGCAGCCAACTGTTCATTTGGAAAACTATCATTAACATGCATAGGGTCAAAAGAATTGTTTTCCAAACGAGATAAATTATCAGCAACAGGGTTTTCAGCACCTTTCCTATCTACAATATGCAGATCAAACTCTTGTAAAATCAACACACATCTAATAAGCCTAGTCTTAGCATCTGTCTTTGTCATAAGGTACTTAATTGCAGCATGATCAGTATGAATAGTAACCTTTGAATCAACAATATAGGGTCTAAACTTATCACAGGAAAAGATTACACCTAAGAACTCCTTTTCAGTAGTAGCATAATTCTTTTGAGCAGCATCTAGAGTATTGCTAGCATAATGAATAACATTCAACTTTTTTATCAACACGTAGCCCAAGAACAGCACCCACAAAAAAATCACTAGCATCACACATAATTTCAAAAGGTAAATTCCAATCAGGTGGTTGAACAATAGGAGCAGTAGTCAAAGCTTTCTTCAAAGTTTCAAAAGCTTCCTTACAATCATCATCAAAAACAAAAGGTACATCTTTTTGAAGAAGATTAGTAACGGGCTTTGAAATTTTGGAGAAATCTTTAATAAACCTCCTATAGAAACCAGCATGACCAAGGATACTACGAATACCTTTTATATCCCTAGGGCAAGGCATCTTAATTGCTTCAATTTTGGCTCTGTCTACTTCAATACCTCTTTCAGAAATTTTATGTCCAAGAACAATCCCTTCATTAACCATGAAGTGGCATTTCTCCCAATTAAGAACAAGGTTAGTTTCTTCACATCTCTGCAAAACTTTATCAAGGTTGTGCAAACAATTATCAAAAGAAGTTCCATATATGGAGAAATCGTCCATGAAAACTTCCACAATTTCTTCACAAATAGCAGACATACATCTCTGAAAGGTAGCAGGAGCATTACATAAACCAAAAGGCATACACCTATAAGCATAAGTTCCATAAGGACAAGTGAAGGTGGTTTTATCTTGGTCTTGTGCTCTCACAGCAATTTGAGAGAACCCAGAATAACCATCAAGAAAACAAAAATGGGTCTTTTTAGACAATCTTTCTAGAATTTGATCAATAAAAGGCAGAGGATAATGATCTTTCTTAGTAACTTTATTAACCTTTCTAAAATAAATGCACATCCTATAACCAACCACTACTCTTTGAGGTATAAGCTCATTATTTTCATTAGGCACAACAGTGATTCCCCCTTTCTTTGGGACACAATGAACATGGCTAACCCATTGACTATCAGCAATAGGGTAAATAATACCAGCATCAAGGAGTTTTAATACCTCATTTCTTACCACATCCTTCATCTTAGGATTTAAACGACGTTGGTGTTCAACAACTGGTTTTGCATCAGGTTCTATATTAATAGCATGCTGACATATAGAAGGATAAATCCCTTTTAAATCATCAAGAGTATACCCCATAGATCCTCGGTGTTTCTTCAATATTTCCAATAACCTATCCTCTTCCTTTCCTGAAAGTTTAGAACTAATAATAACAGGATATATTTTCTTATCATCTAGATAAGCATATTTAAGATCATCAGGCAGAGGTTTTAATTCAAAAACAGGGTTCCCTTTAGGTGGTAGTGTGGTACCCAAATCTTCCACAGGTAGATTATGCTTAAGTAACTCAGGTTGACTAAGGAAAACCTCGTCAATCTCATTTCTTTCCTTCATGAAGACCTCGCTTTCATGATCTTCCATAAACTGCTGCAACACATTATTAGGAGTAAGAGAAATAGTAAAAATTTGTTCAACCCTGAAATCCTCATTAGGTAATTCGTTCTCATAAGGAGTGTTAGCAAATTTGGAAAAATTAAACTCATACCATTCTCCATCAAACTTAGTGAAACTTTCTCCTTCTTAAAATCTATAATATCCCCACAAGTATTCAAGAAAGGTCTACCAAAGATAATAGGACATGTTTTACTATCTTCTGAACCAAGTACTAGGAAATCCACAAGATATTTAATCTTACCACAAAGAACCTCCACATCTCTTACAATGCTAATTGGACAAACTATCTCTCTATTAGCAAGGTGAATAACCACATCAATGTACTCAAGCTCACAAGGACCAATTTCATGCATAATTTCCCTGTAAAGCTCATAAGTAATAACACTAGAGCTAGCACCAATATCACATAAACCATAATAGCAATGATCACCAATTCTAACAGAAAGCACAGGGACACTAGTTTTTCTAGATTTTCTAGGATGAGAGACAATATTAGAAGCGTCTTCATAGAAGACAATGTGCTCATCCTTTATGTTTTTAGTGACAAGATCTTTCACAATGTCTACTACTGGTTCAATGCTTATTTCCTCATCAGGTTCCAAAATTTTCTTTGTACTTTTGCTAATCACATTAGCTATGATATGTTCCTTTACCTTAGCTGGTAAAGGGATTCTCTCAACATAAGGTTCAGGCAAAATAGGATCAACAGTACAAACTTCAATGCTAATAGGAACATGGGTAACAATATCTTTATAGGGAGCATGGTACTTGTCCCACTCCTTTTTGGGGATTTCAATATAGGAGGCAAAGGCCTTAAAATAATTTGCAAGAACTTGGGAATCAAGACCATACCCAGTACTAATATCACGGAAGTCATCAGTTCCCATAAAAGATTTAATGCATTCATAATCATAATTTATACCTGACTTTCTTCCTTTGTCATTCTCGCATGCATCAGTGTTCTCTTGAATACGGTCTAGGAGATCCCATTTAGCTTCTTCCTTCATACATGTGAATGATCTAGCACAAGAAGCATATAATAAATCTTTATCATGAAGAGAAAGCCTTGCATAAAAGTTATTGATAATAATATTGTTAGGGAGTTCATGAATAGGACATTTAAGCAATAGTAACTTCAATCTCCCCCAAGCTTGAGCTATACTTTCTCCATCACGAGGCCAAAAGTTAATATTTTATTCCTATCCTTATGAATCTCACTGGGAGGATATAATTTAGAGTAAAAGAGAGGTACTATTTCCTCCCATTCCATGGATTGTCCATTCTTCAGCATCTTATACCATTCTTCAGCTCTTCCTTTCAATGATATATAGAGTAACTTCTTCTTCACCTGTTCAGTTGTGATACCTGCACACTTAAACAACCCACATAATTCATGGATAAAAAGCAAATGATCATCAGGATGGACAGTCCCATCCCCTAAATAATAATTATCAATAACACGATCAACAATACTTGTAGGTATCTTAAAATGATCTATCTCAACAGGTGGTGGTTCATCTACTACCCTAACAGTGGTAGTAGTTTTCTCAAACAGGAAACCAAGTGGGTTATCCATATTGGAAACAAAGTAACAAACATAAATAAAAAGCAATACTCATAGTAGAAGTTTCCTTTACCAGTTCCACTCTTCAATAGCGCTTCACTCCCTGCAAACGGCGCCAGAAAATAGTCTTGATGACCCACAAGTATAGGGGGTGTATCGTAGTACTTTTGATAAATAGGAGTGTCGATCCCAACGAGGAGCAGAAGGTGTTGACTAGTGGTATGGAGCAGGAAATCTCTGTAATACTTAGCAAACAGATATTTAGGGGTTTTATGATAAAGCAAATAAATAAAGTCCAAGTAATAAAGATAGCAAATAATTTCAACAAGTGGCCCAATCCTTTCTTAGAAAAGGACAAGCCGGTGGAAATACTAATGAGGACCAACCGTTCTCGACGACACATGGGAATACTGTCAAGTGCTTTAACTTCATATAGCTGGGTAGTCTTCTTTGGTTTAATAAGTGTTGTGTGGGTGAACCTGTGCTAATGTACCGACCTTACTTGGACTAATACATACTTGTGATTAAACCCCTTGCAAACATCCGCAACTAAAATAAAACAATTAAGATATAAACCTAACCACAACCTTAAACTCTGAGATCCTACACTCCCTTGTGCAATGGTTTCCTAACGGGGGTTCAGGTTTCTGTTGTAGGGCCACGCAGAGATAAAACAAAACTTTTCCCTCTGACGTGGTGATCCCATGACCTAGCCGAGGATGAAGGCCACGAGGTTTACCACTAGACGCGCAGTTGCGGATTACTGATGAAGCGCGTCAGTTGATGCAGTACAGTCCTTTGCGATCTGATCGTCCTGGTGCTGATCGTACAACACCTCTGCTGGTATCCACATGTACAAGGAGGAGCACCGATGGCGAACTGCTAGGTTCGATACGACGGCAGGACTGCTGTGGAGCTAGGGTTTCCAACACATGGAATGACCTAACCGAACAAAAATTAACCTTTCTAGGTTACGGTGTCCACTATATATAGGGAGTGAACGTGGGCTCCACTCTCGTGGCCCATTCACTAAAGCCCATATAACACTAGTCACCGTGAGTCCGACTCACTAACTCAGTCCTAATCCGGCTCGGGTCCAACCCGGCCAGATTTCTGGTTCAGATCCAATCCGAACTTGCTCCCGCTCTTAAGTGTGTGACCAGGAAGGCTCTTGGTTACTCGGACACGATTGGAGTCCGACTCACAATCGATCAGTCGGCAACGGCTCCTAGCAGAACGTGCCGACTCCCAAGTACCAAAGAGTCATGACGACTCGCCTTTCCAATGTGACTTACGTCCGAGTCCCTTTTGCCTCACGATATACCTTGTCAGACTATAGGCGAATAATTGTCATCCCTTAAATAGTCCGACTCTCTTCTCGATCCGAGATAAGTGATTCACCCGACTAACTCTTAGTCGACCGCCTCGGTTAACACTTAACCGAGTCGTGCATGGCCATGCTTTCCGAATCATATCATCCGAGAGGGCCCAGAGAATATCTCTCCGAGTGGAGGGGCAAAATCTCATCTTGGTTATTCACATCACGCAGCTTTTCTCAGTCGACCCGAACTCTGCCTTTATAACTGCCCAGTTACGGATCAGCGTTTGACAAAACCTAATTCGGTGATTCTCAACTCCGATTATGCAATAACCTCAGGTCTAAGGATTACATTGATTGAGATATACAAATGACAACTTGTTCGTTGTACCTCAATATGGGTCAATCCGACTCGCTAAACTCTTTAGCTGAGTCTGTGTAAGTCGGAATGGCATCTCCATGCCCATGACAAGTGGAACCGAGTCATCAAGCCGACTTTCACATTGGTCTAAGTTGTGTGTCCAGCACAACCTCAATGACCAAGGACATTTAGTAAAAACAACATGAATGCATAGTTCCACAACCGAATCACATATTCAATGATACACATCAGATGTTTATACAAGGAAAACTTTATATCTTTATGAATACAATGGGAAATCTCATCATACATGATTGCCTCTAGGGCATATTCCCAACAGTCTCCCACTTGCACTAGAGTCAATCTTTCGACATCACATGTCTAAGCATCTAATGCCCATGGCTCTCAGGTGCGCCTCATGCTTCGGCTGTGGTAACGGCTTTGTCAACAGATCCACAATATTTGCATCCGTGTGAACCTTGCATAACTTGATATCACCCTGATCCACGAACTGGCGAATTAGATGGTACCGCATGAGTATGTGCTTGTTCTTCTGGTGTTGTCTAGGTTCCTTGGATTGTGCAATAGGACCATTGTTGTCACAATACACGTCTAACGGATTGGACGAGCCCTGAACCACACCAAGATCCATGAGGAAATTCCTCATCCAAACAGCTTCCTTTGCTGCCTCTGAGGCGGCAATATACTCAGCCTCTGTCGTAGATGCAGACATAGTCTCTTGCTTGGAACTCTTCCAGCTCACAGCACCTCCGTTTATAATAAACACGTATCCGGATTGTGAACGAGAATAATCAGATTCGGTAAGATAACTCGCATCCGTGTAACCCTTTACACTGAGTTCATCTTCACCACCATAAACCAAAAACATATCCTTAGTCCTTCCCAAGTACTTTAGGATATTTTTAGCCGCTGTCCAGTGGATTTCTCCAGGATCAGCCTGGTATCTGCTCACAACACTTATAGCATAGGAAACATCCGGCCTAGTACAAATCATGGCATACATGATGGATCTGACTGCAGAAGCATACGGAATCGCATTCATCCGACTTTGCTCATCAGGTGTCGAAGGACACTGAGTCTTGCTAAGTTTTACACCATCGGACATCGGTAAGAACCCCTTCTTAGATGATTCCATGTTGAACTTCTTAAAAACTTTGTCCAAATAAGTACTCTAACTCAATCCAATGAGCCTCCTTGATCTATCTCTATAGATCCGGATTCCGAGGATGTATGTTGCCTCACCCAAGTCTTTCATTGAGAAAATCCTCTCCAATGATTCCTTGGTTTCTAGCAACATATGGACATCATTTCCAATCAATAATATGTCATCCACTTATAAGATTAGAAAGTTTACTTTTCTCCCACTAAACTTCTTGTATAAACAAGAATCATGATCACTCTTGATGAAGCCAAACGATTTGACTACCTCATCAAAGCGAATATTCCAACTCCGAGATGCTTGCTTCAACCCATAAATGGATTTCTGAAGTTTGCATACCTTGTCAGCATTAGCCAGATCGACAAAACCCTCGGGTTGTATCATATATACGTCCTCGGTTAAATTTCGGTTAAGGAAAGCCGTTTTGACATCCATCTGCCATATCTCATAGTCGAAATAGGCTGCTATAGCTAACATGATCCGAACTGATTTAAGCATCGCTACGGGCGAGAAAGTCTCGTCGTAATAAACCCCTTGAACTTGTCGGAACCCCTTCGCGACAAGACGTTCTTTATTGACGGAAATATTTCCATCCATATCAGTTTTCTTCTTAAAGAACCATTTGCACTCGATGGGTCTTGCACCGTCTGGCAGATCAACCAAGTTCCAAACTTGATTTTCATCCATGGACTTTAACTCGGATCTCATGGCTCCAAGCCATGACTCGGAATCAGATCGCCCCATCGCTTCCGAATAATTTGCTGGATCATCACTGTCTAACAATAACACATCACGAACACTTCGTAATCTCGCCGATCTTCGTAGTACAGGTGCTGCTGCCGGCTCAACTGCCACGACCGGCTCAACCTCCAAGGTTTTTTCCGACTCGCTTCTAGCCGGTTCCTCTCGAATTTCTTCGAGCTGCACCATGCTCCCACTTACTCCCCGACTGAGAAACTCTTTCTCAAGGAAGACACCGTTCTGAGCGACAAACACTTTGCTCTCTTCTCGGTTGTAGAATTAGTAACCCAAGGTTTCCCACGGATACCCCATGAAAATACACTTATCCGACTTGGCCGTAAGCTTGTCCGACTGGAGTCGCTTGACAACTTCACAACCCCAAATCTTAAGAAAAGACAAAATTGACTTTTTGCCTGTCCACATCTCATGCGGTGTCTTCTCTACCGATTTTGATGGTACTCTGTTTAGTGTGAACACCCCTGTTTCTAGACAATAACCCCAAAATGATAAAGGTAGATCTGTCCGACTCATCATTAATCGTACCATGTCCAATAAGGTCCGATTCCGCCTTTCTGAAACACCGTTCCTTTGCGGCGTTCCTGGCGGAGTAAGTTGAGGAACTATTCCACAACTTTTCAGATGGTCATCAAACTCATGGCTCATGTACTCGCCTCGTCGGTCCGATCGAAGAAACTTTATTTTCTTGTCGAGTTGATTCTGTGCTTCATTCTGGAATTCTTTGAACCTTTCAAAGGCTTCCGACTTATGTTTCATCAAGTAGATATATCCATACCTACTCAAATCATCAGTGAAGGTAATGAAGTACTCATAACCACCTCTGGCTGTCGTGCTCATTGGTCCACATACATCACTATGTACTAGTCCCAACAAGTTGGACGCCCTCTCGCAACTCTTTGCAAAAGGTGTCTTGGTCATTTTGCCGAGTAGGCAAGATTCGCATGTCTCGAACGACTCCAAGTCGAACGAAGTTAGGAGTGCATCATCATGGAGCTTCTTCATGCGTTTCCAACTTATATGACCAAGCCGACAGTGCCAAAAGTAAGTCATATTAAAATCATTTGGTTTCAACCTTTTAACATTTATGTTATAAACCGACTCACCATCAAGATTCAAAATAAATAACCCATCCTGGACGGGTGCAAAGCCGTGAAACATATCATTCAAATACAAAGAACAACCATTATTCTTGATATTCAACTCATAGCCTTGCCTCATCAAACATGAAGCAGAAATAATGTTTCGACTGAGCACTGGAACATAATAACAATTATTCAGTTCCATAATGAATCCGGAAGGTAAATGAAGTTGCATCGTGATGACTTCCAATGCAGCAACTCTTGCTTTGTTGCCGACTCGAATATCAACCTCGCCTCTTGCTACGCTCCTAGTTCTTACCATTCCCTGCAACGAGTTGCAGATGTGAATAACTGATCCGGTATCATATACCCAAGAACTATTAGGTGCATCAGCAAGATATATGTCTATAACATTGCAAACAAGTGTACCTGAGTCGGAAGTCATACCTCCACTCTTGGCTTTGTCGGCCAAATACTTGCTGCAGTTCCTCTTCTAGTGGCCATCCTCCTTGCAGTAGAAGCAAGTGGATCCGGCTGAAGGAGATGGCTTAGTCCCTGAGGAAGCGCTTGGGACCGGGTCCTGAGCCTGCTTTCCTCCTGACTTAGCCTTCTTCTTAGTCCAAGAACTCTTCTTGAACTTAGCTTTATTCTGCACCATCAACACTTGACTGGCGCCCTTCTTGAGATCCGCCTTTGCCTGCTTGAGCATCCCATGTAATTCAGTGAGCTTCTTATCCATACCATGCATGTGGTAGTTCGAAATGAACTGCCCATATGCACTAGGAAGAGAGTTCAGAATTATATTCGTAGCGAACTCTTCGCTAATGGGGTAGCCAAGCCTCTCCAGAGACTACACATAACCAACCATTTTGATCACATGCGGACTCAGTGGATCACCATCCTTAAGCTTGCAACTCAGCAAAGCCTGAGAGACTTGATACCTCTCAGTCTTCGCTTGAGCCGGGAACATACTTTTGAGGCTTTCGATCATATCGTAGGCCTCAACATTCTCGAACTTTTTTTGCAAGTCCGGTTCCATGTGAGCAAGCATAAGACAGCTAATATCCGTGGACTCATCCTTAGCCCAACGGTAGGCATTAGTGGCAGCGACAGTCGCATTCTCATTCGGCTCATCTGGAAGTGGGTTGTCTAGGACATGGTCCTTCTTTTCTTGTTTGAGAACAATTCTCAGATTTTGATGCCAGTTGGTAAAATTAGTGTCGTTCAGTTTATCTTTCTCAAGGATAGTTCTCAATGCAAAACCGGATATCTGAGAGTGACTGCTACTTGGTCCCATGATCAACAACAGAAAATATCCAAAACACTTAAGACATGTATTCATAAAAGAGCAAGCATATTAAACATTTTAATATTTTATGCTCCCACTAGAACCAACACCCCTCCGATGGTTACTTAGTGATTCAGGACCCTAAATAAGCAAGTTGGCTAGTGAGCTTTAGCATCACCACTAGCCGCCAAGTGATCTAGGTAGACAACTCCTTGTCAATCGTCTCATACGACTCCTATTGGACGGGTGGCATCACATGCCCCGGCTCCCATCCGACTTTTCCCCGAGCCCCACAACCGTTGTGATAGACCCGTCTAGCTTACCGAGTGTTTCCACAGTAAGAGTCCGACTCGAACCCACCTAGTCGGAAAGAATTGGCAGCACCTCAATTTTATGAGCCCACTACCAAAAATGTCCGACTTGTGATGGTCCAAACACTGGCGGGAAAACCGACTAGACCTTCTTTGAGGGATTAGATTTTACCGACTATCTAACAGAGGTAAAACAGAGACATAACAATAACACAAAATAAAGCAATTATAATGTGAAATGGTATGGCTCTCTTCATGGCGATCTCCATCTCCACAAAGCCTGTAATCCGACTCATGCCAACTCTTGTCACTTGTCGTCTTACTCCATGTCAGCGACATGTACATCTCCTTGCATGCCATCCGGGTTCTATAAATAGCTACACTTGCTTAGTAAAGTAAATTACATGGAGAATCCGACACGCATGTCGTTATACAATAAAATGACAGCACCTAGGCTCCAGCCGTCTGACAAAAACCGTGATTCGCAGATCACGTATGGATTACACACATACATCACATGCACATGAACCATACCATTCACAACTTCCTGCAAAAACAAGTTATGCATAGATACAATATCTACCGGTGTTGTGAAACTCGCAACGACATCTAAGGCGCTACGACATGGCGAAGCTGGCGGTCCGGACATGGATTCCGACCATTGTTCCGATTCGATCCGAACATGGATTCCGACCATTGTTCCGATTCGATCAAACTTTTTGATCTTCGATCACCGCCCCTGGATTTACGTGTCACGGTCTACCCCAATGGCGGAAGTCGACCGGTAGGGGTATGTCATTCCACGACCTTAGCAGTATGATCACGGAAATCAGATCTACCATTCCCCGAGTACAGTTGATCCAATCAACCTCGTACAAAACCGATCTATCTCATAGATCGACCACCAAACAGCACATAGATCTCATCTACAACCAACTGCATATCACATATGCGTGATCTCGAGCCTAAAACCAGAAGCTATCGCTCTGATACCACTGTTGGGCCACGCAGAGATAAAACAAAACTTTTCCCTCTGACGTGGTGATCCCAAGACCTAGCCGAGGTAGAAGGCCACGAGGTTTACCACTAGACGCGCAATTGCGGATTACTGATGAAGCGCGTCAGTTGATGCAGTGCAGTCCTTTGCGATCCGATCGTCCTGGTGCTGATCGTACAACACCTCTGCTGGTATCCACACGTACAAGGAGGAGCACCGGCGGCGAACTGCTAGGTTCGATATGACGGCAGGACTGCTGTGGAGCTAGGGTTTCCAACACATGGAATGACCTAACCGAACAACAATTAACCTTTCTGGGTTACGGTGCTCCACTATATATAGGGAGTGAACGTGGGCTCCACTCTCGTGGCCCATTCACTAAAGCCCATATAACACTAGTCACCGTGAGTCCGACTCACTGACTCAGTCCTAATCTGTCTCGGGTCCAACCCGGCCAGATTTCCGGTTCAGATCCAATCCGAACTTGCTCCCGCTCTTAAGTGTGTGACCCGGCAGGCTCTTGGTTACTCGGACACGATTGGAGTCCGACTCACAATCGATCAGTCGGCAGCGGCTCCTAGCAGAACATGCCGACTCCCAAGTACCAAAGAATCATGACGACTCGCCTTTCCAATGTGACTTATGTCCGAGTCCCTTTTGCCTCACGATATACCTTGTCAGACTATAGGCGAATAATTGTCATCCCTTAAATAGTCCGACTCTCTTCTCGATCCGAGATAAGTGATTCACCCGACTAACTCTTAGTCGACCGCCTCGGTTAACACTTAACCGAGTCGTGCATGGCCATGCTTTCCGAATCATATCATCCGAGAGGGCCCAGAGAATATCTCTCCGAGTGGAGGGGCAAAATCCCATCTTGGTTATTCACATCACGCAGCTTGATTCTTAGTTGACCCTAACTCTGCCTTTATAACTGCCCAGTTACGGATCAGCGTTTGACAAAACCTAAGACGGTGATTCTCAACTCGGATTATGCAATAACCTAAGGTCTAAGGATTACATTGATTGAGATATACAAATGACAACTTGTTCGTTGTACCTCAACATGGGTCAATCCGACTCGCTAAACTCTTTAGCCGAGTTTGTGTAAGTCGGAATGGCATCTCCATGCCCATGACAAGTGGAACCGAGTCATCAAGCCGACTTTCACATTGGTCTAAGTTGTGCGTCCAGCACAACCTCAATGACCAAGGACATTTAGTAAAAACAACATGAATGCATAGTTCCACAACCGAATCACATATTCAAGGATACACATCAGATGTTTATACATGGAAAACTTTATATCTTTATGAATACAATGGGAAATCTCATCATACATGATTGCCTCTAGGGCATATTCCCAACATCTGTCACTCCGGCAACCCCACAATTAGTATCCAAATACACAATGCATTCCCCTAGGCCCATAAATGGTGAAGTATCATGTAGTCGACGTTCACATGACACCACTAGAAGAATAGCACCACAACTTAAATATTAAACCATTGAATAATATCTCAACACAACTCCACTACTAACAACATGACTTCTCCCATGTCTTCAAGAACTAAAAGAACTACTCATGAGACATCATATGGATCAAGATTAGAGATGATAGTATAATGGATAACAATCTGAACATAAACAATAATTCAATGGTTCCACTCACAAGCATCAACTACAATAGTAATCAACACCGGGAAAGTTTCCCCTAAGAACTATGCAAGATTCAACACAATTGGTACAGCGGGATGGAGTGGTGATGATGGTGTTGGTGGAGATGATGGTGTGGATGATGATGATCCCGATGAAGTCTAGATTGATGATGGTATTGATGGAGACGATCTCTCCTCTCTGGGAAGGAATTTCCCTGGCAGAAATCTGTCTGTCGGAGAGATCTTTCTCTCTCGGTGTTTTCTGCCTCGCAGAGGCGGCGGAATCTTTCTATGGTTGCCCCTCGTGTATTTGGGTTTCAAGGAGAATATAAAGGCGAGAGGGCGGAGCCAAAGGTGGGCCAGGATGGCCACACCCCCTATAGGCGCGGCCCAGGGTGGCCACACCCCCTATAGGAGCGGCCCAGGGTGGCCCGCCCCTAGGGGGGTGTGGGGCCCCTGTGGCCCAACTCCGCCTCCCCTTCTGGCTTCCTTCGTCTTTTGGGAAAATATAATTTTCTGTAGTTTTTCTGGTATTTTTCTAATCTTCATGAAATTGCATAAAAACACTACTTTTTTCCATCAGAATCCTGACTTCGGCAGTTCATCCTCCAAGAATCATCCAACATGCAAAAACAGATGAAAATACATAAGTAACACCTCTTAATATGAAATATATCTGAATAGAGGCAAATTATGATATTGAATGGTGATGCAAATTGGACGTATCAGGAGACAAATTATGTATTGAATTCATATTATGAACTAAGTCTTGATTTCTATTTGCAAATATCTTAGTATATCATGACCTATCTCATTGAGGTCCTTTGTGACTATGAGAAATTTCTTGCTTGATATGGAACTTAGCAGAAGGGTGCAACTTCATAGATTAATAGTCATGCCTGAGGGGTATCCTCGTAATAAGATGATCTTCTCTTCATGATAGAATGACCAATAGGAGATAGTCCGATGACTCCACAATGTTTGTGTTTCCTCCATTGTCATCCAATAAGTCATTATCCATTCGATGGAGAGTTGGACTACAATTTGTATTCTGCAAAATCGGGCACATAAAGTATGAGCCATTGGATGAGTTTTCCTCCATGAAGGATGAAAACAAAATATTTGGAGAATCACTTAGCAATCTTGCATTAGAGTTGAGAACTCTCAGAATGGATTGATTGTAATGGATGTCATGGATGAAAAAGCTATATGTTAGATATACAAAGTTATAAATGTAATTCTTGCAAAACTCATAGAAATTTACAAAGTATTTGATACTTGTCCCATTTTGTGAAAACATGATGGTCTGCTTGAGAATTGATGGAATTGAGGCAATAAGGCTTGATGACGTCAAGAAAACTAGTTGATGGTTGGTATCACTCCTTTCCTCAAAGATTATCATTTGGATTAGTGGACTTGAATATAATTGTGTAATCCTTGATTGTGTGTCTAGATTTTGGCGAGACGATTATTCATCTAAATAAGTTACAAGCCAGTTGTACTATTCTTATGAATAATACCTTTATGGTCACATTATGATTATAAACGAGTTATTCTCATCACTATGTTAATGATAATAGGTTAAGTGTTTATAAAGGATTAGAATGCTAAAAGATATCCAAACGTTAATAATGAAATGACAATATTGTTTAAGTCATGATGGTTATTGCATGTTTTCATTCTAAATGAAGAACGGGGTCTTAGATATTTGATCTAGAGACTTTGGAAAACCATGCCTCATTTGGCAAGATGACTAAAACTCCGCATTTTGGTAAAACGGTGATATGCAAAGGAATGTTGAATTTTATACGTAGTGATGTATCACTTTTTGAACAAATAGTGGAAATCATTATTTCTTTGTGGACTTAAGTGAATAGGTGTATTTACTTAATGAAACCAAAATTTTGAAATGATTTGAATTGTTCAAATGATTTCAAAACAAAGTGGGATATGAAATTAACAAGAATACAAAGCCTTTTCGATTTGATCGATATGAATAAAGTATTTAAGTTAAGCATTGGCATAAAGGGACTTGTGAAAGTTGTTTCACAAATTATGATAATTGGACAAATTCAAGGTGTTAACATGTCTAAACATCATAATAATTTTGTATTGGATACATATGGTCTAATATTATCTCTTATAAGAGTTATAATTATAATTTAGAGTTAGAGATCAAAAATAAGCAAACACTCATTTAAAAGACAAAGGAACATCTAAAGATTCATTGATACAACACCATAAGAGTTATGGCAAGTTCGAGTTTCTAGAGATTTAGATAATTTGAAATCACGGCGAATAAACAAGTATTTGTATTGTATTCCTAGGCAACTATGAATAAATGTTCCACAAAGGGCAAACCTTATGTTGTCCTAAGGTTTTATGTGTCTTGATGAAGATATAGGTGGAAGAAAGTAAAAGAACAAGCAAGGTATTTGACCTTACCTCTTGATTGTTGAGTGGTGCAGCGATTTTTTTGTTAAACCAAACACTAAAAATAGAAGAGAAACTAATGATAATGATCATAAGGTTTCAACGAATTATTTTACTGGAGAAAGTAGGATTAAAGAATTTATATTTTGCATGTTTGTGGAATTATTTTATTGATACACTTTTCATGTTATTGAACAAGACATACCTACGAAATACAAAGAAGCGTGATGGACCAAAGTGCGAGAAATGACTGGGAGTCATAAATCCTATATTAAGTTACATTTAATATTGAAAAGTAACATGTTACTTGATCTTATTAAGTAAAGATGTTTACTTGATATTTCTAAATGACTGCAAAGTCATAAGAAAGAAATGAAACTTAATGGAATACATAAAGCTCGATTTGTCACAAAGTATGTTTGGACAAATTCAGGGAGTTAACTACAAATGTAGCTATGCTTGAGTCTATTGGATTTACACCAACAATATATGGATATTGGGAACTCACAACTAGAATTCTCAATTTGATGATGATCAAAGAATTTTGGAAAGTCCAAGATTATTGAGAGGACTTACATTTTTTAGTGGGAGCTAAGTGAAATACCTAGATCTCATATAATGATGCCATCTTTGAGTGGGAGCATGTCATCGTTCTAAAATATGTAGAGGACATATATGAATGATGTGATTGGTGTTGATAATATTTAAGCTAGTAAATATGGATTAAGGTGAACAAGTTATTAAACAATTAAATCTATCGAGATAGGTTGTTAAGTTTAATAAACATTATTATCGAATGCTTCCTGGACTTGATTATGAAGATGTTCAGAATGTCCTAGATAAGATTCCGAAGTAGTTCAGAATGAAACAAGGTTAATAAAGAAGTTCTTACTTGTATGAAGCATTGAGTTAGTCTCAGTATTACAACTATGGTTAAAAATAAAGAAATACATGCATTTCATCTCCTATGCCTTAGTCATAGGTTCTTCCATACAACCATATTGTATACTCGACATAATATGACCCAAGGATCTAGTTGGCTGAACCAAAGTTAAGTTTGTTCTTAAATGGCAAGAAGCGAAGTTAGGCACATAGTTGCATGTTATGCACTAGGATCTATATAAACATAAAAGTATATTTTGGCTAAAGAAGTCAACTTTTGCTAAGTGTTTTTCAAAGGTTTACATGACAACATTGAAAGTTAAATTGACCGATCGACCGTCATTGTAAACAATTGAAATAAAGTCTCACTCTATCGCCAAACGAATACTATAACCCATTATGAGATAATGGAGCAAATGTAAAAATTAGGAAGACATTAACAATTTTCAAAATACAGACTGATCTAGTAAAACAGAACCGGAAAATGACGTTTCTCATGAGCATGCATGATCAATATGATATGGTTTATGATTAGTAAATGCAAGCTATATTATTTGTACTCTAGTGCAAGTGGGAGACTAAAGGGAACATTCCCTAGAGGCAAATAACAAAAGGTTTATTATTGTCATATCCCAATAAGTTCGTAATAGTTTCACATTGAGTTATAAATGTATCAAGTAGAAACATTAATACATGTTTGATATGAAACATAAGTCCCTAGTAGCCTCTACTAATACTAGTTCATTGGTCAATCCATGATCAAGGTTTCCTGATCATGTTGGTTCTTCGGCGCCAGTTGACAACAAGGTCATATCATTGGTGAATGATGTGATGGACATTTTCTCAAAGATTGCTACACGATCAAGTCACAAGGTTCATCGTTGCAATAGTCATAAATGTAGTCTCCTTCTCGTTAGACCACGAGATCATATTAATCACTGTCTCTCGAGTCTCCTTCTCCTTTAACTACATCAAACATAACTGGTGGAATGGTGATTATAAAGGTGTATGTTGGGTATCTGAAGGAACAGGTTGAGGCTTATGTATCAAGACCGGGTTTTGTTCACCTAGTGATGGGTAGGATACATTAGGATGACTTGGTGAGATTACATCCATAATGTTGGATCATGTGACTAGGTCACGAGGATGTAATATCACGGTAACAAGTGAAACAGTAATTGTCGTAACGAGATTGAACAAGGTATGTGATACCAAACAATCGAATCTCGGACAATTCGTATCGGAGAAACACAGGGAATTGGACTCAGCGTTTATTCAAACGACATTGTCATCTTGGAATGTACATGGATCAATATGGGCATCCCGGTTCCACTGTTGATCATTGATAGAGATCATGTAAGTGCCATTCTCGATCCGTGCGGGGATCCACTTAAGGGTACGATGAGATGGAGATCATCCGTAAGGTGGAATCATAGTAGATAAAGAGAAACCCGAATTGTTCTGGAGGAGAGATCCGAAGTTTTTTAGAGAAAGAATGAAAGGACCAAAAGGTGTTTCGGATAAATGTCAGTGTAATATATGCATTTATGATATGTTAATTATGAATTAATATATTATAAATAAATATTTGAATTGAAATTTATAGGGAAACATCCACATTAGGCCAAAACCTTGGAGGGAATTGACCTAGAGGAAGTCACCCTGGAAAAAGGACAGAAAACAGCTCCTGCAGCTACTAGGATGGTTTTGAACCAGCCCAGCCGGACAGGCGGGCGATGGGCGTTACACGCCACGTAGGCAGTGGCTAATAGGCCGCCGCTCATGGGCCACGGACCCACGACCCAGCCAGGAGACCTCTAGGGGTAGGGGAAAGTGCGGGCACGAGCTGGCGAGCAGGGCGCATGGTGGGCCACGCCAGGCCCAGCCGGTCGCTGCCTCCCTACCGCCTCACCGCCACAGGCCATTGTGGTCGGCCCACCCAGGGCCACAGCTACCGCGGGCTGCTGCCTGCGCCCCGAGATGGGCCATGGATGGCGCCGCCAGCCCGCCCAACCACCACCTCCTGTAGTTGCTGCTTATTGGGCTGAGCACATTAGGCCCAACCGGATATGCCCCTCCTTTTTCTTGGTTTTCCTTTTATTTTTAGTCCCACATGGCTAACCTAATGGGATGTCACACACTATAAGAAATGTTTCCTTTCGCAACGACTAGACCTATCGCTCGTCGTAGAAGGCGCGTCTTCCAAGACGAAAATCTTGGCTTGACCGTGGCCAATGTAAAACTTTTTTTCTGATTCCACGCCCCTCTACTATGACGAAACCGCTAAAAACATGGAGGAATCTCGTCGGACGCGTGGAATAAGTAATATTTCCGCTTCCTCGCGAGATGTTGACTCGCCGAAGTATTCTTTTGTGTCTGGGTCTCGAACGTCAGTGACTCTAGCGGACCAAAATTTTCAATCGCGCCTTCCTGATTTGAACTCGATAGCATTGTTCGATGCCTCTTCCATTTAGTCAGGCTACCAGGTCCCGCAAGTCTGCCTCACATTAGAGGAATCATGTGTATGATGGATTTTTTTTCCTTCCCTATTCCGAACTTGATAGCATCGCTCGATGCATCTGCCGTTTAATCAGTCTACTGGGTCCCACGTTTCATCCTCACACTAGAAGAAACGTGTGCATGATAAAAAAATTCCTTGGCTCGTGCCTCCCTGATATGAACTCGATATTGGTGCTCGATCTATCTATCGTTAATCACGATGCTGGGTCCCACATACTAGCCTCTCATTAGAAGAATCATGTGTATAATGGAATTTTTTCCTTCGCTCCCGCTACCCTGTTTCGAACTTGATTGCGCCACCGTTTAATCACGCATCTGGGTCCACCTGTCATCCTCTCATTAGAAGAAACGTGTGTACGATGGATTTTTTCCTCGGTCGCGCTACTCTGTTCCGAACTTGATAGCGCTGCCAGATGCATAATCACGCAGCTAGGCCCCACGTGTCATACTCTCATTAGTAGAAACGTGTGTATGATGAAATTTTTACCCTCGGTCGCGCCTCCGTGTTAACTTGATAGCGTTGCTCGCTACATCAGTCGTTTATTCAGGCTAGTGGGTCCCATATGTCAGCATCTCATTAGAAGAATCATGTGTATATGATTGAATTTTTTCCTTCTCTAGCGCTACCATGTTCCTAACTAGATAGCGTTGCTCGACGAATCTGCCATTTGATCATGGAGCTGGGTCCCACATGTCAGCATCTCATTAGAAGAAACGTGTGGATGTAAGACTTTTTTCTCGCTCACGCCTCCGTGTTTTGAACTTGGCAATGTTGCTCAATGCATCAGCCATTTATACATGCTGGTGGGTCCCATGTGTCAGCCTCACATTAGAAGAATAGTGTGTATATGATGGAATTTTTTTCTTCTCTAGCGTTACCATGTTCTGAACTAGATAGTGTTGCTCAACGAATCTGCCGTTTGGTCACGCTGCTGGGTCCCACATATCAGCATCTCATTAGAAGAACGTGTGCATGTTAGACTTTTTTCCGCTCGTGCCTACCTTATTCGAACTTGGCAACGTTGCTTGATGCAACGTCTATATAAGGTCTCTCTAGTAGGTCCCACATGTCAGCCTCTCCGTAAATGAAACATGCTATGATGGACTTGTTTTGGCTGCCTCCGTTGTTCTGACTTTGGTCCATAGCTGGGTACCAGATGTCAGCAACCTCTGTGCAGGAAATATGTCTATGCTGGGTCGCATATGTCAGCCTCTATTTGAAAAAATCGTGTGTATGTTGAACTATTTTTTCGAGTTGAGTCCGCCGTTATGACCTGACAATATTGGTAGATGTTTTGTGGGGAAACGTGCCTATGACGTAGCAGCAGTTTATCTGGGTCCCAAATGTCAGCCTTATAGAGTACAAAAAATGTTAGTCTATACTCCATTCCTAGGTCCCACATGTCAGCCTTCCATGTACAGGAAATGTTTCTATGCTGGGTCCCACATGTCAGCCTTCTCTGTGGAGGAAACGTGTCTATGCTAGGTCCCACATGTCAGCCTCTATATGAATTAAACGTGTCTATGCTGGGTCCCACATGTCAACTTTTATTTGAATTAAATATGTGTATATATGTTGGACTATTTTTTTGGGTCGAGGGCGTCTTCCTTAACCTTGGCAACATTGCTAGATGCAGCAGTAGTTTATCTGGATCCCAGATGTCAGCCTGAGAGTACAAAAAAGATAACTCTATATTAACACAAATTGCCTAGGATTCGAACTCGAGACCTCAACAGCGGTGAACTGGGTGCCTTGCCACTATGAAAGAAATAGCTAATACAATAAGACCGTTAAGCTTTGCTATTATAACTTACTGATTTGCCTCCTTAAAAGACTTTTTTTGAACATTTTTATCTCCCATCAAATAATAAGGCGGTGCTCCTAGTAGCTAAACTAAAAACTGCAGGCGCTCTCAAAAAAACTATAGGCAGAGTTTTTTAAAAAAAATTGAGAGGTGGGGGGGGGCAATGACCGAAAGGCCGAATTAAAAAGAGTTTGGCTATTCTACATAGGCTTCTCTACATGGGCTATACTCCATAGGCTATTCTTCATGAGATCCTTTCTCAAATTTCCCTAGGCGGTGGTCAGCAGTCCCCTTTTTACCTCTAAAAGGCCAAATTAAAATGTTCTAGGCTAAAAAGGGGCCGAATGAGCTAGATTTCTTCTCCCGGTATATAAAAATTGCAGGATTCTAAAAAAAATGCATTTTGCTGTGGCTCGGCAGGATTTGAAACAAAGACCACAGAGAGGGAGGGAAAGAAATCGATAATTCTTTTTGGAAGATATTTATATAAACTCTGCAATACATAATAATATAGAAAAATTATCGAAATATTCGTAGTTCACATTCATCAGCACTTGACCAATTTAGCAGCATTTCAAAGTGAGCGATTCAGCAATACAGACACTAAAACACAATAGCAATACAGAGAGAACCAGTTCTTGTTTCATCTCTTAAAACCTTGTTGACTGATTAGTTTGCGTTTTTCTCCAAACACACTCGACCATTGGATCATGTAAAACTAAAGATCGAGTCTGCTTTGAGTACATTCTTCTCACATCAATGCCTATGTGACCCATGATGCAACCCAAAATGCCCAAGTCTCATCAAGATTGTGACAAGGTCATGTTTCAAAAGAAAAACTAGACTTTCTACTTCCCTTGATTTAAACAAGTACCAGTACATCAGTATTAGTTCCACAAAATGCTTTAGTAATAGCAACGACAGAACATTTGAGAGATTCAGTAGCTTTCCTGCTTGAAATTCAATAGCAGTACAGAGAAAATAAGTTCTTGTTCTAGCTCGAAAACCTTAGTGCATGATCAGTTTGCCATGTTCTCTGAACATAGTCGATCATTGGAGCAAGCAAAACTAAGGATCAAGTCTACTTCTGTGCGAATACCACCTCATTTCGTCAATTCCTGAGTGAATCCCCATATGCAACCCAAAATTCCCAAGACTCGTCTAGATAATTGTTACAATGATAGGTTTCTAAAGAAAAGCAAGACAATCTGCTGCACTTGATCTAAACATGTAACAGTACATCACTATTAGTTCAACAAAATACTTTGGTAATAGCAAAGGACATAACAAAGGCAAAGCAAGACCATCTCCTGCCCTTGACCTAAACAAGTACTAGCAGTATATAGTACAAAATACTCCGAAGTACAAGAACTGGTACTATACTAGTACTACTACATGGCTGGCCTCACTTTCTTACAATTCTTTGTCAATTGGGAATTCTACCCCTTGATTGATGCATATTGAGTAATGCATGCCCTGGGTAATATAAGATGTTTCATGGTACACCAACAGGGAAAGATTTTTCTTCTACGTGATGGCCGACATCGCCCTGATCGCAGGCATGGAGGAACTGCAGATTATATCCCAAAACCCAAACTCTATTGACGAGGTATAGGCAGTGAGGCTCACATTGTACAAGGGCGACGAGCACGCGTCCTGCCTGACGCACACGACGGATACGACCATGTCACCTGAATTGGTATGTCAAATAGCACAGCAAACATCTTACCATCGTCCCCTGTTGCGATCTTCTCTACTCTCGATGAGCGTGATGCGAACAGCGTCTGAGAGATGTACTTGGAGTTACTAAAGGAAGTAAGAATCAGCGGACTAAATTGCAGCATGCGGAATATTATAAGAAAATAATGATAAAGTAAATATGAGTAACCTGACTACGATAAAACATATCTAGTACTCCCTCTGTTTCAAAATATAAGATGGTTTAGCTTTTATGAAGTGTATCTAGACCCCTATGTATCATGTGTTCACTCCGAATTACACAGTATTAGAGAGTCTAGATACACTCATTTCACAAACGCTAAAACATCTTAGGGAATGTTTGATTCAAACAATTTCTAAATGAATTATATATCCATAGGAATTTATCCTATAGAGTGTGTTTGTTTGAAAGGAATGAATCCTATAAAATTTCTATACATTGCTTTCCTACACTACAATCCTATAGGATTTCTAAGAAGAGGTGAGACCTCTTGGAAAATTCCTATATGCCATGTACTTAAACCCTACAAAATTACTGTGTTTTTCCTGCGGTGCAAGCAAATAGCTAATTTTACTGATCCCTACAGTTTTTATTCCAATAGGATATCAAGTGTCATGACATTCTATTCCTGCATTTTCCCTATTCATGTGTTGTATAAATCCTTTGAATCTATTTTCAAACGGAGGGAGTACCTACGGACTACATCTGCAAGGACATTGTTTCAAAGGAAAAGCTATTTGATCTAAGCAAGTAGTGCTAGCTCCCAGTATAGAGCCATATTTGAAAGGAAATGCTAGATCATCTCTAGCGATTTGATCCAAACAAGTACTACCAATACATAATATAAAATACAATAGCACAAGCAGAACTAGAAACAATATACTCCCAAGTACAAGAACTAGTACAATAGTACTGTACTGTACTAATTTGCAGCCAAAATCCATATTTCTAACAGACTGAAACCACTCGACTAGAATCAATATCAATACTTAATACCAAATTTGAATGGTAGATCATCATCAGAATCAAGACGGTCATATCTGGCATCTACCACCTTGTGGATGCAAAATAAGTAATCCAGGATGAAGCTATCATGTTTATCAATCAGAAAATTCCGAAAATCTTTAGTCATCCTAGCAGCGGCCGGCGACGCGCTATTCGGCTCGAAAAACAGGCTATATTCAGCGAACTCCTCTGGGTCTCCTCCCATCATTGAAGGTTTATATAAGTGCAACTCCACCATGTACCACGGAAACTTGTATGCTGCCAACCTGACACAGTAGACGGATACGACGAGGCCATAGTGGAGCATGTAAAATCGCATGGCGAACACTGTACCATTGTCCCCAGATACGACGGTATGTACTCTCCATGAGCCAGGTGCCAGCAAAGGCTGAGTGATGTAACTGTGTTCCACGCCGTAGTGGAAACTGTTCCATCGAGTGGGATTTTTTGAGGTGGGTGAGGAGCGCTGTGGGAGGGGCGGCGAACTCGCAGCCAGGCTCAGGGCAGTTGCATGGGCCATGCGGGCACGCCATCTTGTGGTTGAGGAAGTCGTGGAAGGCGACCAATGTACCGCAGCTATCATTGGGGCATCTGCTACCTTTTCCGCCAGTGACTTGGTGACGCAACTCCTTGGAGCATGCGGCCAGCCGGACGGCGCTGGTAGTGTACATACGCATAGCGATTTCTCCGAAGGCATCGTCGCCGAACTTGCCCTAGCCACCGTACCGAATCTTGTGCATCGAATCCACCATTGAGTCCAGATGGACTAGTGGAGAGGGCGGATTCAAATATTATCGTTGGGGTTTCTTGGAGGAGAGTGATGGCGTCCTGCAAGAACCGATTATGTGGGCAAGAAATGGCTAGGAAAAATTGCAAAGTCACGCTAGCTCGAGAGGATCCAAAATGCGTCTAGCCAGCGTTGGCCAAATCGGAGATGGAGAAGATGGGAGGCTCTTTGAACGAGGGGTGTTTGTGTGTTGCCTCGTTGGTCTTCTGCAGTGCGCAACTATATCAAGGACACCGAATGGAGTTATAGCTAGCCTAGCAAGCATTCATGTCCTGAATCAGTATTGTATTGTCTCATCATATAGACTAGCTATAAACAATACCATAAATAAGTTTTATTTTGGTTCATGAAAGGACATGAACCCATATTTTTTGAGTAAATTACATTTAGTACCACAATTGGGGCCAGGGTAACAAGTTAGTGCCCTGCATTTTTTTTGCGGATACATATCGCTTTTGGGACGAGCTGTTACAAATAGGTAAATATGTTTTGACTAATCGCATTTTAACAGCTAAACTAACATGATGGGCCTACAATTAAGCAATGACATGGACCCGGGGCCCACCTATCATCTCTCTCTTTTTCTTCCCCTCCTCCCTCTCTCTTCTCTCGTATCCTTCTTCTGGAACAGCTTCTCTCTTCATCATTCATTGTTCATTTCGGCCTCGTTTTTGTCCAATCTGGTAGCAAATCTAGAGAAGAAAATCTAACCAGCACATTCATTAAACAAAGCAGATTTAGGCAAAGCTAACATAGGATATGTAGTACAACACTAAAGAAGGTTCGACAATTAGGCTTCTCAGCAGCAGCAGACAAGTTCAACACGGGAATACAAAAGAAGTTGCTTTACGGCAACAGGGGCACACAAGATCAGCGGCACCCTGTAGCCTCCGCCTCCTCCCTCTGGAACTTCCTCCACTTCTTGCTGCCCATTCCCTTGACCTTTTGCTCCTCAGGTTTGATCGGGGGAATGCGAACCTCTTTGATGGCCACCTTCTGGAGGTTGCATAGGTGAAAGTCGAACGCCTTGTGCTTGTTCTGAAGGCATGGACGTTCACGTTGTGGCCGCAGGTGGGCACGTCCTCGGCATGCTTCACGAGGCAGTTGAAGTCGGTGGTGTGGAGTCTCCTCTCGCAGAAGGGGCACATGTAGACGTCGCCGGCGAAGTGTGGTCGTACTGGCCAGACTTCAGCCTCCTTAGCACCTGACGAGTCTTGGTGTTCTTGGACTCGTCGTTGCTGCAAACATCGCTGCTATCTGCCTGTTGGAAAAAATAGTGTGCAATAAGGACATGATTGAGATACCTTGGTTATTGGGATTAATTATTTGCATAAATTAACCGACTGAGATCCCATGATTATTTGCATCAATTAAGCGGGTGGGTTATATTCCCCAATCCCCAAATCTCAAACAAAATCAAATACTGATCCCAACTACTGATCGACGCTAGTACCAAATAGGGAATTCCTTAACTATAACTCGGAGGACAAATAAAATAGGATTGAAATACGAACATGGGGATTCATCGAAACACAAGAGCATTAGCTTCTGTAAAAAGATCTAGCATCCAACAATTGAAAATGCGAACAGCTGAATCCTAATAACAAATGATCTAGCATCCAACGATGGGAATGGCGGAAGAACAAGGGAAGGGATCAAAACCTTAGTTACCTCCGACCATGGGTCGACGCTGCTGGTGTCATAGGGTTTCTCTAGGCGTATGTTCTCCTTCTCCTTGTAGGGGTTGCAATCGAGCGGGACCTTACCGCGACCGGCAGGGGCATCCTCGCCAACGGCTACACCGTTAGCAGAGACGAGGGCTAGGACAGGGATGGCGGCTGACTGTGATGCCTCGATGGGGGCCTAGATGAGGACGAGGACCTTCTCGCCGGCGGCCTTGGAGGTGACGATGGCTAACGCGCCTTTCTTCTTCATCGCCGGCACGGTTCGGGTTTTCCTAGGGGTTTGCAGAAGGTGATGGGACAGTGGAGATGGTTGCTGAGTGAGTGAGAGTGGGGAGGCCGAGAGGGAGAGGGCATCTATAATAAAGATGAAGGGAAGGGCCATTTTGTTGCACCACCGTGCACCACGTAACCCGCGAATGCTACTGCACCGTCCATGGCTCCCCTAATAACACCTTGTGCACCGCGACACACATACCGTGGTCACGTTTTTCCTCATGTCTAAAACTATGGCGAGGTAGGTGTACTCGGTTATACCCTCGAGAGTAACACTGGCAATTTGGTTGTACTCAGTTTTGCCATCTAGTACTAACACTAGTGTGTGCAATATTCTCAATTTTACAATCTGGTGGCCGAGCCATGTTCTTCTTAGTACTACCAGTAAGTTCCATGTGCCTTGAGCGTGAGACATGCATATACAAAAGTATGACATATCATCACTATATTTAATTATAACAGGTAAAGATCAAAAAAATTATAAAACCGAGCCACATCTATAAAGTATGGATGCATATTTGGTTCTTTGCACATCTATAAACCTTGGTCATTCGGGTTGAAACCCAATAATGTATATATACATGATAGGACAATACTACGAAGCTGTTTTTTTTTTCAAAACTAGTTAAATCCCATGGTTAACATTCTCATGGCACGTAGCACACATGACATGATAGGCCATGTCATGCGTAAATGTTTTAATTTCTTTTTTTCTATTTCTTTATTTCATGTGGTCATTTTCAAAAGGGGTTCAAAATTTTCAAGATGCAAAATCTTAGCAAGAAGTCAAACTAGTCGTCAAAATCACAGCAGCCCACGATTTACTAGCAGTAGTCAAATTTGACCTAGTTTCGATAAATCGGTATAAAGTCATTCAAGTGGGCGGAGTTAGATAGGAAATTTGAGAACTCATAAAACATGGGAAATCGTAAGTATAACATTTTGGTCCACTTTATATGTCTGAAAACTTGGCTTGTGGTATTTAGATCCATGTTCTTAGGACTTCCTTTACGGGAAAGAACAATCTCGTCATCACTCAGAAAATTGAGAATGTTCTTTCCTCATTGACTCAGAAAATCTCGTCACACTGATGGCATTTTTTAATACAATAAGATGCACCCATCAATCTCTGAAAAGACATTTAATTCAAGAGCAATCTATTGCACTTACTGGTAGCTCAAGTTTGACCTTATTTCGTTAAATTGTCAAGATGCAAAATCTTAGCAAGAAGTTGAAGCCATCGTCAAAAATCTCGGTGGTTTAATATGTTAATTATGCCCCTGATGGGTACCCCCAAAACCTTTTTCGCAAACTTTCAAAGCAACCTACAATTTAATTGTAGTTTCAAATTTGACCTAATTTCAATAAATCGGCATAAATTCATTCAAGTGGGCTTAGTTAGCTAGAAAGTTTGAAAACTCATAAAACATGGGAATCATAAGTACAACATGTTGGTCCAATATATATGTATGTAAACTTGGCTTGTGGCATCAAGATCCAATATTCTTCGAACATTTCTTTCCGGAAAAGAATTATGTTCTCATACTCGAAAAATTGAGAATTAAATGTTCATTCCTCATTGTTCGAAACTCACACTGATGACATTGATTACTGAAAGAATATGCACCTATTTACCCTAGAAAATACATTTAGTTCAAGAGAAATTTATTGCGCTTACCTGTGTAGATCAAGTTTGACCAAATATCGTTAAATTGTTAAGATGAAAAATCTTAGCAAGAAGTTGGACCTGTCGTTTAAAGTCTCGGTGGTTTCTGACATATTATTTGTGACTCCCTGGTGGGTACCTTCTAAAAGCTTTTCCGTAAACTTTCAAAGCAACCTACAATTTACCTGTAGTTTAAAATTTTCATCTAATCTATGTAAATAGACATAAAGTCATTCAATTGGATAGAGTTAGCTAGACCGAACTTTGAAAAGTCCTAAAAAATGGGAATTAATCGTAAGTACAACATGTCGGTCCACTATATATGTAGAAAGCTTGTCTTGTGGCATTAAGATCCATATTCTTTAGACTTTCTTTTCAAAAATGAACAATCTCGATCAGCATCACTCGGAAAAATTTGAATGTTATTTCCTGATAGTTGGAAACTCACACCGACAGTATTGTTTACTACAAGAAGATGCACCTATCTACCGCTCTAAAATTATATTTAATTCGAGAGAAATCTACCGTGCGTACTTGTAGCTCAAGTTTGACCTAATTTCGTTAAGTTGTCAAGATGAATAATCTTAGCAAGAAGTTGAACCTATTGTCAAAACTCACGGTGGTTTCTGATATATTAATTGAACCTCTAATGGGTACCTCGAAAATCATTTTCATAAAACTATCAAAGCAGCCTAAAATTTACTCGCTCTTCAAATTTGACCTAATTTCGATAAATCGGCATAAAGTCACTCAAGTGGGCAGAGTTAGCTAGGGAGTTTGAAAACTCATAAAACATGGAAATCTCAATTACGTACAACATGTTGGTCCACTTAATATGTCTGGAAGCGTGCTGGATTGTGGCATTCAGATCCATATTCTTTCGACTTTCTTTGTGGAAAAGAACAATCTCGCATCACTCGAGAAATTGAGAATATTCTTTTCATATAGTTGGAAACTCACACCGACAACATTATTTGCTACAAGAAGATGCACCCATCTACCTCTGAAATTACATTTAATTCAAGAGCAATTACTCTACCGCGCTTACTTGTAGCTTAATTAAGTTTGACCTAATTTCGTTGAGTCAACAAAGAAGTAAGTGAAGTGTGTGAAGTTAGCTAGGAAGCTTGAAAATGGAATTATATAAGAAACCATGGTCCACTTTGTGTGATAATTTGGAGGGTTGCATTTTCTTCTAACTGTGGTAGGTCCCCCCGGAGTGAGGTTCTTCAGTTAACATTGTCGGTGGAAGTAAAAGTTACATCAAGGACCTCATAAAAATGAAAATCACATCTAAGTCCATGCATTTAGCACAAGGTCCCTGAAACTAAGCAATGAAGTGTGTTTTGAGGTTTGTGCACAATAGCATTCATTGTTCTTAGGACTATCAATAGAATCTTCTAGATACTAAGAATGGAAAAGAAGATCCAACAGTTACAAATGTTTGGATTTGCCAGTCTTGATCCAACGTCCATGTTCAAAGTTATCCATACACTATATAGTTTTTTTGATGAAAAATATAAGATAAGAAGTACTACTACGAATGGCTGGTCTTTTGAATAACCTTTCCCTCCTGATGTTTGGGAAGCAAGTCGAAATTTCGAAACCGGAAAATTCTGAATCTTTTTGCCGCTAAGGACCAAAGTGGTTTACTTCCTATGTACTACTCCTACTCCACAGCAATGCGGCTGTCGAACAAGCCAACAAAACAGAGCCTCCCTCTCTCTCAAAAAAAGAAAAAAACAGAGTCGCTGTACCGAGGCACACGTGCGCAGCGCCACACTATGGATGAGGGAGAGATTAGCCAGGCCAGTGCGCAAGGTGAGAGGGGTGGAGAGATGAGAGGCAGCGAAGGAGAGAGAAAACACACCTCCAATTTTTTTGCATGCATAGGTCTTGACATTTACTACTGCTAGTAGAGTCAGGAGTACCTCGTGTCAGGAACCCATCAAAACTTTGCTCTGACATTGAACACCTTCAACTCCTCTTCTCTCTTTGCTGCTGCCCTCTTCCCCTACCTACGTTTTATTCTCTCTGCAAGTACATCGCATGGACAGAGGTTAGCATATACTTATATCTAAGCAATAGAAATACTACTGTACTAGAAGTAATAAGCTCCACTAGTGTCTAAACGAGATGATTTGTGGGACCCACTAAACTGAACAACTTTTGCATGGGAGTTTTATAGCTTGGTCATCCACTTCCAGTGGGCCCATTATTTGCTTTTTCCCTTAGTGCATCCACAATGTGTAAAAAAGCACACCTTAAGGCATATAGTAGTACATTTTGGAGAAAATAAAGTTACCTCAAGCTTGTGGGTTGCCCATAGGGAATAGAAAAATCATTTGCCCTCCCTCCTCTCTGTTGCATGGAGGAATATGACCAAGTGATGTGGGTCCTACCTTGTGGCAAATGTTGACCTATACATTGTGGTAATTTGCACAAGCTGGGTGGGTCCTACATTATGGATGCCCTTAGACACTCATTCTTTGTACTCCCATCTCCACCGTGCTAGACTCAATTTTTTTCGAAATTCTTTTAATTAATGTACTTAGATCAACGTTTTGGATTTAGGTTTTGGTTTTTACCGGATCCGAGAGAAATGGCCAAAATTCGGCTATTTCGGTGAATTTCGATCAAATCTTGAAATGCAAGAATCAAAATTTAAACTTTGAAACGAAATTTGGCTGAAAATAGACCAAAATTTAGAGTTTCCAATAAAATTCAACCAAATATAAATATTTTAGATAATTCAACACAAAATACCCAAATATAGAATGTTTTTTTCGGTAAATTCTCTTACCGGTCCTAGCAGAAATGGCTGAATTTTGGTGAAATTTCGGTAATCTCCGCCAAAATTCAAAACCTTGAGTTAGATAGGAAGCACGATCCACTATATGTCTGAAAACTCCCACGGTCACTAATGCTTACTACCCTAAGATACACCCATCTACTGCGGGAACTCCATCAAGTCATAAACTACGATGTTGATTGGTATGGCCTTGACAACCTTGGTCATTCCGGTTGAAACCCAATAGTGTCGATACATGACAGAACAATATTGCGAAGCTGTTTTTTCAAAACTCGTCAAATCCCATGGTTAACGTTTTCATGGCACATAACGCACATGACATGCATGATAGGGCGTGTCATGCGTAAATATTTTAATTTCTTTTTTCTTTTTCTTTATTTCTTGTGGTTGTTTTCAAAAGGGGTTAAAACTTGTCAAGATGCAAAATCTTAGCAAGAATTCAAAACAGTCGTCAAAACTCTCAGTGGTTTCAGATATATTAATTGACCGTCTGATGTGGGTACCTCCAAATGCCATTTCATAAAACTCATGGAGAAGCCTACGATTTACTAGTAGTAGTCAAATTTCACCTAATTTCGATCAATTGGCATAAAGTCATTCAAGTGGGTGGAGTTAGCTAGGAAGTTTGAGAACTCATAAAACATGGGAAATCGTAAGTACAACATGTTGGTCCATTGTATATGTCTGAAAACATGGCTTGTGGTATTTAGATCCATGTTCTTCGGACTTTCTTTACAGGAAAGAACAATCTCGTAATCACTCTAAAAATTGAGAATGTTCTTTTCTCATAGTTGGAAACTCACACTCATGGCACTGTTTAATATAATAAGATGAACCCAACAACCTCTGAATTGACATTTAATTCAGGAGCAATCTATCGCTCTTAATGGTAGCTCAAGTTTCATCTTATTTCGTTAAATTGTCAATATGCAAAATCTTAGCAAGAAGTTGAAGCTATCATCAAAACTCTCGGTGGTTTGATACATTAATTATGCCCCCCGATGGGTACCTCCAAAATATTTTTCGCAAACTTACAAAGCTACCTACTTGTAGTTTAAAATTTGACCTAATTTTGATAAATCGACATAAATTCTTTCAAGTGGGCTCAGTTAGCTAAGAATTTTGAAAACTCATAAAACATGTGAATCGTAAGTACATCATGTTGGTACAATATATATGTATGTACACTTGGCTTGTGCCATCTAGATCCAATATTCTTTGAACTTTTCTTTACGGAAAAGAACTATATTCTCATCACTCAAAAAAATTGATAATTGAATGTTCTTTCCTCATAGTTTGAAACTCACATCGATGAAATTGTTTACTGCAAGAAGATGCACCCATTTACCTCTGAAAATACATTTAGTTCAAGAGAAATTATGGGGATATGGAGTGGGGTATACCCAGCAGGACGTTCCCTATTGGATCATACTCCCAGCGAGTGGGCCTACAGGACGGCGACTGGACTACAAACCAAGAGGAAGCCAGGCGACTGGAAGCTGAAGGCCCAGAAGCGTAGCTAGGCCCAGTCGGATTAGGTCAAAGCCCTTTGAGTCCTTATCTAACTCGGTTGTAGATCTGTAAACCCTAGCAAGGTGACTCTATATAAACCTTTCTAGGGAACGCATGACACTTACGTTCCATCATACACCCCATCGACTCGCCGCCTAGATGCCGAGCTTGCCCTTTGTAATATCTCAGCAATAAAATATAGCAGGAGTAGGTCTTTACCCTCTGGGGGGCCGAACCTGGGTAAATCCCTATGTCTTTGCCCTTATCTCGCACCTCAGATGGCTGGCCGCCCTTTCCCCTCGTTCTACTACTCGCTGCCAATCGAGCATCTGCCGTGGCCATTGCCATGACAGTGGCGCCCACCATGGGGCCTGGTCGGTCAGGCCTGTGTTCTGGGGAGAGACCCTACTTGCCCATCAACCAGATGATCGCCACCGACCGCATGATTGCCATTGGTGAGATCCTCCAGATCTTGCCCAGCAACTACGTCCTGGTGTCATGCCCAGTCACCCACAACGTCATGATGCTAGTTGGCACGATCAACCTCTTCATCGGCTTCACCGACGTCATCGTCTCGGAGGACTCAGTACTCATCGACGAGTCACCGCCACGCGATCGGCTCTCTGAGAGATAGGTCTGCACCATTCACCGCCTTGCCTCCGAGTACGACTCGGCCAACAACAACGTTGCTGAGACCAACGCGGCCGCGGACGATGCGGCCCTCAACGACGACGCCGACTCGGGGACCCCGGCTTCAGTCGCCGTGTCACCAGCGGGCTCCATCACCCAAGTCTCCAATGTGGGGGATTTCGAGGATCCATCCATCCTCGGGATCTTCGACTCCGACCCCGGATCGGAGAACTCCGGCGACCTCTATGCCGGATCAGGTCACTTTGTCACGACCTACATGGCGAGCGGTGCGAGTGCCCTGCCAGACCCCTTCTCCATGTCGATCCCGCCAACCTCGATGGCGGGGGAGGTCGAGGAGGCGCGCCTGGGCCTGGAGGAGGCAGTGCGCAAGGAGCAAGCCGAGCGCGAATTTTTTTGCCTTGTGCAGTCCATGGCGCAGGAGCTGTCTCTCTACCACCAACGCCGCATCAGGACGCTCCTGAACCCCACCATTCAGGGCCTCACCCTGAACTTCGACAACAACAATGACCTGGCGCGTGTGGCCAATCGCGCGATCTGCGAGAACGTGTCGCCAGGCTTTAGCACCCGACCAGCACCAGGCGCACCAGCAAGTGGAGATCCCCCACCGCCACTAGGCCGCGCGCCGCTCCCAACTAGGCGAGAGTCCTCATCTCTCTGCAAGAGCGGGACGCGAACGGCCTCCCGCTATACTCCACCCCAATGGACAATGTCATCGCGGGACAAGCAGCAGTCGCCGACCTCAATGTCACAAGGTAGGGCGCGATGCAAATTCAGTATGCCGAGGCCCTACTCGCCAAGGCTGTCGATAAGCAAGTCGAAGGAACCGACTCGCGGGGGCGCATGTACTCCCTCTCCTCCAGAAGTAGGGCAGCTTCGAGTGGCCGCCCATCAATGGCAAATACCCTAAACTGCCCGCCACCCGAGCCCCTGCAGCTCCAGCTAAGGGCCGCGCACGCGGTGCTCTCCACAACGACCCGTGACCGCTGAACAACATGGTCGCTGCCAACGGACAGCCAGTCGACGCGAAGACCCACATCATCAACAACCAGAGCTGGCGCGCACGCCAGAAAAACAACCTGAGGCATACCCTCACCAACCGCCATGACGGCGAGCCAAGGGGCTCGCTCAGCCGAGTCAGCCCCTAGTGCTTCGGACCGATGATCCGAGGCGAGAAATACCTAGCAAACTTCAAAGCGCCAAAGGAGATCTAAAAGTACGATCCCTCGTACGACCCAGCCATGTGGCTGAACACATACCTCATGGTGATGGGAATCGCCGGCCACACCGACCTCCTTGCTGCTAGCTGCCTCCCCCTAATGATGGAGGAAGCGACTCGGCAATGGATCAACACCCTCCCTGCGGAGAGCATCGATTCCTAGGAGGACATGCACGACCCCTTCGTCAGGCACTTTGAGGACTCCTACACCTGCGCCACCACCATCGAGGACCTAGAGCAATGCGTCCAGGGACCCCGCGAGTCGACCCGCAACTGGGTCTAACGGTGGCAAGACCTCTGGTTCAACACGGCTGGCATCCACCTAGAGACGGCGATGCACTGCTTCAAGACCTCGTGCCGCTACGAGCCCCTAGTCGGAAAGCTCAAGAGGGTGTACAAGACACTCGAAACCATCCTAGACCTCCTAGAGATCTCCAAGCGGTACGCGGAGGAGTACCCGAACCAAGAAACTGACGACAAGTCGGGTGGAAATCGCCGCCAAAGCGGCCATGACAACGGCAGGGAGCATGAGCTGCGCTACAGCAACACTTGCCTCACCGACAAGCGCCACGGTGATGGGCGAGTCGACTTTGTCGCCAACGCCGGCTATGCGCCACGCGACCCCAAGAGCTTCCTCCAAGATGGAGGCCAACACCGCGATGGCGGAAACTATCGAGCAAGGCCGAAATTCAACCCCGCAGCTCTCCTCAACCAACCCTGTGTGTTCCACAGTAGGAAGGGGAAGCCCGCCATGCACACGACCGCCGACTGCCACTCGTTGAAGGAGATCGAGAAGGCATGAGATGGAAGTGAGGACCCCAACAACAACCCGCCAAACGGCAGGGCATTCAACAACAATGTCGGATCGCTCCACACCTTCACCGGGCTCGACACCAAGCGCGAGAAGAAGGTCCTCGCCCGTGTCATCGCCATCAATGCGATGTCCTAGGTCAACATCCCTCGCTTCCTCAACTTGTCCGAGCAGCGCATCACGTGGATCCGCGAGGACCACTCGCCACAGATCGAATACCCCGGGCGAGTCGCCCTGGTGGTCAAGCCCAAAGTGGTTGACTACTGGCTCCCCAAGACATTGATGGACGGCAGGAGTTCCATCAACATACTCTACATGGATACATTCAGGCGGCTGCGGCTCCCGCAGTCGATGATTGAGACAACCCTCACTACCTTCCACGGCATCGGCCCTGGTCGAAAGGCATACCCGATCGGCAAAGTGACACTACCAGTCAACTTTGGCACACCAGCCAACTTCCGCACCAAGCAGATCGTCTTTGAGCTGGTCAATTTCAACAGCCCCTACCAGTGTGTCCTGGGGCGACAAGCATTCGCCAAGTTCATGGCGGCGCCACACTACGCATACAACGCGATGAAGCTCCCAGGACCATGCGGCATCATCACCGTCCACGGCGACCCCGACATGGCCATCGAGTTTGAGGAGAAAGGCGTCGAGCTCGCGGATGCCATCATCTCCGCGGAGGCTAACCATGCGGAGGAGCTTGCCAAATACGCGAGTGGGGTCGACAAAGACGACCCCACCATACTCAAGAATCCCAACACGGAGAACGGCGGCTCGACCGCGTTCGAGGCCACCACACACACCCGCACCATCGAGCTAGTCCCAGGCGACTCTAGCCAGATGGTGAAAATCGGGACAAGCATGAGCCTTGCATAGGAAAGCACGCTCATCGAGTTCCTATGTGAGAATCGCGACATTTTCGCATGGAATCCGTCCGACATGCCAGGTGTCCCGATGGAACTCGCTGAGCACAAACTCAATGCCGACCCCAAAGAGTGACCTGTCAAGCAGTCGCTGCGGCCCTTCAATGAAGAGCGTCGCCGAGCAATCGCCGAGGAGGTGCAGCTTGTACTCGCTGTAGGCTTCATCTGGCCATCAAATACTCCAAGTGGCTGGCAAACCCAGTCCTGGTAGAAAAGAAGAACCGGACTTGGAGAATGTGTATCGACTACACAAACCTCAACAACACCTAACCAAAGGAGCAGTTCGTCCTCCCGTGCATCGATCAGATCATCGACTCGACCACGGGCTCGAAGTCGCTCTGCTCCCTTGATGCATACTCTGGTTACAACCAGATCAAAATGGCGGTCGAGGACGAGGAGAAGACGATGTTCGATGCCTTCTGCTACACCGCCATGATGTTCGGCCTCAAGAACGCCGGAGCGACCTATCAGCGGTGCATGCAGGAGTGCCTTGCGAGCCAAATTGGCTGCAACATCCACGTCTACGTCGATGACGTGGTAGTCAAGTCCAATCGTCAGAGCGATCTACTCGTCGACCTGGCCGAAACCTTCGCGCATCTTCGGAGGTACAAGATCAAACTCAACCCAGGGAAGTGCACCTTAGGTGTACCAACTGGACAGCTACGGGGATACGTAGTCTCCAAGCGAGGCATCGAGGTGAACCCCACCAAGATTGACATGATCTCCCGGCTCAGTAAAACCGAGTTCCTCCACGACGTCTAGAAGTTGGCCGGGCGAGTCGTGGCTCTCATCCGCTTCATCCCTCGGCTAGGAGAGAAGGCAATGCCTCTCTACCGCCCAATGCGCAAGAACCCCATGTTCCAGTGGGACAAGGAGGCAGACGATGCGCTCCATGCACTCAAAGAAGTGCTACTCACGGCCAAGCTACTCATCGTCCCAGTCGACAAGGAGCCGATGCTCATCTACGTCGTAGCATCCGAGCGAGTCATCAGCACCATTATGGTCGTCGAATGGCCAGAAGAGGGTAAGGAGCGCCCCGTGCAGCACCCAGTCTACTACATCAGCGAGGTCCTCACCGAATCGCGACAGCGCTACCCGCAATACTAGAAACTGGTGTACATGGTCTTTTGGGCCCAGCGCCGTTGCAGGACATCATCCGCAAGCGCGAGGCGACTGGGTGAGTCACCAAGTGGGTCGTCGAGATCGGCGTCCACAACATCAAGTACGAGCCATGTAAAGCAATCAAGTCGCAAGCTCTCGCGGACTTCCTCGCTGACTGGGAAGAGGCGCAGCAGCCAGAGAAGCTGTCATACCTACACTAATGGTCGCTCCACTTCGACGGGTCCAAGAACGCAGACGGCGCAGGGGCATGAATCGTACTCACCTCCCCCAAAGGCGACAAGCTATGCTACGTGATGTACCTCGACTTCACCCCCTGCACCAACAACATGGCCGAGTACCAGGCCCTCCTTCATGGCATGCGAGCTGCCAAGGAAATGAAAGTCAACTGCCTATGGTGCTACAACGACTACGACCTCGTCACCGCACAAGTCGTTGGCACCTGCAACGCCGTCTCCCCCACCATGGTAGCATACTGCCAAGCAGTGGACCAGCTGGGGGCCCACTTTGCCGGCTACTCTGTCGAGTGGATCGACTAGCATAAGAACAAATAGACCGACGCCCTCTCTCGCATAGGGTCGGCTCGTCAAGCGCCACCCGCCGACGTCTTTCTCGACACCATCCACAAGCCCTCCGTCTCTCCCCCGAAGGAGATCGACCTCGAGATCCCACTGCAACCAGAACCCGCCCTGGTCGCCATGATTGCGGAACCAAGCGACTGGACCATGCCATACATTGCCTACCTCGAGGGAGGGACCCTGCCAGCAGACGAGATGGAGGCATGCATGATCGTGCACCGCTGCAAATCCTTCATCATCATCAACGGCGAGCTCCACAAGCGCAGCATAACAGGCGTGTTCCAACGCTGCGTGCAGCCTGCGGAAGGCCGCAAGATCCTCCAACACATCCATGCTGGCGACTGCGGCCACCACGCCGGCGCTCGGTCCCTGGTAACCAAAGCCATGTGGCACGGCTTCTACTGGCTCACCGCACATGCCGACGTGGTCGACATCATCCAACACTGCGTCGGGTGCCAAAAGTACGCCAACCAGACACGCGTGCCCAGCTCGGCGCTCAAGACCATCCCCATCACCTGGCCATTCACCGTATGGGGCATGGACATGGTGGGCCCCTTCAAGAAGGCCCCATATGGCTACACCCACCTACTGGTCGCAGTCGACAAATTCACGAAGTGGGTGGAGGCCAAGCCAATCCGCAAGTGCGACGAGAAGACCGTCGCTAAATTCCTACGCGAGCTATTTAACCGCTACGGATTCCCGCATAGCATCATCACGGACAACGTCACCAACTTCGCCAAGGGCATCATGGTCGAGTACTGCGAGGAGCACAACATTCGGTTCGACCTTGCCTCAGACGCCCACCCAGAGTCCAACAGCCAGGCGGAACGCGCCAACTAGAGCATCCTCCACGGCCTCAATCCATTACTGCAAGTTCCCCTCAAGCAAACTCCGGGATGCTGTGTCGAGGATCTCCCCTCTGTCATCTAGGGCATCCGCACCTCCGTAAACCGATCGACTGGGTTCATGCCCTTCTTCATGGTGTACAACGCCAAAGATATCATATCGACTGACCTAGAGCACGACTCGCCTCGTTTCGTCAACTATGTAGAGGCCGACAACAAGCTCGTACACCAAGACAGGGTCAACCACCTCGATGAAGCATGTGACCTGGCTCGCTCCCGCACCGCCATCTACCAGCAGGGACTCTGCCGCTACCACAGCTGCCGAGTCCGAACTCTCACCTTCCAGGAAGGCGACCTGGTCCTGCGACTGATCCAGGACAAGAAGGGCATGCACAAGCTCTCTCCCCCATGGGAGGGACCATTCTCCATAGGGCGAGTACTGGGCAATGACGCCTACTACCTCATCGATGTCTGAGGCGACGGACAACTCGATGTCAAGCGGACGTGGAATGAAAACCTCCTAAGGAAGTTCTACACCTAGAACTCTGACCTGTATTCCCCCTGCCATGCAAAAAAGATATTCGAACATCACAAATTGTGTCTACTCTCCAACCGTTGTGCCATTCGCACTCGTAAAAACAGCATTACGCTAAACACGAAAGTCAACCCTTGGCTACGCGACCGGCATGGCTAAGTAGTGCGACGCAAGGGCATCCATGAAATTCGGGCCTTGCGTCGTCCACGAAAAAAAGTCGCCCTGCTCAACTGGCCCGCCGGGCCAAGACAACCGCACTCTCTTCTCATAGCCACCTGGTCCTCCGCATCCTCGACGCAGTGACTCGAACGGTCAAGTACCACGCTCGGGGACTAATGCCAGTCCAAACCTACGCGGCTAGGGAAAACACCAAGTATGAGATCGTGCCCTGGACTTGCCACGTGACTTGCTCCTTGAGTCAGGCGGAGTGACACGCCAAGCACAACACGCTCAATCCTTACCTACCTTGGGCATGCGACTAGAACGGCTAAGTACCACGCTCGGGGACTCGTCCAACCGACCCAGTTCGCATCCGGGAAAACAGCTAAGTATAGATCACCCCTTGTGGTCGCCAAGTGACTGGCTTCCCAAGCCACGGCAAGTCGATATCAACTAACTAACAGTATACAAACAAACATACATTGAGAAACACGAGGTAAACCCCATTAAAGGGTGGACGCGCTCGGGGACTCGCACAATAAAACAATCCAAACTCAAATCAAAGCTGACTCAAGCATACTTGCATTCCTTACGGCAACAAAATATTGTTCGCCTACAAGGGCAGACATACACTTATTTCCATTAACCCAATCGGCAAGCAATCTACTCCGCAGGCTTCAAAGACGATGCGCCACCGCCACCACGAACGCGGATGAAGGGGACCCACGGGTTCGACGGATGCATGGTAAAGCTGCCCGCCATCACCGAACAGAACGACTGCTCCGTCTTGAAGTCGTGGTGCGCCTGCTCGGGGTCGTTCGGAGAAACGATCGTCTCCTTGTACGGCAGAAGGTCGCCCATCGCCAGCACCCGCTCAGAGTACACAGCCGCCCTCTCGGTCAACTTCATCACTTTGGCGATCTCAACCGAGCCGGTCACCGATGGGTACCCGCTGGTACATCGTCGATATCGAAGTCGTCGGGGAAGTGCGTGTCGGGGATATGACCCCAGGTACCCCAGAGTTGTGCTATAAGGAGATCAGAATAAATGAATAAACGGTTTTTGTAGAAAGAATGGGTGATAAGATATGTAAAAAGCTAAAAAAAAGAGGGATAAAACCAACTTGGGCCGAGTTAAGTATAACTCGGCCTGGTCAAAACCGTCGGGGCCTGATCCTTCTCCCCTGGGCCAAATTATCAAGGTCGAGGCCGAATAGAAGCTAGTGTGTAGCGAATAACAGGAGCCCAGCTCAGGCCGAACTGCCATCCCGGCCCATCACACCTCCAGCTCCCGCCGAAGTACCTGCCAGGAGCTCCCGCCGAGCCAGCACCCAGGCATCGACCTCACCCCGACAAGTCCCTTCTCCCGCGTCGCTAGGATCCCCCGGGTGGGCCGAGGCAGGCGCAGCTCGGCCCACCGCGCGCTTCCTCCCTGATCAGCGTCAACACAGCACACCAGGGTGGGCCGAGGTGGAGACAGTACGGCCCATCACGGGACTGTACTGCCCCCAAGCTCGCCAGCACGAGGTCCGCCCGACCAGGCTGCCAATACCCTGGGCCGAATGCTATAACTCGGCGGGCCTTATTGCTCTGCCCCAGAACTGGGCCGAGTCCTTGGATCTCCAGGCCGAATCAACTACAGGACATGCCGAATTTCCTCTTGGCTCAAGGCGTTTGGGCCGAGGTATAAAGATCCAAGCACCCCATTATTCACCTCCGGGAGCCTTCAGAACATCTACGGCGGCTCATTATCAAACCAGGGCAAGCTCATCAAGTATCGTGTCAGTCTTGGGATGCTCATGGCTCAGACTGACACGTGCATTAGGGAATATGCCAATGGCATCCAAGAAGATGCTAGGGATATGCTCTTAGCATCAAATAAGATGCTAGGGAATATGCCTGGCATCTCCAAAGATGCCAAGGCATATGCTCAGCATCTCTGGAAGATGCCCAGAATATGCTATCTAGATGCTAAGCGTGAAGTACAAGAATTGTCCCCTGGGCTCCCCTTTATAAGGAGCACCAGGGGGATCGTTAGAAGGGAGGCCCCCCAAGGGCTCCTCCCCTCTCTGCTCACTAGGAGCTCTCCTTCTTCTTCTTCCTCCACTCTCACAGAGAGATCTAGCTAGAAGTATAGGAGATACAGCTCAAGGAGCATGGTTGTAGCCACAAGTATGGCAAGATTATAAGAGATTAGATGTATACAATGAGGGGTTATCTCTACTTGAGAGCTTCAATCCAATATACTTTGTACTTCTCTTTGTTCATACGAGTGCGGTCTTCACTGCATCATCCCTCCCCGGATTCCTCCACGTCCATCGGCCCCAACTTTAGCCTACCCATGGCATATGTCGTGATACCACCACGACAGTGCGCAAGCCCCAGGCTCAGCGCAGTCGCGGCCCTGTGGCGGAAAGCTAACCGCGACATGTACTCGACCACTGTTGGTGCCCTCTCTAGGATAGCGCCACACCTCGGTGAGCTTGCTGGGAATCACTTCCATGCGCGAGATCTCCTGGAGGTAGGCGCGAATGCAGGTCGCCGAAAGGGTGGAAGAATCCACTAGCATGGTGACGCACTGCCTAACATCATACGACTGCGCCTCGGGCTTGTTGTTAAGAATCTTCCCTGCAATCAACAAAAACTTAGTGTCAGAAGGACGCACAACTCGGGTCCACCCACTCGGGAACTCGACGGTACAAGTGACCCACACGCTTAGGGAATCCCTGATACAACAATTACAAGTCTAAGAAACTCACCAATGAGTGGACGACAGTGCCCCGTGATGAAATATTGAAGACCCGACAAGTTGTCATGTAGCCCTGCGACAAGAGCATCAGACACCTTCCGCTCGTCAGCCGCGGCAGCAACAGCAGCCTTGGCCTTCTCCTCCGCCGAGCTCTCTTCCGCCTTAGCGGCCTTGAGCTCCTTCTCCAGTTCAACAACCCGCTTCTCTACGGCGGCAAACGACGACTAGGTAGCCGTCAACTCGCCGAATGAGACAAAACACTTGCGTGCCTTTGCAACCGCGACCGAATGCCCCTCTGCAGCAAAATAGGGGTGAGACCACAATAAAGCACATGAAAGTAATGGAGAGGGTAACTCAAACACCTACCCGTGGTCGCTTGCAGCTGCTGGTTCACCTCCTGCACGGATCGGAGGTCGCATTCCAAACGCTCTTTGGTGGCCAGTCGCTCCACCGATTCACGCTGGAGGCCCTGCATAGACAAACGTAATGTAATCAGACATCAAAGAATTTCCCAAGTTCCTAGCCACTGAAATTGAGCGACTAGCCACTCGGGGACTGGACATAGAAGAATTTCCTAAGTGCCTAGCCACTGAAATTCATCGACTAGCCACTCGGGACTGGACATCGAAGAATTTCCTAAGTGCCTAGCCACTGAAATTCATCGACTATCCACTCGGGGACTGGATAACAAAAAGCAATAAGAATCTACCCATCTAAATTCAGCGAGCAGATCCTAGGGAATGGACATACCTAAATAGTCGCGCCCAGCATGTTGTGCAGCTCGACCGCATCCACCGATGGCAACACGAGGGGCGTGCGTCCGCGACGCTGCTCGATGTCCGAGCCCAATATCTCGGGTACTTGGGCCGACTACGCCACGGCACTCGCAGTAGAGGTCTTCGCCATGAAGCGAGGGAAGGTCGCCACCGCTGCTCCCGAAGCACTTTTCATGGGTCACTTGGCGCGTTGGCCGGCTTGTACAAGACAATGACAACATCATCGCCCTTCGTCTTCTCTGCGCCCTCTGCGGGCGCCTCGGTGTCATCTCCCTTCCTCTTCTTCGAGGGATCAACCTCCTTCCCTGAGGCATCTACTGGGACCTTGGCCACCGAAGGGTTGAAGGGTTTCGCAGCATAGTAAATCAAAAAAATTCTATGGATGCGAACGGGAAAGCCAAGATCTAATCTAGGAGATGCAAACAACGAGGGGGATTAGATGAGATCTTCATACCCTTGAAGATTCGCACAGCGGAACGTTCGACGGAACGTGGGTGATGTAGTCGTACTCGCTTCTCCTCCTCGCGATCCGATCCGATCTAACACCGCAAGTGGCGATGCCTCCAAGAGATCCACACGTGCGGCACCTCGACGTCTCCTCCTTCCTTGGTCCAGAAAGTATGGTGGAGAGACGGATTGGATCTACAAAGCGACGGCGCGGTGCAAGTGGTGGAGAGTTTCTGCAGCAGGGCTTCGCCTACGTGCAGTCGGGAGGGAGAGAGAGAGGAGGGCAGCAGGGCGGCTAGCGCTTGAGGAGGAGGTGTGTGAGGGGGTGCGCCCCCAGCCCTCTTTATATAGAGGGGTGGACGGCCAGCCCTTGCCCCTCCCCCAAGCCCTAGGGCCGGCGGCCAAGGAGGGAGGAGTGGGGGGCAAGTTCCGCCCCCCCTTCTAGAAGCTCCCCTAGGGTTTTGCCCTAGGTTGGCCGGCTGGGCCCTATGGGGCCTTGTGCCCCTGGCCCAATACGGCCAGGGCACTCCCTCATCCGAGACTCCGAAAAAAAACTCATAAACCAATTATCCAGTCTATCCTAGCATCGAGACACGTTAAGTGTGTGACCCTTCGGGTTCGAGAATATGCAGACATGATCTTCTATCAATAATCAACAGCGGGGTATGGAAACCCATATTGACTCCCACACATTCATCGATGATCATATCGGATGAACCACGATGCCAGGATTCAATCAATCCCATATATATATTCCCTTCGTCTCGCGATATTTTACTTGCCCGAGATTTGATCGTCGGTACCGTCATACCTAGTTCAATCTCGTTCACAGCAAGTACTTTACTTGTTCCGTAATCCGATATCACTTTGTGATTAACTCCTTAACCACATGCTTGCAAGCGGTGTTGATATCGATTACCCAGTGGGCCCGAAGTATATCTCTCCAACTTGGGAGGGGCAAATCCCATCTCGATACATACAACCCAACAGGTACTTTCCGATCACCTGAGAGACACCTTTATGATCACCCTCTCATAGGATGACGTTTGATGACCTCAAAGCTTTCTTCCGATACCAGGGAGTTGTATTATCTCATGGTCTAAGGAATACAATATTTGACATAAGAAAAGCTTCGCAAAGATGAACACGATGACACGATCTAATTGCTCCGCTTAGTTTGGGTCTGTCCATCATATCATTCTCCCAATGATATGATCTCATTATTAAACGACAACTCATGTCTATGGTTAGGAAACCTTAACCATCATTAATCAATGAGCTAGTCCATAGAGGCATACTAGGGACACGGTGTTGTTCACAAACCACACAAGTATTAAAGTTTCCGCTTAATACAATTCTAGCATGGAATATAAACTTTATCATGAACAAGAATTATAATAATAACATCTTTATTATTGCCTCTAGGGCATAATTCCAACAGTCTTCCACTTGCACTAGAGTCAATAATCTAGTTTACATTTGGCAACAATCTCACACCCATGGCACTAAGGTGCCCATCATGTTTTACACGTGGAAGAGGTTTAGTCAATGGATCTACGACATTCAGATCTGTATGTACTTTGCTAATCTTCAGATCTCCATCTTCTATATAATCTCGGATTATATGAAACTTGCGGTTGATATGCTTGGTTTTTGGATGATATCTTGGTTCCTTAGCGAGTGCTATGGCGCCAGTGTTGTCACACAATATCTCCAGTGGATCCAATGCACTTGGAACCACGCCAAGCTCAGTGATGAAGTTCCTGATCCAAACTCCTTCACTTGACGCTTCTGCAGCAGCCATGTATTCCGCTTCTACTGTAGATCCCGCGATCACGCTTTGCTTGCAGCTTCTCCATCTCACAGCTCCATTCAAAATATAAATGTATCCTGTCTGAGATTTAGAATCATCCTTGTCGATGTAGAAGCTAGCGTCGACGTAACCTTTTACGACGAGCTGTTCATCACCTCCATAGACTAAGAACATTTCTTTAGTCCTATTTAGGTACTTTAGGATGTTCTTCACGGCTGTCCAGTGTTCCACTCCTGGATCACTTTGGTATCTGCTCGTCAAACTAAGAGCATTGGACACATCCGGTCTAGTACACAGCATGGCATACATGATAGAACCTATGGCCGAGGCATAAGGCACTTTGCTCATAGCTTCTCTATCATTTAACGTGGCTGGACACTGAGCCTTGCTCAATATCTTACCTGACAACATAGGCACTGAACCTTTCTTTGCCTTATCCATTCTGAACCTTTTCAGAACTTTGTCTAGGTATGTACTCTGGCTTAAATCTATCAGGCGTCTTTGTCTATCTCTATAGATTCTGATGCCCAATATATAAGAAGCTTCACCTAGGTCTTTCATTGAAAAACACTTGTTCAAATAACTCTTCACATCGTTAAGCATGTTAATGTCATTTCCAATAATCAATATGTCATCCACATATAGTACCAGAAATGTCACTGAGCTCCCACTCACTTTCTTGTAGATACAAGCTTCGTAGCAATTTGGAACAAATCCAAAGCTCTTGATCACTTGATCAAAACGAAGGTTCCAACTCCGAGATGCTTGCTTCAGTCCATAAATTGAACACTGAAGCTTGCACACTTTATCAACATCCTTAGGATCGACAAAACCTTCGGGTTGCATCATATACAACTCTTCATCAATGTTGCCATTGAGGAACGCAGTCTTGACATCCATCTGCCATATTTCATAATCATGAAACGCAGCAATTGCTAATAAAATCCAAATGTACTTAAACATCGATATGGGAGAGAAAGTCTCATCGTAGTCAACACCTTGAACTTGTCGAAAACCTTTTGCGACAAGTCGTGCTTTATAGACGGTAACATTACCATCCACGTCCGTTTTCCTCTTGAAGATCCATTTGCACTCAACGGCCTTTCGGTCGCTAGGAGGGTCCACCAAAGTCCATACTTGGTTTTTTCTCATGGATCCCAATTTGGATTTCATGGCTTCTAGCCATTTCTCAGAGTCTGGGCTCATCATCGCTTCCTCATAGTTCGTAGGTTCACTGTCTTCCACCAACAAGACAGTCAAGATAGGGTTGCCGTACCACTCAGGAGGGGCACGCGACCTTGTCGACCTGCGACGTTCAGTAGCAGCATCGTCCGAAGATTCATGATCCTTGTCATTAGCTTCCTCTATTGTTGGTGCAGGCGGCACTGGAACATTTTTAGGTGCTGCGCTACTCTCCAACTCAAGAGAAGGTTCAATAACCTCGTCTAGCTCTACTTTCCTCCCACTCGCTTCTTTCGAGAGAAACTCCTTCTCAAGAAAGGAACCGTTCTTTGCGACAAACACTTTGCCTTCGGTTCTGTGATAGAAGGTATACCCAATAGTTTCCTTAGGGTATCCTATGAAGACGCATTTCTCCGCTTTGGGTTCGAGCTTGTCCGGCATCAACTTCTTGACGTAAGCTTCGCATCCCCAAACTTTAAGAAACGACAACTTAGGTTTAGCACCAAACCACAGTTCATATGGTGTCGTCTCAACGGATTTAGATGGTGCCCTATTTAAAGTGAATGCAGCGGTTTCTAATGCATAACCCCAAAATGATAACGGCAAATCAGTAAGAGACATCATTAATCGGACCATATCTAATAGAGTTCGATTCCGGTGTTCAGACACACCATTGCGCTATGGTGTTCCGGGTGGCGTGAGTTGCGAAACGATTCCGCTTGCTCTAAGATGGTGAGAAAATCATAACTCAAATATTCACCTCCATGATCAGATCGTAGAAACTTAATTTTTCTGTTACGGTGGTTCTCCACTTCATTCTGAAATTCCTTGAACTTTTCAAATGTTTCAGATTTATGTTTCATCAAATAGATATACCCATATCTACTTAAGTCATCGGTAAAAGTGAGAAAGTAGCGATATCCACCGCGCGTCGAAACACTCATCGGTCCGCATACATCGGTATGTATGATTTCCAACAAGTCCGTTGCTCGCTCCATCATACCGGAGAACGGGGTTTTGATCATCTTGCCCATGAGGCTTGGTTCGCACGTGTCAAATGATTCAATATCAAGAGACTCCAAAAGTCCATCAGAATGGAGTTTCTTCATGCGCTTAACACCAATATGACCTAGACGACAGTGCCACAAATAAGTAGTATTATCACTATCTACTTTGCATCTCTTAGCCTCAATGTTATGGATGTGTGTTTCATCCCTTTCGAGATTCAGAAGAAATAAACCATTCATAGCAGGTGCATGACCATAAAAGATGTTACTCATATAAATAGAACAACCATTATTCTCAGATTTAAATGAATAACCGTCTTGCAATAAACACGATCCAGAAAAGATGTTCATGCTCAACGCAGGCACATAATAACATTTATTAAGGTTTAAAACTAATCCCGAAGGTAAAACTAAGGAGAGCGTGCCGACGGCCATCACATCAACTCTTGATCTGTTGCCAACGCGCATCTTCACCTCATCCCTCGCAAGCCGCCGTCTATTCCGTAGCTCCTGTTTCGAGTTACAAATATTAGCAACTGAACCAATATCAAATACCCAGGCACTACAATGAGGGCTAGTAAGGAAAACATCAATAACATGTATATCAAATATACCTTCGATGGTGCCAGCCTTCTTGTCCGCTAAGTACTTCGGACAGTTGCGCTTCCAGTGACCCTTGTCCTTGCAATAGAAGCACTCAGTGTACGGCTTGGGTCCAGACTTGAGCTTCTTCTCAGCAGGGGCAACGCGCTTGCCGCCACCTTTCTTGAAGGGCTTCTTTGCACCCTTACCTTTCTTGAAGGTGGGGGGCTTGTTGACCATCAACGCATGATTATCCTTTTTGATGTCCACCTCCGCAGCCTTCAGCTTTGCGAAGAGCTCGGTGATCGTATCAGTGGAACCAATCTGATTATGAGTCACTACAAAACTTTTGTAGCTGGGAGGGAGTGATTACAGAACCCTGTCAATCTTGAGATCCTCTGGAATCTTGCAGTCCAGTTGCTCAAGGCGTTGAGTGTAGCCCGACATCTTTATGGCGTGCTCACTAACGGAACTCCCTTCCTCCATCTTGCAGTTAAAGAATTTCTCAGAGATCTCATATCTCTTAGAACGGGCCTGAGTCCGAAACATAGTTTTCAGCTCCTCAAGAATCTCAAAGGGCCCAGGATAGTCCTCAAAACGATTTTGAAGGTCCGATTCCATAGCAAACAACATGGTGCTCTTAATCACACCATAATCATCTTTGCGCGACTGATAGACAGCTTTCTCATCAGCCGGTGCATCTACAGCAGGGGCGTCACCTAGCGCATTCTCAAGGACATAGTCCTTTTGACCGCCAGAGAGAATGATTCTCATATTGCGGAAGCAGTTGGTGAAGTTAGACCCATTGTTTTTAAGCTTTTCCTTCTCAGCAAAAACGTTGAAGTTGAAGTTGGACTTAGCCATTTGATCTACAATGTTTGCAAGTACAAATTAGACTATTTTCATGATAACTAGTTCAACTTAATCAAATTACTAGATGAACTCCCACTAAATTCAACATCCCTCAAGTTGTTTAGTGAACATGATCCAAATTCACCACACCTAATCCGATCTTCACGAGAAGAGATATGGTTTCAATGGTGGACAACGAAGTGTCGATCATATCATTCATATGACTCATGCTTAACCTTTCGGTTCATGTGTTCTAAGGCCATGTCTGTACATGCTAGGATCGTCAAGTCAAACCCAAGTATTTCCGCGTGTGCAAAACTGGCTTGCACCCGTTGTATGTGAACGTAGAGTCTATAGCACCCGATCATCACGTGATGCTTGGACACAACGAACTTTCGCAACGGTGCATACATGGGGAGAACACAGTTTTATCTTGATCTTTAAGTGAGGAATCATCTTATAATGCTACCGTCGCGATCTAAGCATAATAAGATACATAAAAGGATAAACATCACATGCATATAACTTTATGTGACATGGTATAGCCAATCTTCGCGCAATGATCTCCATCTTGTGCGTGCCGGCATGATCTCCATCACTCCACCATGATTGCCTCCACCACGAATAACAACTACAACTATTGCTAACTACTTAGCGATGAAGTGAAACTATTACATGGCGTATAAGAAGTTGACACACAGGTCATACACAATTATAAAGACAACCATATGGATCCTGCCAGTTGTGTACTCATCGACATGCAAGTCGTGAAACATTACAAAACATGATCATTGCATACAACATACACATCACATCTTGGGCCATACCATATCACAGAAAACACTCCCTGCAAAAACAAGTTAGACGCCTCTACTTTGTTGTTGCATGTTTTACGTGGCTTATGGGAGTAGCAAGCTAAGAACGATTCTTACGTACGGAAAGCCACAATGGTGATATTATGGTTGCCAAACTCCGGTGTAAATCCCATGACAACTATAGTGAGACAAACTGGCATCCACCAGCCGCATGTGTGGAACAAGCCACACGTCAAGTGCGGAGCCGGTCTCGCGAACGACGTCGCGTAAAGTTGGCCTGGACTGCTTCAATCTCACTATCCCGCATCATAAGAAGAACACAAACAAGAGGCTTGCAACAGAAAACATCAACGCACACAACAACCATGTTGCGTTCTACTCGTGAAACACATCTACGCATAGATCTAGATCTGATACCACTGAAGGGTTTCGCAGCATAGTAAATCAAAAAATTTCTACGGATGCGAACAGGAAAGCCAAGATCTAATCTAGGAGATGCAAACAACGAGGGGGATTAGATGAGATCTTCATACCATTGAAGATTCGCACAGCGGAACGTTCGACGGAACATGGGTGATGTAGTCGTACTCGCTTCTCCTCCTCGCGATCCGATCCGATCTAACACCGCAAGTGGCGATGCATCCGAGAGATGCACACGTGCGGCACCTCGACGTCTCCTCCTTCCTTGGTCTAGAAAGTATGGTGGAGAGACGGATTGGATATACAACGCGACAGCGCCGTGCAAGTGGTGGAGAGTTTCTGCAGCAGGGCTTCGCCTACGTGCAGTCGGGAGGGAGAGAGAGAGGAGGGCAGCAGGGCGGCTAGGGCTTGAGGAGGAGGTGTGTGAGGGGGTGCGCCCCCAGCCCTCTTTATATAGAAGGGTGGGCGGCCAGCCCTTGCCCCTCCCCCAAGCCCTAGGGCCGGCGGCCAAGGAGGGAGGAGTGGGGGGCAAGTTCTCCCCCCTTCTAGAAGCTCCCCTAGGGTTTTGCCCTAGGTTGGCCGGCTGGGCCCTATGGGGCCTTGTGCCCCTGGCCCAATGCGGCCAGGGCACTCCCTCATAGGCCCATGACCCCTCCCGGCAGGTGGGGCCACGTTGGTCCCCCTCCGGAAGGTTCTAGAAGCTTCCGGTACAATACCGATTAACCCGAAACAATTCCGAACTCCAAAAACTGCATTGCCTTATATGAATCTTATTCTCCGAACCATTCCGGAACCTCTCGTGATGTCCCGGATCCCAGCCGAGACTCCGAACAAAAACTCATAAACCAATTATCCAATCTATCCTAGCGTCGAGACACGTTAAGTGTGTGACCCTTTGGGTTCGAGAATATGCAGACATGATCTTCTATCAATAATCAACAGCGGGGTCTGGAAACCCATATTGACTCCCACACATTCAACGATGATCATATTGGATGAACCACGATGCCAGGATTCAATCAATCCCATATATATATTCCCTTCGTCTCGCGATATTTTACTTGCCCGAGATTTGATCGTCGGTACCGTCATACCTAGTTCAATCTCGTTCACAGCAAGTACTTTACTCGTTCCGTAATCCGATATCACTTTGTGACTAACTCCTTAACCACATGCTTGCAAGCGGTGTTGATATCGATTACCGAGTGGGCCCGAAGTATATCTCTCCAACTTGGGAGGGACAAATCCCATCTCGATACATACAACCCAACAGGTACTTTCCGATAACCTGAGAGACACCTTTATGATCACTCTCTCATAGGATGACGTTTGATGACCTCAAAGATTTCTTTCGATACCAGGGAGTTGTATTATCTCATGGTCTAAGGAATACAATATTTGACATAAGAAAAGCTTCGCAAAGATGTACACGATGACACGATCTAATTGCTCCGCTTAGTTTTGGTCTGTCCATCATATCATTCTCCCAATGATATGATCTCATTATTAATTGACAACTCATGTCTATGGTTAGGAAACCTTAACCATCATTAATCAATGAGCTAGTCCATAGAGGCATACTAGGGACACGGTGTTGTTCACAAACCACACAAGTATTAAAGTTTCCGCTTAATACAATTCTAGCATGGAATATAAACTTTATCATGAACAAGAATTATAATAATAACATCTTTATTATTGCCTCTAGGGCATAATTCCAACAAGGGTGACCAATCTTCTTCATGCCAGTCCTGTTTCCTGTAAAAGTAACGATCAACGATTCAGACAATGTCTACAAACTAATGATCCAAGTCGGCATGGCAAACACTCACCAGGCGACTGGGATATAACTTAGGCTGGTGCAGATATGCGCCAGCTTCTCCAATTCTGGGACCAGCTTACAGCTGATGCCCGTCTTGAATAGGGCCGGAGCCCATGCCACCGATGCCTTCTTCATCGACGAGGCCACGGCAGTAGGAAGTTCCCCTCCGGTCGACACAGGCGCCTCCCTCGATGGCGAGGCCTCTATTACTGAAGCATCCCCGAGGCCTGTGACTACTAAGAACGGGGGTGGAATCGACGCCAGTGTCACCTCTTCATCCACCACGGCCATACTCGCCGTCTTTGGCGCCTTCATCGACGCCTCGGCCCATGCATCGTTGGACACGCTAGTCGCCTCGGAGCTAGTCGCCGACCTAGGCGGCGACACCGTCTTGGGCGCCTTCTTCTTCATTGGCAACTTCTTCTTTGACGGCATGGCCACACGCCGTGAACTGTGTTTACAGGAGTCGCCCTCGCCCCCATCGTGGCCCTCGAGGCTCTTGCTGGCCTCGAGTTCGCGTTGCTGCTGCCCGCGAGTTTTCTGAACCGCGGGTGCGGCGACCTCCATGGCATCATCATCATCGTCGTCATCCTCGTCATCATCATCGGAGGAGTAGGACGCGCTCTCGTCCCCCTCGACCTCGTCCGATCTCTCGTCATCGACGGTAGGGAGCCATCCCTCCACAACTTGTAACAACTGAACCAACAACGAATAATTAGTAAACCATGACTGCATTTCTGCGATAGCAAAATAAACAAGGGAAAATAGACTTACCGATGGCGCCTTGCGCTTCACGGTGTATGGGGCGATCCCGTCCTTCGGATTGTTGTACACTGTATTGGTGATCTTCCTCAAAGCGGAGGTGTAATCGTTGGCCTTCCACTCGGTGGTGCAGGCCTTGGTCCCATCCTCCTTATCGGTGTACTCATACATCTAGTGGGCACGACTGGCCAGGGGCACCAATCGTCGCCCGAGCCAGCAATTATATAAATTTGATGGTCTCAAGCCCATCCTTTTTCAGCTAGCGAATCGTCATCAGCATCCCGTCTACAACCATCTGCTAGTCATGCGGGAGCTTGGCGACCTAAAGCCAACGCGGCTCGGTTCGCTCGGCGGAGTACGCCGGGAGTGGCACCTCGCCATCCGGCGTCGACTCGCTGACATAGAACCAATGCTTCTTCCACTCGCTTGCCTCCTTCTTCGGCAGCATCAAGTCGAGGAAGGAGGCCTTGGACTTCATCTAGAAAGTGAGGCCGCCCGCTGCCAGCATCGGGCCGCCTGACCCGTCGCGACTAATGCGCCCGTGGAACATCTCCTGCCACAAGGGAAAGTATGGGCGGCAGCCGAAGTAGCTTTCACAGAACGCCACGAAAATGGTGAGCTGCTCAATGCTGTGCGGCCCTAGATCTAACAGTTGGAAGCCATAGTAGGCGCAGAATCGAAGAAAGAAGAGCAAGGTGGGGAATCCGAGCCCCCTCTCGAGATGGCTGGTGAAGCAAATAAACTCGCTGGCGCGTGGATCTGGCTCGACCTCCCGGGCCGCGGGAACCCGCCATTTCCTGGCGCAGAGAATCCTTACATCCTCGAAGGACTTTAGCGTCACCCTGGTACACTTGGACTTCCCCCGCAACTCCTTCAGAGGCGCCATTGGATCGAAGATCTGGGCTCGCTGGATTGCCCTGGAGGTTCTAGAGGGAATGGGAGACTGAAGGGCGTGCGGAGTCGGAGGAAATGTGAGGAATGCTCGAAACTCACCCGTCACTCTCCTTATATAGCGGTTGGTTCCCTCCAATTTCGGGGATCCGTTACCGTGCGGTGATTACGCCGATATTACCGTTGGATTACCCCAAAGGCTAGTTTGACCAAGCTGATGGTCCAACTTCGTCTACTAGACTCGCCCACCCATTCGCCAAAGCTGCGATTCGACTACTCGTCAAATTGGCGATTCGACTGGTCGTCGATACTGCGACTGAAGTTACATGCTAAAGATTCTTTCTCTCATTGAAGGAGTCCATCACCGATTCAACTGGACGTCCAAATTGGACCCGAATACTCCGACTGCCAAAGAACACCTGCAACGAATCAACGACGGCCTCGGAGACTACTGATGGGGATATGCTGAGTGGGGTATACCAGCAGGACGTTCCCTACTGGATCATACTCCCAGCGAGTAGGCCTGCAGGACGGCGACTGGACCGCGGCCCAAGAGGAAGCCAGGCGGCTGGAAGCTGAAGGCCCAGAAGCGTAGCTAGGCCCAGTCGGATTAGGTCAAAGCCCTCCGAGTCCTTATCTAACTCGGTTGTAGACCTGTAAACCCTAGTGAGGTGACTCTATATAAACCTCCCTAGGGCACGCATAGCACTTACGTTCCATCATACACCCCATCGACTCGCCGCCTAGCCACCGAGCTCGCCCTTTGTAATCTCTCAGCAATACAATATAGTAGGAGTAGGTCTTTACCCTCTGGGGGCCGAACCTAGGTAAACCCCTGTGTCTTTTCCCTCATCTCGCACCACAGATGGCTGGCTGCCCTTGCCCCTCATTCTACTACTCACTGCCAATCGCACCATCTGCCAAAGAAAAATATCATGCTTACTTGTGTAGCTCAAGTTTGAAAAAAATCGTTAAATTCTCAAGATGAAAAAACTTAGCAAGAAGTTGGACCTGTCATCTAAAATCTCGGTGGTTTCTGATATATTAGTTGTGACTCTCTAGTGGGTACCTTCCAAAAGCTTTTTCGTAAACTTTCAAAGTAACCCACAATTTACTTGAAGTTCAAAATGTTCACCTAATCTCGGTAGGTATTTCTATTTTCGTGCCACTGGTTCGTTAGCTGTACTCACTTTCCCCCAGCCGCTTAGCTTTTCCTCACTTTTGCCCATATCCTTGTCTGAAACTCTCGCATCGGACTGAAACTCGCTCTCTGTTGGGTCCCGTTAGTGGACCCTCATCGTTACGTGCTGACAAGTGGGTCCACATTTAGTTTTGTCCCGTGGTAGACCCTCATCATTACGTTCTAACAAGTAGGACCCCCCATTACGTACTGACAAGTACGACCATGTTCAGTCGGCTCCCGTAGTAGGACCCCCCTATGTTGGACTGCGTGGGACCGGCTTGTTGGGAACGCGTTTGGGGGATGTGGTGTGGGACCATGTGGGGCGCATTTGGTAGTTACGTGCGCCCTATCGCCTAAGTTGAAAGATTTCTTTTTTGTTATTTTTATGATTGGCCTTTTTAAGAGCGCCTTTTCCCCTTTATGTCGCTAACAGTTGTGTTAATTTTTCCCAAAAAGGCAGCGAATCTAGAGAAGCTTCTATCTTCATTCATGGTTCCTTTTGGCCCTCGTATTTTCCCAATCTGGTAGAAAATCTAGAGTAGAAAATCTAACCAATATCATAAATATGTAGATAAATAGAGCAGATATAGATAAAGCGGCTAATATAGGATTATATAGTGGTACTTAAATGAGCTTCGATAATTAGGTTGCTTAGCAGCAGCAGACAAGTTCAACACACACAACAAAACAAAAGAAGCTGCTTTATAGCAGCAACATCAACACAAGATCAGTGGCCCCTCATGGCCTCCGCTAGGAGGGCCTCCGCCTCCTCCCTCTGGCGCTTGGGATTGATCGGGGGCCTTGGGATTGATCGGGCGCCTTGGGATTGATCGGGGGCATGCGACCCTCCTCGATGGCCACCTTCTGGAGGTTGCGGAGGTGAAAACCGAGCGTCTGGTGCTTGGCTCTGAAGGCGTGGATGTTCTTTGACAGGCCACAGGTCTTCACGTCGTCCGCATGCGTCACGATGGAGCTGTGGCGAGGCCCCTGGTGCAGAAGGGGCACCTATAGACGTCGTCGGTGAAGAAGTTGTTGAACTGGCCAGACTTCAGCTTCCTCAGCACCTGACGAGTCTTGGTGTCCCTGGACTCGTCGTCTCTACAGACGTTGCTGCTATTCACCTATTACAAAAAAAATAGTAGCGCACAATAAGTACATGATTGAGATACCTTGATTATCGGGATTGATTACTTGCATAAATTAACCGATTGAGATCCCCTGATTATTCCCCAATCCCCAAATCTCAAACCAAATCGAATATTGATCCAAACTCTAGATCGGTGCTAGTACTGATCCCAACTATAGATTGGTGTTAGTACTGATCCCAACTATAGATCGGTGCTAGTACTGATCTCAACTAGGGGAATTCATCGAAATACGAGATCTAACACAAGAGGATTAGCTACTGTAAAAATACCTAGCATCCAACGATTGAAAATACGAACAGTCGAGCCCTAATAACACACGATCTAGCATCCAACGATGGGAATGGGGGAAGAAAAAAGTAAGGGGAGAAAACCTAGTTACCTCCGACTATGGGTCGACTAAGATGGTGTCGAAGGGGTTCTCCAGCCTGATGTAATCGTTGTCCACGTAGGGGTCCTAGCCATACGGGATCTGCAGGAGAACGTCGGGGGCCTGTATAGGGACGGGGGCCTCCTCGGCGGCGGCTATGGAGGAAGTGGGGACGGGGGTCTGGACGGGGATGGTGGCTGCCTTCGATGCCTTGACGAGGGCCTGTACGGGGATGGGGGCCTCGTCATTGACCTCCTTGGAGGCGACGATGGCCACCGCGCCGTTCTTCTCCATTGCCCGCGTGGTTGGGGTTTTCTTGGGGGTTTGCAGAAGGTGATGGGACAGTGGAGATGGTTGCGTGAGTGAGTGATGAGTGAGAGTGAGGAGGCCTCTATAAAGTTGAAGGGAGGGGAGATGTTTCGTTGCACCACCGTGCACCGTGTAACCGCGTATGCTACTGCACCGTGCATGGCCACACACGTCCTCTACCGCCCCGTGCACCGTGCCACACGTAACATGCGTCACTTTTCCCCCTCGTGTCTAACCTTGGCCACTTAGTTGTGCTCAGTTATACCCTCGAGGATAGCACTGGCAGTTTGGTTGTACTCAGTTTTGCCCTCCAGTACTAACACTGTCGTGTGCAATATACTCACTTTTACCCTCCGCTGGCTAGTTAACAAAGAGTCAACGAATGGGTTTTATCTAGCTAATTGAGTCATTTTATGCACAACAAATTCAAAAAGATCAAAACATAGTGGCATCTACCCAGGGAGTCTTATTATGTGACCTGCCACCATAAGAAAAGTGTATAAATCAAGTTCTAGCCTAAATCACCACTTCTCAATCACCTACTATCTTTGAAGGTTTATGGATTTCTACTCAAGCCTCTTCCCAAAACATCCCTCCCAAAACATAATTTGTCTGAATGCGGCAATAATTGTCATACTGATATATATTTGAATTGCAAATAGTTTGATGTATGCCAATATGTATTTTATTGTATAAAAGAAGCATTTTCCTTTTTTAAATCTCTTTTTGTTTTCTATTTGAACCCCCTTATCAGCTTTTCCCTTGGTTTTTAATTTCTACTCAGTTTTCCCCTCTCTCTTAGTTACAAACTCTCACACTTGTGCTCATCTTGGCTGCTATGCTCTAAATGGTCGAGACAGTTGTCACGCGTATCGTACCCACCAACCGTTGATCCTCTATGATCTAGCGGAGAGGATAACCGTTGTATCTGTCGGGGGGCACCCTCTATACATGCAAAATAACGATTTTGCCACTAATGCTTTAACTCCATAAACAAATGATTTTGAATATAATTTGAAGGTAAAGTGTTCAAAGGTGTATAATTTTTGCATTATACTTCACTCCATGAAAATGATAAATGATCAGGATTTTCTTAGCACAACATTATCATGTCCTAAGTGCGATTTCAAAGAGTTCAAAGGTGTATAATTTTTGCCATATGCAAGTTTATGCATTACATTCTATGAAAATGATAATCTCTCAAGATTTTCTTAGCACATCATTATCACTTATTAAGTGCGATTTCACAGTGTTTAAAGGTTTATAATTTTCATATACGCAAGTTTAGGGATCACTTTTCACGCTTTAAAAATGGTAAACACTCTTTTACATTAAGAGTTGTATAGTTTTTTTTAATTTGAAAGTGTTTAAGAGTTGTGTCAATTATAAACACTCTTTTACATTAAGAGTTGTATGATTTTTTTTTAATTTGAAAGTGTTCAAGAGTTGTGTCAATTATAAACACTCTTTTACATTAAGAGTTGTATATTTTTTTAATTTGAAAGTGTTCAAGAGTTGTGTCAATTATAAACACTCTTTTACCTTAAGAGTTGTATAATTTTTTCAATTTTAAAGTTTTCAAGAGTTGTGTCAATTGTAAACACTCTTTTACATTAAGAGTTGTATATTTTTTTAATTTGAAAGTGTTCAAGAGTTGTGTCAATTATAAACACTCTTTTACATTAAGAGTTGTATATTTTTTCAATATGAAAGTGTTCAAGAGTTGTGTAAATTATAAACACTCTTTTACATTAAGAGTTGTATAATTTTTTAATTTGAAAGTGTTCAAGAGTTGTGTCAATTATAAACACTCTTTTATATTAAGAGTTGTATACTTTTTTTAATTTGAAAGTGTTCAAGAGTTGTGTCATTTATAAGCACTCTTGTACATTAAGAGTTGTATAATTTTTTAAATTTGAAAGTGTTCAAGAGTTGTGCCATTTTCTTGTTTATTATACATCCATGTCCCTAATTTTTAATAATAAACACTCTTTCACTTGATTGTAGCCGAGACATTAACTCCATAAACAGTTTAAATCATCGGAATGGCTCGCCGACCGTATTCTTCACACCAAGCGCCCCGGTTGCCATTTTGGTGCGAGTTTTTGGTGCATTTTAGTGCGAGATCTAACATTCTTTGTGCACGGTTGCCATTGTCATCCTTCATACAGGTCAACGGGACTTCACCATACTACGGCCAAGATGAACGGGAGGCTGAGTGAAGCTCGACAAAGGGCCGCCATCGCCGGAGAAGGGCCGTCGTCGTCGGACAAGAAGAAGAAGAAGAAGAAGAAGAAGAAGAAGAAGAAGAAGAAGAAGAAGAAGAAGAAGAAGAAGAAGAAGAAGAAGAAGAAGAAGAAGAAGAAGAAGAAAGGGGAGGCAACGACATGGGCGTGGGCACGGATCTGGCTCACATGGATAAGCTGTGGGTCTGATGCTCACGTGGATAAGTTGTGGGTCCCATGTAGATCTGGATAAGTGGAGAGAGGTGTCCACTACGGGAACCAACTAAACGCGGCCCCACTGGTCAGCATGTAATGGCAAGGATCCACTACGGGACCTGACAGACTGAAGCGCCACTTGTTATCACGTAATGGTGAGGGTCCACTATGGGACCCGACTGAATGCGGCCCCGCTTGTCAGCATCTAATGGCAAGGCTGACGGACAGCGAGTTTTAGACCGTGCGAGAGTTCCATAATAGGAGATGGGCAAAAGTGAGGAAAAGCTAAGCGGCTGGGGAAAAGTGAGTACAACTAAGGAACCAAGGGCACAAAATTAGAAATCCCATCTCGATATATAGACATAAAGTCATTCGAGTGGATAGAGTTAGCTAGGACGAAGTTTGAAAACTCCTAAAACATGGGAATTAATCATAAGTACAAACATGTTGGTCCACTATATATGTCGACAGCTTGGCTTGTGTCATCCAGATCCATATTCTTCAGACTTACTTTTCGGAAATGAACAATATCGATCGTCATCACTCAGAATAATTAGAATCTTATTTCCTGATAGTTGGAAACTAACACCGACGGTATTGTTTACTAGAAAAAGATGCACCCATCTATCGCTGTGAAATTACATTTAATTCGAGAGCAATCTATCGCGCCTACTTGTAGCTCAAGTTTGACCTAATTTCATTAAGTTGTCATGATGAATAATATTGGCAAGAAGTTGAACCTGTTGTCAAAACTCCCGGTGGTTTCTGATATATTATTTGACCCTCCAATGGGTACCTCGAAAATCGTTTTTGTAAAACTATCGAAGCAGCCTAAAATTTACTCGCTCTTCAAATTTGACCTAAATTCGATAAATCAGCATAAAGTCACTCAAGTGGGCAGAGTTAGCTAGGGAGTTTGAAAACTCATAAAACATGGAAATCTCAATTATGTACAACATGTTGGTACACTTAATATGTATGGAAGCTTGATGGATTGTGGCATTCATATACATATTCTTCAAACTTTCTTTATGGAAAAGAACAATCTTGTCATCACTCGGGAAATTGAGAATGTTCTTTCCAAATAGTTGAAAACTCACACCAATAGCTTTGTTTGCTACACGAAGACACACCCATCTACCTCTGAAATTACATTTAATTCAAGAGCAATTAATCTACTGCACTTACTTGTAGCTCAAATTTGACCTAATTTCGTTGAATCAACAAAGAAGTAAGTGAAGTGTGCGAAGTTAGCTAGGAAGCTTGAAAATGGAATTATATAAGAAATCATGGTCCACTTTGTGTTATAATTGGGAGGGTTGCATTTTCTTCTAACTGTGGTAGGTCCCTGGAGCGAGGCGCTTCAATTAACATGGTCGGTGGAAGTACAAGTTACATCAAGGACCTCGTAAAAAATGAAAATCACATCCAAGTCCTTGCATTTAGCACAAGGTACCTGAAACTAAGCAATGAGGTGTGTTTTGAGATTTGCACACAAAAGCGTTCATTGTGCTAAATACTATCAATAGAATCTTCTAGATGCTAAGAAGGGGAAAAGAAGATCCAACCGTTAGTAATGTTTGGATTCGCTAGTCTTGATCCAATGGTCCATGTTCGAATTTCGAAACCGGAAAAATCCTTAAACTTGGGAAACTGTAAGAAAGAATTGTCCACTTTGTACAAAAAATTGTTGGAGGCATTCTTTGTTCTTTAATTTATTCTACTACTCCCTCCAACCCATATTAGTTGACTCAAATTTGTCTAAATTTGGATGAATCTAGACACTATTTAGTATATAGGTTCATCCAAATTTTTACAAGACAAAGTCAACTATGGGTCATAGGGAGTAGTAAAACTACTTGAAACACTTGTTTGATGGTATGGTGATGGGGATATGCCGACCGGGGTATACCCAGCAGGACGTTTCCTACTGGCTCAAGCTGCTAGCGAGTGGGCCTGCAGGACGACAACTGGATCGAGACTTGGCAAGGACCCAGGTGACTAGAAGATGGAGGCCCAGAAGCGTAGCTAGGCCCAGTCGGATTACGTCAAGAACCCTCTGAATCCTTAACTAATTCAGTGGTAGATCTATAAACCCTAGCAAGGTGAGCCTATATAAACCTCCCTAGGGTACGCATAGGGGACACGTTCCATCATACACCCCAGCGACTCGCCGCCTAGTCCTCGAGCTCGCCCCTGTACTCTCTCCATAATACAATCTAGCAGGAGTAGGTATTTACCCTCCGGGGGGCCGAACCTGGGTAAATCCCTGTGTCTCCGCCCTCATATCGCACAATAGATGGCTGGCCGCCCTTGCCCTTCGTTCTACTACTCGCTGCCGATTGCAGCATCTGCCGTGGCCATTCCCACGACAGTGGCACCCACCGTGGGGCCTAGCCGGTCAGGCCGGTGTTCTGTGGCGAGATCCAATCTGCCCACCAACGAGACAATCGCCACCGGCCGCATGATCGCGATCGGCGAGATCCTCCAGATCTTGCCGAGCAGCTATGTCCCGGCGGCACGCCCCATCACGCACAGCGTGATCATGCCGGTCGGCACGATCAGCCTCTTCGTCGGCCTCACCGACGTCATCGTCTCGGAGGACTCGGCTCGCATCCGCGAGTCACCACCACGCGACCGGCTCTCTTAGAGTCAGGTCCGCACCATCCACCGCCTCGCCTCCGAGTACGACTCGGCCAACAGCAACGTGGCCAAAACCACCATGGTCGCAGACGACGCGGCCCTCAACAACGACGCCGACTCGACGACCCTGGCATCGGCCGCCGGATCCATCGTCACCGCGTCACCCGCGGGCTCCATCACCCAGGTCTCCAACGTGGGATACTTCGAGGACCCCTCCATTCTTGGGATCTTCGACTCCGACTTTGGGTCGGAGAACTCCGGTGACCTCCACGTCGGATCTGGCCGCAACGTCGCGGCCTACATGGCGAGTGGCGCGGATGCCCCGCCAGACCCCTTCTCCAAGCCGATCCCGTCGACCGTGACGGCGACGGAGGTCGAGGAACTCCGCCTGCGATTGGAGGAGGCGGTCTACAAGGAACAAGCCGAGCGCGAAAAATTTCGCCTCGAGCAGGTGACGGCGCAGGAGCTTTCGCACTACCACCAACTCTGCATCAGGTCACGCCTGAACCCCACCGTTCAAGGTCGCGCCCTGAAATTCGACGACGAAAATGACCCGGCCCGTATAGCCGAGCGCGCGATTTGCGAGAACGCGCCGCTAGGAGGGAGCTATCGGCCACCACCAGGCGCAACGGCCAATGGCCAACGGCGCCCCCCACAACCACCCGGCCACACGCCCCCTTGGGATCAACCAAGGATCCTGGTCTCCTTGCGGGAGCGAGACGCGAATGGCCTCCCGCTATTCTCCACCCCGATGGACAACGTCGTCGTGAGCCGAGCCGCGGTCGACAACATCAACGTGACCGGGGAAGGCCCCCTGCAGATCTAGTACGCCAAGGCTCTACTCGCCAAGGCCGTCGAGCAACAAAACGCGGGAGCCGACCCACAGGGTCGCATGTACTCGCGTTTGTTGGGCAGCAGGGCAGCCTTGAGCGGCCGCCCAATGGCGGCAAACACCCTCAACTGCCCACCAACCGAGCCCCTGCAGCTCCAACACCGACCCGCACACAAGGCACTCTCCAGCAACGACCCGCGACCAGCGAACAACTTTGTCGCCGCCAACGGGCAGCCAGTCGTCGCGCGCACCCACATCATCAACAACCAGAGCTGGCGCGCACGCCAGCCCGACGACTTGAGGCATACCCTTACCAACCGCCGCGATGGCGAACCAAGGGGATCATTGAGCCGAGTCGGACCCCAGTGCTTCGGACCGATGATCCGAGGCAAAAAATACCCGGCGAACTTCAAGGCGCCAAAGGAGATTGAGAAGTACGACCCCTCGTATCACCCGTCCGTGTGGCTAGACACGTACCTCATGGCGATGGGAATCGTCGGCCACACCGATCTGCTTGCCGCTCGCTACCTCCCCCTAATGATGGAGGGAGCGTGCCGGCAATGGATCAACACCCTCCCTGCAGACAGCATCGACTCCTGGGAGGAAATGTGTGATGCCTTCGTCAGGCACTTCGAGGGTTCCTACACCCGCGCCACCACCATCGAGGACCTGGAGCGATACGTCTAGGGACCCCGCGAGTCAACCCGCAGTTGGGTCCAACTGTGGCAAGACTTGTGGTACAACATGGCCGGAATCCACCCGGACACCACGATCCACTGCTTCAAGACCTCGTGCCGCTACAAGCCCTTGGTCGCCAAACTCAAGCGGGTGTACAAAACACTCGACAACATACTGGACCTCCTCGAGATCGCCAAGCGGTACCCGGAGGAGGACCCAAACCAAGAAACCGATGACGACTCGGCAGGGAATCGCCGCACGAGCGGCCACGACAACGGGAGACGATCCGAGCTACGATACAGCAACACTCGCCTCACGCACAAGCACCACGGTGACGGGCGAGTCGACTTTGTTTCCAATGCCGGGTACGCTCCACGCGAGCCCAAGAGCTTTCGCCGCGACGGTGGCAACTACAAGGCGAAACCGAGGTTCGACCCCGCAGCTCTCCTCAACCAGCCCAGTGTGTTCCACAGTAGGGAGGGGAAACCCTCCACGCACACGACCGCCGACTGCCACTCCCTGAGGGAGATCTATAAGGCACGACGCGCAAGGGAATACCCCGACAACCACCCGCCAAACGACGGGAAATTCGGCAACGACGCCGGCTCGCTTCACACCTTCACCGGCTTCAACACGAAGCGCGACAAGAAGGTCATCGCCCGTGCTGTCACCGTCAATGCAGTGTCCCAGGTCGACATCCCCCAGTTCCTCAACTGGTCCGAGCAACAAATCACTGGAGCCGCGAGGACCACTCGCCATGGATCGAATATCCGGGCAGAGTCGCCCTGGTGGTCAAGCCCAAGGTGGGAGACTACTGGCTCCCCAAGACGCTGATGGATGGCGGCAGCTCCATCAACATTCTGTACCTGGACACGTTCAGGCAACTACGGCTCCCGCAGTCGATGATCGAGACGACCTACACCACCTTCCACGGCATCGTCCCTGGTCGGAAGGCGTACCCGATTGGCAAGGTGACGCTACCAGTCACCTTCGGCACATCAGCGAACTTCCGCACCGAGCGGATAGTCTTCGAGCTGGTGCCGTTCAACATCCCCTACCACTTCGTCCTGGGGCGTCAGGCGTTTGCCAAATTCATGGTAGCGCCCCACTACGTGTACAACGCGATGAAGCTCCCTGGGCCGTGCGGCATAATCACTGTCCACGGCGACCCCGGCATGGCCGCAGAGTGCAAGGCCAAGGGCGCCGAGCTCGCCGAGGCCGTCATAGCGGCAGAAGCCAACCACACAGAGGAGCTCGCCAAGTACGCGAGCGGGTTCAACAATGACGACCCCACCAAACTCAAGAAGCCCAACTCGGAGGGTGGCGGCTCCACCACCTTCGAGGCAACAACGCACACTCGCACCGTCGAGCTCGTCCCAAGCGACTCCAGCCAGACGGTGATGATCGGGACGGGCATGAGCCTAGCATAGGAAGGAGCGCTCATCGAGTTCCTACGTGAGAATAGCGACATCTTTGCATGCAATCCATCCGACATGCTCGGTGTCCCGAGGGAACTCGCTGAGCACAAACTCAACGCTAACCCCAAAGTGTGACCCATCAAGCAGTCGCTGCGGCCCTTCAATGAAGAGTGCCGCTGAGCAATCGCCGAGGAGGTGCAGCGTCTACTCGCTGCAGGCTTCATCCGGCCAATCAAATACTCCAAGTGGCTGGCAAACCCAGTCCTGGTCGAGAAGAAAAACAGGACCTGGAGAATGTGTATTGACTACACAAACCTCAACAGCACATGCCGGAAGGAGCAGTTCGTCCTCCCGCGGATCAACCAAATCATCGACTCAACCGCGGGCTCGGAGTCGCTATGCTTCCTCGACGCCTACTCTAGGTACAGCCAGATCAAAATGGCAGTCGAGGACGAGGAGAAGACGGTGTTCATCACGCCATTCAGAGCCTTCTGCTACACCGCCATGACCTTCGGCATCAAGAACGCCGGGGTGACCTACCAGAGGTGCATGCAGGAATGCCTTGCCAGCCAAATCGGCCGCAACATCCATGTCTACATCGACGACGTGGTGGTAAAGTCCACTCGCCAGGGCGATCTACTCATCGACCTGGTGGAAACCTTCGCCAACCTGCGGAGGTACAAGATAAAGCTAAACCCAGGAAAGTGCACCTTCGGTGTACCTACTGGACAGCTGCTGGGGTACGTTTTCTCCAAGCGCGGGATCGAGGAAAACCCCACCAAGATTAACACGATCGCCCGGCTCAGCAGACCCGAGTGTCTTCGCGACGTCCAGAAGTTGGCCGGGCGAGTCGCGGCTCTCAGTCGCTTCATCCCCCGGCTAGGCGAGAAGCAGATGCCCCTCTACCGCCTAATGCGCAAGAACCCCACTTTCCAGTGGGACAAGGAGGTAGACGACGTGCTCCATGCTCTCACGGAGGTGCTACTCGCGGCACAGCTACTCGCCGCCCCCGTCGACAAGGAGCCCATGCTCGTCTACGTCGCGGCCTACGAGCGAGTCATCAGCGCCATCATGGTCGTTGAATGACCAGAGGAAGGCAAGGAGCGCCCGGTACAGCGACATGTATACTACATCAACGAAGTCCTCACCTAGTTGCGCCAGCGCTACCAGCAGTACCAAAAATTGGTATATGCGGTCTTCAGAGCCCAGCGGCGACTGCCGCACTACTTCCAGGAGCATCCAATCCTGCGGAACAACTCCGTCAGTAAACTCGCCAGTCGGACATAAATCAAGCTGACAAATGAAAAGATTGACAAACACTCACTTGGCGACTGGGATAAAATGTAGGCCAGTACGAATGCTGGCCGACTTCTCCAACTCTGGCCCCAGTTTCCGACTGAGGCCCGTCTCAAACACACTTTGCACCCAAAACACCGACGGCTTCTTCAAGGATGAGGCCGCGGCAGGACGTTCAGTGACGATCGTCGCGGGAGCTCCCCTCGGCAGCGAGGTCCCTATGGCTGGAGCGGCCATGAACTCGGTAATTGGGACGAAGGGCGGCGGTAATGATGCCAACGGCATCTCGTCTTCCGCAACGGTTGCACCGGTCGCCGTGGTCGCATGCGTCGGTGCATCGTCTTTAGCTTCCTCGGCTGCGGTGGTACCATCGGAGCTACTCGGGACCAAGGCGGTGATACTGGCTTAGCCGGCTTCTTCTTCTTCGGTGGCGGTGGTTTCTTCTTTGACGGCGTAGCTTCGTGCCGCGAGGTGCGTTTGAAGAGTTTGTCCTTGTCCCCGTCGTGATCCTCGAGGCTCTTGCTGGCCTCGAGTTCGCGCTGGTGTTGCCCGCGAGTTTTGCGAACCATGCGTGTGGCGACCTCCACAGCCTCGTCGTCATCATCATCGTCATCACCGCTCCCGTCACTCCTGACATCGCCCTTTTCGGGTGAAGACTCGCTATCATCTTCGCCGGACGAGGTCGAGTTCTCGTCGTCTGCGGGCGGGAGCCAACCTTCCACCACGTAGAACAACTACAACAACAAGACAAATCAGCATAACTGCGAATGCAAATCTGCGATTGCGAATGTAAAGGAAAGAAAGTATTTACCGTTCGGGCTTTGTGCTTTGCGGTGTAAGGAACGACCCCGGCCTTTGCGTCAAGATACTCCGCCAAGGTGATCTTCTTTAGGGCCAGGGTGTAATCATTGAGTCTCCACTCGGCAAGGCAGGACTTCGTTGGGTCGTCCTTGCCCATGTACTCGTACATATAGTGGGCGAGACTGGCCAAACGAACGAGCCGTCGCCCGAGCCAGCAATTGTAAAGATTGATGGTTTGGAAGCCCTTCTTCTTCAGGTTGCGGATTGTCTGCAGCATCTCGTCGACGACCATCCGCTGGTCCAGCGGAAGTTTGGTGACTTGGAGCCGACGTGGCTCGGGCCGGTCAGAGGAGTACATCGGAAGCGCCACCTCGTCGCCCGTCGGTGACTCGGTCACGTAAAACCAGCTCTTCTTCCACTCATTCGCTGCTTTAGCAGGCAGCATCAGATCAAAAAGGACGCCTTTGACTTCAGCTGAAAGGTCAGGCCGCCCGCGGCCAGCATCGGGCCGCCTGCTTCTTCACGGCCGAACCTCCCGTGGAACAGATCTTACCATAGGGGGAAATACGGCCGACAACCAAGGTAGCACTCGCATAACGCCACGAAGATGGCGAGCTGCTCGATGTTGTGCGGCCCTAGGTCTAACGGCTGGATGCCGTAGTAGGCGCAAAAGCGGTGGAAGAAGAGGGAAGTTGGGAATCCGAGCCCTCGCTCCAAGTGGCTGGTGAAGCAGATGAACTCTCCCTCGCGTGTATCTAGGATCACCTCTCCAGCCGTGGGGATGCGCCATCTCCCGGCGTGGAGGATCCCCGCCTCCTCAAACAATTTCAACAGCACTTTCATGCACTTGGATCTGCCCCATGGTTCCGTCGAAGGCGCCATCGGTTGGAGGATCTAGGGTTATGAGTCGCTTTGGGTCGCTCTGGTCGCTGCGCGGAATGGATAATTGGGAATGCACGAGATCGGAGGAAGTAAGGGAAGTGTTTTCCCCTCTCCCGTCACTATCCTTATATAGTAGTTGTTACCCGCCATTTTTGGGGGGCCGTTACTGCGCGGTAATTACGCTGATATTACTGTTGGATTACCCAACGGCTAGTTTGACAGGCACTGACGGTCCACCTTCTTCTACTCGACTCGCTGAATCCAGCAACTTGACTACTCGCCGACTCATTCGCCAAGCTACGATTCGACTGGTCGTTGTCACCACGACTAAAATGACTAGTTCCTTCTTTTATTCAGGGAGTCCACCGCCGATTCGACTGGGCGTCCGAATTGGACCCGCATACTCCGACTGCCAACGAACACCTGCGAAGAATCAACGACGGCCTCGGGGACTACTGATGGGGATATGCCGACCGGGGTATACCCAGTAGGACGTTTCCTACTGGCTCAAGCTGCCAGCGAGTGGGCCTGCAGGACGGCGACTGGATCGAGACTTGGCAAGGACTCAGGCGACTGGAAGCTGGAGGCCCAGAAGCATAGCTAGGCCCAGTCGGATTAGGTCAAGAACCCTCCAAATCTTAACTAATTCGGTGGTAGATCTGTAAACCCTAGCGAGGTGAGCCTATATAAACCTCCCTAGGGTACGCATAGGGGACACGTTCCATCATACACCCCAGCGACTTGCCGCCTAGTCATCGAGCTCGCCCATGTACTCTCTCCATAATACAATCTAGCAGGAGTAGGTCTTTACCCTCCGGGAGGCCGAACCTGGGTAAATCCTTGTGTCTCCGCCGTCATCTTGCACCGCAGATGGCTGGCCGCCCTTGCCCTTCGTTCTACTACTCGCTGTCGATTGCAGCATCTGTCATGGCCATTCCCATGACATATGGCCTATTATACCACGTACTTCGTGTGTACTTTGTTGGGTTTTAGGCCAAATGACCAAGGTCATCGTTAACTTTTTTTTGAAAACTGGGTGGTGGCACTTTATTTTTCAGACCGGGGTATGTCCTGAGAGAGCGAGATGCTTCAATTAACACGGTCATAGGATGTGTACATATATGTTACACCAAGGATCTCACAAAAGAGAAAATTACATCCAAGTCCAAATATTTAGCACAAAGGACCCTGAAATCAAGCAAGGAAAAGTAGTAGGATGAGTAAGCTGCACGTGCCTTGCACGTGAGTGTGGTTTTATATATAGAAGTTTGACATATCATTTCAGAGAACACTTAAAGCCTAAATATAAACATTATCAGCAAACTTACGTTATAGCGAAAATACACCCTTCCTAGTGCCAAAATAGACCCCGTCTCCGAGTACTACTACAGTAAAAAGTAAACGAGTGGGACTCTAGAACTAAATTAATTAGTAATACATCATTACCATTGCATTAGGATCACTCTTAGAAGTTTAAGATCAATTCTAATTGTTAATATAAACAGATAAAGAGAACACCTTCTGGTACTGTCCAGCATCCGCGGCTATGTACCACAGCGGCACCGTGAGGAACATTAGATCTTCGAGGATGACACTGCGGGGAGACGCACAGCTCGTTGGCTCCATTACCCCATTAATGGTGTCCATCGAGAAGTCCAATGGCGACTACGGGCTAGTCGCGCATAGCTTCACCCTGTACTGGGGCCATGAGCACGTGGCCGCTCTGACACACATCGAGGAAACGGCGACGGCCTAGCCGAGCTCACCGATGATAAGGCTGAACACACTAGCGTCATCATAGTAGATGATGACCATGGATGGTGGAAAGGAAGGTACCGACATTGTTACTGTAAACTACATGGGCTGGCCCTACAATATCCTATGCACTTGTACCTTGTGGTCGCCCTCGAGGTAGATAAGGAGCTCGACCGGTGAGGCGGTGAAAATGCAGCCCACCTCCATGAAGCCGCATGGGTTATATGGGAACGCGGTCGTGTGGTTGTCGAGCTCGTGGTAGGCGAATATGGTGAGACAGCCGTCATGGGGGCATGGAACAGTTATTGGGGCTAGCTCGTCGAGCTTGTGGTAGACGACCATAGTGAGACGGCCGTCATGGGAGCATGGAATAGTTATTGGCTCTATCTCGTCTTTGTCCATCAACGGCTAGCTCTTGGTCGAATCCGCCGAGATGCATGGTGTTGGAGTGGTTCCCTAGAAGCTCGTCTCGCCGATGTAGTGCCCGTAGTCCAGAATTTTTATGCAGCATTGAGGGAATTGAATATGGGGTACCTTGATCCATCCTAGAACCATGATCCTACATAAAAATGGAGTAATAAGTAGGTATTGCCACTTCAACACCATGCTTCACACTGGTCAGTCAAAACAAGGCTGCAGGAAGTTGACAGGTGAGAGTAAAGCAGGTATCACGCTGTACAATAACAGATCCTAGCCACGTGAAGGTCTACTCCTAGAGGGAGACAGAGAAGCCTAGGGTCTAGCGCAAAGTGTACAGTGTTGCAGGGGAGAGATCGAGGACTGCATGCATGTCTTCAACATGATCTGCATTTTATTCTATCTGCTTGTCTTTTCTTGCTCTTTTGTTTCTCTCTCTTTTTTAGAGGGAAAGGGCACTTGCCCCGGTTGAAACCAAGTTTACATCATTCTGGTCCATAGGGAAAGTGTCAGAATCGATGCCCTGGTACACAAAACCTCAGCATAGTTCCATTTCTTTCTTGTGGTTAAGATTGTCTAGATACAAGTACTAGAATTAATTTAGAAAAAAACATGTCCGGATTTTGGAAACACCACGGAGTAGTAACCAGAGTAGAATAGTAGCAGCAGTAGTTGTACAGTTGTACTAATACTCCGGTAATACATGTCTTTTTATACTCGAGTAATACATCACTTTTTATAGTAATCCGGTAGGTATAGGCATTTGCGGTGGGCGGGCGGCGATAGCTATTTACGGATTTTTACTAGGTAGTACTCGAGTGCTCTCGTGACTTCATGAAGTGAGACTACAGAACTATACTGTAATAATCAGATGCAACTGTCATCACACGGTTCCTAGGGACACGCCAAAGACATAGGTGTTGAGATGCACGTCCTTGCTGCCAAGGCAATTCATTTTGCTCCTCTCTATTTCTCGGTGATTTTCTTCTCCCTGCTCGTGTGTTTCTCGGCATGGTGCACGGTCTCCTGATTCTCATGTTTGCGTGGTGTCTGGTGGATTCTTCTAGCGTATAGATGGTTGCATGCTTGCTTGATTTTGCAGGCGACGTAGCCTTTTTGACGTGCCGCGGTGCCGACCAGGGGATAGCATGTTGGGCGCAGTCGATTTTTTATATCAATGTGAAATTAAATAATTTAATTCAATGCCAAGCAAGGAGATGATTTACGTGGAAGTACGTTGTACATAGGTTATTTTTTTATCCAGGGACTTTGATAGTAGTACTCTATATTTCACTTAATCACTACGAATACATGCGGTTTCCTAGGTTTCTTCCTTTTAGTAGGAGTATTAATTACCTGAAATCACGTGAGTATTAATTGACGTCGCTTTCTCTATATTGGCACCCCTCTTTCCTAGAACGCATGCATAAATTAAGGGGAGGAAATGACAAACTTAGTACTTATGCTAGATCCCAACACCATTACAATTTGCACTTGATGATATTCAATCTCCAAACCTTATTATAGATAGGTAGTACTAGAGGTTAAATTAATCATAAGACTTCTTCTTCTTCTTGGACCTGTATCCTTCCGCTGCGACCTTCCTGTTGGCGTCGTCCTTCCGCTTCCCGTGGCATCCCCCAGCTCTCGCCTTCTTCTTCTTCAAGCCTCCCACCTCCTTATCCTTCCTCTTTTTATTGCCAGTGAAGAATGGATCGAGTGCACTCTTATTGTTGATGATTTCAGACCCCTCATCCTCCCGCTTTCTCTTCTTATTGCCGAAGAAGGGTGGATCGAGTGAACTCTTCTTGAAGACGACGGGTCCTTCATAGATGAAAGATAAACCATAGTCCTCCTCCTCCTCCTCCTATGTGCTCTCTGGAAGCGTCCCCTCCATCAGATGACGGTAAGTAGGGTCCTCATCGGAAAATTTATCTTCCACTGTGTGGGAATAGTATGGCCCCTCAAGGGACTCTCCGCTATCACCATGGTAGGGACTGATATCCCCGTTTTCTCATGTGTTGGACTTGTCAATGGAGGTGCACTGATCAGAGCAGGTGCGCGGCATTTTTGAGTGTGTGGTGGCTTGGCTAGCCTAGAGGGAGGGGGAGAGACAGAGAAAGTTCTTAAGTGTGTGCGTTGTTCCTAGATGGGGAGAGGTGATCGTTGTTGATGGCCGCTTAAAAGGGCTTGCTTGGGACATCCAAATGTCCAATATGAGCCATGGATGATCAATGCCTAATGGGCCTTAATTTATGAACATGGGCCCATGACTGCCTTTGATTCCAGGGAGTACGACTTAGATTTAGTCGAGCGGGAAAATCTCCTGCTATCCCCAAAATATTTTGCGTCCCTATGTTACAAACATACTAGAATTCCCTTTTACATCCCTAGTTAAGGTGGTTCGTTAGGGCTTCAATTACAATTTCCCGGTTCACTACCTCCATAGCCCTCCCTTCCCTCTCCCTACCACCCCCCCCACACACACACACAATCCTTGCCCGTAGCTGGGCAAGCCTTGCGGAAAAATCTAGATCTAACCTTCACCACCTTACCCTAAATCTTCTTCTTCGTCGCTGTCGTCCAGCACTCAGAGCAACCCCTGTTCTTCTTCCACAAGCACTGCCAGGAATCTGCTTCTTCGACGCTGTCGTTCAGTGCTCGGAGCAACCCCTGTTCTGCTTCACCTTCGTCCACAAGCACCGCAACCGCAGCACCCTCTCCAACCTCGACGAAACCACCCAGGATGCGTAGGATGCCTAGACGCCGTCCCGACCCAGGTAACTAGATCTATTTTGATTTTCGTATGATAAATATGGAGAAGTTAGCTGTATTTTGTATTGAAGCTACTTTTGTAGTAACTTACAAGTGCTATACTTTTTATTCGTATCTTCTCAAATAAACTCTTTGTAGTCATGTTTTACTATAAGGCGTTGAACTGCGATTTTGGTTGTCATGGCGAAATATGAGCCAGCGAACGGTGAACACATTTTTCTCTATTTTGGCGTAGGCTATGGCACTAACTCTTATTTCCTGCCTAATGTTGTTCTCTTATCTGTGTAGTACACGTTTACATTCATTATACTGCTTCCAGTAATAGGTCGGGTTTATTTGCTTCTCCTTACCCCATGATTCCTAATAGTTTGTCGTTGTTACGCAAAGAACAGGTGCAGTTTACACTAGAAATCATAGAATGAAGGACCCCTATAATCTAGTAAGTATCTATTCCTTTCCTATCACTTCATGCTAACATCTATCAGATTGGAACTTTGTGTTTACTATCCGCTGCACCTTTATGCAGAGGCCCAACACTAAAGTATGGAGACCACCAATCCAATTACATGATGCAGCGGACATCGTCAACGAACATACATGTAACCAGATAAGAAATCGTAAGACTCTACATACAGCTATTGTATGCACACCTCCCCCTGTTTTTAAGGTTTAAGTCCCCTCGTTTCAGGCCATTTAGTCTAGTTCAGTTTTATTTTTGTCGGAGGCACTAGGATGATTAGAACAAGGCCAGATTTGCAACAAAATCCAATATAATATAAAGAAATGGATCATAATCAACCATTCACTTCAAATCTCACTCTGGTATATGCCACTTGTCTGGCTATTTTAATACGAGGCACATGATAGTTCAATTGGTCTTTGGGGAAAGCAATCAAAAAATTTAAATATGAATGTTTATGAATCGAACTGTTTGATAGATTGTTTCACCATTTCTATGAAATGATATGGATAGTCTATTAGAGGCACAGTATTGTTCTATTTGTAATTTGACTGAGTTACTATAGTAGTTTCTCGATGATTACAAAAATTCCAGCTACCTAAGATTTAGATCCAACTACACATTGAGTAGGCTAGTTAATATCAGCCATAATGGTTAAATGCTTATTTTGTTCTTCGGTAAATGTTTCTCTATCAGTTTAAGGAGATCTTAGTCGATGGATTCATTATATTCATAAATCACGCATTCTACTTTGATCAGTTTGCTTGAGGTCCTTAGGTTGAGTGTTTACATTGCTATATCAGACCAAAATAATCTTTTGAGAATGAACGGGTAGTTTTGTTCCTTCATATGATGTTGTAACTTTTTATCTTATTTTCAATCTACAACAAGTAGAGCAGTCATTTCACGGAGTAGAAGTGACAGTTGCACACGATATCTTCCATCTATGAAGTCGACTGTTCCAGTTATTCCAGAAGATGGAGATGTATGAGGCCATGCTGCTACTAGTTGACTGATTTGAAATTCTTTGGTTTTTCTTTTCCTTGGTAATGATGATATAGGATATTTCTTTTTGTTTTAGGTTGCAAATATAAATATGAAGGAAGAACATAAAACAACTACTTCAAGTGCAGATCTCTTTGCACAGAGCAGCAGTGACAGTGTGTATTGCTCACGTAGGTACATGATGTCAACTGTCCCATACATTATAGATTTTTTGGAGCTGCACTGTGAAATGCACTTGATGTAGTTGGACAGGAAGCCAACATAATAGATGCAGTAGTCTCCATAGCATGGAATGAGTAATCTGAGTTGAAGAAAATGCAAGCTTTGACGGAAAAACTACTCAATAATCTCCTAAGCAAGTCCCGTGGTAAGCCCGTCATTACATGTGAGGCGATGCGATCTTCCTAAAAGGAACATTTTGTAAACCGAGATTCTGTTTTTTTATCAGTTGCGTTGTACTATGATGATGTTGTTTGATCTACGGATTTATTCTAGCCTGTTATAATTTACTATTTTTACAGTTATAAGTTTTTCTTCCATAGTTCTAGAATTCTATTAGTACTATAGATAATCTAGTACTGGGAATACGCCCATAATTTGTATAGTTTTGTACCAGCCATTGATGGGCCGCCATTCCGTTCCACCATGTGGTAGCGGGCCGTTTAACCTGTACACTTTAAACAGTAAAAGGCTAGAACAGTAACTTGTCATAACAGTAAATGGCCATAACAGTAAAATACCAAAACAGTAAAAGGATGAAACAGTAAAAGACCAAAACAATAGAAGGACGAAACAGTAAAAGGCCAGAATAGTAAAAGGCTAGAACAATAAAAGTCCAGAACTGTAAAAGGCGAGAACAGTAATGGACCAACTATAATGGACCGCTAATGGGTGTAGACTGGCCTTCTTTAGGTTGAAACAGTGACGGGACCGAAAGCTTATGATTCACAGTGGGCTACATAAATGGGCCCACTTCAAATAGTGTAGGACTATCCAGTAACGGGCCAAAATAGGGCTATCCAAAGGGATCGTTTTCAAACAGTACTAGTCGAAACAGTAACCGGCCCAATCTCTTATGGGGCGCATAAATGGGCTCATTTCAAACAGTGCAGGTTGAAACAGCAACGGGCCAGAAACATTACGGGCCGAGGAGGGCAGCACCGATGGGCCCAATTCAAACAGTGCTAGACGAACTAGTAACGAGCCATGATACTATTGGGCTCTCTTAATGGGCCGGCCCACTTAATAATAATGAAGCCTTGGCTGGGCCTAGCTTCTACCATGGTTTCATTGACAATTAACGGTGCTAACTGGTCATTAATGGCATTTTCCACGTGGCAGTTTGCATGACGTCAACAGTCAACGCGGCTGGAGAACAGATCTATGACAGAACGACTTTAAGTGGTCGAAGGGTGCGATCTGCCACGGTCGAAAAAAACCGTGGTAGAATCATTTGTGACGGGGCTTCTACCACGAAGGAAATCCGTCGTAGAAGGCTTTCCAACCACGAAACATGGACCTTCAACCACGAAAATTGTCCATTGTAAAAGGACATCTTTCTTCTAGTGACACCCCCTCCTCCTATATAAAGGTGTGCCCATCGGTGGGATTAAACACACAATTAGAAAAGTCCTTTGGTTGACTTTATCTCTGTCTCTCTCTACCTTGTGACTGTGGCCCCATGTAAGGGCTACACGAACAAGGCTTCTCTACGAGCGTCATTGCGCTGCGGGGATTCTAAAGTCGGAGATCTACTTGCGCACTCTCAGTGGGATCAGGGAGACGAAGGTCTCATCGTACATTGTATGTGTACGAAGCCACGAGGTGTCACACTTGGGGAACTTTTGATGTCATTATCCGGACTGCTACACGGTGATGGAACATGGGGTGACTTGCGAGGAGCTCCACGACCTTGAGGACAGCTACGAGCACGATTACTTCAACCACGTTCCCCTTAGAATGTTAACCACTTTCGGACTACAAGGGTATGTATGCAAAACCTCTCGGCCATTAATGCATTACTAATAGATATATCTTGGGCATTAGGGCGACCCATCATAGAAAAATTTTGTTTTCTGCACCGGAACCCCAACAATAGAATCATCACCGACAATGGCACAAACTTCACCAAAGGAGCCTTCACGCGCTTCTATGGAGAGAAGGGCATCCGCCTAGACCTTGCCTCTGTCGCACACCCCTAGTCAAACGGGCAATGCGAACGAGCAAATGGTCTGGTCCTAGCCGGAATCAATCCCCGATTGATCGAGCCATTGATGAGATCTCCCGTCTGCTAGATAGAGGAGCTACAGTTTGTACTATGAAGCCTTCCTACCATGCCGAATCGCTCAACCGGCTATACCCCGTTCTTCCTAGTCCATGGCACGGAGGCGGTTCTCCCAACTAACATCGAGTTCGATGCACCCTACAAGCTGCTATACACGGAGTAAGATGCCAAGGAGGCATGCAAATATAGTGTTGACCTCCTCGAAGAGGTGCGCGTGCTGGCCTTGTGCAGATCCGCCATCTACCAGCAAAACCTGCGCCGCTACCATGCCATCCAGATCCGCCCCGTCTCATTCCGAGAAGGTGACCTGGTGCTCCGGCTGGTACAAAGCACCAAGGGGGTGCAGAAGATGTCTCCACCTTGGGAGGGGCCATTCATCATCATCCAGGCACTATAGAACAACTCATACTACCTCATCATCGCCCAATAGCCAGCAAAGAACAATATCGACCTCTCCGACGAGGAAACCGAGCGTTTGTGGAATGCGAACCTGCTTTGCCCATTTTACACTTGAATAAGAAGTGTATGGACCCCAATTTTATGTATCATGAATGAACAAATCGCGGAGCCTCAACACAGTCTCAGGGAGTCCGTCGCCATATTTTGGCACATTTTGCTGCATCGTTTTCACCCCTTCTCCGGCAGTCTCTCCCGGGGACTCGCCGGCTGGCCCAGACGTTGAAGGGATACGGGTAGGCTACACTAGCGCAAATCAAAATTTTCTACCGCGTAAACCAGGATTACTGTTGTCATAGATCACAGGATTACCACTAGATGCGCAGTTGCGGAACTTGAGAAGCGTGTCGAGGCAGTGTAGATGTTCTACGTCTCCTCCTCATCCTCGTCCCACGAGCAGCTCCCCTTTGCGCAGCTCGTCCAAGTGCTACAGATGCAGCACCTCCGAGGTATCCACATGTACAGGGTGGAAGCGTCAGACGCCGTACTGCTAGGTCCGCGCGTGCAACACAGGTGTGAGGGGTGGCGGCTGGGTGGAATGGTCTAACCCTGGTCAGCTCGCCTCACCCTCTCTTATATAGGCGTCCTTGGTGGGCTTCTACATTAGCAGCCCATTAGTAGACTAAGCCTGGTCTAATTCGGATCTAATCCTCATTAGGATTCCAGCCCCTTAAGTGTGTGACCCTATAGGTTCATATATGTATAGACATGACACAAATACACTTATTCTGTCAATAGTTGGTAGCGGCCTCTAGCAAGACGTGCCAACTTCTAAACGCATATGAAATTCATTCGAACGAACCATCACAAGGTTTAGTACATGTCTTTTCCTTTGCCTCACGATATTTGGTCTATCTCCAAGCTGACCTCCCTTTCTCGATACTGTGATTCAGAATCCCTTTACTAGGTTAACTCTTAACCTAATGTAGCACGGCCATGCATTTTGGGATCCGATCACTCGAGGGGTCTAGAGATATCTCTCTCAAGTAGAGAGGGGCAAATTCCATCTTGATTGACCATGCCTTGCAGCATGCTTCAGGACAAACCCGAAAGCTATCTTTATAACTACCCAGTTATGGAGCAGCGTCTGATAGCCCCAAAGTAGGTCGATCCACATCTCAAGTACATGCGACAATCTCAGGTCTAAGGACAAAACATACACGATGTGTAGAGAGAGATCTGCAAGTCTAATTGCCAGTCTCAAGTTGGGTTAGTCCAAACCCATGTTCATAACATGTGTCCACATCATTGGTTTGACATCTCCATGTCTATGACTTGCGAAACATAGTCATCAACCAATCGATGTGCTAGTCTAATATTTACCTGTGTCCTTACATGAACTCCGACTAGGGCAACTATTATATAACCATACAAGTAAAGAGTTTCACAAACAATTCACATAATTTCCAATCAATACAAGTTGCATGATATGGATATTCAAGGAACATTACAATAACTCATGGATACAAAAGAAATATAATCATCTCTAAGATTGCCTTTAGGGCATATTTCATTCAGACGTCTGTGCATTTTAAATGGCTAAGTATTGTACAGGCGCCAAAGGCCCACTCTTAGGTTCCAACTGCAAACTGCAACCCGACTGTCAGCCCGGCAAGAGAAAAAGCCCGAGGACCCCTACACAAAAAATTACAAAGAAAACAAAATGTTTGGACATTCCGGTTGCACTCGCTCGCCCAACGCCGATAACAGAATCTGAAGTATCGTGCAGTACACCTACTAGCTATCCCTTTGGATCCGGATACGGCTGCAGACCGAGACATGGCTGAATAGCCGGCAAGGGCACAACATAATAGCCAATGCTCACTGCGAAAAAGACCAAGTTGTCGGCCAAATGCGAAACAGCAAACTTTCATAATGCACTCAATAGCTGCAAACTATGTTCGTATTGTACATGTCTAATGTAGAAACTATCACTCGTGTTTGTTTTTTGCACGAACCCAAAACTATGCCAAGTGCTAGAAACGATAGCAGGACATAATATCCAAGCAAAGTTTCAGCCTGCTGCGTCAGTCGTCCCGAAACTCGGGGACTATACCAAGTGGGTGCCCTCCCACACCCCCATAGAGATCACAAAGGCAAGGAGGAAAAAGGAGCTTCGACCCTATATTCTCCGGCCAGCACGAACCCTGGGGACTACACCACGAACCCTGGGGGCTACACCCAGTGGATGCGCTCACGCGCCCCCACGCAAAGACATATACACGACAAGAGAAGATCCAAAAAATCGGAAATTTCAAAGTCCCAAGCAAAAGGCAATGTCATAAATAGGGAATACAAAGCTTCCATCAGAGTTCAACAAGCCACAAATTGTTCACACATACACCAGAGTGAAGAATTTTTTTTAAACAAATACTCTCAGCATACCGAGGATCGGACTTGGGGCTAAGAAGAAGACCTAGAGGCGGCGGCTACAGTCCGGCTACTGGAGGGAGTATTGGTGACCGCTGAGTCAGTACTCAGTAGTCGACGAAGGCGTAGCAGTGTGGGTGAGGGTTGGATCATCTGCGGTCCTTCCGATCGGCTCTGTGCCGGCCGGGTCGTTGAAGTGCCGGTCCGGCTGCACGTAGCTAGCAATCTTGATGCCACAGGAACAGATCTTAGGAACCTCCCTACAAAGACTATCATAGTTGGTGTCCTGCCTGAAACCGCGAGCGAGGCTCCGGAGATCCGCAGCCGGATACCAGGACTTGAGCAGCGCGAGCGCCATCTCCACGCCTCTGCACGCATCCCACTCTCTCCTCGAGTCAACATGATCCAAGGCTTTCACAAGCTCGGCGGCCAGCGCATCGATGTTGCCAGGCACATCGTGGAAGGGCCAGACATATTCGAAGATTTCCACACTGACTTGGCCCAGCCGGTCAGCTTCCTCGCTAAGCATGCCAACAAGCTCCTCGGGGCACAGGTCACGCCCAACCTCGTCGGCAGGCATGTGGTCAAGGGCCTGGTTGGTCAACTCGAGATAATGAGCTGCAACCGGCAGGACAACAAGTTACAAATCGATTGTAGCAGACAGGAAGAGTTCAGCAAAGGAAAAAGAAAAAAACTTACTGACGACCGTCTCGGCGGTGTGCTCTAGCTCCGCGTGCGTAGCCTTCTCGCGAGACTAGACCCTTGCCAGCAGCTCCTCTTGTTTGGCATAAGCCTCCTCGAGGTTCTTGAGGGCGTTAGCATGAATTTCGGTGGTCTTCTTGGCCTTCCCGTCTAAGGTCTCCAGTTTCTCCTTCAGTGCCACCAGTTTGTCAATTTGGCTCTCGCACGTCTGGTTGGAGTCTCGCAGCCGGAGCACCTCTGCCTTCAGACGGTCCACCTCCTTCTCCTTATCGACTATCATAGTTGTAGGACAATACCCGATGGTTAGCAAAAACCATAAAAAGTCGCGTAATTGCAAAGACATATCAAAGCGAGCAATCTTACGCCCCAAGTCTTGTATTCTTCGCCATCTTAGAAAAATCTTTCTGCGGAAAGAAGGAAGTGAGGAAGGGAAACACGCAAACTAGTAGGAAAAATGACGCGAATATGGAGAGAAACTTACCTCCAAAGAAACGCTCAGCCTCTTGGCCTCACCAAGCCCCTGCTCCATCACCTCCACCAAGTGTTGCGCTTGGACGAGGTAGACACGCGCCAAGCTAGAGAGCTGGGCGAGGATGGCATCTAGTGACAGCACAGCCAGGGCAGGCTTGTAGTCGGTCACCTGCACCTCCTCCTCGTCATCGACAATGGCATGAGACGCCCCTGCAATGACCAACTTAACTCCACTGGCCGCACCACCAGAGCTAGTGGCCACCGCCCGCTGTCGCCCCTGGCTACCCGCTCGGAGGCATCCGGTGCCTCCTCCCCTGGCTCTTCGACCAGGACAATGGGCGGACCCGTCTAAGCATTGCTCTAGTATGAGTTTACGCCGGCCATCAGCCGAAGCGTAGGATTGGTGGCATCGTGCCCGCCTGCAAACATTTGAGCAATCTAGGAGGCGGTCGGGGCATGGTGCAGTGACACCGGTGCAGCCGGCATGGTCGGTGCAGCCCCAACCAGCGTGGTCGGGGTAGGCACAGCCGGTTCGATTGGCTCGGCCGACGGAGTCGGAGCAGGCGTGGTGGTGGCAAAGCTAGGGCCATTGAGTGACATCATCTTGCTAACTAAATAAACGAAACTCGGCAAAAAGAACAAATCAACAAAAAGAAGGGACTAAGAGATCAGCAATGTACATACTCGTCGACCGTCGGCATGGCCTCCACCTACCTTTGATGATGCGGCTTCTTCGCGCCACCGTCAGCTGGAGCGGTGATGTACGCCACCCGCTTGCCCTTGTACTTCGTCGTAGCACCGGTGGCAGGAGGACCCTCATCATCATACATGGCTGCTTCAATACGCGCAAACATCAAGATCTGGTTGAAAACGACCAGCCGGCCTACAAGCGTAAATAGAAGACCCTTACCGTGCGGTTCTGATGCTCCGTCGTCGCTCCGGGTGGGAAAGAGCTCCAGCTCCGTGGACGGATACTTCGGCGTCGGGCGGTCAACAGAGAAGTTGGGGAGCTTGTGGTCACCAATACCATCCTCAGCTAGCTGCGCCATAAATATCTACTCAAAGGGGCAGATAATAAACGCGAAGAAACCCTTCAAGAGAAATCCATCCGGAAAGAAAAACAAACTAACCTTGGGCGGCAGGCGGCCCCGGTGGTATGGCTTGCAGGAGTAGCGCCAGCAGTTCTCCAAATTAGAGAAAAACAAATAGCCAGTCTCGAAGGGCCTCATAGGGCACGTCCAGCCGGGAGGTCCAGGTTGGGTCCGTGGGCCCAGACAGATGGCACATCTTGTGCGACTGATGCTGGAGCGTGAGCACCCGGCGCGCCATCCAGGACAAGGTGATGTCTCGGGCGGTGATCCGCTCTATCACTATCATGGTGGTGTCACAGCAGATGTCATGGGTAGGCTTAAGTTGGGGTTCGAATGGATGCTTGTGGCCACCGGGGAGGGAGTGCACGGTCTAGACGTGCACAAAGAACACAATGAACTCTCCACACTTAGAAATTTTATTGATGCTAGATGCTACAATTGATCCTCGAGCTATTTGTACAGAGCCTCCAGGCATTAGTTTTCTTACTTGGTCCAACCTCCTTAAACCCTAGCTATGCTCCTCCTTATATAGGCGATGGCTGGCTAGGTTACATCCCTTTGGGTTCTAGGGTTACTGTTTGGATCTTGGTCCTCACTGTACGGGCCGGGTCATGGGCTAGTCCTGAGCCCCTTGACCCAGTCCACAAAGCTAGACAGCTAACGGTCTTCTCATTCGTAACCTCCAGTTCTTTTAGCGTCACGCAGTAAATTTGTACGTCATCCCTTGCTTTAGGCGTCACCCGGATCCTTTTGTGTCACCCGGCATCGCCCTTCTCTTTTGACCGTGCTTTACCATGGTCCCTCATGAACCTCAGTCGGAAAGTTGCCATGCGTCCTATCAGACTCGGCCTTCCCTCGTGAGACCCGTCCTGTTGGTTCCTTCAAGATTAACAAGCTTGTCTTCTATGGGCCGACATAGTTCCTATGTTGGCCACACTCGACCATCTTACCCAGCCATGATCACTCGACCAGGTTCATTCTTTACTCGGCATAAGCCAAGCTGGGCAATGTTTTACCCCTCATGACCCTACTGGGGGTTATCCCCCCGACATTAGTCCCTGGAGCTGGTGAGACCTAGCAGTTCTAGCTATTAGGCGTCTCCAGGTTCCTTTAATGTCATTGGAACCTCTCTTTCTGTAAGCATTTACTGCTTAGGATGCACTGTTTGGCGTAACCTTGATCTTAGCCGAGTCTACTCTACTCTTTCTGATTCTCATCTTTGATGGGGATATGCCGAGTGGGGTATACTCATCAACACGATTCCCATTGGCCCGTGCTGCCAGTGAGTGGGCCTGCAGGATGGCGACTGGATCAAGACCCAACAAGGGGCCAGGCAACTGGAAGCTGGAGGCCCAGAAGCATAGCTAGGCCCAGTCGGATTAGGTCAAACACCCTCTGAATCCTTAACTAATTCGGTTGTAGATCTATAAACCCTAGCGAGGTGAGCCTATATAAACCTCTCTATGTTATACATAGAGGACACATTCCATCATACACCCCCTGCGACTCACCGCCTAGTCATCAAGCTCGCCCTTGTATTCCCTCATCAATACAATCTAGCAGGAGTAGGTCTTTACCCTCCGGGGGGCGAACCTGGGTAAACCCTTGTGTCTCCGCCCTCATCTCGCACCGCAGATGGCTGGCCGCCCTTGCCCCTCGTTCTACTACTCGCTGCCAATTGCAGCATCTGCCGTGGCCATTCCCATGATAGTGGTGCCCGCCGTGGGTCCTGGCCGGTCAGGACTATGTTCTGCAGTGATATCCAACCTGCCAATCAATGAGACGATTGCCACTGGCCTCATGATCGCGGTCGGCGAGATCCTCCAGATCTTGCCGAGCAGCTACGTCCCAGCGACACGCCCCGTCACGCACAGCGTGATCATGCCAGTCGGCACGATCAGCCTCTTCGTCGGCTTCACCGACATCATCGTCTCGGAGGACTTGGCCCGCATCCGCGAGTCGCCACAGCGCGATCGGCTCTCTGAGAGTCAGGTCCGCACCATTCACCGCCTCGCCTCCGAGTACGGCTCAGCCAACAGCAATGCGGCCGAAACCGACATGGCCGCGGACGACGCGGCCCTCAACAAGGACGCCGACTCGGTGACTCCGGCGTTAGCCACCGGATCCATCGTCATCGCGTCACCCGCCGGCTCCATCACCCAAGTCTCCAACGTGGGGGACTTCGAGGATCCATCCATCCTCGAGATCTTCGACTCCGACTCTGGGTCGGAGAACTCTGGCGATCTCCACGACGGATCCGGTCGCTTCGTCGTGACCTACATGGTGAGCGGCACGGACGCCCCGCCAGACCCCTTCTCCACGCCGATCACATTGACCACGACGACAACGGAGGTCGAGGAACTCCGCGTACGACTGGAGGAAGCAGTCCACAAGGAACAAGCCGAGCGCGAGAAATTCCGCCTCGAGCAGGTAACGGCGTAGGAGCTCTCGCGCTACCACCAACTCCGCATCAGGTCGCGCCTGAACCCCACCGTTCATGGCCACGCCCTGAAATTCGACGACGAGAACGACCTGGCCCGCGTGGCCGATCGCGCGATCTGCGAGAACGCGCCACCAGGAGGAAGCACTCGGCCACCACCAGGCAAATCGGCAAACGGCGCTTCCCCACCACCGCCGGTCGCACCCCCCCCCCCCCCCCCCGGGGACCAGCCGGGGATCATGATCTCCGCGCAGGAGCGGGACGCGAATGACCTCCTGCTGTTCTCCACTCTGATGGGCAATGTCATCGCGCGTCGAGCTGCGGTCGACAAAATCAACGTGACCGGGGAAGGCTCCCTGCAGATCCAATACGCCAGGGCCTTACTCGCCTAGGCTGTCGAGCAACAAACTGCGGGAGCAGACTCGCGGGGACGCGTGTACTCCCGCTCGTCAGGAAGCAGGTCGGCCTCGGGCGGCCGCCCGACAATGGCAAGAACTCTCAATTGCCCACACCCCGATCCCCTGCAGCTCCAGCCGCGACCTACGAACACGGCACTCTCCACCAATGACCCGCGACCGACGAACAACATGGTCGTTGCCAACGGGCAGCCAATCGACGCGCGGACCCACATTATCAACAACCAGAATTGGCGCGCACGCTAGCCTGACGACTTGAGGCACACCCTCACCAACCGCCATGATGGTGAACCAAGGGGATCGCTCGGCCGAGTCGGCCCCCAGTGCTTCGGACCAATGATCCAAGGCGAAAAATACCTGGCGAACTTCAAAGCGCCAAAGGAGATCGAGAAGTATGATCCCTCGTACGACCCATCCGTTTGGCTGGACACGTACCTCATGGTGATGGGAATCGCCGGCCACACCAACTTACTTGCCGCTCGCTACCTCCCCTGATGATGGAGGGAGCAAGCCAGCAATGGATAAACACCCTCCCCGCGGATAGCATCGACTCCTGGGAGGATATGCGTGACGCCTTCGCCAGGCATTTTGAATGATCCTACACCCGCGCCACCACCATCGAGGACCTGGAGCGATGCGTCCAGGGACCCCGCGAGTCGACCCGCAGCTGGGTCCAGCGCTGGCAAGACCTATGGTTCAATGCAGCCGGCATCCACCCGGACACCGCGATACAATACTTCAAGACCTCGTGCCGCTACGAGCCCTTGGTTGCCAAGCTCAAGAGGGTGTACAAGACACTCGACAACATACCGGACCTCCTTGAGATCGCCAAGCGGTACGCGGAGGAGGACCTGAACCAAGAAACCGACGATGAGTCGGGTGGAAATCACCGCCAAAGCGGCCACGACAACAGGAGGCGACCCGAGCTACGCTACAGCAACACTCGCCTCACCGGCAAACGCGGCGGTGACGGGCGAGTCGACTTCATTACCAACGCTGGCTACGCGCCACGCGATCCCAAGAGCTTCCTCCACGACGAAGGCCAGCACCGCGACAGCGGCAACTACAAGGCGAAGCCGAGGTTCGACCCCGCGGCTCTCCTCAACCAGCCCTGTGTGTTACACAGCAGGAAGGGGAAGCCCGACACACACACGACTGCCGACTGCCACTCCCTGAAGGAAATCTAGAAGGCACGGCGCGCACGGGAGGACCTCAACAACCACCCGCCTAACGGCGGAGCATTCGGCAACAACGTCGGATCGCTCCACACCTTCACTGGTTTTAGCACCAAGCGCGAGAAGAAGGTCATCACCAGCGCCGTCACCGTCAACGTGGTGTCCTAGGTCGATGTCCCACGCTTCCTCAACTGGTCCAAGCAGCGGATCACCTGGAGCCGCGAGGAGCACTCGCCACGGATCGAATATCCGAGGCGAGTCGCGTTGGTGGTCAAGCCAAAAGTAGGTGACCACTGGCTCCCCAAGACATTGATGGACGGCGGTAGCTCCATCAACATCCTCTACCTGGATACGTTCAGGCGACTGCGGCTCCCGTAGTCGATGATCGAGACGACCTACACCATATTCCACGGCATCGTCCCTTGTCGAAAGGCGTACCCGATCGGCAAAGTGACGCTGCCAGTCACCTTCGGCACACCAGCAAACTTCCGCACCGAGCGGATCGTCTTCGAGCTGGTGCCCTTCAATAGCCCCTACCTTTGCGTCTTGGGGCATTAAGCGTTTGCCAAGTTCATGGAAGCGCCCCACTATGCGTACAATGCGATGAAGCTCCCAGGGTCGTGCGGCATCATCACTGTCCACGGCGACCCCGACCTGGCTACGGAGTGCGAGGCCAAGGGCGCCGAGCTCGCCGACGCCGTCATAGCCGCAGAAGCCAACCATGCGGAGGAGCTCGCCAAGTACACGCGTGGGGTCAACAACGACGACCCCACAATACTCAAGAATCACAACTCAGAGGGCAGCGGCTCTACCGCCTTCGAGGAAAACACGCACACGCGCTCCTCGAGCTAGTCCCAGGCGACTCCAGCCATATGGTGACAATCGGAACGGGCATGAGCCCAGCATGGAAGGCGCGCTCATCAAGTTCCTACATGAGAATCGCGACATCTTCACATGGAAGCCATCAGACCTGCCCGGTGTCCCGAGGGAACTCGCTGAGCACAAACTCAACGCCGACCCCAAAGCGCGACCCATCAAGCAGTCGTTGCGGCCCTTCAATGAAGAGCGCCGCCGAGCAATCGCCGAGAAGGTGCAGCGTCTACTCGCTGCAGGCTTCATATGGCCAATCAAATACTCCAAGTAGCTGACAAATCCAGTCCTGGTCGAGAAGAAAAATGGGACCAGGAGAATGTGTATCGATTACACAAACCTCAACAGTGCCTGCCCGAAGGAGCAGTTCGTCCTCCCGCGGATCGATCCAATCATCGACTCGACCGTGAGCTCGGAGTCGTTGTGTTTCCTTGACGCCTACTCTGGTTACAACCAGATCAAAATGGCAGTCGAGGACAAGGAGAAGACGGTGTTCATCACGCCATTCGGAGCATTCTGCTACACCGCTATGACCTTTGGCCTCAAGAACGTCGGGGCGACCTACCAGAGGTGCATGCAGGAGTGCCTTGCGAGCCAAATTGGCCGCAACATCCACGTCTACATCGACGACATGGTGGTGAAGTCCACTCGCCAGGGCGATCTACTCGCCGACCTGGCAGAAACCTTCGCAAATCTGCGAAGGTACAAGATCAAATTAAACCCAGGAAAGTGCACCTTCGGTGTACCTATTGGACAACTGCTGGGGTACGTAGTCTCCAAACGCGGCATCGAGGAGAACCCCACCAAGATCAACACGATCACCTGGCTCGGCAAACCCGAGTGCCTGTGCAACGTCCAGAAGCTAGCAGGGCGAGTCGCGGCTCTCAGTCGCTTCATCCCTCGACTAGGCAAGAAGGTAATGCCCCTCTACCACCTGATGCGCAAGAACCCCACGTTCTAGTGGGACAAGGAGGCAGACGACGCGTTCCACGCACTCAAGGAAGTGCTACTCGCGGCCCCGCTACTCGCCACCCCCGTCGACAAGGAGCCCATGCTCGTCTACGTCGCCGCTTCTGAGCGAGTCGTCAGCGCCGTCATGGTCGTCGAGCGACCAGAAGAGGGCAAGGAGCGCCCGGTGCAGTGACCCGTCTACTACATTAGTGAAGTCCTCACCGAGTCGCACCAGCGCTACCCGCAGTACCAGAAACTAGTATATGTGGTCTTCTGAGCCCAGCGTCGACTACCGCACTACTTCCAGGAGCACCCAATCACGGTCGTCTCTCCAGCGCTGTTGCAGGACATCATCCGCAACCGTGAGGCGACTGGGCGAGTCCCCAAGTGGGCAATCGAGATCGGCATCCACAACATTAAGTACGAGCCGCGCAAGGCAATCAAGTCACAGTCCCTGGCCGATTTCCTCGCCGATTGGGTGGAGGCGCAACAGCCGGAGGAGATTTACATTCCACGGTCGCTTGACTTCGAGTTTTCCGTCACCTCGGACATCGATGAGGTAGTAGGCGTCGTTGCCTAGGACTCGCCGGATGGCGAACGATCCCTCCCAAGGGGGAGAGATCTTGTGCGTGCCCTTCTTGTACTGGATTAGTCGCAAGACCAGGTCGCCCTCCTGGAAGGTGCGAGTCCGTACTCGCCGGCTGTGGTAGCAGCGAAGTCCTTGCTGGTAGAAGGCGGTGCGGGAGCGAGCTAGGTCGCGTGCTTCGTCGAGCTGGTCGACCCCGTGCAAGAGGAAGGCCGACCGCGACATGAAATCAAAAACAGCCAGGGCCTTCTCCAGGTAGCGCCAGACATCGACGAGGTTGCTGGGGATCACCTCCATCGGCCAAATCTCTTGAAGGTACGCGCGAATGCAAGTCGCTGACAGAGCGGCAGAATCCACCAGCGTGGTGACACACTCTCGCGCGTCATATGATTGTGCTTTGGCCTCATCATCAAGAATCTTCCCTGCAAAGCACAAGCACACAGTAAGAGAGGCTCCAACAAAACAAAGGCGACCCGCACGCTCGGGGACTCGCCAGTCATTCGAAAGAACAAGGAGCTCACCAATCAAAGTATGGCAGATCCCCGTAACGAAATCCTGCAGACCAGAGAGGTCATCCTGCAGCCCGGCGACGAGCGGATCCGATACCTTCCGCTCCTCGGAAGCAGCAGCAACGGCTACCTTGGCCCTCTCATCGGCTGAGGTCGCCTCCGCCTTCGCATCCTTGAGCTCCCGCTCCAGGTTGGCGACCCGCTTCTCCGGGGTGCTCAAGGACGATTGAGCAGTCGTCAGGTCACTCGCAGGGACCATACCCTCACGGGCCTTCTCCATTGCGGCCGCATGACCCTCTGCGTAAACAAAACCATGAGTACGAGATTAGAAAAAGACACCCTCGACAACAAGCACATCAACCACTTACCAACCGTCGCCTAAAGCTGCTCGTTCGTCCCTTGAACGGAGTGGAGCTCCTTCTCTAGATGCTCCTTGGCAGCCAATTGCTCCGCCGACTCACGTTGAAGCCCCTGCACAACAATGACAAATTAGCAAAACAATTCCTAAAGTGTAGCCACTGAATTCAAAGACTAGCCACTCGGGGACTCGACAGCAAAATCAATAAGGATCCGACCACTAAAATTTAGCGAACATATCCTCGGGGACTGGACATACCTAGATGGCTGCACCTAGCATGTTGTGGATCTCGACCACGTCCACTGACGGGAGCACAAGAGGAGTGCGCCTGCGCTGTTGGTCGACCGCCGAGCCAACGATTTCTGGCACCTGGCCCGATGGCGCAGAAGCACTCACCGTAGAGGCCCTCGCCACAAAGCAAGGGAACATCGCCACCGCTGCTCCCATGGCGCTCGAAGATGGGCATGTTGCCCCGACCGACGCCATGGGATCCATCCGCTGCGACTCCGTGTCCACCACGGCCTTTTAGGCCGCACCCACTCTAGTCGGAGCGTTGCTGGGGGCGTCGACTGGCTCATCCGAGAAAGTGACGACCTCGTCACCCTTTGCCTTCTTCACGCCCTCAATGGGTGCCTCGACCTCATCGCTCTTCCTCTTCTTCGAGGGATCGACTTGCACCCTCGCGACACCCAATGGGACCTTGGCCACCGAGGGGTGGCCTATCTTCTTCACACTAGTCCTACAACATGGCGATGTCAGCGAGTTTGCCGGACAAACATAAATCATCTGCCCAACTCTAAGAGATATTCACCTGGAGACTGGTATAAAACGAAGGCTGGTGCGAATACTCGCCGGCTTCTCCAATTCTGGCCCCATCTTCCGGCCAAGGCTCGTTTCAAGCATGCTCTGAACCCAAGACACCGAGGGATTCTTCGAGGATGAAGCCGTGGTAGGAGGGTCCACGGCAATCACCGTGGGCGCTCCCCTCGGCGGAGAGGCGCCCGCGGATGGGGCGGCCCCAAGCCCGGTGACTACGGTGAAGGGCGGTGGCGGCGAAGCCAACAGCACCTCACCCTCTACCACGGCCGCATCGGCTGCCGCAGTCGCCTGTGCCAGCGCGCTGGCCCCAGCCTCCTCGGCCGCGCCGATAGCTTCAGAGCTACTCGCGGATCAAGGCGGTAACACCACCTTAGCCGGCCCCTTCTTCTTCTTCTTCTGCGGTGACTTCTTCTTCGATGGCGTGGCCACGCGCCGTGAAGTGTGCTCGGGGATCTCGTCGTCACCCCCGTCGTGAGCCTAGAGGCTCTTGCTGGCCTCGAGCTCGTGTTGTTGCTGCCCACGGGTCTTAAGGACCATGGGTGCGGCGACCTCCACGGCCTCGTCATCATCTTCATCGTCGTCGTCGTCATCGTCGTTTTCGCCTCTGACGTTGCCCTTGTCAGATGAGGACTCGCTCTCGTCCTCGATGGACTCGTTCGATTTTTCGTCGTCAGCGGGCAGAATCCAACCTTCCACCACTTGGAACAACTGCAAAGATAAATGCGATTAGCAAAAACCGCGAATGCATATCTGCAACTGTGAAATGTACAAGGAAGTGAGAACTTACGAGCCTTGCGCTTCGTGGTGTATGGGGGAACCCCGGCCTTCGCGTCGAGATATTCCGTGTCGGTGATTTTCTTCAGGGCCAAGGTGTAATCATTAAGCCTCCACTAGGCGGTGCAAGACTTCGTCGGCTCGTCCTTACCCGTGTACTCGTACATCTAGTGGGCACAACTAGATAGAGGCACTAACCGCCGCCCAAGCCAGTAGTTGTACAAGTTGATGGTCTGGAGGCCCTTCTTCATGTTGCGGATTGTCAGCAGCATTTTGTCGACCACCATCCGCTGGTCATGCGGAAGCTTGGCGACTTGAAGCCGACGCGGTTCGGGCCGGTCGGCGGAATACATCGGAAGCACCACCTCGTCGTCTGGTGGCAACTCGGTCACGTAGAACCAATGTTTCTTCCACTCGTTCGCCGCCTTCTTCGGCAGCATTAGGTCGAAGAAGGAGGCCTTTGACTTCAGCTAGAAGGTTAGGCCGCCCGCGGCCAGCATCGGGCCGCCTTTGTCCTCACGTCTGATCCTCCCGTGGAACAGATATTGCTACAGGGGGAAGTACGGTCGGTAACCTAGGTAGCACTCGCAAAACACCACGAAGATGGCGAGTTGCTCGATGTTGTGTGGTCCTAGGTCTGACGGTTGGATGTCGAGCCCCCTCTCTAGCTGACTGGTGAAGCAGATGAATTCTCCCTAGCGCGAATCTGGAACCAGCTCTCCGGCCGTGGGGATGCGCCATCTCCCTGCGCGGAGGATCCCGCCTCCTCGAATGACTTCAGCAGCACTTTCGTGCATTTGTATCTCCCCCATGGTTCTGTAGGAGGCGCCATCTGTCGGAGGAGCTAGGGTTACAGATTGCTCTGGGTCGCTCTGGTTGCTATGGAGGAATGGAAGACTGGGAGGCACGCGAGATCGTATGAAGTGTGGGGAACGATCGTTCTTCGCCCCTCACTCTCCTTATATAGCGGTTGCTACCCGCCGTTTTCGGGGATCCTTTACCGCGCGGTGATTACGCCAATATTACCGTTGGATTACCTAACGACTAGTTTGACCAAGGCTGACGGTCCAACTTCTTCTACCCGACTCGCCGACCCAATTGCCATAGCTGCGATTCGACTGCTCGCCGACCCAATTGCCATAGCTGCGATTCGACTGCTCGCCGACCCAATTGCCATAGCTGCGATTCGACTACTCGCCGACCCGATCGCCATAGCTGCGATTCCTTTACTCGCCGACCCGTTCGCCATGCTGCGATTCGACTGGTTGCCATTATTGCTACTAAGATAATAAGTTCCTTCCTTCATTAAGGGAGTCCACCGCCGATTCGACTGGGCGTCCAAATTGGACCCGAATACTCCGACTGCCAAAGAACACCTACGACGAATCAACGACGGCATCGGGGACTACTGATGGGGATATGCCGAGTGGGGTATACCCAGCAAGACGATTCCCATTGGCCCGTGCTGCCAGCGAGTGGGCCTGCAGGACGGCGACTGGATCAAGACCCAACAAGGGGCCAGGCGACTAGAAGATGGAGGCCCAGAAGCGTAGCTAGGCCCAGTCCGATTAGGTCAAACACCCTCCGAATCCTTAACTAATTTGGTTGTAGATATGTAAACCCTAGTGAGGTGAGCCTATATAAACCTCCCTAGGGTACGCATAGAGGACACGTTCCATCATACACCCCCTGTGACTCGCCACCTAGTCGTCGAGCTCGCCCTTGTACTCCCTCATCAATACAATCTAGCAGGAGTAGGTATTTACCCTCCGGGGGCCGAACCTAGGTAAACCCTTGTGTCTCCGCCCTCATCTCGCATCGCAGATGGCTAGCCGCCCTTGCCCCTCGTTCTGCTACTCGCTGCTAATTGCAGCATCTGGCATGGCCATTCCCACGATAATCTTTGACTTTTTGGCCCATTTTTGCCTCGTGCCGAGTCATTTCGGACAATTCTGAGTCATTTTCGACGTGCCTTAGTCACTGACAGCTTGTAATCATGGTGACTTGCCTCAAATTCTGTCCCAAATCCTAACCACACAGTGACGGTGGCACAGTAACTCCCCGTCACTGTGGCAGTCCATGGCTCTTCGCCTCGTGTCTTGCGCAGCGTGACGTAGCAGTGGATTTATCATGTATCACCTACACGTGGCGTTTGCTGACTGGCTCACTCGGCCGAATACACGGCCACACGATGGCCACATGGCGCAGGGGGATCCCACACTTTGGGGTTTTTACTCCCCCTTAAGTAGGGGTGAGGGGAACTTAACTTCCCTTGCCCGTTCGGTTTCCCCATTGCCTTCTTCTTCTTCCTTGCGCCTCCAACATCCTAACTTCTCCCTTGCGGTTCTTCTTCTCCACAGTTTCTTCCTTCCAATTTCTCTTTTCCCCTTTCTATTCCGCTACGGGTCCTCGCTCCTCCAAGCCTCTTCCTGCGGTGGAAGAGCTAGACGCCAAGGAGATCATGGATGCTCACGACGCCACAGAGGAGCAGGAGGTCGCCGCCGGCGAGCACGGCGGATGGGAGGGCTTGGAAGTCTCCACGGAGCAGGTTGAGTGGTTGCACTCCACCAGGCGCATCCCACTCAAAGTGGATTGCCGCCTCCCTCTAGGTGAGATTTCCCCCAAGCCAAAGGCCAACGAGAGGGTAGTTTTCCTCTCGCATTTTGAGCGCGGTTTCGCCTTGCCTATGAGAAACTTCTTCGTTTCTTTTCTCTCCACTTTCCATCTTTAGACCCACCATTTGCCTGCCAATGCAATTGGTTCTTTGTCTTGTTTTATCTCTGCCTAGGAGGGTTACCTCGGCATTTGGCCCACAGTTCTTCTCTGGGCCAAATATTTTAGCTTTAGGATCCAAGTAGTGCCTGATCCCGGCGTTCCCCGTGCCGAGAAAAGGCCCACTAGGTGCAGTGTCGCTAGCATCACACCTAGGAAAGAGTCCATCTTTCCTCGGGTTACTGGCCTAGACTCTTGCAAGAAATGGCATAGAACTTTCTTCTATGTCAAAAACAGCGGGGCCACCGATTACATCTGGCTCCCCCCTTTCTCGGACGAGGTCCCCAGCAAAGAGTTCTGGCCGCGGTGAACCAGGCCAACGGGATTCTGGAGAGGTTGTTGTCGCAGGATGAGAACTTCCATCTCATTGAGGCAGATCTTATGTGTGCTTTTATTGCACGCCAGATCAGCCCCATCCAAGCCAGGAGCCACAAGATGTGCTTCATGAGCGGCCCGCAAGACCCTACTCGGCACTCCACAAAGGATCTCACCCATGACTCTATGGCCCGCCAAGTCAGCTCGATCTTCAAGCTGACTTTGGCGGAGGATTGGGCCTGGGGATGCCCTCCTTTCAGCCGAGATAGGCATGTCCCCTGGGTAAGTTTCCAAGTCACCTTTAAGCCGACATAGCTCTTCTTTTGTTCACTTGTTATTCTGTTCGCTCATTGTGTTTATTCTTTTTGTCTTTCGCATAATATTGTTCACCAGGTTGATGACAGTATTGTCCCTCCCGGTGCCTATTACGAGGATCGCTTCGACTCGGACGAGATCGAGTTTGACCTCGAATGCTTCATGCCCATCTCGCATGCTGCTGCCGCTGCCTCTACTGCGGGTAATACCCACACTCGAAACCCCTTACGAGAATGGTCCGATGATGATGATGATGATGATGATGATGATTGTGAAATTCTGGAGGTACTTGCCTTTTGACTTTAACCTCTTGACTTATTCGAATTAGCTCGTCATTTACTTATGCAGCTGGCCAGGTACATGACACTCCCCCTCTCGCTGTGGGCGGAGTTGGCAAGATCCCTGCCGCCAAGCCGGGTAAGCGGCGCGGGGCCTCCTCCAGCGCTCAGCCTGCCAAGAAGCGCAAGGTTACACCTACTGCTCCTCCTGCTGCCATGCTGACTGAGACTCGCAAAGCTGCTGGGCGTCGGGTCACTCGTCGCATTCCTCGTGATCCAACCGTATCTGGGTAAGCTGTGCTGCTTGTTACCTTCAATTTTTCTTTTCCTGTCTTTGTGATTGCTTTCTTATAAGCATTTTTGTTGTTTTCAGCGCTGGGCCTTTGTCCGCCAGCCAGGCTGCCCCCAGCATGGCCTTGCCACTAAGGCCAGCCTCTCCTTCTCGTGCCAACACTGCCTCGCAGAGACCTGTTTGGGTCACTTCCCCCACTACTGAGACTCACGCGTCTCAGAGTGAGGCCGACCCGGAGGCGCATCCGTCGGAGCAGACTTGGCGCAGCTCCCCTGCTGCTTTTCCAGAACAACCTCTTGACCCCGGCGCCAGCAACATTGGCGCCGAGAAAACCCTAGATACCAGTTCTCCTGCTCCCCGTGAATCAGTTGACCCAGTCATTGTTTCCCAGACCGTTACTGAGCCTGTTCATTCGGCTCCTGTTTTGTCCCCTACCAGATCTGCTCACACTCCTCTTCTGTCAAAGGTTCCGACCCGGCCTGCTGCTGCTGGCCAGGCTCATTCCTCAACCAGCAAACCCTCGTCGTCCAAGCAGCTCACCTTGATCCACGCACCCGGCACCGCTCCACGGATTTGGCCCACACCAACAACAAAGGCATCCTCTTCGGTGGGTCAGTTCGGCGAGTCCGTAGCTGCCAGGTCTAGCGGAAGCTCCAAGGGTATTGCCTTGCACAGCAGAGCCACTTCTACCCACACCAATGTGGGAACTACCCTGAAAAAGGGGCAAGTTCTCACTCGGACGTTTAGCGGGAATGGCCTTGGCTCCACAGAGCGTTACGTTGTGGCTTGGAACGCAGCTAGCGAGCAAGAGGTCAGCTCCAGTGCCGGCAAGAAGATGAAGCTGGGACCCAAGGCCGTTTCTGACATGACCCAGCAGGCCATCGCCTTGATGGCCCGCGCATACGAAGTGAACCAGGTATGTGATCTTATTACTCTTTTGCGTATTGAGTATCTTTTTGTTATACATGACCCCTAGTCCTTGAGGTTACTACCGAGTAAGGAACTTACTCGGCTGTAAGCTCTAAACTATAAATCAGCTCTTATTCGGCCATAAGCTTAATCTCACAACTGTTGATTATCTCTTTTCTTATATATCTCACACACAATGAGCGCACCAAGGTGCACCAGGCTCTCCTCTTTGAGTATCGCAAGCTGGAGCTCGCTCACCAAAATCTGCAAGCTGAGGCTAAGGGCCAAGGTAATTTCCTTATTCGGATTCCTTTTTATTCGGCACAGCTTCTCTGTTTCATTTTCTTGGCTTTTTCTTGATTGTTTTCTGCATTTTCTGCCCAATCCACCATCGATACCTTGCACTTACAGATCAGCGAAGCTGAAATTAAGTTCCTAGCAACTTTTGTAACCACTCCAAACTTATGCTTTTTCCTTTCCCATTTTTATTTCATCGAATCCGAGATAGATTTGTTGTTACTGACGAGTCACATGCTTCAAATAAGCAGAGAAGCACCGGATCGAGCTCCAAAAGGAGCAAGACGAGGTGACTCGGCTAAAAAGGCAGATAGCGGATATGGAGCAGAAGCACCAGTGCGAGGTGAAGGGTCTATGGGAGGAGCTTGCCGAGAAAGATGGCTAGCATGCCGCCAGTGCCGAGAAGACCAAGGAGCTGCTCAAGGAGACCGAGTCGGCGGTTGAGTCGGCTCACCTAGATCTGGAAGCTCTTCAGTCCAAGGCTAAGATTTGGCAAAGCAAGCTCGGCGCCATCAACTCTTTCCTTGGTAGTGAGTCCTTACCTTTTTCACTTTATTCATACTCTTGATTTCTGTCTCTTTCCATTAATTTGCTAATGTTGTTTTGCGTTTGCAGAGAATTTCCCCGAGGCTGAGATGTTTGCCATACAGGCCATGAAGAGAGTGCGAGCCGAATTTGGAGCTCCCGCTGATGGCGAGGTCACTATTGACAAGCATCTTGCAGCGCTGTCAGAGCGCGCAAAGACCCTCAAATCCTGTGGCATTGACTTGCTCAAATCTGCAATCCATGCGTTCAGGATGCTCTGGCAGGATGAAGACGCACCCACACTCATTAAGCCTTTGGCTGCCAGGCTGCTTCTGATGGAAGACAGGCTGGATCAATGGCGCGAGTCGGTCGGCTGAGCTGCAGCAGATAAGGCCCTCACCTTTGTGCTTTCATGGTATGAGGACGTCAACCTTGATGTCCTTGAGCGCATGAGGGCTGAAGGCAAGTGGATCCACGATCCTGAGCTTATCAAGAAACACCAGGAGCGAGCCTATGCCATGGTCGAGTATGCTCTGGTGCATGCTTGGTGCGATGGTCCTAGCTTCCTCGACCTTGGCGAGCCTCTTGCCGAGACTGTCGATGATGAAGCCGTTGATAGTGAAGCCACCGAGTCAGATGACCCAGTAGACTCGGCCACGGACGCCCCTAACTCGGCAGACGCTCCAGATGATGCCCCTAGCTCCAAGACTCCTCCTCCAAACCCAGCTGCTTCTTAGGCTAGTTAGAAAAATACTTAAATTTCATGAGATCCCCAGTATGCCGGGTGCAAATGTATGATACAATTCACTTATTTTGGGTGCGTGCCTTTTGATAAGGCGGAAACTTTAATTTAGCTTTGAATGTGAATTATCCAGGGGCAAGTCCCCGAGTTTCATTTTGTTGTTCTCCCTTTTCCTTGAATTTGGCTCTTGTCTGATCTAAACATGATAGCACAAAGGAGGAGAAACAACCATCTAGCTACTGTATGGACCCATAGTCCAAGGGTGAACTACTCATGCATCATACCGGAGGCTGGCATGGTGATGAAGAAGGCCTCTGGGGTGATCTCTCCCCTCTGGCAGGGTGCCGAGAAGATCTTCAGACCCCCCCCCCCGATCTAGGGACGCTGGTGGCGGTGGCTATAAACTGTTTTGTGGATATCTGATCGGGTACTTAGGGTTTCTACATCGGGGGGCCTTTATAGGCAAATAGGCAAGGCAGGAGGGCGGCCAGGGGCGGACACCATAGGGTGGCATGCCCTAGGGTGGTCCCATGCGGCCCTAGGGTGTGGCCACCCTGTGGCCCCCCTTCGGCTGCCCTTCGGTCTCTATGTTCGTTCCGGTAAAATATTGACTTTGGCTTTTGTCCTGTCAAATTCTGAGAATATTTCTTTACTAGCTTTTCTGAAACCAAAAATAGCAGAAAACATGCAACTTGCACTGCGGCATCTTGTTAATAGGTTAGTGCCAGAAAATGTATAAAAATACCTCAAAGTGTAGACAAAGCATAGAAAAGTTGATACTAAATAAGCATGGAACATCAAAAAGTATAGATATGTTTACGACGTATCAAGAAGCGCTGCCCGCAGTACTAGAAACTGGTATACGCGGTCTTCCGAGCCCAACGGGGACTCCCGCACTACTTCTAGGAGCACCACATCATGGTCGTCTCCTCCGCGCCACTGCAGGACATCATCCGCAACCGATAGGCGACCGGGCAGGTCGCCAAGTGGGCCATCAAAATCGGCGTCCACAACATCAAGTACGAACCATGCAAGGAGATCAAGTCGCAGGCTCTAGCAGACTTCCTTGCCGACTGGGAAGAGGCATAGCAGCCAGAGAGGCTGTCATACCTCCGCTATTGGTCGCTCCACTTTGACGGGTCCAAGAACATGGACGGCGCAGGAACTGGGATTATACTCACCTCCCCCAAAGGCAACAAGCTCCGCCTACGTGCTATACTTCGACTTCATGCCCTGGCCAACAACATGTCCAAGTATGAGGCCCTTCTTCACGGAATGCAAGCCTCCAAGGAGATGAACGTCAATCGACTATGGTGCTACGGCGACTCCAACCTCGTTGCCGCCCAAGTCACTGGTACTTGCGACGCCATTCCCCCCACCATGGCAGCGTACCGCCAAGCAGTGGACTAGCTGGGGGCACTTCGCTGGCTACTCCACCAATTGACAGGCGCAAGAACGAGGAGGCCGACGCCCTCTCCGTCATCGGATTGGCTCAACAAACTCCACCCACGGGAATCTTCCTTGACACCATCTACAATCCATCAGTCTCCCCGCCGAAGGAGATCGACGTCGGGATACCACTCCAACCAGAACCCGCCCTGGTCGCCATGGTCTTAGAGCCCATCGATTGGACAGCGCCATACCTCGCCTACCTCGAGAGCGGGACGTTGCCTCCAGACGAAACGGAGGCACGCATGATAGTGCGACGTTGCTAATCCTTCGTTGTCATCAACGGCGAGCTCCACAAGCGCAGCATCACCGGCACGTTCCAATGCTGCATCCAACCAGGGAAAGGTCGCAAGATCATCCAGGATATTCACGTCAGCGACTGCGGCCACCACGCCGGCGCCCGGTCCCTATTCGCTAAGGCCATGCGACATGGCTTCTAATGGCTCACTACGCACGCCAACGTTGTCGACATCATCCAACGCTGCCTCAGGTGCCAGAAGTACGCCAACCAGACACACGTCCCCTGCTCGTCACTCAAGATGATCCCCATCACCTGGCCATTCGCCATGTGGGGCATGGACATGGTGGGCCCCTTCAAAAAGGCTCCTTCCGGCTACACCCACCTTGTAGTCGCAGTCGTCAAATTCACCAAGTGGGTCGAGGCCAACCCAGTCCGGAAGTGCGACGGGAAGACCGCCGCCAAATTCCTCCGCAATCTCATCTACCGCTATGGCTTCCCGCACAGCATCAACACGTACAACGGCACCAACTTCACAAAAGGCGCCATGGCCGAATTCTGTGAGGAGCACAACATACGGCTTGACCTCGCCTCAGTCGCCCACCCAGAGTCATGGCCAGGCAGAACACGCAAATCAAAGGATCCTCCATGGCCTCAAGCCGTGACTACAAGTTCTCGAGCGAACCCCATGATGCTGGGTCGAAGAGCTCCCTTATGTCATATGCGGTATCTGCACCTCCGTCAACAGGTCAACAGGGTTTACGCCCTTCTTCATGGTATACGGTGCCGAGGCCACATGCCGACCGACCTGGAACAATCACATATCACAGGAACAAGTAAAGAGTACTTATCGGTAATGAGGTTGAACTAGGTATGCAGAGATACCGACAATCAAACCTCGGATAAGTAAAGTATCGCGAGACAAAGGGAAATTGGTACTGTATGTAAATGCTTCATTGGATCACAAATTAATCGTAGAAATATGTGGGAGCCATATGAATTTCTATCTTCCTCTATTGGTTATTGATCGGAGAAGAGTCTTGATCATGTCTGCATAATTCACGAACCGTAGGGAGACACACTTAAGGATTCGATGTTGTTTAGTAGATATGGAATGTGACTAAGAAGACCGAATGTTTTTCGGAGTCTCAGATGGGATCTGAGATATCATGAGGAGATCTGGAACGGTCCGTAGAATAGGATTCATATAAGGAAAGTCCAATTCCGGAGTTCGGGAATGGTTTCGGTGTTTTCACTCGAATGTTCTAGAAGGGTCTAGAAAGTTCACCGAGCCGGAAGGGGAAGGGTACATGGATGTGTCATAACATAATGGAATGATTACATCATGTCCAAGGTCACTTGGCTGGACGTTTGGAAGAGAGAAATCAAACACTAGTTTGAAAGTAAAAAATAAGGCAAGTTTGAAAAAGTCAAACAAGGACAATGTTTCCTCGTGGAGGGACGAGAGGAAACCTCCTCTCCCTCCACCGCTGGCCAAGGAGAGGGAGTTGGGGGAGGACTCGGCCTCCCCCTCACCAAACCACCTCTCCCTCCCATAAAAGGAGGGGAGGGGGTTGCCCCTCTCAACTACAACAAAACCCCAAGCCATCGTCGTCGCCCTAGCACCGCCACTGCCCTAGCCGCCGTTCGGCCACCACCTCCTCCCCTCGGCCTCTAAACCCTAGTTTCCAAGAATCCCCTCTACTCCATCTTCTCACTCCGGCTTAGGCGAAGCCCTGCGGGATTTCCCCTCTAAACTCCGACACCACGCCGTCGTGCTGCCGAAATTGCGAGGAGAGAAAGGTATTCATCGAGTACCAAACGTGTGACCGATGACGAGATCACTGCCAGAACGCGGCGCCGGAAGGATCGTCTACGCGATCTTGAGATCGGCAAGTGAATGACTACATCACCCACGAGAATCTGCTCTTAATCGCTTTGGAATCTTCGAGGGTGGGTACTCTATCGACTCGTTGCTAAAATCTAGTAGATAGATCTTGGCTTGTGTGTGTTCATGCGATAGAAATTTTTTGTTTTCCATGATACGAACCCCTACAGTGGTATCAGAGCCATGTCTATATGTAGATCTATTGCACGAGTATAACACAATGGTCATTATGGGATGTGGTGCTTTTATTATCAATTGCTTCTTGTGTACTTTGCATCTTGCGGGATGGTGGGATGAAGCGGCCCGGGCTAACCTTACATGACATAGTTCATGAGACTTGCTCCACACTCGACATGCAACTTGTATTGCATAAGTGGCTTTGCGGGTGTCTGTCTCTCCCATCATAGTGAAGATTCAATTTACAACAGGCACTTGATAGTTCATGCATCAACGTTGGGGTTCTTGTTCGTAAGTTAGAACGGTACTTATTGAAAGCCACAAACCACGTAAAATATACAAAGAAAATTAGAGGCATCTAACTTTGTTTTACAGGGATGTGTTGTGATGTGAAATGGCCATGATTGTGATTATATATGATGTATGCAATGTTCCTTATTGTAAGTTAGAAACCGGCAGGAGCCTTATGGTTGTCTTTTAATTTCGTTAAGACCGGCATGTCTATTATTCAAAGTAGTTGTAATAGTTGATGTTAGTGGATGACAACCATGGAGCGGTGCCATTGACCTTGAAGCCACGCCGGTGATGATGGAGATCATGTTCGTGCTTGAAGATGGAGATCGGAAACACAAGAAGAAAGGCCATATCATATCACATATTTTTAATTTCATGTGATGTTAATGTAGGGTTCATAGCATAGAAAACAAAAAAATTCCTACGATGGGAACAACTATGTACCAAGATCTATCTACTAGATACGAGCAACGGGCGGATGTATATCCGTAGAGAACATACCCTTGAAGACCGACAAATCTTAACGAGTTAAACTCGTGGTTGATGTAGACAATCTCTTGCCGATCTCAATATCGGGAGGAAGTCCTTAGCACCGCAACTTAGCGGCGCATCCGTGCTCGCACACACGTCCGAGGCACCGAGCAACCTCCGCCTCCTCGCTCTAGCGATGTAGAGGAAGAACAACTCTTTCTTGCCGAATAGCCACCGGGAACATGTATCTCGCTAGTCCCAGACCATGGGGAATAAATACTAGAGGGAGAGAGAGATCCTTCACGAGGAGGTGTGAGTGAAAGAGAGGGAGGGGCTCCTTTTATAGGGAGAGGGGGGCACCCAAGGAACTATGCGCCCAGCCATGGGGCTACCCCCTCCCCTCCTTTCATTCATGTGGGTGGACACTCCACTCAAACAAATGCCTTTCAATTCCCTACACTCAAAAACCCACTCAAATTCCCATTAAATTTCCACCAAATTTAATGCAAACTCTCTTTAAATAAAACTCCTTTTATTTATTCAGAATTTTGTCAATTACTTTAATGACAAACATTCTCATATAACCCCTTGCTAGTATTTCATTTCACATGCAAAAACACTTCTACAATTTCACCCGAAAACCCGTTTCGGTATCTAGTGAAATAAATTCCTGCGCTTGTTATTCTTTCCGGCATGAAACTTTTGCTCCAAATGGATGCCGGTGTCTCTTAGGTGTGTCACCCTACGGTTCACGAATAATGAGGACATGATCGATACCCCTCTCCGATAATCAGAAGCGGGACCTAGAGATCCGAACTGACTCCCACACATTCAACGATGACTTTCTTGTGATCGTGAGAACCTTTTACGCTAGTATATTAATCCTTTTGTTTCGAGATATATTACACGTCCGAGATTCGATCATCGGTATCTCCATACCTAGTTTGCTCTCGTTACTAACATGTACTCTTTTCTCGTTCCCATGATATAACATTCTAGTGATCATATCACTTGCTTGCAAGCTAATCAATGTGATATCACCGAGAGGGCCCAGAGCATATATATCCGTCATCGGGATGAACAAATTCCACTCTCGATCCATGGGCTTCAACATAACACTTTAGTAGTTATGATCCCATCTTTATAATCACCCTGTTACGGTGTGACGTTTGATGTTATCAAGAAACTCTTCCGGTGTTAGTGATTGACATGATCTCATGGTCTAAGGATTAGGATCACTTCGTAAGTTGTTATAGCAATATAAACTCAATGACTTTGATCGTAATGCTATACTTCGAATGAATGTTCATCACACCATTACACTAATGTTGTGACCTCGTTATTAACAACATCCAATGTCCATGATCAGGAAACCTTGATCATCTTGTTAATCAACGAGCTAGTTTATGAGAGAGGAATAACTAGGAACTTTCTATTTGTTTATTAAACACACATGTATTAATGTTTCCGTATTAATACAATTATAGCATGTAAAATAAACATTTATCATAAATGAGGAATATGATAATAACCACTTTATTATTGCCTCTCGGGCATATTCCCTTCAGTCTCCCACTTGCACTAGAGACAATAATCTAGTTTGAAAACTTTGCATATTGAACACCTATGGCTTTCCGGTGTTCCATATATGTGATTGCAAGTGGTTAACATAATCTACGGATATAACACTTTCAGGTTCGTGTGTATTTGCATGTATTTGTGTCTTCACGCATCACTCATTCTCCAATGAGATGGCATTGTATAAATTTGGTCTTTGGTGAGACCTTTAGTTCCTTGGGGTTAAATCATGTTGATACTATTGTCGTACAATATATCTTTAGTGTTAGCCCGTTGCGAACCACACCTTAGTTTGATAAAAAAACTACTTGACACAAATGCCCTCCTTTCCTGCTACTATAGAAGTCATATACTTAGCCTTTTGTTGCAGTATCCGTCACAATGTCTTAACTTTGGAATTCATCCAAATCCACCATGGAAACTTTCTTTCCATTACATTGTGCCACCCATAGTTTAAATTGAGATAAACTTAATTTGTATCTTGTGACAAAACTAGTATCAATGTAACGCTTTACAATGAACTATTTGTAATTGTTTGTCACCTCTACACAAATATATTCTTAGTTCTTCCAAAAGATCATAAGAATATCCTTACTATCGTCCAATGATCATTTTATGATTCATTCTGGTATATGCTCATAACACTTAGAGCATAGGACATATCTGGATGTGTACATATCATGGTATGATTGATCAAAACATTCTTGTGATTTCACTCATCAAGTGTCAAAGCACTTGAATCTTGCTTCACTTATCAAGTGTCGATACACTTGAATCTTGATTCAATTCTTTTCCATGCGACAAGAAACTTTTCTCGTCGTTTCCATATTCAACCCCTTCAATATCTCATATATGTACGTTTGGCACAACTATACTAGCGTCATAGTCTATCCATATAGACATTCATGCTAAATATTCGGGTTTTGCCTAAGTCTTTCATCGAAATGAAATCCTTAACCTTTCTCAATAAAATATATATCATTTCTAATTAACAAGATGTCCTCCACATAATGTATTAGAAATATGTCTCAGCGCTCCCACTTAATTTCTTGCAAATGCAAGCATCTTTATCGTCTCCTGATGAAAACTCCTTTTTCATCACGATGAAGATTCCAACTCCGCGATGCTTACTTCAACCATTGAAGTTTGCATGCCCTTTTAGCATCCTTTGAATTTAACAAAACCCTTTGGACCGTGTCTTGCACACGTCCTAGGTAACCATTCTATTAGAAGAATTTTTTTTTGTTTATTCATCTACTATATAATAAATTATATGGTGTGGTTGCTACTTTAATCCGTCTAGACTAAATATCGCTATGAAATATCAAATCTTGTCATAGTCAACTCCTTGAACATTGTCGTAAAATACTTTACCAACATGTCGACTATTTCATAGATGTGAAACATCCATGTCTGTTTCTTTATAGATCCAAATATGACCAATAGGTTTTTACACCTTTCCGGAGGGTCTTCCTGTTGGAGATATGCCCAAGAGGCAATAATAAAGTGGTTATTATCATATCTTCACACTTATGATAAATGTTTACATACCATGCTATAATTGTATTAACCGGAAACATTAATACTTGTGTGATTTGTAAACTAAAATAAGAGTCCCTAGTAAAGCCTCTTGTTAAACTAGCTTGTTGGTTAATATATGATCATGGTTTCCTGATCATGAACATAGAGATGTTATTAACAACAGGATCATATCATTAGGAGAATGATGTGATGGACATACTCCTATAGATAAGCGTAGCATAAAAGATCAAGTCATTTCAATAGTTCAATTGCTATATGCTTTCTGATATATAGTAACCTAATTCCTTCGACCATGAGATCATGCATATCACCTTTACCGGATGGATGTTTTGATGTCATCAAACACCACACCGTAACAGGGTGGCTATAAAGGTGGCATTGAGTGTTCGGAAAGTATTGGTTGAAACACATGGATCAAGAGTGGGATTTGTCCATCCATATGACGGATAGATATACTCTGGGCCCTCTCGGTGAAATGTCATCCAATTAGCTTGCAAGCATGTGACTGGCTCACAAGGGATCACATATCACGGGAACGAGAAAAGAGTACTTATCAGTAACGAGGTTGAACTAGGTATGCAGAGATACCGACGATCATAACCTCGGATAAGTAAACTATCGTGAGACAAAGGGAAATTGGTATCGTATGTAAGTGGTTCATTCGATCGCAAAGTAATCGTAGAAATATGTGGGAGCCATATGAATTTCCAGATTCCTCTATTGGTTATTGTTCGGAGAAGTGTCTCGATCATGTCCGCATAATTCACGAACCGTAGGGAGACACACTTAAGGATTCGACGTTGTTTGAGTAGTTATGGTATTATGAGAAAGAGACCGAATGTTGTTCGGAGTCTCGGATGGGATCCGGGATATCACGAGGTGATCCGGAATGGTCCGGAGAATAAGATTCATATAAGGAAAGTCCCGTTTCGGAGTTCGGGAATGATTCCGGTGTTTTCATCGAGAATGTTCTAGAAGGTTCCGGATTGTCCGGCACTCCGGGGGGGGGAGGGGTACATGAATGTGTCATTACATATTGGAATGATTGCATCATGTACTAAGTGTTCTTGCTGTCCCAAATAAAGGATTAAATTGAATCCTAAAACAGAAAAGTCAAAAGTCCAGTTTGAAAGTCAAACGGCTAAAACAAGAAACTGTGGGAAACAAGCAAGAGGAGGTTGAAACCAACTTGGAGGAGGAGTCCCTCTCCTCCAAGCCGGCGGCCAGCCTAGGCCGAGTTGGGGAGGGACTCCCCTCCCTCCCCTGGCGCGCCAGCCCCTCCCACCTATAAAAGGAGGGGCAGGGCCTCCTCCTCTAGACACACAAGTTTCTACCTCTAATCTCCGGTTTAGAGCCGTTTTGGTTTAGAGCTTCTAATTGCTTTAGCCTGCGGTTTAGAGCCTTCTAATTGGTGTGTCTAATCCCTAGACCACTAATAGCTCTCTCTCTCATACTCCACCATACTCGCTCCGGCTTAAGGCGAAGCCCTGCGGGATCTCCCCTCTACTTCCGGTACCACGCCGTTGTGCTGCCGGAATCGTGAGGAGAGTGCTACAACCTCCGCTGCCTGCTGGAACAAGGGAGAGGAAGGTCTTCGTCGAGTACCGAACGTGTGACCGACTGCGGGAGCGCTGCCGGAACGTGGCGCCGGAAGGATCGTCTACGCGATCTTGAGATCGGAAGTGTACGACTACATCACCCACGAGAATCTGCTCTCGTTAACCGCTTTGGAATCTTCGAGGGTAAGTTATTCCATCGACTCGTTGCTACAATCTAGTAGATAGATCTTGGCTTGTTTGTTTGTATGCGATAGAAAATTTTTGTTTTCCATGCTACGAACCCCAACAGTGGTATCAGAGCCGTGTCTATATGTAGATCTGTTGCACGAGTAGAACACAATGGTCATTGTGGGCGTTGATGCTTTTATTGTCGATTGCTTCTTGTGTACTTTGCATCTTGCGGTATGTTGGGATGAAGCGGCCCGGGCTAACCTTACATGACATCGTTCATGAGACCTGCTCCACGCTTGACATGCAACTTGTATTGCATAAGTGGCTTTGCGGGTGCCTGTTTCTCCTAGCATAGTTAAGATCCAATTTACAACGGGTGATTAACAATACTAGTATCAATGTTGTGGTTCTTGTTCGTAAGTTAGAACGACACTTATTGAAAGCCCCAAACCACGTAAAATATGCAAAGAAAGTAGAGGCGTCTAACTTTGTTTTGCAGGGGTGTGCTGTGATGTGATATGGCCATGATTGTGATTATATATGATGTATGCAATGTTCCTTATTGTAAGTTGGCAACCGGCGGGAGCCATATGGTTGTCTTTAATTTATGTTAAGACCCGCGTGTCTATTCAAAGTAGTTGTAATAGTTGAAGCCGGTGGACGACAACCATGGAGAAGCGTCATTGACCTTGATGCAATGCCGGTGATGATGGAGATCGTGCTTGTGCTAGAAGATGGAGATCGGAAGCACAAAGAAGAAAGGCCATATCATATCACATATTATTGAATTGCATGTGATGTTAATCCTTTATGCATCTTGTATTGCTTAGTAGACGACGGTATCATTATAAGATGATCCCTCATGCACATGAATTTCAAGTCATAAAGTGTTCACCCTTAGTTAGCACCGTTGCTAAAGCTTGTTGTTTCGAAGCACCACGTGATGATCGGGTGTGTTAGATTCTACAAGTGTATACAACGTGAGCAAGCCAGATTTGCTCATGCAGAAACTAAGGTTTGATCTTGACAATCCTAGCATGTATAGACATGGCCTCAGGAACACGGATTACCGAAAGGTAGAGCATGAGTCATATAGTAGATATGATGAACATGTTGATTGTTCGCCATTGAAGCTATATCAACTCTCGTGATGATCGGTTTTGATGTGGTGGATTTGGTTCGTGTGATCACTAAAACAATGTGAGGGATATTGTTTTGAGTGGGAGTTCACCTAGATTAATTTAATTATTAATTAGAACTCAATTTATCATAAACTAAATCAAAGTGAAATTGCATAGTTGTTGTAGTCATTGGCATCCGTTTACCACCTTGCGCTTAGTTATAATTGAGATGATAGAACTATAGAATTCTGGTTAGTTACTTTACGAACTGGTATCGTATTGTTTTGAAGTGTTAATCTAAAGTTTAAAAGTCCTATTGCAAACTTTCAGTAAGTTCCGGTTACTCTATGAAGTTTAATAATTAGTATTAAATCAAGAGTAACAATTCCAAGTGTTAGTATATAAGTATCATGTTTGTCTCCATGATTCTTGATATTCAAAGGATTCTCTTAATATCAAGGTTATCTAGGATCTGAAAGAGTTGTTTCAGAAACCATGATGTGTGGAAGATATTGTGATATCTGAAACGAAGTTTTGGTTACAACATGATAGAGTATAATATGGCAAAGTTCATGTTCTCATATTTTGATGAGAATTTGCAAAAGGTTGGAGACACTTGTTGTCCTAATCCTCCAAAAGGTTTTGGATAGCAACATTATACTCATAAATTCATCGTTACAAGCTAAACAGTAGCTTGATCATGGACAATTCCATGATAAGGGTGAATATTTGATGTAGGTAAAATGTTTACTACACCAAGAGATTACTAAAGAAAGGAATTTGAAAGAACACCAAATATTTGATGATGGTGATCTACTTCAAAGTGCAAATCCAAAGACATTGGTATTTAATTATACACGCTTTGGACTATATGTCATATGTATGACTCCACTATTGATATTGATAGATTCTTTCAAACAGAAAAGGAAATATTGAAAGAGAATCTCATAAATATATGGCAGAAAAGAAAAGACTAGAATTGTTCAGTTTAAGTATATAGATGATATACATGTTATGGCTATATTCTTTGCTTATTAAACAATGTGGTTCTCAAGTATTTGATACTGAATTTGTTGGTGTGAATCGTCATACGAAACAACACAATTCATGAACTACAATGGCCTAAGTAACTAGCAAAAGAATATGTGATGATGTTCATCGAGAACAAATAAAGGGTTATTGTGTTGCTCGTTAAACATCAAAGCTTGCCTTCAAAGATTTGTTTTATCAGGTATTATGAGAACAAAAGGGTTGTTCAAATAATTTCCGTAATTCATAAAAGATGGATGATTCACAAATCTCGTTGGAGACATCACATCCATAAAACTAGTGCTAAAAATGTCGAAAGACAAATTGATTGAAAGATCACTTAGGAAGTGACATCGCCGTTTAAATTATATTGGAAAGAAAACATGAAGAAAATCCATATGAATGGAATTTTGGAGTCTATTTGATTTTGATCAAATGACGCTTGTAAAACTTTCCTAGAGATAATTAAAACTTCGTTCATAGGCCAAAAGGGAACGATGGACTAGCTTATTGGAACTTGTACATATTGTTGTATGAAGTCCATTATAGTCAAGAGCGATGGATTTCAACTTCATGTGCTTTCTCCGAAAATTTGAGTGAATATATGAATATTTACTTAATAAGGATGAAGTGTGAAATATTTGAAGAGTTCAAAGACTTTCAAGATGAAGTGCAAAATCATTGTAATAAGAATATAAATAGTTTATGATAAAGATCATAAAGGAAGATATTTGAGTTACAAGTTTAGCATAATACCTAAGATTTAAGGAATCGTTCCGTGGATTTGCATTTCCCAAAACACCATAAGGGTATGGAGCGTTCGAGGTATGTAATTAAACCTTGTTTGACATGGTAAGATCAAAGGTATAATTCATAAAACTGCCATTATATTTTAGAGATTAAAAGCTTTAGAGATTACCGTTTTTCCACTGAAAAGAGCTCCATCATAATCCGTTGAAATGACACCATATGTTATGGTTTGGGATAAAACCCAAGTTGTCCTTTCTTAAACATTGGTATGCTATGCCTAAGAAAGATGTTTGCAACCAAAGTCGGATGAACCTGTCTTTGTATGTTATTTCGAATAACTGTTAAGTACTCCTCCATAACATCGGAGACAAAAGTGTTTGTCACTTAAAACGTCAAGTTTCTTTGAGAAGGAATTTTTCGTGAAAAGTTAAGTGGGAGGACAATAGAAACTTTGATAAGGTTAAAAGAACCTTAGCTATATGTGCAGAGTTGCGCAGCGCCGAAAAGTGTTCCGGAGGCAGCAACAATGCTCATGGCTCACGTACCTCAAAGGTTGTGGTCACGGAGATCCAAGTTCCTATTGAAACAAGTAGGTCGGATGAACAATCAAATACCAAGATTTGAGAGTTAAATCATTATTTAACAATAATGATCCGACTACATGCAAAGAAGCAATGATGAGCCCTGACTCCGTAAAATGGCTTGAAGCCATAAAATCCGTGATAGTTCCATACACGAGAAATCAAGTTTTGAACTTGAAGGACCCTCGAGAAAGGTGTAAGACCTTACAGTTGTGTTTGGATCTATAAAGAAATAGACATGGATGTTTCACATCTCTGAAATGGTCGACATGTTGGGAAAGAGTTCACAACAATGTTCAAAGGTTGACTATGACAAGATTTGATCTTTCATAGTGATATTTAGTCTAGACGGATTAATGTAGCAACCACTACATATAATTTGTTATATGGTAGTTGAATAAACAAAACAAGTTCTTCTAATAGAATCGTTACCTAGGACATGTGCATAACACGGTCCATAGGGTTTTGTTAATTCAAAGGATGCTAAAAGCATATGCAAACTTCAATGGTTAAAGTGAGCATCGCGGAGTTGGAATCTTCACTGTGATGAAACCGTTAAAGGAGTTTAAAAGTTCATTAGAGACGATGAAGATGCTTGCATTTGCAAGAAATTAAGTGGGAGCGCTAAGACATGTTTCTAATACATTATGTGGAAGACATATTGTTGATTGGAAATAATGTATCTTTTGTTAACACATATTAAGAATTTCATCCCGATGAAAGACTTAGGCAAAACCCAAATATTTGGCATCAATAGATGCTAATATGGTTGTGCCATAAGTACATAGACAAGATATTGAATGAGTTCAATATAGAAACTACAAGAGAGGTTCTTGTCGCACAGAAAGGATTGAATGAGTTCAATGTTGATGATATATTCAAGTGTATTGACATTTGGTAAAGTGAAACAAATAATCAAGTATAGATTGATACTTGATGTATGAAATCACAAAGAGTATTTATATCAATCATACTGTGATATGTATAAATCCAGATATGTCCTATGCTCTAAATGTTGTGAGCATATACCAGAATGATTCGTAAGATGATCATTGGACAATAGTAAGGATATTCTTATGATCTTTTGGAAGAACTAAGAGTATAATATTTGTACAAGTGACAAATAGATGGTTAGTTCATTGTAAAAGTACTACATTGATACTAGTTTTGTCACAAAGTACAAATTAAGTTTATCTCAATCTAAACTAAGGGTGGCACAATATAATGGAAAGTGAGTTCCATAATGGATTTGGATGAGTTCCAAAGTTAAGACATTGTGACAGATACTACAACAAAAGGCTAAGTATATGACTGCTATTTTAGCAGCAAAAGAGGGCATTTGTGTCAAGTAGTTTGTTATCAAACTAGGTGTAGGTCACAGTGGGATAATACTATGAAGATATATTGTGCGACAATATTATCAACATGTTTTAACCCCAAAGAGCTAAAGGTCACACCGAAAGACCAAATTTATACAAAGCCATCTCATTAGAGAATGAGTGATGCGTAGAGACGCAAAGACATGCAATTACACACGGACTTGGAAGTGTCAGATCCGGAGATCAGTTGACCACTAGCAATCGTGTACATACAACACCGGAAAGCCATAGGTGTTGAATACACAAAGGTTAGAAACTAGATTATTGACTCTAGTGCAAGAGGGAGGCTGTTGGAGGTATGCCCAAGAGGCAATAATAAAGTGGTTGTTATCATATCTTCACACTTATGATAAATGTTTACATACCATGCTATAATTGTATTAACCGGAAACATTAATACTTGTGTGATTTGTAAACTAAAATAAGAGTCCCTAGTAAAGCCTCTTGTTAAACTAGCTTGTTGGTTAATATATGATCATGGTTTCCTGATCATGAACATAGAGATGTTATTAACAACAGGATCATATCATTAGGAGAATGATGTGATGGACATACTCCTATAGATAAGCGTAGCATAAAAGATCAAGTCATTTCAATAGTTCAATTGCTATATGCTTTCTGATATATAGTAACCTAATTCCTTCGACCATGAGATCATGCATATCACCTTTACCGGATGGATGTTTTGATGTCATCAAACACCACACCGTAACAGGGTGGCTATAAAGGTGGCATTGAGTGTTCGGAAAGTATTGGTTGAAACACATGGATCAAGAGTGGGATTTGTCCATCCATATGACGGATAGATATACTCTGGGCCCTCTCGGTGAAATGTCATCCAATTAGCTTGCAAGCATGTGACTGGCTCACAAGGGATCACATATCACGGGAACGAGAAAAGAGTACTTATCAGTAACGAGGTTGAACTAGGTATGCAGAGATACCGACGATCATAACCTCGGATAAGTAAACTATCGTGAGACAAAGGGAAATTGGTATCGTATGTAAGTGGTTCATTCGATCGCAAAGTAATCGTAGAAATATGTGGGAGCCATATGAATTTCCAGATTCCTCTATTGGTTATTGTTCGGAGAAGTGTCTCGATCATGTCCGCATAATTCACGAACCGTAGGGAGACACACTTAAGGATTCGACGTTGTTTGAGTAGTTATGGTATTATGAGAAAGAGACCGAATGTTGTTCGGAGTCTCGGATGGGATCCGGGATGTCACGAGGTGATCCGGAATGGTCCGGAGAATAAGATTCATATAAGGAAAGTCCCGTTTCGGAGTTCGGGAATGATTCCGGTGTTTTCATCGAGAATGTTCTAGAAGGTTCCGGATTGTCCGGCACTCCGGGGGGGAGGGGTACATGAATGTGTCATTACATATTGGAATGATTGCATCATGTACTAAGTGTTCTTGCTGTCCCAAATAAAGGATTAAATTGAATCCTAAAACAGAAAAGTCAAAAGTCCAGTTTGAAAGTCAAACGGCTAAAACAAGAAACTGTGGGAAACAAGCAAGAGGAGGTTGAAACCAACTTGGAGGAGGAGTCCCTCTCCTCCAAGCCGGCGGCCAGCCTAGGCCGAGTTGGGGAGGGACTCCCCTCCCTCCCCTGGCGCGCCAGCCCCTCCCACCTATAAAAGGAGGGGCAGGGCCTCCTCCTCTAGACACACAAGTTTCTACCTCTAATCTCCGGTTTAGAGCCGTTTTGGTTTAGAGCTTCTAATTGCTTTAGCCTGTGGTTTAGAGCCTTCTAATTGGTGTGTCTAATCCCTAGACCACTAATAGCTCTCTCTCTCATACTCCACCATACTCGCTCCGGCTTAAGGCGAAGCCCTGCGGGATCTCCCCTCTACTTCCGGTACCACGCCGTTGTGCTGCCGGAATCGCGAGGAGAGTGCTACAACCTCCGCTGCCTGCTGGAACAAGGGAGAGGAAGGTCTTCGTCGAGTACCGAACGTGTGACCGACTGCGGGAGCGCTGCCGGAACGTGGCGCCGGAAGGATCGTCTACGCGATCTTGAGATCGGAAGTGTACGACTACATCACCCACGAGAATCTGCTCTCGTTAACCGCTTTGGAATCTTCGAGGGTAAGTTATTCCATCGACTCGTTGCTACAATCTAGTAGATAGATCTTGGCTTGTTTGTTTGTATGCGATAGAAATTTTTTATTTTCCATGCTACGAACCCCAACACTTCCAAGTTGAAAAAACTTGATTTCTCGTGTATGGAACTATCACGGATTTTATGGCTTCAAGCCATTTGACGGAGTCGGGGCCCATCATTGCTTCTTTGTATGTAGTTAGTTCATCATTGTCAAACAACAATGATTTACTCTCAAATCTTAGCATTTGATTGTTTATCCAACCTACTTGGTTCAATAGGAACTTAGATCTCCGTGACCACAACCTTTGAGTCACATAAGCTATGAGCATTATGGCTGCCTCCAGAATGATTTCCGGTGCTGCGCAACTCACCACATTTAGCTAAGGTTCGTTAACCTTATCAAAGTTCTACTGTCCTCCCACTTAACTTTTATGAAAAATTCCTTTTTCAAGAAAGTTCACATTTCAAGAGACAAACCCTTTTGTCCTTGGTGTTATGGAGGAATAACCAATTGTTATTTGAAATAACCTACAAAGACATGCTCATCCGACTTTGGTTGTAAACAACTTACTTATGCTTAGCATACCAAAATTTAAGAAAGGACAACTTGGGTTTTACCCCAAACCATAACTCATATGGTGTCATTTCAACGGATCAAGATGGAGCTCTTTTCAGTGTAAAAGTGGTAGTCTCTAAAGCTTTAATCTTTTAAAACATAATGGCAGTTTTATAAATAACACCTTTGATCCAACCATGTCAAACAAGGTTTCATTACAAATCTCAAACACTCCATATTCCTATGGTGTTTCGGGAGATGTAAATCTAGGTGTTTTGCTAAAATTGTAACTCAAATAAATCCCTTTATGATAAAATCATAAATCATTGATTTTCTTGTTACATTTGCAACTCAAATAAATCCCTTTATGATAAAATCATAAATTATTTATTTTCTTGTTACAATGATTGTCCACTTCATCTTGAAAGTCTTTGAACGTTTTCAAATATTTCATACTTCTTTCTCATTAAGTGAATATTCACTCAAATTTCCGAAGAAAGCATATGAAGTTGAAATCCATCGCTTACGACTATACATAATGGACTACATACATCGATATGTATAAATTCCAATATTTTAGTCGTTCGTTCTTCTTTGGCCTTTGAACGAAGTTTTAATTATCCCGAGGAAACTCTCACAAGCATCACTTGATCAAATCAAAGACTACAAAATCCATGAATATGGATATTCTTCATGCTTTCTTTCCAATATAATTTAAACGGTGATGTCACTTCGTAAGTGATCTTTCAGTCATTTGTCTTGCTACATTTTAGCATTAGTTTTTATGGATGTGATTTCTCCAACTAGATTTTTAAATCATCCATCTTATATGGAATACGGTAATTATTTGAACAATCTGTGTTCTCATAATACCTGATTTAAATAATGATTATTAAAAATAATCTTGAAGGCAAGCTTGATGTCAACGAGAAATACAAACAACGGTTTGTTTGTTTTCGATGAACATCACCACATATTCTCTTGCTAGTTACTTAGGCCATTGTGGTTCATGAATTGCGTCGTTCTGTATGAAATTTCATACCAACCAATTCGGTATCCAATACCCAAAAACCAGATTGTTTACCAAGCAAAGAATACAACCATAACATGTATATCATCCATATACCTAAATTGGATATTTCCAATCTTTTCTTTTCTACCAAATATATTTTATAGATTCTCTTTCAGCATTTCCTTTTCCTTTTAAAAGAATCTATCAACATCAACAATGGCGCCATATACATGACACATAGTCCAAAGCATGTATATTCAAATAATAATACTTTTGGACTCGCACTTTGAAGTAGATCACCATCATCAAATGATCGGCGTTCTTTCAAAAACCATTCTTTAGTAATCTTTTAGTGTAGTAAACCTTTACATACATCTTCTATTCATCCTTATCATGACGACTTGCATGATTAAGCTACTGTAGCTTATAAAGGCGAATCGTGAGTATAACATTACTTTCCAAAACCCTTTTGGATGATTAGGATGTCTAGCATCTCCAACCTTTGCAAATTCTCATCCAATATGAAAACATACATTATACTCTATCATATTGCAACCAAAACATTGTTTCAGATATCGTTATATCTGTCACATATGATGGTTTCTGAAACAATTCTTTCAGCTCCTAGATAATCTCGATATTTAAATCAAGAATCATGGAGGCAAGCATGATACTTAAGATACTAACCCAGGAATTTTTGCTCTCGATTTAATACTAATTATCAAATTTCACGGAGTAAACAGAGTTTGCTGAAAGTTTGCAATAGGACTTTAAACTTTAGATTGACACTCAATACAATACGATACCAGTTCGTAAAGTATATATCTAGATTTCTATAGTTCTATTATCTCAATTACAACTATGCATAAGGTGGTGAACGAATGCCAATGACTATAACAAATTATGCAAATTCACTTTGATTTAATTTATGATAAATTGAGTTCTACTAATCCAAATTAGAAATGAACTCCCACTCAAAAATGACATCCCTCGTGTCTTTTTGGTGACTACATGAACCAAATCCACTACACCAAGTCCGATCATCATGTGAGTCGGTGTAGCTTCAAAGGCGAGCATCAACTGGGAATCATATCTTCCATATGACTCATGCTTAACCTTTCGATCCATGTTCCGAGGCCATGTTTGTACATGCTAGGCTCGCCAAGTAAGAACCTTAGTATTTGCGTGTGTAACTGTCTTACACCCGAAATATGATCATGGATCCAAGAACACCCGATCATCACGTGATGTCTTGGAGTGACGAAACATAATCGGTGCATACTTAAGGGAGAACACATTTTTATCTTGATATCTAAATGAGGGATCATATTATTATGCTAATAAAATGCCAAACAAGCAATATAAGATGCAACAAACATCACATGTTAATAAGTGAAATGATATGGTTCTTGCACTTGATCTCCATCATGTGCATCATGGTATGATCGCCATCATACCTCTATGTGTAAGGCCAAGGTATATGGAACTTACACGTTATGTGTGTTGTAAGAGTATCGACTTATACTTCTACTTACAACATCACCATATCATGACACTAGCCCAGCAACAATCTAAACTAGACGCCTCTAATTTATCTATTGCAAATTTTACATGGCTTAGGGCTTTCGAAGATAGAACCGTTCTTACCTATGAACATGAACCACAACAAGGATAATCAAATTGTTGACAACTCGTTGCAAATTAGATATTGACTATAGTAGAAGAGACAGACATCCGTTAGCCACTTATGCAAAACTGGTTGCATGTCAAGCGTGGAACAGGTCTCATGTGCGAGGACATGTAAAGTTTATCCGGGGCCGCTTCATCCCACTATGCCACCAATATCCAAAGTACAACTAACAAGCAATAAAATGATCATCATCGCCCACATACTCATATGTATACTGCCCGTGCAAAGCATCTACGCATAGATCCGGCTCTGATACCATTGTAGGGTTCGCAGCATAGAAAACAAAAAAAATTGTACGATGGGAAATACTATGTACCAAGGTCTATCTACTAGATACAAGCAACAAGTGGATGTATATCCGTAGAGGACATACCCTTGAAGACCGACAAAGCTTAACGAGTTAAACTCGTGGTTGATGTAGACGATCTCCTGCCGATCTCAAGATCGAGAGGAAGTCCTTAGCACCGCAACTTAGCGGCACATTCGTGCTTGCACACACGTCTGACGCACCGAGCAACCTCCGCCTCCTCGCTCCAGCGTTGCAATGGAAGCACAACTCTTTCTTGCCGAATAGCCACCGGGAACATGTATCTCACTAGTCCCAGACCAAATACTAGAGGGGGAGAGAGATCCTTCACGAGGAGGTGTGAGTGAGAGAGAGGGAGGGGGCTCCTTTTATAGGAAGAGGGGGACACACAAGGGGCTATGCGCCTAGCCATGGGGCTGCCCCCTCCCCTCCTTTCATTCATGTGGGTGGACACTCCACTCACACAAATGCCTTTCAATTCCCTCCACTCAAAAACCCACTCAAATTCCCATTAATTTTCCACCAAATTTAATGCAAACTCTCTTTAAATAAAACTCCTTTTATTTATTCAGAATTTTGTCAATTACTTTAATGAAAAACATTCTCATATAACCCCTTGCTAGTATTTCATTTCACATGCAAAAACACTTTCTGTAATTTCACCCGAAAACACGTTTTGGTATCTAGTGAAATAAATTCATGTGCTTGTTATTCTTTCTGGCATGAAACTTTTACTCCAAATGGATGTCGGTGTCTCTTAAGTGTGTCACCCTACGGTTCGTGAATAATGCGGACATGATCGAGACCCCTCTCCGATCAATAATCATAAGCGAGACCTGGAGATCCGTACTGACTCCCACACATTCAACGATGACTTTATTGTGATCGTGAGAATCTTTTACGCTAGTATCTTAATCCTTTTGTTTCGCGATATATTACATGTCCGAGATTCGATCATCGGTATCTCCATACCTAGTTTGATCTCGTTACTGACATGCACTATTTTCTCGTTCCCGTGATATAACATTCTAGTGATCATATCACTTGCTTGCAAGCTAATCAATGTGATATCACCGAGAGGGCCCAGAGCATATATATGCATCATCGGGATGAACAAATTCCACTCTCGATCCATGGGCCTCAACATAACACTTTAGTAGTTCTGAACCCATCTTTATAATCACCATGTTACGCTGTGACGTTTGATGTTATCAAGAAACTCTTCCGGTGTTAGTGATTGACATGATCTCATGGTCTAGGGATTAGGATCACTTCGTAAGTTGTTATAGCTATACTTCAGATGAATGTTCATCACACCATTACACTAATGTTGTGACCTCGTTATTAACAACATCCAATGTCCATGATCAGGAAACCTTGATCATATTGTTAATCAACGAGCTAGTTTATGAGAGAGGCATAATTAGGAACTTTCTATTTGTTTATTAAACACACATATATTAACATTTCCGTATTAATACAATTATAGCATGTAAAATAAACATTTGTCATAAATAAGGAATACAATAATAACCACTTTATTATTGCCTCTCGGGCATATTCCCTTTAGTTAATCCTTTTATGCATCTTGTATTGCTTAGATCGTGACAGTATCATTATAAGATGATCCCTCTCAAAAACTTATCAAGTAAAGTGTTCATCCTTAGTTAGCACCGTTACCAAGACTCATTGTTTCGAAGCACCACGTGATGATCGGGTGTGATAGAATAAACATGTGCATACAACAGGAGCAAGCCAGATTTTCTCATGCAGAAAGTAAGGTTAATCTTGACGAGCCTAGCATGTACAGACATGGTCTCGGAACACGGATCACCAAAAGGTAAAGCATGAGTCATATAGTAGATATGATGAACATGTTGATTGTTCGCCTTTGAAACTACATCATCTCTCATGATGATCGGTCTTGATGTAGTGGATTTGGTTCGTGTGATCACTAAAACAATCTGAGGGATATTGTTCTAAGTGGGAGTTCACCTAGATTAATTTAAGTATTAATTAGAACTCAATTGCAAATATGTTGTATATCAATGGCGGCCCCTACCATCATTTTTAATAGGGATTTCTATTTTTGTTCCCTTGTTTCGTTAGTTGTACTCAGTTTTCCCCAGCCGCTTAACTTTACCTCACTTTTCCCCTCGCCATGTTACGAAACCCTCGCAGGCGCTCGGACAGAGGGATGCCGTCAGGTCAAAGGCTTAACCATTACATGCTGACTGGTGGGACCACGTTGGGGCGGGTCAGGCGTTGAGCATTACGTTACGTGGCCTCAACCGTTACATGCCAACCGGTGGGGCCGTGTTGGGGAGGGTCCTGTCGTGGCTGATACGTGCTGACAGGTGGGGGCCAGGATACACGTCGGACCCGCCATCCATCTCTCGCTGCCTTGTGGGCCGCTTTTTTCCTAATTGGGTGGACGATGCAGGCAATGATAAATGGGGTCGTTCCGTGGGGGCATCGAAGCCAATGAACGATGGGGCCACCATGTGGGGTCATCGAAGCCAATGACCGTGGGGCTGGAGGGGAGATTTACATATTTTCCACGTTTTACGTTGCAACTTGCATATTTTCCATTTTGTGTGTCACTGACATGTGGTGGTCATGTGGAAAATATGCAAATTTCAAAGAAAAGGTCCGTTCTGTGGGGCCATCGAAACCAATGAATGATGGGGCCGTCATGTGGGGCCATCGAAGCCAATGACCAATGGGGTTGTGATGTGGGGCTGGAGGGGGATTTGCATATTTGCCACATTTTAGATTGCAACTTTCATATTTTCCATTTTGTGTGTCGCTGACATGTGGTGGTCATGTGGCAAATATGAAAATTTCAAAGAAAAAGTTTGGAAGATATGAAAAATTGGCAAATATGCAAAAATCCCGGAGCAGATACTCCCCCAAACATTGACAGGTGGGGTCATGTATGACACACATGAGGTCGTCTCTCTCTCATTCGCTCCAAGCCCCCAGCCCCGAGCAGCTCCTACCCCACCGGTGGTTAGAGCAGCCATCATCGACGCGTCGGCGGCTCTATCCTATGGTGGCGACGGACGGACTTCCGCACTGCACTTCAACCATGGCTCCAGCACCTGTTTCGTCCACACACACATTGTATGTTGAGGCAGTACCGACCGCAGGCAGGTCCGTCGCCCACGACGACCGGGATTTTGTTCCGCCGCCATAGCTCGATGCACGGTCGCAGCAATTGCTAGTAGTGCTTGGTAAGACCTTCGCTCCTGCTCCGCCCACCCTAATCGATTTAGTTCCCGTAATTTCCTCGATATTGCAAGGGTAAATTAGTCTTCAATGTCTGGTCGTAGTGGGTACACCAGCGAGGGTGGGGATTCGATCATGCCGTGGCCATGTTCTCCTTCTCCTACCATGTCGGAAGTGCAGGTAGCTCCTTCGCTTTGTACTACCGTTGAATTTGAAGTGCCGCCATGGCCTGTCAGACTGATTTTAATTTGGTTTGTTTTGGGATTGTTACAGTGTGCTATGCAGGCCGATGATCCATGGTACATTGCATACGAAGATGAATCAACCAAGTGGTCTAGCCAAAGGATGGATTTGGAGATGGTTGCCAATTTAGGTGATGAATTGGCTCATAAAACCCTGTTGATATTAGAGCTGAAGCATACCATCGAGGAAGAAAAGAAGAACTTAGAGCTTATTCGCAAAGAGAAGTTGACGCTTGAGGCTGATCTTGCCGTATCTGATCAAGTGGTAGAAAATCTAAAACATGAACTTCAAGTGAAGGGGGAGGAGAATAGTAGATTCATGTGGGCAGTTTTAGTAGTTGTCATCCCTGTCCTAACAGTTACACTGTGGGGTTGTGGTGAAGGTGGCACATGTAATGATTAGTTGAATTTTTTTTTTGACTATGAAACTGTGAGGCAAAAGCCCCACAGCAATTTATTAATAGATAAAACAGAAAACAAAGAGTCAAAAAGAAATACTTACAAGTGTTAAGGCTAAAAGAAAGAAACTACTACTAGTACTACTAATTACAAGCAGGATCATTAAGCATGTCTTGATCCCTAGTGCAAACCATCTACCCAATCTATCAGAGAAGCTCTCCATTTCTTCTTAATTCTATATTGAAGCAAGTTGATGTCATGAATAAATCTTGATTTCCATTGAGAGAAAGACGGTCTCTGATGATTAAAAAATTTATCATTTCGAATTAACCAAATATTCCAGCAAGCAGTGATCAAGACTTCCATGAAAAATTGATGAACAAAAGATATTTTAGCTGCTGCAACAATCAACTGCAAATCTCCAAGAGGTAACCAAACAATCTGTAAGTAATTCCATATCCTAGCACTGAAATTGCACTCAAAGAAAAGATGAGATCTGTCCTCATATGCTCTGGAAGGGCACAGTTCACAATGTATATCATCAGTAACGTTCCAATGTCTCCTCTGCAACAAATCTTTGGTGTTCAATCTGTCCTTCAGAAGTAACCAAGCAAACACCTTAGTTTTCATGGTACAACAAGATTTCCATAACCAAACATAAACCTTAGGGGCCATTGTATTGTCAAAAATGCACTTATAAAGTTTACTTGGGGCATAACTGTCCCCCCACCTATAAGTCCATACATCCTTCTGTGCAGAAAGTGGGTTAGCCACCATCACATTCTGAATCTCTCTCAATTCCTGAAAAGCCTCAACAGATAGAGGCAAATAGAATAGATCATGGATATCCTTAGTAGAATAAACCTGGGCAGCGGATAAATTTTCATTGAGCACAAATGAGAAAAGTTTTGGGTATCTTTCTTTTAAAGGCCTGGTAGATCCATTTAGTTCCCAATTATCTGACCAAAACAGAAAAGAGTCCCCACAACCCTGGTGCACTGCTGCCACCCCTCGAAAATTATCCACTTGTTTCAAAACATCTTTCCACCAAAAAGAACCACATAAATTTTCAGCATGAGGCACCTTATCTGTGTAATAGGCATGTTTCACTAATTTGACCCAAGGTATATCTTTACTATTATAATATTTATCCAGAAATTTAATGAGCAGAGACGCATTCTTCTTCTGAAAATCAATAACACCAAGTCCACCTTTTTCCTTCGGCAAACAGACAATGTCCCATGCTGCCAAAGCAGGCTTTGGCTCATCATGTTTCTTCCTCCAAAGACATTGCTTGAGTATTCGATCTAACTGCTTAGTTAATCCTTTAGCCAGTTGCAACGAACTTAGGAAGTGTAATGGCATAGAGGACAAGGCAGAGTTGATGAGCTGTAATCTAGCCCCCTGAGATAAAAAAACTAGGTCTAGAAGTGAGTTTCCTTTCAAGTCTGCACACCAAAGGTTGCATTTCAGCTATAGTGGGTCTAGTAGTACCCAAAGGCAGCCCCAAGTAGGTAAAAGGCATAGACCCCACAAGATAACCAAACTCATCAGCCAGCTCCTTCACCTGGTCATCAGGAACATTGATGGGAACCATCATTGATTTGCTAAAGTTAATTTTAAGGCCAGTAGAAAGTGCAAATTTATGCAATAAAACCTTCAGAGCCCTAAGTTGAATCATATCAGCAGGCATAATCATCAAAGTGTCATCTGCATATTGTATTATTGGATAATCATTCTCATTGGTGACAATAGGCAAACTGATACCATTAGAACATAAGAGCTCATTCACTGCAGATTGTAGCAAATCAGATCCCAGGGTATATAAAATAGGAGACAAAGGGTCTCCCTGTCGAACACCCCTCTTGCATTTAAACTGTTTGACAGGGATCCCATTGAGCAGAATAGAAGAGTTGCCAGATGACAGGATTGCTTTCATCCAGCCAATCCAAACTGAGTTAAAACATTTGTGCTTCATAATCTCCAAGATAGCCTCATGCTTAATGGTATCAAAAGCCTTAGCAAAATCCAGTTTTAAAATAATGATAGGTTTCTTAGAAGTATGACAGAGAAACAAATACTCAAAAGACCAAGCCAGACAGTCTTGAATTGACCTATTCCTTAGAAACCCATATTGATTCTTGTGAATACAAGACAGAATCTTATCCTGGAGTCTATTGGCAACCAGTTTAGTTAAGAACTTGAGACATACATTGGTTAGAGATATTGGCCTAAAGTCATTAACCTCAATAGGAGCATGCTTTTTAGGAATCAGAGTAATATATGAGCCATTAATATTCTCAAGTTTCAGAGTTCCCGTATGAAAATCCTTGGCTATTTGATAGAATTCAGATTGAATGATAGGCCAGCATCTCTTAACGAAAAGGCCATTAAAACCATCCGGCCCAGGAGCACGGTCAACAGGCATTGAGGTCACCACCTCATCCATCTCCTTCTTAGTAAAAGGAACAGTCAGATCATCCAACCCCTCCACTTTTTGTAACAGATTACCTAAATCAAATTGCATAGAAATCCCCTCAGAACATCCCATCTTATCTTTATAATTTTGCCAAAGTAATCCAGCCATAGACTCATGATCAGAGTGTTCCACCCCATTCTCATCTCTTAAGGCAGAAATGGCATTCCTTCTATATCTTTCAGTAGCCATAGCATGGAAGAATTTAGTGTTATCTTCACCTTGTTGTATCCATCGTATTGTGCACCTTTTACGCCAGTAATTACACTCTGCAAGTAGTAACCTGTCTAGGTGCACCTTCACAATTTTCCTGAAGTTAAACTCAGTACGAAACAGTGGCCTAATCTCTTCAAGAGAATCAAAGTAAAGAATGACTTCATTGCCTTATTTGATGAGCCATTTCAGTTTAGAGAGACTGGTGTGCCATTTCCTCAGATCATGTCTCAGAGTTTTAAATTTATCCACTAAAACGGCTGAACTATAATCTTTAAAAGACTGCTTACTCCAAGAAGAGGCCACACAATCTTGGAACCCAGGTAGATCAACCCAAAAGTTATCAAACCTAAAAATCTTAGCTTTAGGTATATTGGTATCAATATTAACCACACAGGGAGTATGATCATACCCATTTCTAGCCAAAGGTAGAACCATAGAATTAGGATAATCAGATACCCAATTTGTGCTAGTGAAAAACCAATCCAACTGTTCAAGTAAGGGTGTTCTTTGCATATTAGACCAAGTGTATGCACGACCTTTCAAAGGCAATTCAAGCAGACCCAGATGCCCAATGATCTCATTAAAAAGGAACATATCATTTAAATCTCCACCAGGTCTATTTCTGTTATCAGGTTCTCTAATAAAGTTAAAATCCCCAATAATCAACCAATTCTCATCTGAAGGAATATTTAAATTATATAGCCATGAAACAAACAAATCTCTCTCAACCCCAGTACAAGGTCCATAAACAGAAACAAGTGTCCAGGCATCATTATTATGTGATGATGTGAATTTGATGATCACACCAAAACGCTGGGTATCAACCAAAATGCCATTAAAAATTGCAGAGTTCCATAGAATAATAATTCCCCCCGAGGCACCAACAGAAGGTGCATAAGCAAAATTATCAAACCTCTTGGGACAAAATTTGCGAATAAATCTCTAGTCAAAAGATTCACATTTGGTTTCTTGCAGGCAAACTATATCACATTCACTCTCATTAATATTGTTAAAAACTGCTCTTTGCCTAACTTCAGCATTAAGCCCTCTCACATTCCAACATAGTACACGCCATTTCCTTTTGGTAATATGATTCATTAAAAACAAAGGCTATTATAAAACACCACTTGAGACATAGTTTCAAGTACCATAAAACCACTGACCACTGACACTGATAGAGATATAACTGTCTCAACCTGATACTGAACAAAGACATAAACATTACCAGACACAGACTTGAAAAACTGACAGACTTGAGAAACTGACAGACTTGGTTCAAAGTAAAGACAAATAGACTGTAATGTACCATTTATGGATAATGGTCTAACCCTCCAAAAGCAGTACCTACACATAGCTAAACTTTGTCCACCTTGTCATCAGGATTGGCTTCAAGCTTCTCCTTCGTGAGATCCTGCTGATAAATGCCGAGCTGAGACCCCACAGCCTGCAATATATGCAAAGGGGTAACCGGCAGAGGCACCTCATGAGACTGATCAGTGTCATCATCCCCCTCAGTACTTGGATTAGATAAATGTGGTACAAGCAAGACCGCACGACCATGCTTCCTGGGTCTTGTAGGAGTGTCAGAAACAGACTTTGGCCTCATCCCTTGAGAAGCAAGCAAACTTCTGGTGAATATTCTCTCAGAAGACTGGACAACTAATTTCTTTTTCTTCACAACTTTTGCTTTAGGAGTAATCTCACTAGTAGCCAAGAAGATTGGCTCCCTCTGATCAGGCTGCACCTGCAAAGTAGTCTGAGTTTCAACAGGCTTTTGTTTGTAAATATTTGTAACCTTGTCACTGGAGGGCATATTAGCACAAATTGGGGTTACCCAATCATGTTGAAACAGATCAGTCCATGGAAAGAAAGCTTCAGACCAAGATCTCTTAGCTTTTAACATCTGAAAAGGAGGTTACTGTAGTGCTAAAGGGAGCTTGGAAGACAAATACAATGGTAGCATTCCATCAAAGAACCTTTTCCATAACATATCAGGAGGCAGAACAGGTCCCATAGTATGATGTACCTGTCCCACATGCAGAAAATCATAGAAAACTTGGTGAGGTCCAATAGGCCCCAAAGGGTTGTTATTTGCCACTTGCCCCAGACCCAACTGAAGCTCCTATCCAACAGGATCCACCTCAGAAGAGTTTGCATGTACAGAATCCTCAACAACAATAGACTCTTGTGAATCCTGAGCTTCCTGCTCCTCTTCCATATTATTTTGATTTTGTGGATTTTTCCCATTAGCCTCATGATTCCCATTATTATATTGCCAATGAGCATGGTCCCAGCCAATTTCAGGGAAGAGGTCCCACCCACAGATTGTTATTAACAGCCAATTCTCCAGGGAGGGGGTGAGGGTTGCCATCAGGAGGCATCTGATCCACATCAGGAGGTAGGTTATCAGCAAAGTGAGCCGAGAGAATAAAAACAGCAGCAGTCCAAGATTGAATAAACCCTCCCACTGAAGCAAATTTACCAAAGTACACATCACGAGGCACCAAAGCAGGTGAAGGGAAAGATGCATAAACAAGAACTCTATCCTTGATTGGGTCATTACTATTCCAGTAGTGAAACTTTCAGAAGGTGGAGACGGCATTAGCAATGTGCTCATCAGTTCTGTAGTCTGGGGGCACCCCCAAAAACATCAGCCAACCATGTCGAAAACCATGTTCCGCTCTATGATTCTCCGTATCATTAGAGAAAACAAATCTGACAAAGCTACCGTTCAACTGATAATGTCCATGGTTAACAAGAGCATGAGCAGCATTGGGACCATTAAGTTGGAACAGACCAACACCAAAGACACTAGGTTGATCCTCAACCACATGGCGATTCAGCGCCCCAATCAGAAATTGATGTACCTGATTCCTCCAATGATCAAACAGAGCAGCCGGCGGCCTCGGTTCCACAATGGCCACCACCCAAGATTGATGCAGGGGAGTTGGGTCTTGTGTAGCATAGTAGAAGGAACGGGGCAACCTGGTTACTCCACCGTCAATGATCTCATGGCCCCAAGGTAGCCATACCAAAGGATCCACTTCCCAACTCGCCATAGGAGAGCAATCTGGAGGAAGAGGAGAGGGTAGGGGCGGCGTAGAGCTCTGCGAAGGACACGCCTCAGAAACGACAATATCTTTAGAAGTTGTAACGACCGGGGTCTTTAGCACGGACTCTCCAGAGTCAGGGTCAGGACGGTTAACACAGGATTTTTTAGGAACCCATCTTTGCAGACTAGAGGAAAAACGATTCAGACAGTCCCGTTTAACATGACCATAATTGAACATTGTTTACATCTAATTTGACGCTTGCACACCTCAACTTTATGGCCCATACTCAAACATTTACTGCAGTCCCAAGCTCTAAGCACTATATCATCCACTACATCCTCGAAACCCGTGGGATCCGAATAAGTATCTTCATCAGACTCTTTTAAATCAACCGAGTTATTGATCGTAGTAGAGTCTTTAAGGATTGGAACTGAAGCCTCTGAGACAACATCATTTAAAATGGCCGGAGAAACTGGATCACTCTGAATATCAGAAACTTTAGGAGCATAACCATGGCAGGCTGGATAAGATAGCTCCTCAGCAAAGACAAGACGCCTAGATTTTGAAGCATTGGATTTAATAATAGATTTAGGCTTTCCCTTATGAAGAGCTTGAAGACCAAGTTGCATCCTTATTTTGGAGGGACTGACTAATGTCCATTCCATATCAGCTTCCATTTGCCATTCTTTGAATTCTCTGAACCAGTTAGGCCCACCCCGGCCCCAAAGATGAAAGAAGCATTTAAACTTGGAGCAAACATATTTCCTCATTTTGAGAATGTGAAAGCCCACTACTTTGGAGGCCACACAGAAGGAAAAAACTCTGTCACGAAGCAAAGATACCTTGAAAAGCTTTCCAACCCCACCAATAACAGATTCAAGAGCCAAACTGACAGAGAGCTCATCCAGTTTGAAACAAGCTCTACCAAACGAAATCACAAGAATGAAATTCCTGGCCTTGTCCAAAGGGTGCACTTCAGAATGGAATTTAGACCTCACATCTTTCGAGAAATTAATACCATGAGATACATTTAAATCCAACGAGAGAGGAACCTCATTAAAAGAGGAGGCAACAGATAATTCAGACTGACCCCTGCCATTAAACTCCTTGGATGCCAAACAATCCAGATCCTTGACCGAAACAGACAAGATACGACCAATCCGAACCACGTGCTTAGGAATAAAGCTTTTCACCAATGCCGAAATTGGATCTAGGAGGGACTAAAAGGTGTCCAACATGATAACCCTTTGCATTGAAAAGAGATATTTTACCACTATTTGAACACAGTTCAAGAGATCCATCATAAGCCTTCATTCTGCCACGATTCAGATCATGTAACGTAGAATAAGTGATAGTCCAACATTTGATCCCTCCAATATCAGACCTAGATGTAACAGCCTCGCTGGTGCTAGATATAACTGAAGACCGCAGATCCCGATCAGCGCCAGAGCTACGTACCTCGGGATCCACAACCATGCAAGTGTGGTCCCCATTCGGAGAGATGGAACACGATCCAACAAAAGCAACATGTGTTTGAAAAAGAACCTCCGCGCCCAAAGAGATCAACTCACCAGAACGAAGGGGGCGCCCTATGATCCCAAAACCCTTGGAAGTTTGCAATGTGATCCAATTGGACCAGATACTGATCATACCTTTCGAAGGATTAACCTCCAGATCTGGATCCACAATGGGCACATACGTGGCCTCCCAGCACCACGTAGGAGAGGTCATCGTTGCACAGAAAACTGAGGTGGAGGAAGAGGGGGATCCCGGCGAGAGATCACCGGCGGCGAGGAGAGGTGAACTTACGGTGGAACGGAGAGGAGAGCCATTTTCTAGATTGTAGCAACGAGTCGATAGAAGCCGTAATGATTAGTTGAATTGATAGCTAATTTAGAGAGCAGAATTGTTATTCGATGGATGGTTGTGAGTTCCTGCTAATTTAATCACTTTGCGGTCCCAAAGTTGTCAAGAGAATGCATTGCGGGGCCCGAGTTGCTTGCCATTGGATCTAGCTGCCCATAGTTGGCGTGCCAAATGCCATGTCAACTTGCATCGTAGACGGCAGCATCCATTCCCCGTTTTTCCTGATGCCCCATTCTTCTTCTCTAGAGAGGCAATCTATCAAAGAAAGTACTACTCCCTTCAATCCAATTTATTTGACTCAAATTCGTCAAGATACGGATGAATCTAATACTAATTCATGTCTAGGTACAATCGAATCTAGACAAATCTAAATCAACTAATACAAGCCCACCGGAGATTGTCAAAGCAAGTACTGCTACTTATGAATCAGCTTTAGAGCATATCCACCGGTCTCACGGCTCAAATACATACTCCCTCCGACCCATATTAGTAGTAAAACTTGACTAGATATGTTTCATATCTAGATGAATCTAAGTCAACTAATATGGGTCAGAGGGAGTATCAAATTTATTCAAATTGGTTCATGAGGGCTTGATCTGCGCCGTCGCGGTGATGTTGTGGATGATGGCTTCAATCGTCGTTGCATTGATGACCACTGTCGGCACAACCGCTGCCTCGGTGTCTTTCATCAACAACGGATCTGAGGAGGTGAACAGGAGTGAGACGGACAGAGACATAAATTTCAGACGCTTAGATCCTCACTGCCGCACGCCATTCCAGCTGCCATGCTTGGATCCGCACCGTCGTAAGCCGTTCCGGCCCCCACGCTTAGGTCCGCGTCGCTGCACGCCGTTCCGACCGCCAGGCTTAGATCTGCGCTGCCGCATGCCGTTCCGACCCCCACGCTTAGGTCCGTGCCGCCACACGCCGTTCAGACCGCTAGGCTTAGGTCCGCGCCGCCACCCGCCGTTCGGACAGCCACGCTTAGAACCACGCTGCCGCACGCCGTTCGGACTGTCGTGCCACTGTACGTCGATAGGAGGGGAGTAAGATGCGGCTGGTATACATGTGACATGGAAAGAGAGGGACAGACATCCAGCCTGTCGGGCTCTCCTCTGTGTACAGGGTAGGTGCGCCCATCGGGAGAGAGAGACCTCCAGCTCGTCGGGTCATGATGTATTGTGACACCCCCGGGATCAGGGCTAAACAAATCTCAGACCTCCGTCTGACATAAGCTTAACCTTGAGCTCAAGAATATCCAGTGAAGAATCGGTAACACAACAGTGACCCTACGACACAAAATTTATTACAGCAACCTCATAACTGAGCAGAGAACCAAATTATTACAAGCAGAGGTCACCGACCACAAACATCAAACAACGGAAGGAAAATTATGCTATTATGTATAGCAAACTTAACAAATGGCCTAAGAGGCCTGAAGCATAACAATGATGTCCCAGCCCATAGATACCAGGTTGTTGGCCGGGAACCCCAAGCTACTCGTCGGTGTCGATGTAGTACCAAACTTGTCTTTAGGGGAACACTTACTCTGTCAAAAGTATCAACAAAGCAAGGGTGAGTACAGGGTGTACTCCGCAAGACTTATGGCTGGTGGAGTTGTTTTGCATAGATCCACTTTTGTTTATAAAACAAGAGAGAGAAGAAGCTCGTCTAGTCAGAGTAATTTGAAAAGGGGATAAGAGAGCGACATCTTTGAAATATTGATCATCACCTTTTGATATCCACCGAATCATCATCTGAACCTTATCTAGCATCACCCCCTCATACCCATGAGGAAGCATCCTTAAGCACACATTGATCTACCAAGTTTTATGATTAGGTTCAAGTTCTCTATGATCTTAGAATCTGGTCACCAAGCGTTCATAACAGTGAACAGGGCTTTTCGAAAAGATTTAACCCTGCAGGGTGTACAACTTTACCCACACGTACCAACCGACTCTTAATGCCAACGTTTTAGCCCTCTTCCTTGGAAGGCCGGCAAATGGTGGTTGGCCACGACCTTTACCTTGCTTTCCTCGAGACCATGAGTCACGCAATAAGTATGGTTCCGCCGTAACGGGTCAAATCCCGAAGCCGGTAATTAAACATGTGAGGCGAGGTTGGTTTACCAGGGGCGCCATCAACCCCAAGCAACCCGGTCCATGCTTCCCTACCTGTTATGAATGCACCTTCAGCCGGCAAATCTTTCACCGCGAAGGTAAAGTTACTAGATTCTCAAGACAGGGACTTCAGTGTAGAGCTCCAAAAGATGAGCTAGATTGTTGTACCCATGCATTTAGAAACTTGTCAAAAGACAATTACATACATATAGAGTACTAGCAATAAACACACCTGTGTCCTTAGAGAAAGGGAGATAACTCTTCTCGAATCCACGGCAACATGTTTCAACAATTGCACGTGAATCAGAGAAGGTTACTGCTAACATCCAGAACACATACTTCAAGATGACTCGGAGATGGTTCTCGAAAGTTTCCAACATTAATGCCAATTGTTCCATATGGATCTTGTCTAGCATGGATAAGATAAGGATGTCATTGATGAGCTCAACAACAAACTTACCGGAACACTCCAAGAAGATGGACTCATATGTTTTATGAACAAGGCGAGAATATTGGTCAGACCGAAGAACATGAAGATGTACTCAAGTGAAACATCACAAGTAACAACACCATCAAGATAGTCCTTGGAACTGAGTTTTGTTTGACGATAACCCAAATCAACTCAAAGAGGCGAAGATATCATATCCACAAAAGAGATAATATCTTTCTTCAACATGAACAAAACTAGACATCCCTTTAAGAAGAAACAGAGTCAGTTACAACTTTTGTCTTACAACTCTCCAAGTTGTTGTTTAAGCTCAACCAACTAGTTCAGGGGTATCCAGTACAGATCCTTGGAGAAAAGAGCAGTTCAGAGAACTTGCTTGCTCAAGAACTTGATATCACGGTCATGTGGCACATGGCGATACTTCTAGTAGACATCTAGAATATCACGAACGACCTATATGTCACTTAGTTCGAGAGGAAACTTGCTTAGTAAGGCTAGAAGACACAATCTCAGAGCTTCGGCATGAGCCTAACTCTTTGACTGAAGAGAGTGTACCAGAATAGCGGACATGGTAACACAATCATCCTTCGCTTAGTGATAGGGTTAACCAAGCACACTAAGAATGACACAAATGTCCTTGGAGTTAAAAACAATAATAATTGCTAAGAATCTCAGATGACCACATTATTACGCACACGCATCATTCACGAGCGCGAAAGCTTGAGTAAGGGTGGGTAATTATGTGTAAGAACATCATTTCATTAAGGGGTCATGGATCTCAGCACGACCTCTTAGCATAAAAGAGTGTGATACCTTAAGGTGGAACAAGTAGAAGTTCATCAATGCCTCTTGACCTGCGGATTACAACACTTTGACCTGGTCCTGGATATGACAAGGTACTGGAGTTTGTTTCTCCTAGACATTCCGAAATGGTTTGTCATGATAGACCACAAGAGCATCTTGCATCGGAAGACATCAATGCACAGTTACTACTTGGCTACCAACTGGTAGACAAAGGTCGGAAAACAACAAGGGAGAAGGAACATGCTCAGGATTGAATCCGAGATGTGGATGCATAGATTAACAATCTTCCGAAAACCAATGCAGAGAAGGGAAAGGTGTGGCAGAGTCACGAATATAGATGCGAGACTCTTGAGGAGTACTCTTGTCGTGATCTATTTGGTTCCATTAAATAACATCTGCCATAGCTAGTGGTAGGGAAAGTCCTTAGTTATCACAATTCAATCGCGACAAAAGCCACAAGCTTGAAGGCTAGAATCGTAATACCAGCCATCCTAAGGTATTGTATGAACATTAACAATAGGAGTCAAAGGAATGGATCTTGGGTTAAAGGTCAGCTTCATGTACAAGATTCACAACACTAGAATCCAGCACAATCCGGGATCTTAGATTCAAGTCCAAGGGTTAAAACCCAAAGAAAGAAGTAACTACTACCTGAGTGGCATAGCGTACACTGCAAGATAGTAACCACGAGGTAGCTTCCAAGAGAATAAACGACTTCTGAAGTACCCAAACAAATAAAAGAGGGGCGCACGAGGCGAAAGGAAACCTCGAAGCCTAGAACAGAACACTGTGGAACCAACAATATAATATTGTGGGTCCAAAAGATAGAGAGATCATGATAGAAAGGAATCTCTCAGATGAACAAGAGCAAGGAGAACAAGGAATTCACAACACACACAACTCTAGAGAACTCAACACTAGGTCAACTGGTTGAGAAACGACATGCCCAGAAGGCACCTAAGCTTTGAAAGACTAGAAGAGATATCAAAACTTTTCCAAAATCAACACAAGATAAGATGACCCAGAGTTAGAGCGAAACTAGATAAGAAGTAAAAGAAGCATACTAGAGTTTTCGCAAATACTTTTTAGCTTTTAAAATAGTTTTCACAAACACTAGACTCAACATCGACCAATAGCAAGGTTTTCCTACGGTCGGTACTGCTCTAATGCCAAAACCTGTGACACCCTCGGGATCAGGGCTAAACAAATCCCAGACCTCCGTCTGACATAAGCTTAACCTTGAGCTCGAGAATATCCAGTGAAGAATCGGTAACACAACAATGACCCTACGACACAAAATTATTACAGAAGCTCATAACTGAGCAGAGAACCAAATTATTACAAGCAGAGGTCACCGACCACAAACATCAAACAACGGAAGGAAAATTATGCTATTAAGTATAGCAAACTTAACAAATGGCCTAAGAGGCCTGAAGCATAACGATGATGTCCCAGCCCATAGATTCCAGGCTGCCGGTCGGGAACCCCAAGCTACTCGTCGGTGTCGATGTAGTACCAAACTTGTCTTCAGAGGAACCCTTACTCTGTCAAAAGTATCAACAAAGCAAGGGTGAGTACAGGGCGTACTCCGCAAGACTTATGGATGGTGGAGTTGTTTTGCATAAAGCCACTTTTGTTTATAAAACAAGAGAGATAAGAAGCTCGTCTAGTCAGAGTAATTTTAAAAGGGGATAAGAGAGCGACATCTTTGAAATATTGATCATCATATTTTGATATCCACTGAATCATCATCCGAACCTTATCTAGGATCACCCCCTCGTACCCATGAGGAAGCATCCTTAAGCACACATTGATCTACCAAGTTTTACGATTAGGTTCAAGTTCTCTATGATCTTAGAATCTAGTCACCAAGCGTTCATAACCGTGAACACGACTTTTCGAAAAGATTTAACCCTGCAGGGGTGTACAACTTTACCCACACGTACCAACCGACTTTTAATGCCAACGTTTTAGCCCTCTTCCTTGGAAGGCCGGCAGAGGGTGGTTGGCCACGACCTTTACCTTGCTTTTTCCGAGACCATGAATCACGCAATAAGTATGGTTCTGCCGTAACGGGTCAAATCCCGAAGCCGGTACTTAAATATGTGAGGCGAGGTTGGTTTATCAGGGGCGCCATCAACCCCAAGCAACCCGGTCCATGCTTCCCTAACTGTTATGAATGCACCTTCACCCGGCAAATCTTTCAAAAGATTTTCTATGCATATGTCGAATAGAACGCCCGAACTATGTGACTCATGGAATCTACTTGGCAAGTTAATCAGGCGAGGGGTTCCCAAGCCCCGTGTGGCTGTACGCTCATCTCGGTTCCAAAGGCAAGAACTCAGGTCCTAGTGGTGGCGAGCATGGGACTAGAAAAAACACATCCCACTATGGCCTCCCATACAAGCCTTAGCATTATTAATCTCATATCACCTCGGATATCATCTCATCACGTTCTCCTGTCATACTAGATTCTCTGCATCTGATACATCATCTCGATGGACCAGAACTGACAGCTATGCATGGCTAAGCAGACACAAATATAAGCTCTACCAGTGCACACAAGCCAAACCTAGTTATGCTAGGAGCAGTGGATCAGGTAATATAAGCTCAAAGCAGGTAATGCAACAGATAGGATAATCTATCTATCGATAAAAGACCAGAGTAGAATCGTATGCAACATGGCAAGAATAGAAATGCTTTCGAAATCATAGGATTATATCATGGTGGGGCTATGCTTTCCTTTGCCTGTTGATAACCAATAAGCAGATCTTCGGGAATCTTGTAATTGACTTAGTTACAGTTGGTCAAGTATTGTTCGTCGATCTTCGATGGTCTTGATCTCGGTCTTCGATCTCGATCTTGATCTTGATATCGTATTCTGCCGAGGAAGAACCAAACATCAGAAAGAAAGGGGAAACAATCAACACATGGCATCGATGCAATGCTCAAAAAAGGATGATGACATGACAAGTTAAATTGCGTTGAAATGTAACCCTAAGGCATGCTCGACAATTTAATCGGGGTTCCGAGGGTGCAAACCCTAATTCGGGGAAACTCCGGAAGCATATGAGAGGGGTTGATTTTGTTCTCTAATTAAACTTGTCTTGAAATTTGTTGAATAATGCATGATTATAGCTCTAATAGACAGATCTCATTTTTCTCAACATTTTGATATATTATTCATATTTTTCTGACTTATAAATAAAAAGATATTGAATTTACAAGTTTAAAATCATTTCTGAAATTAATTAACCAATTTAAAACCTTTACTGCGTCATTATGACATCAGCAGAGGAGGTGGAGTGTTTCTTACTGGGGCTGGGTCTAGCCCCAGTCACTGACTGTTGGGCCCTGGGTTGGGTCAACATGCCACGCTGGACAAGCTGGACCAACGCCCACGTCACGGCCACATTGGGTGCCACACGGGCGACACGCAAGCGACACGTGAGCACGCCGGAGAGCGGCCAGACTAGCAGAGGCGGCGGCACCCGGATTTGGTCACCGGAGACGCGACGGAACTTGCAGATGTATGGCGCGACAGCGATACAGAGAGGAAGGGAGGGATTGGAGTGGCTCCTGAGAACCACCAGCTCACCAGGGTGCTCGTGGGAAGATCGTCGGGCAGGGCGAGGCTGGGTATGGCTGGAATCGGTGGCAGAACCGGTGGCCGGAGCTCGTGGAGGAGGCCTTGATTGGAGCTTCTGGGAGCGCGCCTGCTCAAGCGGTTGGGGGCAGAGGACAGAGTCGACGATGGCGGTCATGATGGTGGTCTCAGATGGATGAGGGGAGGCCGGAGTCGACGGGGCGACGACGAACGACGGGCTAGGGTTCGGGCTCTCGCACGGGAGGGAAGAGATAGGTCGCTAGAGAAGGGGAAAGTGGATGAGGGCGACGGGGACGTGGCCACGTCATTCTTATCCATGCTTAGGGCTCGACGGACGGCCGGGAGGAGGCGGCGGGGATCGACGGCGCCGGTGATGACATGCAGCTCCCTGCCTGTCTGGAGGAAGACAACGACAGGCAGGGGCAAAGGGGGTACGGGCCGCACTTGGGCTGGCATGGGCCGCTGTTGCGTGTTGGCGACAGGGAGGAGAGGAGAGGGATGGGCCGGCCTGTTTGGCAGTCGCTGCCCTTTTTTAATCTGAAAACCTTTTTCCAATTCTTTTTCTGTTTTCTGTTTGTATTTTCCAATTTGAATCTGTTTTGAGTAATTCAAAAATACCAGAGGGTTTGTAAAATATCTAAAATATTGCAGATCCCTTGTATTCAATTTGGGCTCCTCAACTTTTGTGTTTTCAAAATTCAAAGCACTTTTGAATGCTTTTAGAGAGATAGGGGAAACTAGGGTTTAGGGTTTTGTTTTATTTCTTCAATGCATGCACTTTTAGAAGATGATGCTAATGATGCACAATCAAACCCTGATTATAGATTTACTAAAACTAGGGTGTTACATGTATCCAACGGTGGTTGGCCAAGATCCGTGTGACATACATCTCGACCAATCAGAGTGCAGCCAAACTGATGTGGCTGGTATACGTGCGACAGGGAAAGAGAGGGAGAGACATCCAGCCTGTCGGGCTCTTCTCTCCATACAAGGTAGGTGCACCCATTGGGAGAGAGAGACCTCTAGCCCGTCGGATCATGATGTATCCAACGGTGGTTGGCCAAGATCCGTGTGACATACATCTCGACCAATCAGAGCGCAGTAGCCAAACTAAGCGCAAGTTGAGCTGTTGTGAGGGTTTGAGTCAGAAGAGAGGGGAAAAGTGAGGAAAAATTTAGCGGGAGGGGAAAAGTGAGGAAAACTTTAGAGGGGGGGAAAACCGAGTAGAGCTAATGAAAACAAAGGCACTCAGATAAAAAATGAGTAAGGGAATTCAAGATTTTGGCATAAAAAATGTAAAATGTGTTATTTGAACAAAATAATTCATCTTGGCCGAAATTATATTGTTCGCAACTCAAAGATACACAAGTGTTCCAAATTTGCTCTTATTTAGACAAAGTATGTTTTGGGATGGGTTATTTTGGAGGTCGATCGAGTAGAAAGCCATGCATCTTCATAGCTAGTAGCTCATTCCAAGAAGGGTTTAAGAAGTGGTTTAGGGAATAAGTCCATTCTCTTTATTTCCTTTTCCTTTATTATTCATGCTAGGTTATAGGCAAGATAACAAGACTCCATTTGAAGGTTGCACTATGTTTTGAGTTTTTTTGAATTAAACTAACCCTAAAACCATTGTTTAAATTTAATCACTTAGAAAAAGAAAAATATGGATGATTACAAGTTAATCTAAAATTTCCAATTTTATATGGTAAATCAATCTAAGATACACAGGTGTGCCAAATTTTGGATCAATTGGTCAACGTTTAAGCCATGAACTAGTTAAACCCCATGTGTTGACCACATGTCGAGGGCAAAACTGAGCAGTGCTAAGCAACTAGGTGCATGACATTTGTTTTTTGAATGCAATTTCAGTCAACGAGTTTGGAACTAGTTACAAATTGATTGGTCTTTGGGACAAGATTTTGAAACTGCTTTTATGGCAGCTAAAGCAGAATTTGGAAAGCCTTTCTTCATGGCGTGGCGGCGACTCGCCGATTATCGTCGTATCCTTGGTGACGATGACGTCCGTGAAGCCGACGAAGAGGTTGATGGTGTCGACATGCATTATGGCACTGTGCGTGAGCAGGCGTGACGTCAGGACTTAGCTGCTAGGCAAGATCTGGAGGATCTCGCCGCACGCGATCATGCGGCCGTTGGCGATCGACCGATTGATTGGCAAGGGTCTCGCCGTAGAAATCAGGTCGGGCCGACTAGGGCCCACGGTGAACGCCACTGTCGTGGGAATGGCCACAACAGATGTTGCGAGTGGCAGCGAGTAGTAATGAGTGGGGCAAGGGCGGCCAGCCGTTTGAGATGCGATATGATGACGTAGACACAAGAATTTACCCAGGTTCGTCCACCCAGAAGGTAAAGACCTACTCCTACTAGATCGTATTATCGAGAGGTTACAAGAGTGGCGAGCTCAGCGGCTAGGCAGCCAGTCGATGGGGTGTATGATGGAACGTGTCTCCAGAAGTATCCTAGGGAGGTTTATATAGGGGTATCTCGCTAGGGTTTACAGATATATAACCGAGTCAATTAGAGACTCAGAAGACTTGACATAATTTGACTGGGCCTAACTATGCTTTCTGCTTAGGTCACGATTCAGTAAATGCCTTTGATGCAGTAGGTGGTATACCTGTCAGGCGTATCCCCATCCGTGGGCGACCCTATGGTATCAAAGTTGCATTTTACTCCACGCAAAATAATACCTGCTCGGTCGTGGTTGTGTGTAAATCTGCCCCCAGCATGTGGTTGTAGGTGCAATTTCCCCAAATACCGACCGGAAGTCCGGAACCCGTCGCTATCCTCCCGCGTCGTATCGTGGCTACGCCGCCACTCGCCCCCGACCCCAGCGCCCACGCCGGCCGCCTTTCACCCCGCCGCTCGCCCTCCTCGTCACCAAACCGTAGATGGGAGTGGGAGAGAGATCGAGAGGGACATAGAAGACAGTATGTCTGCGTTTGTGCGATCGGCAGCGGCGGCCCTCGGTCGGACCCGGAGGGTTTGCCACCGTCGATCCATCTCCGAGAGCGCGTGGCAAGAGGTAAGATACCCCCCCCCCCCCCCCCCCCCCTCCCGCGCGGCTTCACCCCCATCTCTCTCTCTCTCTCATGCCTCTCTCTTGTCGTATTATCTCGGCGAGTAATTTCTTCGAGAAGCTGTTGAGCGTGAGCCTATCGCAAAAGACTGGTGCAGCTTGTCGACCTTTAGCGGCGCCGGTCCTGGTTTGCTGAGACCTTGATTTGTTAGTTGGTCCAGTAGTGGAGTATAAGTTATGCCCTGAGACGAGGTTTCTTGTGTATTTGTCCAGATATATTGCAAGCATCTCCACTATTAGTTCCATGCTAGCACCAATTGAGAGTGGGATTTATAAATTATGCAAGACAGGAATAGATGATGTTTAACGGTGTCAGGACTTATCCGCTTAGTCAAAGGTAGGCTAAGAATTTGATTCCTCTTCCAGCATCCAGCCCAAGCCAACTAGTACCTTGTACCGACCACGCCTCCTTTCAGCATTTTTTTGAACAAGAGGGGAATGCTATTGATCAAAACAGGGGCAGAATCCACCTACCGATCCTTGTGTTCCTGCTTCCATCTGCCTGGGTTTGATGTGGTGCAAATTGCTGGCCTGTTTTATATTTGTAATTCTTGAAGGCAACTAGACTTGCCTAGTAACTCACTTAAGTTGCTTTTCATCAAGTCAAACTATCTTCAGTTTGTTTAATCCAATATTAATTGACGCTGAAGACAGTAGTGAAGTTTAGTATTCCCTCCGTCCCAAATTAGTTGACTTAACTTTGTCTAGATATGTACTATGTATATAGACAGTAATTCAATTAATTTGGGACGGAGGTAGTAGTGTTGTTTGTTTGTTGTTGTTGTTGTTGTTGTTGTTGTTGTTGTTGTTGTCCATGACTCCATGGTATAGGCAAAATTCGCCGGATGTTTATAGTTAGTTCTACTGTGGTTAGAAAGTAATTTGAGTATGCTAGATATCTCCCCTTGACATTGATATGATTGTGCCAATAAACTCAAGACAAATCCTATGTTTATAATTTATTGCTGAATATGTTTTTTCATTAATCTTGAAGCGCCTGGATCCTTATGGTGAGAAAAAAACTCTAATCACCAAACTTGAAGAATTCGATGTGAAGCTGCAGAGAGAGGTTGTTGAAGCAGTGGAGAACGTGAAGAGAATGGGGAATGAAGATAGAAACTCTCTCAACCGGTTTGTAGTTGCTTAAGGATTTTGTTGCTATTTTATCGACTCTGAACTTCTTATAAGGCTATGTGCATGTATGCAGGCTGCTAACGTTTTACGGGGTGCCCAAGGGGGCGACCCGAGAAAAGCTAATCTGGAGCTGTAATGTCGCTGCGATGTTCTTTGTCTCCAGTGCCGCCGGGGCATATGTGGCACAAAAGGAGGCACATTCAGAGCAAGCTGAGCGTGCGTTCGTGTAGTCCGGTCGAAATGTATGTAGCAAGCTGAGAACCATGTAGGATGTGCCTACCTGTGTAACATAAATGCAACTAATTGAGTATTAAGGGTGATGCAAAAAAAATGACTCTTAAAGGGCCGGATTTGTTTTACATTTGGCTTTTATCGACATGACTTGTTTTCAGTGACCCAGACACGATACAACTGTTCAGGAGCTAGATAAACTGGATAGAGTAATGAGAGAGAAAATGATGTTTATTTGGTGGAGAGCCTGGCACCACCGAAATGATATCATTTTTGGTAAGGAGACTTCTCTGTTGATAACTCTATTCGTTATTTACAAAACTATCTAGCTACCTTGCAGGGACTAAGAGCATCTCCACTCGTTGGCCGAACACACGGTGAAATTTGGTTCGTTTTTTGGTCAGACTGAACTTGTTTTCGGTCTGGGTACGCTCATTCTCCCACCCGCGTATCCAGGCCGAGTCCCCAAGTTCGGCTAAAATTTATCAAATTTAGATGATTTTCATTAAGTTGGGCGAATATAGGCGGATTACATCAAAAACTAAACTAGTACATAAATAAACTTAAAAAGGCCGCCGCCGGTGCCTTCGCCGTCCTACATGCCTAAGTTGCCGTAGAACGACGTGTAGTCGGGGTCGGCTCGGTCGTCATCCTCGCCGTCGTCGTCGTCGTCGTCGCTCGGCGGCTGGTTCTGGCGGGAGCTGCCCTGGCCAGGGTCGCCGTACCTCCATGGCTGATAGGACGGGCCTGCGTCGTCGTCGTCGTCCAGGACGTAGAGCGGGGCGCCTTGGTAGGCGAGCTCACGCCCAGACAGCGCCCGACGCCGTGCGGCCTGCTCCTCGGCCTGCTGCTGCAGGACGAGGATACGCAGATGCTCCGCCTTCTCCCAGTCCCTCCTGGACCATTCGAGGATGTCCGGCGAGGAGGGCTCGACCAGCGGCATCGTCGGCGTAAGCGGCAGCGCTTTCGCGGAGCGACTGCTCCAGCACCATCTTCAAGGCGGCGTCCTCGGCCGGCGCCGAGCCTTCTGTCTTGGGGCGGCGTAGGCGCAGGTGGCCTCTTGGCGGCGTGGGCGCAGACGGCTCGTTGATGACGATACCGCGCGCGCGTGTGCGCGGCGGTGAGCGCGCCGGCGAGATAACCTCGCGCTTCACGGCTGTCGGCGTGCGAAGCGGCGCTGCCGGAAGAGTGGGACGCCGAAGCGGAGGAGGAAGAGCTCATGCTCGCCATCCTCCTCGGCGCCCAGTTCGCCGGAGCACGCCGACCCGCCCTGGCCACCGGCGTCGGGTTGCGCGGGAAGCCGAGCCGCGGAGTGTTCCCGCGGTTGATGTGGTCCAGCACGGCGGCGAGTGTATGCCCTGGTGCGCTCCACCAACGCCGGCGCCCCGCCGAGTTTATGCGCGCCGGCGGGGACTCGTTCGACGGCCCCTCGTGGCGGACGAGCTCCTGTTGGCGCCGCTCCTCGAAGAAGTGCGTCCAGTAGGCGAGGTCGTCGGCGCTCACCGCTTCGGCCGGGTTGTTCATGCCGGCGATGTACTCCTATACATCGTACGGCAGCTCCTCCGGCGTCGGCCCCGGCGGGATTGGGATGCCGTCGGCACTTAGCGTCCAGCCCGGAGGCATCCGCGTGTCCGGTGGCGCCATGTAGCCCGTCTCGTACAGCATGCGCGCCTCCCAAGTTTGGAGGGTGCGACGGCCGAAGCCGTTGGCCGCAGCGCCATCGCCGGGGTAGCGTTCGCCCATGGTGAGAAAAGAGGGAAGGGGAGAGCTCGCCGGAGTTGGACTTGTGGGTCGGGGGAGATGTGAGAGAGTGTGAAGATCTCCGGCGATGGGTACGGCTTATAAAGGCCGAGGCTGGCGGCGAGGGCGGGAGGGGTGTAGCGGCGAGGACGGGAAAAGTGGAAACGGCGGGAACTTAGTGACCGCCGGTCCGTCGCGGAAGCCGAGACGGCGACGGTGGCGCCGTAATTCGGCGACGCGTGGCCGACGCGTTACTGCCCGTCGGTCGCCGCGTGGTTCCGAGAATGACGACGACTCGGCTTCCGTCACTGACACGACGGGTCCACGCGCCGCTTTGTTTTTTTTTTCGCCGATATCGCTGAGTCCGGCGCCTCCAGGGCGTACCCGGAAACCTGGGTTCGGCCTGGGTAGCCCGGACCAAAAATGGACGAAATTCGGCCGAAAACAAGTCCTTGGGTACGCAACTGGACCGATTTTTGACGTCCGGACCAAAATTCGGCGTTCGGATCGGCCTCCTGAGTAGGCGAGTGTGGAGATGCTCTAACGATGAAGCTGGTACAATTAGTAGAAAAGGAAAGGAAACAATATATCAAAATTCAGGGTTCAATCACGCACGGTTGGTCTCAGGAGAAGAAGTAAAAGGCTCATGGAAGAAACTGAAGGTAGGATGGGTTAAATATAATGTTGATATTGCAGCTCCGCAGCTTTAGGGGAAGCGATCGCATGCGTGGAGGGCCTGAAACTAGCGCCGGCAAACTCCACCTCAATTTGATTATTGAAAATACTGTGCACCAGTCTTGGTGGCGTTTAAAGATGATAGCATTGATAGATCTAAAATCATTGTAATTGCAAAGAAGTTCAAGTTGAAGAAACCCCCAGATTGACAAAATGTTTTATAGCTAAAATTAGCAGGGTTTGTAATGTTGTCGCCCATAAACTATGTCAATTTGGTCGCGGAGAGTTGAGTGGTGGTGTGTTACAAAGTTCTGTTCTGGCGTGGCGAGAGCGGCTTTTGATGATTGTAAGTACTCCGTAGAACAATGTTATCTGATTAATGCATTACCATTTTCTAAAAGAAAAACAATCACCTCTAGACCGTAGAGAAAAGATTTTGCCGTTGCCCGGGTACCTTCAATTCTCCGCATCTGTGTCAAAAAATGCTTCGCAAATCACTATTGAATTTCTCCAACCGATTAATCAACTAGTTTTTTCTTATTATTGATTAGGAAACATCTCCGCTTTACTTGTTCTTTTTCTCTTAATAAATTCACTGACCCAAAAGACCTAGACCTTCCTTCACATATAAGTTTTTGCATAGCTAACTGTAGCTATACAACATTTTGCATAGCTAACTGTAGCTATACAACATTTTGCATCTTTAATTTTGAAACATGGATCACAGTTCAGCATAAGACTTGAAACTGAATCGAGAGCAAATAAATTTTCTCAATGTTGACCTGCATTAATCGAAAGATACATTTTACTATTAACACTTCCATATTGATTAAAACCATACCGTTAGTTCTGCTCGAGGTAGGAGAGGATCTTTTCCACATATGATGCTATAGGTTGTTGGATGCTTGGATGATAGACACCTCAAACATAAGACACGGACATTCAGATCCCTGTCAGAATAATGCTTAGTGAGAAACAGTATGATTATGCGGGCTAGTAACAATGGACGGGATTAAACATTACTAAGTAGACGCCAATCAAATTGACAACTAAATTCGTCTGCAACTGCTGTATACGTATACTACAGTGTATTTGTCAGTACCAACACCATTTAGTCTCTTTTCATTCATTAGGCCGAGCTAATTCTGATTGTACAGATTCAATCAGAACATTAGAGATTACATCAAAATTTGTAAAGAACCCAGTTATGCTTAGAACCTCCTTTGCTTAGACATGAGCAACAGAGTTCGCGTTACGCTTTACAAACAACTGGCAATCAGTTTCTTGTGATGACCCAGCATATCACTGCATGATATAGTATATTATAGTCGTTGATATAATAGTGAATTTTTTTTAAATAATACGAATTAATTATTTAATTTGAGTTGTATTATGCGTTTTTTCGAAATTTCAGATCTAGTGCTTTGTCGGCCAGGGGCAAGCCGACTGGGCCAATCGGCCAGGCCCTGGCCGACTGCATTGCAATCGTCCAGCAGCCAGCTGACAGCAGGTCGGCCAGTGGGGCCGCGGGACCCACAACGGTCGACAAGACCAGTCGGCCAGGCGCAGGCCGACTGCCCAATCGGCCAGGCCCAGGCCGACTGGGGCCAGATAAGGGCGACGCCGCCGCGCCCGGCCTTCTTCTCCACACGACGCGCCTGCCTTCTTCTCCAGCTGCTGCCTCTCTCTCTCCCCCTTCGTGTTCTTCATTTTTACCCACCTTTTTTCTCAGATTTTGCTCGATTTGACCATAAAAAATTCAATCCAAATCCATTAGAGAGGGAGTTGAAGCCCGATCTACGGATTGGTTAGCTCATGGCTTGATTTGGTGTTGGTTTGTTGGAGGAACGGTGGTGGAGCTGTGGTGAAGCAATGGCAATGGTGGTGGAGCTGTGGTGGAGGAGCTGAGGCTGTGGTGATGGAGCAGTGTTCGAGCTGTGTTGGTGGCAGCTTCTCTCGCTTCAAGGGTAAACTCTAATTCCTCGATAATCAATGGATATTGTATATGGTTACGTACGTTCGTCGTATGGTTAGTCTATTAGAATATTTGGCTAGTTGATTAGTAAAAATTTGGCCGGTGGATTAGTAGCAATATTTGACCGATGGGTTAGGCATAAAAATTTGGCCGGTGGATTAGTAGCAATATTTGACCGGTAGCAATAATATCATATTTTTTAGAATATTTGCAAGCATTGCCCAAAGTTATACGCGTTGTCGATAAATAATTGATTAGGTTGTTTATTTTATGTCAGCAGAGATGACCAATTTAGTGAAGTTCGTGTTTTATTACGGTCATGGGAATGTTCGAACAAATGACTTTGGAGCAGATCTTGGAGAGTTTATGTGTACACAGTTAGATTTGACTGCCCCTCAAACGTGGAGTGTTAGTCAGTTGAAGGAATGGTTGACAGGATGTTTAGGCTATAACATCAAGACGTACACCGTCAGCGTGCAAGCATTATGGACAAAGTCAAGAAAAAATATTTTCTGGACTTTAAGGCATGTAGATACAGACAGAGACTGGTTTAAGTGGTTAAAAGGCTGCGAAGATAGGCATGTAAACCCTCGCGCATTAGTGCTTCCTGTCTTGAAGGAGATCGATGGTGGACATGTTTCGCGCCATAGTGTTGATTCAAGTTACGGGATGTACTCTATGTCCAGTGCTGGAGGCGGTGGTTATGAATCGGGGCAGAGCAGTGAGATAGGAGGAGGAGGAGGCGGTGGTTATGAATCGGGGCAGAGCAGTCAGGCCGGAGGTGGAGAAGACTATAGTGGAGAGGCAGATGCGGACGAGGAAGATGGAGGCATGCAGAACATGATGGAAGAGGAGGATTACATGGATGGCGAGAGTGGTGATTCTGATGACCCTGATGATTCTGATGGAGAAGGCAATGGTGGAGAGGACATGCCGATTCCTGCTTCATGGAATCAAAACATGTCAACCGGAATGACCGTTGATGATGGTCATGATTCTGCGTGGGAATATCACAGCAACAGAATTGCCCAGGGTGCCAGATATCAAGACAAGCAACATTTGCAAGATGCAGTCGTTGCTTGGGCAATGTCAACACACAGGGTTTTGAAAACAACCGTGTCCTCTAAGAAATACTTGACAATGGAATGCGTGGATATAAATTGTCCAGGCAGGGTGCATGCCTATGTCCCTGCGTATGACACAACTTGGTTGGTGAGCGACTATGTGCAGCACACATGTAAGCTACACAATGTTTCTAAAGATCATCTTAACCTCTCCTCCACACTTCTAGCTCGGCTGCTTTACACGGACTTAGTAGAGTGCAAAGCCTTGACAGTACCTAGTATATAGAAGAAAGTAAAGACCCGGTTTAAGTACTCCATTTCGTATGGCAAGGCTTGGAGGGCAAAGCAAAGGGCTCTTGAGGAGAGGTTTGGTTCGTTTAGAGACGCGTATGACTCCGTGGTCCGACAACTTCAGACACTGCAGGATAGAAACCCAGGCACCTATGTCGACATACAATATTATGTGATACCCGAGGATCCATCCGTGAAGGTGCTTCATCGAGTGTTCTTCTCTTTTGCTGTATGCATCCAAGCTTTCACTTATTGTCGTCCAGTGATATGTGTAGACGGTACTTTTCTAACTGGCAAGTACAAGGGTCAGATCCTTACCGCCATTGGTCAAGACGACAACAATCAGATTGTCCCACTCGCATTTGCTTTCGTGGAGGGCGGAAACACTGAAAGTTGGACATGGTTCTTCAGGCAGCTCAAAATAGCAGTTGTGAAAGACAAGCCGAATGTGTGCATCATTCATGATAGGCATGCAGGTATACTCAATGCCGTAAAACGGCTGACACAGCCAGGGCCAGAAGAGCAAACACCTTGGCTTGACATGCAAAGCCGATGGTGCATGCGCCATTTGGGTGCTAATTTCTTCTCACAGTTCAGAAACAAAAACCTCATGAATCTATTCAAAAAATTGTGCAAGCAGAACCAAGAATGGAAGCACGATTTCATACGTGCAAAGCTCGATGAATTTACTCAGAAACATGTGAGGGCAAGGAAAGCTGCGCAAAACGCAGCCGTAGCTGCACATCTAGCAGCAGTAGCTACACATCAAGCTACTGGAGCTGCCCCTGTGGAGGAAGATCCTGTAGGGCTTTGTGACTTGCCTGGATTTGATCCACCTGGTACAAGGAGAAGGCTTGGCAGATCGATCAAGAACTTCCAACAGTGGATAGAGCACGAGCCTTTGGAGAGGTGGTCTTTGCTACACGATACACATGGAGCTAGGTATGGTGTCATGACTACAAACCTAGCTGAGTCATATAACTTTGTCCTCAGAGGTAACAGGGCACTTCCACTGACAGCCATAGTCGAAGGTATTCTGTATGGCACGATTTCATATTTTAGAACCAGACGACAGGGTGCTCAGATGCATATCATGAACAATCCGAACACCCGCTTCTGTGAAAAGGTTATGAGGTACATGGATAAGAAGATGGCGAAGTGTATGTCACACACCGTCGTGTGCATAGGTAATGAGGACATAAGGTTTGAGGTGCGGCTAGCCACCGATAAGTTTGGGTGTGGTAATGAACTGAGAACGCATGAGGTGAAGATAGGTAATGAGCAATGGCCAACCTACGAGTGCACCTGCAACAAACCAAAGTTGCTTCACCTGCCTTGCTCTCATGTGCTTGCTGCTTGTCGGCAGCTAGGGTTGGACGCCATATCGTTCGTGTCTCCCTACTACCTGAAAGAATCTGTGGTCAATACTTGGACGGGTGAGATGTCAGGATTTCGAGTAATGGGTAATTTCAACACCGTGAACCCTGGTGAAAGGCAGTACATCCCACACCCTGCTCTAATGCGAACAAGCAGAGGCAGACGCCAGTGTAGACGCATCCGGAATGACATGGACGAATCAGAAGCTGGCGGCCCAACTCGGCAGTGTTTTCTATGCAATGAATTTGGTCACAGGGATACTCATTGTCCCACTTTCGGTACAGGCGGCACACATACGCGAGGACGGGGTGCGCGAGGTCGAAGAGGTAGAGGACGCGGGTGAAACTATGTGGCGAACTATGTTTTATGTTGTAATATGTGGCGAACTATGTTTTATGTTGTAATATGTGGCGAACTATGTTTTATGTTGTAATATGTGGCGAACTATGTTTTATGTTGTAATATGTGGCGAACTATGTTTTATGTTGTAATATGTGGCGAACTATGTTTTATGTTGTAATATGTGGTGAACTATGTTTTATGTTGTAATATGTGGCGAACTATGTTTTATGTTGTAATATGCAACTGCTTATGTTAATTTTTAAATTGTTCAGAAATGGCGAGAAGATACAGGTTGCTCGATCCAGACATTGAAAAGAAGCATCGGGCTAGAATTTTGGAGGATGACCCCCACTCACTTGAGCCTTTGGTCACTCGCACACCGAATGTTAACTGGAGGATACACCCCGCTTGGGTTCCTAGGTACGATTTAATCATGAATTATATGAATTATATGAGTATTTTTGGGTTGCGATACATGATTGATCACGTTTTTGGTCATGCAGGTTGAAGTGGGCTGGGCTTTTACCTTTTGTTCGCTTGGTTGAGGGCACTGCAGACTCTACACGCCTACTATATGACCACTCGTTGCTCACATGCTTGGTCGACCGTTGGAGGCCCGAGACCCACACTTTTCACTTTCGCTGGGGAGAGATGGCTCCTACTCTCCAGGACGTGTCATGCCTGTTGGGACTTCCTTTGGCTGGACAGCCCATTGGACCGCTACAGGCACCGACGGGTTGGCAACAGGATATGGCACAGCGATTCCAGGGTATTACTAGACCATTGGAGTATGAAGAACACGGGCCCAAGTTCGACTGGTTACTAGGATGTCAGGTGTGTTTGCTAACTTCTTTTTCATCTGTTTGCTACACATTACTGGCTACTGGTTACTTATCGAACCATATTTCATTAATGCAGATCCAACAGTTAGGCTATCCAGAGACTCAGTTGACAGAGGCACAAATCACTCGGTCCTTGGAGGCATACATACTTTGGCTTCTCGGTAAGGTGATGTTCACCGAGAACCATGTCACCACTATCACCGCTCCCTACATCCCTATCGCATTGGAGATCGCCAATGCAACTAGCGCTGACATGATTATACAGAGGAGTTGGAGTTCTGCGGTCTTAGCGGCCACGTACCGAGGTCTATGCAGTGGTTGCCAACGGAGGGCGCCGAAGTCAGGCCTTCTTGGATGCCCACTACTATTGCAGCTTTGGTCCTGGGAGCGGTTTCCTATCGGTCGGCCGGACGTTATGGTTGAGACGCCTTACCCTACAGCTACTTTGGGCGACCCTCTGACTGGACTGTTGGATCCAGATCCAGACCACATTGACTTGCCTACTTTCGGTTCAGTTTGGACACATCGCCAGGTATGTGCATAGTTACTTGTTACATTCATTATTTAGTTGACATAACCTATGCATGGAGCTAACAAATTATTATTCGCAGAGACGCTTTTCTCACAATCAGGTGAGGGGTTGCTACCCCGCACTGTCCGAGCAGTTTGACGTACTGCTAGCGAGTTCGGTGATGTGGGAGCCCTACGGTAATGAAGCTGTCACTGCTAGATTCCAGAGGGATGGGGACGCCGCACAAATGTCTTTACTATGCGCCAGGGACGAGCCGTATTGGCTCACAAAATCGAAGATCATCTTCGACATGCAGGCAGAGGAGATGAGCCTACATAGAGTAATGAGGCAGTTTGGTCTTCGCCAGCTGGCTGATCCTCGTCCTACGGAGAGCGCCATTCCTTCAGTCGTACACACGTATGTTTCATTTACACATTACTTCCATATTAACATGATTTATTGACATGACACTAACCATGTTAAATGTTAGGTTGTCGAGGAAGGGAAGTAGCAAGACCGCCACGGGTTAGCTACACAGGGTTGGGGTGTACGTTCAAGAGTGGGACACCGCTACAACCCGAGTCTGGGACTCGAACAAGGCATTTGACATGGAAGAGTTCAACAGGTACTTGGATAGCTACATGAGCGCCACACGACTACGCATCACGCAGCAATCTCACCCAGAGGAGATGCCGGGCGCTGCTACTTGGGATAGTTATCCGAGCCAGTCGACTGTGGGCAGCAGACAACACGCGGTATATTCTTCATCTAATGCACCTATTTATTACATAGTTTTCCATCTATATATGCCGAACCTTGTGGTGTCTCTTGCAGGCACAGCTCTTAGTCGATCTTGAGACGGAGAGTGCTGAGTACAAACGCTCTCTTTCGTCCGGACCCCTACTTATTCACCGGCAGGACCAGGAGACCTGGCTGAGTCGCCTGGAGGAGAAGATACGACGTATCTACGGGGTTATCACGTGCACCCGCCCTTCGGACATTGCTCACCACCCGGCACCACTGCGTCCTCCGCGGCACTCGACGCACCACCAGCAGCAGCAGCCACCCTCGCCCCTACGACAGGCTCCCCGTCCACGGCTTACACCACAGACGGCTCCGAGACCTCCTCCCCCAGACCAGGCTGGAGGTTCGACGTGGCATCAGCAGTCTTCTTTCGACTGTTGGCAGCAGCAGCAGCCACCTTTGCACGATGGAGGTTTGTCGTGGCAGCACCAGCAACAGGAGCCTTGGGGTCACCCTCCCATGCCAAACTACGGGTTTCACCCACAGCCACAGCCACAGGGTATGTGTCTTACAAGATAAGCGTCGAGGCTCATTTCATGTCAAGTTCTTACATACTTTGTTTTTATGTGCAGGAGCATTCGGAATGCAGGGGTCTATGCCTGGCTATCAGTCGTCTGTGTCCGGATCCGCCTGGACTGATCAGGACGTTGATCATAGCACTCAGGATTTCATGACGCAGAGCAGTTGGCTGAACATTTTCCAGACTCCTGCACCTGACCCCACACAGGAGACTCAGTACGATGAGCACGGGTCGGTGATTCCTCCCCGACAGGTTCGGCCGCCCCACAGGTTCGGTTGGACGACGCCTCCTAACCCACCACCCGAGCGTCGCGGCAGACGACGTCGCTGAGACATATATTTGCATGTGTGGGGCAGGGCCGACTGCATGTGTGGGGCAGGGCCCTGGACGACTGCATGTGTGGGGCAGGGCCGACTGCATGGTGCCACATGCAGTTGGCCAGGGCCTGGCCGATTGGCCCAGTCGGTCTGGCCCAGGCCGACAAAGCACTAGATCTGGAATTTCGAAAAAACGCATAATAGAACTCAAATTAAATAATTAATTCGTATTATTTTAAAAAATTCGCGATATAATACCAATAAAACACCGTTCCACTAGTATTATATCCCTCAGAGTGATACAATAGAAACATCGCGGGTACAAGGCATGCCTTACAAAAGAAAACCAGAAATGGCAACTTGAAGTCTATATATTGGCTTGTGATTCCTGTTATAGCAATGCTCTATAGAAGTAGGTTGATTTATCTATCGTCTATTCTTTAGCATCACTTCCATAGCCACGGATGTAGGCATTGACTCCATTGATTTCATAGGCTACCTTCAGTTCTTCAAGGTAGCTCACCTCCTGATGACATGACTGATTGCTCCGAGTTCTAGAAAGGGTTAAAGAAGATATGGTTAAGTACGTGCGTACTCATAAAATTCATTAGAAAGAACTATTTGATGCACTATCTACAACTACAGACCATAGGTCGTAGGCTATGCAGATTTTCGTAAACATTTTTTTAAAGATTGCTTTTATTCTGAAAAACTATGCCCATCAGTTTTCATAGGTTAATTAAAACATCGTGGAGTTCCTTTCCTACAACATTCGCAGCTCATTTCTAGAACAGGGAGTAACATGTCACATTTTGTACACTCTGTAGGGGTGCGTTGCTTTACCCATGAGAGACCTTAGCTTTATTGCATATTTGAGATGCATTCTCATCCACACTTCCTTGGTGTGGAGTCCAGTCTACGATCAAAACCAATCATAGCCCTTCTCCGCGACCCCGCATATCCACCCTTTTGTACATGCAACCCAACAGACTCTTCCAAAGTTGATGGACTCTCTCAAGTTTTATGGTCTAAACATGTACAATCCATCATAGACACTAGGATCTCATGGTTAATGTGTATTATACAACACAATAATCACTGGCGACATTGGTTATTAGATCCTAGATGATACATTCCCGTGCAAATGAAACCTCCACCAATCACATACCGAACCATGGTTCCATTTGCTCGTCATATTAGATTACCACCACCTGGGTCGATAACCGATAAGTCATGTTATTATGAAAATAGTGTTTTATGCATCCTTTTTAAAATGCACGTGATAAAAATAGTAGATTGAAAATACTTGATAGAAAATAATCAAAGGACATGAGCAAGTATGAACTTGCCTTTCTGACTACAAGATTATGCGGTCAAGATCTTCTAGTCGATATAAATTCTAGAATCTAAAATAACATCATTGACCTAGTACGGACTAATGTTTAAAAAAGCAAGATGATATTATGCATAATTAATTGAAGGGAATATGCCCTGAGAAGCAATAATAAAGTGGTTATTATATATATTCCAAGTATATGATAGATGTTTATTTTGCATGCTATAATTGTATTAATACGGAAACGTTAATACATGTATGTTTAATAAACAAACAAAAAGTTCCTAGTTATGCCTCTCTCATAAACTAGCTCGTTGATTAACAAGATGATCAAGGTTTCCCGATCATGGACATTGGATGTTGTTAATAACGAGGTCAAAACATTAGTGTAATGGTGTGATGAACATTCATCCGAAGTATAGCATTACGATCAAAGTCATTGAGTTTATATTGCTATAACATCATACGAAGTGATCCTAATCCTTAGACCATGAGATCATGTCAATCACTAACACTAGAGGAGTATCTTGATAACATCAAACGTCACACCATAACAGGGTGATTATAAAGATGGGTTTAGTACTACTAAAGTGTTATGTTGAGGCCCATGGATCGAGAGTGGAATTTGTTCATCCCGATGACGAATAGATATGCTCTGGTCCCTCTTGGTGATATCACATTGATTAGCTTGCAAGCAAGTAATTTGATCATTAGAATGTTATATCACGGGAACGAGAAAAGAGTACATGTTAGTAATGAGATCAAACTAGGTATGGAGATACCGATGATCGAATCACGAACATGTAATATATCGCGAAACAAAATGATTAAGATACTAGCGTAAAAAGGTTCCCCCGATCACAAGAAAGTCATCGCTGAATGTGTGGGAGTCAGTATGGATCTCCAGGTCCCGCTTCTGATTATTGATCCGAGAGGAGTCTCGATCATGTCCGCATTATTCGCGAACTGTAGGGTGACACACTTAAGAGACACCGACACCATTTGGAGCAAAGGTTTCATGCCAGAAAGAATAACAAGCGCAAGAATTTATTTCACTACATACCGAAACGGGTTTTCGGGTGAAATTGCAGAAAGTGTTTTTCATGTGAAATAAAATACTAGGAAGGGGTTATATGTAAATGTTTATCATTAAAGTAATTGACAAAATTCTGAATAAATAAAAGGAGTTTTATTTAATGAGAGTTTGCATTAGATTTGGTGTAAATTTAATGAGAATTTGAGTGGGGTTTTGAGTGGAGGGAATTGAAAGGAATTTTTGTGAGTGAAGTGTCCACCCACATCAATGGAGGGAGGGCAAGGGGGCAGCCCCCATGCGCCGGCCACCCCTTGGGGTGCCCCCCTCCTCCTATAAAAGGAGCCCCCTCCCTCTCTCTCACTCACACCTCCTCGTGAAGGATCTCTCTCCCCCTCTAGTATTTATCCCCAATGGTCTCGGACTAGCGAGATACATGTTCCTGGTGGCTATTCGGCAAGAAAGAGTTGTGCTTCTGCTGCATCGCTGGAGTGAGGAGGCAGAGGTTGCTCGGTGCCTCGGACGTGTGTGCGAGCACGGATGCGCCGCTGATTTTGCGGCGCTAGGACTTCCTCTCGATCTTGAGATCGGCAAGAGATCGTCTACATCAACCACGAGTTCAACCTCGTTAAGCTTTGTCGGTCTTCAAGGGTATGTTCTCTACGGATGTATATCTGCCCGTTGCTTGTATCTAGTAGATAGATCTTGGTACATAGTTGTTCCCATCATATGAAAATTTTTGTTTTCTAGGCTGCGAACCCTACAGTATTGCTATGCAATTGATAAACCCCAAAGTAAACCTATTGCTTAAGTATTAGTTTGAGTTCTAGTGATTTCTTCTACCATTGATTTCTTTTGGAATTGAATTATTTTAGATAATGCCTGGCTTGAATTTATAATATTTGGTAATGTCAAGACATTCTTGTTATTGCAAAAGGTTATGTTCTTTTATTATAACATCTATAAGTGTTAAAAGAATATCTTAATTGGATTCAGTTCTCTTATGGAGGTGTATGGAAATCATTTAAGCCACAAAAGTACACTTAAAATTTGAACATCATATCTTATTATTTTAGAATTTAGCTTATTTTTAGTACTTATATTAAACCTTAATTTGATAAATGATAAAAATTTGTTATAATGGAAGAATGGGTACCACTAATACTTCCATTTTTATTTTCTAAACCAAATAGATTATTGTACTAAATTACTTTTACTAGACATTTTTATAAAATAATGTCCATACAACTAAATGTTACTATTGGAACAATTGATGGTTGATTGTTAAAAATTTATTGAATCAACTTTGGAAAAATACAACATATAGTAAAATCAAAGTATAAACATGGTTTATTTGTGATTTATATTTAATTTCATTTAAATATGAAATGTTACATTTTTCCTAAAGATACATATTTTTGTGAACATTTTGGTATATTATATATATTTTTTAGGATTTTATTTGAATTAGATATGAACTTTCTAAGTTGTAGGTATGATTTGGAATTTTATAGAGAAAATATTTTGAAGTGGACACTTAATTGGGCTATGGCCCAGCTGGTCCAAACGGACTAGACAAACGGCCCTACAGGTTGGGTCAACCCAAACCAACCCCACCTCACTCTCATCCCTCCTCTCTCAGCCCGAGCACATGCACTAACGGAATCATCCCCTTATACACGTGATGCCACCGCCACCCGCACTGCTCTGGACGGTCGTCGGCCATACCCGCCGCCATAGCCTCCTGCCGAGACACCACCACCTCCTCCTCTTCCATTACTTCGCTAGTTCCCTGTAGCATCATATCTCTTCCGTTTCGGCATGGTTCCTCGCCCGCAGCTTGGGTCGCCGGCGCGGCACTAGAGACTCTGTGCCGCCGAATGCTCGTCAAAGACGACGACCACAATGCATCCTCGACTTCCTTGAGCACCGACTGGTCCCCATCATTCTCGGTCTCTCCTGTATGCTCGCACCGCCTCGTCTCTTCGGTGATCTAGTGCTGATGTCGCTCTTCCTACGGCGGTGTGATACCGCGGCTTCAGCTGCCTACGCCGAGGTTGGCCATGGCCTCCCTCACCGTGGTGAGGTGGTAGGTCCGTCCGGCCATCCTATTCATCGTCGACGCCCCCCTTTAGGTAATCCCCTTATTGTAACACCCTCGAATCGGCCCTATGCAAGTTTTAGCGATTAACGCCAAACCCGCATAGAAAGGATTCAAAGATCCCACTAGGCACTTGTGTGCGGGTGAAAAACGAATTAATATCATTACACAATAGTCTATGACGGGACCCACAAAAACATATATATATACAACAATGACTCAGCGAGTCAAAAATACAGATATGCAGTACAAAGATCCAAATCACCTTGAAAATGATACAACATCCGAGTACGGACAAGATGCAAATGGGGTTAAGAGCCCTGAAGAATAACCAATGGAATCCATAACCCTGCCCATGCCAAGCCGGAAGGATAACCTTGCTAACGTCGCCAAACTCAAACCTGTCAAACAAAAGGGGTGCCGACAAAGGGAAAGGAAAAACGGAGCGGTCGGTACCGAGGCCAGTACACGGCGAGTCTTAGAATCCAGTGGCTCTCGCCTACATAGGTATGGTGGACTGAAGCGGAAATAAGCATGCACTAAACAACCTATAGAGACTCGATACAACTGTCAGCTATCAGAGAGGTATGAGAAAGACATATTTTGAACCAACCTAATACTAACACCAGTCATATCCATCATGGTATTTCCCTCTCGAGACCAAACGAAGAAGTCTGATACGTTGGGAACGTATCTATAATTTTTTATGCTCCATGCTTGTTTAGTATCTACTTTGCTTTACTTGTCCACACTTTGAGGTGCTTTTTACATGTTTGCTGGTACTAACCTACTAACAAGTTGCAATAGTGCCAGATGCCTGTTTTCTGCTGTTTTTGGTTTCAGAAAAGCTAGTAAAGAAATATTCTCAGAGTTGGACGAGACAAACATCAAAGTCAATTATTTTCCATGGGGAACAAGAAGTCCGGAGGGGAGCCGGAGGGGCCAGCCAGGGGGGCCAGACCCACCCCAGGCGCGGGTGGGCCTAGCACCGCGCCTGGTAGGGTTTGGCTACCCTGGCCGCCTCCTCGGCCTCCCCCTTTGCCTATAAGAAGCCCCCGATGCAGAAACCCTAAGTACCTGATTAAATATCCACGAAATCGTCTGTAGCCGCCACCACCATCGTCCCTAGATCGGGGGGATCTGAAGTTCTTCCTGGCACCCTACCGGAGGGGAGATCATCCCGGAGGCCTTCTCTCCGGTATGATGCGTGAGTAGTTCCACCTTGGACTATGGGTCCATGTAGTAGCTAGATGGTTATATCTCCTCCTTTGTGCTTTCATGTATAGATCTTGTGAGCTCCGTTCATGATCAAGATCTAATCTATTTGTAATCATGCATGTTGTGTTTGCGGGGATCCGATGGATATTGAGATTATTATGTTGGTTTGATTAATGGTTTTGTCTTTATGATTCTATCATGTCAGTGTTGTTTGTGATCTTGCATGCTCTCTGTTGTTATTAGCTATCTTGGCCAAGTAGTTGCTAGTGACTCCAAGAGGGGTTATTTATGCTCGATAGTGGGTTCATGCCTCTAGTTTCCAAGGGAAGTGACAGAAATCTCTTCAGTTGTAGATGTGTTGTTGCCACTAGGGAGAACACAATGGTCTCTTGTTCATGGAACATGTGGACTGTTTACCTTACACACTTTGCTTAAAGCAGTTGTCTATTGCTTGCAACTTAATACTGTAGGGGGTTCGGATGATAACCTGAAGGTGGACTTCTAGTCATAGATGCAGTTGGATGGCGGTCTATGTATCTTGTTGTATTGCCCAATCGAATCTCATAGGATCTTTCTGACTAGTAATTGCATTGTTATGCCTTGCTCAGTTTCTATCAATTGCCCTGCTGTAATTTGTTTACCCTTCATGCCATGTTGTTTATCTAAGGAGATCACCTCTAGTGAACTATGGACCCCGGTCCAATCTTTACCATTGATTCATCTTCCAATGTTACTTGTTTACTTGCTTCAAACCATTACCTTCCACACCATACGTTTAATCCTTTGTTATAGCAAACCAGTGAGCTTGACAACCTCACTGATTCGTTGGGGCAAGGTCTTGAGTTTGTGTTGTGCAGGTCTCCGCGTTGCTTGCAACACCTGTGTGACGTTTCCTTCCTCCTTCTGGTTCGATAACCTCGGTCTCTACTAAGGGAAGACTTGCTGATGTGCTCATCACACCTTGCTCTTGGGGTTTCCAACGAAGTGCTCCACGTCAAGTTTTCTGGCGCCATTGCCGGGGAGGCTAAGGACGTCTTCACAAGGGGAGTCCTTCACTTCCTTTCTCTTTACTTTGTTTTTGTTCTCTTTGTTTCTTTTGCTTGGTTTTGTTTGCCTATTTTCAAAACCCCCCAAAAATATAGTCTAGTTTGGTTTGCTTGCCTCTTTCAAAAACACAAAAAAATTAGTTCCTGCTCTAGCTGCTGCTGCTGTTTTTGGCTTGCCCACCTTTGCCAAAATGAACTCTGCTGAGAACACCAAGTTGTGTGACTTCATTAGCACCAATAACAATGATTTCCTAAGCACTCCTATTGCTCCACCTGCTCCTGATGCTACCTTTTATGAAATTAAGCCTGCTTTGTTGAATCTTGCGATGAGAGAGAAATTTTCCGGTGCTGGTTCTGATGATCCTGCTGCCCATTTTAATAGCTTTGTTGAACTTTGTGAAATGCAAAAGTATAAGGATGTAGATGGAGATATTATTAAGCTCAAGCTTTTTCCTTTCTCCTTGAGGGGAAAAGCTAAAGAATGGTTGCTTTCTTTGCCTAAAAATAGTATTGATTCTTGGACTAAGTACAAAGATGCTTTTATTGGAAAGTACTATCCTCCCGCTAAGATTATATCTATGAGAAGTGATATTATGAAATTTAAACAACTTGATAGTGAACATGTTGCTCCAGCTTGGGAAAGAATGAAGTCTCTGGTTAAGAATTTCCCTACTCATGGACTCACTGCTTGGATGATTATCCAGACATTTTATGCAGGTTTGAACTTCTCCTCAAGAAATATGTTGGATTCAGCTGCTGGAGGTACTTTTATGAGGATCACTTTGGGTTCTGCAACAAGGCTCCTTGATAATATGATGGTTAACTACTCTGAATGGCATGTTGAGAGAGCTCCACATGGTAAGAAGGTAAATTCTGTTGAGGAAACTTCCTCTTTGAGTGAAAAGATTGATTTTATTATGGCTATGCTTGTTAATGGGAAGGCTTATCATGATCCTAATAGTGTTCCCTTAGCCTCTTTGGTTGCTCAAGAAGAGCAAGTTGATGTGAAGTTCATTAGAAACAACAATTTCAACAACAATGCCTATAGGAATAATTTTGGTAGTAACAACAATTATAGGCCTTATCCTCCTAATAATCGCAATTCTTATGGAAGCTCTTACAATAATGCTAGAAGTGCCCCCTCTAAACTTGAAGTCATGCTCAAGGACTTTATTAGTAAACAAACCACTTTCAATAAGACTATAGAGCAAAAGCTTTTAACTATTGAGAAAAATATATCCTCTTTGTCTGAAGCTCAGTCTTCCTTGATTAATAAAATGGCTGCTAAACCTGAAACTATGGAAAACACCTTTGCTACTGCTCATGCCATACAAGTTACTATTGATCAAAATGTTAGGCTGTTAGCTCATCTTCATGCTAAGTGGGAAAGGGAAGCTGATATTGATAAAAATAATAGTGTGTGCACTATCACCACTAAACCACAAGTAGTCCCTATTCCTACTCCTACTATGCCTAAGACTATTGAGCCTACTACTAGTGATGCCAAGTTTGACTTTGATATTGATGGTTGCAATATTTCTGAAGTGATTATGTTTTTGCAAAAGCTTGCTAGAAGTCCTAATGCTAGTGATATGCATGTTGCTTTCACTAAACATATCACAGATGCACTTGTGAAAATTAAGGAAGAGAAGCTAAAACACAAAGCTTCTATTCCTAGGAAAGTAGAAGATAGTTGGGAACCCGTTATTAATATGCAAGTGAATGACTTTGATCTCAAAGCTTCATGTGATCTTGGTTCTAGTGTCTCTATTATGCTTAGGAAGATTTATGAAATTCTTGATTTGCCACCTTTGGAAGATTGTTATTTGGATGTCCCGCTCAATGATAATGCTAAGAAGAAACTCATGGGGAGTATTAATGATGTTCTCATCATGGTTAACAATGCTTATGTCCCTGTTGATTTCTATGTTTTGGATGTTGAATACAATGCTTCTTGTCCTATTACTTTGGAAAGACCTTTTCTTAGAACAGTTGGTGCCATCATTGATATGAAAGAAGGCACCATTAAATATCATTTTCCATTCAAGAAAGGTATTGAACACTTCCCTTTGAGAAGATAGAGGTTTCCTTTTGTACTCCTTTGTAAGCAAGATTTGATGTTAATGCTTCCTCATTTAAAAATACTTGATTCTTCTTGCTTCTTATGCCTAACTTAAAGGCGTTAAAAAAGTACTTGTTGGGAGATAATCCAAGAGTTTCCTTGAGTCTTAGAATTTATTACTTCAGTAATGACCTATCCTTATCCTTTTTGTTTGCTTTTTGTGCCAAGAATGACCTCTAATGAGAGGGAAGTAAGATTTGGGGAGTTGCTGTCCCGAAACAGATTTATGTCCTCCACCAAAAAAAATTGTGAGGAGGGTCTGTAACTCGTATTGAGCTCAAAATTTACGAATAAATCCCCCGGTATGTTAGATAACTTTAGTTAGTTCAACACTTTTTGATTTTAGCAACATAAGATGTTCGAAAAAATCGGTTTCTACCTGTTGGTCTGTTTTGACAGATTTCTGTCATTATTTGCATTTGCTTCTTATTGATTCATTTTTGAGTTATCTTTAGGTGAATTGAGCTTTTTGAATGAGTTAATATAGTATCTTGTGTTTTTAGTGAAAAGCCTTGCTGTTCCAGAGCTTTGCCAGATGTCTAATATCTTTTGAATACACTAATGTTGCTAATGAAGATTGTGTGAAGTTTTGTATGAAGGAAAAAATTTAGGTGTAGAGAGAGAATGATGCAATAAGATGAAGAATGGACAAAAGCTTAAGATTGGGGATGCCACCATGGTGTCACCCCAATAAATATCTAAGAGGTACAAGCGTCAAAGCTTGGGGATGCCCAAGGCATCCACTTCTTCATCAATAAAAAGCTCAGGTCTCTCTAGACACTTCGTTTTATTGTTTCATGCACAGTTGTGTTGTTCTTGGAGAGTCTTAGTTTTCGTTTGTTTTGCTTAGTTTGTTTAGTTTGCTTAATTAGTTTGGACCCCCGTTCTCGCTATGTTGTTTTGCAAATAGGTTTGCTTGGTGTTGGAAAGGAGTAGTAAGTTCTTGCTGAAGTGCAAGAGGAGCTTGCATTGACTGTGACTTAGACTTTAGCATAACATGCTAGGTGTTATTTTAGCATTATTCTTAGTGATTATTGCTTTAGCATGTCTTGTTCCAAACAATTGGGATTGCTTAGTGTGCCTTGAAGAAATTATGCGTTGTTTTAGCATGCAAAAGCATAGTATTGTGGTATTCTCCTTTGATGCTTTGTTTGGGTTGACTTGGCATATGCTCACACCATGTTATGACTCTCACAAGTCACCAATAGCCTCTATGATCATTTAGTCCTTCACTTGTAGTACCACTCTTTGCTTTGATTAGTATGCTTTGTTGCACTGCATGATTTTGGCCATTATGCTCTCTTAGCTGGTTGCTCCCAGTCTTTTGCTAGCCTCCACTTGTATGAGTAAGTTCTACTCATGCCTCCAACTCCCAAGAAACCAAGTTATTCCAAAGTGTCCACTATAAACTCCTATGCATGGTGTGTTACACCATTCCAAGTATATTCTTGTTTTCAACTATCTTCCAATTAAAAACTATTTTGTTATGTGAAAACTTAGTGATTAAAGCCCTCACGAACTTGATGGCACACTTTATTCTTTGCCCCTAATAAACTTGAACCATTGTGACAACTTTGTTGTATATGCTTGCACTTATAAGTTGGAATTAGCAGAATCGTGCTGTCACGGGGAACGTTTTCAACATTGCACTTGTACTTTGTACTCAGTTGATATCATGTTCTTTTGTCTATGGATGTCACCGGTGTGAAATAAAGAGGGAACTTGTAAGTCCATGGAGTTTGTATCCTATGTTAGAGAAACGCCTAGGCCGCTAGCCTAAGCCATGCCTAATCATGGTGGAAACTTGCAGCATCAGCATAATGAGGTATCTATGAAGCATCCTCAATAAAAAGCTATGCATATGGTAAATAAAAAGATTGCTGAGATGCTCATTGTCTGCTTGCCTTGTCATTTTTTTTATGGGAAAGCTCTTGTACCATGTGCAAGGGGTACCCCGTTGGTGGTTCTCAATGATATGCAAATACTTACAATGACAATAACTTACCTGGACCCAAAGTTGAGTATGCATGAGGTGTGGCCCTCATATTCAAGGGACTTGAGATTGCCAACTTATACTTCGTCAAGCATATACTCCACCTTTGCCACTTTAACCTTAACCACTTCAAGATGCTTCTGATAGGGGCAATGAGGGATGAAAGCTAACAAGTACCATAATTTTTGGAAGCTCTTTTTTGAAACTTTTAATCCTTGCCTCCTTTACAAAAAGGCCTTCCTTCCACCACTATTGAGTCTCCACCTTCTACCTTTAGGCACCATTAAGAGATCATAGTTGTCATTCTGTGTGTAGTGTTCCAAAGCTTACTAATTGATGCATATTGTGTTATTACTTGTTCTTGTGCTATTTGTTTCTAGTCACCCTTGTGAACTTTGAAGGTGTCCTATGCATCTATTTGCTACTCTATGAGGGACAAGCTGATTGCCATTATGCCATGTTTTCTGCATGGGAAACAAACAAACATTTTTCAATGCATGTTATTCATCATCTTTGTTTGTAGCTTGTAATGTTGCATGCATAGTTACTATGTCCTATTGGTTGAACTCCATCTTTCATGCACATGTTTAGAGTTCTTTGATCCCAGCTTTCAATGCTTGCAAATGGTTGGATCTTTATTGTGAGGGTGCATGTCACCTCAAAAATTATTCTGTTTATCACTTACCTACTTGAGGACGAGAAGGAGTTAAGCTTGGGGATGTTGATACGTTGGAAATGTATCTATAATTTTTGATGCTCCATGCTTGTTTAGTATCTACTTTGCTTTACTTGTCCACACTTTGAGGTGCTTTTTACATGTTTTCTGGTACTAACCTACTAACAAGTTGCAACAGTGCCAGATGCTTGTTTTCTGCTATTTTTGGTTTCAAAAAAGCTAGTAAAGAAATATTCTAGGAATTGGACGAGACAAACATCAAAGTCAATTACTTCCCGTGGGGAACAAGAAGTCTAGAGGGGAGACGGAGGGTCCAGCCAGGGGGTCAAGACCCACCCTAGGCACGGGTGGGCCCAGCCCCGCGCCTGTCTAGGTTTTGGCTACCCTGGCCGCCTCCTCGGCCTCCCCTTCGCCTATAAGAAGCCCCCGATGCAGAAACCTTGAGTACCCGATCAAATATCCACTAAACCATCTGTAGCCACCGCCACCATCGTCCCTAGATGGGGGGGGGATGATCTGAAGTTCTTCTCGGCACCCTATCGGAGGGGAGATCATCTCGGAGGCCTTCTCTCCGGTATGATGCGTGAGTAGTTCCACCTTGGACTATGGGTCCATGTAGTAGCTAGATGGTTGTATCTCCTCCTTTGTGCTTTCATGTATAGATCTTGTGAGCTCCGTTCATGATCAAGATCTAATCTATTTGTAATCATGCATGTTGTGTTTGCGGGGATCCGATGGATATCTAGATTATTATGTTGGTTTGATTAATGGTTTTGTCTTTATGATTCTATCATGTCTGTGTTGTTTGTGATCTTGCATGCTCTCCGTTGTTAGTAGCTATCTTGGCCAAGTAGTTGCTAGTGACTCCAAGAGGGGTATTTATGCTCGATAGTGGGTTCATGCCTCTAGTTTCCAAGGGAAGTGACAAAAATCTCTTCGGTTGTAGATGTGATGTTGCCACTAGGGAGAAAACAACGGTCTCTTGTTCATGGAACATGTGGACTATTTACCTTACACACTTTGCTTAAAGTAGTTGTCTGTTGCTTACAACTTAATACTGGAGGGGGTTCGGATGATAACCTAAAGGTGGAATTCTAGTCATAGATGCAGTTGGATGGCGGTCTATGTATCTTGTTGTATTGCCCAATCGAATCTCATAGGATCTTTCTGACTAGTAATTGCATTGTTATGCATTGCTCAGTTCCTGTCAATTGCCCTGTTGTAATTTGTTTACCCTTCATGCCATGTTTTTTATCTAAGGAGAGTACCTCTAGTGAACTATGGACCCCGGTCCAATCTTTACCATTGATTCATCTTCCAATGTTACTTGTTTACTTGCTACAAACCATTACCTTCCACACCATACGTTTAATCCTTTGTTACAGCAAACTAGTGAGCTTGACAACCTCACTGATTCGTTGGGGCAAGGTCTTGAGTTTGTGTTGTGCAGGTCTCCGCGTTGCTTGCAACACCTGTGTGACGTTTCCTTCCTCCTTCTGGTTCGATAACCTCGGTCTCTACTGAGGGAAGACTTGCTGCTATGCTCATCACACCTTGCTCTTGGGGTTTCCAATGAAGTGCTCCACGTCAGCACCATCAAAGTCCTTCCGAGGAAACTCACAAAAGTTGTCAGTTTTATTCATTCATTCCATGGTGGTTATCCAACTTACTATCCATATCAAATCCAAGTCAAATTATAATAGTAATTCTTTAGTTTAAGTTGTCCATGATCAAGAAATTGTGCTCCAAATCTTCCATAATTGCGGACATGGATTTTCAAAAAGATTTAACCCTGCAGGGGTGCACCAATATTTCCACACGCACTTCCACCCTTGTTGCCAGATCGGGTAGGTGCAAGATCATGAAACATACACCCGACGGTATGTCAGTGGGGTTTCGGACACGATGTTTCCCAGACCCAAAGTAAGTACATGGGGGCCATCCCACTAAGCTACCTGCAACTAATTCGGCCAGCTCCGAGACGGACCAGGGTTCGCGACAATGTATATAAATGACTGGGAACTCAAAAGTGTGATTAGGCTTGTCGATACCGCGTAAACATTCCACATTAGTTTCTAAACAATACAGTAGTAAACCGCTCCTCGAGCAACAGTAGTAAATAAAGCAGTAAAGCATGGCATAAGTACATGATAGTTATGGGTACTAAATCTATATGGGTGCCCATACACTCTCACATGTGGTTAGCGCCCTCGATCTCGGAACCAGCGTCAAGAACTCGGGTCCTAGATTGACACAAGTGGGCGAGATAAGATCCAGATCTCAACTATTACCCACTGGTGCCTCTTCATTAATTATATCTATTGTAAATGTTTAAACGTTAAGTGATAAATGTAACCATGATTATCTCCAGCATTAAGCATGTGCCAACCTTCCAACAACGGTGGAACTTGACGACGCGAAGCAACACCTGAGCAAGCAACTACGACTCGCAAGGCCAACTGTCTACTAAACAACATGCAATAGGAGGTGTCCAAGGCAATATAGACTGCAAGGGGTAAAACTGGTATAAAAACTAAAGCATCGATAACAAGGATAGCAATAGATCAATAGGAGGAAGTAAATACTAAAAATGCAAAAATAGGTAGAAAGGAGGGGGATGCTCTCCAGTGAAAACATAGCCTAAGATTCATCCGAAGATTGGGCTGAAGCTTGCATCAACTCAACGAAGCAAAGCACTAAAAGAAACATTGAATGCACTATTTAGTATTAGGGCAGAAGATCGGACATGATGCATATATGATGTATGATATGGCAAAGATGACTAGCGACTAGGCAATATTAAGCGGAATCTGGAACCCGACAATTAATTAGAAGGTTAATGTTGTTTAGATACCCCACAATTTAAATGTTGTCTTAACAAGGCAAAACATGGCACCGGTTTGCTACACAAATTTAAATGAAGCCAATATAAGACAAGAATAGCCCTCATATAGTCTCCATGTTTAATTATGACGTGAATCGGCATAATGCCCCAAACCACAAAATATGTATGCAAACAGGAATAATTATATGCAACATTATATGCCATTTATAAAATTGGGGTCTTGAAAAAAGGGGTCACACATTGGTGTTCGAAACCGGGATCTCGGGGTTTGTCGAGATCGGTCTTCAGATCTGGGATCGGTCTTCAGGGTCTCGGCCATCGGATCCGTGAAGATCTTGTGGGTTCCCCGGCTTCGATTGTCAAAGGTGAACTTTTCTCGGCGCGGGTGGACTTGTCAACAAGAAGAACTTGTTGCACTATACTTTTGTCGATTCATCTTCGGAAGATCTTGACGAGCCAAGGGAATAGCAATCTTGCAGGGTTTCGATACTATTTGGATGGCATCACCATCTTCATAGTTCACCACCATCTCTACACAACCATCTTCATACGGCCTTCAATGTTGCAACATCAAACCACATCCACCACCACTATTATCGCACATCCCGAGCTCCACGGGTGTACACCACTAGTAGTTCCGACACAACAGGAAAAAAGGCGACCAGGGGCTAGGCCATTCATATGCAGCTAGAGGAACCGTCTCGAATGAGCTGGGACGACCACGGGAGGGGAAGAGGCAGAATGGTGGCACTGGGAGGCTCCGATGACACGAGATGACGATGAAGGTGGCCTCGTGGTGGTGGCGCCTGGGGCTCGCAGGGTCGCAGCAAAGGGGCTCGCCGGGGATGGTCTTGGCGATGGAGTGACGCAGGAGGAGGGGCTCAGCTCGGGGATGAGGATAGGTGGCGGATGGCATTGCCAGGAAACACGGGCGTGGTGGAGGTGGCGCGACAAGCTCGCGGCGGGGTAGGCGCGATACGGCGGTGAGGAGACTGGTGCTCGAGCGGCGCAGCTAGGTTGCAGGGGTGGCGGAAAGAAGTGTCGCGGCAACAGGCAGCAGGGCGGCGCGAGGAGGAGGTCACGGAGGGCGGACAAAGGGGCATGACAGAAGGATCTGCAGGGCCTAGGAGGAGAGGCATGGCAGAGAGAGAGGTAGCACGGGGGAGGGCAGAAGCGGACGCGCCAGCGAATGGGAAGGCATTGCGACCAAGGACAAGCTCGGGGCTTTGGGAGGAATCTCTGGGTAGGGAATCGCGTCACGGGACCGGGTCGAGGGGCGGTAGGTGGCGTGCGAGAGAGGGTCGCGTCGGTGGGGTGGTGCAGTGTGTCCAGGGAAGGTTGGTCGAGCGACGCGGGGTGGGTCGCGAGGTTGCCACATGCAGGGGCGGTTTGTGTTCGTGTGTGTGCTGTGAGCGGCGTCGCGTTGCGTACACGGGCGGGTGCGGGACCGAGTAGGGTAGGTGGGGGTTGCATGCATGTTGTGTAGTGCGCACGTGCTATGTGCTGCGTGTCTGTGTGTTGCAACGTGTAGCTAGGCGTGCAAGCATGCGTGCCACGGCGTGTGTGCGGTTAGGGTCACGTGTGGGGCCGGGGTTTAGATAGGGTTTCGAGTTAGGTGGGTTAAACCGAGTTAGGGTTAGGGTTATAGTAGGTGGCCTGGCCTACCGGCTGAGCTGCCTCCCCTGGTACAAACTTTTATTTTAAAATTTGATTGTTTTTATTTTCATAAAAGACTTTTGTACAAGGTTTTGGACAAACAAAATATCCGGAAGAGCCCGATTTTGTAATTTTAAATAAAGACAGGGGTATTTAGAAAACAAAGATAGTCTTTTGATGGAAAATATTTTTAGGCAATTCATATGCATGATGTCATGATGATGCACAAAGTAGTAATATCAAGCGATTTTCTAGTAGTGGTTTTCTCGGGGTGCTACACTTGTCTCCTTAACTAGGTGATGTGTAGATGCTTTGGCCACTAAGGTGTAGTTAATCTAGGGATTAAAGTTATTGCTTGGTTTAACATAGAAAAGTTCTGGTTCTAGACAGAGGGTTTGGTTCATCTTACACACATACTTATTGATGAGGATAATGGTCTATTACTAGAGACTGGACTATGATTTTGAGGAAGTGATGTTGGACAACCTAGTATTTGTGCTGCTCACTAACCTTGATTGTGTGTTTTGCTTCTGAACATATGCTATGCTTAGTTGCTAGGATAATCTGACAGTAATATAGAGGTTTTAGTTGGGTGGTTCTTGTATTAGGATTGCATATAGAGTGTTTCTGAATATGAACAAGAGCATGATATTGTTTAATAGACAAGCATGCCTCTAGATGTTGATGATAATTCTAAACATCTTTATTTTAGGAAATGGAAATATATGTTGTTTTTATTAGGAAAAGGTACCTATAATGTGCAGGAGTGTGTATGTGGTTGGGATATCTGATTGCTGTTTGGTCAAGTGTATATGATAGTGCCAACTTGGTACTATGCAAACTTTCTTAATCTGGCCCATGTGTACAAGTAACAGTTCACAAAGAGTTTTTTTGTTGCAATATAATTAGATACAACTATCTATGTATACATATTTATCCCATAAGTAACTCTCAAACAAGCTGTAATTGAAACACACAGGCAGAGGCGGATATCTAGGTGGGGGTGGTGGTGGGGGGGGGGGGCGAGCGGTGGCCAGGCCACCCCCATGGTTCACCCCCCCAACGGCATGTAGCAGGGGCCACTAGTTGTATACGTCCATTAGTTCTTAATTAATACTCCAGCACCATGTCTAATTATACTTTCTAATCTGTCTAGTGTGGGCTAAAGCCCTAAGTTATTTTTTCAGCGTGGGCCAAAGGCCACAATGCCGTACTCGTAACTAGCTGAAAATAGCGATCGATTAGTTAGGCACAAACGTGGTCTTCGTACTATACGTCCTGCATTGCGATTCACAGTCGCCACAAAACACAAGATCCCTGTTCGTCTACGAATACGATCGTAAGATTCCACCGCAAATTGTCGATGACTACTACCGGCCGTCCCGCTCGCCACACTGCCGCGCTCAATTCCTCGCCTGATTACTCAAAGGTATTGCTATGTAGTTTTCTCGTAATTGCTCCCTCCTTGAGATGTACCCGTTTTGCTATACGTGCTAGAATAATTACTGAATCCCATAATTGCTATGTAGGTGCTCTGCTTGTTTGACTAGGTTATAAGTAATTTTGGGGAGGAGTTTATCATGAAGAGGAAGGCACGGCCAATTAATACCTATTTTAAGCCGGTTGATTCGACCTCTAACCCTATGACTGAAAATACTAATCCGTCCGAGGAGACAGAGATTACCGAGCAGCAGCGTACCGTACATGATGATTCCAATCCCAATCCAGTTGATGTGCAAACGTTGGATCAAATTACCAAGTCATCCGCCGCACTACCAGAACAAACTAGAGTCGGAAGCACAACATATGAGTGAGACCCCGCAAAGCGCCAACAGGTTTGGAAATTACCTGTTGATAAGCAAGTGGAAGCACGTCAATTCTATGTTTTCGAGGGGCCATACCAGCTATATATGAGAGAGTATCCATATAATACTAATGATACAAAACATCGTCGTCGGTTCTAGTTTAGCTAGTTCAAGCAATTTCCTTGGCTAGAGTATTCGCCTTCCGCAATATCGTGCATATTGCTTTCCTTGTTTCCTCTTTTCCAGGAAGCCAATTGGAAAGTGTGGGTCAAATACATTCACTATTTTAGGCTTCGATAAGTGGAAAAAGGTAAATAGTGGAAAAGATTGTGCTTTTCTAACTCATATGGGGAAAGATGCTAGTTCAGCCCATAACTATTAAACTCGGTGACTTGAGAATTTTAAAGACGGCACGACTCATATCGATAAGGTGATTGAGAAATCGTCTGAAAAAACAATTACAGATGCTAGGCTAAGACTCAAAGTTACAATTGATTCCACCAGGTAAGCAAGCAATAATTTATTTCATCTTCTATTATAACAATTAGAATATTGTATATGTCGTACCAATTAATAAGCATTTTTTGTGACATGATGCAGGTGGTTAACATTTCAGGCTTGTGCTTTCAGAGGTCATGATGAATCTACAGGATCCATAAACGAGGGTAATTTCCTAGAATTATTAAAGTTCTTGGCTTCTTATAATTCTGAGATGAAAGATGTATTAGATAATTCTCCTGGAAATGCAAAGTACACGGCTCATACAGTTCAGCAGGAAATTCTTGGTTTACTGTCTCGAAAGGTACAAACAACAATTAGAGAAGAAATTGGCAATAGCAAATTTTGTATAATGGTTGATGAAGCCCATGATGAATCTAAAAAGGAGCAAATGGCTTTGGTACTCCGATTTGTTAATAATGAAGGGCTTATAAGGGAGCGTTTCCTTGATGTCGTTCATGTTAATGACATGGCTGCATTGACTCTCAAGGAGTCTGTTTGTGCTATTCTAGCGGATAATAACTTAAGTGTGCAAGACATTAGAGGCCAAGGATATGACGGAGCAAGTAATATGCGAGGGGAGTGGAATGGACTGAAGGCTTTGATTCTAAAGGAGTGCCCTTACACATGTTATGTTCACTGTATGGCTCATCAACTACAGTTGACTCTTGTTGCAGCATCAAGGGAGGTATAAGAAGTGCACAATTTTTTCAGCATGCAATTTTCATTATAAATGTTGTTAGTGCATCTCCTAAACGGAATGATGAGTGACTAGCAAATCAAGCCGCAGAAATTGCACGTGAAATTGAATTAGGTGAGCTTGATACTGGAAAAGGGGCAAATCAGATAGGCTCTTTACAGAGGCCAGGGGACACTAGATGGAGTTCCCACTTTAAGTCAATTCAGAACTTGAAGAAGATGTTTGGTGCTGCAATTTCTATCTTGCGAAGTATAGAAAATGATCGTTCTGTCTCAAGGTATTCTCAGGGAGCTGCTGGAGGCGTCCTGAAGATAATTATCTCTTTTAATTTTGTGTTCATTCTACACCTTATGGAGAAAATTATGAAAATCACCGATGTCTTGTGCCAGACGCTCCAAAAAAATCTTTGGATATTCTAAATGCACTGGATTCAGTTTTGAACACAAAGATACTATTGGGTAATCTTAGAGAAGATGGTTGGGCACCTCTTTTAGAGGAGGTAAAGGCTTTTTGTGTGAAACATGAAATTGAGATTCTCGATATGAGCCTGAAGTAAGTCCCCTTTTTCTCGATCTCTTGAGTAGAATAATCTTTAATCTCAATTAGTTTTCTCTAACGTATATTATATTTTGTAATATGTAGGTATGTTGATGTGACTAAGTCTCGAAACAAACATGATAACACCACAATGAATCATCACTACAAAGCAGATGTGTTTAATGTGGCAATTGATCAACAATTGGTCAAGCTCAGTGAGCGATTTAGTGTACAAACTACAGAGTTGCTCACACTTTGTGCATCCTTGGATCCTAGACATGAATCATTTGACATGACAAAGATTTGCACCCTTGTAGAGAAGTTCTATCCAGCAGATTTTTTCAGTCAAGAACGTGCTCAGTTGGAGTCACAACTTCCACATTTTTAGTTAGATGTTTGCAATCATCGAGAGCTGAATACATTGCCATCACTTGCTGATTTGACTGCTGGACTATTTAAAACAGGTAAAGTGTCTATGTATTCAATGATTTATAGATTATTGCGTCTGGTCATTACTCTCCTTGTGTCGACTGCAACCACAGAGCGGGCTTTTTCAGCAATGAAGCTTATCAAGACACGTCTTAGAAATAAAATGGGAGATGACTTTCTTCGTCATTACATGGTGGTGTACATTGGGAAGGAAATAACTGCCAAGATCAATGTTGAAGAGATTATTGACTTGTTTGATAGGCCTGGACGTAGATCTAAATTCAAATTGATAGAAATGTAGTTTTCTTTTAATTGCAGAACATATATTGTTACGATGTGATATACACAATATACTTAGGAGACTTTATATATTTTCTTGTGGCATCACTTTTGTGGTCGATGAGTTCTTGGCCCCCTATGCTCAAATCCTGGATCCGCCCCTGCACACAGGTGAACAAGTGATGGTTATACATGTTCTAGTGCTTTTCCTTATGCAATACAATTTCTTAATGATCATATACATGATCAACTACTTAAGTTCCTCTATTTTATTTTCTTCAAAAATGTTCTTTAGTGTTCATGGTTGGTCTAGTCTAGTGCAGTTATATTTAGAGCCTTTGATTTGAACTCCTAGTGTTCACACGATCTCATATATGCGTAAAGAAAAACATATTTTTTAGATGAAGATTTGATTACTTTGCATTACTCCTTTGTTCTTCATAGATATGACCATGCAATGTATGATATATATATCCTAATAGGCTATATGCATACACAAAATATATCTCCAACAATGAGTATGTAAAATGTTGTGTATCTAATGCTTCATTTCTAAATAAATTGATCATGTTATTGTTCAGATTGCTTTTATAGGATTAAATGTACATGGTCTTATTGTTGGCTTTGTACAAATAGGCTCCCTTGTTTCAAAGTTGGAGCACAACATGTGCTCCTACTTTACCTACTAGAGCTATATTGTTTGGTTTGTTTTAAAATAAATGTTGGTTCTTTATTTGATTACATGCTCTAGTATATTTTATAATTAAGATGGAACAAGATAAGCACTATTGTTAGCTAGTTGAATGTATCCCTCCTAAGATGCATATATTCCATAGATCAGGTGTATGTGAAATGTTGCAGTACAACTATATAAGGAATGCATGCTGGAACCATTAGTTAGCATCACTCTAGTGTGCTAGATCAATAGCTTAACCAAGTGCAAGCAAATACGTGATTTATTATTATTTTACTTGCTATAATTAAGACTTGATGGAGTGTTCTTCGGTTTGTAGAGATCATATGATCATATAGATTTATGGAATAAATCCATAAATCTATAGGTCAATTCTATGCTTCCAAGCTTATATCTTTACTATTATAGGGTCAAATAGTTATGTTCTTGCTAGTGGTTTCTACTTTACTTCTTGTTTACTGCTAGTGACCACCAGATCATGTGCACACATGATCTGATCCTGCTGTAGTGTTAGTGTGTTTAATTTGCTTGATACTGGATAGATATGATTGCTATCCGGCAACATCACTATTGTTCTACACACCCCTCTTGTACACTTTCTACTAGAAATGATCAAGAATAAATATGTTATCTGCAGGATCAACCTTGAATCTTGTTTGTTGGTACCTTGTATCTTCTCTAGCTCGCGCCCTTGTAGCTTGTTCATCTAGGTTCTAAATTCCAGCTTCTTGTGGATAACCTGATCAGCTGGTGGTGGTCATAGTAGCTTATTTTGTAAATCTTCTCCTCCTACCAGTTGAACCTGCTCTAGCTCCTCCTAGTGCCTGGATTTGCTTCCCAAGATTTATTCCTAGTCTTATAGTTGTCCATGATGTGCCACTAGCTTCTTATTGTTTAAGTTACCACTCTGATGGGTTTGGGGGAGTTCTTACTAGTAGATGCAGGACAGATCACTGCTAGGAACTTCCCTTGTTTTATCTAGTTATTATCTAGTGCAAATGGTTTCTGTTTGAGGTGTCTTGTTCCTTTGCTAAAGAGATGAAAGAATGATGCAGCTGGCTATAGCTTGCTCTTAGAGCATTACTAATAGTGCCCTAAACAGGCCAAAACCATATTTTTCCAGCGAGTATACGGGCTCTAGTTCGTGTGGGCGATCTAACAGAGCCTGTATAGGGCCCAACCCATAAAAAAATTCACGGGGCCCTGTTAATGGCCCGTTCCAACCCCTACTAGTAACGTCCCAGGCAGCCAACATGGGTTAGAACCCGTATCCCTCCGCCATGTCCAAACCCTAACCTCGCGCCGTCGCCGCTCATAGCCATCTCCTCTGACGAGCGATTCACGTGGCTCCGGCGCTAGATCAGCACGGTCGACGAGCAGATGTCATCCCTGCACCATGGATGCTGCCTGGGGGGTGGCCGTAGCGGTGGGGGCGGAGGTGACCGTCGGCCGCCTGGGAGGGCCTCGCCGCATCTGTGTAGAGATGAGGCGGCGAAGGCGCTGGTGAGGTCCATCGGGGCCAAGCGGCGCGTGGCCCGGCGCTGGACCAACTGGGGGATCCGTCCCCCACCGTCGCTCACCCCCTACACAGATGGAGCCCGCACTATGTCAGCGCTGCGAGCTCCGCCACTCGCCATCGGCGAGGCTTCGTTGTCGGCCTCGTCCTTGTCCTCGTGCCGGCGCAGCAACGACGACGTGGAGATGGAGTAGCTCCGCAAGGCGCTCGCCGCCTTCGCGACCGACTCGGAGGAGAAGAGGCGCCGCGAGGAGGAGGAGGTAGCGGCGCCGTTGCCACGGTGGATACGGCCAAGTGGCAGGAGGATCTGGAGGAATCCATCGCGGTGATTCGCATCGCGGAGGAGGAGTCGGCCAGACCCTGCACCATGGATATGGACATAGTCGTCCTCGACGACTAGGTCGACGGCGAGGCGCTAAAGAGCTCGGATTTCGCCATTTGAAGACACGGCGGCGTCCTCCGGCGAGCTCTCCACTTCTATTTTTGTTTTTAGGTGCAAGTTTGCTATGTATTGTATGTATGAACGATGATCAACAAATGCGCGAGTTCGATCTTTCCGTGGATTTTAGAATTTTGATTTTACAGGTCGATTTTAAGGGCGCTGATCTGTACCGGCGCCCTCAAACGTGAAAATCACGAGTACAAGGGCATGTACTCGCGTTTTACAGGTCGAGCGTTTAAAAATGTTATTAGTCATGCTCTTATACTACTATACTGCTGCTAGAATTGTAACAACACATGCCATGCATAAGTTGACAATAATGATTGCATATGGGTTCCACCACAACACATGTAGCAACTCGCCAGATGCCTCAAGGAAAAGCATCTGGCGAGTTTCTCTTATCCTTGTTCTTTTTTTTCAGCCGTTGGTGCAGCTAAAGCTTGGACTGATTACTTTGGTAGCTTGTGATTAACTACAATTTTTACTTCTTGGTAGAATTAATGCTAAACTTGGTCGTTTCCTTACCCAAGCTACTATGGGTGCTTTAAGTAATCATTGGATCATGTGATCAAATAAATGGTATAGACATGATTTCCTGGATCATGTATTCTTCTTGATTTCTATTGTCGAATGTCAACCATATACCTTGTTGTTTTTCTTTTGCAAGGAAAGAGAATTAGTAAAGAAGATTTGGTTTCAGATTTTTAATTTGTACTATTTAATAATTGTTGTAGAACATTCTTTTGAGTATAAGTACTTGTAATATTTGATTCTTATTATTGTTGTATCTCTCATATACTTGTGTTACTAAATATTATGAAAGTGCAATATCTATTCTTTTTGGAATAGTAATTCCAATGTGTTATCAATGTCAGACGTATTGTGGTGTTCCACTTTTACTTCATATACCTTATTGTAAATTCCAATTCCAATTCAATTTTACATTTGAATACTTATTATTCTTATTATGAATTGAACTTGAATTGTTTTCCCCCAAAAACAAAGATGTTACACATGGGTCATGTTGAAATCCTTTTCACTCAAGTCAATTACTAATCCTACTCATTGACATAAGAGAGACATCGATCCCTTTGCTAAACTTATTCAAAAGAAAAAAAATACGCAGATTTTCTATGTATGAATGCAATGCACAAAACCACACTACCACTCTCCTTTGGTCTCAAATGTCAGGGTGTTACAGTCTCCCCCCTTAAACAAAACTTCGTCCTCGATGTTAAAACTCCCCTCTCATATCGAAGTGTGGAAAGAACCTCTCCATGGATTCTCCATTATACATCTGTGATTATCACCCATTAATTGGCCTCTTGTGATTATGTATGTGTCCCACCGTGTTTTTCTAGGATTACTTCGATTCGTACTTCTTCACTATCCTTGTTTTGTAACCCTTGGTTGAAGATCTTACTAATGTTATGATGAGACTTCTTAATATGGGTATTGGACTTGTAACCTAGATATGGTGTGGTATGAAGGTCTCCTATTGGTAGGGTTTCATATTCTTATCATACGAGTCTATATCAGTTGTGGTCCTGGTATTGTTTTGATAATATGATTGTAATAATAACTCTAAACACCCTAATAAAGATATGATTCCACTCCATTATAGTCCAGGCTTTCCTCATAAACCTTAATCCTTATGTTAAGACTGGATATCAGAAGTACTCTTCACTCTCCCCTTAGGGTTTTAATAATGTTTGACTTAACTCTCCTCCTTGACAATCTTCTTCATAACTGGCTACTAATGTGTTCTTCGGTTTACCTCTAAGCTATTATAATGGTCTCATGAAGAAATATTCTACATATCCCCACTTTTTTGGATACCCAGTATGAATCCTCCGGCTAGCTATGAGATCCTTTTCATGACCTATTATAGATGGCTCATCGCTAATTTTAAGATGTTAAATGATGGTTTGGCTATAGTTTTGAAGAGTTAGCCACCAATCGAAAAGGATTTTCCAACATACCGGTTCTTGTTTGATTCTTGGTGTCCAAGTCATCTGCACTTATATTACGAAGATGGTTGAGTAACTTCTTGTATCCCTTCTGGTTCTTACGTCTATTTCTTGGACTGGACTTCCTTGATGATAGTTTTATTTGTTCCTTTGAGAGCTGGCTCATTTATCCCATTGATCTTACTGCTATATGTGATTCTAGACAACTCTCCTTCATGTGGCCTAGTTGTCCACACAAGAAGCAAGTAATATCCTGTTGCATACAATCCTTGGCAAAGTGACCTCTTCTGGTGCAATTGTGGCACCTTCCTCGTATCTGTGCTGTTGTGGTTCCCCTTGGTGACTTAAGTGAAATTTTCCTAACTCTGGTTGAGATTGTGGTGTTGGAATACGTTGCGGTTCCAACGTTTCCTTCCATTTTCGTTCATTTTGCACTTCCTTGTAGTCATCCTCCAGCGTAATTGCAGGATCAACTAGCTCCTGAAACTTCATGGTTCTAGCCAACCTAAGTTTCATTTTCATGTCTGGATTCAACCCCCTCATGAACCTCTTATGCCTCTTTGCCTCTGTATTCACGTAATCTTCCACATACTAGGATAAACGGTTAAACTCCCCCCACATATTCCAACATAGTCATCTCACTCTATTCCAATGTCTCAAACTCTCTCCTTTTCAGCTCCATAATACTCTCAGGAACATGAGTATTTCAAAACTCCTCCTTGAATTCCTCCCAAGTGAATATATGTTCAGGTGATTGGTGAAAGGACTATATCTTCCCACGCTGTTTTTGGTGCTAATGACAATCCCATTTGTGATCTAATTGTGCGCTTGAGTTTCAGAAAAAATGCTGTTAATGTTTCCTTAAATCTGTGTGGATGCTCTCTTGGGATCTCATGAAGATGGTGGCCTTTAGTTTTCTCCTAGTTTCTCTCATTTTGTTGTTTTAGGTCGCCGTACTATGAAGAGGGGGTCCATCTCGGAAGGCTGGGACTCAAAGTTACAATTGATTCCACCAGGTAAGCAAGCAATAATTTATTTCATCTTCTATTATAACAATTAGAATATTGTATATGTCGTACCAATTAATAAGCATTTTTTGTGACATGATGCAGGTGGTTAACATTTCAGGCTTGTGCTTTCAGAGGTCATGATTAATCTACAGGATCCATAAACGAGGGTAATTTCCTAGAATTATTAAAGTTCTTGGCATCTTATAATTTTGAGATGAAAGATGTATTAGATAATTCTCCTGGAAATGCAAAGTACACGGCTCATACAGTTCAGCAGGAAATTCTTGGTTTACTGTCTCGAAAGGTACAAACAACAATTAGAGAAGAAATTGGCAATAGCAAATTTTGTATAATGGTTGATGAAGCCCATGATGAATCTAAAAAGGAGCAAATGGCTTTGGTACTCCGATTTGTTAATAATGAAAGGCTTATAAGGGAGCGTTTCCTTGATGTCGTTCATGTTAATGACATGGCTGCATTGACTCTCAAGGAGTCTGTTTGTGCTATTCTAGCGGATAATAACTTAAGTGTGCAAGACATTAGAGGCCAAGGATATGACGGAGCAAGTAATATGCGAGGGGAGTGGAATGGACTGAAGGCTTTGATTCTAAAGGAGTGCCCTTACGCATGTTATGTTCACTGTATGGCTCATCAACTACAGTTGACTCTTGTTGTAGCATCAAGGGAGGTATAAGAAGTGCACAATTTTTTCAGCATGCAATTTTCATTATAAATGTTGTTAGTGCATCTCCTAAACGGAATGATGAGTGACTAGCAAATCAAGCCACAGAAATTGCACGTGAAATTGAATTAGGTGAGCTTGATACTGGAAAAGGGGCAAATCAGATAGGCTCTTTACAGAGGCCAGGGGACACTAGATGGAGTTCCCACTTTAAGTCAATTCAGAACTTGAAGAAGATGTTTGGTGCTGCAATTTCTATCTTGCGAAGTATAGCAAATGATCGTTCTGTCTCAAGGTATTCTCAGGGAGCTGCTGGAGGCGTCCTGAAGATAATTATCTCTTTTAATTTTGTGTTCATTCTACACCTTATGGAGAAAATTATGAAAATCACCGATGTCTTGTGCCAGACGCTCCAAAAAAATCTTTGGATATTCTAAATGCACTGGATTCAGTTTTGAACACAAAGATACTATTGGGTAATCTTAGAGAAGATGGTTGGGCACCTCTTTTAAAGGAGGTAAAGGCTTTTTGTGTGAAACATGAAATTGAGATTCTCGATATGAGCCTGAAGTAAGTCCCCTTTTTCTCGATCTCTTGAGTAGAATAATCTTTAATATCAATTAGTTTTCTCTAACGTATATTATATTTTGTAATATGTAGGTATGTTGATGTGACTAAGTCTCGAAACAAACATGATAACACCACAATGAATCATCACTACAAAGCAGATGTGTTTAATGTGGCAATTGATCAACAATTGGTCAAGCTCAGTGAGCGATTTAGTGTACAAACTACAGAGTTGCTCACACTTTGTGCATCCTTGGATCCTAGACCTGAATCATTTAACATGACAAAGATTTGCACCCTTGTAGAGAAGTTCTATCCAGCAGATTTTTTCAGTCAAGAACGTGCTCAGTTGGAGTCACAACTTCCACATTTTCAGTTAGATGTTTGCAATCATCGAGAGCTGAATACATTGCCATCACTTGCTGATTTGACTGCTGGACTATTTAAAACAGGTAAAGTGTCTATGTATTCAATGATTTATAGATTATTGCGTCTGGTCATTACTCTCCTTGTGTCGACTGCAACCACAGAGCGGGCTTTTTCAGCAATGAAGCTTATCAAGACACGTCTTAGAAATAAAATGGGAGATGACTTTCTTCGTCATTACATGGTGGTGTACATTGGGAAGGAAATAGCTGCCAAGATCAATGTTGAAGAGATTATTGACTTGTTTGATAGGCCTGGACGTAGATCTAAATTCAAATTGATAGAAATGTAGTTTTCTTTTAATTGCAGAACATATATTGTTACGATGTGATATACACAATATACTTATGAGACTTTATATATTTTCTTGTGGCATCACTTTTGTGGTCGATGAGTTCTTGGCCCCCTATGCTCAAATCCTGGATCCGCCCCTGCACACAGGTGAACAAGTGATGGTTATACATGTTCTAGTGCTTTTCCTTATGCAAGACAATTTCTTAATGATCATATACATGATCAACTACTTAAGTTCCTCTATTTTATTTTCTTCAAAAATGTTCTTTAGTGTTCATGGTTGGTCTAGTCTAGTGCAGTTATATTTAGAGCCTTTGATTTGATCTCCTAGTGTTCACACGATCTCATATATGCGTAAAGAAAAACATATTTTTTAGATGAAGATTTGATTACTTTGCATTACTCCTTTGTTCTTCATAGATATGACCATGCAATGTATGATATATATATCCTAATAGGCTATATGCATACACAAAATATATCTCCAACAATGAGTATGTAAAATGTTGTGTATCTAATGCTTCATTTCTAAATAAATTGATCATGTTATTGTTCAGATTGCTTTTATAGGATTAAATGTACATGGTCTTATTGTTGGCTTTGTACAAATAGGCTCCCTTGTTTCAAAGTTGGAGCACAACATGTGCTCCTACTTTACCTACTAGAGCTATATTGTTTGGTTTGTTTTAAAATAAATTTTGGTTCTTTATTTGATTACATGCTCTAGTATATTTTATAATTAAGATGGAACAAGATAAGCACTATTGTTAGCTAGTTGAATGTATCCCTCCTAAGATGCATATATTCCATAGATCAGGTGTATGTGAAATGTTGCAGTACAACTATATAAGGAATGCATGCTGGAACCATTAGTTAGCATCACTCTAGTGTGCTAGATCAATAGCTTAACCAAGTGCAAGCAAATACGTGATTTATTATTATTTTACTTGCTATAATTAAGACTTGATGGAGTGTTCTTCGGTTTGTAGAGATCATATGATCATATAGATTTATGGAATAAATCCATAAATCTATAGGTCAATTCTATGCTTCCAAGCTTATATCTTTACTATTATAGGGTCAAATAGTTATGTTCTTGCTAGTGGTTTCTACTTTACTTCTTGTTTACTGCTAGTGACCACCAGATCATGTGCACACATGATCTGATCCTGCTGTAGTGTTAGTGTGTTTAATTTGCTTGATACTGGACAGATATGATTGCTATCCGGCAACATCACTATTGTTCTACACACCCCTCTTGTACACTTTCTACTAGAAATGATCAAGAATAAATATGTTATCTGCAGGATCAACCTTGAATCTTGTTTGTTGGTACCTTGTATCTTCTCTAGCTTGCGCCCTTGTAGCTTGTTCATCTAGGTTCTAAATTCCAGCTTCTTGTGGATAACCTGATCAGCTGGTGGTGGTCATAGTAGCTTATTTTGTAAATCTTCTCCTCCTACCAGTTGAACCTGCTCTAGCTCCTCCTAGTGCCTGGATTTGCTTCCCAAGATTTATTCCTAGTCTTACAGTTGTCCATGATGTGCCACTAGCTTCTTATTGTTTAAGTTACCACTCTGATGGGTTTGGGGGAGTTCTTACTAGTAGATGCAGGACAGATCACTGCTAGGAACTTCCCTTGTTTTATCTAGTTATTATCTAGTGCAAATGGTTTCTGTTTGAGGTGTCTTGTTCCTTTGCTAAAGAGATGAAAGAATGATGCAGCTGGCTATAGCTTGCTCTTAGAGCATGACTAATAGTGCCCTAAACAGGCCAAAACCATATTTTTCCAGCGAGTATACGGGCTCTAGTTCGTGTGGGTGATCTAACAGAGCCTGTATAGGGCCCAACCCATAAAAAAATTCACGGGGCCCTGTTAATGGCCCGTTCCAACCCCTACTAGTACCGTCCCAGGCAGCCAACATGGGTTAGAACCCGTATCCCTCCGCCATGTCCAAACCCTAACCTCGTGCCGTCGCCGCTCATAGCCATCTCCTCTGACGAGCGATTCACGTGGCTCCGGCGCTAGATCAGCACGGTCGACGAGCAGAGTCATCCCTGCACCATGGATGCTGCCTGGGGGGTGGCCGTAGCGGTGGGGGCGGAGGTGACCGTCGGCCGCCTGGGAGGGCCTCGCCGCATCTGTGTAGCGATGAGGCGGCGAAGGCGCTGGTGAGGTCCATCGGGGCCAAGCGGCGCGTGGCCCGGCGCTGGACCAACTGGGGGATCCGTCCCCCACCGTCGCTCACCCCCTACACAGATGGAGCCCGCACTATGTCAGCGCTGCGAGCTCCGCCACTCGCCATCGGCGAGGCTTCGTTGTCGGCCTCGTCCTTGTCCTCGTGCCGGCGCAGCAACGACGACGTGGAGATGTAGTAGCTCCGCAAGGCGCTCGCCGCCTCCGCGACCGACTCGGAGGAGAAGAGGCGCCGCGAGGAGGAGGAGGTAGCGGCGCCGTTGCCACAGTGGATACGGCCAAGTGGCAGGAGGATCTGGAGGAATCCATCGCGGTGATTCGCATCGCGTAGGAGGAGTAGGCCAGACCCTGCACCATGGATATGGACATAGTCGTCCTCGACGACTAGGTCGACGGCGAGGCGCTAAAGAGCTCGGATTTCGCCATTTGAAGACACGGCGGCGTCCTCCGGCGAGCTCTCCACTTCTATTTTTGTTTTTAGGTGCAAGTTTGCTATGTATTGTATGTATGAACGATGATCAACAAATGCGCGAGTTCGATCTTTCCGTGGATTTTAGAATTTTGATTTTACAGGTCGATTTTAAGGGCGCTGATCTGTACCGGCGCCCTCAAACGTGAAAATCACGAGTACAAGGGCATGTACTCGCGTTTTACAGGTCGAGCGTTTAAAAATGTTATTAGTCATGCTCTTATACTACTGTACTGCTGCTAGAATTGTAACAACACATGCCATGCATAAGTTGACAATGATGATTGCATATGGGTTCCACCACAACACATGTAGCAACTCGCCAGATGCCTCAAGGAAAAGCATCTGGCGAGTTTCTCTTATCCTTGTTCTTTTTTTTCAGCCGTTGGTGCAGCTAAAGCTTGGACTGATTACTTTGGTAGCTTGTGATTAACTACAATTTTTACTTCTTGGTAGAATTAATGCTAAACTTGGTCGTTTCCTTACCCAAGCTACTATGGGTGCTTTAAGTAATCATTGGATCATGTGATCAAATAAATGGTATAGACATGATTTCCTGGATCATGTATTCTTCTTGATTTCTATTGTCGAATGTCAACCATATACCTTGTTGTTTTTCTTTTGCAAGGAAAGAGAATTAGTAAAGAAGATTTGGTTTCAGATTTTTAATTTGTACTATTTAATAATTGTTGTAGAACATTCTTTTGAGTATAAGTACTTGTAATATTTGATTCTTATTATTGTTGTATCTCTCATATACTTGTGTTACTAAATATTATGAAAGTGCAATATCTATTCTTTTTGGAATAGTAATTCCAATGTGTTATCAATGTCAGACGTATTGTGGTGTTCCACTTTTACTTCATATACCTTATTGTAAATTCCAATTCCAATTCAATTTTACATTTGAATACTTATTATTCTTATTATGAATTGAACTTGAATTGTTTTCCCCCAAAAACAAAGATGTTACACATGGGTCATGTTGAAATCCTTTTCACTCAAGTCAATTACTAATCCTACTCATTGACATAAGAGAGACATCGATCCCTTTGCTAAACTTATTCAAAAGAAAAAAAATACACAGATTTTCTATGTATGAATGCAATGCACAAAACCACACTACCACTCTCCTTTGGTCTCAAATGTCAGGGTGTTACAGTCTCCCCCCTTAAACAAAACTTCGTCCTCGATGTTAAAACTCCCCTCTCATATCGAAGTGTGGAAAGAACCTCTCCATGGATTCTCCATTATACATCTGTGATTATCACCCATTAATTGGCCTCTTGTGATTATGTATGTGTCCCACCATGTTTTTCTAGGATTACTTCGATTCGTACTTCTTCACTATCCTTGTTTTGTAACCCTTGGTTGAAGATCTTACTAATGTTATGATGAGACTTCTTAATATGGGTATTGGACTTGTAACCTAGATATGGTGTGGTATGAAGGTCTCCTATTGGTAGGGTTTCATATTCTTATCATACGAGTCTATATCAGTTGTGGTCCTGGTATTGTTTTGATAATATGATTGTAATAATAACTCTAAACACCCTAATAAAGATATGATTCCACTCCATTATAGTCCAGGCTTTCCTCATAAACCTTAATCCTTATGTTAAGACTGGATATCAGAAGTACTCTTCACTCTCCCCTTAGGGTTTTAATAATGTTTGACTTAACTCTCCTCCTTGACAATCTTCTTCATAACTGGCTACTAATGTGTTCTTCGGTTTACCTCTAAGCTATTATAATGGTCTCATGAAGAAATATTCTACATATCCCCACTTTTTTGGATACCCAGTATGAATCCTCCGGCTAGCTATGAGATCCTTTTCATGACCTATTATAGATGGCTCATCGCTAATTTTAAGATGTTAAATGATGGTTTGGCTATAGTTTTGAAGAGTTAGCCACCAATCGAAAAGGATTTTCCAACATACCGGTTCTTGTTTGATTCTTGGTGTCCAAGTCATCTGCACTTATATTACGAAGATGGTTGAGTAACTTCTTGTATCCCTTCTGGTTCTTACGTCTATTTCTTGGACTGGACTTCCTTGATGATAGTTTTATTTGTTCCTTTGAGAGCTGGCTCATTTATCCCATTGATCTTACTGCTATATGTGATTCTAGACAACTCTCCTTCATGTGGCCTAGTTGTCCACACAAGAAGCAAGTAATATCCTGTTGCATACAATCCTTGGCAAAGTGACCTCTTCTGGTGCAATTGTGGCACCTTCCTCGTATCTGTGCTGTTGTGGTTCCCCTTGGTGACTTAAGTGAAATTTTCCTAACTCTGGTTGAGATTGTGGTGTTGGAATACGTTGCGGTTCCAACGTTTCCTTCCATTTTCGTTCATTTTGCACTTCCTTGTAGTCATCCTCCAGCGTAATTGCAGGATCAACTAGCTCCTGAAACTTCATGGTTCTAGCCAACCTAAGTTTCATTTTCATGTCTGGATTCAACCCCCTCATGAACCTCTTATGCCTCTTTGCCTCTGTATTCACGTAATCTTCCACATACTAGGATAAACGGTTAAACTCCCCCCACATATTCCAACATAGTCATCTCACTCTATTCCAATGTCTCAAACTCTCTCCTTTTCAGCTCCATAATACTCTCAGGAACATGAGTATTTCAAAACTCCTCCTTGAATTCCTCCCAAGTGAATATATGTTCAGGTGATTGGTGAAAGGACTATATCTTCCCACGCTGTTTTTGGTGCTAATGACAATCCCATTTGTGATCTAATTGTGCGCTTGAGTTTCAGGAAAAATGCTGTTAATGTTTCCTTAAATCTGTGTGGATGCTCTCTTGGGATCTCATGAAGATGGTGGCCTTTAGTTTTCTCCTAGTTTCTCTCCTTTTGTTGTTTTAGGTCGCCGTACTATGAAGAGGGGGTCCATCTCGGAAGGCTGGGAAAATCACTTATTCTTGCATAAACCCATATGCATCGCCACAGCCATCCTACTATTCAGTGAGAGAGTGTGTTTTTGATCTGTTAAAGCCATCTTTGTCTGATCAGAACTTCCGGCCTGGCGCCGGAAGTTCCGCTCAGGTCTTTTCCTATGGGATGATCTGAGCTTTGTTCCGATCATAGTTCCGCTGGAACTTTCGGTGAGCTCCCAGAACTCTCTGTTTTGGTATGCTCTATTTTCCGGAAGTTCCATCAGAAGTTGCATCGGAACTTGTCCTGGCAGAAAGTTACTGAGCGGAACTTCCGCCTAGCCACCGGAACTTCCGGTCAGACTTGGTTCGCGACCCAAAATTTCCGCCCCTAGTTCTGCTCCAAGTTCCGCTGAAGGGTCAGTAACCTTCTGTTTGAAGTGTTCTATTTGCCGAAACTTGGGCCGGAACTTGCATCGGAAGTTCGCCGGAAGTTCCGGTGTGTTATGACCGGAACTTCCGGTCGAGCTTTTGGAGCGGGCGTCAATGGGCTGATGACCGTTGGAGTCGTGCTGGGCGGATCTTCCGGCCTCTCACCGGAAGTTCCGGTGAGGTCACGTGGGCTGTAACGGTTCAGTGCGGAGGGGGCCTATTTAAGGTGCCCCTCTTCTTCCTCCCATCTACTCCGAATATTTCCTCTCTCCTCCATTAATGCTTGAGCTTCACCTTATTAGATCTCTCTCTCTAGACACTCAAATGACTTGATCTTTTGAGAGGTGAGGGAGGTGACCTAGATCTACACTTCCACCAAAGAAGATTTGATTTCCCCCACCCATCCTTTGTGGATCTTGTTGCTCTTGGGTTTCTTGAAACCCTAGATGGTGTAGGGCATCCTCGGATCTAAGGCTTGTGTTGTGAAGCTTCGAGGTGTCGTTGAGGGCCTCCAATTGAGTTGTGGAGCTTCCCCCTCAACCTTGGTATAAAGGTTTCGGTTGGCGCCTTCAAGGTCACCGGTTAGTGGATTGTGAGGCCTCCTTTGTGGGGGAGCTCATCGGAGAAGAAGGTGAGGCCTTTGTGGTGCTCGGGTGACCTTGTGTGGCCCCGACACCTCTCCAACGTAGACGTAGCTCCTTGGGGAGTGAACTACGGGAATTATATCTCCGTGTCCCCGCTCCAGTTACTTCGTTCCCTTCCTTTACTTCTTGCTCTTTACCGTTCTTGTGGGCTTTGTTAGTTATCTTGCATTTAGGTTGTTCACCTAGATGCACATCTAGATAACTTTCCTTCTCGTTAAGCCTAAAAGTTAGAAACAAATTAAAATTGGGTAGATGCCTATTCACCCCCCTCTAGTCGTATCAAGTCGGTACTTTCAATTGGTATCAGAGCCAAGGCTCTTATTTCGGGCTTTACCGCCTAAGAGACTATGGCCGACGATGGGGTAGTGAAACCGAAAACCCCAAGAACTTGGCCACTATGGATGACCTCAAGCAATTGGAGTCATCCATGATGTCCAAGTTCGAGGAAATGATGAATATCTTGCAGTCTCTAAAGCCAAACCCCATGGTTTCTCTTGACACACCCCAAACCACCGAGCTTCCTCCCACCGTTACGGTGACTGCCCCCGAGGTGACTCCCACGGCCGTCACCACTCGCTTGGGACTTCGTTTTGTTGCTCAAACTTCTACCAAGGTTCCAAGTGAGAACACCGAGGATCTCGAGAACCCAACTTCCAAAGAGGAAAATGGAGGAAAGGACTACTCGGCGGTACCCCCACCGCCAAAGTACTCTCCGGATCCACCCATTCCCATGCCACACATCATTCCTCAAGGAGCACCACCTATGCTAGATACTTCAAATTTTGCCAATTGGAAATATCTAATGTGCTCACATATTTCTAGCTCTTCTATTGAGTTAATGAGGATTGTGGAGGATGGATTCTCTCCATATGACCCAAAGAAGTTGACACGAGGTGAAGTGGTGGACAAGCAACTCAATGCCACAGCTTTGGGAATGATCCAAAAGGCTTTGACTCCAAAGGACTTTGCTCACATTCGCCAATTCGACACCGCCAAGGGAGCTTGGGATCAACTCACAGAGCTCTTTGTTGGGAATGCAAGCATCCAAAGCTCCAAGTTTGATGAAATAAAAAACGAGTGCGATGGTTTCGCAATGCAAGATGATGAGACCCCCGAAGACATGTATAGGCTCCTCAAAGTCCTTTGTTCCACTATGAGGGATCTTGGGGCCACCTATGTTGATGACAAGTTCATGAAGAGGAAGTTCATTCAAGCTCTCCTTCTATTTGAAGAACAAAAGCTCAACTCTATCAATGGAAGAACCAATTTCACCTAATGACCTCCCAAGAAGTCTTGAGCGAAGTAATTTCCATGACCATTGCCAAGAAGAATGCGGAGTTCGCTCAGGCTAGGGACATTGGGTCAACCAAAGTGAATCTTGCTTTGAAGGCCAAGGCTATTGAAGTTGATGATGATGATACATCAAGTGAGTAGTCTCAAGAGGATCTCAAGTGTGCCTTCGACGAACATCTTTCTCTTGCTTCAAGGGCCTTTTGGAACAAGTCCGGGCTCAAGTCATGGTCAAGGGACAACTCAAGATTCAACTCACCCAACAAGTCTCCCAAGGAAAGGTCATGCTACAATTGCAATGACAAGAGTCACTTCGTGGCCAAGTGTCTCTTTGAGAACCGTGAAGACAATGGTGGTCATCTCATTCGCAAGATCAAGTCAAGACCTCCTCATCCCTTGAACAAGAACTACGCCGTCAAGAACGTCACCAACAAGGAACGAGCAATTGTTGTCCATGAAGAATACCTTTCGGGCACAGATGAAGATGATGATGATGAAGTCCATGGTGGAGAGATTGTGGGAGTTGCTGCTATTGCCACTACCTCTACTCCACGTTTATCCCTCTTTGACTCGCCAAATGAAAATGTCATATCCTCGAACCAAAAGTGCTTCATGGCCAAGGCCACCGAGGTAACATCAAAACCCACTCCTCAACCTATCTCTAGTGAGCCTTCCTCTCTTGATCTTGTTGGTCTAGAGGTGAAGAAAGAGATGATGGACATGTGTGAATTTGTTGCTACCTTGGATGAAGAAACTAAAACTTGCTTTCAGTATTTGCTTGCACAACTTGACAATGTTAGGGATGCTTTAGATGAAAAGGAAGAACTTCTTGACTTGCTAAGTAAAAATGAAAGAGATGTCGCTGATGAAATTGCTTCTCTCACTCAAAGTCTTGAGGATGAACAAAATATGAGAATTAATCTTGAAGAAAGTGTGTCTAAGCTTGTAGATGATCATAACAACACCATGTGCTCTTTAATTAAAGAACGTGATCATGCTCTTGCTTTGGTTAAGGTGCTTAAGAAAGAAAAGGTTGAGTTTGTGGTTGGTCATGATAGGACTGAAGAAGATCTTGAGAAACTCAAAGAGGAACACAAAGACTTGGAGAGAAAATTCTCAAATCTTTTCGAATCCCATGAACAGCTTCAAACTCAATCAACTTGCGAACATGCTAAGTCTTCCGCTGTGCAAATTATAGACTTGTCTAGCACTCCTAACCCTTGTTGCAAGCATGAGCATCTCATTGAGGAATTCAAGGTGTTGAAGGATCAACTTGCCAAGACTAAGAAGAAGAAGAGGAAGAACAAGAAGAATAAAAAGAACAAGGGCATAGCTCAAGGGCCTTCTAATGGCCTAACCATCTTGCAAAGTGACAACTTTGCCGGAAAGAACAATCCCTCCTATATTCTTTGCAAATCATATAATGGTCATGTCTATGCTATATATGTGGGAACTTCTTACACACAACATTATCATTGGGCTATTTGGGTGCCAAAGTCTCTTGTTACTAACAAAAGGGGACCCATTGCAAAATGGGTACCTAAAACAAAAGCTTGATTTTCTTGTAGGACTATGCTTCCGGTGGATCAAAATGGGTGCTTGATAGTGGTGCCACGAGTCATATGACCGGAAGCAAGTCTATCATGACGGAGATGAGGCCAAATATTGCCAACACCATGGTCTCCTACGGTGATAAAACAAGTTCTCGGGTTTTGGGTTTTGGCAAAGTTGTGGTAACCCCGGATATATCCTTGGTTGACGTCATGCTTGTCAAAACTCTTGGTTACAATTTACTCTCAGTTCGTGCACTTGCTCTTATGGGTCTTTCTTCTTTCTTTCATGTGCATTCCGTGGTCCTCGTGTGGAGCAAGTATCTCAAGGTGGCTTTCGTAGGGTATGTAGAGCATGACTTGTATGTGGTGGACTTTTCAGGGACCACTACTCCTCATGCTCTATGTCTCTATGCTAAAGCCGACAAGGGCTGGTTGTGGCATCGCCGCCTAGCCCATGTTAACATGAGAACTTTGCAAAGACTTCACTCTGAGGGCCACATCCTTGGACTTAACGATGTTTATTTTGCCAAAGATCGTGTTTGGAGGGCTTGTATTGAAGGGAAGATGCATGAAACTCCTCACAAAGCACTCAATCAAATCACCACAGAGAGGTGTTCGGAGCTCTTGCATATGGACCTTTTTGGTCCACCCTGTCATGATAGTCTTGGAGGCAAGAAGTATTGCTTGATTATTGTGGATGATTTCTCATGATACACTTGGGTGTTCTTTTTCAAGTACAAGAGTGAGACTCAACAAACCGTCATTGATTTTGCTAATGAGGTTCAACGGAAGCACAATGCAACCATTCTCTCAATTCGAAGTGACAATGGCACCGAGTTCAAGAACTATACCTTGGATGAGTTTCTTAGTGATGAAGGAATCAAGCATCAATACTCCACTCCCTATACCCCTCAACAAAATGGAGTTGCCGAAAGGAATAATCGCACTTTGATGGATGCGGCTCGGTCTATTCTAGCTGAGTTCAAGTCTCCGTACAACTTTTGGGCCGAGGCCATCTCCACCGCTTGCCATGCAACCAACCGGCTCTATCTCCGCAAGAAAAAGAACAAGACCCCCTATGAACTCCTCACCAGGAAAAAGCCAAATGTTAGCTACTTTCGGGTGTTTGGTTGCAAGTGCCACATTCTCAAGAAAGGAGTTCGGTTGTCCAAGTTTGAATCCAAGGCTCAAGAAGGAATTTTCGTTGGTTACTCAAATCAATCCCATGCTTATAGAGTCTACAACAAAGCCAATGGAAGAGTCGAAGAGATGAGCAATGTGAAGTTTGATGAAAATCATGAGTCTCTTGTTAGGAAAGACGGTGTTTGTGATCCAAGTGATGAAATTCCTCCTAAGGCCATAAGAAGAATGGGTGTGGGTTTCCACCTCCCCATTCAGGATCCCCTTGTGGACGAAGGAGAAGGACCAAGCTCTACTCAAGTGGAGCCCTCACTTTCACAAGATCATCTTGCCCCTCAAGGACCTACTATTTTGGCACAAGCTCCCTCAATCTCTTCCAAAGCTTCCCATGCTCATGACTCTCCAAGCTCCAAAGATCAAGCTCTTCATCAACAACATCAACCTCCCCACGATGGGGCTCCTTCTCAAGTCACCTCCCACGGTCAAGCTCTTCATCAACTACATCAACCTCCCTAAGATGGGGCTCCTCCTCAAGGTCACGGCTCTCCTCAAGGTCAAGCTCGTCAAGATCAAGAGCAAGTCAATGATTCTCAAGGCTCCACTCCAAATGATGACTCCCCCGAAGTGGAGATTGATGAAGATGATCCTCGTGTTCGTGCATATAGTCAAGGCGGCGGCTCAATTGGTGGCAATGACCAAGTGGTAGCTCAAGAATCTCGTGTTGAAGCACAAGCCCGCCGTCAAGCCTATCGTCTCGCCAAGCTCGTTCGAGATGGCCATATCCTTGATAATGATTATGGAGATTTCAATAAAGGCTCCACTACTAGAAGGCAACTAGCTTCCTTTAGCTCTCACCATGCTTTTGTCTCTCTTGTGGAACCACAGAAAGTTTTCGAGACTCTTGAAGATGATGATTGGCTTGATGCTATGAACGAAGAACTTCACAAATTTAAGAGGAACAATGTTTGGACATTGGTTGAGCGGCCCAAAGATTGTCAAAACGTCATTGGAACCAAGTGGGTTTTCAAGAACAAGTGTGATGCGAATGGAATTGTCGTGCGCAACAAGGCAAGGTTAGTTTTCAAAGGATACTCACAAGTTGAGGGCATCGACTACGGTGAGACTTATGCGCCCATTGCTCTCCGTGAATCCATTCATATGCTTCTTGCTTTTGCTACTCATCATAACTTCAAGTTGCATCAAATGGATGTTAAGAGTGCTTTTCTTAATGGTCCTTTGAAAGAGTTGGTATACGTCAAGCAACCTCCGAGCTTTGAGGGTCCACTTTTCCCGAACCATGTCTACAAGCTCAATAAGGCACTCTATGGTCTCAAACAAGCCCCACATGCGTGGTATGATTGCCTTAGGGATCTCTTGTTAGACCGTGGCTTCGAAGTGGACCTCATTGATCCCACTCTTTTTACTAAGAAAGTTGGAGGCCACTTTTTCATATGCGAAATCTATGTTGATGATATTATCTTTGGGTCTATTAACAAAACTTTTGTCACATCCCAAGATTTTCCAAATCTTGTAATGTGAAAAATAAATGAATAAAATAAAATTTTGTTGAATTTCAGGGTGAGAAGAAACTTTTTGAATCCATTTGGAAACTTTCAAAACCTATTTTGATCAAGGTAAATCCTAAAGGGATTTAAAAAGATAAACATTTAATAAAGGAAATAAAAAGATATTTGGAATTGCTATCTTTTAATAAAAAAAATTTGGTTTTCAAATAAAAAGGAAGAAATTTAAATAAGGAATATTTTATAGGCCAAATTAAAACTTGGCCAGCCTTTGAAATAAAATATTTCTATTTGATAAAAATAGTAAGGATTTATTTAAATAAAATAATAAGGATTTAATATCCAAGTTTATTAAAAATAAAGGTTTTACTATTTTAATTAAACATCAAAACTTATTTATTTATTTTAAATAAGTTTCCCAAGTATCCTTTATTTTCAAATAAAACCTACTGATTTGGTTTTGATAATTTTTAGATTTCAAAATGGAGTTTTGAATAAATCAAAATCTATTTGATTTAATAACAAAGGTGTATTTATTTAATTATAAATGGACCCTAAAATAATTTTTTTTTATTTTGGGACTTTGGTTTATGCAATTAAACAGAACCAAATTCAATTGCAAAGTTTGGTGAAAGTTTAATGTGAATTGAATGTTTGATTGTTGTTTTAAATTCAAAACAGAAAATAGAAATAGAAAAGAAAAAGCATTTGGGAAGAAAAAAATGTGTAAAAGACAGCAGCCCAGTCGGCCAGCCCAACAAGGCCCAACTCCAGCCCAGCTCCTTTTCCCCACGCGCGAAGCGTTTTCCACCTGAACCCGCACCCGCAGAGCGACTGACCGGTGGCCCCTCTTTTCCCTCTCACTCCCTCACTGACAGCAAGGTCCCACCTCTCCTGTTCATCGTCTTCAACCCCCAAACCGCGCCCTGCCGTTGCAAGCCAGTAACGCCGGCGATCAATTCGCGTTAACCACGACCATTACTCCCCCTGCGACCACGCGGTATTAAATGCCTCGCCCTTCTCCTCCTTTCCCCTCAAACACCGCACCACGAGAGCCCCTAGGCTGCCTCAATTCGAGCTCGCAACGCCACTGCTCCGACCACCGTCCCCAGCAAATTCCGGCGAGCCCAGCCACCGCCTTGCCTCCCCGACCAAGCTCATACATTCCCCAGCCTCCGGCGCTTCACCCAGTGCCTTCCGTTCACTCGCGGGCGCCCCAGAACGTCGATAACCACTTCGACTGAGCGCCGCCGCGTCTGCTACTTCCTCCGGCGACCTCCCCCTGGTAATCCAGACCGCCCCGCACTCCCTCGATGATACTCCCGCACTCGCCACACTCTCCTGCATCTGACAATGCCCTTATCTTGTCTTTGGACGATCTGCAACGTCGCCCCCGACAACGAACAGAACCATCCGACGCCGTTCCCCACTCCGGCGAGCAATTCCGCTGGAACCAGAGCGCCCCTCGCCTCCTCGCAACCACCTTGAGCTTCCCCAGTACCCTGCGAACGCGGTAAGCATCTCCGTTAGCTTCCTTGCTTCCTGTAACCGCCGCTAGCTCATCGTCTGCCAGTCGCCGTCAGCGTCGCCCGTTGATGACCAAAACAGCCGTGTCCGTAGGATCTAGATCAGATGAACGCGATAGACGCTAGGCGAAGCGGTATGAGCATGACTGAGCTGTGCGATCTGTTTAGATCCAACGCCCCGCAGAGCGCAATCCGTGCGAACCGGTACCGCCCAATGAGATCACGCCGCGTGGCACTAGATCTGTTTAAAAGAAATTTTTGAATCTGATTTAGATGCAGATTTGAAAACCTTGTAACTTTTGATCCACACGTCCAAAAATTGCAAACTTTATATCAATGGAATCAGTGGAACAAGCCCTAGCCAACCATGCAATTTGTTTAGCAAAAATCTTCTGGTAAAATGTTTGTTTTTGTAGAATCATTTGTATGCTTGTTTAGGTTATGAAAATTATTCCAAAATGTTTTTAGGGTTAAATTCTTTGTAAATTGGTTTGTTGTGAACCTACTGACCTTAGGAACCAACCCATGGTTTTAAAAATGGATTTTGTGAAGATTAGGAATAAAAACTTGAATTAGCCTATTTCTAGTCAAATAAAAATATTGATTTTTGTTATGAAATAATTTTTGGAGTAAAAACTTTGGGAAATTGTTTTGATTCAAACCTACTGACCCAAAACACCAAGTTTTGTGAATTAGAAACTTATTTGGTGAACAATATAAAATTGTTGCTTTGCTAAAAACATTTTCCACCACATAAAATGATGATTTGATTTAAAAATGATCTATTGATAAAACCCTTTTACAAATGGTTTTGCCACTTTAGAAATGACCACCTTGAACCTTGCAAAGTGTAGAACCTAGTAGAAACCACCTTTGCAAATAAAACTATTTTGCATGCTTGCATGCATAACTTGGTTTCTATGATTCTATGTGTGATGTATTGTTTGATTGATTATTGGTTGGAATGCTAGTTGATATTGTGTTTGCTTGATTGATTTGTAGTGGAGTTAGAAAAGTGTGAAACTAGCAAGATCAAGAAGTGAACCAACATTCCCTACCAAAAGGCAAGTTACACTATCATCTTAAGTCCTACTATTTTCATTATACTTAGTGGATTTTGAAAACATGCATGAAAAGGATTTCTATACTTATGCTATGCTAAATCCTAATAGGATACCCTTATATATTCCTTAGTGAAAACAATGTAGTTGTAAAATGCTTAGCCAAGCTACCTATTTTGAGAAGAGATACATGTTGAGATTTTTATGAAGTTGAGAAAAGGACTTATCTTTTATATAATAAAACAAGTACTCAATGAACCACCTGGGTGGACAAGGTTACCCAAGTTTTGGACAAGGTGGCAACAAAAGGAACCATGTCTATGGCAATCTCTTTGTGTTGTTCACCAAAACAAAACCACCCAGGGACTTAGAGATGGAACATGTTTCTCCAACTGTGGCTTTCGTGTACAGCCACATGCTACATATGGCTCTGGCTTAGTCAACTACATTTGGAAGACCCATGCATTGTCTTCAGATACTGAAAATGAGGGAACTCGAAACCCTACATGGGTGCCTGAAGACAAGCTAGCAATGGTGTATGGGAGGACCCTCTGGAAAGACTTCGTCACATTCTCAATCTGCCAGTACTCCATCTTGGTGAGTACTTATCCAGCGGCCACTGGTGGCAACAAGATGAGAGTGTGTCATGTGGGTAAAGTGTACAACTTCTGCAGAAGATAAAAATCTAAGTACTTAGCCGTGTCCCCGGTTATGGACAATACTGAGCAACTAAAGCTTGAAGCTATGGGAAATCTCGACATTCCAATTTCTAAAAGAAAATTTTTAAGTGACAACAAAAGACTTGATGCACTTGGGGATTTACCAAGGAGCTCAAGATATTTTGATAAAACTTGATGCACTTGGGGATTTACCAAGGAGCTCAAGAGATTTTGATAAAACTTGAAAGTACTTGGGGTGTACCAAGGAATTCAAGAGATTTTGATAAAGACACTTGGGGATTTACCAAGGAGTTCAGAAAGTTTTGACAAAAGAACAAAACCATTTTGAAAAGATAGGATAAATTATTGCTTTCTGCAAATGAGCCTAAAACCCTACTTAGCCAAAAATGCATGTAAATGATAGGATCCACTTATTTCTACATAGTAGTGAAATTTGCCAATACAATTCAAATGTATTGACCCTTGTGGCTGCAACTTATTATGTTGCAGGTTTGTTTGATGTTAGTGAAGTGTGTTGAATAGGATTACAAAGTCTACAACCAACATGTTTGCCTGCGGCACTTTGAAGATGAAGGACCCCATGCTTATAGATATTCTGCTGCAATGTAATGTAATAGCCAAATGAGCTATGTAAGATGTAATAAAATTATGTTATTCCTGGTTATAAAGTTATATTATGACCTTTGTTTCTTGATATTACATCTTAACTGTGGATGCTAGCTATTGATACAGGGACTAGCATTGTAAACACAGGGGACTCTACCTTATTATCAGGTTGGGACCTCTACAGATGGTATCAGAGCATTGAGTTGCCTGTAGGATTAGTAAACCTAGGATTGGACAAAAACCCTTAGAAATATAGGAGTTGTATTTCCTCCAAAACTTATTTACAAACGATCTTGTAAACTCTTTCCTCAACCATTTTGGTTTCAACTCTACATCTCTTCTACTTCAACTTGATGGAAAAACCTACCCATGGCCAAAGACTTCACCATGTGCAAAGGACTTCTTCAACTCTAATGACTTCAACATCTTCAACTCTAATGACTTCAACATCTTCAACTCTAATGACTTCAACTTCTTCAACTCTAATGACTTCAACATTTTCAGCATATACACCAAGGACTTCAACCTTGGATATCACTAAGGACAAGTGGGACAAGAAATCTTGCTCAAGATTTGGAGACTAAGGAAAAACAATTAGAAGGAACCATGACCACCTTTGAAGATTGTGACCAAGAGTTTTCCTAAGGAAACCATGATCTCATGCAAGAAGAATCAACCAACAAGGATGGAAAGATCACAAGTGAACCATATAGATGGACCACCATATTTTGTTTAAGACAAACCCACCAACTTATGTGGTGTAACAAAAATATTTTTGTTGCCTAAATATGTGCTTGAACTTTGTTGTTGAGTGAAAAGTTGTTTGAGATTGCTTGCTCATTGCTTGAGTGAATTGTGATGTGTGTGATTAGAATTATTTCCTTAGAAATATATTGCCTATTCTAATCCCCATTCAACCCAAACAGATGACTACTCCAAGAGACTCCAACATCAAGGTTGATGACAACAACACCAACCAAGAGGACCACATGGAGGAACTCATAGCAACCCAAAACCAGTTGAACCAAATGACGGCTCAGTTCATAGCCAACACCAGTGGGGAAGATCCAACCCTGCAAGGATTTTTGGAAGACCAAGCCCAAATGTTGCATAAGGTGACAAACCAAATGCTCAACATGGAAAGCAACTTTTCCAAGGATGGCAAAGATGTTATTCTTAAAGGAACCAAAGCTTGCAATATTTGTGGAGACAAGGATCACACTTCCAAGGAGCATGGAAATCAATGCCCCAACTGTGAAGAGAAACATCCTGTTGGACAATGTCCCACCTCTCAAGCTACTTGCTACCTGTGTGAAGGAAACAATCATGTCCCTATCCAATGCCCCATCTATTCCATAGTTGAACAAAGTAAACAAGGTGGAGTGCAACAAATGATTGCAAACTATCCAGAAGGATCCAAGTCTACCAAGAAGAATGAGGACAAAGGAAAAGCTCCACTTATACCTCCATGCAATACAACCCAATTCAAAGGACCAAAGAAGAGGCATATGAATTATCCAAAGAGCAATAGAAGGTCCAAGAAACATGTAGACATTCCTACCTACCAGATAACATATGAACAACATGAACTAGATGCACTCCTAGCTTTGGAGAAGCACAAAAAGCAAAAGAAGGACAAAAGCCATGTACAATGTCATCATTGTAAAGAAATGGGACACTATTCCAGTGAATGTCCAGAGAAACAGAAGTATAAGGAAATTGGCCAAGTATGGTGCAACAACTGCAAAGAGCTAGGCCATTATGCAGCAACTTGTCCACAAGAGACACATGAAGGACTCAAACTTATCAACTGTTTCAATTGCAAAGAACCAGGACATTATGCAAGCAATTGTCCAGAAAAGATGAAGAACAAGTTAAACAAGCCTATGAAGGATCTCATCCTTGGCCCATGAGTCAAGTGTGGAAACAAAGGACACTATGCAGATGTTTGCCCAGAGAAGTTTTCCCAAGATCCCAAGCAAGCCAACATGAATTTAGTTGGAAAATTTTTAAGGGTGGTAGTACTCTAGATGCTTTGAGCCTACTTGTAACCCTAGCTTTCCCAAATCTCGGGACGAGATTTATTTTAAGGGTGGTAGCCTGTCACATCCCAAGATTTTCCAAATCTTGTAATGTGAAAAATAAATGAATAAAATAAAATTTTGTTGAATTTCAGGGTGAGAAGAAACTTTTTGAATCCATTTGGAAACTTTCAAAACCTATTTTGATCAAGGTAAATCCTAAAGGGATTTAAAAAGATAAACATTTAATAAAGGAAATAAAAAGATATTTGGAATTGCTATCTTTTAATAAAAAAAATTTGGTTTTCAAATAAAAAGGAAGAAATTTAAATAAGGAATATTTTATAGGCCAAATTAAAACTTGGCCAAGCCTTTGAATAAAATATTTCTATTTGATAAAAATAGTAAGGATTTATTTAAATAAAATAATAAGGATTTAATATCCAAGTTTATTAAAAATAAAGGTTTTACTATTTTAATTAAACATCAAAACTTATTTATTTATTTTAAACAAGTTTCCCAAGTATCCTTTATTTTCAAATAAAACCTACTGATTTGGTTTTGATAATTTTTAGATTTCAAAATGGAGTTTTGAATAAATCAAAATCTATTTGATTTAATAACAAAGGTGTATTTATTTAATTATAAATGGACCCTAAAATAATTTTTTTTTATTTTGGGACTTTGGTTTATGTTATTAAACAGAACCAAATTCAATTGCAAAGTTTGGTGAAAGTTTAATGTGAATTGAATGTTTGATTGTTCTTTGAAATTCAAAACAAAAAAATAGAAATAGAAAAGAAAAAGCATTTGGAAAGAAAAAAATGTGTAAAAGACAGCAGCCCAGTCGGCCAGCCCAACAAGGCCCAACTCCAGCCCAGCTCCTTTTCCCCACGCGCGAAGCGTTTTCCACCTGAACCCGCACCCGCAGAGCGACTGACCGGTGGCCCCTCTTTTCCCTCTCACTCCCTCACTGACAGCAAGGTCCCACCTCTCCTGTTCATCGTCTTCAACCCCCAAACCGCGCCCTGCCGTTGCAAGCCAGTAACGCCGGCGATCAATTCGCGTTAACCACGACCATTACTCCCCCTGCGACCACGCGGTATTAAACGCCTCGCCCTTCTCCTCCTTTCCCCTCAAACACCGCACCACGAGAGCCCCTAGGCTGCCTCAATTCGAGCTCGCAACGCCACTGCTCCGACCACCGTCCCCAGCAAATTCCGGCGAGCCCAGCCACTGCCTTGCCTCCCCGACCAAGCTCACACATTCCCCAGCCTCCGGCGCTTCACCCAGTGCCTTCCGTTCACTCGCGGGCGCCCCAGAACGTCGGCAACCACTTCGACTGAGCGCCGCCGCGTCTGCTACTTCTTCCGGCGACCTCCCCCTGGTAAGCCAGACCGCCCCACACTCCCTCGATGATACTCCCGCACTCGCCACACTCTCCTACATCTGACAATGCCCTTATCTTGTCTTTGGACGATCTGCAACGTCGCCCCCGACAATGAACAGAACCATCCGACGCCGTTCCCCACTCCGGCAAGAAATTCCACTGGAACCAGAGCGCCCCTCGCCTCCTCGCAACCACCTTGAGATTCCCCAGTACCCTGCGAACATGGTAAGCATCTCCGTTAGCTTCCTTGCTTCCTGTAACCGCCGCTAGCTCATCGTCCGACCGTGCGCCGCCGCCAGTCGCCGTCAGCGCCGCCCGTTGATGACCAAAACAGCCGTGTCCGTAGGATCTAGATCAGACGAACGCGATAGAAGCTAGGCAAAGCGGTATAAGCATGCCTGAGCCATGCAATCTGTTTAGATCCAACGCCCCGCAGAGCGCAATCCGCGCGAACCGGTACCGCCCAATGAGATCACGCCGCGTGGCACTAGATCTGTTTAAAAGAAATTTTTGAATCTGATTTAGATGCAGATTTGAAAACCTTGTAACTTTTGATCCACATGTCCAAAAAATGCAAACTTTATATCAATGAAATCATTGGAACAAGCCCTAGCCAACCATGCAATTTGTTTAGCAAAAAGCGTCTGGTAAAATGTTTTTTTTGTAGAATCATTTGTATGCTTGTTTAGGATATGAAAATTATTCCAAAATGTTTTTAGGGTTAAAATCTTTGCAAATTGGTTTGTTGTGAACCTACTGACCTTAGGAACCAACCCATGGTTTTAAAAATGGATTTTGTGAAGATTAGTAATAAAAACTAGAATTAGCCTATTTCTAGTCAAATAAAAATATTGATTTTTGTTATGAAATAATTTTTGGAGTAAAAACTTTGGGAAATTGTTTTGATTCAAACCTACTGACCCAAAACACCAAGTTTTGTGAATTAGCAACTTATTTGGTGAACAATATAAAATTGTTGCTTTGCTAAAAACATTTTCCACCACATAAAATGATGATTTGATTTAAAAATGATCTATTGATAAAACCCTTTTACAAATGGTTTTGCCACTTTAGAAAATGACCACCTTGAACCTTGCAAAGTGTAGAATCTAGTAGAAACCACCTTTGCAAATAAAACTATTTTGCATGCTTGCATGCATAACTTGGTTTCTATGATTCTATGTGTGATGTATTGTTTGATTGATTATTGGTTGGAATGCTAGTTGATATTGTGTTTGCTTGATTGATTTGTAGTGGAGTTAGAAAAGTGTGAAACTAGCAAGATCAAGAAGTGAACCAACATTCCCTACCAAAAGGCAAGTTACACTATCATCTTAAGTCCTACTATTTTCATTATACTTAGTGGATTTTGAAAACATGCATGAAAAGGATTTCTATACTTATGCTATGCTAAATACTAATAGGATACCCTTATATATTCCTTAGTGAAAACAATGTAGTTGTAAAATGTTTAGCCAAGCTACATATTTTTAGAAGAGATACATGTTGAGATTTTTATGAAGTTGAGAAAAGGACTTATCTTTTATATAATAAAACAAGTACTCAATGAACCACCTGGGTGGACAAGGTTACCCAAGTTTTGGACAAGGTGGCAACAAAAGGAACCATGTCTATGGCAATCTCTTTGTGTTGTGCACCAAAAGAAAACCACCCAGGGACTTAGAGATGGAACATGTTTCTCCAACTGTGGCTTTCGTGTACAACCACATGCTACATATGGCTCTGGCTTAGTCAACTACATTGGGAAGACCCATGCATTGTCTTCAGATACTGAAAGTGAGGGAACTCGAAACCCTACATGGGTGCCTGAAGACAAGCTAGCAATGGTGTATGGGAGGACCCTCTGGAAAGACTTCGTCACATTCTCAATCTGCCAGTACTCCATCTTGGTGAGTACTTATCCAGCGGCCACTGGTGGCAACAAGATGAGAGTGTGTCATGTGGGTAAAGTGTACAACTTCTGCAGAAGATAAAAATCTAAGTACTTAGCCGTGTCCCCGGTTATGGACAATACTGAGCAACTAAAGCTTGAAGCTATGGGAAATCTCGACATTCCAATTTCTAAAAGAAAATTTTTAAGTGACAACAAAAGACTTGATGCACTTGGGGATTTACCAAGGAGATCAAGATATTTTGATAAAACTTGATGCACTTGGGGATTTACCAAGGAGCTCAAGAGATTTTGATAAAACTTGAAAGTACTTGGGGTGTACCAAGGAATTCAAGAGATTTTGATAAAGACACTTGGGGATTTACCAAGGAGTTCAGAAAGTTTTGACAAAATAACAAAACCATTTTGAAAAGATAGGATAAATTATTGCTTTCTGCAAATGAGCCTAAAACCCTACTTAGCCAAAAATGCATGTAAATGATAGGATCCACTTATTTCTACATAGTAGTGAAATTTGCCAATACAATTCAAATGTATTGACCCTTGTGGCTGCAACTTATTATGTTGCAGGTTTGTTTGATGTTAGTGAAGTGTGTTGAATAGGATTACAAAGTCTACAACCAACATGTTTGCCGGCGGCACTTTGAAGATGAAGGACCCCATGCTTATAGATATTCTGCTGCAATGTAATGTAATAGCCAAATGAGCTATGTAAGATGTAATAAAATTATGTTATTCCTGGTTATAAAGTTATATTATGACCTTTGTTTCTTGATATTACATCTTAACTGTGGATGCTAGCTATTGATCCAGGGACTAGCATTGTAAACACAGGGGACTCTACCTTAATCAGGTTGGGACCTCTACAACTTTTAATGAGGATTTTTCCAAGATCATGACCGGTCGCTTCGAGATGTCCATGATGGGGGAGTTGAAGTTTTTCCTTGGGTTTGAAGTCAAGCAATTGAGGAAAGGGACTTTCATCAATCAAGCCAAATACATCTGTCGTGGTGGTGGCACGGCAGATGCCATGGGTAGGATAAAGTTTAGGACCAATGGATGCTAGAGGGATCTGGGGAGGGAAGATGTAGTTAATTCTACACACAAATGACTAACATATAGATCTTTATTTCTCCTTTCTTGGACTACAAGTGCTCCTTGAGCTGTATACAGGAAGAGAGGATGAATTTCTACCAGCCTAACGGTATCGAACTGAGCTCATCCCTTTCTCAGTACCCAAGCCTCTCCTTATAAAGGGGTGCCTTGGCTCCTCTAGGGCTCTCGGCGAGCTCCTTTCTGTGTCCGCCTTCTAATGACGGCAAAGTTCCAGAGAGCCCCACCTGCATGCCTCGGGTTCCAGGACTGTCACCTTCATGACCTCCTTCTGCTCCTCTGCTGCTCTACGCCTTGTCCTTTGCGCTTGGCTCTGTTCAGATTCTTCCTAGCCCGAGGCTAGGGTTTGACCTTAGGTTCTTCCTTCTCCTGCAAGCCTCGTGTTATTCGGCCCTGCTTCGCTTAACTCGGCTCGGCCTTCACCTGCATTATGGCTTATTCGGACTTGCCCGGCCGACCTGACTCGTACGTCAGCCGAATAACGTACAACCCCTCTGGTAAAGGTCATGGTCATGCTCATCTCGGCCGACCTTTACATGATTCGGCCGATATAACCAGTAACTCGGCATAAGACCGGGGAAAATCCTTTTGGCTTCCCCCGTCTTGACCCTATCCGGGGTCACCCCCCAACATTAGTCCCTGAAGCTGGTGTGGTCCTGTACGTACCTCGGCCGGGTCACATCAGTTTCCCAATACTCATTTCTCCTTATTTCCGAGTTACTCTCTCATGTAGCTTCTTGTGTACGCCTCATCCTATGTGTAACACTCATCATTATTCCTCTAGTTTTTCGTTCCTCTACAGTTCCCGCTGACAACGCTACAGTGATTACTGCGCCTGTCACGTCGGCACTGCGACGCCTCGCGTACCGCAACGGTCAGGAGGCCTGATCCTCTCCTGCGTCGCGTGGTCGTCGGTGTGGCTCCACTCAGCCGCGAGCGGTTACGCCGCATACACGATCTACACGGTTATCACCCGCACGCACGATCCCACTACCACCAAGGCCACGCGGTTATAAAGAGGGGCACGGGGCTAGAGGATTTACTTTCCTTCTTCGCTCACCGTTGCCCTTCTTCCTCCTTTCGCCCTTGCGCCTGTTAGTGCTTCTGTGGCCGCGCGCTCGTCGGAATCTTCGACAGCGAGGCCCTAATCCCTCTGCTCCGTCGACCTCATCCCCGTACACTTGCTCCGGCGCTGTCGCCGGTGAGTTTCTCTATGGTTTCATTCCCTAGATTCTTCTCTAGACGCGTCTGCCGTTCTCTAGGATCCCCGCGGCGGTTCCTTTTTCGCTCCGCCGCCGTTTTTGCATAGGACCACGACGGGGCCCTGCACCTCTAGGCTTTGCTCCGCCGCTAGTTCCTCTTCCGTAGACTCCTCCGGCGACCCTATGTCAAGCTCCGTTAGCGGCGCGCTCATCGAGGATGACGATGCAGCGTCTGGCCCAGAGCGGGGCTCCTGGCAAGGTTCCACCGTTACCCGCCGAGAGGTTGAGTGGTTAGTTAGAACTCGCCGGATTCCTGCCGAGGTAGCCTGTCGCTTACCCGGCAGCGAATCTTCTCCCGTTCTTAACGAGGGTGAGTACATTGTTTTTATGTCCCATTTCGCTCGCGGGTTTGGTCTTCCCCTTAGAGATTTTGCTAGGGAATTCCTCGATTACTTCGGCCTGCAGCCGCATCATCTTCCGGCTAACGCCATTGCTTCTCTATCCGCTTTTATCTCGGCTTCGGAAGGATACTTCGGCCTCTGGCCATCTGTGCATGTATGGTCCAAGTTCTTCCAGATCCGATCCAATGTCGTTCCAGACAAATCCCTTCATCCTTCCGAGAAATTGCTTACCCAGTGTGGAGCAGCGTCCATCACACCTCGGAGGAAATCCGAGTTTCCTCGCGTTGCTGGTCTTGAGTCATGCAAGAAATGGCATAGATCGTTTTTCTATGTCAAGAATTCTAGGAAGGAAGATAAGATTCGGCTCCCTGATTTCTCCATCGGCCCCCCTTCCAAGAAGAACTGGACTTATAATCCCAGGAAGAGCCATGCTCTGGCCGAGGCCTTTGAGATTCGGCTGAAGGAGCTGATCCGTGCCGGGTTACGCGGCGAGGATCTGATGAACACCTTCGTCAGCAGCCGGATCTGCCTTTTTCAGCAACGCACGCACAAGCTCTGCTATATTAGCGGTCCCCTTGATCCCAACCGAGTCTCAACGGTTGAGCTCGACAATTATCTTATTTTCAAGCGTGTCCGAGCTATCTTTAAGACGGAGATGCCGGAGGATTGGTCCTGGGGACTGAAGCCGTTCACCAGCGGGAATCCCCCTCCCGAGGTAAGTTCACGCATTTATGTTTTGCCCTCCAATTGCGTTTGTGATTCCTTTTGCTAATTCCTTTGTCTCTTTTCTTGCAGAGATTTGCGGAGCAGAAGATTGAAGATGCCAAGGTTTTGGCCCTCCCGTGGACTGCAGATCGGAACACCCCGGATAGCGGGGAACCTGACTCGGAGGATTTCGTTCCCAAGTCGGACATCGCTCCGGCTCGTGCCCGTGGCAAGACCTCGGCTCACGAGGAGGAAGGTGATTCGGACGACGTCCAAATTCTTGAGGTAGTTGTCGCAATGCCTATCTCTTATGCATTTCCGGCTTCTACTTCCCCAGCTATTCAGGACGGTCAGGTGCACGATGCCGAGCCTCTCGCCTCCCAACCTCCTGCTACCTCACGGAAGCGTGCCGCTCCAACGGGTGCCTCCGAAGCCGCTCCCAAGAAGCGAACTAAAAAGTCATCCCAGCACCTTTCGAAGCGTAAAACAATGCCCGGAGTTACTGGGTACGCTCATTTTCATTTGTATTTCTTGTTTCTCTTTTTCCGTCCTTTGATTTGACTTTCTGTGCTTTTTGCAGCGCTCCTCTTTCTGTTAAGCCCAGTGGTCCAAGCATGACGAGTCATACTACTCGACAGCCTTCTCCTCCGCCTCCCGAAGATACCAGAGTTCCTAGTCCAGCTCGCATGGACTCTCCTCCTGCTCCCAATCAAACATTACCTCTGAAAGAAGCACCCGTGGTTACCGTTGCTGATGCCAACGTAACCCAGACAGTTGATCCTCCTTTCGAACCCGCTGCCCCCATCGTGAACCCCGGAGGTTCCCCCGAGACTCCTTTGGCCCGTGCAGTTTCAACCACAACTCCAACTCCAGTCGAGGATATCACCATCTCGGTGCCCTCAGAAACTATAGTTCCTCCTGTTTCCAAAGACACCGCCCCTAGTGCCGAGGTAACGGCTCCTGCCGATGCCTCTTCTAAGGCCAAGAAGGTTGTCATCACCAAACCTCCCTCATCTCAGAAAGGGATTGCTAGCTCTTCTCAGCCTACAATTGTTGATGCGCTCTGCAAGGGGGTTTCTTCTGCCAAGACCGTTGTCACCCCGGCCGCTGATACTTAGCTTGCTCTTCACAAGAGTCCCGCGGCGGCGGTGGTTGCACAACACGTCCGAGGTAAAGTCCTTACTCGTACTGAGAGTGGGAACAGCCTCGGCTCGTTGGTTGAGTATGCCAATAACTAGAACGCTGCTGATCAGCTCGAGGGTAATCCAAGCAGTCAGCCATTTCAACTTTCTGACATCAGCAGTCGCTTGCATCTGGCTGCCAAGATCATGCTTGACAGCGATAAGATGAACGAGGTAATTGTTTTTATTGACGTTCGATTAGTCATTCGAATGATATTGTATATACTCTAGTCCCCGAAGCTTGCAAACGTTTGGAAGTTTTATTAGGTTTTGCTTAATTCGGATATGTCCTAGTATTCAAATATCCAGCCACCTAGATCTGAGTTATGCTTTGCTTAATTCGGATCTGTCCTAGTGTTCAAATATCCAGCCACCTAGATCTGAGTTATGCTTTGCTTAATTCGGATCTGTCCTAGTGTTCCAATATCCAGCCACCTAGGTCCGAGTTAAGCTTTGCTTGATTCGGATCTGGCTTAGCTTCGAATATCCAGCCACCTAGGTCCGAGTTAATCTTTGCTTGATTCAAATCTGGCTTAGCTTCAAATATCCAGCCACCTAGGTCCGAGTTAAGCTTTGCTTGATTCAAATCTGTCTTAGCTTCTAGTATCTCACTGCTATTTATTTTGTCGCTTAGGTTGCGCATGATCGGCGGACCGCCGAATTCCAAAGGCTGCTTTTCACACATAAGAAATTGCAAGATAAGTATGGAAAAAGTCATTCCCGTGGTGAAGAAAGCTGGTAAGTTAACAAACTTTTGTATTGTCCCTAAAGTTCTTATTGTTTTGGACTTGAGGTGTTAGCTCATTTTGCTGGTGAATAGGTAATATCAACAATCTTAATATCCGTCTTGAGAAGAAAGTCAAGGCCCTGGAAGGTTAGTTACCCTTTTTCTTTATAGATTTCCGTTCGAAACTTATCCCGGGTTTCTTTTAACCTTTTGGCTTTGGTATAGCCGAGTTACAAACTCTTGCAGCGTCACATCAAGAATGCATACCCATGCCTGATATGATGCTGCATGTTTTAGAACAAGCCGTTACTCACTCGGCGCAGATGAAAGATAAATATGACGAGATAATTCGCTTGCTCGCCGAGGTGGAGTCCCTCAAGCTCTCTCAGAAGTCTGAGTTAGAGAAAGTTGACCAGGAGTTCTCCGAAGAGAAGAATCGGCTAGCTCTGCAATTGCATAAAAATAAAGAACTCCTCGAGGCTGCCGAACTCAAGACACGGGCGATGAGCAAGGAGATCACTCGCTTTGAGAAGACTAAGGGTGATTGGGCTCAAGATCTTCAGAGAATGCTGAGCTATATTCATCGTAAGTCTCTGACCGTGGCCGAGTTATCTTCTTCTCTTTCTTACTGTTGACCGATATAATTTTATTTTGCGTAGACCATTTTCTAGAAGCTAAGCCTGTAAGCACTAGAGCGGTGATTAATGCTCGAGTGCGCCGAGGTGTCCCCGCAGATGCGAGCCTAGAATACTCGATGGAAGACTTCTTGGTTGCCGTTGGTGCTGCCGTTGGTCCGATGAAGATTATGGGCAGGGATTTAGTGTAGGCAGCCATCTGGGCCTACCATGTTCTCTGGCCGAATACTTCTGGAACTCCTGATATTGATGAGATCAAGATACTGGTGGAAAGATTGATGGCATCCCAGAACCAGTTAAATCTCTGGAGGGAGTCTGCTGGACGAGCTGGTGCTGATATGGCGCTCACAGTCATTATGTCATGGTACGAGGATATTTCGCTCGATACCTTGATAAATTTGCGCACTCGCTCCCATTGGGTTGAGGATCCAGAATTCGTCGCTCGCCGACAAGCTCGTGCCTTCCAGCTTGTTGAGTATGCTGACGTGCATAACTGGATTGAAGGGCCGAGTTTCCTTTCTAACCTGGCAGATGATGTCGAAGTCGAAGATGCCTCTGATGATAATTCGGCCGACCAGGACGAGGATGAGGGCGACTCGGACACTTCTGGTGATTCCAGCGCAAGCTCGGATGGGGACGGTGACGCGCGATTATCCTCCAAAGGGACTGGGCATTCTCAAGCTCAAGCTAATGTTTCTCAATAGCCCCGGGCTTCCCCCTAAGTCGCTCCTGGTTCTGTGGAGGGCGAAGCAACTTCGGCCGAGGTGCCGTCTACCTCGGAGCGCCTAGTGCCTGACCAAGTCGCCGCCCCTTAGGTTCCAAAAACTTTAAGTTATTTCTTATCCCCGGTATGCCGGGCGTATGATGTGTGTGAAACAATTGTCCGACTTTCTGTGTGGTATGAACCTCTTTTGCCTTTTGCCGCTGAGGCACCTATGATGGTGATCGTTATTAGTCTGTCTAAAAAGATCTTGTTGGTTTAAATCTTTGCTTTGGTGGCCTTCAATCTCATAAGTTTGGATTGCGTGTTTTCATTTGAGCCACCTTAGTTCAGCGTTTAATTTTGCCTGGCCTTTATAAGTTCGACGGCTCAACCATTGTGTTGTTGATCTCTATCTAAGCTATAAATCCCGAAGCCCATATTTGGGGAAATCAAAATAATATCGTTCAAGGTAACTTTTGACCTACCGTTCGGGGTGCCGAAGTTTAATGCCCATTTTTGTGATGGGTGACCATCATGGGGCAATTCCCTAGTCAGTGCTCTAGAAATACCTAATTCGCGATAAGGGATAATATATTATAGTCCCCGAGTTCCCTGCTCGAGGTCCTGAAATTCAACTCATAATTCAGGAATAAAAAATAACGTTGGGCAGTCCCCGTGTCACTGATCAAAGTGCATAACTCAAAGTGCCGAGGTTTAGTACATAACCCATAAATGAGAAATAACATAGGGCAGTCCCCGAGTCACTGCCCGAGGTGCCGAGGTTTAATACATAACCCAAAATGAAAAATAACATAGGGCAGTCTCCGAGTCACTGCTCAAGGTGCCGAGGTTTGATACATAACCCAAAATAAGAAATAACATAGGGCAGTCCCCGAGTCACTTCTCAAGGTGCCGAGGTTTAATACATAGTCGATACTTTAACCTGAAGCGTCACATTACAACGTATCATAAATGACTCCTATGAGTAAAATGGACGAAGTAAAGCTATGTTCCATGGTCTTTTCGATTCCTCACCAGCTTTGTTTGCCTTGTTCTTTTCTGATGACTGAGCATCAATTAGGTAATATGCATCATTGTGCAATGCTTTGCTCACGATGAATGGTCCCTCCCATGGGGGCGATAGTTTGTGCATGCCGGTTGTGCGTTGCACCAGCCGAAGGACCAAATCTCCTTCTTTAAACACTCGTGGATTGACTTTCTTGCTATGATATCGTCGTAAGTCTTGCTGATAAATAGCTGATCTTGATAGTGCCAACTCCCTGGCTTCTTCTAGAAGATCAACATCATCTTGACGAGCTATCTCATTTACCTCAGCGGTTGTCTACTGGGTAACTCTTGGCGAGTCAAGTATTATGTCGGCTGGAAGCACGGCTTCTGCTCCATATACCAGAAAAAACGGGGTATACCCTGTTGACCTATTTGGGGTAGTTCTGAGGCTCCATAGTACTGCTGGTAGTTCTTCGATCCAACACCCTGCCGACCTTTGCAGTGGTTCGACGAGTCGGGGTTTTATTCCAGACAATACTAGTCCATTGGATCTTTCTACTTGCCCATTAGCTGCTGGGTGAGCCACTGAGGCGACATCTAGTCTTATGTGTTTTTCTTGACAGAATCTAGCAAAGGCCCCTTCAGCAAAGTTTGTGCCATTGTCTGTAATAACACTGTGTGGGTAACCATATCTCAAGATAATATCTTTGAGGGATTTTACTTTTGTTGGTCCATCACATTTTTTTATTGGTTTCACTTCAATCCACTTTGTGAATTTGCCGACCATGACTAAAATGTGGGTCATCCCGCCCCGGGCCGGCTTGAATGGTCCCACCATATCTAAGCACCACACATAAAATGGCCAAGTAATTGGTATTGTTTTTAACTCGGACGCTGGCATATGTATCTTGCTGGCATATCTCTGGCAACCATTACATTTCTCCACCAATTATTTGGCCTCCTTCAACGCTGTTGGCCAATAAAATCCATGCCTGAATGCTTTGGCCACTAAAGCTCTGGACGAAGCGTGATGACCGCACTCTCCTTGATGTATATCTAGGAGAATCTCCTGGCCTTCCGCCGAACCCACACATTTTTGCAGTACGCTTGTGACACTCCTTTTATACAGCTCATTGTTTATGATTGTATAAGCTTTAGCTCTTCTCACTGTCTGTCTAGCCAATACCTCGTTGTTCGGCAAAGTCGCATCCTTTAGGAAGGAAAATATGGGTTGCGCCCACTTTGGCATGATTTTATCTGGGATAATCTCACTATCTATTTCCATATTTTCCGCCGACATAAACACCTCGGATTTTTCCATATCCATCTGTGTATCGGTCGGGTTCACTTTTGGAAACTCCGGGTTACATTCTTTGTCAACTTCCATCGGCATACTATCTTCTCTTGATTTCGCCGGGATAAAGATGGATTCGGACTCTGGTGATGGTGTTATTGATGGTTTTCTCAGGTGCTCTAGGGAGATACCTGGGGGAATTGATTGCCTGGTTGATCCGAGTTTTGACAGCGTGTCTGCGGCGTCATTTTCTGCCCGAGGTATATGATGAAATTCACATCCATCGAAGTATCCACTAAGTTTTTGCACATGGAATCTATATAATGCCATATTGGCATCTAGCGCATCCCAATTGCCTGATACCTGTTGCACTACTAGATCTGAATCTCCGTAGCATAAGATCCGGCGTATCCCAATCTATTTTGCCACCTTCAATCCATGGATGAGTGCTTCGTACTCGGCTACATTGTTTGATGCGGCAAAATGTATCTGCAGCACATATTTCAGCTAATCTCTTTTTGGCGAGGTTAACACTATCCCTGCCCCCAAGCCATTCCTCAGCTTGGAACCATCGAAGTGCATTGTCCAATAATTCGGATCTGGTAATGGTGGCTCATATTGTACCTCGGCCCAATCCACAAAGAAGTCGGCCACAGCATGAGATTTGATTGCATCTCGCCTATCGAATTGCGGAGAATAAGGTGACAATTCAATTGCCTATTTTGCTATTCGGCCCCTTGCATCTTTGTTGCTCAATATGTCGGCTATGGGCGCTTCACAGATCACTTTGATCGGGTGCTCTTCGAAGTAATGTTTAAGTTTCTTTGCCGACATGTATACTCCATATGCCATCTTCTGATAATGTGGGTAATTTTGTTTTGAGGCTGATAGTACCTCGCTTAGGTAATATACCGGCCTTTGTACTGATTTATCATCTTATACTCGTTCCACAACGATCACCGCACTTACCACTCTGTTTGTGGTGGCTATGTAAAGTAACATAGGCTCTTTTGACAATGGAGAGGCCAGGATTGGTGCTGTGACCAACATGTTCTTCAGTTCATGAAATGCATTATCTTCTTGTGGTGTCCAAATGAACTTATCATATTTTTTCATCAGTTGATATAGTGGTAGTGCCTTCTCTCCCAGCCGACATACAAATCGGCTAAGCGAGGCCAGGCAACCTGTGAACTTCTGTACGTCATTTAGACATCTCGGCAATTCCATCCTTTCTACCGCTCTTATCTTAGTTGGGTTGGCCTCTATACCTCGGCTAGATACGAGAAAACCGAGTAGTTTTCCAGCTGGTACACCGAAGGTGCATTTTTCTGGGTTAAGATTCATTCGGAACCTTCTTAAGTTCGCGAATGTCTGCCGAATATCATCCAGTAGCGTTTTGCTCTCTTTGGTTTTGATAACCACATCATCTACATATACTTGTACATTTTTCCCTATCTGGTCATGTAGACATTTTTGCATACATCTCTGGTACGTTGCCCCTACGTTACGCATGCCGAATGGCATGGTGCGATAGCAATAAGCCCCGTACGGGGTAATAAACGCAGTCTTTATTTGATCAACCGGATTTAATGGTATCTGATGAAAACCAGAATACGCGTCTACAAATGATAACAGCTCACAACCAGCGGTCGAATCAATGACTTGGTCTATTCTAGGTAAAGGAAAAGGATCTTTGGGACACGCCTTGTTCAGGTTCGTGTAGTCAATACACATTCTCCATACGACGGCTACATTTGGATCATCCTTTTTCTTTTTCTACCAACACCGGGTTTGACAGCCAATCCGGATAAAGCACTTCCATGATGAACCCGGCCGCAAGGAGCCGAGTTATTTCATCCCCTATTATTTTTCTCCTGTCTTCGGCGAAGCGGCGGAGAGGTTGCTTCACCGGCCTTTCTCCTGGTCTTACATGCAGAGAGTGCTCAGCCAACTCCCTCGGTACACCTTGCAGGTCTTGAGTTGACCATGCAAAGATGTCCCGATTCTCACGGAGGAAGTTGGTGAGCTCGCCTTCCTATTTGGCATCTAGGCCGGCACCAATGGTGATGGTGCGTTCTGGGAACTACTCATCTATGTGGACCTTTTTCGTTTCTCTAGTCGGCTAGAAAGAAACGCTTCCATGCGGGTTGGCGAATGCCGGCATATTCAGTTGCGCCGACTGGGCAAGAGATGCTACCTCTTGAATCCTTCTTTTTTCTCTTGCGATCACCAATGACTCGGCCAGGTTTGATCCGGCCGAGGCACATTCCATCGACTTCCTGTAATCTCCTGCTACCGTTATCACCCCTTGAGGTCCGGGTAGCTTCATTTTTAAGTAAGTTATGTGGCAGCTGCTCATGAATTTGGCCAATGCTGGACGACCGAGTAAAGCATGATAGCAACTTTCTAGGTCCACCACCTCAAACTCCAAATTTTCCGCTCTGCAGTTACTCCTTGTGCCGAATAAAACATCTACTCAAACCTTCCCAATGGGTTCGCATTAAAGTCCAGGCACTATTCCATGGAATGTGGTTCTTGTGGATTGCAGCATATTCTGCGATATTCCGAGTTTATGCATTGTATCTTTGTACATGATATTGATACTACTCCCATTGTCAATGAGTACTTTTGAAAATTTCACATTAATGCTGGGTCCGACAAATGTCAGATCTAGTACGAGTGCGTACGACCTCGGATTTGGCATTATTTTGGGATGATCATTTATGCTCCAAGTTACTTCTTGATCTAACCAAGGCGCATATCTTGGTACTGCCGGCATAACTGCATTTACTTCCATATGCCGGCGCTGTACACTTTGTCTGTCTTGCTGTTCTGTTGTGAACACACAATATGAATGATGATGTTCCCTGTAATCATTGCGTCCATTATTTCCGGGGTTTGTCCTTCCATCCTGACCCTGATTTATCACTTGATGCACCGCATCTCTCCGATCCGAGTTATCATATCTCGGGGGAGGAGGGGGTAACATTAGTTGCTGTGCATTTGCTCCAGTAAACTGCGGCTGCTGCTGCTGATGTTCCTAATGGGAAGGTGCTTGCATTCCCGCCGGGTTACCCATTGCATTTTTCATCCAGGCGCATTGCCGAGTTGTATGATTGGCCGGCTTGGCCGGGTTTGGAGTGTGAAACTTACACGGTTGATCCAACATGGACTCAAACGTGTACTTAGGCCTTTCCTGCCATTGCTTCTTCTGTTCTGGTGTCCACTGTCTCTTCCCTTCATTCCTTGGCGTCCATTGCTGAGGACCATTCTTCTGCCGCTGACTGTTTCCGTGACTCGGCTGATCTTGCACTACCGCTGCCACCTGATTGGTGGCATATCTGTAATCTGGTCTTTCCTCTCTTCTTCTTCCTCTGAACTCATTGCGCCTCGATGATCCAGCCGTATCTCTTGCATATTGATCTTGATGTTCCCGATGGTCTGCCGACATAAGCTCTGGTTGCGTCGGATCTCCCAATGCATACGAATCCGCTATCCTGATGGTTTCCGCCAAAGTGGTTGGCATATCTCTTTGCAGTCGCTGCCACAAGACACTGGCATAACGGCATCCTTGAGCGAACCAAGCTATCGCTTGTGATTCTATAACTCCCTCGTATGAGTTCCTGAGGTTACACCACCGAGTCAAGAATTCTCTGTCTGTCTCATTCGGCCTTTGCTTGCACATTGCAAGCTGTTGTGGCCTGTTTGGTCTCTTGTAAGTGCTGGTAAAGTTGCTGACAAACATCTCCTCAAAATCTATCCAGCAATTGATACTGCCCGCTGGCAGATTATTCAGCCATACTCTGGCCGGCCCTTCCAGCATTTGCGGAACATATCTTACTGCCCATCGCAGGTTTCCGCCAGCTATTTTTACCGCAGTGGCATAGTCAATTAACCAGTCTTGTGGTTTGGTGCTCCCATTGTATGTTTTCGTGCCCCTCGTCAGCTGAAAATTCGGCACGGGCGGCTCGCCCATGATCCGGGGTCCGAAACATGCCAGACCCGGGGGACCTTGCTCCTCTAACAACTCGGACCGGTACAACCTGTCAAATTTTGATCTTGCATCATTCGACAGCAAGTTTCTGTAAATGATTCTTTCCTATATTCCATAATGGTCATTTCCAGCATGCCCTGCGTACTCCATATCTGAATAACCATCATTGTACCTCTCATTCACCTGATTGTGGCGAGATGGTCTCACTTCTCTTTCTTGCCGAGGTTCATATATCGGCTGAGGATTGGGCGGCGGATCCCTCCTTCCTTCTGCCGGGATATTATTCTCATGATTTCCTCTTCCGAGATCCCCATTACCTCAGCTTTCGTTGCCTTTGTCGGCACGACCGGGGTTTCTTTCGCCACTGTTACCTCGGCTCCCATTGCCTCTGTTTTCATTTGCTTTTCTGGGTACTGCCAGATCATACGAAACAATTTTCTTATTTCTTTTTCCCGAAATTACTGCTCTGTCTTTTCGCGCATTCTTTCCGGGTGAGGATGTTGCTGCCACTGATAGGGCGGGTGCTGCACCAGCCGAATGAACCATACACGAGGCACCAGGCCTTGTCGGGTCTGCCCTGAGCATTTCTTCATTCTGCTGGTTCGCAATGCGCACCAGCTCATTTACTCTTTCCTGCTGTTTCTGCCGGGCTTCGCCGGTCAGTCCTTCTAACTCTAGTGCAGCGGCATTTGCCGCCCTTAGGTTCTTTGTCGGGGTGCTATACCTCGGCAAGCCTAGATCGACTGAATCCGCCTTATGAGTCTCATGCTCTTTATTGATATCATCCATGAGGTTCTTCCCTCTCAATCTTAATTCATCAACCCGCTTGGGGGCGACGTCAAGCTTGTTTGCCTTAGCATATTCTCGCAGGGTCCTGTTTAAGGACTCCCGCAATGCCGACACCTTTTTTGCCTCTACCAGTACCTTTTGCCTGGTTTCTTCTAATTCTGCCTGAGCATTAGCCGGATCAAGTATCGGCGCTACAGGCGTGGTCAGATTATCTATAGTTGCCTGGAGAATATTTTCTGGTCTTTCCAGAGGTGGCCATCTTACCCTTGGTGCCTTCGGGGTCGTCTCCTGCACCTCGGCTGGGTTGGCTGCCGAAGGATTTACCTCGGTGGGCGGTGGAGCTGCCTGCTTTGTGGTCACCTGCACTCCCGTCGTCGGATCCTTGCTTGATCCGGCGCCTGCTGCTCCCACTTGTACCCCGGCTGCGACCATCACCTCGGCGCTGCCGACGGGGCGTTCTCTACGCGGACCGTTTGCAGCGCTAAGGGGAGGCTCTCCTGCAACAATAACTTGGTGAGGATAAACGCCGGAGGTGTCGACGCCGACGTAGATCTGGTGCATGCCCAAGTTGACGAAGACGCCATTGCACGAAGGAGTTTTTCCCCTAAAGCTGCCTGCGTTATCGCTAACATAGTCACAGAGATTAAATCTCCGGACTAAGCCAGAGACAACACGCTCGACAGTGTGGATGAAGTTTCCCGTCTGGATCATGACTCCAGCTAGCACCGCTGCTGGCCCCATGGTGGGCGCCAACTGTCGTGGTGGTGGCACGGCAGATGCCATGGGTAGGCTAAAGTTTGGGACCAATTGATGCTAGAGGGATCTGGGAGGGAAGATGTAGTTAATTCTACACACAAATGACTAACATACAGATCTTTATTTATCCTTTCTTGGACTACAAGTGCTACTTGAGCTGTATACAGGAAGAGAGGATGAATTTCTACCAGCCTAACGGTATCGAACTGAGCTCTCCTTATAAAGGGGTGCCTTGTCTCCTCTAGGGCTGACATGGCAATCATATTCGAGGAATATGCTTGTCCCAATATAGTAACTCGGCGAGCTCCTTTCTGTGTCCCCCTTCTAATGACGGCAAAGTTCCAGAGAGCCCCACCTGCATGCCTCGGGTTCTAGGACTGTCACCTCCGTGACCTCCTTCTGCTCCTCTGCTGCTCTGCGCCTTGTCCTTTGCGCTTGGCTCTGTTCAGATTCTTCCTAGCCCGAGGCTAGCGTTTGACCTTAGGTTCTTCCTTCTCCTGCAAGCTTCGTGTTATTCGGCCCTGCCTCGCTTAACTCGGCTCGGCCTTCACCTGCATTATGGCTTATTCGGACTTGCCCGACCGACCTGACTCGTACGTCGGCCGAATAACGTACATCCCCTCTGGTAAAGGTCATGGTCATGCTCATCCCGGCCAACCTTTACATGATTCGGCCAAAATAACCAGTAACTCGGCATAAGACCGGGGAAAATCCTTTTGGCTTCCCCTGTCTTGACCCTATCCGGGGTCACCCCCCAACATTAGTCCCTGAACAGCTTCAAACTCAATCAACTTGCGAACATGCTAAGTGTTCCGCTGTGCAAATTATAGACTTGTCTAGCACTCCTAACCCTTGTTGCAAGCATGAGCATCTCATTGAGGAATTCAAGGTGTTGAAGGATCAACTTGCCAAGACTAAGAAGAAGAAGAGGAATAACAAGAAGAATAAAAAGAACAAGGGCATGGCTCAAGGGCCTTCTAATGGCCTAACCATCTTGCAAAGTGACAACTTTGCCGGAAAGAACAATCCCTCCTATATTCTTTGCAAATCATATGATGGTCATGTCTATGCTATATATGTGGGAACTTCTTACACACAACATTATCATTGGGCTATTTGGGTGCCAAAGTCTCTTGTTACTAACAAAAGGGGACCCATTGCAAAATGGGTACCTAAAACAAAAGCTTGATTTTCTTGTAGGACTATGCTTCCGGTGGATCAAAATGGGTGCTTGATAGTGGTGCCACGAGTCATATGACCGGAAGCAAGTCTATCATGACGGAGATGAGGCCAAATATTGCCAACACCATGGTCTCCTACGGTGATAAAACAAGTTCTCGGGTTTTGGGTTTTGGCAAAGTAGTGGTAACCCTGGATATATCCTTGGTTGACGTCATGCTTGTCAAAACTCTTGGTTACAATTTACTCTCAGTTCGTGCACTTGCTCTTATGGGTCTTTCTTCTTTCTTTCATGTGCATTCCGTGGTCCTCGTGTGGAGCAAGTATCTCAAGGTGGCTTTCGTAGGGTATGTAGAGCATGACTTGTATGTGGTGGACTTTTTAGGGACCACTACTCCTCATGCTCTATGTCTCTATGCTAAAGCCGACAAGGGCTAGTTGTGGTATCGCCGCCTAGCCCATGTTAACATGAGAACTTTGCAAAGACTTCACTCTGAGGGCCACATCCTTGGATTTAGCGATGTTTCTTTTGCCAAAGATCGTGTTTGCAGGGCTTGTATTGAAGGGAAGATGCATGAAACTCCTCACAAAGCACTCAATCAAATCACCACGGAGAGGTGTTTGGAGCTCTTGCATATGGACCTTTTTGGTCCACCCTGTCATGATAGTCTTGGAGGCAAGAAGTATTGCTTGATTATTGTGATGATTTCTCAAGATACACTTGGGTGTTCTTTTTCAAGTACAAGAGTGAGACTCAACAAACCGTCATTGATTTTGCTAATGAGGTTCAACGGAAGCACAATGCAACCATTCTCTCAATTCGAAGTGACAATGGCACCGAGTTCAAGAACTATACCTTGGATGAGTTTCTTAGTGATGAAGGAATCAAGCATCACTACTCCACTCCCTATACCCCTCAACAAAATGGAGTTGCCGAAAGGAATAATCGCACTTTGATGGATGCGGCTCGGTCTATGCTAGCTGAGTTCAAGTCTCCGTACAACTTTTGGGCCGAGGCCATCTCCACCGCTTGCCATGCAACCAACCGGCTCTATCTCCGCAAGAAAAAGAACAAGACCCCCTATGAACTCCTCACCAGGAAAAAGCCAAATGTTAGCTACTTTCGGGTGTTTGGTTGCAAGTGCTACATTCTCAAGAAAGGAGTTCGGTTGTCCAAGTTTGAATCCAAGGCTCAAGAAGGAATTTTCGTTGGTTACTCAAATCAATCCCATGCTTATAGAGTCTACAACAAAGCCAATGGAAGAGTTGAAGAGACGAGCAATGTGAAGTTTGATGAAAATCATGAGTCTCTTGTTAGGCAAGACGGTGTTTGTGATCCAAGTGATGAAATTCCTCCTAAGGCCATAAGAAGAATGGGTGTGGGTTTCCACCTCCCCATTCAGGATCCCCTTGTGGACGAAGGATAAGGACCAAGCTCTACTCAAGTGGAGCCCTCACTTTCACAAGATCATCTTTCCCCTCAAGGACCTACTATTTTGGCACAAGCTCCCTCAAGCTCTTCCGAAGCTTCCCATGCTCATGACTCTCCAAGCTCCAAAGATCAAGCTCTTCATCAACAACATCAACCTCCCCACGATGGGGCTCCTTCTCAAGGCACCTCCCACGGTCAAGCTCTTCATCAACTACATCAACCTCCCTAAGATGGGGCTCCTCCTCAAGGTCACGGCTCTCCTCAAGGTCAAGCTCGTCAAGATCAAGAGCAAGTCAATGATTCTCAAGGCTCCACTCCAAATGATGACTCCCCCGAAGTGGAGATTGATGAAGATGATCCTCGTGTTCGTGCATATAGTCAAGGCGGCGGCTCAATTGGTGGCAATGACCAAGTGGTAGCTCAAGAATCTCGTGTTGAAGCACAAGCCCGCCGTCAAGCCTATTGTCTCGCCAAGCTCGTTCGAGATGGCCATATCCTTGATAATGTTTATGGAGATTTCAATAAAGTCTCCACTACTAGAAGGCAACTAGCTTCCTTTAGCTCTGACCATGCTTTTGTCTCTCTTGTGGAACCACAGAAAGTTTTCGAGACTCTTGAAGATGATGATTGGCTTGATGCTATGAACAAAGAACTTCACAACTTTAAGAGGAACAATGTTTGGACATTGGTTGAGCGGCCCAAAGATTATCAAAACGTCATTAGAACCAAGTGGGTTTTCAAGAACAAGTGTGATGCGAATGGAATTGTCGTGCGGAACAAGGCAAGGTTAGTTGCCAAAGGATACTCACAAGTTGAGGGCATCGACTACGGTGAGACTTATGCCCCCGTTGCTCACCTTGAATCCATTCATATGCTTCTTGCTTTTGCTACTCATCATAACTTCAAGTTGCATCAAATGGATGTTAAGAGTGCTTTTCTTAATGGTCCTTTGAAAGAGTTGGTATACGTCAAGCAACCTCCGGGCTTTGAGGATCCACTTTTCCTGAACCATGTCTACAAGCTCAATAAGGCACTCTATGGTCTCAAACAAGCCCCACATGCGTGGTATGATTGCCTTAGGGATCTCTTGTTAGACCGTGGCTTCGAAGTGGACCTCATTGATCCCACTCTTTTTACTAAAAAAATTGGAGGCCACTTTTTCGTATGCCAAATCTATGTTGATGATATTATCTTTGGGTCTATTAACAAAACTTTTAATGAGGATTTTTCCAAGATCATGACCGGTCGCTTCGAGATGTCCATGATGGGGGATTTGAAGTTTTTCCTTGGGTTTGAAGTCAAGCAATTGAGGAAAGGGACTTTCATCAATCAAGCCAAATACATCTATCGTGGTGGTGGCACGGCAGATGCCATGGGTAGGCTAAAGTTTGGGACCAATGGATGCTAGAGGGATCTGGGGAGGGAAGATGTAGTTAATTCTACACACAAATGACTAACATATAGATCTTTATTTCTCCTTTCTTGGACTACAAGTGCTCCTTGAGCTGTATACAGGAAGAGAGGATGAATTTCTACCAGCCTAACGGTATCGAACTGAGCTCATCCCTTTCTCAGTACCCAAGCCTCTCCTTATAAAGGGGTGCCTTGGCTCCTCTAGGGCTGACGTGGCAAGCATATTCGAGGAATATGCTTGTCCCAATATAGTAACTCGGCGAGCTCCTTTCTGTGTCCCCCTTCTAATGACGGCAAAGTTCCAGAGAGCCCCACCTGCATGCCTCGGGTTCCAGGACTGTCACCTTCGTGACCTCCTTCTGCTCCTCTGCTGCTCTGCGCCTTGTCCTTTGCGCTTGGCTCTGTTCAGATTCTTCCTAGCCCGAGGCTAGGGTTTGACCTTAGGTTCTTCCTTCTCCTGCAAGCCTCGTGTTATTCGGCCCTGCTTCGCTTAACTCGGCTCGGCCTTCACCTGCATTATGGCTTATTCGGACTTGCCCGGCCGACCTGACTCGTACGTCGGCCGAATAACGTACAGCCCCTCTGGTAAAGTTCATGGTCATGCTCATCCCGGCCGACCTTTACATGATTCGGCCGATATAACCAGTAACTCGGCATAAGACCGGGGAAAATCCTTTTGGCTTCCCCCGTCTTGACCCTATCCGGGGTCACCCCCCCAACAACATCCAAGACATGCTCAAGAAGTTCAGGTCTGATCAAGTCAAAGGTGCCAAGACTCCCATGTGAACTAAGGTTAATCTTGATCTCGATCCCAAGGGTAAGGAGGTGGATCAAAAGCTCTATCGCTCTATGATTGGTTCTTTGCTCTATCTTTGTGCATCCCGACCGGATATTATGTTGAGTGTTGGTATGTGTGCAAGATTTCAAGCCGCACCAAAAGAAAGCCACATGGTGGCAGTCAAGAGAATCTTTCGATATTTAGTTCATACCCCAAACTTTGGGCTGTGGTACCCCAAGGGAGCCAGCTTTGATCTTATTGGTTACACGGATTCGGATTGGGCTGGTGACAAAGTGGGAAGAAAGTCAACCTCCGGAGCTTATCAGTTTCTTGGAAGATCGTTGGTTTGTTGGTCCTCAAAGAAGCAAACTGTGTGTCTATGTCCACTGCCGAAGCTGAGTACATCTCCGCCGCAAGTTGTTGTGCTCAATTGTTATGGATGAAGCAAACTTTGAAGGATCTTGGACTATCATGTGACAAGGTGCCTCTTCTTGGTGACAATGAGAGTGCCATTGCCATTGCTCACAACCTTGTGCAACACAACCGGACTAACCACATTGAGATTCATCATCATTTCATTCGGGACCATGTTTCTAGAGGAGACATTTCTTTGGAGTATGTTCCCACCAAGGCAAATCTTGCGGATCTTTTCACAAAGCCTCTTGATGAAGCAAGGTTCCGAGAGTTAAGGCATGAGCTAAATATCATTGATTCAAGCAATGTTGCTTGAGTATCTTGCACACCTACCCGTGTCTCAATGTGTATCTTGTTTGGATATAGGCATGTATTTAGGGGGAGTGTAGTTCCTCTTATGAACAAACGCTGTCCCTATTATGCGCACATTAAAGTTTTCATACTCTATAGTCTCTAAAGGAGACCATTTGAGCTTCATGATGAGTGTTGGTAATGAACCCAAGATATATCTTCGCGGTGTCAAGCCATTTACTCTTATATAAGGTGGCCTCGGCCACCGACCTGTTTTTATTTGTGGTTTTGATCTTTTTATGTTTGTCTTGGTTTTTGTTGGCTTTGATTCTGCACAGTTTGAGCTCTCTATCCTAAGCCTTTCCTTTCCTCAAGCCCTCTCTATTCCCTGCACAAGTTCTTCCTTGTTCTCTACCAAACCTGAGAAAGTCTTCCTGGCATCACCGGAACTTCCGGTCAGCTGCCGGAACTTCCGGTCAGCTCGTTGTTCGTCTGAACCACCTGCTGACCTGGAATTTTTCCAGCCTGGCCTGGAACTTCCGGTCTACCGGAACTTCCGGTCCCTGACCGGAACTTCCGGTGGTGTTCTCTGTCCTATATAAAGGGGTCCCTAGGGGAAAATGGGATCTTCTCCCTTTTTCCCCCAAGACCCCTCTTCTATTTGGAGTAGCCGCCGGCAAGGTCTCCTCCGCGAAGGTGCTCCGGACCCTTCGCCTCCGGCCACCCCTCCGTAGATCTGCTCTGTGGGAACCTTCCCCACCTTGATCTCCCGCCAAGGACTCCAGTATTTTCCCTCAACTCCCTCCATTCATGGAGATCTAGCTCTCGCACCATTGCTTGAGTTAGGGCTCACCATGTCTAGGCTAGTTCTTTGTCTAGAACTTGTTGGGAGATCTTGGTAGGCCTAGGGATTAATGCTAGAGTAGATTGGTCCAATACATTCGTGGAAATTTTTGTACTTGTGGCTTGTATCTCTAGATCTAGTGAACTGCCTGCTTTGAACCGCCAGTTCGTGGTCTCATCGGAACTTCCGGTGAGCCACGACCGGAACTTCCGTGGACCGTTTTCACCGGAAGTTCTGGCGCTTCAGCGGAAGTTCTGGCGACAATGCAATTTATTCCTAACTGTATTTTTCCAATCTATTTCTTTTGTTTCTGCTTCTGAACTTGTGCACTTACCCCACCTTCCATCCCTATTCTTGTGCTTTCTTCTCAGGGCAAAGTGGTTCCCGCAAAGGCAAGCGTGTCTGTCGACCATCCTCTAATATTCCTCCAGAGATCGATGAAGAAGATGTTGAGGTAGTGCGTACGACCACTCAGACTAGCCGTCAGAAGGCTGCTGCTGCTCGTCGTGGTGCTGCTGAAGGGAAGAGGCATGTTCTTGCCTCTCAGAAAACCAGTGCTGATGGGCCTAACAAATCCAAGGCCAAAATCTCCAAATGGACTCAGAAGGCCTACTCTAAATTCAGGCGTATGGATCCCTATCTCCTTCCTCGTGACCGTCTCTGCTTGGATCCCCTTTTCCACAACTACCGTCAGGAACAAATCTTTGCTGAGATCTATGCAATGAAGACTAAGTTTGTGGTTTTCCCTCAAAAGTACATCAATGTGACTCACATGGAAGAGAAGCATGCATATTTTGGGGAGGCTCTAGATATTTGCCATCATGAGCTCCTCTACTGAAGGTGTGATGAAGTGGATGACCAAGGGCGTGCTTCTTACCGCCACTTGGTCCAAGTTTGCTGAGCTCCTTGGCTATCCTCTTCAGCCTGGCCGAGGGGCAAATGGTTGGCGTGTTCATACCGCCCAAGCTGCTGATCCCGAGGTTCTTGAGCCTCTCTACATTGAAGGGTGGGGGACTGTTGGTTTTGTGAATCATCTGCTGCCAGTTTATGACATCATGCGCAGGGTGTACGTGAACACTATTTCTCCCAAGGATGGCAATTTTGATTAGTTTCATGCCTATCAGGTTGACCTCATGCATCAGACTTATCTCCGCCGTGACACTGACAGGCCAATGGATGTTATGCACTTTATCTACACAGAGATGTGGCAGGCTATTATTGACAAGCGCTCTTGCCCCTATGCTCCCTATATTCAGACTCTCATCAATCACAAGTGGCTTGAGGTGACTGGTACTCGCTATCCTGAAGACAACATCACCATTCATGAGGAGAAGAAGCTGCGTGTGAGTAAACACCAAAAGCCTCGTTCTCAAGAAGAAAAGGACGAAGCACTCAAGAAGACTCAAGATGAAGCTGGTGGTCCCTCCTCTGCTCCTGGTGGCTCTAGTGCTGGTGGCCCTTCTCTCCATAGGCAGCCGTCTTGGGCAAAGAAGCTGCTTGGGAAGGTGAAGAAGACTTTCTTCTTTCTCCAGGACCGCGAGTATCAGGCGTATGTTGATCAGCGTCAGAGTGTTCAGCGCCAGAAGGCCATCATGACTGCTCTCAACATTCCTAGCTCCCCGGTCACTAGCTCTGTTACTGCTCCCAGGGATGATTGGATTCGCGACAACTGTCGTTGGTCTGAGGATGAGTCTGAGGAGGTCACTGGTCCGTCGCCTGTGTGGGAGTCTTGGGCCCATGAGTCCGCTCATCCTTCCTTTCATGGTTGAGGCGATTAGAGTGATCTTCTCTTCCTTTTTGGTGTCTCGATGCCAAAGGGGGAGAAATATGTCTATTAGGTTGTCTACGAGATTTGCATGGGTTGAGTCGTGAGCCTGTTCTTGCCTTTGATATTTTCTAGCTCGCGAACTCTCTAGTTTATTTGTGTGCTTGTGGACCTTTTATGTCTGTGAACTTATGTGTGCTTGTGGACCATTTTATGTTTGAGACTATGCGGTATCTATGTGGTATCTTATGCAATGCCGTGTATGTGGTATTCTTGTTGTCATCTTTTGGGCATATGCATATGGTGGTGGAGCCTCGTCGCCTCCTTGTATGTGTGCCAGTATCTTTACCTTGCACACATATAGGGGGATCTTGTCCCATCCATTGCAAAGATTGCTTCTATATCATGCAAATCTTTGGGATTGTCATCTAACACCAAAAAGGGGGAGATTGAAAGGACTATATCTTCCCATGCTGTTTTTGGTGCTAATGACAATCCCGTTTGTGATCTAATTGTGCGCTTGAGTTTCAGGAAAAATGCTGTTAACGTTTCCTTAAATATGTGTGGATGCTCTCTTGGGATCTCATGAAGACGGTGGCCTTTAGTTTTCTCCTAGTTTCTCTCCTTTTGTTGTTTTAGGTCGCCGTACTATCAAGAGGGGGTCCATCTCAGAAGGCTGTGGGAAATCACTTGTTCTTGCACAAACCCATATGCACCGCCACAGCCATCCTACTATTCAGTGAGAGAGTGTGTTTCTGATCTGTTAAAGACATCTTTGTCTGATCGGAACTTCTGGCCTGGCGCCGAAAGTTCCGCTCAGGTCTTTTTCTGCGGGATGATCTGAGCTTTGTTCCGATCATAGTTCCACTGGAACTTCCGGTGAGCTCCCAGAACTCTCTGTTTTGGTATGCTCTATTTGCCGGAAGTTCCACCGGAAGTTGCATCGGAACTTTTCCTAGCAGAAAGTTCCTGAGCGGAACTTCCGCCCAGCCACCGGAACTTCCGGTCAGACTTGGTTCGCGACCCAAAAGTTCTGCCCCTAGCTCCGCTCCAAGTTCTGCTGAAGGTTCAGCAACCTTCTGTTTGAAGTGTTCTATTTGCCGGAACTTGGGCCGGAACTTGCATCGGAAGTTCGCCGGAAGTTCCGGTGTGTTATGACCGGAACTTCCGGTCAAGCTTTTGGAGCGGGCGTCAACAGGCTGATGACCGTTGGAGTCGTGCTGGGCGGAACTTCCGGCCTCTCACCGGAAGTTCCGGTGAGGTCGTGTGGGCTGTAACGGTTCAGTGCGGAGGGGGACTATTTAAGGCGCCCCTCTTCTTCCTCCCATCTACTTCGAAAATTTCCTCTCTCCTCCATTAATGCTTGAGCTTCACTGTAGCACCCCGGGTAAATCCACTACTAGAAATCACCTGCATTTACCTATGTGCATCATCATGCATCTAAATGCCTAAAAATATTTCTCTAAAAGCCTAGTTTTGTTTTCTAAATATCCCCGTCCTTATTTCAAATGTCAAACCCGGCCTTTTTTTCTGGATATATTGTTTTGTCTAAAAACTAATTACAAAAACCATTATATCAAACAACTTTATAAATAAAATAAAACTAATTTTAAAACTCGGGGGGAGGCTGCTGTTGGCCAGGCCCAACTGGCAGCAGCCTACTACCCCATCGAATCCTGGCCCTTGATCAAACCTAGATCTATCCAGAAACCCTAATCCCCACCCAAACCCTAACCTACCAGCTACATCCTACCACCCATCTCAGCCGCCGCTAGCTCCCAGGCAACACACGCCCCACCCCCGCACGCTCCCTCTCTTCCCCCGCTGGCCCCACCTGCAACCCACCCAGCGGCAGGACCCGGCCCCACCTCCCTTGCCAGGATCCCCGCCTCACCGACCCGGTCAACACCCACCTCCCGTCGCTCGCCAAATCCTGCGTCGATCCCCAACCCACCTCGCGCCGCTCGCCTCCTTCCTCGTCAACCGGCACCGCCACCTCTGCTCTTCCCGCCCTGGGCACCGCCCTCCTCTCCTACCCTGAGGCCGCCCTCTCTCCTCCCTGCTCCTCTCGCTCCCACCGTCGGCATGGGTCCTGTCTGCAGCGTGCGCGCTCGCCTCGCCGTCGAGCCGCCATGGCCTTCTCCTCCGGCCGACGTGTCGCCTCCCTCTGCCCCGTGCTAGGCTCTGCCGTCGCCAGGTTCCCCACCTCCTCTACATACGGCGCCACCCCAGGCGCCCGTCCTCCTGCATGCCCACCATGGCCGCTCCTGGCCCCGTGCGCCACCGTCTCTGCCGTCGGCCGCCTCCCTCTCGTCTGTAGCACCCCCAACCTCCACCGCCTGTGCCTCCTCCTTCCTGCGGGTCCGCCGCCGTCGCCTCTGCAAGGCGTCGCCTTCAGCTCGGCCACGCACCCGCCTCCGGGGCCTCCTCTGTCCTCTTCCAGGGGTTCCTCCCCGCATCTTCTATGTGTCGGGCCCGCCTGCCGTCATCGTCCTCCCGGCCGGCGAGCCCCAGGGACGCGGATCCCTCTGTTTCCTGCACCCCTTCGTCCTGACCCAGAACCGACCCGCGTCGTCGCTCTTCCCTGCGAGCTTCCTCCGCCGTCCTTGCCTGCAGCGCGTCCGCTGCCGATGTCCTCTTCCTGTTGCTCCTGGAGTAGTGGTGGAGATATGATGATGGATAAGTGTGGGTGTGTGCTGATGGTTCTACCACAGGATTCTATCACACGTGTGACAAGTCTGTCCGTCTTTGATCGAAGAAAAACCAGAACAACGAGATCTTCCTCGCCAAAAACCGGCTAGATGCCGATGGTTTTTAGGGATGTACACGGTGCCACTCGAAGTTCCTCGACGCTTGAAGAAGTACCAAGGGATTTCGAGAAGCCACGCAAGATCTTCTTCACGGACATCAAGCTCTTCTTCACGGATTCGATGGCCGGGACATCGAAGACCCTCGATCCACAGACCCCGAAGACCGATCCCGGCGAGACCGAACCCGGACCCCCTCGAAACCCAAGTTCGCCAAACCCCAATGTGTGACCTTTTCCGAGCCCCTATTTTATAAATTTCCAACTATATAAACTGTTGCATATTTAATTGTCATACTCGCATGCATATTGGTGTGGTTTGGGGGCCTTATGCCGCTTCATCTCATAATTAAATATGGAGCACATATGCGGGCGAATCTAGTCCAATATTGGCCCCATTTAAATTTGTGTAGCGAACCACTGATATGTTTTTGCCTTGTTAAGACAACATTTAAATTTTGGGGTTTCTAAACAACATGAATTTAATAATTGCCGGGACCCCGGTTTCGCTTAATATGGCATAATTGCATCGCATCTTTACCATGACATACATCATACATGCATCATGCCCGATCTTCTACCGTAGTATTAAATAGTGCATCCGGTGTTTTTTTTTCTAGTGCTTTGCTTCTTCATGGATTAGGCCGATGAGTTGATGCGAGTGTCGATCCGATCTTCGAATGAACCTTCAGCAATGTTTTCAGGCGAGCATTCTCCCCCTTTCTACCTATTTTACTTTATAGTCTTTATTCCTCCTATTGATCTATTGCTGACTGTGTTGCGATGCTTTAGTTTCCATACCCATGATATCCCTTGCAGCCTTATATTGCCTTGGACACATCCTATTACCTGTTGTTTGGTAGATAGTTGGACTTGCGCGTCGTAGTCGTTTGCTCAAGTGTTGTTGCGTGTCGTCCAGTACCACCGTTGTTGGGAGGCTGCCATATGCTTTATGTTGGAGATGATCATGGATTTAATTACTGTTTAATAACTAAAATTGAAGTAGGTAAATAATACAGAGGAACAAGTGGGCAATAGATGTTATTTGGTTTTTAACTGTCCACTTGTGTCCCGTAGGACCCCGAGTTCTTGACACCTGTTCCAAGATCGAGCGCGCTAACCACAGGTGGGGTGTGTGGGCACCCCCATCGATTAGTACCTGATTTCAAAGTACTGTACCGGGGGCCACAAAGTAGTTTGGGGCTTTATTACTATCATGTACTTATGCCATGCTTTACTGCTTTATTTACGATTGCGCGTGGAGCGCCTGTACTGTTTTGGAACCAGCGTGGAATGTTTTTGCGGTATCGACAAGCCCAGTCACACTTTCGGGTTCCCAGTCGTTTATAGCCATTTTCACAAACCTCTGGGTCCGTCTCGGAGACCGGCCGACTTTGTTGCGGGTAGCTTAGTGGGGTGGCCCCCATGTGCTTGCTTTGGGTCTGGGAAACGTCGTGTCCAAAACCCTGTTGACATACCGTTGGGTGTATGTTTTGTGATCTTGTACCTACCTGATCTGACAACAAGGGTGTAGGTGCGTGTGGAAACTTTGGTGCACCCCTGCAGGGTTAAATCTTTTCGAGAAGCCGTGTCCGCGGTTATGGACGACTTGGAGCACAGTTCTCGGTCATAGACAACTATAACTAAAGTTTACTGTTATAATTTGACTTGTATCCGATATGACTAGTAATCAGCTTCACTATGGCGGAATGGCTAAATAAAAGTACCAACAACTGCTGGGTTTGGGATATCTCATGCTAATTGTATCTGACTAGTAAGTGTCGCAACTACAACGGAATGGTTAACTAAAAGTGCCCACTGCTAATTATATCGGGATGACTATCTACACCTGACTAGTAATTGCTGCAACGATAACTGAATAAATAAAACTGCCAACTATGTGAGTTCCTCGGTTGACTTCCTTGTTTGGTCTCAAGGGGGAAATACCAGGATGGGTATGTTTGGTGGTAGTATCAGAATGGTTTCGAATAGGTCTTTCTTATCCCTCTCTGACAGCCGACAGTTGTATCGAGTCTCTATAGGTTGTTTAGTGCATGCTGCGCTGCCGCTTCAGTCAACCATACCTATGTAGGCGAGGACCGCCGAATTCTAGTCTCGCTGTGTACTGGCCTCAGTACTGACCGCTCTCTTTTTCCTTTGCCCTTTGTCGGCACCCCTTTTGTTTAAGAAGGTTTTGAGATCGACGTTGTTAGCAGGGTTACCCTTCCGGCTTGTCCTGGGAAGGGTTATGGATGCCATTGGTTATTCTTCAGGGCTCTTAGCTCAATTTGCATCTTGTCCGTACTCGGACGCTGTATCATTTTAAAGGTGATTTGGATCTTTGTATTGTGTATCTGTATTCTTGACTCATGGAGTCGTTGTTGTATATATCTTTCTGTGGGTTCCATCATGGACTACTGTGTAATGATATTACTTCGTTTTCCACCCGCACGCAAGTGCCTGGTGGGCACCTTTGAATCGTTTCTATGCGGGTTTGGCGGGAATCGCTGAAACTTGCATAGGGCCGATTCCGAGGGTGTTACATTCACCTTACTAGATCTCTCTCTCTAGCCACTCAAATGACTTGATCTTTTGAGAGGTGAGGGAGGTGACCTAGATCTACACTTCCACCAAAGAAGATTTGATTTCCCCCACCCATCCTTTGTGGATCTTGTTGCTCTTGGGTTTCTTGAAACCCTAGACGGTGTAGGGAATCCTCGGAGCTAAGGCTTGTGTTGTGAAGCTTCGAGGTGTCGTTGAAGGCCTCCAATTGAGTTGTGGAGATTCCCCCTCAACCTTGGTGTAAATGTTTCGGTTGGCGCCTTCAAGGTCACTGGTTAGTGGATTGTGAGGCCTCCTTTATGGGGGAGCTCACCGGAGAATAAGGTGAGGCCTTTGTAGCGCTCGGGTGACCTTGTGTGGCCCCGAAACCTCTCCAACGTAGACATATCTCCTTGGGAGTGAACTAAGGGAATTATATCTCCGTGTCCCCGCTCTGGTTACTTTGTTCCCTTCCTTTACTTTTTGCTCTTTACTGTTCTTGTGGGCTTTGTTAGTTATCTTGCATTTAGGTTGTTCACCTAGCTGCATATCTAGATAACTTTCCTTCTCGTTAAGCCTAAAAACAAATTAAAATTGGGCAGATGCCTATTCACCCCCCTCTATTCGTATCAAGTCGATACTTTCAATTGGGTTAACATAAAATTCTCCCAGCTTAATGCTGCTAGTCCCATTAATAGAAAATTTGCATGACGAACATTCTCTTCATCATTACATCCAACAGTCATTAATTCCCTCTCGGTATCCCTCAACCAATCTTTCCGTGTCCATTGGATCAAGTGCTACAAAAAATGGTTGTGGGTTTCTTTGTTGAAATTTTCCTAGACTCACTCCTTTTTTCTCACCCTTTCTATCGCACTTGTTGTTTGGATCCATCAAAACCTGGAAAATATTATTTTGATACTCTTGATCCACTTGTCTACCTTGTTCCATCATTTCTATGAATTGAAAGAATCATTGCTCCTTCATAGTATGTGATGGTGATTGTGATCCATTCTGGTGCTCCTTCGCCTCCCTCTCTTCATGGGATTTTATCTCTTCCTCAGCTTGTTGGTGACTTGTCTCTCCCTCACTAGAACCCATTAACCCCCTAGACCTATAGCATAAAGTAAGAACTTCATGTAACATCATGCATATGCTCATCAAGTTCAAAATTCATGCACATATCTAGTCACACAATAAAATCCAAGAATCCAAATAGTACTTCTAACAAACATACAACAAAACCCGTAGAAATAGTACTTCAAGTAAAAACATATCTTGTACTCAGGATTTGATGTTATACACTTCAATCTAGACATATATTAATATATATAGGTCTCTGCTATTCTATAACAACATATGTGGATCATACTACAGTTTGCCTCAACATTTACCCCAATTGTCCATTTGCAATAAGGTAATTTGAAGATAAATTGATCCAGATATGGGTGTAGTCTAATTAGTTCCCTTTGGAATAGGTCTTCAAATGCTTCTCCATCATGTCTACGTTGCGTCAAAGCTTGACAAGAAGACGCAAGCTCCCTAGGCCAGTAAAACTGAGTTAGGTCGGTGTCCTCAATATGAGAACAATTTTTCCCTTAACATAAAATTTGTTTCATTATTTTGGTGATTGGTTGACAAACATTTTCAGCAGAGTAAAGTTAAATCTTTTACGCCTAGATGACAATGGCCTTTAATTTTTTATCAATCCGACTGCTACTCTATGATGAGTGCATATTTGCATCATGTTTTAGATTATTATTTTGCATTGTGGTTGTAGGATCTTGGTATTTTACGGCGTTCACACGCACCTTTTATGTTTATTTTCATCGGGATTAGGACAAATGATGGATCCGATGGACACATTCTTGGACCAGTTATATTGGAGTGAAAAGGAGCCAAAAACAATGCAAATCGTTTATTTGGGAAATATCAATAATACCAGAAGAAACCCCGAAGCGATTGGAGGATACAGAAGAGTTAACGACCAACTATACGGCGGGAAAACTTTTTCGGCCGTATAGTTCCCGTCGTATAGTTGGCGCCGACATCGCCTCCTCAAATAGTTTCACCCCGTGCAACTATATAGGAGAGACGACATATAGAACATCCAGAAATCGCCAAAAACCTCACAACCGGAAGGGATCTGGAGGGTGAACTTGCCCTAGGGATCCATCTTCGCCCTAAGAAGATCTGGGAGGGCCAGGCATCGATCTCCATCTTCATCAACCGCTGCATATTCATCATCTCCATCCATCACATCTAGATCTTGTTGTAATTCTTGCACTGGTTGTGGATTTATACAAGAACTATTCATCAATAATCATTTCCATTACCATTGCTATGATGTTGTTTGCCTCCATGTCTAGGTAGATCATTAGTTCTTGGGGAGATGGAGAAACCCTAGTATATGATTGAGATGAAATAGAGATTATTATGTTATACATCATTATATATATATATATATATGTTAATTGTATTCATCTTGATGTTGGGAGTTGTGCACCTCCTTAATATTTGCCTCTTACGGGGACTTGATGAAGGGGATTACTTGTTGGTAGACGGAGGGATGGTAACACTTACCGTGACTATAAAGTCATTGTCACCTTTTACGTACTAACTTGGGGAATCAAGGAGAACTCATTAATCCATGTCCATGCTGCGGGAGAAATCCCTTAATAGCGGGATAATACGATTGATGTCGTTTATCTGTCAGCTGTGGTTATGAAGGATGATGTGAGAAGTGGTTGTTGCCTAATCGTCCATATATGGAGCTCCTCCCATATACATGCATATCATGAGAATATTCATTATAATAATCTTGATCACTTAGTATAAATTGCTAGCAGTGTATCCACCACTCCCTGATGACGCCTTTTCCCCTATTGCAGTTTCAATCTTTTTTACACACGCGATTACTGTTTTTTGCATTAAGTTTTACTTCACTTTACTTTATTGCTTCGCTCAACCAAAAACCCAAAAACAATTCTACTTTTTTTGCATCTTAGAATTATTCCTTAAGTACTTCGTTTAGTTTTAGTTAAAACCATTTTAGTCTTTCGCCTACTGCTCCTGGTGGGATCGATATCTTTATTTTGAAACTAGTTACAAACGATCTGTGCACTTGCAGTCATCATTCTACAAAAATGATTATAATCAGAAAATAACACCAATCTATGCACTTAGTTATTCCTAGATCATGCATAAAGTGAACTTTTTAAACAAAGTGCGGATTCATACAAGTTTCGCTGGTTTTTAAAGTAATAATATATAGATTTTATAGGTTTCAATGCTGTAGTGAACTAATGTCCCCTTATGTCTCATTGAAAGGTAATGTCTCAGAAATGATTTTATCTGCTTTTCATAACTTGCTTATTAACTGATCTAGTGAAGTCATGTTGTGTGTATATATGAATACTTCCTGCATCATGTTCTTATAATTAATTATAAGTCAATTGTTTCCACTATTATTCCAATGTCTATTAGCTAGAAATTGGTGTAGACTTTTCCTGCTCCCCAGTCTTAGATACCCTCTGGTGCACTAGATGGGGCGTAATGTAGAGATACATGTCAGATGTGATGGTGCATTGCACAAAAAGAAAGTTGACAATATGTATTGTGCATATATGCTAGGAAGTTTTTATTATGCATCAAGATGATAAAAATAAATATGACAATATACATTCAGAAACGAATATAAACAAGAAATCCCCTCAAGAACATGTAAAATTGATGAAAAATGGTTACAAATACTTTGTATTCGCCTGCCTGCATCATAAAACCAGAGGCATAAAAATAAACTTAACCTAACCGCTAAAATTCTACTATATGTTCATATTACCTGATTAGATTTGAAATGACATAACTCTTCTTTCACCCATATCTGGATTGAAATTAAGGGTGAACTCCTCTTATCCTTACATTAAAAAAAACAAGGTAGGCCATTTAATAAAAAATATATTTCAAAAGTTTTATTCTCATTTTAAGTCATCATTGTTAAACTTGGTGGAACGATGCGTACCCCTCCGGGGCATCAGTTGCGTGTTTATATAGACGTAGGGAACAACCCCATACGTGACATACAAGGTTTGTACGTGTACGTATCGTAGTACTACTTCGTACCCATACACATACGGTTACATACTCTAACACCCCCATTAATCTAAACCACGGGACGCTTAAACTCATCTAAAGCTTTTACAGCAAGTGGTTTGGTAAATCCATCAGCTTTCTGGTCCTTGGTACAGATGAACTTGATGTCAAGAATGTTACTAAAAACACGCTTATGAATAAATTGATAGTCAATCTCAATGTGTTTAGTCCTGGCATGAAACACTGGATTTTGTAGATAGAAAATTAGCTCCCAGATTATCACACCATAAACAAGGCTTCTCATTGAGCTTCACACCTATTTCACGAAGAACATCTTCAACCCATATTAACTCTATAGTAGCATTAGCAAGAGCTTTATATTCAGCCTCTGTACTAGAACGAGATACAGTGGCCTGCTTTATGGAACTCCAGGACACCAGATTCGGTCATATAAAAATAGTAAACCCTCCAGTGGAACAACAATCCTTAAGACAACCTCCCAATCAGCATCTGAAAAATCACTGAGAAGGGTAGAGGAGGACCTCCGGAATGTAATACCAAGCTGAGATGTATCCTTGACATAACGAAGAATGCGTTTACTAGAAGTCCAATGAGCCGTGGTGGGAGCATGAAGGTATTGGCAGACCTTATTAACAGAAAACGACAGATCTGGCCGTGTAAGGGTGAGGTACTGGAGAGCGCCAACAATACTGCGATGATGAGAGCTATCATCAGGACCGAGAGGAGTACCTTCATGCAAAGACAATGGATCCGACGTGTACAGAGGAGTAGGAGCCGACTTACAGTCCAGCATACCAACTCGGGTAAGGATATCATGAGCATACTTGTGCTGAGTAAGAAGCAAGCCATCATGTGTGCATGTGACCCCCATACCAAGGAAGTAATGAAGATCTCCCAAATCTTTGATAGCAAAATGAGTAGTGAGGTCCTTAAGCAAGACAGAATTAGCATCATCAGAGGAACTTGTGATAATTATATCATCAACATAAATGAGAACAAAGATCATAACTCCAGACTTTTCATATAGAAACAAATATGTGTCAGCTTTGGAGGGAATGAAACCGAACTCTTGCAATTTTTCACTTAGCCGAGAATACCATGCACGGGGAGCCAGTTTTAAACCATAAAGAGCCTTATCAAGCATGCATATGTGACGAGGATCATTAGGATGTTCAAACCCAGGTAGATGTTTCATATAAACCTTCTCTTCTAGAACACCATAAAGAAACGCGTTCTTGACATCTAGTTGCCGAAGACTCCAACCACGGGAGACAGAAATAGAGAGAACAATTCTGATAGTGGAAATATTGACAATAGGACTAAATGTATCTTCATAGTCAATTCCATACCTCTGTTTAAAACCCTTAGCAACCAACCATACTTTGTGACGATCAATAGTACCATCAGCACGTATTTTGATACGAAAACCCACCTGCAGTCAATAATGTTCTTATTGGAGCTGGGAGGAACCAGGGTCCAGGTCTTGTTCAACATCAGAGCATCATAATCATCTTGCATGGCACCATGCCAATACGTGTCATTTAGAGCATCAGGTAAATCCCAAGGTTCACCTGTGGAGGAGAGCATACCATATCGTACAGTATCGTCAGTATATTGTTGCGGACGACTGATACCAGTTTGAAGCGAGTGCGGGGTCCTAGTGGTGACGGTGGTGGTGTAGCAGCGGACGTATTTGAATCAGCGGTCGTAGAAGATCCAGTCGAATCAGCAGACGGAGGCGCACCAGGGGACTCAGTAGCCGAAGCTGCAGAAGATCCAGAGGGGCTAGCGCTGGTGGGCGACATGGCGCTGGCGGGAGACAGGTCGCTGTCAGTAGGGACAGCTGGCTCCCTTGCGCCATGCGGCGAGCGCGGAGTGGGGGCGGGTGGCTGGGAGGCGGGCATGCGGTACCAGGGCGCGGGCGAGCGCGCGAGGTATCCTGGGACCGGCACAGAGGCTGAGGCCGCAGGACTGCACGGAGACCCAGGTGTATCAGCATCGGGATCAGCGCCAGCAGGGGAACATTCCCCTGAATCTTCATCTAATTTAGCACCAGTTTCATTGTTTTGCAAAATTTCTTCAGCATAAGATTCTGAACGCCGTGGAGCTTCATTTCGAGTGAGATTTTCACCTGCTGCTGCATCTACCTCTGGAGCATAAATAGGAGGAACACAAATAGACACAATAGTTGATATATGATCATTAGTAGTTTGGGCAACCTCATTTGGAGTGGATGTTGGAAGTAGTAGAATTTCTTTCTTAAGAAGAGCACCAGCATTAGGATGAAGTTCTTGGAAGGGAAAAACATTCTCATCAAAGAGTACATCACGAGATATATATATAGACACGGCATGTGGAGACATCTAAGCATTTAACACTGATACGTCTAATTTGCATCACCATTCTATATCATAATTTGCCTCTATTCATTGATATATGTCTTATTATGAGGTATTACTTATGTCTTTTCCTCTGTTTTTGCACGTTGGATGATTCTTGGAGGATGGACTACCGGAGTCAGGTTTCTGATGGAAAAAGAGGTGTTTTGATGCAATTTCGCGAAGATCTGAAAAATACCAGAAAAATATGGGAAAATTACATTTTCCCAGAAGACAAAGGAAGCCAAAAGGGGAGGCGTAGAAGGGCCACAGGGGGCCCACACCCCGCTAGGAGAGGGTCCCCTTGGGCCGCGCCTTTGACTATGCCCTCTTGCCTATATCTTCCTCACTGAACCCTAATACTGGGGGGCGACCACAGATAGATTTCTGCCACCTCTGCGGGGCGTAAAACACCGAGAGAGAAAGATCTCTCCAGTAGATAGATTTTTGCCGGGGAAATTCCTTCCCGGAGAAGGGAGATCATCGCCATCAACACCATCGTCAAGCTACGCTTCATCGGGATCATCATCATCCACACCATCATCTCCACCAGCACCATCATCATTACTCCATCTCGCTATAACAATCGTGTCGAATACTTGCTTAGTTCATTAGGGGAAACTTTCCCGGTGTTGATTACTATTGTAGTTGATGCTTGTGAGTGGAACCATTGGATTATTGTTTATGTTCATATTGTTATCCATTACAATATCATCTTTGATCTTGATCCATATGATGTCTCGTGAGTAGTTCGTTTAGTTCTTGAGGACATGGGAGAAGTCATGTTGTTAGTAGTGGATTTGTGTTGAGTTATTATTCAATGGTTTAGTATTTAAGTTGTGGTGCTATTCTTCTAGTGGTGTCATGTAACGTCTACTACATTATACTTCACCATTTATGGACCTAGGGGAATGCATTGTGTATTTGGCTACTAATTGTGGGGTTGTCGGAGTGACAGAAACCTGAACCCCCGTTAGGACACCTTTGCACAAGGGAGTATAAGAACTCAGAGTTTAAGGATGTGGTTAGATTTATATCTTAATTACTTTCCTATAGTTGCGGATGCTTGCAGGGGGTTTAATCACAAGTATGTATTAGTCCAAGTAAGGTCGGTATGTTAGCACAGGTTCACCCACACAACACTTACAACACCAAAGAAGAGTACTCAGCTATTTGAATCAAAAGCACTTCATAGAATTCCCATGTGTCCTCGAGAACGTTTGGTCCTTATAAGTATTTCCACAGGCTTGTCCTTTGCTAAGAAACGATTGGGCCACTTGCTGCGTTTGTTCGTTGTCTTTGTTACTTGCACTTTGTTTTGTTGCTTTATCAGAAAACCACTAAAAAACTGTTTGCTAAGTATTTACAGAGAGTTCCTGCTCCATACCACTAGTCAACACCTTCTGCTCCTCGTTGGGATCGACACTCCTATTTATCGAAAGTACTGCGACACACCCCCTATACTTGTGGGTCATCAAACACCTTTATGGAGGGGAATATATCCAAGAAAAACACAACTTTTGGAACGAAAAGCAAGCTTCCTAGTATTATAGGGACGAAGATTAGGCCAAGAAGCACAGCCAAAGGTTCTAAGAGCATCATAATTTGGTGTGATTTTGAGAATACGTTCAGTAGGAGCAAGATTAATGACTTTGCTAGGAAGTAAGTTTATGGGGAATGTGGTTGTGAGGAAGGCTTCATCCCAGTATTTAAGAGGCATGGAGGCATTATCAAGTAATGCAAGACCAACTTCAGCAATATGACGGTGTTTTATTTCAGCGGAACCATTTTGTTGATGGGCATGTGGACATTAAACATGATGTGTAATACCAGATTTTTGGAAAAAAGCATTGAGTTTCTCATACTCACCCCCCAATCAGTTTGAATAGTAACAATTTTCCTATCAAACTTACGCTCAACATAGCTTTGCCAATTAAGAAAGGCTTGATAAACATCAGAATGCTTTTTAAGAAAATAGATCCAAACAAACTTGCTATATTCATCAATAAAGCTTACATAATAGGCATGTTTCCCAATAGCAATAGGTGTAGGACCCCATACATCAGAGAAGACTTGCTCAAAGGGAACAGTGGATCTACTGGTGGAGATGGGGTATGGTAACTGGTGACCGACTACGGAGCGCTGCCGGAACGCGGCGCCGGAAGGATCATCTTTGAGATCTGGAGATCGGCAAGTGAACGACTACATCAACCACGAGAATCTGATCGTGTTAACCGCTTTGGATCTTCGAGGGTTAGTACTCTATCGACTCATTGCTACAATCTAGTAGATAGATCTTGGCTTGTGTGTGTTCATGCGATAGAATTTTTTTGTTTTCCATGCTACGAACCCCTACAGGTCAGGCCTTTACCACTAGCAAATATCAGACCTGGTCGCCGGGGATATGGTGCGCTGGATGGGCCACTTGGGCCGAAAAAGGGTTATCCCCGATGGATGTAGTCCATAGGCGCTGGGGGTAAGTGGGTCGTGGGTCCCACCTATAAGAACCTATCTCAACTAGCTCTCTGGCGAGACCCGCAACGCATCCCCAATTCTCGCCATACCCTAGCTCTCTGGAAAGACAACTGCCCTACGCCGTCCCCCTCGTCGTCGCTGGCTGTCCCACGTACCCCTTGTCGTCCCCGTCCTGCGTTTGCCAAAGGAAAGGAGGATCAGGAGCATCGTCCTGCCCATGACCTAGGAGCAGGACCATCGTCCCCCTCGCAACCTTGCCTTCGCCATCCCGCGTCCCCCTCGGCATCGTCAGCCAATCCCAACCCCATCCCGTAGCAGGAGAACCACACCGCCACCTCGTCAATGACCACCTCCCCCATCCGTAGGTACACCACTCCCTCTCTCTTATTTTCCCCTCTTCGTAGGACCCAAATTCCAGCTCCTCGTCAAGATCCAGAGCCACTAGGAAGCCAGTACTATAAACGAAGAGAGAACCAATACTATAAATTGAACATTCAGGTTACTAGATATTGAGTTGGCTAGATATAAAACTTGGATGATGAGCTAAACCTTGGTTTAGTGATGATCTTAGTTTTATAAATTTATTAAACAACCATGTTGTTGTAAAGATCTAATAAAAATGATTCCTAGCGTCTTGCTACGAAAATGATTTGAATTTCTTCATGATTGTTTGTAGATCCAGTAGAGGCATAAGATCTTGGGATTGAAATTGGTAATTAACTTAGTGAATCCTGTTAGGTGATGGCTCAAATGATGTAGATCTCGTTGGGGAATCCTAAGTGGAAGATATGATGAGCAGAGCAACAAGTTTCCCTCAGTTATGAAACCAAGGTTATCGAACCAGTAGGAGAAAGAACCAACTCCCAAGGTGTTGCTAGCAACTTGGAACCTGCACAACACAACCATAATACTTTGCCCCAACTTACAGTTAGGTTGTCAATCTCACTGGCCTGCTGAAAACAAAGGATTAAATGTATAGTGTGGAAGAAAGTAGTTGCTTGTAGGAATTGCAGAAAGTAATTGCAGAAAGTAAACGGTAGGAAATAGATTGAATATCGGTGGGAAAGAATGGACCGGGGTCCACAGTTCACTAGAGGTGTTTCTCCATAAGATAAATAGCATGTTGGGTGAACAAATTACAGCTGGGCAATTGACAGGATAGAGAAAGCATACCAATGCATATACATGTCATGATGATCACTATGAGATTCGTTTGGGCATTACAACATAATACATAGACCGTAATCCAACTGCATTTATGACTAATAATCCACCTTCAGATTATCATCCGACCCCCCTCCAGTATTAAGTTGCAAGCAACATATAATTGCATTAAGCAAAGTGTGTAAAGTAAACAATACAATTGCCCCATGGACAAAGGATTGTTGTTTTCTCCCTAGTAGCAACAACACATCTACAACCTTAGAGATTTCTGTCACTTCCCCTAGAGGCATGAACCTACTATTGAGCATAAATACTCCCTCTTGGAGTTACAAGCATCTACTAGCAACGGAGAGCATGCAAGATCACAAACAACATATACATGATAGAATCAATAATCAATCTTGACGTAGAACTCAATATCCATCGGATCCCAACAAACACAACATATAGGATTACAAATAGGAGCTCACAAGATCTAAACATGATAACACAAAGAGGAGAAACTACCATGTAGCTACTTCTATGGACCCATAGTCCAAGGATGAACTACTCATGCATCACACCGGAGGCTGGCATGGTGATGAAGAAGGCCTCCAGGGTGATCTCCCCTCTCCGGCAGGGTGTCGGGAAGATCTTCAGATCCTCCCCCATGATCTAAGGACGATGGTGGCGGCGGCTATAGACTTTTTCGTGGATTTCTGATTGGTTACTTAGGGTTTCTACCTCGAGGGGCTTACATAGGCGAAGGGGCAAGGTTGGTGGCCTCCCGAGGGGCCCACACCATGCCTAGGCGTGGCCAGGGGTGGGCCTGTGCCTAGTGGCGGTGCGGCTGCCTCGTGGCTCTCCTCCGTCTCTGCTTTGGACTCCATCTTGTGTCGGGAAAAATAGGAACTTCTGCTTTTGTTCCGTCCATTTCCAATAATATTTCTTTACTAGCTTTTTTGAAACAAAAAATAGCAGAAAATAGGCAACTAGCACTATGGCATCTATCTTGTTAATAGGTTACTTCTAGAAAATGTATAAAAATGTCTCAAAGTGTAGACAAAACATAAGATAAGTGATACAAAACAAGCATGGAGCATCAAAAATTATAGATACGTTTACGAGTATCAAGCATCCCCAAGCTAACTCCTGCTCGTCCTCGAGTAGGTAAGTGATAAAAATAATAATTTTTGAGCTGACATGAACCATCACAATCTTGATCATGGTATTGTAAATAATTGATAGTTGGGATCAAAATACTCTAACATCGGCATGAAAGATATAGTTCTAACAATGATACAAAGAAACTAAGTTGCAACATGAAAAGGTACAAACAAAATATCATGAATAACAATGCATTGAAAGACATTTTTTTGTTTCACATATAGAAAACATAGCAAGAGTGGTAATCAGCTTGTCCTTCATGGAATAGCAAAACATAAATGCATAGGACACCTTCAAAGTCCATAAGGGTGACTAGATACAAATAATTTAAGAACAAGCAATACCAAAATTATGAATCAATCAACAAGTTTTGGGATAATGCACACTGAACTAAGAATGACAACTATGCTCTCTTAATTGGTGCATAAAGATAGAAAATGTAAACTCGACAAAAAGTAAAAAGAAAGGCCCTTCATAGAGGGAAGCAGGGATTTCAAGTCTCATAAAGAGCTTCCAAAAATTATGGTACTTACTAGCTTTGATCTCTCATTGCCCCTATCACTGGCATCTTGAAGTGATTAAGGTTAAAGTGACACACATATGAGTATATGCTTGACAGAACATAAGTTTAAAATCACATGCCCCTTGCATACGAGTACCGAACCTCATGCTACTCAACTTTGGTCACAAGAAAGTTCTTGTCATTGTAAGTATATGTGCATCATAAACAACCGCCAACGGGGTACCCACTTTCCCCATGACACAGGAGCTATCCCATATCAAAATGACAAGGCAATAGACAATGAGCATCTCAGCGATCTTTTTATTTCCTATTTGCATAGGTTTTTATTGAGGATGCTTCACAGGATGCTCATTATAGTTATGCTGCAAGTTTCCACCATGATTAGGCATGGCTTAGGCTAGGTGCCCAGGTGTTTCTCTAACACATATACAAACTCCATGAGCTTACAAGCTCCCCTTTTATTTCACACCGCCGGGATCCATAAACAAAAGAACATGATATCAACTGAATAGAATAAGTGCAATGTTGAAAGCGTTCTCCATGACAACATGGTTCTGCTAATTCACAACTTATAATTTGCAAGCATATAAGCAACATAGATGGGCACAATGGTTCAAGTTTATTAAGTGCAAGGAAATAAAGTGTGCCATCAAGTTTGTGAGAGTTTTAATCACTAATTTTCACATAACAAAAGTTTAATTTGGAAGATAGATAAAAACATGAATATACTTGGAATGGTGTAACACACCATGCATAGGAATTTATAGTGGACTCTTTGGAATAACTTGGTTTCTTGGGAGTTGTATGCACGAGTAGAGCTTACTCAGTACAGGTGGAGGCTATCAAAAGACTGGGAGCGACCAACTAGGAGAGCAATAATGGCCATAATCATGCAGAGCGACAAAACATTATTAATAAAAGCATAAAGTGATATCACAAGTCAAAAACTAAATGATCATAGAGGCTAGGGTCACTGGTTCATAGTCATAACATGGTGTAAGCATGTGCCAAGTCAACCCAAATAAAGCATCAAAGGAGAATACCACAATATTATGCTTTTGTATGCTAAAACAACGCACGATTCGTTCAAGGCACATTAAGCAATCTCAATTGTTTGAAAAAAGTCATGCTACAGCAATAATTACTAAGAATATTGTCAAAGCAACATATAACATGACATGATAAAGTCTAAGCCACAGTCAAAACAAGCTTCCTTTTGTACCACTATAAGCATGACACTTTCTACTCTTTTCCAACCCCAATCGACTTATTTGAAACAACTCACAACTATAATAATCAATAAAGATCAGAGAGCTTGTCTCACCTAACTACAAAGAAGAACTAAAAATTTCTAAGCAAAAAGCATAAACTAAAGCTAAACGTAGTGCTAGCAAAAGAGAACACTCATAGAACAATAAGAGTGAAAACTAGAGTGTTCTAGGCAAAGAAGAACTAGGTGTAACTTCTCTAAAATAAGAATGTTGGGGTCCGACCAACTTATTATAGCAAACAAAACAAAATAAAACTAAAAACAAAAACAAAGACGCTCCAAGAACAACACAATAGTGCATGAAGCAATAAAAATAAAGTGTCTTGAAAGAAGACCTGAGATTTTTATTGATGAGGAAGGGGATGCCTTGGGCATCCCCAACCTTTGACACTTGTACCTCTTGAATATTTCTTGGGGTGACACGGGTAGCATACCCAAGCTTGAGCTTTTGTCCATACTTCATCTCATCACATCATACTTCCCCACACACTTGAAAATTTCCTTCATACAAAACTTCACACAATCCTTGCTGGCAACATCAATGTATTCAAGATAATAAGCCTTTGGGTTTAGTTTCAACTCAACTAAAATTTCCATTAAAACATAAGCTACTATAGCAACTTCTTTTAAAAGCTCAAGTGATCAAGAAGAACTCAAAAGAAACCGATTAAGAGGCAAATGCACATAATGACAGAAATCTGTCAAAACACACCAGCAGGTAAAGACCGATTTTTTCGAAAACCTTCTGTTGCTCAAACCAAAAAGTGCTAAACTATCCAAAAGTTGGGCAAATAATAGGGGCATGCACACAAAACATTACAGCTCAATCCGACGTACTGGGATTTTTCACGATTTTTTACAGTGAAGCACAAAAATCTGTTTCGGGACATCAACTTCCCCATATCTCACTTCTCTCTCATTAGAGGATATTCTTGGCACAAAAAGGATAAGGAGAGGTTATTACAGATGTCGTGGGAATGGCCACAGAAGATGCTAAAATCGGCATCGAGTAGTAGAACAAAGGGCATGGGCGGCCAGCCATCTGCGGTGCGAGATGAGGGCGTAGAAACGGGGTTTTACCCAGGTTCGGCCCCCCCGGAGGGTAAAGATCTACTCCTGCTAGATTGTATTGACGAGAGAGTACAAGGGCGAGCTCCACGACTAGGCGGCGAGTCGCAGGGGGTGTATGATGGAACATGTCCTCTATGTGTACCCTAGGGAGGTTTATATAGAGTCACCTCGCTAGGGTTTACAGATCTACAACCGAATTGGATAAGGACTCGGAGGTTGCTTGATCTAATCCGACTAGGCCTAGCTACGCTTCTGGGTTTCTAGTTTCCAGTCGCCTAGCTCCTTCCTGGGTCGCGATCCAGTCGCCGTCCTGCAGGCCCACTCGCTGGCAGCATGGGCCAATAGGAAACGTCCTGCTGGGTATACTCCACTCGGCATATCCCCATCAGTAGTCCTCGAGGCTGTCGTTGATTCGTCACATGTGTTCTTTGGTAGTCCGAGTTTTCGGGTCCAATTTGGACGCTCAGTCGAATCGGAGGTGGACTCCTTCAATGAAAGAGGAAACATGTCATCCTAGTCGCAATAACGGCGACCAGTCGAATCACAGCCATGGCGAATGGGTCGGCGAGAAGTCGAATCACAGCCATGGCGAATGGGTTGGCGAGTAGTCGTGTCGCTGCATTGGGAGATTCGAGTAGACGAAGTTGGACCATCAATCTTGGTCAAACTAGTCGTTGGGTAATCCAACGGTAATATCGGTGTAATCACCGCGCTGTAACGGTTCCGTGAAAATGGCGGGTAGCAACCGCTATATAAGGAGAGTGACGGGCAAAGGACGATCATTCCGCACCTTTCCTCCGCCCTCGTGCATCTCCCAGTCTTCCATTCCTCCGCATCAACCAGAGCGACCCAGAGTGATTCTGCAACCCTAGATCCTCCGACCGATGGCGCCTCCAGCAGATTTGCGGGGTAGATCCAAGTGCACGAAGGTGACGTTGAAATCTTTCGAAGATGCGGGAATCCTTTGCGCCGGTAGATAGAGAATCCCCGCGGCCGGAGAGGTGATGCCGGATCCGCGCACCAAGGAATTCATCTACTTCACCAGCCACTTGGAGAGGGGGCTCGGCTTCCCCACCTCAGTCTTCTTTCGCCGCTTCTGCTTGTACTACGGCATCCAGCCATCGGATCTGGGGCCGCACAGCTTCGAGCAACTCGCCATTTTCGTGGCGTTTTGCGAGTGCTATCTGGGATGCCGCCTGTACTTTCCCCTGTGGCAAGAGCTATCCCACGGGCGGATCAGACGCGAAGGGGCAGGCGGCCCGATGCTGGCAGCGGGTGGTCTCACCTTCCAGCTGAAGTCCAAGGCTTCCTTCCTCGACCTCATGCTGCCGAAGAAGGCGACAAACGAGTGGAAGAAGCACTGGTTCTACGTCAGCGAATTGACCCCGACCGATGAAGTGGTGCTGCCGATGTACTCCGCCGACCGACCCGAGCCGCGTCGGCTTCAAGTCACCAAGCACTCGACCAGCGGATGGTGGTCGACGAAATGCTGATGAAGATTCGTCAGCTGAAGAAAGACAGCCTCTAGACCATCAACCTCTACAACTGCTGGATCCGGCGTCGGTTGGTGCCTTTGGCCAGCCACGCCCATTTGATGTACGAGTACATGGGCAAGGACGACCCGACGAAGTCCTGCACCACCGAGTAGAGGCTTAACGACTACGCCTCCGCCTTGAATAAAATCATCAACGCAGAATATCTCGATGCGAAGGCCGGCCCCATACACCGCAAAGCGCAAGGCTCCGCTAGTAAGTTCTGATTTCCTTGTCCAATTTGCAGTCACAGATATGCAGTCGCGGTCTTGCTAATCGTGTTTTTCTTTGCAGTTGTTCCAAGTGGTGGAAGGTTGGCTTCCGCCTGCTGATGATGAAAACTCGAACGAGTCCGTTGAGGATGAGAGCGAGTCCCCGTCCGACAAAGGCAACGTCAGAGGTGACTATGATGACGACAACGATGACGATGAAGATGACGACGAGGCCATGGAGGTCGCCGCACCTACGGTCCATAAGACCCGCGGGCAGCGACAACGCGAGTTCGAGGCCAGCAAGAGCCTCGAAGCTCATGACAGGGGTGATTACGAGGTCCCCGAACACACTTTGCGGCGCGTGGCCACGCCATCGAAAAATAAGTCGCCGCATAAGAAGAAGGGGTCAGCCAAGGCAGTGTCACCGCCTCGGTCCGCGAGTAGCTCCGAAGCTACTACCACGACCGACGAGGCTGGGGCCAGCGTGCCGGCACAGGCGACTACGATAGCCGCCGCGGCCGTGGTGGAGGATGAAGTGTTGTTGACATCACTGCCACCACCCTTCACCATAGTCACGGGGATCGGGGCCGCTCCGCGGGCGCCTCGCTGCCGAAGGAAGCACCTGTGGCGATTGCCGCGGATCCTCCTGCCACGGCTTCATCCTCGAAGAAGCCCTTGGTGTCTTGGGCTCAGAGCATGTTCGAGACTAGCCTCAGCCAGAAGCTGGGGCCAGAACTGGAGAAGCCGGCGCATATTCGCATCGGCCTTCACTTTATTCCAGTCGCCAAGTAAGTATTCTTCAGAGTGTTTCATTGGGAAACTGACTTATGTATATCCGGCAAACTCACTGACGATGTCGTGTTGCAGGACTGGTGTGAAGAAAATAGGTCACCCCTCGGTGGCTAAGGTCCCATTGGGAACCACAGGGGGACCAGCCGATCCCTCGAAGAAGAGGAAGAGTGATGAGGTCGAGGCGCCTGTTGAGGGCGCGAAGAGGGCGAAGGGCGACGAGGTCGTCACGATCTCGGATGAGCCAGTCAACATCCCAAGCAAGGCTCTGACTGGGGCAGATGCGGCCACGAAGGCCGTAGTGGACACGGAGTCGCAGCGGATGGAACCCGCGGCGTCGGTCGAGGCAACAGTCCCATCTTCGAGTGCCATGGGAGCGGCGATGGCGATGTTCCCTCGCTTTGTAGCGAGGGCCTCTACGGCGAGTGCTTCAGCGCCATCAGGCCAGGTGCCCGAAAATGTGGGCTCGGAGGTCAAGCAACATCGCAGGCGCAAGCCTCTTGTGCTCCCGTCGGTGGACGCGGTCGAGCTCCACAATATGCTAGGTGTGGCTATCCAGGTATGCCCAGTCCCCGAGGATCTGGTCGCTGAATTTCAGCGGTCAGATCCTAACTACTTTTGTTGTCTAGTCCCCGAGTGGCTAGTCGCTGAATTTCAGCGGCTAGGTACTTAGGAATTTCTTCGCTGTCCAGTCCCCGAGTGGATAGTCGCTGAATTTTAGTGGCTAGACACTTAGGAATATCTTCGCTGATTTTGTCATGGTTGTGCAGGGGCTTCAGCGCGAATCGGCGGAACGATTGCCTCCAAGAAGCGTCTGGAAAAGGAACTCCACTCTGTGCAAGGGACGAATGAGCAGCTTCGGGCGACTGCTGGTAAGAGGTTGATGTGCTTGTTGTCAAGGATGTATCTTCCTGGTTTTGTACTCACGATTGCATTGACACAGAGGGTCAGGGGCCGCGGTGGAGAAGGCTCGCGAGGGTATGGTCCCTGCTAGCGAATTGACCGTTGCCCAGGCATCTTTGAGCGCCGCGGAGAAGCACGTGGATGAGCTAGAGCGAGATCTCAGATCCACGAAGGAGGAGGCGACCTTGGTGGATGAAAGATCTAAGGCGGTCGTCGCTGCTGCTGCGGATGAGCGGAAGGTGTCGGACGCACTCGTCGCCGGGCTGCAGAATGACCTCTCGAATCTGCAGGACTTCATTACGGGGCGCTGCCGCCCTTTGGTTGGTGAGTTCTTTTGATTTTCGTGTGGTTGGTATTGGGAGTCCTCGAGCGCGTGTGTCTCCTTTACTCTTTTTGCGCACTTCTGATTGTAAGCTTCTTATGCTTTGCAGGGAAGATTCTTGACGATGAGGTCGAGGCGCAGTCGTATGATGCGCGGCAGTGTGTCACCACCCTGGTGGACTCTGCCGCTCTGTCAGCGACTTGCATTCGTGCATGCCTTCAGGAGATTTCACCGACGGAGGTGATCCCCAGCGACCTTGTCGAGGTCTGGCGCTACTTAGAGAAGGCTCCGGCGGTTGTGGATTTCATGTCACGGTCGGCCTTCCGCCGTGGTGCTGCGACTGTGCTGAGCCTTGGGCTCGCGAACTTCCTCGACGACTTTGATCTCGACGACGTCACCAGCGGGTACCCTTTGTCGACGGGCGCGGTCGAGATCTCCGACGTGCTAAAGCTGACCGGCCGGGCTGCGGTCTACTCCGATCGGGTGCTGGCGATGGGTGATCTTATTCCGTATCAGGAGACGATCGTTGCCCTGAACGACCCCGAGCCGGCGAGCAGCAACTTCAAGGTGGAGCAGCCATTTCGAGCGGTCATGGTGGGCGCTCTAACGATGTACCCATCGAACCCGTGGGTGCCCTTCATCCGTGTCCGCGGTGGCGGTGGCGCGTCGTCGTCGAAGCCTGCGGAGTAAATCACTATGCCGATCGGCGTTAGTTGTAAATATTGTATGTCTACCCTTGTAAGCGAATAAGATTTTGTTGCTATAAGGAATGCATGGATGCTTTTGTCAGTATTTGATTTGATTGTCAATTGTTGAGTTTTGCGAGTCCCCGAGCGCGTCCGCCCTTTTGTGGGGTTTACCTCGTTTTTATGTGTTTGTTTGTTGTTATACTGTTAGTCAGTTGAGGTCGACTCGCCGTGGCTTGGAAAGCCAGTCGCATGGCGACCCCAAGGGGTCTCTATACTTAGTCGTTTTCCCGAGCGCTAACGGGGTCGGTTGGCCGAGTCCCCGAGCATGGTACTTAGCCATTCTAGTCGCATGCCCAAGGTAGGTGAGGACGAGGCGCATTGTACTAAGAGCATCGCTCCAACTAACCCGGAGGATCAGTCGCGTGGCGAGTCCAGGACGCGCTCTCATACTTGGCGTTTTCCCTAGTCGCTCGGGTTTGGGCTGGTGTTAGTCCCCGAGCGTGGTACTTGGCCGTTCGAGTTGCTGCGCCAAGGATGTGGAGGTCTGGGTCGCTGTTGGAAGCGAATGCGGTCGTCTTGGCTCGGAAAGCCAGTCGAGCGAGGCGACTTCGATGGGGCTCCGTGTAGGCGTTTTTTGTGGACGATACAAGGCCCAAAATTTATCGGTGCCCTCGTATCGCACTACTTGGCCGTGCCGGTCGCGTGACCAAGGGTTAACTTCCGCTAGTAGCGTAGCGCTGTTATTACGAGTGCGGATGGCACAAGGTATGGAGAGTGGACACAATCTGTGCGAATCAATCTTCTTTATTTCATAGCGGGTAGAGGGTACATGTTTGGAGTTCTAGGAGTAGAACTTCCGTAGGAGATTTACATTCCACGACCGCTTGATGTCGAGTTGTTCGTCGCCTCGGATGTCGATGAGGTAGTAGGCGTCGTTGACCAGGACTCACCCTATAGCGTATGGTCCCTCCCAAGGGGGGGAGCTTGTGCATGCCCTTCTTGTCCTGGATCAGTCACAGGACCAGGTCTCCTTCCTGGAAGGTGCGAGTCCGGACTCGCCGACTGTGGTAGCGGCAAATTCCTTGCTGGTAAATGGCGGTGAGAGAGCGGGCTAGGTCGCGTGCTTCGTCGAGCTGGTCGACCCCGTCCTAGCGTGCAAACTTGTTGTCGGCATCCGCGTAGTTGACCACTCGAGGCGAGTCGTGCTCGAGGTCGGTCAGCATGACGGTTTTGGTGCCGTACACCATGAAGAAGGGGGTGAACCCCATCGACCTGTTGATGGAGGTGCGGATGCCCCAGATGATGGAGGGGAGCTCTTCGACCCAGCACCCCGGAGTTTGCTCGAGGGGAACTTGCAGTCGCGGCTTCAAGCCGTGGAGGATGCTCTGGTTGGCGCGTTCCACCTGGCCGTTGGACTCCGGGTGGGTGACTGAGGCGAGGTCAAGTCGTATGTTGTGCTCCTCGCAGAATTCGGCCATGGGTCCTTTGGCGAAGTTGGTGCTGTTATCCGTGGTGATGTTGTGCGGGAACCCGTAGCGATAGATGACCTCGCATAGGAACTTGGTGGCGGTCTTCCCGTCGCACTTGCGGACTGGCTTGGCCTCCACCCACTTGGTGAATTTGTCGAATGCGACTAGGAGGTGGGTGAAGCCAGAGGGGGCCTTTTTGAAGGGGCCCACCATGTACATGCGCCATACGGCGAATGGCCAGGCGATGGGTATGGTCTTGAGTGCCGAGCTCGGCACATGGGTCTGATTGGCGTACTTCTGGCATCCGATACAGCGTTGGACAATGTTGACCGTGTCGGCGTGTGCGGTGATCCAGTAGAAGCCATGTCGCATGGCCTTGGCGGCCAGGGACCGAGCGCCAGCGTGGTGGCCGCAGTCGCCGGCATGGATGTCTTGGAGGATTTTGCGACCCTCTGCGGGTTGTACGCAGCATTGGAACACGACGGTCATGCTGCACTTGTGGAGCTCTCTGTTGATGATGACGAAGGACTTGCAGCGGCGTACTATCATGCGGGCCTCTATATCGTCTACGGGTAGGGTCCTTCCTTCTAGGTAGGCGACGTATGACGCGGTCCAATCGCTTGGTTCCACAAGCATGGCGACTAGTCCTGGTTCTGGTTGCAGTGGTATCCCGATGTCGATCTCCCTCGAGGGAGAGACAGGCGGCTTGGTGATGGTGTCAAGGAAGACACCAGCGGGTGGCGCGAGACGAGCCGACCCAATGCGATAGAGGGCGTCGACCTCCTTGTTCTTGCATCGGTCGATCCACTCGATGGAATAGCCGGCAAAGTGGCCCCCGGGCTGGTCCACTTTTTGGCGGCATGCCGCCATGGTGGGGGAGACTGCATCGCAGGTACCAGCGACTTGCCCGGTGACGAGGTCGGAATCTCCATAGCAGTGTAGACGGTTTATGTTCATCTCCTTGGCTGCTCGCATGCTATGGAGGAGGGCCTCGTACTTGGCCATGTTGTTGGTGCAGGGGTGAAGTCGAGGTATAGGACGTAGCGCAGCTTGTCGCCTTTGGGAGACGTGAGGACAATCCCTTCCCCTGCGCCATCTACATTCATGGACCCGTCGAAGTGTAGCAACCAGTAGTGGAGGTACGACAGCTTCTCCGGCTGCTGCGCCTCCTCCCAATCGGCGAGGAAGTCTGCCAGGGCCTACGACTTCATTGCCTTGCATGGCTCGTACTTGATGTTGTGTACGCCAATCTCAACTGCCCACTTGGCGACTCGCCCAGTCGCCTCGCGGTTGCAAATGATGTCCTGCAATGGCGCTGACGAGACGACCATGATTGGGTGCTCGTAGAAGTAGTGCGGTAGTCTCCGCTGGGCTCGGAAGACCGCATATACCATCTTCTGGTACTACGGGTGGCGTTGGCGCGACTCTGTGAGGACTTCACTGATGTAGTAGACAGGTCGCTGCACCGGGCGCTCCTTGCCCTCTTCTGGTTGCTTGACGACCATGACGCTGCCGACGACTCGTTCAGACGCCGCGACGTAGACGAGCATGGTTTCCTTGTCGACAGGGGCGGCGAGTAGCGGGGCCACGAGTAGCACTTCCTTGAGTGCATGGAGCGCGTCGTCTGCCTCCTTGTCCCACTGGAACGTGGGGTTCTTGCGCATCAGGAGGTAGAGGGTCATTGCTTTCTTGCCTAGTCGAGGGATGAAGCGACTGAGAGCCGCGACTCGTCCCGCCAACTTCTGAACGTCGCGCAGGCACTCGGGTTTGCCGAGCTAGGCGATCGTGTTGATCTTGGTGGCGTTCGCCTCGATGCCGTGTTTGGATACTACGTACCCTAGCAGCTATCCAGTAGGTGTTGGAGATATGCCCTAGAGGCAATAATAAATATAGTTATTATTATATCTTTGTGTTTATGATAAATGTTTATATTCATGCTATAATAGTATTAACAAGGAAACATTAATACTTGTGTGAATTGTAAACTTAAATTGAAGTCCCTAGTATAGCCTCTATACTTCACTAGCTTGTTGGTTGATTAAATGATTGTGGTTTCCATATCATGAACATTGAGATGTTATCAACAACAAGATCATATCGTTAGGAGAATGATATGGTGGACATACTCCTATTGATAAGCGTAGCATAAAGATCAAGTCATTTCAATAGTTCAATTGGTATATGCTTTCTGATACATAGTAACCTAATTCCTTCGACCATGAGATCATGCATATCACCTTTACCAGATGGATGCTTTGATGACATCAAACACCACACCGTAACTGGGTGGTTATAAAGGTGGCATTAAGTGTTCGGAAAGTATTGGTTGAAACACATGGATCAAGAGTGGGATTTGTCCATCCACATGACGGATAGATATACTCTGGGCCCTCTCGGTGGAATGTCATCCAATTGGCTTGCAAGCATGTGACTTGGTCACAAGGGATCACATATCACGGGAACGAGAAAAGAGTACTTATCAGTAACGAGGTTGAACTAGGTATGCAGAGATACCGACGATCATAACCTCGGATAAGTAACATATCGTGAGACAAAGGGAAATTGTTATCGTATGTAAGTGGTTCATTCGATCGCAAAGTAATCGTAGAAATATGTGGGAGCCATATGAATTTCCAGATTCCTCTATTGGTTATTGTTCGGAGAAGTGTCTCGATCATGTCCGCATAATTCACGAACCGTAGGGAGACACACTTAAGGATTCGACGTTGTTTTGAGTAGTTATGGTATTATGAGAAAGAGACCGAATGTTGTTCGGAGTCTCGGATGGGATCCGGGATATCACGAGGTGATCCGGAATGGTCCGGATAATAAGATTCATATAAGGAAAGTCCCGTTTCGGAGTTCGGGAATGATTCCGGTGTTTTCATCGGGAATGTTCTAGAAGGTTCCGGATTGTCCGGCACTCCGGGGGGGGAGGGTACATGAGTGTGTCATTGAATGATTGCATCATGTACTAAGTGTTCTTGCTGTTCCAAAAACATGAAAGTCAAATTGCCAGTTTGAAAGTCAAACGGCTAAAACAGGAAACTGTGGGAAACAGGAAACTGTGGGAAACAAGCAAGAGGAGTTGGAACCAACTTGGAGGAGGAGTCCCACTCCTCCAGGCCGGCGCCCAGCCCTAGGCCGAGTTGGGGAGGGACTCCCTCCCTCCCCTGGCGCGCCAAGGCCCCTCCACCCATAAAAGGAGGGGCAGGGCTCCTCCTTGAGACACACAAGTTTCCACCTCTAATCTCAGGTTTAGAGCCGTTTGGTTTAGAGCTTCTAATTGCTTTAGCCTGCGGATTAGAGCCTTCTAATTGGTGTGTCTAATCTCTAGACCACTAATAGCCCTCTCTCATAATCCACCATACTCGCTCCGGCTTAAGGCGAAGCCCTGCGGGATCTCCCCTCTACTTCCGGTACCACGCCGTTGTGCTGCCGGAATCGCGAAGAGAGAGCTACAACCTCCGCTGCCTGCTGGAACAAGGGAGAGGAAGGTCTTCGTCGAGTACCAAACGTGTGACCGACTGCGGGAGCGCTGCCGGAACGCAGCGCCGGAAGGATCGTCTACGCGATCTTGAGATCGGAAAGAGTACGACTACATCACCCACGAGAATCCGCTCTCGTTAAACACTTTGGAATCTTCGAGGGTAAGTTATTCCATCGACTCGTTGCTACAATCTAGTAGATAGATCTTGGCTTGTTTGTTTGTATGCGATAGAAAATTTTTGTTTTCCATGCTACGAACCCCTACAGTGGTATCAGAGCCGTGTCTATATGTAGATCTGTTGCACGAGTAGAACACAATGGTCATTGTGGGCGTTGATGCTTTTATTGTAGATTGCTTTTTGTGTACTTTGCATCTTGCGGTATGTTGGGATGAAGCGGCCCGGGCTAACCTTACATGACATCGTTCATGAGACTTGCTCCACGCTTGACATGCAACTTGTATTGCATAAGTGGCTTTGCGGGTGCCTGTTTCTCCTAGCATAGTTAAGATCCAATTTACAACGGGTAATCAACAATGCTAGTATCAATGTTGTGGTTCTTGTTCGTAAGTTAGAACGACACTTATTGAAAGCCCCAAACCACGTAAAATATGCAAAGAAAGTAGAAGCGTCTAACTTTGTTTTGCAGGGGTGTGCAGTGATGTGATATGGCCATGATTGTGATTATATTTGATGTATGCAATGTTCCTTATTGTAAGTTGGCAACCGGCAGGAGCCATATGGTTGTCTTTAATTTATGTTAAGACCCACGTGTCTATTCAAAGTAGTTGTAATAGTTGAAGCCGGTGGACGACAACCATGAAGAAGCGTCATTGACCTTGATGCAATGCCGATGATGATGGAGATCATGTTCGTGCTTGAAGATGGAGATCGGAAGCACAAAGAAGAAAGGCCATATCATATCACATATATATTGAATTGCATGTGATGTTAATCCTTTATGCATCTTGTATTGCTTAGTAGACGACTGTAGCATTATAAGATGATCCCTCATGCACATCAATTTCAAATCATAAAGTGTTCACCCTTAGTTAGCACCGTTGCTAAAGCTTGTTGTTTTGAAGCACCACGTGATGATCGGGTGTGTTAGATTCTGCAAGTGTATACAACATGAGCAAGCCAGATTTGCTCATGCAGAAACTAAGGTTTGATCTTGACGAGCCTAGCATGTACAGACATGGTCTCGGAACACGGATCACCGAAAGGTAAAGCATGAATCATATAGTAGATATGATGAACATGTCGATTGTTCGCCATTGAAGCTATATCAACTCTCGTGATGATCGGTGTTGGTATGGTGGATTTGGTTCGTGTGATCACTAAAACAATGTGAGGGATATTGTTTTGAGTGGGAGTTCACCTAGTTTAATTTCATTAATTAATTTGAACTCAATTTGTCATAAACTTAGTCTAAACTATTGCAAATATGTTGTAGATCAATGGCAGCCCCTACCATCAATTTTAATGCGTTCCTAGAGAAAGAAAAGTTGAAAAACAATGGAAGCAACTTCGCGGATTGGTTCCGCAATTTGAGGATTGTCCTCACAGCTGGTAATTTGACCTATGTGCTGGATGCACCGCTGGGTGACCCACCTGCGGATGATGCTCCCGATGAAGTAAAGAATGTTTACCTCGCTCGGAAGAATCAGTACTCCATAGTTCAGTGTGCTATCTTGTATGGTTTAGAATCGGAGCTTCAGAAAAGGTTTGAGAATTCAGACCCATATGATATTGTCGAGGATCTCAAATTGATTTTTGAGACTCATGCGGCAATTGAAAGCTATGAGGCTTCTGAAAAGTTCTTTAACTGCAAGATGGAAGAGGGCAGCTCCGTCAGTGAGCATGTGCTTAAGATGTATGGGCACGCAAGCAAACTTCAAAGCTTGGGTATAGTGATTCCTAATGCTTTGGGGATTTACCGTGTCCTCTAGTCACTACCACCAAGTTACAGGAACTTTGTGATGAACTACAACATGCAGAACATGAACAAAGAGTTGCCAGAACTATTTGCTATGTTAAAATCTGCAGAAGTGGAGATCAAGAAAGAGCACCAAGTGTTGATGGTCAATAAGACCACCAAATTCAAGAAAGGCAAGTCTAAGCAAAAGGGACACTTCAAGAAGGGTGGTAAGAAAGTTACCACGCCGGCGAAGAAGACCAAGGCTGGACCCAAGCCTGATACTGAGTGCTTTTACTGCAAGGGAGAAGGTCACTGGAAGCGGAATTGCCCAAAGTACTTGGCGGATCTGAAGAACGGCAACATCAAGAAGAAAGGTATATCTGATATACATGTTATTGATGTGTATCTCACTAGTACTCGTAGTAGTGCCTGGGTATTTGATACTGGTTCGGTTGCTCATATTTGTAACTCGAAACAGGTGCTGCGGAATAAACGGAAGCTAGCGAAGAACGAGGTGACGATGCGTGTGGGAAACGGATCAAAGGTTGATGTGATCGCGGTCGGCACGCTACCTCTTCATCTACCATCGGGATTAGTTTTATACTTAAATAATTGTTATTTAGTGCCTGCGTTGAGCATGAACATTATATCAGGATCTTGTTTATTGCGAGACGGTTACTTGTTTAAGTCAGAGAATAATGGTTGTTCGATTTATATGAGTAATATGTTTTATGCACATGCACTTTTGATAGATGGTCTATTCTTATTGAATCTCGATAGTGGAAATACACATATCAACAATATTGAGGCTAAACGTTTGAAATCAAGCGATAATTCAACCTATATGTGGCACTGTCGTCTTGGTCACATTGGAGTGAAGCGTATGAAGAAACTCCATTCCGATGGACTTCTTGAATCACTTGATTTTGAATCACTTGAAAGATGCGAAGCATGTCTGATGGGAAAAATGACTAAGACTCCATTTTCTGGTATGATGGAGCGAGCTATGGACTTATTGGAAATTATACATACCGATGTGTGTGGTCCAATGAGTGTAGCATCGCGCGGTGGTTATCGTTATGTTCTTACCTTCACGGATGACTTGAGTAGATATGGGTATATCTATTTCATGAAACATAAGTCCGAAACTTTCGAGAAGTTTAAGGAGTTTCAAAGTGAGGTAGAGAATCAACGTAACAAGAAGATTAAATTTCTACGTTCTGATCGTGGAGGTGAATATCTAAGTTACGAGTTTGGCGAGCATTTAAAGAAATGCGGAATACTTTCACAATTGACACCGCCGGGAACACCACAGCGTAATGGTGTGTCCGAACGTCGTAATCGAACTCTCTTAGATATGGTTCGTTCTATGATGTCACTTACAGATTTACTGCTATCATTTTGGGGTTATGCATTAGAAACAGCCGCATTCACTTTAAATAGGGTACCATCTAAATCCGTTGAAACGACACCGTATGAATTATGGTTTGGGAAGAAACCTAAATTGTCGTTCCTTAAAGTTTGGGGATGTGAAGCCTATGTAAATAAGTTACAGCCGGACAAGCTTGAACCCAAAGCGGAAAAATGCGTCTTCATAGGATACCCGAAGGAAACTATTGGGTATACCTTCTATCATAGATCCGAAGGCAAAATCTTCGTTGCCAAGAATGGATCCTTTCTAGAGAAGGAATTTCTCTCGAAAAAAGTGACTGGAAGGAAAGTAGAACTCGACGAGGTTGTCGAACCTTCTCTCGAAATTGCGAGTAGCGCAGCACCGGAATAAGTTCCTGTGGTGCCTGCACCAATTAGAGAGGGAGCTAATGATGGTGATCATGAAACTTCGGTTGAAGTTGCTACAGAGCCTCGGAGATCAACGAGAAATCGTACCACTCCAGATTGGTATGATTCCGTTATGAGCGTCATGTTGGTGGACAACACCGATGACCCCGAGACATATGAGGAAGCGATGATGAGCCCAGATTCCAATAAATGGCAAGAAGCCATGAAATCCAAGATTGGATCCATGTACGAAAACCAAGTATGGACTTTGGTGGACTTACCGGATGGCCGAAAGGCTGTCGAGAACAAATGGATTTTCAAGAAGAAAACAGATGCTGATGGTAATGTTACTGTCTATAAAGCTCGACTTGTCGCAAAAGGGTTTCAACAAATTCAAGGAGTTGACTACGATGAGACTTTCTCACCAGTAGCGAAGCTAAAGTCTGTGAGGATTATGTTAGCAATCGCTGCATATTATGATTATGAGATATGGCAGATGGATGTCAAAACAGCATTCCTCAATGGAGATATTGATGAAGAGTTGTATATGATGCAACCCAAAGGTTTTGTCGATCCTAAAGATGCTAACAAGGTATGCAAACTTCAACGGTCCATCTATGGATTGAAGCAAGCATCCCGAAGTTGGAATCAACGTTTTGATAAGGTAATCAAAAGTTTTGGTTTTATACAAACTTATGGAGAAGCTTGTATTTACAAGAAAGTGAGTGGGAGCTCTGTAGCATTCTTAATACTATATGTGGATGACATATTGTTGATTGGGAATGATGTAGACCTTCTTAATAGTGTCAAGGAATATTTGAATAATAGTTTTTCAATGAAGGATCTTGGCGAAGCAGCTTACATATTAGGCATAAAGATTTATAGAGATAGATCGAAACGCCAAATATCATTATCACAGAGTACATATTTGGACAAAGTTCTAAAGAAGTTTGGAATGGAAGAAAGCAAGAAAGGGTTCTTGCCCATGTTGCCCAATACGACCTTGAGTAAAACTCAAAGTCCAACATCAGCAGAAGATAGAGAAAGGATGAGTAAGACTCCCTATGCCTCAGCCATAGGATCTCTAATGTATGCCATGCTATGTACTAGACCCGACATTGCAAATGCTGTTAGTTTAACTAGCAGATATCAAAGTGATCCAGGAGTGGATCATTGGACAGCGGTCAAAAACATCCTTAAGTACTTGAGAAGAACTAAGGATATGGTTCTTTCTTATGGAGGTGATGAATAGCTCGTTGTTAATGGTTACACCGATGCTAGTTGGAACACTGATCCGGATGATTCTAAATCACAATCTGGATACGTATTTATTTTGAATGGTGCAGCAGTTAGCTGGAGGAGTGCAAAGCAAAGCGTTGTGGCGAGATCTTCAACTGAATCCGAATACATGGCTGCTTCGGAGGCTTCACAAGAAGCGATATGGATGAAAGAGTTCATTACAGAGCTGGGTGTGGTTCCAAGTGCGCTGGACCCAATGTCTATCTACTGTGATAACATGGGCGCCATAGCCAATGCGCAAGAACCAAGGTCACACAAGAAGCTGAAGCATATCAAGCTACGTTTTCACGCTATTCGAGAACATATCCAGGATGGGGATATAAAGATTTGCAAAGTACACACAGATCTGAATGTGGCGGATCCGTTGACTAAACCTCTCCCGAGGGCAAAACATGACCAACACCAAACTGCCATGGGTGTTCGGTATATTACCATGTAATCTAGATTAGATGACTCTAGTGCAAGTGGGAGACTGTTGGAGATATGCCCTAGAGGCAATAATAAATATAGTTATTATTATATCTTTGTGTTTATGATAAATGTTTATATTCATGCTATAATAGTATTAACAAGGAAACATTAATACTTGTGTGAATTGTAAACTTAAATTGAAGTCCCTAGTATAGCCTCTATACTTCACTAGCTTGTTGGTTGATTAAATGATTGTGGTTTCCATATCATGAACATTGAGATGTTATCAACAACAAGATCATATCGTTAGGAGAATGATATGGTGGACATACTCCTATTGATAAGCGTAGCATAAAGATCAAGTCATTTCAATAGTTCAATTGGTATATGCTTTCTGATACATAGTAACCTAATTCCTTCGACCATGAGATCATGCATATCACCTTTACCAGATGGATGCTTTGATGACATCAAACACCACACCGTAACTGGGTGGTTATAAAGGTGGCATTAAGTGTTCGGAAAGTATTGGTTGAAACACATGGATCAAGAGTGGGATTTGTCCATCCACATGACGGATAGATATACTCTGGGCCCTCTCGGTGGAATGTCATCCAATTGGCTTGCAAGCATGTGACTTGGTCACAAGGGATCACATATCACGGGAACGAGAAAAGAGTACTTATCAGTAACGAGGTTGAACTAGGTATGCAGAGATACCGACGATCATAACCTCGGATAAGTAACATATCGTGAGACAAAGGGAAATTGGTATCGTATGTAAGTGGTTCATTCGATCGCAAAGTAATCGTAGAAATATGTGGGAGCCATATGAATTTCCAGATTCCTCTATTGGTTATTGTTCGGAGAAGTGTCTCGATCATGTCCGCATAATTCACGAACCGTAGGGAGACACACTTAAGGATTCGACGTTGTTTTGAGTAGTTATGGTATTATGAGAAAGAGACCGAATGTTGTTCGGAGTCTCGGATGGGATCCGGGATATCACGAGGTGATCCGGAATGGTCCGGAGAATAAGATTCATATAAGGAAAGTCCCGTTTCGGAGTTCGGGAATGATTCCGGTGTTTTCATCGGGAATGTTCTAGAAGGTTCCGGATTGTCCGGCACTCCAGGGGGGGAGGGTACATGAGTGTGTCATTGAATGATTGCATCATGTACTAAGTGTTCTTGCTGTTCCAAAAACATGAAAGTCAAATTGCCAGTTTGAAAGTCAAACGGCTAAAACAGGAAACTGTGGGAAACAGGAAACTGTGGGAAACAAGCAAGAGGAGTTGGAACCAACTTGGAGGAGGAGTCCCACTCCTCCAGGCCGGCGCCCAGCCCTAGGCCGAGTTGGGGAGGGACTCCCTCCCTCCCCTGGCGCGCCAAGGCCCCTCCACCCATAAAAGGAGGGGCAGGGCTCCTCCTTGAGACACACAAGTTTCCACCTCTAATCTCAGGTTTAGAGCCGTTTGGTTTAGAGCTTCTAATTGCTTTAGCCTGCGGTTTAGAGCCTTCTAATTGGTGTGTATAATCTCTAGACCACTAATAGCCCTCTCTCATAATCCACCATACTCGCTCCGGCTTAAGGTGAAGCCCTGCGGGATCTCCCCTCTACTTCCGGTACCACGCCGTTGTGCTGCCGGAATCGCGAAGAGAGAGCTACAACCTCCGCTGCCTGCTGGAACAAGGGAGAGGAAGGTCTTCGTCGAGTACCGAACGTGTGACCGACTGCGGGAGCGCTGCCGGAACGCAGCGCCGGAAGGATCGTCTACGCGATCTTGAGATCGGAAAGAGTACGACTACATCACCCACGAGAATCCGCTCTCGTTAAACACTTTGGAATCTTCGAGGGTAAGTTATTCCATCGACTCGTTGCTACAATCTAGTAGATAGATCTTGGCTTGTTTGTTTGTATGCGATAGAAAATTTTTGTTTTCCATGCTACGAACCCCTACAGTAGGTACACCGAAGGTGCACTTTCCTGGGTTGAGTTTGATCTTGTACCTCCGCAGATTCACGAAGGTTTCGGCCAGGTCAGCGAGTAGACTACCCTAGCGAGTGGACTTCACTACCACGTCGTCGATGTAGACGTGGATGTTGCGGCCAATTTGGCTCGCAAGGCATTCCTGCATGCACCTCTGGTAGGTCACTCCGGCGTTCTTGAGGCCGAACGTGTTGGCGGTGTAGCAGAATGCTCCGAATGGCGTAATGAACACCGTCTTCTGCTCGTCCTCGACTACCATTTTGATCTGGTTATAACCAGAGTAGGCGTCAAGGAAACACAACGACTCCAAGCCCGCGGTTGAGTCGATGATTTGCTCGATCCACAGGAGGACGAACTGCTCCTTTGGGCAGGCGCTGTTGAGGTTTGTGTAATCGATACACATTCTCCAGGTCCCATTTTTCTTCTCGACCAGGACTAGGTTTACCATCCACTTGGAGTATTTGATTGGCCGTATGAAGCCTGCAGCAAGTAGACGTTGCACCTCCTCGGCGATTGCTCGGCGGCGCTCTTCTTTGAAGGGCCACAGCGACTTCTTGATGGGTCGCGCTTTGGGGTCGGCCTTGAGTTTGTGCTCAGGGAGTTCCCTCGGGACACCAGGCATGTCGGATGGCTTCCATGCGAAGATGTCGCGATTCTCACGTAGGAAGATGAGCGCGCCTTCCTATGCTGGGCTCATGCCCATCTCGATCGTCACTGTCTAGCTGGAGTCGCCTGGGACCAGCTCGACGGAGCGTGTGTGCGTGGTTGCCTCGAACACGGTCGAGCCGCCGTTCTCCGAGTTGTGCTTCTTGAGTATTGTGGGGTCGTCATTGTCGACCCCGCTCGTGTACTTGGCGAGCTCCTCCGCGTGGTTGGCTTCTGCGGCGATGACGGAGTCGGCGATCTCGGCGCCCTTGGCCTCGCACTCCACGGCCATATCGGGGTCGTCGTGGACGGTGATGATACCGCACGGCCCTGAGAGCTTCATCGCGTTATACACGTAGTGTGGCGCTGCCATGAACTTGGCGAACGCTTTCCATCCCAAGACGCAATGGTAGGGGATGTTGAAGGGTACCAGCTAGAAGACGATCCGCTCGGTGCGGAAGTTTGCTGGTGTGCCGAAGGTGACTAGCAGCGTCACCTTGCCGATCGGGTACACCTTCCGATCGGGGACGATGTCGTGGAAGGTGGTGTAGGTCGTCTTGATCATCGACTGCGGGAGCCGCAGTCACCTGAACGTGTCCAGGTAGAGGATGTTGATGGAACTGCCACCGTCCATCAGTGTCTTGGGGATCCAGTAGTCTCCTACTTTGGGCTTGACCACCAACGCGACTCGCCTCGGATATTCGATCCGTGGCGAGTGGTCCTCGCGGCTCCAGGTGATCCGCTGCTCGGACCAGTTGAGTAAGCGTGGGATGTCGACCTGGGACACCACGTTGACGGTGACGGCGCGGGCGATGACCTTCTTCTCGCGCTTGGTGTTAAACCCAGTGAAGGTGTGGAGCGATCCGACATCGTTGTCGAATGCCCCGCCGTTTGGTGGGTTGTTGTTGGGGTCCTCCCATGCGCGCCGTGCCTTCTCAATCTCCCTCAGGGAGTGGCAGTCAGCGGTCATGTGGGTGGAGGGTTCCCTTCCCTGCTGTGGAACACACAGGGCTGGTTATGGAGGGCCGCAGGGTCGAATTTCAGCCTCACCTTGTAGTTACCGCTGTCGCGGTGTTGGCCTGCATCGCGGCGGAAGCTCTTGGGCTCGTGTGGCGCGTAGCCGGCGTTGGCGACGAAGTCGACTCGCCCGTCACCGCAGCGCTTTCCGGTGAGGTGAGTGTTGTTGTAGCGTAGCTCGGGTCGTCTCCCGTTGTTGTGGCCGCTTTGGTGGCGATTTCCACCCGACTCGTCGTAGGTTTCTTGGTTCGGGTCCTCCTTCGCGTACCGCTTGGCAATCTCGAGGAGGTCCGGTATGTTGTCGAGTGTCTTGTACACCCGCTTGAGCTTGGCGACCAAGGGATCGTAGCGGCACGAGGTCTTGAAGCAGTGTATCACGCTGTCCAGATGGATGTCGGCCGCGTTGAACCACAGGTCCTGCCAATGCTGGACCCAGCTGCGGGTCAACTCGCTGGGTCCCTGGACGCATTGCTCCATGTCCTCGATGGTGGTGGCACGGGTGTAGGATCCCTCGAAATGCCTGACGAAGGCGTCGCGCATATCCTCCCAGGAGTCGATGCTATCCGCGGGGAGGGTGTTGATCCATTGCCGGCTCGCTCCCTCCATCATCAGGGGGAGGTAGCGAGCGGCGAGTAGGTCAGTGTGGCCGGCGATTCACATCGCCATGAGGTACATGTCCAGCCACTTGGACGGGTCGTACGAGGGTTCGTACTTCTCGATATCCTTTGGCGCTTTGAAGTTCGCCGGGTATTTTTCGCCTCAGATCATTGGTCCGAAGCACTGGGGGCCGACTCAGTTGAGCGAGACTCTTGGCTCGCCGTCACGGCGGTTCGTGAGGGTACGCCTCAGGTCGTCGGGCTGGCGTGCGCGCCTGCTTTGGTTGTTGATGATGTGGGTCCACGCGTCGACTGGCTGCCTATTGGCAGCGACCATGTTGTTTGTCGGTCGCGGGTCGTTGGTGGAGAGCGCCGCATGCGCGGGTCGTGGTTGGAGCTGTAGGGGCTCAGGCGGTGGGCAGTTGAGAGTGTTTGCCGTCATCGGGCGGCCGCTCAAGGCCGCCCTGCTTCCTGACAAGCGGGAGTACAAGCGCCCCCGCGAGTTGGCTCCCGCGGTTTGCTGCTCGACGGCCTTGGCGAGTAAGGCCTTGGTGTACTGGATCTGTAGCGCGCCTTCTCCGGTTACGTTGATGTTGGCGACTGTGGCTCGAATCGCGATGACGTTGTCCATCGGAGTGGAGAACAACGGGAGGCCGTTCGTGTATCGCTCTTGTGCGGAGATCATGATCCTTGGCTGGTTTGGAGGGGGCACACGACCGGGTGGTGGGGGGAAGCGTCGTTCGCTGATGCGTCTGGTTGTGGCCGGGCGCTTCCTCCTGGTGGCGCGTTCTCGCAAATCACGTGGTCGGCCACGCGGGACGGGTCGTTCTCATCGTTGAAGTTCAGGGTGCGGCCCTGAACGGTGGGGTTCAGGCGCGACCTGATGCGGCGTTGGTGGTAGAGCGAGAGCTCCTGCGCCGTTGCCTGCTCGAGACGAAATTTTTCGCGTTCGGCTTGTTCCTTGCGGATCGCCTCCTCCAGTCGCACGCGGAGTTCCTCGACCTCTGTTGTCGTTGTGGTCGGCGGGATCGACATGGAGAAGGGGTCTGGCGGGGCGCCCGTGCCGCTCGCCATGTAGGTCGCGACGAAGCGACCGGATCCGTCGTGGAGATTGCCGGAGTTTTATGACCCGGAGTCAGAGTCGAAGATTCCGAGGATGGAAGGATACTCGAAGTCCCCCACGTTGGATACTTGGGTGATGGAGCCCGCGGGTGACGCGGCGATGATGGACCCGGCGACTGACGTCGGGGTTGCCAAGTCGGCCACGTTGCTGTTGGCCGAGCCATACTTGGAGGCGAGGCGGTGGATGGTGCAGACGATGACGTCGGTGAAGCCGACGAAGAGGCTGATCGTGCTGACTGGCATGATCACGCTGTGCGTGATGGGGCATGCCGCCGGGACGTAGCTGCTCGGCAAGATCTGGAGGATCTCGCTGATCGCAATCATGCGACCAGTGGCGATCGTCTCGTTGATTGGCAGATTGGATCTCCCCGCAGAACACGAGCCTGACCGGCCAGGCCCCAAGGTGGGCGCCACTGTCATGGGAATGGCCACGACAGATGCTGTAATCGGCAGCGAGTAGTAGAACAAAGGGCAAGGGCGGCCAGCCATCTCCGGTGCGAGATGAGGGCGTAGACACAGGGTTTTACCCAGGTTCGGCCCCCGAAGGGTAAAGACCTACTCCTGCTAGATTGTATTGATGAGAGAGTACAAGGGCGAGCTCGACGACTAGGCATCGAGTCGCAGGGGGTGTATGATGCAACGTGTCCTCTATGCGTACCCTAGGGAGGTTTATATAGAGTCACCTCGCTAGGGTTTACATATCTACAACCGAATTGGATAAGGACTTGGAGGGTGCTTGACCTAATCCGACTGGGCCTAGCTACGCTTCTGGGCTTCCAGTTTCCAGTCGCCTAGCTCCTTCCTGGGTCACAATCAGTCGCCGTCCTACAGGCCCACTCGCTGGCAGCATGGGCCAATAGGAAACGTCCTGCTGGGTATACGCCACTCGGCATATCCCCATAAACAGAGGAAATAACTTCCAAGACTCAACAAAAATAAAAATTTACTGAAATAAAAAAGTTGGGTTATCTCCCAATAGTGCTTTTCTTTAACGCCTTTCAGCTAGGCATAGAAAGCAAGAATCAAGTATTTTCAAAGGAAAAAGCATTAACATCAAATTTTGTTCTAATAAGAGAATCAAAAGATAGCTTCTCTCTTTTTCTAGGGAAGTGTTCTATACCTTTCATGAGTGGAAATTGATATTTAATGGTGCCTTCTTTCATATCAATAATGGCACCAACAGTTCTAAGAAAAGGTCTTCCCAAAATAATAGGACAAGAAGCATTGCATTCAACATCCAAAACATAGAAATCAATAGGGAAAAGGTATTGTTAACCATAATAAGAACATCATTGATTTCCCCATAAGTTTCTTTTTAGCATTATCATCAAGATGGACATCCAAATAACAATATTCCAATGGTGATAAATAAAGCATTTCATAAATATTTCTAGGCATAATAGAGATACTAGCACCAAGATCACATGAAGCTTTGAAGTCAAAATCATTCACTTTCATATTAATTATGGGATCTCAACCATCTTCTAATTTCCTAGGAATAGAAGCTTCATGTTTCAACTTTTCTTTTTTAATTTTCATGAGAGCATTTGTAATATGCTTTGTAAAAGCCATATTCATAGCACTAGCATTAGGACTTCTAGAAAGCTTTTGTAAGAACATAATTACTTCAGAAATATTGCAACCATCAAGATCAAAATCAATATTATCATTCAAGGTAGTAGAACTATTGTTTCCCATATTTCGAGAAAATTCAGCATTTTTGTTGGAAAAGGTTCCATTGGGTTTAGGCAATGTTGCAGAAGGAATGGGGACTTTAGGTGGTTTGCTAGCATCAACATTACTAGTGCTGGTAATGGTACAAACTTTAGTCATATTATTATTTCTAGCAATTTCATCTTCTCTTTCCCACCTAGCATGCAATTCAGCTAACATCCTAACATTTTCATCAATTATAACTTGTATGGCACTCAAAGTCTTGCTTTCTTTAACATCATCAGGCATTACCTTTAATTTAAGAAATTCAACATCATGGGCAAGGCTATCAACTTTAGAAGCAAGATCATCAATTTTTCCATGCTTTTCCTCAATAGTTTTATTGAAAGCAGTTTGTTTACTAATAAAATCCTTAAGCATGACTTCAAGTTCAGAGGGTGCACTTCTATTGTTGTTGTAGGAGTTTCCATAAGCATTACCATTATTAGAAGGGTATGGCCTATAATTATTATTACCAAAATTACTCCTATAATCATAATGTTGCTAAAATTAGTATTTCTAATGAAGTTCACATCAACTTGCTCTTCTTGAGCAACCAAAGAGGCTAAAGGAACATTATTTGGATCAATATGAGCTTTTCCACTAACAAGCATAGACATAATGGTATCAATTTTATCATTCAAGGAGGAGGTTTCTTCAATAGAATTTACCTTCTTACCTTGTGGAGCTCTCTCAGTGTGCCATTCAGAATAATTTACCATCATGTTATCAAGGAGCCTTACTGCAGCACCCAAAGTGATGGTCATAGAAGTACCTCCAGCAGCTGAATCCAACATATTTCTTGAAGAAAAATTCAGTCCTACATAAAAGGTTTGGATAATCATCCAAGTAGTCAGTCCATGAGTGGGGAAATTTTTCACTAAAGTTTTCATTCTTTCCCAAGCTTGAGCAACATGTTCATTATCAAATTGTTTAAATTTTATTATGTCACTTCTCATGGATATAATCTTGGCAGGAGGATACTATTTTCCAATGAAGGCATCTTTGCATTTAATCCAAGAATCAATATTATTTTTAGGCAAAGATAGCAACCAATCTTTAGCTCTTCCTCTTAAAGAGAAAGGAAACAATTTAAGCTTAATAATATCTTCATCTACATCCTTATATTTTTGCATCTCACAAAGTTCAACAAAATTATTAAGGTGAGCAGCAGCATCATCAGTACTAGCACTAGAGAATTGCTCTTTCATAACAAGATTCAGCAAAGCAGGTTTAATTTCAGAGAAAGTAGCTACAGAAATAGGTGGAGCAATAGGTGTGCAAATGAAATCATTGTTGTGTGTTCTAGTGAAGTCACACAACTTAGTGTTTTTAGGAGTAGTCATTTTTGCAAGATAAAAGCAAACCAACAAAAACAAAAACTAAAGTAGAAACTAATTTTTTGTGTTTTTGGTAAAAAGAAGCAAGCAAAACAAAGCAAAATAAACTACGCAAAACAAAAACAAAGTAAATAGATTGGTTGTGAGAGACTCCCCTTGCAGAAGCTGTCCTTTATCTCCCCGGCAACGGCGCCAGAAAATTTCTTAATGGCTCAAATGATATAGAGCTCGTTGGGGAACCCCAAGTGGAAGGTATGATTAGCACAGCAGCAAGTTTCCCTCGGTTATGAAACAAAGGTTATCGAACCAGTAGGAGAAAGAACCAACTCCCAAGGTGTTGCTAGCAACTTGGAACCTGCACAACACAACCACAATACTTTGCCCCAACTTATAATGAGGTTGTCAATCTCACCGGTTTGCTGAACACAAAGGATTAAACATATAGTGTGGAAGAAAGTAGTTGCTTGTAGGAATTGCAGAAAGTAATTGCAGAAAGTAAACAGTAGGCAATAGATTGAATATTAGTGGGAAGGAATGGACCGGGGTCCACACTTCACTAGAGGTGTTTCTCCATAAGATAAATAGCATGTTGGGTGAACAAATTACAGTTGCGCAATTGACAGGATAGAGAAAGCATACCAATGCATATACATGTCATGATGATTGCTATGAGATTCGTTTGGGCATTACAACATAATACATAGACTGTAATCCAACTGCATCTATGACTAATAATCCACCTTCAGGTTATTATCCGAACCCCCTCCAGTATTAAGTTGCAAGCAATAGATAATTGCATTAAGCAAAGTATGTAAAGTAAACAATACAATTGCCCCATGGACAAAGGATTGTTGTTTTCTCCCTAATAGCAACAACACATCTATAACCTTAGATATTTCTGTCACTTCCCCAGATTACTAGAGGAATGAACCTACTATCGAGCATAAATACTCCCTCTTGGAGTTACAAGCATCTACTTGGCCAAAGCATCTACTAGGAACAGAGAGCATGAAAGATCACAAACAACATAGACATGATAGAATCAATAATCAATCTTGACGTAGTACTCAATATCCATCGGATCCCAACAAACACAACATATAGGATTACATATAGATGATCTTGATCATGAACGGAGCTCACAAGATCTAAACATGATAACACAAAGAGGAGAAACTACCATATAGCTACTACTATGGACCCATAGCCCAAGAATGAACTACTCACGCATCACACAAGAGGCTGGTATGGTGATGAAGAAGGCCTCCAGGGTGATCTCCCCTCTCCGGCAGGGTGCTGGGAAGAGCTTCGGATCCCCCCCCCCCCCGATCTAGGGACGATGGTGGCAGCGGCTATGGACTTTTTCGTGGATTTCTGATCGGGTACTTAGGGTTTGTGCCTCGAAGGGCTTATATAGGCGAAGGGGCAAGGTCGTTGGCCGCCCGAGGGGCCCACTCCATTCCTAGGCGTGGCCAGGGGTGAGCCCACGCCTAGGGGTGGTGCGGCCGCCTCCTGGCTCTCCTCCGTCTCCGCTTTGGACTCCTTGTGTCGGAAAAAAATAGGAACTTCTACTTTTGTTCCGTCCAATTTCGAGAATATTTCTTTACTAGCTTTTTTGAAACCAAAAATAGCAGAAAACAGGCAACTAGCACTACGGCATCTTGTTAATAGGTTAGTTCCAGAAAATGTATAAAAATGCCTCAAAGTGTAGACAAAACATAAGATAAGTGATACAAAACAAGCATGGAGCATCAAAAATCATAGATGCGTTTACAACATATCACTAGGCTGATCTTGGTACTGTGGAGCCTCCTTGAGAGTGTGCAAAGTAGCAAGATCACATGCATGATTAGCTACTTGATTGATTAGTCAAATTTCATGTTTTAGCTACCAATGATGCATAGATTAAGGTAGTGTGTTGGATTAGAACAGATACTTACTGTTTGCTTTAAATCTCTATGATGATTTAGTATAGCATTTATATACATATCTGAGAGATTCATTACTTTTATTCCTCTTGGGGATCTGGTATTATTGTTTCTAAAGCTGAACTGGTAAGTATAGATCTGCCATTTGCTTAATGTGGTCGATCTGGTCTTGGAAGTTTTACTTGGTAAATTGAACATTCAGGCTACTATATATTGAGTTGGCTGGATATAAACATGGATGATGAGATGAACCTTGGTTTAGTGATGATCTTATTTTTATAAATTTATTAAATAACCATGTTGTTTGTAAAGATCTAATAAAAATGATTCCTAGTGTCTTGCTAGGAAAAATGATTTGAAATTATTCCTGATTGTTTACAGATCCTTTAGAGGCTTAATATCTTGGGATTGAAATTGATAATTAACTCAGTGACTCCTGCTAGGCTGATCTTGGTACTGTGGAGCCTCCCTGAGAGTGTGCACAGTAGCAAGATCACATGCATGATCAACTACTTGATTGATTAGTTAAATTCCATGTTTTAGCTACCAATGATGCATAGACTGAGGTAGTGTGTTTGATCAGAATAGATACTTACTATTGGCTTTAAATCTCTATGATGATTTAGTATAGAATTTCTATACATATATGAGATATTGATTAATTTTATTCCTCTTGGGGATCTAGTATTATTGTTTCTAAATCTGAACTGATAAGGACAGATACCATTCTATTGATATGTTCACATGTGACTTGTGGAGTGGTTGCTACTCCATGACTTGTGTGCTTGTAGCTGTTCTTGATCAGGTGCTGCTTGATCTTGTGGCATTTAACCCCCTAGCGTTGCTATTTAGCTCTTCCTTGAGTTGATGCGGTCTCCTTATAAGACATTTTTAGTTTATGCTATTCATGTAGACACAGTTAGTTATTTCACTAGATGGTGCAGTTATCACCCTTTGTTATATGTCTAATGATTACTGTCTTTTTAAGTAGTATGGCGCAGGGGCGTCCGACATACTGCGGTGTGCATAAGAAGCCGACGAGGATCCCCACTTGGGAGGCTAAGATCACCGTCAATGGGCAGAGGTGCCACCTTGGGACATGGCGGTCCCCCGAGGAGGCAGCACGTTCCTACGACTGCATGGCAGTCCAGCACTTAGGGGCGAAGGATATCCTAAACTTTCCCAAGCATCGAGCTAGGTCCATTAAGAATAGGCCCGTGGATATGAGGGTCACCACGATGGCGAAGGAGTGGGAGAACCGACTGGTCGAGAGACAGCTTCTTGACCCCTTGGTCCAAGCACTCCGCAAGGATCCTACGGTGATGGCGCAGCAGTACAGGGTCTTGGCGGCCATTCAGCGCTAGCAACCCGTCCAAGAGGTGGATCCCTCTAGGTCTAATGGCGCGGGATCCTCCACCATGCGCCCCTAGGGCCCGTACTACGGGTTCAGCCCTGGCGACTTTACCATCACACCCACGTCATTTGCTGACATGTCTTCCTTAGGTTTGTCCAACGACGATGACGCCTGATCTAGCTAGAACAGAGATGTGGATCAACTAATTTTCATATATTACTTCTCCTGCTAGACTTTATGATGTTTTATTTTGTGCTACATACTTACTTTATAACTATGTTTGTGCTACTTACTTTATAACTATGTTTACTTAACTTGGCATTGCATGGACAGGAAGGTTACCATAATGCTCACTACGAATTTTAGTGTTAGCCATTTAAAGTGACTCGCACAAGTTCTTTATTTTTGAATGAGACAGTATGTTCTCTGAAATTCATGTGGAGGATATATATATATATATATATATATATATATATATATATATATATATATATATATATATATATATATATATATATATATATGTGTGTGTGTGTGTGTGTTCAATGAAAATCACGACTAATTTTTATGTCCTATGATTTTACTCAGTCAATCCCTTGGAGTGCATGACTTGCTTTCCTCCCGACTCTTCCGACGAGGGTGAAGATGAGTGAACTCTAGATAATGCTATGAACCAATGTCCTAGCTATATTGAACATTAGGTGGATACTGCTATTGTTTCCTGTATTAATATGTATTTTACTGTCATTATCCTATATACTGTGTATTATGTCTATTTTCTTATTATTATTTTGCTCTGTTACATAATATTCCTGACGAAACGGAATGGACGCCGGTGGTAAGGGCACTACCCCCGGCGAATAAGATTATTGGCCAGTGATAACAGAGAATACCCCCAACGAATTTGGAGTGCGTCAGCGATGTGTCCTTACCGTCAGTGAGATGGTCGTCGGCGAGGCTGGCGGTAGGCCATTTTGGTTAGCCGACGGTAGGGTCCCTACTAGTGTAATCATTATTGCATGTACATAGGCCAGTGGAGAGGCATTTGGAGGCAAGAGCAGTTACGAAGTTTACCTTCATCATAGCAGCACACAGCTTGCTCTCCCAAACTGCTCCAAGTCAGTCAAGTGGTGCTAGCACTGTCGGACAAGGTGAACTTGCTCAGAAGCTGATACAGATGCAACAAGAAAAGAGCAAATCCTATGAAGAAAGAAAAATAGCTTTGATGGAGCCACAGTATCAAGATGGTGTCAAAAAGCAGAAAATAAAGCTAGGAAGAAGCTGGAGCAAGACAAGCTGAAGGCTGAACTTGCAGTAGCCAAAGCAAAAATTGTTGCAGAGAAGAGAAAGCAAGATGCTGATCTTAAGAAGAAAGCTACGGATGAGACAGAGTAGAATCCTAGCAGATGTTAGAAAAGAGGTAGCTGAAAAGAAAAGAAAAGAAGTTGTAGATAAGAAGGCACTAGACAAGATACTAGCAGCTAGACAGAAGAGAAAAACAAAGAGAGATGCTAAAATTGCAGCAGAAACATCACAAAGGGAAACTCATGAAACTGAAATGGTAGTTCACAGAGCTATGATGATAGCCAATGCTCCAATTGAAGAAGGTGAAGTGGAAGATGCTCATGTTCCTATTGTCCCTCATGCATTCCACAATGAGTGAAACCATTCCTTTGTCCCAGATAGTTATAGAGCCAAGCCAGTGCCAAAATTTAGGAGAATGGAGTGGTATTTAGGTGTCTACAAAGGTGGAGAAGGAGTAGCCCAAGATCAGCTCTACTTTTCTTGTATAAGGTGTTAGACAACTTTGTCCTTTTGGTGTCCGGAGTTTTTTATAATCAATATCATATTATATTCATAGTAGCAAATAGTACATGGTAGAGATACATAATCTAACTCCAGCTATTACAAAATAAAATAAAAAGGACTAATAGATCTTTGTGGTCTTCAAACTCTTTCTTCTTCCACGACACAATCTTGTACTTCTCTAAAGGCAGCCGAAAACTGATATATACCAAACCACAACCTGTAAATATCAATGGGGGTTCTCCCGTAATTTTAATTTGAGCCACAGTGCTCATGCACGCGCGCAAACATTAGGATAATCAAACAACATCGGCAAGAGTACCAACACCAGTATTTCAAAGAAAAGCAACCGAACAGCCTAATCCACATCAATGACAAACTGAGAGTACGAATCACCAGTGTCCGGAGTTAAATGTCTGTTGGTGTGCTGGCTTTCTTGAACTCTTGCATGAGTCCATCCATTTGGCTATGAATTATGCAAATGGATGTTCCATCGAATTATGTCCTTTTGGTTTCCAAGAACATGTCAAGTTGAATTATGCAAATGTTACTTGATGTCCATTATCCAGAAGGTTGTTTCCGTTGGCTGTGACAAATAAATTATTTGCTTTAGTCAACAATGGCAAAGAAATGCATTTCATTTGACTCAAATACACAATTGAACTCACATATGACCAACAGGCATTACATTAACTACATTGCATCATGTTCAGATACGTAATGACCAAAAGGCATCACAACGCTCGGTCCATACATAAGAGTAGATCAACACCAGACCATCCACTGCATCCTAAACTACATAGATGCAGCTGACTCCCTCATGCCTCACTTCTTCACCACTATAACAGCAATTGTAGCACATAGCACACACATCACCCACTGCAATCTTGACAAGAACCACAATTTGCCTGACTTCCACCAAAAGCATCATCACATGCTGCTCCTGGCCTTGCATACTTGTCACTCTTGCCTCCTGCTTCCTCGGCTCCAGTTCTTCCCTTCTTTCTTTTGCCCACCCTAGTGCTTCAACTACAGCACTGGTTGTTCTCAATCAGATAGCCAATGTACTCCAACTCCCAGTTCCAAAATTGCAACCGAACTGTAAAAAATCAAAAAACCAACAAGGACTGCCACAAATTTGAGCTCTTCTAAGAATTTTCACATAACAAAACAATCATGGATGGTAAACAAAGAATAACTGAAGAAAATGCAAAGAACAGAGGCTTACCCCATGATTTTTACACTTGTAGTACATCCGTCCTGGATGGTCTGGTGGAGCCTGGCGGCGAAGCGCACAGCAGGAAGAGCTTGCGCTAGACATGGCAGAAACCAACACTGTAATACAGTCTTGTTCTTTTTCCAACACAGAAACCAACATAAACTTTATTTACATGGTCGAGGACCGTGGACCATGTTCTTTTTCCAACGCAGAAACCAACATAAACTTTCTCCAGCGATAGCTTTATACTTTAAGTAACACATAATAGACAAAAACAAGGAGTAGATGCAGTCTTATAATTTTAACTAAGATGCTTACTTTTGTGTTTTATAAGTAGGTTGTTCAACACAAACAATACCAAATAAGTAAAAGTTACTCATCCTTCACTTATACTTCTCTTCACTTTCATTGGTATTCCCGTAGTCAAAAGTGCAGCTTGATCTGCAAAAACTACTGCGAGCAGAACATTTTCTTCAGGGATCTACAATTGGTTTCGATTATTTGTAGCCAATACTTGACAATACCCCTACATGAATTTGGATGGTAGTTGAAAAAAATACCATTTGGCCAGAGATTTACAAGACTTACCCGATAGCTAGCTAAAACAGACACATTTGTTATACAAAGTGTAACTTCACCCAAAGAATGTTATCAGTAATTTTGAACAACAAACACAAGCTCAATCAACATGATAAGCTAATCCAGGGAGAATAATAAGACTCAAATGGAAATCATCAAGGGCCAACCATATGAAGGATAATCATGATAACAACACAGTGAAATCAATAGCACTATGTTTGAGTCCCAAGAAATGAAACTGGTTCCATAAAATGGATTCCAGTTACATATTTAATGGAGTTTGAATTAGATTTTCTATTACTTTTTCCCCTATGGTCGTTATGGACTCCTTGTGCATTAGAGTTCCCTTCCCTCAATCTATTGTATAATTTGTTTTACATGGACAAAAGTAAGAACCTTTAAACACATCCAGGAACTAACAGCAAGCAAGAACATATAAGAAACGCACATATGTATCACTCACCCAAAAGAATCAAGTATATTTTGGATGATCTGTAACAATCAACAGAGCGTTCACAGAGCGTTCCTTCCTGTCAATGGGAAGCAAGCGATATTGGAATCCTACAGCTGGCAAGCACAGAAAGGCTGAGGACGATCGATTACGAGGGGAAGCAAGAGATACCAGAACCCTACAGCTGGCAAGCACGGGACAGGCTAAGGAGGATCGATTGCGCATGATTGACAGAGTAAGAGTAGACGAAATTTCAACACCTGCACCTTGACTATTGGAATTGGGGTAATCATTATTTTAAATTAGTGTAGTTCCTGGAAAACCATGAATCACAGATCACTCAAAGATTTTGTAGTTTAATAGCCACCATAGATAGCTAATACGCAATAATGGTGACTACAAGATGTGAGTAAACTTCTGAAGCTAAAATATGGCCGCAGCCATTGGTGACAATCATTTATCAAAGACAAAAGAGTGAGCAAGTTGTAATTGGGACAGGCAGGCATAGTAAGACTTCAGAATTATTATTACATAGTAGTACCATACACTAACAGTTAAACTGAAGTCAGCAAAGACATCTGTTGCAGATAATCTATCTATAAGACAGTCGAAACGGTGGGCACACCACAGAAGAACACGACCTCCATCCATCCTACAAATTTATTTTATGGTATGGATACCTTATGGACGATGTGCCTGATTCAATTGGTATCGATAGCTGAAACCACCAAAGCACATGGACGCAATGAAAATAGTAACAGTGTTCAATTCCAGGAGTCTGTCATGCAGGGCACCTCCATCGGCCGTCCTGCGGAGATAGGGATGCTCATGAGTGCGCAGCGAGATGCGAGTAAACCAAAGTAGGAGTAGGAGTAGGATTAGGAGTAGGTACCCGTTGTGAGAGTAAGCTCGCACTCTGGTTTCGCGCTTGGCGATCTCCACATCTAGACCAACACTGTCCCTCGTCAAAGAGTCCGGCTCTTTGGGGAGCGCGGAGTGGCAGCTCCTGTTTGCCGCATCTACGGGCTTCTTCGCCCAGCCCAATCGAAAACAAAATTTGAGTCTGAATGTCAATGGATAGATCTAAGCACGAGCAAGGTGACACCTACCTGCTGTCCGCCGGTGGTGGTGTGGATGCGGTGGCGCGACTGCCGTTGCTGGTGGAAGGCGCGGCGAGCAGCCGCCATCCTCGGGGCAAAAACCGATCGGCACATCATCGCCCTCCCCCGCTGAACTAGGGTTTCGTAACTTTTTTTAGAATGACAGAACTGCGGGCTTGGGATTTGGTGGGGGGTTGATTGGATATGGGAGCGCAAACAGCGGAAGAAGAGTAGACGACGGTGGTGTTCCAAAAATATCATCATATATCAAAGTTTGAGATTGCTGACCGCCCCTTAAAGGACGGTCAGAGCATCTCCACTCGTTGGCCGAACTTGGGCTGAAATCGGGACCAAACTTTAGTCGGACGGCGCAAGTTTTCGGTCTGAATACATCCAATTCCCACTCGCGTATCCAGGCCGAGTTTTCGGGTCGCCCGTTTCCGCTCAAATTTGGCTCAAATTTGGCTCAAGTTCGTCCATATTTCGGCATAGTTCGTCCATAGAACACTTTAAGACCAAAGTTTGGCGAAATTTTAAACAGAGTTCGGCGTAAATGTAAATATAGTTCGGCCTGCAATAAAAGTACAATATATTTCGGGCAAGTTCGGCCAGTTCATGTTCAGCATCTACGCCGTGTTGTCCCTGCGTATCCATAAGTGCTCGACAAGATCATCCTGCAGCTGTTGATGCATCACCGGATCTCGGATCTCTTGACGCATTGCGATGAATGCAGCACATGTTGGAGGCACCTGATGATCAGGCTCGGCAAGAGGACCCTGTCTGTAGTATGGCTCGTCCTCCTCGAGCAAACTCATTGGATCCTTCCTCTCATCCTCAATGATCATGTTGTGCAAGGTCACACAACAGTTCATCACTTCCCATATCTGATCTTTCGACCAGGTCATAGCAGGAAACCGGACAACTGCAAACCTCTGCTGGAGCACACCAAATGCCCGCTCCACGTCCTTCCTGCAAGCTTCCTGTTCCTTGGCAAAGTGAGAATGCTTAGGGAGCATTGGGCTTGAGATAGTCTTCACAAATGTTGGCCATCTTGGATAGATGTCATCTGCTAGATAGTATCCCTTGTTGTAGTGGTGTCCACGGATCTTAAATTCCACAGGGGGAGCATGACCCTCAACAAGCTTGGAAAAGACAGTTGAGGAGTTGAGGATGTTGATGTCGTTGTTCGATCCTGCCATGCCAAAGAAGGAGTGCCAGATCCAAAGATCATGTGTAGCAACTGCCTCAAGTATCATAGTGCATCCTCCTTTGTGGCCTTTGTACATTTCTTGCCATTCAAATGGACAGTTCTTCCACTCCCAATACATGCAATCTATGCTTCCAAGCATACCAGGAAATCCTCTACTTTCATTGACTGCGAGGATCTGAGCAGTGTCTTCAGCAGTGGGTGATCTCAAGTACTCTTCCCCGAACACTGCAATCACTGCCCTACAGAACATGTACAAGCAATCAAGGGTAGTGGACTCGGCGATGCGGAGATAGTCATCGGCACTGTCAGCCGGCGCTCCATATGCAAGCAACCTCATCGCCACGGTGCACTTCTAAAGCGAGGAAAACTCAACCAAGATGGTGCAGTCCTTCTTGCAAAGGAAATATGGGTCGAACTTTCGGATGGCATGCACGATCTTGAGGAAGAGCTTCCGGCTCATCCTGAAACGGCGGCGAAACACGTCCTCTCCATGGAGTGGCTGGTCGGCGAAGTAGTCGGCGTACAACATGCAATAGCCCTATATCCTCTATCTCGCCTTGCACTTCATGCGACCTAGCGCCAAACCACCGCGCTTCGGCTTCACCATCGGCATGTACAGCTAGGCGAGCAATGCGAGGATCTGCAAGTGCTCTTCACCTTCGGCGACCTCGGCGCTCTCCTCCTCCAGGAGTACGGCGAGCAACTCCTTGTCGTCGGAATCCATGGCGAGTATCTCGTCCTCGTCAGAGTCAGTGGACAGTACCTCGTTGCCGTCGGAGTCCATGGACGAATCCGGCCAAATGTCAAACACCTGGCGGGCGTGGTGGTGGGCGCACGCAGCAAAGCAGAGCTACGACGAGGCTAGGTCGGCGAAAGCGGCGGCGGAGAAGGCGTGGAGGTGGGAGGCAACAACGGCGAGCGTAGCTAGAGGCGTGGGCATGTCTCGGCGTGGGGGAGCTCCGCCAGCGAAGTCATGGCGACAGAGCTCTTCGCGGCAGTCTGGGCGAGTGGAGTGGGTGGGAATGGGACTGTCTCGCCACAGAGCTGGCCCACGCCCTTTTTTGCGGCGTCCGGCATCCCCAGGGCGTACCCGGAAACCTGGGTTCAGCCTGGGTAGGCCAGACCAAAACACGCCGAAATCCGGACGAAAAGAGGTCCCTGGGTACACGACTGGGCCGATTTTCGGCGTCCGGATCGGCGTCCTGGGTAGGCGAGTGGAGATGCTCTTAAACGGTGATGTTCCTTTGCAGCTGGTCCGTTCGAGACAGTTTGGGCGCAAAAACACCATCGGTCTTTTTGGAAAATCAACCCGCAGTCCGTGTGGAGTCGTCGTCGCCGACTTGCCTCGCATCGGGTCATGTAGGGGTGACTTGACTTCTGTTTATGCATAATCCAGCTTCTGGAAAACGATGAAGACAAGCAGTGATGAAAAAAGGAAAATGATACTGTTCCCCGGGGGATCGCGCAGCTCGCGTCCCCCGGGTCCTAGCGGTGACGCGTGTCCTGCTCGGGGTGAGTCACGACTGGTGTGGGTCCACCACGAGCACCTTATATCCACACGTGAGTCTTTATTGCACAGGTTCTCCTCGTCCTTAATTCCTAAATCCATGGCGCTTTCTTCTCCTCCTCGCGCATGCCGCCCTTGCTCCCTTCCCTCCTGCTGCGCCGCCCCTTCTCCTCCCTGGCACGTCGCCCCTGCTCCCTTCCCTCCTGCTGCGCCACCCCTTATCCCTGGCATGCTGCCCCTGCTTCCCCCTAACCAGTCACCACACACTCATTAGGCTGCCCGCATCCCTCGCTACCTCGTAAGGTTGCTTTGCCACCGGCTCCGCCATCGCCATGTCCTTCCTCATGCGGGTGCTCCACGCACCGACCCTGTGTCGCCATGGCCTTCCTCTCGCAGAGCGTTGTCGCCATGGCCTTCCTCGCGCACTTTCTACAGGGGTGGCGGCGCTTTTGCTACAAGCGGCCATGGCTTCCGCTACAACAGCGGAGACACTCTGCTACAAGGCCAGCCCTGCTCTGCTACAAGGGCGACGACGCGCATCTACTAGGTGTGGCGGCATCTGCTACAAGGGCGGCGACACTCTGCTACGAGCGTCCATGGCGTCTGCTACAATGACGACGACACTCTACTACAAGGGAGACGATGCTCCGCTACTAGTGGCGGAGGCATCTGCTACAAGGGCGGCAACGCCCTGCTACAACAGCGGCGACACTCTGCTACAAGGGAGACGACAAGAGAGACGGTTGCTCTGCCGATGCTACACGCGAGGCTCACCGTTGCTACAATATGACATTTTTTTGCTACATACATTTTGTACTCTTGCTACAATAGCATAAAATTTTTGCTACATGGTCTCCGGCGAAAGTCTCCGGTGAGATCTCCGGCGAGGTCGGGTTTGCTACATTAGTACAACTTTTTTGCTACACGGTCGCCGACCATATCTCCGGCGAACTCTCCGGTGAGGTTCAGTCTATTTTTTTATTTTCTGGGTCAAACCGTTTTTTGCTACGTTGTAGCAAAAGCGGGACTATTTGTAGTAAAAACGAGTATGTATGTAGCAAAAGCGGGATTTTGACCTAAAAAAGAGGACACGTGGTTGACTGGGACCCGGGGGATAAAAAACACAAATCCCCGACGCGTAGTACTGCCCATGAAAAAAGGTACTCCGTCCCAAAATAGATACGGAGTATCTTAAATTTTTCAAAATTTAAATAAATCTATATACTAAATAATGTCTAGATTCATTTAAATTTTAGCAAATTTAAGACATTTATTTTAAGACGGATGGAGTAGTAGTACTAAAAACTGATAGGGTGATTTTTGGGGCTTCTAGAAATTTAGCTTATTTGATGTGGTGAATTGTGAAATGTCTCTAATACCCCTAAATTATATATCTGTTCTAAATAAGCGATGACACCATACGAACTATGTTGGAATTTTTTCCTAAATAGGCCTAGGCCATTTATTATATAACAATAAATTTCTGAAATCCTAGAGGCCCATTTGGCCCATTCATGCAAGACAAGAGCTGGAACAAATATTTAGTCCCACATTGCTAGTTGAGTGGAAGTTGGACCACCTTATAAGAAGAGCTCTTCCACCACTTGTACGAGCTTGAGAAGAGAAGACATATACATGCGCTCCTCCTCCTCCTCGCCTCACCTCGTCACGATGTGCGCCCGCGCTGCGGGTTGCGGGAATCTCGCCGAGCCGAGCTTTATTTTGCCACGCATGAATGGTATATGAACAGTTGTACAGAAGCTGAAACGTTTCCTCTGGTGGGCTGCTGCCTGTTCGCTTCAACTTATGTTCATTCGTTTCATCTCCTGCGCAGCCTTTCTGCCTTCCCCTCTATGCCTATATAAGAGATAGGTCGCGCCTCCTCTCAGACACACTGTCGCACATCATTTGCGCCTCCAGTTCCAGAGCACTGTGCTACCTATTCTTTCCCATTCCGTCTTACGGCATGCACCGCGAGCCGGGACAGTAGGCCTTCGAGACCCCGCTTCTTCGAGTCCTGTACGGGAGAAGGGCGATAAGGTTTTTGGGGAGCGCTATTGGCACGACTACTGGCTTCATCACGGACTCCCTCACGGATAGCGATTACGGCGACGTCTTCCCCGATGAGGATTTCTTTCCCGACATCAGCACCCTCTTCCTTGACGACATGGCTAACGATGGTGCCAACCCGAACGCTGGCGGTTCCTCTGCTGCTACTGCCGTGTATATTTTCTTTTTCAACCTTGTTCTGATCGCATCTCAAGTTTTATGCCTTGCAGTCTGTTTGGTTATCCGCCTTAATATGTATTTGCTATTTCACATGATTAGTATATTGTCTATTATTCTAATCATGTTTTATCTAGCGTTTATTATGGGTAATTCGCTTGGTAAATTTCTCTTTTACTCAACAATCCAAAAACCTTATTTCGGGTAATTTGCCTCAAGTGGCTTTGTTGCTTCTATGAAGCCACCTGTGTTCGAAGGTGTGAATTACAAACGATGGTGTGCGAGAGCAGTGCTCTGGTTTCAGACCATGAGCTGCTATAACGCCATCTTTGGCGCACCTGAGGGAGATCTTAATCCCGCTCAGGAAGAGACGTTCCAAAAACTTGATACCACTTTCAAGGCTTACTTGATTAGCATTCTTGGCGACAATATTGCGCGATTTATATCTGTCATTTAGCAATGGTAAGGATATGTGAGATGCGCTCGAGGGAAAATTTGGAGTCTCCGATGCTGGCAGTGAACTGTATGTCATGGAACAATTCTATGACTATAAAATGGTTGATGACTGCCCCATTATTGAGCAGGCTCATGAGATATAGTCACTTGCCAGGAAGCTTGAGCACTTCACTTGTGTATTACCGGACAAGTTTTTTGCCGGAGGCATTATTGCCAAACTTCCCCAGTCATGGAGGAATTTTGCTACTTCTCTGAAGCACAAGAGACAAGAGTTCACCATGACAGATCTCATTGGGACTCTTGATGTGGAAGAGAAGGCAAGAGCAAAAGACACACGTGCTTGAGGTACCGAGGGAGGTTCTAATGCCAATCTGGTACAGAAAAGAAACTTCCAGCCTCACAAGTTTAAGAACAAAGGCAAGTTTGACGGCAAAGGAAAGTTCGATGGAAAGAACAAGGCCTCACAGTCTACCAGCTTCAAGAAGAAGACTGATAAGAAGAAAGGTGCTTGTCATGTGTGCAGTGATCCTGATCATTGGGCTTCTGTTTGTCCCAACCGCTTTGATAAGCGCCAGCATGGAAAGGGCAACAAGACTGCTAATGTTGTCATGGGCGACGTTGAGATGAAAGATATTGGGTATGGTATATTACCTACTGTTCTTTCATTATGCCATTCTCCTGATTGGTGGATTGACACGGGCGCTAATGTACATGTCTGTTCTGATATTTCCATGTTTTCTTCATATCAGGTCAGAGGGACTCAAACCGTACTAATAGGGAACGGCTCGCATGCTTCTGTTCATGGTGTTGGTACGGTCGATCTGAAATTCACTTCGGGAAAGACTGTGCGCCTGAAGAACGTGCATCATGTTCCCTCAATAAATAAAAATCTTGTTAGCGGATCTCTTCTGTGTCAAGATGGCTACAAGATTGTATTCGAGTCCAACAAATTTCTAATTTCGAAGTATGGAACCTTTGTTGGTAAATGCTATGAGTGCGGAGGCTTGTTCCGCTTATCTCTGTCAAACATTTGTAATAAAGTTGTTAATCATATACACGAATTTTGAATTAAATGTCTGGCACTCTCGTCTTTGTCATATTAATTTTGGTTGTATGACGCAGCTAGCTAAAATGAATTTAATCCCTGATTTCACAACTGTTAAGTGATATAAGTGCCAAGTCTGTGTGCAAGCTAAACAACCTCGCAAGTCACATACGACTGCAGAAGTGAGAAATTTAACACCACTAGAGCTCATACATTATGATCTTTGTGAGATGAATGGTGTGTTGACAAAAGGTGGAAAGAAATATTTTATGACATTGATCGATGACTCTACGAGATATTGTCATGTGTATCTTCTGAAATCAAAAGATGAGGCTTTGAGTTTCTTCAAAATCTATAAAGCTGAGGCAAAAAATCAACTTGATCGAAAGATTAAGAGGCTTAGGTCTGATCGTGGTGGAGAGTATTTTTCCAACGAGATTGATTTCTTTTGTGCGGAACATGGCATAATTCATGAGAGGACGCCTCCCTACTCACCCCAGTCAAATAGAATAGCCGAAAGAAAGAACCGTACTCTAACAGATTTGGTTAACGCCATGTTAGACACATCGGGTCTCTCCAAGGAATGGTGGGGGAAGGCACTATTGACTGCATGTCATGTCCTAAACCGAGTTCCCACAAAGAACAAAGAAATTACTCCATTCGAAGAACAGGAGAAGAAAATATTAAAACTCTCTTACTTACGTACTTGGGGTTGTTTGGCAAAGGTTAATGTACCAATCCCCAAGAAGCGCAAGCTTGGACCAAAAACCATTGATTGTGTTTTTCTGGGCTATGCTTTACATAGCATTGGTTATAGATTCTTGATAGTAAAATATGAAGTACCTAACATTCATGTCGGTACAATCATGGAGTCGACTGATGCGACTTTCTTTGAGGATATCTTTCCTATGAAGGATAAACCTAACTCATAAAATCCGGAGATACCTAGTTCATCTAATCAGGATTTTGCTACATTTTCTGAACCTACCATTCCAATTGAACACTCTGAAAGTCCTAAGGAGGATGATAATGAAATTCCTAAGAGGAGCAAGAGACAGAGGACTACAAAGTCCTTTGGTGATGATTTCATTGTGTACCTTGTGGATGACACTCCTACTTCCATTTCAGAAGCATATGCATCTCCTGATGCTGACTACTGGAAGAAAGCCGTCCATAGTGAGATGAATTCCATCTTAGCTAATGGAACATGGAAGATCACTAATCGCCCTTATGGGTGCAAACCTGTAGGGTGCAAGTGGGTGTTTAAGAAAAAGCTTAGACCTGATGGTACTATTGAGAAGTACAAGGCACGGCTTGTGGCCAAGGGATATACTCAAAAAGAAGGTGAAGACTTTTTTGCACTTACTCACCCGTTGCCAGATTGACCACCATTCGAGTATTACTCTCATTGGATGCCTCTCATGGTCTTCTCGTTCATCAAATGGACGTTAAGACAGCTTTCCTTAATGGAGAGTTGGATGAGGAAATTTACATGGATCAGCTAGATGTCTTTGTGGTAAATGGTCAAGAAGGAAAGGTGTGCAAGTTGTTGAAATCTTTATATGGCCTAAAACAAGCCCCTAAGCAGTGGCGTGAGAAGTTCGAAAGAACTTTAACTACTGCAGGCTTTGTTGTAAATGAAGCTGATAAATGTGTGTACCATCGCCATGGTCGGGGTGAGGGAGTCATCCTTTGTTTGTATGTTGATGACATACTGATTTTCAGAACCAACCTTAATGTAATTAAGGAGGTCAAAGATTTCTTATCTCGTTCCTTTGAGATGAAGGATCTCGGAGTAGCTGATGTCATCCTGAACATCAATCTATTGAGAGATGATGACGGTGGGATTACATTGCTTCAGTCCCACTACGTGGAAAAGGTCTTGAGTCATTTCGGGTATAGTGACTTCAAGTTTTCTCCTACACCGTATGATCCTAGTGTGTTGCTTCGAAAGAATCGAGGAAATGCTAGAGACCAACTAAGATACTCTCAAATTATTGGCTCGCTTATGTATTTAGATAGAGCCACGAGGCCTGACATCGCCTTTTCTGTAAGAAAACTCAGTCGATTTGTTTCAAATCCAGGATATGATCACTGGCATGCTCTTGAGAGAGTTATGCGCTATCTAAAAGGCACTGCGAGCTATGGCATTCACTATACCGGGTATCCGAGGGTACTAGAGGGTTATAGTGATTCAAAATGGATATCTAATGCTGACGATATAAAGGCCACGAGTGGATATGTATTCACACTTGCTGGTGGCGCTGTTTCTTGGAAGTCTTGCAAGCAGACCATCTTAACGAGGTCAACTATGGAAGCAGAACTCACAGCATTAGACACAACCACTGTTGAAGCAGAGTGGCTTCATGAACTCTTGATGAACTTACCTGTGGTTGAAAAACCAATACCCGCAATCCTTATGAACTGCGATAATCAAACTATGATTTTCAAGGTAAATAGTTCTAAGGATAATATGAAGTCATCAAGACATGTGAAGAGGAGACTGAAATCTGTCAGGAAAATGAGAAATTTAGGAGTTATTGGATTGGATTATATCCAAACATCTAAAAACTTGGGAGATCCCTTCACAAAGGGTCTGATGACCCACAAGTGTAGGGGATCGCAACAGTCTTCGCGGGTAGTATTACCCAATTTATTGATTCCACACAAGGGGAGCCAAAGAATACTTGCAAGCCTTAACAACTGAGTTATCAGTTCAGCTGCAACTGGAAATAGATCTTGCTCACAAAAGTTTATAAGTAGTAACAGTTTGGTAGTAGCAACAACAAAGCAAGAGCAACAGTGAAACAGGAGCAATAGTAACAGTAACGGTAACAGTGGGATTCGAGTGCGGTAGGCATAGGGATGGATGGACGGGTGTTGCATGGACGAGTATAAACATGTAACTTCAAGATCTAGGGCATTGCAGATAAATAATAACAAGCATCCAAGTACTAAACAATCCTAGGCATGTGCTTCAAATATAGTCATACGTGCTCGCAATGAGAACTTGCACAACATCTTCTGTCCAGCCAGCCCGTGGCAGCGGGGCCTCTAGGGAACTACTGGCAATTAAGGTGCTCCTTTTAATAGAGCACCGGAGCAAAGCATTAACACTCCGTGAACACATGTGATCCTCACACCATAGCCATCCCCTCCAGTTGTCCCAATTATTGTCACTTTGGGGCCTTTGGATCCGGACAATGATATGTGTACACAACTTGCAGATAAGATCACAAACAATACTATCACAATGATTCAATAATATATTCAAATCTAAGATCATGGCACTCGGGCCCTAGTGACAAGCATTAAGCACAACAAGTTGCAACAAAGTCAAATAGCACTAATGGAGATACTAGGCACTATGCCCTAACAGATCTTATTTGATTACATGATAGAACTCATCCAATCCCTACCATCCCCAAGCCTACAGTGGGGGATTACTCACTCATGGATGAGGGAAACGTTGGTGGTTGATGGAGATGCGTTGGTGATGACGATGGTAATGATCCTCTCCAAATTCCCCGTCCCGGCAGGGTGCCAGAACGGAGTTTCTAGATCCGAATCTTGGTTTCTGGTGGCGACGGCGGAGCGGAACTATTTCTGGAAAGCTATCGACCCCCCCTGGGTTTTTAGGTCGAAAGGCAACTTATAGGCGTAGAGGGAGGCCGAGGGGGTGCCTGGGGTGGCTGCACCCCCTCCAGGCGCAGGGTCAGGTGGGCCCGCGCCTGGGGTGGGTGTGGGCCCCCCAGGCCTCCTCTCCGTCTCTCCTTCTGGCTTCGTGGATCTTCTGGTGAAATATAATTTTTTGGCATATTTTCCGGGATTTTCTTGATAGTTGATTTTCTACACAAAAACAAGACACCAAGGTAATTCTACTGAAAACAGCGTCAGTCCGTGTTATTTGTATCCAAGTCACACAAGTTTAGAGGAGAAACAATAGCAAAGTGTTCGAGAAAGTGGATACATTTTGGACGTATCAACTCCCCCCAAGCTTAGCTTATTGCTTGTCCTCAAGCAATTCAGTTGAAAACTAAGTGCGATAAAAGAACTTTCATGAACACTTTGCTTCATATGATGTATATATTCTTAGCACATGAGTAGATGCTTAGACAATTCATAATAAGAAGTATGCAACTACGTCTACTCAATAGTCATTGCAAGCTATGAAGAGAAACCAACTCAATAATAATAAGTAGCATGAAACATAAACATAAGCAACATTGCGATGCTCATAATAAGGTATGATAGAGTGGTATCCCGCTTGCCTTTGTTTGAAGAGCACAATATGAATGCCAAGGCACCTCTACAAGTGAATACTAGAGGTAAAGATATCAGAGATACAAGCATCAAAGTCATGACATAATTAACCAAGTTTTGGAGCAAACACAAGAATGACAACTATGCTCTCAATAAGGTGCTCATAGAATAAGTGGTGACTCAACAAAATTGTGAAAATGGTTTTGTGAAGGTTTGAAAGGCTTCCCAATGCTGAAAGGAAGGTACTCATTAGCTTTGAGCTCTCATTGCCCCTATCATAGGCATCTTCATGTGGTTAAGGTGAAAGTGAGGTCCACTCTGAATCATATGCTTGACAGACCATAGGCTGGGAATCCCAAGTCCCTTGAGTACGAGGGCCGCTCCGCATGCTACTCAACTTTGGTCACCTGAAAGTTCTTATCATTGTAAATACATGCATATCATGGAGAACCGCCAACGGGGTACCCCTTGCACATGGTACAGGAGCTTTCCCATAACCAAAATGACAAGGCAAGTAGACAATGCGCATCTCAGCAATATTTTTATTTACCATATGCATAGCTTTTTATTGAGGATTCTTCATAGATGCTCAATATGGTGACGCTGCAAGTTTCTGCCATGATTAGGCATGGCTTAGGATAGCGGCACATGCGTTTCTCTAACACAATGTATAAACTCCATGAACTCACAACCTCCCCTTTTATTTCACATCATCGACATCCATAAACAAAAGAGCAAAGTATCAACTGGATAGGATATCCAAAAGGTGTTGAAAGCGTTCCCCATGACAGCACGGTTCTGCTGACTCCCAGCATATAATAAGCAAGCATATAACTTTCATGGACTAGTCACAATGGTTCAAGATTATTAAGCGCAAGGAATAAAGTGTGCCATCAAGTTCGTGAGAGCTTTACTAACTAACTTTCTCAAAACAGACAAACATTTTATTTTGGAAGGAAACACGGCATATATAAAAATATGCACTGAAGTAGCAAATGATGCTAATGGGTAGGTATGGTGGACACAGCTGGCAATATTGGTTTTGAGGAGTTGGAAGCACAGGTAGAGCACATACTCAGTGCAAGTGAAGGCTAGCAATAGAGAGGGAGCGACAAACGAGAGAGCAATAACTGTCATAATTATGCTTGCAACAAAATGACTAATTATGGCATGAAAGTGATACAAGAACTCTGAGGCAAAATAAATCATCGAGGCTTACTGACTATTGATTAGTCATATACATGCGTGAGCATGTGACAAGTCGATTCACATGAACAGTCAGAGGAGGATACCACAATGTCATACAAAAGTATGAATAAAACAATGCAAGCAAACATTCATATATCATGCTACAAACTATTAGCAAGCTGGAGCTAATCATAGACAAGCAAGAACTACTAAGCATCCATAATGACATACACCTTACACAAACAGGCTAAGCATGCTCACAATGATGAGTATATGTACAAAAATGAAACAAATAGAGTTCGTTACCTGCCTCTTACCACACCTCGAGTTGTCTTAATCTTCATTATTGCCCTTCACTTGTGTGACTTGAATATTAACAAGAAACCAAAATCCACTGAAGACGGCTGAACCCTGCAAAGAACTCACAAAACCAAAGAAGAACAGAAATTTTTTTGGTGTTTTCAAATTTTTAGAAACAAGCAAACAAAGAACAACCAAACAATAACAAAGCAAACCAAACAAAGCAAAATCTTTTCGGATTTTTCTTTTAAAGCAAACCAAAGCAAAGAAACAAAGAAACAAACCAAGAGAAACAACAAAAATATTTTTGGTATTTTTGTGTTTTTGAGAAATAAGCAACAAAAACCAAAAATAAAGCGAAACAATGGATATACAAAGAATCGACCGAATTTGATATATAAATGAGTGTGACGTCGGTATACCTCCCCCCAAGCTTAGGCTTTTGGCCTAAGTGGGGCTCAATCCCATGGTGCCCAAGTAGATACACCTCCGTAATATGTCGAGGAGGCTCCCTCGTCCTGGTACGATCTCGAGGCCTCCCCTGTGTAATATGTAGAGGGGTCATATGATGGTGCTTCCTCCTGATAGTGCCCGTGGAAGTTGAGAGCACAGCTTGTCATCCATCTCCGGCTTTGAGCGTGACCAAGGTCCCTGAAAAATACTGAACAAAGTAGTTTGGCGTAGAGGGATCTCTCTCTCTTCCCCGTCAATAAACAACATTCTATAAACCAAGTTCTCAAGAGTAGAGCTAGTGGTGACAAAGTGGCGCGCCTTCATGGCAGCAAGATCAAGCCTCTGAGGAGCCAAAACTGTATCAGGAGGATCAACATCAATGTTCAAGGCAGGAGCAATACGAGTAGCAATAATTCCCCCATAAATGGGTCCCTTAGCAGCTAAACGACGAGCAATGAGGGAACCAAGATTATACTTATCCTCACTGTTGAGCAACGCAGATAAGAAGGCCAATTGATAGTTGGAAATATTACTAGTGTTCTCCCTACCAAGAACACTGGTGGCAAGATAGTAGGCAAAGTACCTGATCGCTGGAAGTTGAATATTCTTTATCTTTCCTTGTTGAGCTCTGCGGTCATCATCATTGGTTATTCCTCGGTAAAGCTCCAACAAATCAGCGGGAAGAGCTGGAATCTTCTTTTATGACCCATCTGTACCAAGTCCCAGGGCCTTGCAAAATTTCTTCAAAGTCATAGAATGAGCCGTGCCATAAATTTTGAAAGACACAGAAGGCTTGAACATGCTGTTAGTAAAGGCGAAACTCTCCACAAATGCTTTAGTAAGCAAAGCATATTGTGCACTCTCATTCTGCATGTAACTTGTTAGACCAGCCCTCTGAATCAAAGTCATAAAATCGTTAAGAATCCTAGCAGCTTGCAAGAAAGTTTGGCAAGGAAAGGTGGAGGGGTGCGCATCCCCTTCATCTCCCTTGTCACCAAATCGCGGAGTGATGATATCCTCATTGTATGAGGGTCTAGTACTGGTAGATGACCTTGGAAGCCTTGCCCTTCTAGGTGCATCACTCTCAAATATATCACCAGATGTATGGTGGTCCATGACTTCACTTTTCTGAAATTTTAAACAACCATCAAACCAAGCGATTTCTAAGATGATAAATGATGAGCATCTACTATAGGAACTTGCTAGAGGACTACACATACATCAAAACAAAGTTTCTAAGCATAGAACAAGCATGCAAGCTCAAACAACCTGTCACCTATAGCAGCAAAATACTCAAGATACAATCTACCAATCACAAATCTAATTGGACAAGTGGAGGAGGCACATACCAAGGAGCAATCCCTCCAAAAATCAGCACTTGAGAAGGGATGAACAAGGAGATCAAAAATCGCGAGCAAGAATAGCAAGAACTCGAGCTTGAGCAAGTTTTCTGGTGTTTTTCGGGAGAGAGAAAGAAGGTGGCTTTGAGGAGGCAGCCTGGAGGGGCCCAGGTGGGCCAAACCCCCCTAGGCGCCACCCCCTGGTAGGTCACGCCTACCATGGATGTTGTGGCCTGGGGTGGCCCCTGGGTCACCTCTGGTGCCTCTCTGCCCCTTTTTTCGAGGAAAAATTTATTTTGAATTTTCTGGGATTTTTCGGGAAACTTTATTTTTGGCAAATTTTCAGGGTATGAAAATTGATTTTCTCGCAGAAACAGTTTTTTTCAGAAGAAGCAAAAGCAAACCAAAATCCAAACTACATGAGCTCTAAGAAACTCAAACAAGCAAACTACTAGCAAAACTAAAGCTAAAGCAAAGACTAGGAAGGAGAAAAGTAAAAGAAAGCAAGTATAACCACAGTGGAAACATTATTTTGTTCATTAAAATCCTTTTGTTAACAAGGTTGATCAAGTCTTGTTACCAAAACAATCTTATATGAAACAAAACTTTGCATTCCACAAGGTGATTATGTTACCTCATACTTGATAGCAATGGTCCCAATCATAATAGTTTCAAATTTTTCTTGTGGAATGGGACAATATATTTCTCCAACCTTGATGCTCTCAATATTTTCAATGGAATTCAGGCAATAGCTTCTAACAACCTTCTTGGGGAAATAAATAGTATGCTCTTTGTCATCAATATTGAATGTTACTTTTCCTTGATTACAATTAATGACAGCACCTGCAGTATTAAGAAAAGGTCTCCCAAGAATAATAGACATATTATCATCTTCAGGCATTTCAAGCACAATAAAATCAGTTAAAACCATGCAATTATGAGCAACTTGAACAGGATCATCCTCACATATACCGTAGTTGACTTATCAGCCATTTGCAAAGATATATCAGTTGGTATCAACTTTTCTAGCTGGAGTCTCTTGTAGAGAGAAAAAGGCATAACACTAACTCCAGCTCCCAAATCACATAAAGCAGTTCTAACATAATTGTTCTTAATAGAGCAGGGAATAGTTGGTATACCTAGATCACCAAGTTTATTTGGAACCTTACCATTGAAGGAATAATTAGCAAGTAGAGTAGAGATCTCCTCATTAGGAATCTTCCTTTTATTAGAGACAATATCCTTCATATACTTTGAATAAGGAGGCAACTTAATAGCATCACTCAAAGGAATTTGCAAGAATAAAGGTTTCATCCACTCACAAAACTTATTGTAGTGTTCTTCCTCCTTTGACTTGTGTTTCTTACCTGGAAAAGGCATAGGTTTCTGCACCCAAGGTTCTCTCCCTTTACCATGTTTATTAGCAATAAAATCTTCCTTAGTGTACCTAGTGTTCTTAGTGTGCTTCTCAGGTTCTTCCTCAACTTCCTCCTTATTAGGAGCATCATTATTATTACCACTCTCAGTTTCAGCATCAGAGACAGATATACTATTAGGATCTACAGCAGGTTCAAGTGGTTCCTCAACTATCTTATGTTTTTTTCTTCCTCTTACGAGGACTACCACTATCTTCACCTTGTTGGGAATCCTGCTCTATTCTTTTAGGGTGTACTTCAGGATATAAAGGATCTTGAGTAGCTATACCACTCCTAATTCTAATTCCATAAGCATGTTTATTTCCTGAGGCATTAACTAGCATATCCTTTTGTACCTTAGCAAGTTGATCAAGTTGGGTTTGAACCATTTGAAAGTGTTTACAAAGCATTTTAATATCATTAGAAGTTCTTTCCACAATATCTTTCAACTCATGGATAGCTCTAGAGTTTTCCAATAAATGATTCTGAACTTGTTTATTAAAATACCCTTGTTTAACAATAAATGTGTCAAGTTCCTCTAAACATTGATCAGGAGGCTTACCATAAGGAATATCACCTTCGTCAAAGTGTTGGAGAGAGTGTACCTCAATAGTAGATGAGTGGGGAATTGGCTTACATAATTCTTCTATAGGAGGTAGATTCTTCACATCTTTAGCTCTAATAACTTTCTCCTTTAGACACTTCTTAGCTTCCTTCATCACTTCATCATTTAATGCAATAACTCCCCTCTTATTTGTTGTTGGTGTTGGAATTGGTTCAGTAACAACTGGTTCAGGAGTAATAGGCTCAGGTGTATTTAGCTCAGTTGAAGTCCAATCATCATAATTCTTGCTTATCTTGGTCATTAATTCTTCAGCATTTGTAGGAGTCCTTTTCCTGAAAACACAATCAACAAAGCTATCTAGGTATGTCCTAGAATCATCAGTTACTCCATTATAATAAATATCAAGAAGCTCATTCTTAGGCAATGGACATCCAGGATGTGCATCAATCAAGGCACAGAACCTTGTCCATGACTCAGGAAATTTCTCTTCTTCTCCCTGTTTAAAATAAAAAAGTCTCTGCAAAGCAGCATGTCTAGCACTAGGAGGAAAATATTTCTAGAAGAAAGAAGCAATCAAGCAATTAGGGCTATCAATGGAACCGGGAGGTAATCTATTAAACCAAGCCCTAGCTTCTCCTTTTAGTGAAAAAGGGAAGATCTTAGCAACAAAGTACTTGCGCATCTTAAAATCATCAGAGAACAAAGCACTCATAGTAGAAAGCTCATTCATATGAGCCACAACACTCTCACTTTCAGTCCCACAAAAAGGTTCTTTCTCAACAATATCTAAATAAGACAAATCAATAGAGAAATCATAGTCTTCATATTTAATATCTATGGGAGAAGTGGCAAACATAGGATCAGAGGACAGTTTAGGCATAATGGTGCGTCTAGCAAGGAGACTCTTAATAGCACTAGTACCATGTGTGTTCCGGCACTCTTGAAAAATTCATCAGTGAACTCAATGTAACCATCATTAATATCATAACTTTCTCCATACTCAGGTGAGCTAACAGGTGTAACAGTGTCTTCACTAGGAGTTTTGGTAGTTCCTAGACTAGCCATAGTAGCATCTAGAAAAGGACCTAATGAACCACTCGCATCAAGCACAGTAGAAGTAACATCATGAGCATCAAAAGCAGTTTCAGATTCAGCAGTAATAGCAGTGTGTGTATCATGAGTATGTGGTGGTGGTGTGACAAGCTTACTTATAACATATGGTGAATCAAGAGCAACAAAGGTGTTTAGGACTGTACCTCTTCTTGTAGTGGATGGTAGAATAGGGAACTTCCATCACGAGACTTCCCAATGATGAAAGGAGTAGCAGTGAACAATAATAGATCCTAGTGAACTTACAGATAAAGCTATGCTCCCTGGCAATGGTGCCAGAAAATAGTCTTGATGACCTAGAAGTGTAGGGGATCGCAACAGTCTTCGCGGGTAGTATTACCCAATTTATTGATTTGACACAAGGGGAGCCAAAGAATACTTGCAAGCCTTAACAACTGAGTTGTCAGTTCAGCTGCACCTAGAAATAGTTCTTGCTCACAGAAGTTTATCAGTAGTAACAGTTTGGTAGTAGCAACAGCAAAGCAACATCAACAGTGAAACAGGAGCAATAGTAACATTAACGGTAACAGTGGGATTCGAGTGCGGTAGGCATAGGGATAGATGGACGGGCATTGCATGGATGAGTCTAAACATGTAACTTCAAGATCTAGGGCATTACAGATAAATAATAACAAGCATCCAAGTACTAAACAATCCTAGGCATGTGCTCCAAATATAGTCATACGTGCTGACAATGAGAACTTGCACAACACCTTCTGTCTAGCCAGCCCGTGGCAGCGGGGCCTCTAGGGAACTACATGCAATTAAGGTGCTCCTTTTAATAGAGCACCAGAGCAAAGCATTAACACTCCGTGAACACATGTGATCCTCACACCACAGCCATCCCCTCTGGTTGTCTGTCACTTTGGGGCCTTTGGATCCAGACAATGATATGTGTACACAACTTGCAGATAATATCGCAAACAATACTATCATAATGATTCAATAATAAGTTCAGATATGAGATCATCGCACTAGGGCCCTAGTTACAAGCATTAAGAACAAAAAGTTGCAACAAAGTCAAATAGCACTAATAGATATACTAGGCACTATGCCCTAACATATCTTATTCGATTACATGATAGAACTCATCCAATCCCTACCATCCCCAAGCCTACAGCGGGGGATTACTCACTCATGGATGAGGGAAACATCGGTGGTTGATGGAGATGCGTTGGTGATGATTATGGCGATGATCCTCTCCAAATTCCCCATCTCGGCAGAGTGCCAGAATGGAGTTTCTGGATCTGAATCTTGGTTTCTAGTGGCGGCGGCGGAGCAGAAACTCTTTCTGGAAAACTATCGAACCCCCTTCGGTTTTTAGGTCGAAAGGCAACTTATAGGCATAGAGAGAGGCTGAGGGGGTGCCTGGGGTGGCTGCACCCCCTCCAGGCGCGGGGTCAGGTGGGCCCGCGCCTGGGGTGGGTGTGGGCCCCTAGGCCTCCTCTCCGTCTCTCCTTCTCGCTCCGTGGATCTTCTGGTGAAATATATTTTTTGGCATATTTTCCGGAATTTTTCCTGATAGTTGATTTTCTGCACAAAAACAAGACACCAAGGTAATTCTGCTGAAAACAGCGTCAGTCCGTGTTAGTTGTATCCAAATCACACAAGTTTAGAGGAGAAACAATAACAAAGTGTTCGAGAAAGTAGATACATTTTGGACGTATCAGGGTCTATCACGCAACGTGATAGAAAATGCATCGATGGAGACGGGTATGAGACCCACAATTTGATATTTCCACAGTGGTAAACCACTCTATGTGATCGGAGATCTGTAAATTAGAATTGGGAGACAAGATGTTGGTTAGCCGAGAGGAAAGTATCCCTACTTTAATGAACACCACTCCATAAAGATTCAATACTTTCTTATTCTGCATGGCAGGTTGATTTATTATCTTAATATGTTCTAAGTGGCTTATCCTAAGCAAAGATGTTGTCCTGCAGAACATCTTTTGAAGAACACACCTATATGAGTCTGACTGTTTAAACGTCGCAGTCTATGAGAGTAGGGTGCTCTCTAATAAACTAATGAAAGGTCATGGAGTATGACGCACAAGCTCCACCCGCGGTAAAGTCCCACGGTAGCCTAGTATCGGTCAAGACTTTTTGTGAAGTTAGGTTCGCAGCAAACTTGCAGTTCAAGGCATAGTCCACTGTACAAGTTGCCTAGTATAACATAAAGCTCTAGGTGGAAGTTCAACTTAATAGTCTCCACTACAGTACCGATATATAAACAATGTTTTGGAACCAAAGGACAACTTCATATGCCTCTGGGATCTGGTGGGGGATTGTTGGAATTTTTGCCTAAATAGGCCCAGCCCATTTATTATATGCCAATAAATTCCTGAAATCCTAGAGGCCCATTTGGCCCATTCATGCAAGAAAAGAGCTAGGACAAATGTTTAGTCCCACATTGCTAGTTGAGTGAAAGTTGGACCAGCTTATACGGAGAGATCTTCCACCACTTGTACGAGCTTGAGAAGAGAAAACATATACACTGGCGCTCCTCCTCCTTCTTGCTCGCCTCGCCACACCTCTCCTCGTCACGAGGAGCGCGCCCCGGGTTGTGGGAATCTCGCCAAGCCGAGCTTTATTTTGCCACGCATGAATGATATATGAACAGTTGTACAGAAGCTGAAACGTTTTGCTCGAGTGGACTTTTAATACGAGCTAAATGAATACGAACTGAGTGGAGGCTGTCCGGTGGGCTGCCGCCTATTCGCTTCAACTTCTATCCATTCGTTTCATCTCCCGCGCAGCCTTTCTGCCTTTCCCTCTGTGCCTATATAAGAGAGAGGTTGTGCCTCCTCTTAGACACACTGTCACACATCCTCTGCGGCTCCAGTTCCATAGCACTGTGCTACCTAGTCTTCCCCATCCCGTCTTGCGGCGTGCACCGCGAGCCGGGACAGTAGGCCTCCGAGACCCCGCTGCTTCGAGTACTGTATGGGAGAAGGGCGATAAGTTTTTTGGGGAGCGCTATTGGCGCGACTACTGGCTTCATCACGGACTCCCTCAGGGTAGCGATTGCGGCAACGTATTCCCCGACGAGGATTTCTTCCCCGACATCAGCACCCTCTTCCTCGACGACATGGCTAACGACGGTGCCAACCCGAACGCCGGCGGTTCCTCTGCTGCTACTGCCGTGTATATTTTCTTTCTCAACCTTGTTCTGATCGCATCTCAAGTTTTATGCCATGCAGTCTGTTTGGTTATCTGACTTAATATGTATTCGCTATTTCACATGATTAGTATATTGTCTATTATTCTAATCATGTTTTATCTAGCCTTGATTATAGGTAATTTGCTTGGTAAATTGCTCTTTTACTCAACATACTCTAGTTTTTAATGAAAATGAGCTATAAATAAATCAAGAAATTATGAATAGTCAGATAATAACATGGTATAATTCAAAACATACCAAAAACAAGAAATGTCTTGGTGATTCCGGAATTATTTGAGTTTTGCACATCATTCTTGACATAAATAATCTGGCAAAAATTTAGCCAACCGCGGCTTTGATGTTGCATAAGAGACGATGCCATATTCAAGGAAGAGATTATTCATAGAAGGCAACGATGGTATCCAAACACCACCCTTTGCATCTGTTAAAATAGCAAATCAACGGATCAGCAGACTCTTCCAGGCACGGCTACGAAACTAGCAAGGTCACGGGAGGCGGCATGGGCCTACAGGGCCGCGGCCGTTTTTGCGCTTCATTCTGCTGTTGCAACATCGCGGCTGGGCAGCAGGCTCCGTCGAGGTTCGAGGTGCTGAGTGGCGTGGGACTATGGGAGGTGGCGACGCGGCTCTGTTTTTGGGCCTGATCTGGGCTCTGAGGGCCGTGGTCGGAGGTTGAGCAGCACGGTGTTGCATGCTCTCCGCCAGTGCAGAGAAGAGGAAGTCTCAACTGGCAGCACTGGGCTGGTCGTGTAGGAGGGTTAGGCTGGCACTACTAGGAAACTAGCTATAGATAGACATACCTTCTGTGGCGCATGGTCCTGACCATGTGCCACAAAAGTTATCCAGTGGCGTATCCGGAGAAATGCGCCATAGAACCACCAAACTTCTGTGGCGCATCTTCCAGAGCCATGCGCCACAGAAGTTTGGTGGGACCCACACCAACCGTTGGACCATGATTTTTCTGTGGCGCATTACTCCGTATGTGCCATAGAAGTTTGGTGGGACCCACATCAGGCGGGGTCTGACCGTTCTCTGACCAAACTTCTGTGGCGCATACAAGGAGATGCGCCACAGAAGTTTATATCTTCTGTGCACAGAACAATTATGTGGGCCCCACTCTCTGGACAGCTATGTACAAGCTTCTGTGGCGCATTGTTGCGTATGCGCCACAGAAGAACAAACTTCTGTGGCGCATGTGTGCGGTATGCGCCACAGAAAGCTTCGTGCTTCTCAGATTATTTGTTTCCTAGTACACACATTTTCCTCTTGTGCTTTTCCCAACTAAACAAGTACCAGTGGAATAGGTAGAATACACTAGACAATCTAGTAGATAGACATGTACAGTGGCATACATCGTTACAAAATGCACATGCGCATAGCCTTGAACAACAAAACAACAATGCCATACATCATTGCAAATACACAAATTACAACATTGCAAATCCCTTCAAAGAGCTGGTGGGGGCGATGGCGGTGGAAGATGCCAAACCTCCCTGTTCACGCGCGCCTGTAGCCTGCGGACGTGGTCCTCCATGGACACGTTGGGGTCGAGCACCGGCCGCCACCCGATTGTTTCCGCCATGCGCGCCCTCTCCTCCGGAGACGCGAGCATGGCGTACAACCTCATGGCCTTGTTGTAGAGGGCCTCGTGCTGCAGTCTGGCCTTCTCCTCTATTAGGTTGACCTCTGAATCCCACGGCGGCTGACTCCGAGCACTGCCCCTCGACTTCGCCCCTCCACTGCGAGTAGGCTGCAGGGAACGCGAGCGGGCTGTGCTCTCTAGTGAGTCTTCCGACGAGTTGTGGGAAGAAGACATGAGGGCAGGTATGTTGCTTTGTACAGGGAGTGTGGCATATATATAGAGGGGTGTCATTAAAGAGCTCTATCTGCCACCTTTATTTGGTGCAGATCTGTGCCCTCAGTGTTCTGTGGCGCATGGGTCAGATATGCGCCACAGAAGTTTAACCTTCTGTGGCGCATAACCACAGTATGCGCCACAGAACACTGAGTGTCGGGCCCAAATTGTCAGGCCACTGGCCAAGGTTCTGTGGCGCATTCGTTGGCCATGCGCCACAGAACATTGAGTCAGGGGGTCCACATGGCCCACTGCACCCTATGGCCAAGGTTCTGTGGCGCATGCAACCTGTATGCGCCACAGAAGATTGAACTTCTGTGGTGCATACGGCCTGTATGCGCCACAGAATCCTTCGACCAGATCTGCACAAAGGTGGAAGCTTTGCTTCCTCCTCTCTCCCACCATCCATTTCACATCCTTCTTCCCCCTCCTCCCAGCTCGTCTTCCTCCTCTCTCCCACCCCATTGTGTCTATACTTTTCTACATTTTGTTGTATTTAAACCTACTATAGTTGATAGATTGGCTAGGGAAATCCTTTCTCCAACTAGTTGATCTAAAACACACCTACTTTTCTCCTCCACATCTCTATTTGTGTACTATTATCTCTCTATAGATCTATTGATCCACACTCTCTCACATCGCGCTCTTGACTTGGTATTCTATCTACCCGGTGAGTAATTGGCCATGAATATGCATGTTTTGTAGGTGTAAAGCTTGTTGCGCGGGCGGTGTGTATATGCGATGCATGCATGGCGTGAAGATGATGTTTGTGCATGAAGATTGTGTGGTGCATGAATGCTTGCATGGGAAGAAGATTCTTGTTTTTGCTTGTCTCTGTCCCGGTGTGGTGCATGGATGTTTGCCGAAATGTTGATTCATTTTCATTTCGGCAAATTTTTGCACCACCCACGAGGATGTTGGAATACCCACCAAGAAGCACCTCGGCAGGCTCGCTGGGTATGGTCACTGCGAGGGCCACCGCTCACTTCATGTCGGCATTGCTAATCGACGCGCCGACTTTGCTAGGGCACACCGAGTCTCACTACAACACATTGAATTGGTCAGCCCTTGGGTGGAAGAGCACAAAAGCTTGATCGAGCAGGAGTACGTGGACCGGGCCCGCCCGAGGAAGAAAGGAGACGTAACAAGAGAACACAACTCCACCTTCACGGGTTGGTTCAAGAAAAGGCTGCTGGACAATCCCCCGCAGACGCCTTCTACGGAAGATCAACAACTCATATTCTCCTTGTCACAGGGCCCAGCGCATAACGTAAAGACCTATCAGTCATGCGACATCAACGGTTACAGATTCTACACCAAAGAAAAGGACATGAATAGCGAATATCAAAACTCAGGAGTTACTATGATGTCCTTTGCCGATGACGAGACTACTATCATGAAAGATTCTACTAAGGATCGAGGAGATATGGGAGCTTGACTACTGTGGAGAGACTGTACCGATGTTCCGTGTTAGATGGGCCAAGAACGTCTAAAAAGAAGGCCGATATTTCACCACCTGCGTTATACCAGATGCCAAGTCGGCAAAGAAGGCCTCCACGAAAAATGAGCCATGTATACTCGCTAGCCAAGTTGATCAATGTTTCTTTATTACCGACCCGTCAAAGCCCAGTCATGTTGTAGTGAGGAGGGGCAAGAGGAGCATCATCGGAATGGAAGGATCCGCCAACGAGCAATACTTCGACAAGAATGGCGATCCGAAGATCGAAGAGGAGTTCGACAAGTACTTCAACATGCCTACTACTACTACAGTAAGAAAAAAGACTACACTACCTACTAAAGGTTGTTCGTTCAGGAGAAGAAATCTCATAGTGCCCGGGCTAAAGTATTCAACTGCGAAGAAAAAAGGCAAGAAGATTGTGAAGAGCGGCTAGCTCGACACATCACATGACGACGTGCGACCTTTTTTGTGTATTAGTTAGAGACTAAAATATATATCATGATATTTAAATATATTTGTAGCATATATATATATTTGTACTTGCTTGTTGTAATATAACATAAGTAAATATATTTGTCACATACAATTAAAAATATTTTTAAATAAAAAAAAATGTCTGAGACAGCCAGGGTTCGAACCTGGGCTGCCCAGGTTTAGAGCCAGTACTGGTGACCACTAGGCTAGGTGAGTGTTTGATGCAAACTACAATGCCGCATTTATTTTGGACCAAGTGCACATATTCTGTGGCGCATTCCTACAATATGCGCCACAGAAGTTGGACATTCTGTGGCGCATATTGTAGGAATGCGCCACAGAAGTTTCAAACTTAGCCAAAAAACGGTTCGGCCTTCCCCTTCCCTGCTACTTCGTCATTCCAAACGTTCCCCAAATCGAAATCCCACATGCACCAAAGGAGGAGCCCGCGACCCAGAACCCTAGCGCCGCCCTAGCTAGCGCCTCCCACACGCACGAGAGGAGGAGCCTACGAGGGAGGAGGAGCCAGCCGTCATCGCTGTTGTAGCCTGTGGAGGAGGAGCGTACGAGGGAGGGAGCCAGCCATTGCCGCCGTCGGAGCCTGTGGAGGCGGAGCGTACGAGGGAGGGAGCCAGCCACATGCACCAGAGGAGGAGCGTACGAGGGAGGAGGAGCCCGTCCCGCAGCAGGAGCACCACCTCCACGACCACCTCCCCATCCCGCGCCATCTCGCCATCGCAGGTACATCTCTGACGAGTCTAGTGTAGGCGTTGCTTTGATGTCACATTGAACATGCTGATCCTTGTTGGATTCATCCATCCCTTTCTCTTCGAATTTCAAGTGTGCTCTTAGTTTGATTGAAATTGCTGCCCTAGCTAGCACAAACTTTGTGAAAACTTTGTGAAGTCTGAGAGTTTAGACAGACTACAATGAAAGAAAAACGGTGAATCTTGTGAAGATTGAGGGGTGGTGAATCAATTAATTTATGTACAAACTATCTTATTGTGGCGGTTTGGTAGATCAGTTTGTATGAGTTTGGAGGCTCTGGCTCTCCAGTTTTGTAATAAAAGAGCTACAGCAATGCTAGGAGCAAGAGAGTACTAATCTATCGGGACCAGTGATCCATCAGCATCTGTGATTTCTCTGTATACTTACACTTCCTTCTGTCATGGTGATCTGGAGCTGCTGTTTCTGTTGTTTTGCTTGCTCCCGAGGCTGTATATGAGATCATAAAATAATCGAATGTGGTATGCTCATGAAATTATGGAATGTGCTTGAAATTCCTATTTTAAAAAATGTTTTATTAATTTAGTTTGGAAATAAAGTACCTCATGAAGTTTGTACTTGGATGATCCAGTTTCACGTTTGATTGCTATCTTTGTTAAGCTTGCATGCAATGCGCCTTTTGCATGACTATGTTGATTGAGTAAATTAACAGCTTACTTAAATCTGGTTTTGTTTACTTAAATCTGGTTTTGTTATTTTCAATAGATAATGCCTAAAATTGTTATCCTTGTCACAAGCAGTTTAGGTTAATGGCTCAATACAAGTACAATATAAATTGATAGAAGAAATGGAAAGTAAGAAAAACGATTAGATATTATACTGGTAGTAATTTCCAACCACAAGTTTCACTTTTAAGTCATTGCAATAGGATCTAATTGTTAGACAAAGTCCAGGGATCTCAAATTGCAACAAGTCAGGATGCTTTTTGGATTATTGCAGGCATTAGCTCATGAAATTGAGTGCTTTACACAAAACTAAAACTATGTGTGTTCTGAAATTACTGACATACTACTCTTGCAACTAAGTGTGAACCTTACAGTATTATTAACTGTTGAAACTGTCCCGGCATTATTGACTGAATGTTACTGTCCCAGCATTACTGACTGAAAGCAGCTATTGAAACTGTCCTAGCATTACTGACTGAATGTTACTAAGATTGCTCTGGTTTATTTATATGATATGATATGTTGTTGTTTATTTATATGAAATGGTTATGTATATGATCTGGTTATGCTGCTGTTTATGATCTGTGGATGAGATGGTGCTGCAGAGGTTTCTTTATTTTGTGAATGAGATGGTGTTGGATGATGATGGATGGTGTCAATGGGGTTGTCAATGGGGATGGGGTGTTTTTTATTGCAGGGATTTTAATTGAGTTGCCCATTTCTCCCGAAGTGTTGATTCACTTCCGTTTCCGTTGAGTAATGGGCACTCGTAGGTCCAAAAAATAGCAAATGTCATGCTGAATTTTTCGATCGATATTTGTGCTAACTTTTTGCCTCTTTTTTTAGTAATAAAGCGCAAACATGTCGACTAACGACGAGGCTGGTCCTTCTAAACAAATGAGCGTCGAGGATCTAGCCCGAGAGGCCAAAAAATCATTCTAGGGGCCGTCCCAAGAGCATGAGGAGGCGGAGGAGATGAGAATGACACTACCACCGACGACCGTCGTCGGAGGTGCTGGGGGCAAGGAAGATCCAGATTACGAGGGGGACGACGACGACTACGATGGAACTAGTGAAGGCGGGGAGGAGGGTAACACCACCACTGATGGTGGCGAGCGCACAGATGGTGGTAGCGGCAACCCGGCCACCATATGGAAGAAGAAGGATATTAAGGATCGGAAGCCGCAAGTGCTCGCCAACGTCTGTGATGAGTTCACCGAGGTCACAGAAGGTGGCCAACCCATTGCGCCTTCATCGATTGCCTGCGGGTACGTCATGCAACTGGGGTGCATCGTCCGGGAAAGCATGTCGATCAACACGAAGTACATCCGACGTAATAATGCTTTGGTCGAGAACCTCCTTAAGAAGCTTCACAAGCGATACACATTCCCAGAGAAGTTCAGAAACCTGGAGAGTAATAAGAACCCGGTGAACAAACTAGCACTGACAAAGATGAGCAACGCCTTGAGCAGCTGGAAAACCCGGGTAAAGAACAACATTGACAAAGGTGAAAGCTGGGAGATTATAAGTAGGAAAAATCCGATGCTCGACGAAGAAGAGTTCAAGATATTCAAGGCGGACTTAGATACCGCTGCCTCTAAAGCATGGACTGAGTGGGGAAAGACTATGCGAGAGAAGAACATAGGTAACCACCGGCTTGGAAGCAGCGGATACAGAGGGAAACAACCCATTTGGGACAAGGAGGACGCCGAGCTTGAACGCATGGGTAAAGAGAACCAATGGCATAAAATTACAGACCCGCAGATCCGACAATTTGTCCAGGCCCGCTACTACCTGGACCCTGTTACAGGGGAGTTCATCACCGACGACCCGGATGTGAAGGCCTTTGAGGATGAGCTGGTAAGGAATTTACCGTGGATCTCTCATTAAAATAATTAAGCCAAGAATCTAAATGCATGCATGGGTTCACCTCTCCTTGTATCTCTGCAGGAGAAGCAATTGAACTGTAAGGGTCCCAACCTTTAATAAGGTAGAGTCCCCTGTGTTTACAATGCTAGTCCCTGGACCAATAGCTAGCATCCACAGTTAAGATGTAATATCAAGAAACAAAGGTCATAATACAACTTTATAACTAGGAATAACATAATTTTATTACATCTTACATAGCTCATTTGGCTATTACATTACATTGCAGCAGAATATCTATAAGCATGGGGTCCTTCATCTTCAAAGTGCCACAGGCAGACATGTTGGTTGTAGACTTTGTAATCCTAATCAACACACTTCACTAAATCAATCAAACCTGCAACATACAAGTTACAGCCACAAGGGTCAATACATTTTAATTGTATTGGCAAGTGATACTATGGTAGTATAGTGGAGTCTAACATCTATATGCATTTGGCTAAGTGGAGTTGAGGCTGGCATTGCTCAAAATAGATTTTTCCTTAACATTTGAAAACACTAAGTTTTTGCTTGACAAAAATCATTTCTCCCAAACAAAAGATTGAAGATCCTTTAACCCTTGTTCAACCCACAAGTTTTTAACTTAGAAATTTGGATGATGAGATTCTTGATTGCTTCCATGTCTTGATTCTCAAATTGTCCTTTACCAGGGACATGGCTAAGTACTTAGATTTTACACTCTGCAGAGGTGGTGCACTTTCCCCACAAGACTTGGTTTCACCAAGACAAGATCTTTTAGAAGCCTTCCCTTAGACCAAAATGGACGCGTTCCAACCTATCAAACTCTACCACCAACTGTCCATATGGCTAAGTTCTTGCAACCTATATGATCCAGGCAGAGCCCATAATGCCAAGTGGTTGCACTTGAAGCTTCTCAACATTTGACATCTCAAATCTCTTTGTTCCTGGGTGGCCATCCACAAGTGAGATACACAAGGTCAACCATAAGCATGGGCCTTGTGAACCACTCAACCAAAAACCACCAATCAAGTCCCATTCCACCCAGGTGATTCATTGACTTAGTTGTTTTATTAAGAAAAACATAAGTCCTCAGACTTAGAAATTTTTCCATAGTATAAATGTATAATCCACCCTTGTTTTCTATTAGCTAAGCTAAGCTTGATAGTAGTAGGAATCTTAACTTAGGAAAGTTTCTACTAAGGTTTCATCTACTAGGTTTTCCTATAGCAAGGTTTATACTTAGCAAAATTCCATGCAAGTTTTACTTAGAGAAAATCACTAATGCATAGTGAAAGTAATGGGACAAAAAGTATGAAGCATCACTTGCCTTTTTGGTAGAGTATAGGTTAACTCCTTGATCTTTGCAATGTTCACACACTTCAAGCCACTACAAATCAATCAAGCAAACAATATTTCAATCTACCATTCAAGCAATTCATCACATAAAATAATAAAACAAAACAACACTTGCAAGCATGCAAAAGGGTTGTTTTATTTGTAAAAGTGGTTTCTAATGGGTCATAGACATTTGGGTACACCTAATGGTCATTTTATAAAGTGGCAAAGTCATTTGCAAAAGGTTTCACTTTATAAACCATTTTCAAAACAAAGTATCTTTTTATGTGGTGTAGAAATGTTTTTACTAAGGAATTAATCTATAGGATTCACAAAATATGTTTTCAAACCATAAAACTTGGTGTTTGGGGTCAGAGAGTTTAAAACAAAACATTTCCCAAAAGTTTTCTTCCAAAACCATTTTTAATAAATAAACTATATTTTTATTTGTCTAGAAATGGTTTTAAATCAAAGAATCATTCTTTTGTTTCACCAAATACATTTTTGAAACCACAAAGTGTTTCCTATGGTCAGTAGGTTCAAATCACTCCATTTGCAAAAGATTTTATCCCCAAAATCATTTTTGAACAATTTTTATAATCTAAACAAGCATACAAATGTTTCTGCAAAAAAAAACATTTTTCCAGAAGCTTTTTACTAAACAAACAGCATAGTTGGCTAGGGCTTGTTCCACTGATTCCATTGATATAAAATTTTCAAATTTTTGACGTGTAGAACTAAAGTTACAAGGGTTTCAAATCTGCATCTAATTCAGATTCAAAGTTTGTTTTAAATCAAACCAGTGACACGCGTCCTATTCCTATTCGCAGATACCGTTTCGCCCGGATCACACTCTCTGGTGCGTTGGATCAATTCAGATCGTGCGGCACAGGTTGCGTACCCCTTCGCTTTAAGTGGTTCTATCCTATCCACTAGATCGAGATCGGACGGCTGCTGCGAGCTTGACCTAAAACGAGCGGCGCTGCGGCGGTGGCTGGCGGCGGAGCGGCCAGATGGTGGCGGTGCCGGCGATACAGGAACCAATGGAAGGTGGGGAGATGCTCACAGTGATCGCAGGGCGACGCCGAAGCTCAACGTGGAGTCGTCTTGGCAAGGGGCGCACTGGAGCGGGCTTAATTGCTCGCCGGAGTGGAGCTGCGCCTCGGCCACGCTCAGTCGTCGTCGAGGACGGTGCTATGGATCACTAGGAGACAAACGAAACGCACGGTCAGACGCGCAAAGACACGGCGATGATGTGTGCATGATTGAGAGGGGTCGGGGTGGTCTGGTTTACTAGAGGGAGGTCGTCGGAGAAGAACTAGACGGTGGCGGCGGCGGTTGTTGTCGTTGCCGACGCTCAGGGGCGCGCCCGAGCGAGCTGCGGCTGCAGAAAGGTCTGCCGGGAGATGGTGATCATAGCTGCATGCTCGAGGAGGCAAGAGGTGGCGTGGAGCTGCTGGAATCCTCGTCGGAGCGTCGTCGGACAGTGGCGGTGTGGCGAGGAATTGGGCGGCCTGGGGCGTGTTGAGGTGGGGCGACAGGGGGGAACGAGAGAGGAGACGCTGGCGTTTATCACTGCGTGGTCACGACGAGGTTTAAGCGCGACATTATGGCGAATTGATCGCGAGCTTTCAATGGCAGAAACGGCCGCGGCATGGTCAGCGGCGGGTGGAAACGACGAATAGGAGGGGTGGGGTCCTTTGTCAGCGTGAGAGAGGAGAGGAGAGTTGGGTCCACCGGTCGGTGTCTGCGCGGGTCGTCTGGTGAGTGAGAGAAAACGCTTCGGGGGAGAGAGGGAAATGGGCTGCTGGGCTTAATGGGTCAGGTTGGGTTGGGTCGAGTCCAATTCTATTTTTTCTATTCTGAAACCTTTTTCTTTTTCTATTTCTTTTTCTGTTTTGAAATTCAAACAAACAAATCAAACAACCAAAATAATTCAAACATTCACCACACTTGTAATTGAATTTGGTTCTGTTTAACAACATAAACCAATTCCCAAAGTAAAATAATATTTTTATTTTAGAGTCCATTTATAATTAAATAAAATGGACACTAGTTAATAAATCAAATGGGTTTTAATTTATTTAAAAACTCCATTTGAAATCTAAATCTTTTCAAAACCAAATCAGTAGGTTTTATTCGAAAATAGAAGATACTTGGAAAACTTGTTTAAAAATAAAATAACATTTTTATTTTAGGGTCCATTAATAATTAAATGAATAGACCTTATTCATTTAATTCAAATAGGATTTATTAAAATCTTTATTTTGAAATATAAAATAAAACCAAAAACACTTCAGTTGGTTTTATTTGAAAATAAAATACTTGGAAAACTTATTTAAAATAAAATAATAAGTTTTAATGTTTTATTTAAAAGGGAAAGTCTTTACTTTAACAAAATTGGGTAATAATAAATCCCTATTATTTTCTTTAAATAAAACTTTATTCTTTTGATCAAAACAAAATGTTTTATTTCAAAAGTTTGACCAAGGTTTATTTTGGCTCCATAAAATAATCTTTATTTATAAATCTACCTTTTCCTTTGAAAACCAAATCTTTTTATTAAAAGATTTTAAATTTGTAATTCCAAATATTTTTATTTTTCCTTTTTTAAATTTTTATCTTTTTAAATCCCTTTAGGATTTATCTTGATCAAAATAGGTTTTGAAAGTTTCCAATTGGAATCAAAAAGTTTCTTCTCACCCTGAAAATCAACAAAGTTTTATTTTATTCATTTATTTTTCACATTACAAGATTTGGAAAATCTTCGGATGTGACAGGCTACCACCCTTAAAATAAATCTCGTCCCGAGATTTGGGGAGGCTAGGGTTACAAGTTGGCTCAAAAGCATCTAGGGTACTACCACCCTTAAAATTTTCCAACTAGTTTACACATTGGCTTGCTTGGGATCTGGATGTAACTTTCCTGGACAGAAGTTTGCATAGTGGCCTAGCTCCTTGCATTTGAAACATGTGACAAGGCTGAGATCCCTCATAGGTTTGTTTATCTTGTGTTTCATCTTTTCTGGACAGTTGCTTGCATAATGTCCTAGCTCTTTGCAGTTGTTGCACCACACTTGGCTAATATCTTTCTTTTCCTTGGGTAACAATTCTTCTTGTTTATTTCCTTGGTTCTTCTTCTTTTCTGGGCAATCACTGGCATAGTGTCCCTTCTCTTTGCAATTGTAACATTGCAACTGGCTTATGTCCTTCTTTTTCTTTTTGGGTCTCTCCAAAGTTAGGAGTTCTTCTAGTTCATGTTCTTCATATGGAAATCTTTCTCTCTTCTTGGGGCATTGATCTTCATGCTCCTTGGATGTATGATCCTTGTCTCCACAAATATTGTAAGCGTGGGTTCCTTCTAGAATAGCATCTTTGTCATCCTTGTTGTCATTAGCTCTCTGGGAAAAGTTTTCTCCCATGTTGAGCATTTGAGTAACCAATCCTTGCAACAATTGGGATTGAAGTTTCAAAATCCTTTGTATGGCTGGATCTAGTCCATTATTGTTGGCTAAAAGCTAAGTTGTCTCTTGGCTCAACTGGTTTTGGTTTGCTATGAGTTCTTTCATGTGGTCCTCTTGGTTGGTGTTGGTGTCATCAACCTTGATGTTGGAGTCTCTTGGAGAAGTCATCTGTTTGGGTTGAATGGAGATTAGAATAGGCAACTTATTTCTAAGGAACCAATTCTAATCACACACATCACAATTCACACAAGAAAAGTGCCTGCAATCACAAGCCAAACATTCCACTCAAACAACAAAGTTCAAGCACATCTTTAGGCAACAAAATATTTTGTTACACCACATAAGTTGGTGTGTTTGACTTAACTAAATATGGTGGTCCATCTATATGGTTCACTTGTGATCTTTCCTTCCTTCTTGGTTGATTCTTCTTGCATGAAATCATGGTTTCCTTAGGGAAAAATTTTGGTCACAAAACTTCAAGTGAAGTGAAATCCTTTTAATTTTGCATTTCCTTAGTCTCCACATCTTGAGTAAGTTTCCCTTGTCTCACTTGTAGTCCTTAGTGGTATCCAAGGTTGAGGTCCTTGGTGAATATGCTGAAGATGTTGAAGTCATTAGAGTTGAAGAAGTTGAAGTCATTAGAGTTGAAGAAGTTGAAGTCATTAGAGTTGATGAAGTCCTTTGCACATGGTGAAGTCTTTGGCCATGGAGTGGGTTTTTCCATCAAGTTTGAAATAGAAGAGATGCAGAGTCAAAACCAAAATGGTTGAGGAAAGAGTTTACAAGATTGTTTGTAAATAAGTTTTGGAACGAATACAACTCCTATTTTATAAGGGTTTTGTCCAATCCTAGGTTTACAAATCCTACAGGCAACACAATGCTCTGATACCATCTGTAAGGGTCCCAACCTTTAATAAGGTAGAGTCCCCTGTGTTTACAATGCTAGTCCCTGGACCAATAGCTAGCATCCACAGTTAAGATGTAATATCAAGAAACAAAGGTCATAATACAACTTTATAACTAGGAATAACATAATTTTATTACATCTTACATAGCTCATTTGGCTATTACATTACATTGCAGCAGAATATCTATAAGCATGGGGTCCTTCATCTTCAAAGTGCCACAGGCAGACATGTTGGTTGTAGACTTTGTAATCCTAATCAACACACTTCACTAAATCAATCAAACCTGCAACATACAAGTTACAGCCACAAGGGTCAATACATTTGAATTGTATTGGCAAGTGATACTATGGTAGTATAGTGGAGTCTAACATCTATATGCATTTGGCTAAGTGGAGTTGAGGCTGGCATTGTTCAAAATAGATTTTTCCTTAACATTTGAAAACACTAAGTTTTTGCTTGACAAAAATCATTTCTCCCAAACAAAAGATTGAAGATCCTTTAACCCTTGTTCAACCCACAAGTTTTTAACTTAGAAATTTGGATGATGAGATTCTTGATTGCTTCCATGTCTTGATTCTCAAATTGTCCTTTACCAGGGACATGGCTAAGTACTTAGATTTTACACTCTGCAGAGGTGGTGCACTTTCCCCACAAGACTTGGTTTCACCAAGACAAGATCTTTTAGAAGCCTTCCCTTAGACCAAAATGGACGCGTTCCAACCTATCAAACTCTACCACCAACTGTCCATATGGCTAAGTTCTTGCAACCTATATGATCCAGGCAGAGCCCATAATGCCAAGTGGTTGCACTTGAAGCTTCTCAACATTTGACATCTCAAATCTCTTTGTTCCTGGGTGGCCATCCACAAGTGAGATACACAAGGTCAACCATAAGCATGGGCCTTGTGAACCACTCAACCAAAAACCACCAATCAAGTCCCATTCCACCCAGGTGATTCATTGACTTAGTTGTTTTATTAAGAAAAACATAAGTCCTCAGACTTAGAAATTTTTCCATAGTATAAATGTATAATCCACCCTTGTTTTCTATTAGCTAAGCTAAGCTTGATAGTAGTAGGAATCTTAACTTAGGAAAGTTTCTACTAAGGTTTCATCTACTAGGTTTTCCTATAGCAAGGTTTATACTTAGCAAAATTCCATGCAAGTTTTACTTAGAGAAAATCACTAATGCATAGTGAAAGTAATGGGACAAAAAGTATGAAGCATCACTTGCCTTTTTGGTAGAGTATAGGTTAACTCCTTGATCTTTGCAATGTTCACACACTTCAAGCCACTACAAATCAATCAAGCAAACAATATTTCAATCTACCATTCAAGCAATTCATCACATAAAATAATAAAACAAAACAACACTTGCAAGCATGCAAAAGGGTTGTTTTATTTGTAAAAGTGGTTTCTAATGGGTCATAGACATTTGGGTACACCTAATGGTCATTTTATAAAGTGGCAAAGTCATTTGCAAAAGGTTTCACTTTATAAACCATTTTCAAAACAAAGTATCTTTTTATGTGGTGTAGAAATGTTTTTACTAAGGAATTAATCTATAGGATTCACAAAATATGTTTTCAAACCATAAAACTTGGTGTTTGGGGTCAGAGAGTTTAAAACAAAACATTTCCCAAAAGTTTTCTTCCAAAACCATTTTTAATAAATAAACTATATTTTTATTTGTCTAGAAATGGTTTTAAATCAAAGAATCATTCTTTTGTTTCACCAAATACATTTTTGAAACCACAAAGTGTTTCCTATGGTCAGTAGGTTCAAATCACTCCATTTGCAAAAGATTTTATCCCCAAAATCATTTTTGAACAATTTTTATAATCTAAACAAGCATACAAATGTTTCTGCAAAAAAAAAACATTTTTCCAGAAGCTTTTTACTAAACAAACAGCATAGTTGGCTAGGGCTTGTTCCACTGATTCCATTGATATAAAATTTTCAAATTTTTGACGTGTAGAACTAAAGTTACAAGGGTTTCAAATCTGCATCTAATTCAGATTCAAAGTTTGTTTTAAATCAAACCAGTGACACGCGTCCTATTCCTATTCGCAGATACCGTTTCGCCCGGATCACACTCTCTGGTGCGTTGGATCAATTCAGATCGTGCGGCACAGGTTGCGTACCCCTTCGCTTTAAGTGGTTCTATCCTATCCACTAGATCGAGATCGGACGGCTGCTGCGAGCTTGACCTAAAACGAGCGGCGCTGCGGCGGTGGCTGGCGGCGGAGCGGCCAGATGGTGGCGGTGCCGGCGATACAGGAACCAATGGAAGGTGGGGAGATGCTCACAGTGATCGCAGGGCGACGCCGAAGCTCAACGTGGAGTCGTCTTGGCAAGGGGCGCACTGGAGCGGGCTTAATTGCTCGCCGGAGTGGAGCTGCGCCTCGGCCACGCTCAGTCGTCGTCGAGGACGGTGCTATGGATCACTAGGAGACAAACGAAACGCACGGTCAGACGCGCAAAGACACGGCGATGATGTGTGCATGATTGAGAGGGGTCGGGGTGGTCTGGTTTACTAGAGGGAGGTCGTCGGAGAAGAACTAGACGGTGGCGGCGGCGGTTGTTGTCGTTGCCGACGCTCAGGGGCGCGCCCGAGCGAGCTGCGGCTGCAGAAAGGTCTGCCGGGAGATGGTGATCACAGCTGCATGCTCGAGGAGGCAAGAGGTGGCGTGGAGCTGCTGGAATCCTCGCCGGAGCGTCGTCGGACAGTGGCGGTGTGGCGAGGAATTGGGCGGCCTGGGGCGTGTTGAGGTGGGGCGACAGGGGGGAACGAGAGAGGAGACGCTGGCGTTTATCACTGCGTGGTCACGACGAGGTTTAAGCGCGACATTATGGCGAATTGATCGCGAGCTTTCAATGGCAGAAACGGCCGCGGCGTGGTCAGCGGCGGGTGGAAACGACGAATAGGAGGGGTGGGGTCCTTTGTCAGCGTGAGAGAGGAGAGGAGAGTTGGGTCCACCGGTCGGTGTCTGCGCGGGTCGTCTGGTGAGTGAGAGAAAACGCTTCGGGGGAGAGAGGGAAATGGGCTGCTGGGCTTAATGGGTCAGGTTGGGTTGGGTCGAGTCCAATTCTATTTTTTCTATTCTGAAACCTTTTTCTTTTTCTATTTCTTTTTCTGTTTTGAAATTCAAACAAACAAATCAAACAACCAAAATAATTCAAACATTCACCACACTTGTAATTGAATTTGGTTCTGTTTAACAACATAAACCAATTCCCAAAGTAAAATAATATTTTTATTTTAGAGTCCATTTATAATTAAATAAAATGGACACTAGTTAATAAATCAAATGGGTTTTAATTTATTTAAAAACTCCATTTGAAATCTAAATCTTTTCAAAACCAAATCAGTAGGTTTTATTCGAAAATAGAAGATACTTGGAAAACTTGTTTAAAAATAAAATAACATTTTTATTTTAGGGTCCATTAATAATTAAATGAATAGACCTTATTCATTTAATTCAAATAGGATTTATTAAAATCTTTATTTTGAAATATAAAATAAAACCAAAAACACTTCAGTTGGTTTTATTTGAAAATAAAATACTTGGAAAACTTATTTAAAATAAAATAATAAGTTTTAATGTTTTATTTAAAAGGGAAAGTCTTTACTTTAACAAAATTGGGTAATAATAAATCCCTATTATTTTCTTTAAATAAAACTTTATTCTTTTGATCAAAACAAAATGTTTTATTTCAAAAGTTTGACCAAGGTTTATTTTGGCTCCATAAAATAATCTTTATTTATAAATCTACCTTTTCCTTTGAAAACCAAATCTTTTTATTAAAAGATTTTAAATTTGTAATTCCAAATATTTTTATTTTTCCTTTTTTAAATTTTTATCTTTTTAAATCCCTTTAGGATTTATCTTGATCAAAATAGGTTTTGAAAGTTTCCAATTGGAATCAAAAAGTTTCTTCTCACCCTGAAAATCAACAAAGTTTTATTTTATTCATTTATTTTTCACATTACAAGATTTGGAAAATCTTCGGATGTGACAGGCTACCACCCTTAAAATAAATCTCGTCCCGAGATTTGGGGAGGCTAGGGTTACAAGTTGGCTCAAAAGCATCTAGGGTACTACCACCCTTAAAATTTTCCAACTAGTTTACACATTGGCTTGCTTGGGATCTGGATGTAACTTTCCTGGACAGAAGTTTGCATAGTGGCCTAGCTCCTTGCATTTGAAACATGTGACAAGGCTGAGATCCCTCATAGGTTTGTTTATCTTGTGTTTCATCTTTTCTGGACAGTTGCTTGCATAATGTCCTAGCTCTTTGCAGTTGTTGCACCACACTTGGCTAATATCTTTCTTTTCCTTGGGTAACAATTCTTCTTGTTTATTTCCTTGGTTCTTCTTCTTTTCTGGGCAATCACTGGCATAGTGTCCCTTCTCTTTGCAATTGTAACATTGCAACTGGCTTATGTCCTTCTTTTTCTTTTTGGGTCTCTCCAAAGTTAGGAGTTCTTCTAGTTCATGTTCTTCATATGGAAATCTTTCTCTCTTCTTGGGGCATTGATCTTCATGCTCCTTGGATGTATGATCCTTGTCTCCACAAATATTGTAAGCGTGGGTTCCTTCTAGAATAGCATCTTTGTCATCCTTGTTGTCATTAGCTCTCTGGGAAAAGTTTTCTCCCATGTTGAGCATTTGAGTAACCAATCCTTGCAACAATTGGGATTGAAGTTTCAAAATCCTTTGTATGGCTGGATCTAGTCCATTATTGTTGGCTAAAAGCTAAGTTGTCTCTTGGCTCAACTGGTTTTGGTTTGCTATGAGTTCTTTCATGTGGTCCTCTTGGTTGGTGTTGGTGTCATCAACCTTGATGTTGGAGTCTCTTGGAGAAGTCATCTGTTTGGGTTGAATGGAGATTAGAATAGGCAACTTATTTCTAAGGAACCAATTCTAATCACACACATCACAATTCACACAAGAAAAGTGCCTGCAATCACAAGCCAAACATTCCACTCAAACAACAAAGTTCAAGCACATCTTTAGGCAACAAAATATTTTGTTACACCACATAAGTTGGTGTGTTTGACTTAACTAAATATGGTGGTCCATCTATATGGTTCACTTGTGATCTTTCCTTCCTTCTTGGTTGATTCTTCTTGCATGAAATCATGGTTTCCTTAGGGAAAAATTTTGGTCACAAAACTTCAAGTGAAGTGAAATCCTTTTAATTTTGCATTTCCTTAGTCTCCACATCTTGAGTAAGTTTCCCTTGTCTCACTTGTAGTCCTTAGTGGTATCCAAGGTTGAGGTCCTTGGTGAATATGCTGAAGATGTTGAAGTCATTAGAGTTGAAGAAGTTGAAGTCATTAGAGTTGAAGAAGTTGAAGTCATTAGAGTTGATGAAGTCCTTTGCACATGGTGAAGTCTTTGGCCATGGAGTGGGTTTTTCCATCAAGTTTGAAATAGAAGAGATGCAGAGTCAAAACCAAAATGGTTGAGGAAAGAGTTTACAAGATTGTTTGTAAATAAGTTTTGGAACGAATACAACTCCTATTTTATAAGGGTTTTGTCCAATCCTAGGTTTACAAATCCTACAGGCAACACAATGCTCTGATACCATCTGTAAGGGTCCCAACCTTTAATAAGGTAGAGTCCCCTGTGTTTACAATGCTAGTCCCTGGACCAATAGCTAGCATCCACAGTTAAGATGTAATATCAAGAAACAAAGGTCATAATACAACTTTATAACTAGGAATAACATAATTTTATTACATCTTACATAGCTCATTTGGCTATTACATTACATTGCAGCAGAATATCTATAAGCATGGGGTCCTTCATCTTCAAAGTGCCACAGGCAGACATGTTGGTTGTAGACTTTGTAATCCTAATCAACACACTTCACTAAATCAATCAAACCTGCAACATACAAGTTACAGCCACAAGGGTCAATACATTTGAATTGTATTGGCAAGTGATACTATGGTAGTATAGTGGAGTCTAACATCTATATGCATTTGGCTAAGTGGAGTTGAGGCTGGCATTGTTCAAAATAGATTTTTCCTTAACATTTGAAAACACTAAGTTTTTGCTTGACAAAAATCATTTCTCCCAAACAAAAGATTGAAGATCCTTTAACCCTTGTTCAACCCACAAGTTTTTAACTTAGAAATTTGGATGATGAGATTCTTGATTGCTTCCATGTCTTGATTCTCAAATTGTCCTTTACCAGGGACATGGCTAAGTACTTAGATTTTACACTCTGCAGAGGTGGTGCACTTTCCCCACAAGACTTGGTTTCACCAAGACAAGATCTTTTAGAAGCCTTCCCTTAGACCAAAATGGACGCGTTCCAACCTATCAAACTCTACCACCAACTGTCCATATGGCTAAGTTCTTGCAACCTATATGATCCAGGCAGAGCCCATAATGCCAAGTGGTTGCACTTGAAGCTTCTCAACATTTGACATCTCAAATCTCTTTGTTCCTGGGTGGCCATCCACAAGTGAGATACACAAGGTCAACCATAAGCATGGGCCTTGTGAACCACTCAACCAAAAACCACCAATCAAGTCCCATTCCACCCAGGTGATTCATTGACTTAGTTGTTTTATTAAGAAAAACATAAGTCCTCAGACTTAGAAATTTTTCCATAGTATAAATGTATAATCCACCCTTGTTTTCTATTAGCTAAGCTAAGCTTGATAGTAGTAGGAATCTTAACTTAGGAAAGTTTCTACTAAGGTTTCATCTACTAGGTTTTCCTATAGCAAGGTTTATACTTAGCAAAATTCCATGCAAGTTTTACTTAGAGAAAATCACTAATGCATAGTGAAAGTAATGGGACAAAAAGTATGAAGCATCACTTGCCTTTTTGGTAGAGTATAGGTTAACTCCTTGATCTTTGCAATGTTCACACACTTCAAGCCACTACAAATCAATCAAGCAAACAATATTTCAATCTACCATTCAAGCAATTCATCACATAAAATAATAAAACAAAACAACACTTGCAAGCATGCAAAAGGGTTGTTTTATTTGTAAAAGTGGTTTCTAATGGGTCATAGACATTTGGGTACACCTAATGGTCATTTTATAAAGTGGCAAAGTCATTTGCAAAAGGTTTCACTTTATAAACCATTTTCAAAACAAAGTATCTTTTTATGTGGTGTAGAAATGTTTTTACTAAGGAATTAATCTATAGGATTCACAAAATATGTTTTCAAACCATAAAACTTGGTGTTTGGGGTCAGAGAGTTTAAAACAAAACATTTCCCAAAAGTTTTCTTCCAAAACCATTTTTAATAAATAAACTATATTTTTATTTGTCTAGAAATGGTTTTAAATCAAAGAATCATTCTTTTGTTTCACCAAATACATTTTTGAAACCACAAAGTGTTTCCTATGGTCAGTAGGTTCAAATCACTCCATTTGCAAAAGATTTTATCCCCAAAATCATTTTTGAACAATTTTTATAATCTAAACAAGCATACAAATGTTTCTGCAAAAAAAAAACATTTTTCCAGAAGCTTTTTACTAAACAAACAGCATAGTTGGCTAGGGCTTGTTCCACTGATTCCATTGATATAAAATTTTCAAATTTTTGACGTGTAGAACTAAAGTTACAAGGGTTTCAAATCTGCATCTAATTCAGATTCAAAGTTTGTTTTAAATCAAACCAGTGACACGCGTCCTATTCCTATTCGCAGATACCGTTTCGCCCGGATCACACTCTCTGGTGCGTTGGATCAATTCAGATCGTGCGGCACAGGTTGCGTACCCCTTCGCTTTAAGTGGTTCTATCCTATCCACTAGATCGAGATCGGACGGCTGCTGCGAGCTTGACCTAAAACGAGCGGCGCTGCGGCGGTGGCTGGCGGCGGAGCGGCCAGATGGTGGCGGTGCCGGCGATACAGGAACCAATGGAAGGTGGGGAGATGCTCACAGTGATCGCAGGGCGACGCCGAAGCTCAACGTGGAGTCGTCTTGGCAAGGGGCGCACTGGAGCGGGCTTAATTGCTCGCCGGAGTGGAGCTGCGCCTCGGCCACGCTCAGTCGTCGTCGAGGACGGTGCTATGGATCACTAGGAGACAAACGAAACGCACGGTCAGACGCGCAAAGACACGGCGATGATGTGTGCATGATTGAGAGGGGTCGGGGTGGTCTGGTTTACTAGAGGGAGGTCGTCGGAGAAGAACTAGACGGTGGCGGCGGCGGTTGTTGTCGTTGCCGACGCTCAGGGGCGCGCCCGAGCGAGCTGCGGCTGCAGAAAGGTCTGCCGGGAGATGGTGATCACAGCTGCATGCTCGAGGAGGCAAGAGGTGGCGTGGAGCTGCTGGAATCCTCGCCGGAGCGTCGTCGGACAGTGGCGGTGTGGCGAGGAATTGGGCGGCCTGGGGCGTGTTGAGGTGGGGCGACAGGGGGGAACGAGAGAGGAGACGCTGGCGTTTATCACTGCGTGGTCACGACGAGGTTTAAGCGCGACATTATGGCGAATTGATCGCGAGCTTTCAATGGCAGAAACGGCCGCGGCGTGGTCAGCGGCGGGTGGAAACGACGAATAGGAGGGGTGGGGTCCTTTGTCAGCGTGAGAGAGGAGAGGAGAGTTGGGTCCACCGGTCGGTGTCTGCGCGGGTCGTCTGGTGAGTGAGAGAAAACGCTTCGGGGGAGAGAGGGAAATGGGCTGCTGGGCTTAATGGGTCAGGTTGGGTTGGGTCGAGTCCAATTCTATTTTTTCTATTCTGAAACCTTTTTCTTTTTCTATTTCTTTTTCTGTTTTGAAATTCAAACAAACAAATCAAACAACCAAAATAATTCAAACATTCACCACACTTGTAATTGAATTTGGTTCTGTTTAACAACATAAACCAATTCCCAAAGTAAAATAATATTTTTATTTTAGAGTCCATTTATAATTAAATAAAATGGACACTAGTTAATAAATCAAATGGGTTTTAATTTATTTAAAAACTCCATTTGAAATCTAAATCTTTTCAAAACCAAATCAGTAGGTTTTATTCGAAAATAGAAGATACTTGGAAAACTTGTTTAAAAATAAAATAACATTTTTATTTTAGGGTCCATTAATAATTAAATGAATAGACCTTATTCATTTAATTCAAATAGGATTTATTAAAATCTTTATTTTGAAATATAAAATAAAACCAAAAACACTTCAGTTGGTTTTATTTGAAAATAAAATACTTGGAAAACTTATTTAAAATAAAATAATAAGTTTTAATGTTTTATTTAAAAGGGAAAGTCTTTACTTTAACAAAATTGGGTAATAATAAATCCCTATTATTTTCTTTAAATAAAACTTTATTCTTTTGATCAAAACAAAATGTTTTATTTCAAAAGTTTGACCAAGGTTTATTTTGGCTCCATAAAATAATCTTTATTTATAAATCTACCTTTTCCTTTGAAAACCAAATCTTTTTATTAAAAGATTTTAAATTTGTAATTCCAAATATTTTTATTTTTCCTTTTTTAAATTTTTATCTTTTTAAATCCCTTTAGGATTTATCTTGATCAAAATAGGTTTTGAAAGTTTCCAATTGGAATCAAAAAGTTTCTTCTCACCCTGAAAATCAACAAAGTTTTATTTTATTCATTTATTTTTCACATTACAAGATTTGGAAAATCTTCGGATGTGACAGGCTACCACCCTTAAAATAAATCTCGTCCCGAGATTTGGGGAGGCTAGGGTTACAAGTTGGCTCAAAAGCATCTAGGGTACTACCACCCTTAAAATTTTCCAACTAGTTTACACATTGGCTTGCTTGGGATCTGGATGTAACTTTCCTGGACAGAAGTTTGCATAGTGGCCTAGCTCCTTGCATTTGAAACATGTGACAAGGCTGAGATCCCTCATAGGTTTGTTTATCTTGTGTTTCATCTTTTCTGGACAGTTGCTTGCATAATGTCCTAGCTCTTTGCAGTTGTTGCACCACACTTGGCTAATATCTTTCTTTTCCTTGGGTAACAATTCTTCTTGTTTATTTCCTTGGTTCTTCTTCTTTTCTGGGCAATCACTGGCATAGTGTCCCTTCTCTTTGCAATTGTAACATTGCAACTGGCTTATGTCCTTCTTTTTCTTTTTGGGTCTCTCCAAAGTTAGGAGTTCTTCTAGTTCATGTTCTTCATATGGAAATCTTTCTCTCTTCTTGGGGCATTGATCTTCATGCTCCTTGGATGTATGATCCTTGTCTCCACAAATATTGTAAGCGTGGGTTCCTTCTAGAATAGCATCTTTGTCATCCTTGTTGTCATTAGCTCTCTGGGAAAAGTTTTCTCCCATGTTGAGCATTTGAGTAACCAATCCTTGCAACAATTGGGATTGAAGTTTCAAAATCCTTTGTATGGCTGGATCTAGTCCATTATTGTTGGCTAAAAGCTAAGTTGTCTCTTGGCTCAACTGGTTTTGGTTTGCTATGAGTTCTTTCATGTGGTCCTCTTGGTTGGTGTTGGTGTCATCAACCTTGATGTTGGAGTCTCTTGGAGAAGTCATCTGTTTGGGTTGAATGGAGATTAGAATAGGCAACTTATTTCTAAGGAACCAATTCTAATCACACACATCACAATTCACACAAGAAAAGTGCCTGCAATCACAAGCCAAACATTCCACTCAAACAACAAAGTTCAAGCACATCTTTAGGCAACAAAATATTTTGTTACACCACATAAGTTGGTGTGTTTGACTTAACTAAATATGGTGGTCCATCTATATGGTTCACTTGTGATCTTTCCTTCCTTCTTGGTTGATTCTTCTTGCATGAAATCATGGTTTCCTTAGGGAAAAATTTTGGTCACAAAACTTCAAGTGAAGTGAAATCCTTTTAATTTTGCATTTCCTTAGTCTCCACATCTTGAGTAAGTTTCCCTTGTCTCACTTGTAGTCCTTAGTGGTATCCAAGGTTGAGGTCCTTGGTGAATATGCTGAAGATGTTGAAGTCATTAGAGTTGAAGAAGTTGAAGTCATTAGAGTTGAAGAAGTTGAAGTCATTAGAGTTGATGAAGTCCTTTGCACATGGTGAAGTCTTTGGCCATGGAGTGGGTTTTTCCATCAAGTTTGAAATAGAAGAGATGCAGAGTCAAAACCAAAATGGTTGAGGAAAGAGTTTACAAGATTGTTTGTAAATAAGTTTTGGAACGAATACAACTCCTATTTTATAAGGGTTTTGTCCAATCCTAGGTTTACAAATCCTACAGGCAACACAATGCTCTGATACCATCTGTAAGGGTCCCAACCTTTAATAAGGTAGAGTCCCCTGTGTTTACAATGCTAGTCCCTGGACCAATAGCTAGCATCCACAGTTAAGATGTAATATCAAGAAACAAAGGTCATAATACAACTTTATAACTAGGAATAACATAATTTTATTACATCTTACATAGCTCATTTGGCTATTACATTACATTGCAGCAGAATATCTATAAGCATGGGGTCCTTCATCTTCAAAGTGCCACAGGCAGACATGTTGGTTGTAGACTTTGTAATCCTAATCAACACACTTCACTAAATCAATCAAACCTGCAACATACAAGTTACAGCCACAAGGGTCAATACATTTGAATTGTATTGGCAAGTGATACTATGGTAGTATAGTGGAGTCTAACATCTATATGCATTTGGCTAAGTGGAGTTGAGGCTGGCATTGTTCAAAATAGATTTTTCCTTAACATTTGAAAACACTAAGTTTTTGCTTGACAAAAATCATTTCTCCCAAACAAAAGATTGAAGATCCTTTAACCCTTGTTCAACCCACAAGTTTTTAACTTAGAAATTTGGATGATGAGATTCTTGATTGCTTCCATGTCTTGATTCTCAAATTGTCCTTTACCAGGGACATGGCTAAGTACTTAGATTTTACACTCTGCAGAGGTGGTGCACTTTCCCCACAAGACTTGGTTTCACCAAGACAAGATCTTTTAGAAGCCTTCCCTTAGACCAAAATGGACGCGTTCCAACCTATCAAACTCTACCACCAACTGTCCATATGGCTAAGTTCTTGCAACCTATATGATCCAGGCAGAGCCCATAATGCCAAGTGGTTGCACTTGAAGCTTCTCAACATTTGACATCTCAAATCTCTTTGTTCCTGGGTGGCCATCCACAAGTGAGATACACAAGGTCAACCATAAGCATGGGCCTTGTGAACCACTCAACCAAAAACCACCAATCAAGTCCCATTCCACCCAGGTGATTCATTGACTTAGTTGTTTTATTAAGAAAAACATAAGTCCTCAGACTTAGAAATTTTTCCATAGTATAAATGTATAATCCACCCTTGTTTTCTATTAGCTAAGCTAAGCTTGATAGTAGTAGGAATCTTAACTTAGGAAAGTTTCTACTAAGGTTTCATCTACTAGGTTTTCCTATAGCAAGGTTTATACTTAGCAAAATTCCATGCAAGTTTTACTTAGAGAAAATCACTAATGCATAGTGAAAGTAATGGGACAAAAAGTATGAAGCATCACTTGCCTTTTTGGTAGAGTATAGGTTAACTCCTTGATCTTTGCAATGTTCACACACTTCAAGCCACTACAAATCAATCAAGCAAACAATATTTCAATCTACCATTCAAGCAATTCATCACATAAAATAATAAAACAAAACAACACTTGCAAGCATGCAAAAGGGTTGTTTTATTTGTAAAAGTGGTTTCTAATGGGTCATAGACATTTGGGTACACCTAATGGTCATTTTATAAAGTGGCAAAGTCATTTGCAAAAGGTTTCACTTTATAAACCATTTTCAAAACAAAGTATCTTTTTATGTGGTGTAGAAATGTTTTTACTAAGGAATTAATCTATAGGATTCACAAAATATGTTTTCAAACCATAAAACTTGGTGTTTGGGGTCAGAGAGTTTAAAACAAAACATTTCCCAAAAGTTTTCTTCCAAAACCATTTTTAATAAATAAACTATATTTTTATTTGTCTAGAAATGGTTTTAAATCAAAGAATCATTCTTTTGTTTCACCAAATACATTTTTGAAACCACAAAGTGTTTCCTATGGTCAGTAGGTTCAAATCACTCCATTTGCAAAAGATTTTATCCCCAAAATCATTTTTGAACAATTTTTATAATCTAAACAAGCATACAAATGTTTCTGCAAAAAAAAAACATTTTTCCAGAAGCTTTTTACTAAACAAACAGCATAGTTGGCTAGGGCTTGTTCCACTGATTCCATTGATATAAAATTTTCAAATTTTTGACGTGTAGAACTAAAGTTACAAGGGTTTCAAATCTGCATCTAATTCAGATTCAAAGTTTGTTTTAAATCAAACCAGTGACACGCGTCCTATTCCTATTCGCAGATACCGTTTCGCCCGGATCACACTCTCTGGTGCGTTGGATCAATTCAGATCGTGCGGCACAGGTTGCGTACCCCTTCGCTTTAAGTGGTTCTATCCTATCCACTAGATCGAGATCGGACGGCTGCTGCGAGCTTGACCTAAAACGAGCGGCGCTGCGGCGGTGGCTGGCGGCGGAGCGGCCAGATGGTGGCGGTGCCGGCGATACAGGAACCAATGGAAGGTGGGGAGATGCTCACAGTGATCGCAGGGCGACGCCGAAGCTCAACGTGGAGTCGTCTTGGCAAGGGGCGCACTGGAGCGGGCTTAATTGCTCGCCGGAGTGGAGCTGCGCCTCGGCCACGCTCAGTCGTCGTCGAGGACGGTGCTATGGATCACTAGGAGACAAACGAAACGCACGGTCAGACGCGCAAAGACACGGCGATGATGTGTGCATGATTGAGAGGGGTCGGGGTGGTCTGGTTTACTAGAGGGAGGTCGTCGGAGAAGAACTAGACGGTGGCGGCGGCGGTTGTTGTCGTTGCCGACGCTCAGGGGCGCGCCCGAGCGAGCTGCGGCTGCAGAAAGGTCTGCCGGGAGATGGTGATCACAGCTGCATGCTCGAGGAGGCAAGAGGTGGCGTGGAGCTGCTGGAATCCTCGCCGGAGCGTCGTCGGACAGTGGCGGTGTGGCGAGGAATTGGGCGGCCTGGGGCGTGTTGAGGTGGGGCGACAGGGGGGAACGAGAGAGGAGACGCTGGCGTTTATCACTGCGTGGTCACGACGAGGTTTAAGCGCGACATTATGGCGAATTGATCGCGAGCTTTCAATGGCAGAAACGGCCGCGGCGTGGTCAGCGGCGGGTGGAAACGACGAATAGGAGGGGTGGGGTCCTTTGTCAGCGTGAGAGAGGAGAGGAGAGTTGGGTCCACCGGTCGGTGTCTGCGCGGGTCGTCTGGTGAGTGAGAGAAAACGCTTCGGGGGAGAGAGGGAAATGGGCTGCTGGGCTTAATGGGTCAGGTTGGGTTGGGTCGAGTCCAATTCTATTTTTTCTATTCTGAAACCTTTTTCTTTTTCTATTTCTTTTTCTGTTTTGAAATTCAAACAAACAAATCAAACAACCAAAATAATTCAAACATTCACCACACTTGTAATTGAATTTGGTTCTGTTTAACAACATAAACCAATTCCCAAAGTAAAATAATATTTTTATTTTAGAGTCCATTTATAATTAAATAAAATGGACACTAGTTAATAAATCAAATGGGTTTTAATTTATTTAAAAACTCCATTTGAAATCTAAATCTTTTCAAAACCAAATCAGTAGGTTTTATTCGAAAATAGAAGATACTTGGAAAACTTGTTTAAAAATAAAATAACATTTTTATTTTAGGGTCCATTAATAATTAAATGAATAGACCTTATTCATTTAATTCAAATAGGATTTATTAAAATCTTTATTTTGAAATATAAAATAAAACCAAAAACACTTCAGTTGGTTTTATTTGAAAATAAAATACTTGGAAAACTTATTTAAAATAAAATAATAAGTTTTAATGTTTTATTTAAAAGGGAAAGTCTTTACTTTAACAAAATTGGGTAATAATAAATCCCTATTATTTTCTTTAAATAAAACTTTATTCTTTTGATCAAAACAAAATGTTTTATTTCAAAAGTTTGACCAAGGTTTATTTTGGCTCCATAAAATAATCTTTATTTATAAATCTACCTTTTCCTTTGAAAACCAAATCTTTTTATTAAAAGATTTTAAATTTGTAATTCCAAATATTTTTATTTTTCCTTTTTTAAATTTTTATCTTTTTAAATCCCTTTAGGATTTATCTTGATCAAAATAGGTTTTGAAAGTTTCCAATTGGAATCAAAAAGTTTCTTCTCACCCTGAAAATCAACAAAGTTTTATTTTATTCATTTATTTTTCACATTACAAGATTTGGAAAATCTTCGGATGTGACAGGCTACCACCCTTAAAATAAATCTCGTCCCGAGATTTGGGGAGGCTAGGGTTACAAGTTGGCTCAAAAGCATCTAGGGTACTACCACCCTTAAAATTTTCCAACTAGTTTACACATTGGCTTGCTTGGGATCTGGATGTAACTTTCCTGGACAGAAGTTTGCATAGTGGCCTAGCTCCTTGCATTTGAAACATGTGACAAGGCTGAGATCCCTCATAGGTTTGTTTATCTTGTGTTTCATCTTTTCTGGACAGTTGCTTGCATAATGTCCTAGCTCTTTGCAGTTGTTGCACCACACTTGGCTAATATCTTTCTTTTCCTTGGGTAACAATTCTTCTTGTTTATTTCCTTGGTTCTTCTTCTTTTCTGGGCAATCACTGGCATAGTGTCCCTTCTCTTTGCAATTGTAACATTGCAACTGGCTTATGTCCTTCTTTTTCTTTTTGGGTCTCTCCAAAGTTAGGAGTTCTTCTAGTTCATGTTCTTCATATGGAAATCTTTCTCTCTTCTTGGGGCATTGATCTTCATGCTCCTTGGATGTATGATCCTTGTCTCCACAAATATTGTAAGCGTGGGTTCCTTCTAGAATAGCATCTTTGTCATCCTTGTTGTCATTAGCTCTCTGGGAAAAGTTTTCTCCCATGTTGAGCATTTGAGTAACCAATCCTTGCAACAATTGGGATTGAAGTTTCAAAATCCTTTGTATGGCTGGATCTAGTCCATTATTGTTGGCTAAAAGCTAAGTTGTCTCTTGGCTCAACTGGTTTTGGTTTGCTATGAGTTCTTTCATGTGGTCCTCTTGGTTGGTGTTGGTGTCATCAACCTTGATGTTGGAGTCTCTTGGAGAAGTCATCTGTTTGGGTTGAATGGAGATTAGAATAGGCAACTTATTTCTAAGGAACCAATTCTAATCACACACATCACAATTCACACAAGAAAAGTGCCTGCAATCACAAGCCAAACATTCCACTCAAACAACAAAGTTCAAGCACATCTTTAGGCAACAAAATATTTTGTTACACCACATAAGTTGGTGTGTTTGACTTAACTAAATATGGTGGTCCATCTATATGGTTCACTTGTGATCTTTCCTTCCTTCTTGGTTGATTCTTCTTGCATGAAATCATGGTTTCCTTAGGGAAAAATTTTGGTCACAAAACTTCAAGTGAAGTGAAATCCTTTTAATTTTGCATTTCCTTAGTCTCCACATCTTGAGTAAGTTTCCCTTGTCTCACTTGTAGTCCTTAGTGGTATCCAAGGTTGAGGTCCTTGGTGAATATGCTGAAGATGTTGAAGTCATTAGAGTTGAAGAAGTTGAAGTCATTAGAGTTGAAGAAGTTGAAGTCATTAGAGTTGATGAAGTCCTTTGCACATGGTGAAGTCTTTGGCCATGGAGTGGGTTTTTCCATCAAGTTTGAAATAGAAGAGATGCAGAGTCAAAACCAAAATGGTTGAGGAAAGAGTTTACAAGATTGTTTGTAAATAAGTTTTGGAACGAATACAACTCCTATTTTATAAGGGTTTTGTCCAATCCTAGGTTTACAAATCCTACAGGCAACACAATGCTCTGATACCATCTGTAAGGGTCCCAACCTTTAATAAGGTAGAGTCCCCTGTGTTTACAATGCTAGTCCCTGGACCAATAGCTAGCATCCACAGTTAAGATGTAATATCAAGAAACAAAGGTCATAATACAACTTTATAACTAGGAATAACATAATTTTATTACATCTTACATAGCTCATTTGGCTATTACATTACATTGCAGTAGAATATCTATAAGCATGGGGTCCTTCATCTTCAAAGTGCCACAGGCAGACATGTTGGTTGTAGACTTTGTAATCCTAATCAACACACTTCACTAAATCAATCAAACCTGCAACATACAAGTTACAGCCACAAGGGTCAATACATTTGAATTGTATTGGCAAGTGATACTATGGTAGTATAGTGGAGTCTAACATCTATATGCATTTGGCTAAGTGGAGTTGAGGCTGGCATTGTTCAAAATAGATTTTTCCTTAACATTTGAAAACACTAAGTTTTTGCTTGACAAAAATCATTTCTCCCAAACAAAAGATTGAAGATCCTTTAACCCTTGTTCAACCCACAAGTTTTTAACTTAGAAATTTGGATGATGAGATTCTTGATTGCTTCCATGTCTTGATTCTCAAATTGTCCTTTACCAGGGACATGGCTAAGTACTTAGATTTTACACTCTGCAGAGGTGGTGCACTTTCCCCACAAGACTTGGTTTCACCAAGACAAGATCTTTTAGAAGCCTTCCCTTAGACCAAAATGGACGCGTTCCAACCTATCAAACTCTACCACCAACTGTCCATATGGCTAAGTTCTTGCAACCTATATGATCCAGGCAGAGCCCATAATGCCAAGTGGTTGCACTTGAAGCTTCTCAACATTTGACATCTCAAATCTCTTTGTTCCTGGGTGGCCATCCACAAGTGAGATACACAAGGTCAACCATAAGCATGGGCCTTGTGAACCACTCAACCAAAAACCACCAATCAAGTCCCATTCCACCCAGGTGATTCATTGACTTAGTTGTTTTATTAAGAAAAACATAAGTCCTCAGACTTAGAAATTTTTCCATAGTATAAATGTATAATCCACCCTTGTTTTCTATTAGCTAAGCTAAGCTTGATAGTAGTAGGAATCTTAACTTAGGAAAGTTTCTACTAAGGTTTCATCTACTAGGTTTTCCTATAGCAAGGTTTATACTTAGCAAAATTCCATGCAAGTTTTACTTAGAGAAAATCACTAATGCATAGTGAAAGTAATGGGACAAAAAGTATGAAGCATCACTTGCCTTTTTGGTAGAGTATAGGTTAACTCCTTGATCTTTGCAATGTTCACACACTTCAAGCCACTACAAATCAATCAAGCAAACAATATTTCAATCTACCATTCAAGCAATTCATCACATAAAATAATAAAACAAAACAACACTTGCAAGCATGCAAAAGGGTTGTTTTATTTGTAAAAGTGGTTTCTAATGGGTCATAGACATTTGGGTACACCTAATGGTCATTTTATAAAGTGGCAAAGTCATTTGCAAAAGGTTTCACTTTATAAACCATTTTCAAAACAAAGTATCTTTTTATGTGGTGTAGAAATGTTTTTACTAAGGAATTAATCTATTGGATTCACAAAATATGTTTTCAAACCATAAAACTTGGTGTTTGGGGTCAGAGAGTTTAAAACAAAACATTTCCCAAAAGTTTTCTTCCAAAACCATTTTTAATAAATAAACTATATTTTTATTTGTCTAGAAATGGTTTTAAATCAAAGAATCATTCTTTTGTTTCACCAAATACATTTTTGAAACCACAAAGTGTTTCCTATGGTCAGTAGGTTCAAATCACTCCATTTGCAAAATATTTTATCCCCAAAATCATTTTTGAACAATTTTTATAATCTAAACAAGCATACAAATGTTTCTGCAAAAAAAAAACATTTTTCCAGAAGCTTTTTACTAAACAAACGGCATGGTTGGATAGGGCTTGTTCCACTGATTCCATTGATATAAAATTTGCAAATTTTTGACGTGTAGAACTAAAGTTACAAGGGTTTCAAATCTGCATCTAATTCAGATTCAAAGTTTGTTTTAAAGCAAACCAGTGACACGCGTCCTGTTCCTATTCGCAGATACCGTTTCGCCCGATCACACTCTCTAGTGCGTTGGATCAAGTCAGATCATGCGGCACAGGTTGCGTACCCCTTCGCTTTAAGTGGTTCTATCCTATCCACTAGATCGAGATCGGACGGCTGTTGCGAGCTTGACCTAAAACGAGCGGCGCTGCGGCAGTGGCTGGCGGTGGAGCGGCCAGATGGTGGCGGTGCCGGCGATACAGGAAGCAATGGAAGGTGGGGAGATGCTCACAGTGATCGCAGGGCAACGCCGAAGCTCAACGTGGAGTCGTCTTGGCAAGGGGCGCGCTGGAGCGGGCTTAATTGCTCGCCGGAGTGGAGCTGCGCCTCGGCCACGCTCAGTCGTCGTTGAGGACGGTGCTATGGATCACTAGGAGACAAACGAAATGCACGGTCAGACGCGCAAAGACACGGCGATGATGTGTGCGTGATTGAGAGGGGTCGGGGTGGTCTGGTTTACCAGAGGGAGGTCGTCGGAGAAGAACTAGACGGTGGCGGCGGCGGTTGTTGTCGTTGCCAACGCTCAGGGGTGCGCGCGAGTGAGCTGCGGCTGCAGAAAGGTCCGCTGGGAGATGGTGATCATAGCTGCGTGCTCGAGGAGGCAAGAGGTGGCGTGGAGCTGCTGGAATCCTCGCCGGAGCGTCGTCGGACAGTGGCGGTGTGGCGAGGAATTGGGCGGCCTGGGGGCGTGTTGAGGTGGGGCGACAGGGGGGAACGAGAGAGGAGACGCTGGCGTTTATCACTGCATGGTCATGGCGAGGTTTAAGCGCGACATTATGGCGAATTGATCGCGAGCTTTCAATGGCAAAAACGGCCGCGGCGTGGTCAGCGGCAGGTGGAAACGACGAACAGGAGGGGTGGGGTCCTTTGTCAGCGTGAGAGAGGAGAGGAGAGTTGGGTCCACCGGTCTGTGTCTGCGCGGGTCGTCTGGTGAGTGAGAGAAAACGCTTCGGGGGAGAGAGGGAAATGGGCTGCTGGGCTTAATGGGCCAGGTTGGGTTGGGTCGAGTCCAATTCTTTTTTTTCTATTCTGAAACCTTTTTCTTTTTCTATTTCTTTTTCTGTTTTGAAATTCAAACAAACAAATCAAATAACCAAAATAATTCAAACATTCACCACACTTGTAATTGAATTTGGTTCTGTTTAACAACATAAACCAATTCCCAAAGTAAAATAATATTTTTATTTTAGAGTCCATTTATAATTAAATAAAATGGACACTAGTTAATAAATCAAATGGGTTTTAATTTATTTAAAAACTCCATTTGAAATCTAAATCTTTTCAAAACCAAATCAGTAGGTTTTATTTGAAAATAGAAGATACTTGGAAAACTTGTTTAAAAATAAAATAACATTTTTTTAGGGTCTATTAATAATTAAATGAATAGACCTTATTCATTTAATTCAAAGAGGATTTATTAAAATCTTTATTTTGAAATCTAAAATAAAACCAAAAACACTTCAGTAGGTTTTATTTGAAAATAAAATACTTGGAAAACTTATTTAAAATAAAATAACAAGTTTTAATGTTTTATTTAAAAGGGAAAGTATTTACTTTAACAAAATTGGGTAATAATAAATCCCTATTATTTTCTTTAAATAAAACTTTATTCTTTTGATCAAAACAAAATGTTTTATTTCAAAAGTTTGATCAAGGTTTATTTTGGCTCCATAAAATAATCTTTATTTATAAATCTACCTTTTCCTTTGAAAACCAAATCTTTTTATTAAAAGATTTAAAATTAGTAATTCCAAATATTTTTATTTTTCCTTTATTAAATTTTTATCTTTTTAAATCCCTTTAGCATTTATCTTGATCAAAATAGGTTTTGAAAGTTTCCAATTGGAATCAAAAAGTTTCTTCTCACCCAGAAAATCAACAAAGTTTTATTTTATTCATTTATTTTTCACATTACAAGATTTGGAAAATCTTGGGATGTGACATGAACGCTAGCGAGGATTTGTCGTCCCAAGATTCGGCGGCGGAGCCATGGGACACTGTTTTTAACAGGGCGGCGAACACTTACAAGAAGAGGGAGAAGAAGTTGCCGCCAAAATCAGCTGGCCGTGTGTCTGGCTTCGGTACAAGCATGAAGTTTACCGAGTACTACAAAGAGGACGCAAAGAAGAGGAGGGAGAGGAAGAACCAGTCGGCGGCTAAAGATAAAGCCGAGGTTGAAGAGCTGAAGTTGAAGGTGAATACATTAGAGGCAAAATTGGACGAGAAAGCAATGGACAAGTTATTGGAGGAGAAGCTTCACGCGATCATCCCCCCTGGGTTGATGGAGGGGCTAGCTGTTTGGAATGCGGGAGGTCGACAGGGGCCGATAAACGTGCCCAGCCTTAGCGGCAGCAACTCGAGCATCAACGTTAACGCGTCGCCGGACATGGTGACCCCGCTGGCCACCATCGCCGCGGCACAGCCGCAAGAGCTTGTTGTCGCACAGCTGTCCCCTGCTGCTCCCGCCAAAAATACCAGTATCGCACAGCCGGTGGTGGCACCAGTACCGCGGGAGAATGCTGATGATAGGCCTGCCGCCGGGATCGGCCGTGTGTCGACATTAGCCGAGCTCAACGCCCTCACCAAGGTAACTAATATCATACTCCGCTTCATCTTCTTTATGCGCCTTTGGTGATTGCCACCTCGATCATGATGCCCAACACATATGTGTCGATATTCAGGACGCTGCTTGCGTACTACTCAACAAAGTTGCCGACGACGAGTTGAAGGATGTTGCCAAGGGCAATATCATACAACCGGTGAACCGCACGATGCACAACAATGCAATGGACGATGCCGTGATGAGGGTCCGGATTGCTCGGGTGTTGCCAGGGTGCGACGACATGGACCCCCCTTTCAACCTCAGGGAGTCGACGAACACAAGACCCTTGCAGAATTCCATGGCTGGCCCTTGACATGGCCGAAGAGTCAGATTCGTCTTACCGGGCACCTAAGCGCCACCTCGATCGCCCGGCCACCACCTCGGATGCCACCTGTCACCGACGCCACCTCGATCGTCCGACCACCACCTAGGAAGCCACCTGTCGTCGTCGCCACCAACAACTGTTGGGAGCATGTGGGCCGCCCCAAGGCGATGCCGCCGTCGCAACGCAACCGCCATCGCCCCCGCCACAACCATCACCACATGGCGTGAACAACGATGATGATGAAGAATTTGTCAACATCGACGACTACATCAACACCGACGCCGGCATAGGATTGTACATGCCTGCTGTGGATGAAGAACCCTTCGTCGCTCGCGAGGGTCAAGGTGGGCGTCCCACTACATGCACACAACGCCTGGTCTTTGGAGGTTTATCTCAAGATACGCCTCCGGCCGCCGATCAGCAGGAGAACCCAGTTGGATTTGTCTTTAGCCCTGACACACTCCAAAAGGCGGTCGTTGAGCACTTAGCATCCCTAGTGGAGGAGCCTGCTCAGAAGACGAAGAAGCACAAGAAGAGAGGTAAGAAAGATGAGAGCCAACCTCCTCCGAAGAGGATCCGGGCTAAGGATGACATCGTACCAGCCCGCGAGGATGGCTTGCCCAGGATACATATAGCCGGTGAAGCGATACTGACTCCGGAGCTGCTTCGCCTTGCTGGTGGACATATGCTCGCTTTGAGTGATAGTATCAAGACACTAGAGGATTCTTCTTAAAGACAAAGATCCAAATTACCCGGTTTTCACTGTCAAGGTGCCATCGGACGTGGACTTTGTCCATGAAGCCCCACGGACGTGTTCTTCATATCGTACGAGGACGTGTTCAAGCTGTTTCTCTCGAAACGGCTAGACTATAACATGGTCCGCCTATTCGCGCTCAATCTGGCGATGAAGACCAAGAGAGAGCAAACCCCCTACATCGCGATAGTGGATCCCTACTACATGCGTGATAGCCAGTTGAGGGAAGGATCTGAGACGCGTGCCAAGGCGACGACATATCTCGAGAAGTTCATGGTGGACCACAAGAGGACGAACACGCTTCTTTTGCCTTTCTTTCCCGAGTAAGTACACACACCCCCTAGCATTGTTAACTTAGGCTTTCTTATAGCTTTCTTCCTTTGCCCTTTTCCAACATCCCGTTTCAATCGTGTTGTGCAGAGACAAATACTGCACACTCATCGTCATTTGAACAAAGTATTTGATAGCATCATATTTCGACTCGGTGAGTCAGAATAAGAAGAAGGACTACACCAGAATAAGGGGTGTTTTGAATGAGGCTCTCGAGGGCTACGCTAAAAAGGGATGCCCCTTCGTCAACAAGGGGAATGTATCAAGGATGACAAGCACGTGCTCGAGTTCCCCTGCGTCAAGGAGCTGGCTACTGGCGGCGCCAAGGAGGCCTTCTATGCCATGCATCACCTTAAAGGGTTTGTCCGGGATTGCCAGAACCTAACTCTGCCATCTAGTTTCCGAGCATGGGCCGAAAATTTGGCGCGAAGGGACGATGATGATCTTAGAGAAGGCTTCCATTGCATCGAGGTTAAGTTGTCGGAAATCATCGTGGAAGATGTCAACACGAGGGGAGGGGTCCTAAAACACAACAGAGGGTTGACTAAGAGGGAGATTGAAAATATTCTTCGTCAACAGGGTGACAACAGGACATGGATGACGAAGGATGGCTATCTACCATTCCCGAAGCCAAGCGTTAGCAGTTCTCAAGAATGATCGATGTATGCGCCTAGAATTATCATAGATGTCTGTGTGTAGTGTTGTGTCACAAACTATATACTACCGTGGTCGTATGTTGTAAACTTCACTATTGTGGTCGTTGTCGTCGAAGTTCTATGATTATGATCGATGTGCTATCTTCTATGTTTACTGATCTTTTGCTTTAGTTTATGTGAATATATATGCATGTGAACCAATTTAGTTCTTTCGATCTGTTGCATGATTTACTAATATGCCTTATCTATAGAGATGACGAAGTGGTACGTGGTGTACAAGGTTTGGGTTACAGGAGTCTACGATGAGTGGGAGGACTGTCAGAAACAGGTGAACAAGTTTAGCAGCAACAGCTACAAGGGATACGCGACTCGAGAGGAGGCGGTAGCCAAGTGGAGGAACCACCTATGGCAGGAGAACCGGATGAAGATATTGCTAGTGCTCTTGCTCTTGATCACCGTCGTCATAGTTGTATTCTATTTGATTCTAGTTTAGGCGATGAACACTTCATTTGTAATGTGATGAGATGGTGAACTTTGTAACAAACACTTGTAACAAACCACTTCATTTGACTTGTATTGTAATGTGATGATCACTTGTCTATCTCGTTCGGGCTCTAAGTAGTGTCATGGCACTATATTCATGTTTGTATTATATTTGTTTTCATATACTAAGTCAAATATACTGTTTCTGTATAATACTGTATAATACCTGTATAATATTGTATATTTGGACAAGTTTCAATTTTTTTTAATACCTGATATTCAAACCAGTGGCGCATCGTTGTAACCTTCAGTGGCGCATAGTGATTCAGTGGCGCATTGTCTATAATGCGCCACTGAACAGAGTCCTGTGGCGCATCAACAAAAATGCACCACAGAAGTATCATGACTTCTGTGGCGCATTTAGGAATGCGCCACAGAAGTTTTCATCAGTGGCGACATAACAGTGGCATCCCTGCCATGCGCCACAGAAGACCAATATTGATGCGCCACTGATGAAGGATTTCTTAGTACTGTGGTGTGGGACAAGCTCCTGCTAGGGCAAGCGCGAGCAGCCATAGAGGCACAGGAAGATGGGCAGGCCAGCGTTGCTGCGGCGAGTGGCTGGGCAAGGTACTAGTGGCTGGCGGGAGAATAATGGTGCTAGGATGGGCATTGCATCCTTCCGTCCAAGGGGTTGAGGAAGAAGGTTGTGCGGCACATCGGGCTGGCCTGGGCGATGCTTGAGGTGATCAGCGGCCTCTCATCGGTGGCTTGTTTATCCTTCGGATGGTTTGTTCTTGTGGACAATGGCGTTGATGTTAGGGCTAGGAGAAATCTCTATGCGGTAGCGGACGACGATGACGCCCGCGGGCATCGTCACCTTCTTGAAGGCGTCGTCTAGGCCCACTCCGTCATGCCCCATTCCGTTGTTGGTTTAGGCAGTGGCGGCGACGTTCCCTCCTTGAAGGCGTTGTTCGGGTTGCACATGGAGTCCCAATACAGCCATTGGACTCAAGGTTGGCAGCTGCTCGGAGCGTGGGATCCTAGGGAGCGATGTACACTGATGTAACATCTCTTTGACGATGCTCTCCTCGGATCCGGTCGGGTCCTGTAATCTATACCTCCTATCGGGGGGATAACCCCCGGTAGGGTCACGAGGGGTGAAACATAGCACAACTTGGCTAGCTTCGAGTAAAGAAAGAACCAGTCCGGGTAAGAACGGCCGGGTAAGAGAAGCATGAGCGGCCGACATATAAACTATGTCGGCCCGCATAAGACAAAGTTGTAATTCTTGCATGAACTGACGAGCCGAGTCTACCGAGAAAGGGCCGAGTCAAGTAGGACGCGTGGCACCTTTCCGAGTAAGGTTCACGAGGGACCATGGTAAATCATGGTCAAAAGAGAAGGGCGACGCCGGGTGACACAAAAGGAGCCGGGTGACGCCCAAAGCATACGCTGACGTACAAAGTTACAGCATGATGCCAAAAGGAACAGGAAGCAGCGTTCCAGAAGACCGTTAGCTGTCAAGCTTTATGGACTGGGCCGTTGGGCTTAGGGCAAGCCCATGACCCGGCCCGCATTATAGGGACCAAGATCCAAACAGTAAACCCTAGAACCCAAAGGGGTATAAGCTAGCTAGCACTACCTATATAAGGGAGGGCATAGCTGTAGCAGAAGGTTGGTTGGACCAAGTAGAGAACTAGTGCTCTAAACCCTAGTTCATACAGCTGAAGGAGCACTTGTAATCTTCGGGTATCAATCAAACCGCTAAGTCTGGAGAGTTCTTCTTGTTCTTTGTGCATGGCTCGACCGTGCACTCCCTCCTGTGGCATCCCGCAAAACCACTACTAGAAAATCGCGTTGTTTTTGTGCATTGCATCGTCATCATCATGCATTGTTTGTCTGAAACTATTTTCGAAACGCCTAGTTTGTTTTCTAAATAGCCCCCGTCTTTATTTCAAATTAAAACATCGGTCTGTTCAGGTCTTTTATTTGTCTAAAACTAGTTACAAAATTTATTTTAAATAAAAGGAAACCCTAGTCTAAAATTTCTAGTCCTAAATTTACCCAATCCTAGTCTACCCAACCCCCTCCACCTCACCCCGACCAACCATAGCTTGCCACCTCACCTTTCCCTCCACCTCATCACACCCACTGCCACCTCACCAATCCCAGCCGGCCCTCCTCTCTCCCTGGGTCCCACCCCAACCCCACACACTCAACACCACCTGTCCCACCCCAACCCCACACACTCAACACCACCTGTCCCACCCCACCCCACACAACACACGCACACCACACAGCCAGTCCCCACCCCACCTGGGCGCGCGTCCCAACGCGGACCCCCGCTCCCTGCTCCTAGCCCCACCCCTGGCCCCACCTCCTGCCCCGCTCGCCCGCTCCTATCTCCCCCGCGATCCTCTCCCCACCTTTCTCGCCTCTCTCTGCCTCTCTCCCTCCCCATCCCGTGTCCCCTCTCTCAACCTCCGTCGCCCCACCTCTCTGCTGCAAGCTCGCCCCTCCGGCCGCTCGAGCCGGCACGCGCCACCCTCTCCTCTCTCTGGCCTCGAGCCGCCGCCGCCTCGCGAAGCTCGCCACCGGCGCGCCCACCGTCGCCCCTTCTCCGCCCTCTGTCTTGTCGCCGCCCCCACCGGCCTCTGCGTCGGTCGGTCCCGCCCGCCTCTACACCGCCGCGCCCTCCTCCGGACGCTGCCACCCGCCGCCCTCCAGCGCCGGCCCCGGCCGCGCGACCCCGCCGTGCTCGGCTCCGGCCGGCCCCGCCGCCTCGCCTTCAGCCGCATCCGGCGCAGCCGCCGCGTCGCGACCTCCGCCGGCCACCTGCCTCCCTCGGTCCCCTGTTCTGCCCTCTCCATGGCGCCCCCGCGTGCGTCCCCGACACCGCCAGGCCCTCCGCCCCGCCATGGACTTCTCAACCTCGCGCCCTGCCGCTCGTCTTCCTCCTGCCGGCCTCCTCTCGCCTCCCCGCGGTCGTGTTCCGAGCCGCCACCGACGGCCGCCCTGTGCGCGTCCTAGCGGTGCTCTGCCTCCCATCGCTCGCGCCTCCCCGTGTCCGCCACCGTCCGTCGAGCCCGCCTAGCGTCGCCCGCCTTTGGCCCTGGTGCTCCTCGTCCCTGGCCGTTGCCGTCCTGGCGCCCTCGTAGGCCTCGTGCATGTGGTGTGCTATGAGGTGGTGCAGTGACTCATGTCTTTTGGTGATAGTACCGTGACGTTTCTACTACACGCTGGCCTGAAGACTACTACAATCTTCTTGAAGTCGGCAAGATCGTCACCAAGACCTACCGAGCCGAAGATCCTCGGACACGGAAGCCGAGACCCCCGAACCGAAGGCCGATTCCGTAACCGGCGCCATGCCAAGTGCTCCTTCCCGAACCCGAAGACCATCGGTCAAGATCACCACCGACAAAAGACGGACGACAAGTTCTACTTCATGGGCACCGAGCGTCAAGATCGCCTACACGGGAAACCGCAAGACATCCTTTCCGGGATTTGAAGACCGAACCCTCGGCACGCCAAGATCTTCGCCTCGGAATGCCATGATCTCCTTCATAGATCCGAAGGCCCTAAATCCCGGAGTCCGAACCTCGTTTCCGCCGAACCCTACCTTCCCGTCGAACCCTGTCGAACCCCGAACCCCGGAACCCCAAGATCTGCCAAACCCTAATGTGTGACCCCTTTTCTCGAGCCCTATTTTATAAATGAAATATAAACCTGTTGCATAATAAATGTTCATGCATGCATATTTGTTTGGTTTGGGGGCATTATGCCGATTTACCTTATAATTAAATATGGGGCCCATATGCGGGCAAATCTAGTCTCATATTGGCCTCATTTAAAATTGTGTAGCGAACCGGTGATATATTTTGCCTTGTTAAAATAACATTTAAATTGCGGGGTACCTAAACAACATGAACCACCTATTTAATTGTCGGGACCCCGGTTCCGCTTAATATGGCCTAATCGCATCGCAGCTTTGCCATGTCATACATCATTCATGCATCATGCCCGATCTTTTGCCGTAGTATTAAATATTGCATCCGGTGTTTATTCTAGTGTTTTGGTTCTTCGCGGATAAGGCCGTTGAGTTGATGCGAGTGTCGACCCGATCTTCGGTTGAACCTTCGGCAATGTTTTTCAGGCGAGCACCTCCCCCTTTCTACCTATCTTACTTTTATAGTATTTATTTCCCTCCTGTTGATCTATTGCTATCTGTGTTGCGTTGCTCTAGTTTTCGTACCCGTGATATCCCTTGCAGCCTTATATCACCTTGGACACATCCTATTACCTGTTGTTTTGGTAGATAGTTGGACCGCGCGTCGTAGTCGCTTGCTCAAGTGCTGTTGCGCGTCGTCAAGTACCACAGTTGTTGGAGTATTGCCGTGTGTTTATTATTGGAGATGATCATAACTTTAATTACTGTTTAACAACTAAAATTTAAGTAGGTAAATGCAGAGGCACAGGTGGGCAATAGATGTTATTTGGTTGTTAACCATCCACTTGTGTCCGTAGGACCCCGAGTACTTGATACCTGTTCCTTGAATATTCGCGCTATCCGCATACGGGGGAATTATGGGACCCCCCTGAGCCAGAGCTTGATTCATTCTTATTTCTTGGGGCCACAAACTAGTTTGAGGTTTTATTTACTATCCTGTACTTATGCCATGCTTTACTGCTTTATTTACGATTGTGCGAGGAGCACCTGTACTGTTTAGGTAAGCGGAGTGTTTTCGCGGTATCGACAAGCCCAGTTTTGGGTTCCCAGTCGTTTACAGCCATTGACGCAAACCTTGAGTCCGTCTCGGAGTCAGCTAACTTTGTTGCGGGTGTACTCAATGGGGTGGCCCCCTGAAATATTTCTGAATCCTGTGATTGCTTTGTCGTGAAAGCCTCGTTGGGTTTTGATTTGGTTTTTCCGAGGTTGATCGAGTGTGTGTTGCTATTTGTGCACCCCTGCAGGGTAAAACTTTCTGAAAGCCGTGTCCGCGGTTATGGACGACTTGGAGCACAGTATCTCGATCATAGACAACTATAAATAAAGTAGTGCTATAAATTTGACTTTATAATGACTAGTAATCAGCTTCACTATAATGGAATGGCTAAATAAAACTGCCAACAATTGCTTGTTTGGGTTGTCGCTTGCTACCATTGTATCTGACTAGTAAGTATTGCAACTACAACGGAATGGCTAAATAAAAGTACCAACAACTGCTGGGTTTTGGGTTATCTCATGCTAATTGTATCTGACTAGTAAGTGTCGCAACTACAATGGAATGGTTAACTAAAATTGCCCACTGCTTATTATATCAGGATGATTATCTATACCTGACTAGTAATTGCCGCAACTACAACTGAATAAATAAAACTGCCAACTGTGTGAGTTCCTCGGTTGACTTCCTCGTTTGGTCTCGAGGGGGAAATACCAGGATGGGTTTGTTTGGTGGTAGTATCAGGTTGGATCCGGATAGGTCTTTCTTATCCCGCTCTGGTAGCCGACGGTTGTATCGAGTCTCTATAGGTTGTTTAGTGCATGCTGCGCTGCCGCTTCAGTCCACCATACCTATGTAGGCGAGGACCGCCGAATTCTAGCCTCGCCGTGTACTGGCCTCAGTACTGACCTCTCTCTCTTTTTCCTTTGCCCTTTGTCGGCACCCCTTTTGTTTAAGCAGGTTTTGGGATCGACGTTGTTAGCAGGGTTACCCTTCTGGCTTGGCCTGGGCAGGGTTATGGACGCCATTGGTTATTCTTCAGGGCTCTTAGCCCCATTTGCATCTTGTCCGTAGTCGGACGCTCTACCATTTTCAAGGTGATTTGGATCTTTGTATATTATATCTGTATTCTTGACTCAGGGAGTCGTTGTTGTATATATCTGTTCTGTGGGTCCCATCGAGGACTGTTGTGTAATGTTATTACTTCGTTTTCCACCCGCACGAAAGTGCCTGGTGGGCACCTTTGAATCGTTTCTATGCGGGTTTGGCGGAAATCGCTGAAACTTGCATAGGGTCGATTCTGAGGGTGTTACAGAGTGGTATCAGAGCTCAGCAGTTGCGATACCCCACAAGTCCAGCCTACAGGATAACCTAGCTAACGGCCGAAGTAGAGTGTCAAAACTATTTTGGAAAAAATCGGTTGGATAGTTCTGATTAGGTCTGATTTTACTCCTTACCCCTCTGCTGCTCTCCTCTCACCTCTGCGCGTTTTGAATCCGCTCTCTTCTCTCTCTTCGAGTCCAGGATTTCTCGTGGTTGGGTTCCATCGTACCTTCAGGGTTCGCTTCCTCCTTTGGTAACGGTGTTGCTACATCTGGTCTGCATGCTATCCGAGGAACCCTTCGTCTGGTGGACTTCTCTTTGTTCCTTCTCGTGCCTTCCGGTGTTTTCCGACGCGACGACATCATCTACGCCAGATCCGATGCAGAGTCTGCATCACTCCTTTGTTTCCGAACCTCGCTTGTCGAGATCTTCCGTCTGAATTCCGAGAGTTGGTTGCATAATCCGCCTATTCGTGTGCAGAGTAATGGTTTGGGTGCGCGATGTACTGATCACCATCCGACTACTCTTATCATTCGCTCTTGTACATCGAATCAGTGGATCCAGCAATTGTACTCCGTCCACGGAATCTAGAGGTGGCTTTATTGTTGATACCTCTACCTTCGACCTTTTGATTCCGGAGTGTTTCCCTCGATGGTCGCGGACAACGACCTCTTGTTAGTGGTGTCGCGAGGATCTACACGAAGCGAGAAGATTCAGAACGCCGCCCGTCTTCCCGGTACCATGAGGCGGATCTCGAGGGCGAGATCCATTGTTAGTGGTGTCGAATTGTGGCATCCCGCAAAACCACTACTAGAAAATCGCGTTGTTTTTGTGCATTGCATCGTCATCATCATGCATTGTTTGTCTGAAACTATTTTCGAAACGCCTAGTTTGTTTTCTAAATAGCCCCCGTCTTTATTTCAAATTAAAACATCGGTCTGTTCAGGTCTTTTATTTGTCTAAAACTAGTTACAAAATTTATTTTAAATAAAAGTAAACCCTAGTCTAAAATTTCTAGTCCTAAATTTACCCAATCCTAGTCTACCCAACCCCCTCCACCTCACCCCGACCAACCAAAGCTTGCCACCTCACCTTTCCCTCCACCTCATCACACCCACCGCCACCTCACCAATCCCAGCCGGCCCTCCTCTCTCCCTGGGTCCCACCCCAACCCCACACACTCAACACCACCTGTCCCACCCCAACCCCACACACTCAACACCACCTGTCCCACCCCACCCCACACAACACACGCACACCACACAGCCAGTCCCCACCCCACCTGGGCGCGCGTCCCAACGCGGACCCCCGCTCCCTGCTCCCAGCCCCACCCCTGGCCCCACCTCCTGCCCCGCTCGCCCGCTCCTATCTCCCCCGCGATCCTCTCCCCACCTTTCTCGCCTCTCTCTGCCTCTCTCCCTCCCCATCCCGTGTCCCCTCTCTCAACCTCCGTCGCCCCACCTCTCTGCTACAAGCTCGCCCCTCCGGCCGCTCGAGCCGGCACGTGCCACCCTCTCCTCTCTCTGGCCTCGAGCCGCCGCCGCCCCACGAAGCTCGCCGCCGGCGCGCCCACCGTCGCCCCTTCTCCGCCCTCTGTCTTGTCACCGCCCCCACCGGCCTCTGCGTCGGTCGGTCCCGCCCGCCTCTGCACCGCAGCGCCCTCCTCCGGACGCCGCCGCCCGCCGCCGTCCAGCGCCGCCCCCGGCCGCGCGATTCCGCCGTGCTCGGCTCCGGCCGGGCCCGCCGCCTCGCCTTCAGCGGCATCCGGGGCAGCCGCCGCGTCGCGACCTCCGCCGGCCACCTGCCTCCCTCGGTCCCCTGTTCTGCCCTCTCCATGGCGCCGCCGCGCGCGTCCCCGACACCGCCAGGCCCTCCGCCCCGCCATGGACTTCTCGACCTCGCGCCCTGCCGCTCGTCTTCCTCCTGCCGGCCTCCTCTCGCCTCCCCGCGGTCGTGTTCCCAGCCGCCACCGACGGCCGCCCTGTGCGCGTCCTAGCGGTGCTCTGCCTCCCATCGCTCGCGCCTCCCCGTGTCCGCCACCGTCCGTCGAGCCCGCCTAGCGTCGCCCGCATTTGGCCCTGGTGCTCCTCGTCCCTGGCCGTTGCCGTCCTGGCGCCCTCGTAGGCCTCGTGCATGTGGTGTGCTATGAGGTGGTGCAGTGACTCGTGTCTTTTGGTGATAGTACCGTGACGTTTCTACTACACGCTGGCCTGAAGACTACTACAATCTTCTTGAAGTCGGCAAGATCGTCACCAAGACCTACCGAGCCGAAGATCCTCGGACACGGAAGCCGAGACCCCCGAACCGAAGGCCGATTCCGTAACCGGCGCCATGCCAAGTGCTCCTTCCCGGACCCGAAGACCATCGGTCAAGATCACCACCGACAAAAGACGGACGACAAGTTCTACTTCATGGGCACCGAGCGTCAAGATCGCCTACACGGGAAACCGCAAGACATCCTTTTCGGGATTTGAAGACCGAACCCTCGGCACGCCAAGATCTTCGCCTCGGAACGCCATGATCTCCTTCATAGATCCGAAGGCCCTAAATCCCGGAGTCCGAACCTCGTTTCCGCCGAACCCTACCTTCCTGTCGAACCCTGTCGAACCCCGAACCCCGAAACCCCAAGATCTGCCAAACCCTAATGTGTGACCCCTTTTCTCGAGCCCTATTTTATAAATGAAATATAAACCTGTTGCATAATAAATGTTCATGCATGCATATTTGTTTGGTTTGGGGGCATTATGCCGATTTACCTTATAATTAAATATGGGGCCCATATGCGGGCAAATCTAGTCTCATATTGGCCTCATTTAAAATTGTGTAGCGAATCGGTGATATATTTTGCCTTGTTAAAATAACATTTAAATTGCGGGGTACCTAAACAACATGAACCACCTATTTAATTGTCGGGACCCCGGTTCCGCTTAATATGGCCTAATCGCATCGCAGCTTTGCCATGTCATACATCATTCATGCATCATGCCCGATCTTTTGCCGTAGTATTAAATATTGCATCCGGTGTTTATTCTAGTGTTTTGGTTCTTCGCGGATAAGGCCATTGAGTTGATGCGAGTGTCGACCCGATCTTCGGTTGAACCTTCGGCAATGTTTTTCAGGCGAGCACCTCCCCCTTTCTACCTATCTTACTTTTATAGTATTTATTTCCCTCCTGTTGATCTATTGCTATCTGTGTTGCGTTGCTCTAGTTTTCGTACCCGTGATATCCCTTGCAGCCTTATATCACCTTGGACACATCCTATTACCTGTTGTTTTGGTAGATAGTTGGACCGCGCGTCGTAGTCGCTTGCTCAAGTGCTGTTGCGCGTCGTCAAGTACCACAGTTGTTGGAGTATTGCCGTGTGTTTATTATTGGAGATGATCATAACTTTAATTACTGTTTAACAACTAAAATTTAAGTAGGTAAATGCAGAGGCACAGGTGGGCAATAGATGTTATTTGGTTGTTAACCGTCCACTTGTGTCCGTAGGACCCCGAGTACTTGATACCTGTTCCTTGAATATTCGCGCTATCCGCATACGGGGGAATTATGGGACCCCCCTGAGCCAGAGCTTGATTCATTCTTATTTCTTGGGGCCACAAACTAGTTTGAGGTTTTATTTACTATCCTGTACTTATGCCATGCTTTACTGCTTTATTTACGATTGTGCGAGGAGCACCTGTACTGTTTAGGTAAGCGGAGTGTTTTCGCGGTATCGACAAGCCCAGTTTTGGGTTCCCAGTCGTTTACAGCCATTGACGCAAACCTTGAGTCCGTCTCGGAGTCAGCTAACTTTGTTGCGGGTGTACTCAATGGGGTGGCCCCCTGAAATATTTCTGAATCCTGTGATTGCTTTGTCGTGAAAGCCTCGTTGGGTTTTGATTTGGTTTTTCCGAGGTTGATCGAGTGTGTGTTGCTATTTGTGCACCCCTGCAGGGTAAACTTTCTGAAAGCCGTGTCCGCGGTTATGGATGACTTGGAGCACAGTATCTCGATCATAGACAACTATAACTAAAGTAGTGCTATAAATTTGACTTTATAATGACTAGTAATCAGCTTCACTATAATGGAATGGCTAAATAAAACTGCCAACAATTGCTTGTTTGGGTTGTCGCTTGCTACCATTGTATCTGACTAGTAAGTATTGCAACTACAACGGAATGGCTAAATAAAAGTACCAACAACTGCTGGGTTTTGGGTTATCTCATGCTAATTGTATCTGACTAGTAAGTGTCGCAACTACAATGGAATGGTTAACTAAAATTGCCCACTGCTTATTATATCAGGATGATTATCTATACCTGACTAGTAATTGCCGCAACTACAACTGAATAAATAAAACTGCCAACTGTGTGAGTTCCTCGGTTGACTTCCTCGTTTGGTCTCGAGGGGGAAATACCAGGATGGGTTTGTTTGGTGGTAGTATCAGGTTGGATCCGGATAGGTCTTTCTTATCCCGCTCTGGTAGCCGACGGTTGTATCGAGTCTCTATAGGTTGTTTAGTGCATGCTGCGCTGCCGCTTCAGTCCACCATACCTATGTAGGCGAGGACCGCCGAATTCTAGCCTCGCCGTGTACTGGCCTCAGTACTGACCTCTCTCTCTTTTTCCTTTGCCCTTTGTCGGCACCCCTTTTGTTTAAGCAGGTTTTGGGATCGACGTCGTTAGCAGGGTTACCCTTCTGGCTTGGCCTGGGCAGGGTTATGGACGCCATTGGTTATTCTTTAGGGCTCTTAGCCCCATTTGCATCTTGTCCGTAGTCGGACGCTCTACCATTTTCAAGGTGATTTGGATCTTTGTATATTATATCTGTATTCTTGACTCAGGGAGTCGTTGTTGTATATATCTGTTCTATGGGTCCCATCGAGGACTGTTGTGTAATGTTATTACTTCGTTTTCCACCCGCATGAAAGTGCTTGGTGGGCACCTTTGAATCGTTTCTATGCGGGTTTGGCGGAAATCGCTGAAACTTGCATAGGGTCGATTCTGAGGGTGTTACACCTCCCCGGTGACCACAAGCACCCATTCGGCCCCCAACTTAAGCCTACCCATGGCATCTGCCGTACCACCACCACGACAGTTGGCGCCCACCATGGGGCAGAAGCAGGTGCTTGATGGAGTCTTCATCCGGACAGGCAACATCATCGCCAAGATCGGTGAGCGCGTCTACTCCGGCCTCCTCCAGAGGTTTGGAGAGCTCAACTTCGTTAGCGACAATGCGGGCTGCTTCGGGACCAAGCCGTTCCCTAGGGGCGGTCGCTTCATCAAGTTCGGCGAGCACCAGGTCTACGTCGAAGTGCGCGTGGAGCACGCATATCCTGAGCGCGTCATCCTAGCGCCGGACCCGCCAGCGATTCCTGTCGCTGGGAAGCTTCACCAACTCGTCTCCATGGAGGTAATGATGGCAGCCCCAAACACTGCTGCTCCACCAATAGTTCTAGTAGTGAATGAGAATGCCGAGGGAGGAAATCATGAGGAAACACCAAGAGCTGCAAGAACAGCCAAGGCGCCACTGGAAAAACCAGAAAACATAGCTAGGAGTAAAAGGGCTAAGGAGCTGCAGGAAGCGATAGACAAGTTGGCAGAGCGAGTAGCACAGGAAACTGACCCGGCATGTGTGCAAGCCGAATTGGAGGATGCCAGGATAAAAGTTTTGGAGAAAGCCAAGGAATTAGCACAGTTACAACAGGATGTGGATATCACGATCCGAGAGCTCAACTCGGCAAATCGAGTCAAGGGCGCAAAGACCCGGCTTGATGCAACGAGATTGAGAGGAAGAAACCTCAACAAAGAGCTGGCAGATGCAACGTCAAAAATAACGCCAAAGAACAGCAACGAAACAGCTATGCAGCCAACATATAACACAGCAGCAGCTAATCTGCGAGCAGCAGAAGCAGCAATGGCAGAGGTACCCCATTTGGAGGGAGAAGCAAATAAAAGACAGCAAGAACGAGTCAATGAACTAGTAAGGGCAGCTAGCATGCTGAATGAAGCATACTACAGGGCAAATCCGGGTATAGCAGGAAGGTCATAGCTGGTTCACTCGGCGACTCCTATCCCGACAAGATCAGCAGGGCATACGGCATCCTCACCCAGAGCGGCGCCTAGACCGAGGAAAGAAAAGAGTGTGGATTCTGGAAGAAAGAAGCAGATGGTCACCTATGATCTGGCAATGGTTCAAGGAAACCCGACACATGCACAGGGGGCGAGAAGGAATAATGCCCAAGGAAATGAAAACCAGGAGAATGCAGGACAAGAGTGGCATGCAGGGCAAAGAAACGATAACGGAGGGCAAAAATTTCGCGCCTCAAGCTAGGCGTGGAACTCACTCGGCAGGAGGAGGAAATCCAGCGCCGAATAATGCACCAGCTCAACCCGAAAGAAGACAGCAAAGCACGGGAAAGGCAGCTCAATAGCCTGCCGATCCGAACGCAAATAAGTATAATGATGGTTACTCGGCTATGGTGAACGACGAATATGAGTTGCCGGATCACACATATCAAGCAATGGGAGCTAGACTCGAAGGCAGGAACCTTCAGCCGGATGACGCAAGGCTGAAGCTTGACCGAATAAAGATGGCAGAGCTGATTGAATTGCAAGGTCCGCAGGGTCCACCATGCGTTGGCCCAAGGATCATGAAGGAGCCACCAGTACCAAATTTCCAGCTGGCTAGTGGGACAAAAACATATGATGGAAGTACAAAGCCAGAGGACTGGCTCATAGATTATTGAACTACAGTGAAGATCGCGTAGGGAAATTTGAGATGGGCAATATGTTATGTGCCGCAGATGCTGGAAGGACCAGCTCAGGTATGGCTGAACAATTTTCCACCCGGAAGCATTAACAGCTGGATCGATTATCAAGACGCTTTTGTGAGCAATTTCATGAGCACTTATAAGAGTCCAAATCGCCCACAGCAACTAGCAATGTGCAAGCAAAGACCGAATGAGACAGACATGGAATTCCTCACAAGGTGGTGTACGATGCACAACTCTTGTGAAGGAGTAATCGAGTCACAGGCAATCGCTTGGTTTGCACAAGGATGCAGACATGGAACTGTGCTATGGCAAAGGTTACAGAGAGATATGCCGTCAAGTCTGGCAGAAACGATAAAAATTGCTGATTCATATGCGTTAGGAGATCCGACTCAGCCGCTGCTTATGTCGGCAGACGGGATGACTGAGACTCAGATCTATGACATTGCCGGGCCGCAAAGGCGTCATGAAAGATCTAAATACAGAAGCAAGAGAAGATACGAAAGGCTAGACTACAGATATGGTTCGACTCAGGTTGCGGCCGTAAGTCAGGATCATCCAGATGCTGGAAGTAGCCAACGTCAAAGGACAAGTGGACAACAACAGTGGGTGCCAAAGAATGATGGCAAAAATCCATACGAACAGAGAAAGCAATATCAAGACCGATAGAAATATACCTATGAGATGATGCTGGACCAGTCGTGTATGTTTCACACGCCTAGTTCGAGTAAACTGGCCAATCACACAACAAGGAAATGCACTTGGTTTCAGAAAGGAGATAGAGTGGATTCGCTGAATAAGCAGCTTCCACCACCTCCCCCTCCACCACTTATAGGAGGAAATGCTCAGATAGTGGGAACAGATAACAGATACGAAAACAGGCAGCCGAGGTATCACAATCAAGAAAGAAGAGAAACTGTGCACCAGGTGCACAATCCAAGAGGTGACGACGCTCATGTCGGCCACGGAACTAGAAATGAGTACAAAGAACATCACCAGAGCTATGTTGTGTTTGTCACAAAGCCGAATGACAAAAAGAGCTAGCAACGATGGATGATGGAGGTGAATGCCACAATGTCGTCAATTCCCAAGTACATGCATTGGTCTGGGCAGGAAATAACTTGGAGCATAAAAGATCACCCCAAGATCATGCCAACCCCAGGAGGGTATGCTCTAGTTTTGGATCCAACATTCATGGGCCCAGATATCAATGTCAAGTTTTCAAAAGTGCCGATTGATGATGGCAGTAGCATCAACATCATGTACAAGGATACTATGCTCAAGTTAGGCATTACCATGAACATGCTAGAGCCGACTAAGACCACTTTCCACGGTATCGTGCCGGGATTGTCCTGTGAGCCAATTGGCAAGATCTGGGTCGACGTCTTATTCGGCAACAAAGAGAACTGTCGCACTGAGGCCATAGAGTTTGAGGTAGTGGATTTGGTCAGCTCATATCACGCCTTACTTGGCAGGCTGGCTATGGCAAGATTCATGGCTACTACCCACATTGCCTACTTAAATATGAAGATGTAGGGTTTCGTAGCATGGAAAACAAAAAATTTCTACCGCATACAAACAAACAAGCCAAGATTCTATCTACTAGATTGTAGCACCGAGTCGATGGAATAACTCACCCTCGAAGATTCCAAAGTGTTTAACGAGAGCTGATTCTCGTGGGTGATGTAGTCGTACTCTTCCCGATCTTAAGATCGCGTAGACGATCCTTCCGGCGCTGCGTTCCGGCAGCGCTCCCGCAGTCGGTCACACGTTCGGTACTCGACGAAGACCTTCCTCTCCCTTGTTCCAGCATCACAACGACGTGGTACCGGAAGTAGAGGGGAGATCTCGCAGGGCTTCGTCTTAAGCCGGAGCGAGTATGGTGGACTATGAGAGAGCCCTCGATGTTCTAGGGTTTAGACACACCAAGGAGGGGGCTAGGCCGGAGGCTAGGGTTTGACCTAGGCGGCGGCGAGATGCCCTAGGCCGGCGGCTATGGAGGGCGGCGGCGGCTAGGGTTAGGGTTTAGAGGTAGGGAACTTGTGTGCTAGGAGGGGCAGCCTTGCCCCTCCCTTTATAGGTGGGAGGCGCGGCCAAGGGGAGGGGAGTCCCTCCCCAACTCAGCTTCAAGGTGGGCCGGCGGTGGAGGGGAGGAACTCCTCCCCCAACTCGGTTTCCACCTCCCTCTCCACTTCCCAAAATAGCCGTTTGACTTTCAAATTGGCGTTTGACTTTTTCAAACTAGGATTTGATTAAACCCTTTATTTTGTTCAGCGATGACACCTAGTACATGATGCAATCATACCAACTTTATATAACACATTCATGTACCCTTCCCCTTCAGAGTGCCGGACATTCCGGAACCTTCTAGAACATTTCCGATGAAAACACCGGAACCATTCCCCAACTCCGAAATAGGACTTTCCCTATATGAATCTTATTCTCCGGACCATTCCGGATCTCCTCGTGATATCCCGGATCCCATCCGAGACTCCGAACAACATTCGGTCTCTTTCTCATCATTCCATAACTACTCAAACAACGTCGAATCCTTAAGTGTGTCTCCCTACGGTTCGTGAATTATGCGGACATGATCGAGACACTTCTCCGAACAATAACCAATAGAGGAATCTGGAAATTCATATGGCTCCCACATATTTCTACGATTACTTTGCGATCGAATGAACCACTTACATACGATACCAATTTCCCTTTGTCTCACGATAGTTTACTTATCCGAGGTTATGATCGTCGGTATCTCTGCATACCTAGTTCAACCTCGTTACCGATAAGTACTCTTTTCTCGTTCCCGTGATATGTGATCCCTTGTGAGCCAGTCACATGCTTGCAAGCTAATTGGATGACATTTCACCGAGAGGGCCCAGAGTATATCTATCCATCATATGGATGGACAAATCCCACTCTTGATCCATGTGTCTCAACCAATACTTTCCGAACACTCAATGCCACCTTTATAGCCACCCAGTTACGGTGTGGTGTTTGATGTCATCAAAGCATCCATCCAGTAAAGGTGATATGCATGATCTCATGGTCGAAGGAATTAGGTTACTGTGTATCAGAAAGCATATAGCAATTGAACTATTTAAAATGACTTGATCTTTATGCTACGCTTATCTATAGGAGTATGTCCACCATATCATTCTCCTAATGATATGATCTTGTTGTTAATAACATCTCAATGTTCATGATATGGAAACCACAATCATTTATTAACCAACAAGCTAGTATTATAAAGAGGCTTTACTAGGGACTCTATTTTAGTTTACAAATCACACAAGTATTAATGTTTCCTTGTTAATACTATTATAGCATGAATGTAAACATTTATCATAAACACAAAGATATAATAATAACCATTTTTATTATTGCCTCTAGGGCATATCTCCAATAGTCTCCCACTTGCACTAGAGTCATCTAATCTAGATTACATGGTAATATACCGAACACCCATGGCAATTTGGTGCTGGTCATGTTTTGCCCTCGGGAGAGGTTTAGTCAACGGATCCGCCACATTCAGATCTGTGTGTACTTTGCAAATCTTTATGTCCCCATCTTGGACATGTTCTCGAATAGCGTGAAAACGTAGCTTGATGAGCTTCATCTTCTTGTGTGACCTTGGTTCTTGCGCATTGGCTATGGCGCCCATGTTATCATAGTACATAGACATTGGGTCCAGCGCACTAGGAACCACACCCAGCTCTGTAATGAACTCTTTCATCCATATCGCTTCTTGTGAAGCCTCCGAAGCAGCCATGTATTCCGATTCAGTTGAAGATCTCGCCACAACGCTTTGCTTTGCACTCCTCCAGCTAACTGCTGCACCATTCAAAGTAAATACGTATCCAGATTGTGATTTAGAATCATCCGGATCGGTGTTCCAACTAGCATCGGTGTAACCATTAACAACGAGCTGTTCATCACCTCCATAAGAAAGAACCATATCCTTCGTTCTTCTCAAGTACTTAAGGATGTTTTTGACCGCTGTCCAATGATCCACTCCTGGATCACTTTGATATCTGCTAGTTAAACTAACAGCATATGCAATGTCGGGTCTAGTACATAGCATGGCATACATTAGAGATCCTATGGCTGAGGCATAGGGAGTCTTACTCATCCTTTCTCTATCTTCTGCCGATGTCGGACTTTGAGTTTTACTCAAGGTCGTATTGGGCAACATGGGCAAGAACCCTTTCTTGCTATCTTCCATTCCAAACCTCTTTAGAACCTTGTCCAAATATGTACTTTGTGACAATGATATTAGGCGTCTCGATCTATCTCTATAAATCTTTATGCCCAATATGTAAGCTGCTTCGCCAAGATCCTTCATTGAAAAACTATTATTCAAATATTCCTTGACACTATTAAGAAGGTCTACATCATTCCTAATCAACAATATGTCATCTACATATAGTATTAAGAATGCTACAGAGCTCCCACTCACTTTCTTGTAAATACAAGCTTCTCCATAAGTTTGTATAAAACCAAAACTTTTGATCACCTTATCAAAACGTTGATTCCAACTTCGGGATGCTTGCTTCAATCCATAGATGGACCGTTGAAGTTTGCATACCTTGTTAGCATCTTTAGGATCAACAAAACCTTTGGGTTGCATCATATAAAACTCTTCATCAATGTCTCCATTGAGGAATGCTGTTTTGACATCCATCTGCCATATCTCATAATCATAATATGCAGCGATTGCTAACATAATCCTCACAGACTTTTGCTTCGCTACAGGTGAGAAAGTCTCATCGTAGTCAACTCCTTGAATTTGTCGAAACCCCTTTGCGACAAGTCGAGCTTTATAGACAGTAACATTACCATCAGCATCTGTTTTCTTCTTGAAAATCCATTTGTTCTCGACAGCCTTCCGGCCATCCGGTAAGTCCACCAAAGTCCATACTTGGTTTTCGTACATGGATCCAATCTCGGATTTCATGGCTTCTTGCCATTTATTGGAATCTAGGCTCATCATCGCTTCCTCATATGTCGCAGGGTCATCGGTGTTGTCCACCAACATGACACTCATAACGGGATCATACCAATCAGGAGTGGTACGAGTTCTCGTTGACCTGCGAGGCTCTGTAGCAACTACAACCGAAGTTTCATGATCATCATCATTAGCTTCCTCTCTTATTGGTGCAGGCACCACAGGAACTTCTTCCGGTGCTGCGCTACTCGCAATTTCGAGAGAAGGTTCGACAACCTCGTCGAGTTCTACTTTCCTTCCAGTCACTTCTTTCGAGAGAAATTCCTTCTCTAGAAAGGATCCATTCTTGGTAATGAAGATTTTGCCCTCGGATCTATGATATAAGGTATACCCAATAGTTTCCTTCGGGTATCCTATGAAGACGCATTTTTCCGCTTTGGGCTCAAGCTTGTCCGGCTGTAACTTCTTTACATAGGCTTCGCAACCCCAAAATTTAACGAACGACAATTTAGGTTTCTTCCCAAACCATAATTCATATGGTGTTGTTTCAACGGATTTAGATGGTGCTCTATTTAAAGTGAATGCGGCTGTTTCTAATGCATAACCCCAAAATGATAGCGGTAAATCTGTAAGTGACATCATAGAATGAACCATATCTAAGAGAGTTTGATTACGACGTTCGGACACACCATTACGCTGTGGTGTTCCCGGTGGTGTCAATTGTGAAAGTATTCCGCATTTCTTCAAATGCTCGCCAAACTCGTAACTTAGATATTCACCTCCACGATCAGAACGTAGAAATTTAATCTTCTTGTTACGTTGATTCTCTACCTCACTTTGAAATTCCTTAAACTTCTCAAAAGTTTCGGACTTATGTTTCATGAAATAGATATACCCATATCTACTCAAGTCATCCGTGAAGGTAAGAACATAACGATAACCACCGCGTGATACTACACTCATTGGACCACACACATCGGTATGTATGATTTCCAACGTAGCTCGCTCCATCATACCAGAAAATGGAGTCTTAGTCATTTTACCCATCAGACATGCTTCGCATCTATCAAGTGATTCGAAATCAAGTGATTCAAGAAGTCCATCGGAATGGAGTTTCTTCATACGCTTCACTCCAATGTGACCAAGACGACAGTGCCACATATAGGTCGAGTTATCGCTCGATTTCAAACGTTTAGCCTCAATGTTATTAATATGTGTATTTCCACTATCGAGATTCAATAAGAATAGACCATCTATCAAAGGTGCATGTGCATAAAACATATTACTCATATAAATCGAACAACCATTATTCTCGGACTTAAACAAGTAACCGTCTCGCAATAAACAAGATCCCGATATAATGTTCATGCTTAACGCAGGCACCAAATAACAATTATTTAAGTATAAAACTAATCCCGATGGTAGATGAAGGGGTAGCGTGCCGACCGCGATCACATCAACCTTTGATCCGTTTCCCACGTGCATCGTCACCTCGTTCTTCACTAGCTTCTGTTTATTCTGCAGCACCTGTTTCGAGTTACAAATATGAGCAACCGAACCAGTATCAAATACCCAGGCACTACTACGAGTACTAGTGAGATACACATCAATAACATGTATATCGGATATACCTTTCTTCTTGATGTTGCTGTTCTTCAAATCCGCCAAGTACTTTGGGCAATTCCGCTTCCAGTAACCTTCTCCCTTGCAGTAAAAGCACTCAGTATCAGGCTTAGGTCCAGCCCTGGTCTTCTTCGTCGGCGCGGTAACTTTCTTACCACCCTTCTTGAAGTGTCCCTTTTGCTTAGACTTGCCTTTCTTGAATTTGGTGGTCTTATTGACCATCAACACTTGGTGCTCTTTCTTGATCTCCACTTCTGCATATTTCAACATAGCAAACAGTTCTGGCAACTGCTTGTTCATGTTTTGCATATTATAGTTCATCACAAAGTTCTTGTAACTTGGTGGTAGTGATTGGAGGACACGGTAAATCCCCAAAGCATTAGGAATCACTATACCCAAGCTTTGAAGTTTGTTTGTGTGCCCAGACATCTTAAGCACATGCTCACTGACGGAGATGCCCTCTTCCATCTTGCAGTTAAAGAACTTTTAAGAAGCCTCATAGCTCTCAATCGCCGCGTGAGTCTCAAAGATCAATTTGAGATCACAGATAATATCATGTGGGTCTGAATTCTCAAACCTTTTCTGAAGTTCCGATTCTAAACCATACAAGATGGCACACTGAACTGTGGAGTACTGAGTCTTCCGAGCGAGGTAAACATTCTTTACTTCGTCGGCAGCATCAGCTGTAGGCGGGTCACCCAGCGGTGCATCCAGCACATAGGTCAAATTACCAGTTGTGAGGACAATCCTCAAATTGCGGAACCAATCCGCGAAGTTGCTTCCATTGTTTTTCAACTTTTCTTTCTCTAGGAACGCATTAAAATTGATGGCAGGGGCCGCCATTGATCTACAACATATTTGCAATAATTTAGACTAAGTTTATGACAAATTGAGTTCTAATTAATAGTTAAATTAATCTAGGTGAACTCCCACTCAAAACAATATCCCTCAAATCATTTTAGTGATCACACGAACCAAATCCACCACATCAACACCGATCATCATGAGAGTTGATATAGTTTCAAAGGCGAACAATCGACATGTTCATCATATCTACTATATGATTCATGCTTTACCTTTCGGTGATCCGTGTTCCGAGACCATGTCTGTACATGCTAGGCTCGTCAAGATCAAACCTTAGCTTCCGCATGAGCAAATCTGGCTTGCTCACGTTGTATACACTTGCGGAATCTAACACACCCGATCATCACGTGGTGCTTCGAAACAACAAGCTTTAGCAACGGTGCAAACTAAGGGTGAACACTTTATGATTTGATATTCATGTGCATGAGGGATCATCTTATAATGCTACCATCGTTAACTAAGCAATACAAGATTCATAAAGGATTAACATCACATGCAATTCATAATATGTGATATGATATGGCCTTTCTTCTTTGTGCTTCCGATCTCCATCTTCAAGCACGAACATGATCTCCGTCATCACCGGCATTGCATCAAGGTCAATGATGCTTCTCCATGGTTGTCGTCCACCGGCTTCAACTATTACAACTACTTTGAATAGACACGCGGGTCTTAACATAAATTAAAGACAACCATATGGCTCCTGCCGGTTGCCAACTTACAATAAGGATCATTGCATACATCAAATATAATCACAATCATGGCCATATCACATCACTGCACACCCCTGCAAAACAAAGTTAGACGCCTCTACTTTCTTTGCATGTTTTACGTGGTTTGGGGCTTTCAATAAGTGTCGTTCTAACTTACGAACATGAACCACAACATTGATACTAGTATTGTTAATCACCCGTTGCAAATTGGATCTTAACTACGCTAGGAGAAACAGGCACCCGCAAAGCCACTTATGCAATACAAGTTGCATGTCAAGCGTGGAGCAAGTCTCATGAACGATGTCATGTAAGGTTAGCCCGGGCAGCTTCATCCCAACATCCCGCAAGATGCAAAGTACACAAGAAGCAATCGACAATAAAAGCATCAACGTCCACAATGACCATTGTGTTCTACTCGTGCAACAGATCTACATATAGACACGGCTCTGATACCACTGTAGGGTTTCGTAGCATGGAAAACAAAAATTTTCTACCGCATACAAACAAACAAGCCAAGATCTATCTACTAGATTGTAGCAACGAGTCGATGGAATAACTCACCCTCGAAGATTCCAAAGTGTTTAACGAGAGCGGATTCTCGTGGGTGATGTAGTCGTACTCTTCCCGATCTCAAGATCGCGTAGATGATCCTTCCGGCGCTGCGTTCCGGCAGCGCTCCCGCAGTCGGTCACACGTTCGATACTCGACGAAGACCTTCCTCTCCCTAGTTCCAGCAGGCAGCGGAGGTTGTAGCACTCTCCTCGTGATTCCGGCAGCACAACGGCGTGGTACCGGAAGTAGAGGGGAGATCTCGCATGGCTTCGCCTTAAGCCGGAGCGAGTATGGTGGACTATGAGAGAGCCCTCAGTGTTCTAGGGTTTAGACACACCAAGGAGGGGGCTAGGCCGGCGGCTAGGGTTTGACCTAGGCGGCGGCTATGGAGGGCGGCGGCGGCTAGGGTTAGGGTTTAGAGGTAGGGAACTTGTGTGCTAGGAGGGGCAGCCTTGCCCCTCCCTTTATAGGTGGGAGGCGCGGCCAAGGGGAGGGGAGTTCCTCCCTAACTCGGCTTCAAGGTGGGCCGGCGGTGGAGGGGAGGAACTCCTCCCCCAACTCGGTTTCCACCTCCCTCTCCACTTCCCAAAATAGCCGTTTGACTTTCAAATTGGCGTTTGACTTTTTCAAACTAGGATTTGATTAAACCCGTTATTTTGTTCAGCGATGACACCTAGTACATGATGCAATCATACCAACTTTATATAACACATTCATGTACCCTTCCCCTTCGGAGTGCCGGACATTCCGGAACCTTCTAGAACATTTCCGATGAAAACACCGGAACCATTCCCCAACTCCGAAATAGGACTTTCCCTATATGAATCTTATTCTCCGGACCATTCCGGATCTCCTCGTGATATCCCGGATCCCATCCGAGACTCCGAACAACATTCGGTCTCTTTCTCATCATTCCATAACTACTCAAACAACGTCGAATCCTTAAGTGTGTCTCCCTACGGTTCGTGAATTATGCGGACATGATCGAGACACTTCTCTGAACAATAACCAATAGAGGAATCTGGAAATTCATATGGCTCCCACATATTTCTATGATTACTTTGCGATCGAATGAACCACTTACATACGATACCAATTTCCCTTTGTCTCACGATAGTTTACTTATCCGAGGTTATGATCGTCGGTATCTCTGCATACCTAGTTCAACCTCGTTACCGATAAGTACTCTTTTCTCGTTCCCGTGATATGTGATCCCTTGTGAGCCAGTCACATGCTTGCAAGCTAATTGGATGACATTTCACCGAGAGGGCCCAGAGTATATCTATCCGTCATATGGATGGACAAATCCCACTCTTGATCCATGTGTCTCAACCAATACTTTCCGAACACTCAATGCCACCTTTATAGCCACCCAGTTACGGTGTGGTGTTTGATGTCATCAAAGCATCCATCCGGTAAAGGTGATATGCATGATCTCATGGTCGAAGGAATTAGGTTACTATGTATCAGAAAGCATATAGCAATTGAACTATTTAAAATGACTTGATCTTTATGCTACGCTTATCTATAGGAGTATGTCCACCATATCATTCTCCTAGCGATATGATCTTGTTGTTAATAACATCTCAATGTTCATGATATGGAAACCACAATCATTTGTTAACCAACAAGGTAGTATTATAAAGAGGCTTTACTAGGGACTCTATTTTAGTTTACAAATCACACAAGTATTAATGTTTCCTTGTTAATACTATTATAGGGTATTAATACTTTACAAATCACACAAGTATTAATACAAGTATTAATGTTTCCTTGTTACAAATCACACAAGTATTAATACTTTACAAATCATTTGTTAACCAAGTATAAGCTAGCTAGCACTACCTATATAAGGGAGGGCATAGCTGTAGTAGAAGGTTGGTTGGACCAAGTAGGGAACTAGTGCTCTAAAACCTAGTTCATACAGCTCAAGGAGCACTTGTAATCTTCGGGTATCAATCAAATCGCTAAGTCTAGAGAGTTCTTCTTGTTCTTCGTGCATGGCTCGACCATGCACTCCCTCCCCGATGACCACAAGCACCCATTCGGCCCCCAACTTAGGCCTACCCATGGCATCTGCCGTGCCACCACCACGACACCTCCACTACTTCGTCTAGGCGTCAAGGGTAGATTGTACGTTGACACGTGTTGTATTTGTGTGAGGGTTGCGTTTGCGAGCCATCTTGCTTCGGTTGTGAAGTGGTTTAGTAGCTATGTGCCCTGACCTCTCGCCTACTCGACTAGGTTAGGCAAGATTGAGTCCTTGTTGTGTGCTTTTGGGTAGTGCGTTGTAAGCCGATAGGCATTGTCTATATGGTTTTTGGGTCCGGTTTTCCTTATAAATTGAACCAACTTTCTATCTGTTCAATAAATTTAGCAGCTCTTCTGCGAATATTTAGAAAAAAAGTAGACTGCTACTGGCACAAATGCGAGCCCCGGCCACGAGAGGGACATACATGGACCATTACTTCTTCCACTAGCTATTAAATACACGAGTCGTTCCAAGCACCTAGACCGATAGGTCTGAGTTGATGTAGATATCGTAGAACCTCTAGGCAGGTGCAGAGGCTGTTGGGAATATGCCCTAGAGGCAATCATGTATGATAATATTTCCCATTGTATTCATAAAGATATTAAGTAGTCCTTGTATAAACATCTGATGTGTATCATTGAATATGTGATTCGGTTGTGGAACTATGCATTCATGTTGTTTTTATTAAATGTCCTTGGTCATTGAGGTTGTGCTGGACACACAACTTGGACCAATGTGAAAGTTGGCTTGATGACTCGGTTCCACTTGTCATGGGCATGAAGATGCTATTCCAACTTACACAGATTCGGCTAAAGAGTTTAGCAAGTCGGATTGACCCAAATTGATGTACAACGAACAAATCATCATCTGTATATCTCAATCAATGTAATCCTTAGACCTAAGGTTATTGCATAGTCCGAGTTGAGGATCACCGACTTAGGTTCTGTCAAACGCTGATCCGTAACTGGGCAGTTATAAAGGCAGAGTTCGGGTCGACTGAGAATCAAGCTGCGTGATATGAATAACCAAGATGGGATTTTGCCCCTCCACTCGGAGAGATATTCTTTGGGCCCTCTCGGATGATATGATTCGGAAAGCATGGCCATGCACGACTCGGTTAAATGTTAACCAAGGCGATCGACTAAGAGTTAGTCAGGTGAATCACTTATCTCGGATCGAGAAGAGAGTTGGACTATTTAAGGGATGACAATTATTCGCTTATAGTCTGACAAGGTATATCGTGAGGCAAAAGGGACTCGGACGCAAGTCACATTGGAAAGGCAAGTCGTCATGACTCTTTGGTACTTGGGAGTCAGCACGTTTTGCTAGGAGCCGCTGTCGACTGATCGATTGAGAGTCGGACTCTAATCGTGTCCAAGTAGCCATGAGCCTGCAGGGTCACACACTTAAGAGCGGGAGCAAATTCGGATTGGATCTGAACTGGAAATCTGGTTGGGTTGAACCCGAGCCTGATTTGGACTGAGTCAGTGAGTCGGACTCACAGGGACTAATATTATATGGGCTTTAGTGAATGGACCGCGGGAGCAGAGCCCACGTTCACTCCCTATATATAGTGGAGCACCGTAACTCAAAAAGGTTAATCGTTGTTCGGTTAGGTCATTCTATGTGTTGGAAACCCTAGATCCACAGCAGTCCTGCCGTCGTATCGAACCTAGTAGTTCGCCGCCGGTGCTCCTCCTTGTACGTGTGGATACCAGCAGAGGTGATGTACGATCAGCACCAGGACGATCAGATCGCAAAGGACTGCACTGCATCAACTGACGCGCTTCATCAGTAATCCACAGTTGCGCGTCTAGTGGTAAACCTCGTGGCCTTCTACCTCGGTTAGATCGTGGGATCACCACGTTAGAGAAAAAAGTTTTGTTTTATCTCTGTGTGGCCCAACAGAGGCGAGGACGGCGGCGGCGAGCGTCGGGCGCGTCGGTGGGATGGCGGTGGCGGGACAACGAGGGACCCTAGCGATCCTCCATGGTCTCGATGGGGAAGGAGCTCGATAAACGACACAGTGACTGAGACTTTTTCCTATTTTACTTCTTTTTCTCTTTCTACTATCATGGCTAATGCATTATTTCTGGTCAGCGTCATCTTCTGTAAAATGAAATAAAAATTGCGACGATTTGGTATACCGGTTCAGGTTTTTGAGCCAGAAGCTCGGGAACTCCTCCGACCCAGTTTCTGGATTTACACTATGACATCGCTTCTTGGTGGAAATAAGCTAGGCTTAAACCGGAGACTTCTTTCGGATTCACCTGTTTGGGACCTAGAACCTGCTCTATAATCCAAAAGAAGTCACCCATAGTATGAAAATACCTTCGTTCCATTTTAACCTCGCATTGACTCACATCCTATGAATACGAACAACCAATCCAAACTATATAAAAATAACTACATCCAATAAAGAGAGCATAATCACTTTGTTTTCCATATTATTTTGACTAAAACTTAGAATGTATATTGTTTCAGAACAAATTATAAGTCCAAAACATAGACTATTCAAAATTGGATGGAATTTATGTCCTGATGGATCTAATAAACTTAAACTTGAGTTTTGTATATTGATATTTTCCTATAAAATTTGATCAAACCCAACATAGTTTGACTTAGGACAAACTTGTCATGAAAATTGGAAGTAAAAACTAGGAGGAGAAGAACAGATTCAAGGGATAGAATTTAGAAGAATTATGATAACTAGCTATATTTAAAAGGATTTTTATGATACCTATGTATTTATTCTGAAGTTACACCAATACACTAAACTCTAAATAACATTTGGTATCCTTGAAATTTCAAAAAACATGAGGTAATACTTGATGAAATTTAGCTAAATTATTATACGCCAAGTAACATTAAAAGTGCGGGTTTCCAAAGATGGAGTGTTTAATATTTTTTCACTTGGGGAATTCATTAGACTAATCGGGATGAATCGATCTATTATGGGCAATCTTATTTGGAATAATAAGGGCTTCTTGAATACCTAAAGTTTCATATCCGAAAAAAGTTTTCAAGAAACTGCTTGAATTTTAGCAAAATCTTCTCTACCAGTACGACCGTTCCACAATGGAACCTGACATAGACCTTGATGCGCGGGTGGGCTCACCCACGACCACTTTTAGATTATTGAGTAATGAAATACTTGATGCATATTATATATTTCTATCATTCTTACACATGGCCACTTGTTATGACTAATTACTACATATATAAAAGCGAAGTGTTTCAGCGATCAGTCTTTGATACTGTAGATCGCATCTATAGTACCCAAATTTTTTTTCCTGTCCACCGCTTTGTGCGTAGTTTCTGGAAGAGTCTAGTGCCTCCTCTTATTTCCCGTTCAGCCGTTTCCTCTTCTCCAATCCGATTACGCCTCTCCCTTTCCTCTCGCACTATGTCACGACAGAGATTTAGTAACACGCTCATGTGCTACTATAGCTTCGAAAATGTGTTCCTAGCGCTCCTAGTAACGCCTTTTATGTGTTCTTATATGTCGTGTTACTAGGTGGTGTCTGTTGTAGCACATAAGAGTTGATCCTATATGCACGTAAACGTGTTACAAGTGTATTTTAGCAACACAAGCCATATGTGTTACTGCTTGTCCTAGTAACATCTTTTTTGGACTATAGGAACACGTTTTGTAACATGCTTTTCTCGCTATAGCAACACGGTTGGTAACACAATTTATCAAATATTATAACACAATTATTCAATATTGGAAGTGAGCCCTATAGGCCCCGGTAACACTGTTTGTACCATCTTCTTGATTGCCAGTAACATGTTTTTTTAATATATTGTAACATAGTTTTTGGTGATTGGTGTCAACGTAGAAACAGATTTATGTAGTTGTAGTAACACCTCACGGTTAATAACAATGATTAATATACACTAATTTTCTTCAAAATAGTGTTGATTCATAATAGCTTTATTTCATATTTTATTAATAAATTATTTTCTGTACTTGTACATAGTGAAAATGGGAAGCATATGCCATATTGTAAAATAACAAAAGGATCATAGCTACAATAAGCACCACGTGCATATTAACTGTATTAAGATATATAAATACTAACGTGTTTCATGTCACTCGGCAGCATCTGCAACAATGAACATAGAGTAGATACTAAAGAAAAATATTACATTTCTGAACACACTAATGTAAACTACAATATGTGAAATATTTCATATAATCGACACCAATCATGGTCGCTAGCATGTTCCCTTCCTCTCTCTTGCACCAATCTTCCGGATTTTTTATCTTCATAACATCACTAGACCAAGCATCAAAATTAACTCTTAGACATTGATCTTCTCAATCTGTAAAGAAAATTAGAATTATGTATGAAATTAAATTGATCCAAAAATTAAATTAGCAGAACTCAAGAATCAATGTACACATGCTGAAGGCCAAGCAATTGGTACCCCAGAAGCAAAAGCATCACCAGTTGTCATACAATTTTCCCTTTCCCTCACCAAGCTTTCATCTTTCTCAATTGGTTCATTGACTTGAACTTGTGTAAATTGGCGGCCTAGTTCAACACCACCAACCAATATTCTTGAATTACTACCCAAAATAGTGGCATATTCCACACGTATTTTGTATGAATAGGTTGAGGACTTCAAAATTACTGTTGCACCAATCTACATTTGGAATAAAGCCACCATTATAATAATAAAATACAAATAATTCGATGAACATAGATCCAACATAAACATACTATGTTATTTTACCTCCAACGAAGGACCACGCCGCTGTTTTGAGGAAATATGACTCGTAGTCTTGTTTTTTTTGTGTAATCTTCTGGAATTTTCATCCATGTTGAAAGAACACAGATGTCGCCTAGAGGGGGGGGGGGGTGAATAGGCGATTTAAACTTTTCCGAGAGTGGCTCAACAAAGGCAGAAATAAACTAGCGTTTACTTTGTCAAGCACAACCTAGAACAACTAGGGTTCACCTATGTTCACCAACAACTTATGCTAAGAAAGACAAACAACTATGTGATAGCATGATATATACTTCAAGCACGAAGGCTATCACAAAGTAAAGTGCATAAGTAAGAGCTCGGGTATAGAGATAACCGAGGCACCCGGGGACAACGTTATTTTACCGAGTTCCTCCCAACTTGGAGTACGTCTCGTTTGGAGAGGGGGTGGTATATAACCACCCGCGCCATGAAATAACTCCCTTGTTCTTCGATGAATATCACCCCAACGGGTTCGATTCACCCTTCCACTATCGGTGCACTTGTCGGTGGCAAACCAAAACCTCTCACAAGGTTGGGGAAATTCTCCACAACATAATTGGAGGCTCCCAACAAACAAGCTTGGGGAAAGCTCCACGACTTAATTGGAGGCCCCAAGTAATCCACAACCTGCAACACAACCAAACCGTCTAGGGTTCTAAGAACCCAAGAGTAAAAAGCTTCTCAACTTTCACTCACCAAATTCTCCGGGGAGAACTCAAACCGATGCACCGAATGCAAATGGCAAGAACACCACAAAGGTGCTCCAATCCCTCACTCTCAAGTTCCAACAAAGCTACTAAAGCTATTGGTGGAACAAGAGAGGAGGAATTAAAGAGGAACGCAAAATCCCCCAAAATCTAGATCCCAAAGAAACACTGACAAAGAGATGTTTTGGTTTGGTCAAAATGTGGATCTACATCTCGTCTCTCTTCCACTCAAATATGGTCAAGAATCATTGAAGGGGAAGAGATTAATCAAGCTTTAAGATCTAGAGAAAATAGGGGCAAAGATTAGACAAATAGAGAAGGAAGAAGCAGTCATTGGAAAAAGAAGGAAAGAGGCTTAAATAGAGGCACAGAAAATCTGCCTGTTGGAGCCCTTTTTCAGTCTGGACCGGTAGTACCGGTTTCGGGCGGTACTACCGCCCGACCACCAGCGCCAGGACGAGGCGAGCAAAAATGGCAGCGGGCAGCATAACACACGGGGCCGGCAACCAATACAATCTGGCGCGCGTGCGCGTGCGCGGGAACAGTGGCAGCGAGCAGCGCGCGCGAGTGGGCCAAGGGCCAGCTATAGTGAGGCGGCCCAGGAGGGAGCGGCGCGCGCGCGATGCAAGTGTGAGCGGCGGCAGCGGGCAGAGCGAGCACGCACGAGGTGGTGCCAGCAGACGCGCGGGGGCGGGTCAACTCGCGAGGGGGCGATGCGGAATCGAGCGAGGCGTGCGGTTGAGCGGGATCGGTGCTGGAGCAAAGGCTGGCTGGGCCGCAGGACAGCTAGGCCGGTAGTACCGGATAGCCGGCCCGGTACTACTGCCAGGGCCTGGTACTACCGGCCAGCATTGTCGGGCCAGGCATAGGCTACGCGCGTGGGTAATGAACTGTCCGGTACTGGGCCCGGTAGTACCGGACAGCCCACAAAATGTGTTTTCCTTTTTTAAGGGAAACTTCAAACTGCGATAATTTTTGTTGGTAGCTCCGATTGATCCGATTCCAATTGCGTTGGAAAGAGGACGATAAGAGCTACCATATAAAGGTTGCTGAAATCAAAAAGTGCAAAACTAATGAAGGTTGGATAAAAACTTGGGGAACAAGCACAGAAAATTACAGCTCCATCCGATATACTGAGCTCCTTCACGAATTTTTACAATGCAGCACAAAAATCTGTCCCAGGACAGCGACTTTTCACAACTCCTCAACTTCTCAAAAGAGGTTGATCTTGACACAAAACCAAACAAAAAGGATAAGGAGAGGTTATTACGAGTAATAACTTCCAAGACTCAATAAAACTATTGGGTTATCTCCCAAGAAGTACTTTTCTTTAATGCCTTTAAGTTAGGCTTGATAATTTCAGAGATGCTCACATAGGAGATATGGATTTGAAGTGAAAAAGAGCATCAAGAAGCAAATATCCAACACATTTGAGTCTAACCCACTTCCTATGCAAGGGGGTCTCGTGGAAAACAAATTATTGAAACAAAAGGACACTAGCATAGGAAGACAAAACAAGTGCAACTTCAAAGCTTTCAACATAAAGTGGGGAACTTAATACTATTGAGATGCATAAAACCGTGTTTCCCTCTCTCAGAATAACTTTTAGTAGCACTTTGAATAAAGTTGACAATATAACGGTCACAAGAAACAACTTTATCATCAAAGTGACCATACTTACAATCATCAAAAAGAAGGATAAGGTCATAAACTAGATCAATAGAAGCAAGTTGTTCCATCATGAAATCCTCATTAGGCATATCATTTTCATAAGGAGCTTTAGCAAATTTGGAAAAGCTAAACTCATAAGAATCTCCATCATACTTAGTTAAAACCTTCTCCATATTACAATCTATAATAGCTCCACAAGTGTTCAGAAAGGGTCTACCAAAAATGATAGGACAGGTTTTACTAGCAACTGAACCAAGCAATAGAAAATCTGTAGGATAATTAATCTTACCACAAAGAACCTCCACATCTCTTACAATACCAATAGGGCAAATGATTTCCTTATTAGCAAGGTGAATAACCACATTAATGTCCTCAAGCTCACAAGGACCAATTTCATGCATATTTTCCCTGTAAAGCTCATAAGGAATGACACTATAACTAGCACCAATATCACATAAACCATAATAGAAATGATCATCAATTCTAACAGAAAGCAGAGGAACACTAGTTTTCCTAGCTTTTCTAGGATGAGAGACAATATTAGAAGCGTCTTCACAGAAGACAATGTGCTCATCCTCTATATTTTTAGTGACAAGATCTTTCACAATGGCTACTACAGATTCAATGTTTATTTGTTCATCGGGTTCCATAGTTTTCTTTGTACTTTTGCTAACCACATTAGTTGTGATAGAATGTTCCTTTACCTTAGAAGGAAAAGGGAGTTTCTCAGTATAAGGTTCAGGCAAAATAGGATCAATAGTACAAACTTCAGTGCCTCTAACAAGAACATGATTAACAACATCTTTATAAGGCGCATGGTACTTATTCCACTTCTTTTTAGGAATTTCTATATTAGAGGAAACAGCCTTAAAACAATTGGAAATACTTTGAGAATCAAGACCATACTCAGTACTAATATCACGAAATACATCAGTTCCCATAAAAGATTCAATGCATTCATAATCATAATTTATATCTGACTTTCTTCCTTTGTCATTCTCCCATGCTTCAGTGTTCTCTTGAATACGGTCTAGGAGATCCCATTTAGCTTCTTCCTTCATACGTGTGAATGATCCTGCACAAGAAGCATCTAGTAAATCTTTATCATGAAGAGAAATCCTTGCATAAAAGTTATTGATAATAATATTGTTAGGGAGTTCATGAAGAGGACATTTAAGCATTAGTAACTTTAATCTCCCCTAAGCTTGGGCTGTACTCTCTCCATCATGAGGCCAAAAGTTATATATTTGATTCCTATCCTTATGAATCTCACTGGGAGGATAGAATTTAGAATAAAAGAGAGGTATTATTTCCTCCAATTCCATGGATTGTCCATTCTTCAGCAGCTTATACCATTCTTCAGCTCTTCCTTTCAATGATATTCTTCACCTATTCAGTTGTGATACCTGCACATTTAAACAACCCGCATGATCCCCAGGATGGACAGTTCCATCCCCAAAATAATAATTATCCATAACACGATCAACACTACTTGTAGGTATCTTAAAAGGATCTATCTCAACATGTGGTGATTCATCTACTACCCTAATAGTGGTAGTATTTTTCCCAAACAGGAAACCAAGTGGGTTATCCATATTATAAACAAAGTAATAGACAGAAATAAAAACAATACTCATAGTAGAAGTTTCCTTTACCAGTTCCACTCTTCAATAGCGCTTCACTCCCCAGCAACGGCGCCAGAAAATAGTCTTGATGACCCACAAGTATAGGGGGTGTATCGTAGTACTTTCTATAAATAGGAGTGTCGATCCCAACGAGGAGTATAAGGTGTTGACTAGTTGTATGGAGCATGAAATCTCTGTAAATACTTAGCAAATGGATTTTTAGGGGTTTTCTGATAATGCAAGGAAATAAAGTGCAAGTAAATAAAGAGAGCAAATAATTGTAGCTAGTGGCCCAATCCTTTCTTAGCAAAGGACAAGCCGGTGGAAATACTAATGAGGACCAAACGTTCTCGAGGACACATGGGAATACTGTCAAGTGCTTTCGTTTCATATAGCTGATTAATCTTCTTTGGTTGTATAAGTGTTGTGTGGGTGAACCTGTGCTAATGTACCGACCTTACTTGGACTAATACATATTTGTGATTAAACCCCTTGCAAGCATCCGCAACTACAATAAATAAATAAAGATAAAACCTAACCACAGCCTTAAGCTCTGAGATCCTACACTCCCTTGTGCAAAGGTTTCCTAACGGGGGTTCAGGTTTCTGTCACTCTGGCAACCCCACAATTAGTAGCCAAATACACAATGCATTCCCCTAGGCCCATAAATGGTGAAGTATCATGTAGTCGACGTTCACATGACACCACTAGAAGAATAGCACCACAACTTAAATATTAAACCATCGAATAATACCTCAACGCAATTCCACTACTAACAACATGACTTCTCCCATGTCCTCAAGAACTAAACGAACTACTCACGACGAGACATCATATGGATGAAGATCAGAGATGATATAATGATGAATAACAATCTGAACATAAACTATAATTCAATGGTTCCACTTATAAGCATCAACTACAATAGTAATCAACACCGGGAAAGTTTCCCCTAAGAACTATGCAAGATTCAACACAATTGTTACAGCGGGATGGAGTGGTGATGATGGTGCTGGTGGATATGATGGTGTGGATGATGATGATTATCCCGATGAAGTCTAGCTTGATGATGGTGTTGATGGAGACGATCTCCCCTCTCCAGGAAGGAATTTCCCTGGCAGAAATCTGTCTACTGGAGAGCTCTTTCTCTCTCGGTGTTTTCTGCCCCGCATAGACGGCGGAATCTTTCTGTGGTCGCTCTCTTGACTTTAGGGTTTCGAGGAGAAGATATAGGCGAGAGGGTGGAGCTAGAGGTGGGCCAGGGTGGCCACACCCCCTGTAGGCACGACCCAGGGTGGCCTGCACTTGGAGGGGTGTGGGCCCCCTATGGCCCAACTCCGCCTCCCCTTCTGGCTTCCTTTGTCTTCTAGGAAAATATAGTTTTTTGTAGTTTTTCTGGTATTTTTCTGATCTTCGCGAAATTACATCAAAACACCGCTTTTTCCATCAGAATCCTGACTCCGGCAGTTCATCCTCCAAGAATCATCCAACATGCAAAAATAGATGAAAAAACATAAGTATCACCTCTTAATATGAAAAATATCAATGAATAGAGGTAAATGATGATATATACTGGTGATGCAAATTGGACGTATCAACTCCCCCAAGCTTAGACCTCGCTTGTCCCCAAGCGAAAACTAAGCTTAGTAAACATGTCCACAGGTTTATGGAGTGAAGTGTCGATAAAAAGAATACAGACAAGAAGCATCACACTTACCAATACACAACTCATAGAAGAAAGCAACTCACCATTATATAACTTAACTTGCAACAAGTATGGGAGTTACAATAAAGATGCATAAAGATAAATCATAGTTGGGATTGCAAACTTTGTTCTTGGTCAAAGAACAGTTGGTAAATAGTTTTCAAGCAAAGCTTTTGTAAAGAAGTTTATAACAGGAGTACTCTTTGCTCAAACATAAAAGGCTTTTCACAAATATGGCTTTCAAAGTAATACTCATTTAGATAAGAGTCTTGTGCAAACAAGGAAAGATAAGGAACATGATTGAATAAATGTAACATCCCAAAAATCATAATTTGAAAAGTTTGCATATCATTCATGCATTCATAAGCATTTGGTTATAACCATTTATATGCCTATTATTTTATGCTAGAAAGGCAACGGTTCTATTTTTACTCCTAAAGTATGAGAATACCTTAGTTTGATCAGAAATTTTCTAAATATGAATGCAAAGATTGCACAAAAATTCTCAAAACAAAATTCAAATATAAAAACCATTTATATGCCTAATACCCTTATTATAATAAAGGCATGGTTTTATTTTTATTCTTCAAAACAAAGGTGGTTTGGAATGACCAGTAGTGTTTGACACACTTCAAAACACTAGATTAACCTCAGAAAGTTTTGGTGAAAATTTGAAAAGATTTGGAATTCATTTAGTGATTCAAAACTTATTTGAAAAATCAAAACAGAAAAAGAAAAAGATAAAAGGAAAAAAATAACAGCAACCACCTATCTAACCCAACCCACCCGCGGCCCAACTACCAGCCCACCTAGCCCACCCGGGAAACCCCCCTCTCCCTCTCTGTTTCAGACCTCGACCGCACCGCACCCACTCGCTGACCTCCTGGCCCCACTGCCACGTCGTCTCCTTCGTCCCCAAACACCATGCACAACCAGCTCCGCCGCGGCCGTTTCCTTCAAACGAGCGTGCTCGCCTTCTTCTTGCGCTTCTTCTGATGCATGTCGTTTGCCTTCTCATGCCCCAGGACGTCACCCCCATCGTCGACTGTGAGCACCCGACGCTCAGCGCTACTCCGACGAGCGATTCCGACCACGTCCATGTGACCCGTCCCCATCCACGACCACCTTGAGTATCACCTCGTCGCCGCGACTATGGTAAGCCCCAATTCCCCCTCCCTTACCCCTGGCCTCGCCAGCAAGTCTCCGTCAGATGCGTTGCCGCCACTGTGGCCATGAGCTCCGCTAGTTTAGAGTCGGGTCGATTGGATCCACTGGATCTAGATCTAGTGGTCTAGATTAGACGCCAGCCCGAAAGGGTATGGGCAGATCTGAGCCGCTAGATCTCACTTAGATCTGACGGTGCGCGTGTGTGATCCAGCGCGAAGCGGTACTGGCCAATCAGGAGCCGCCGCGTGTCAGGGATTTTCTTTTAAAAACCAGATTTGAATTAAATAGATGAATTAACTTGTAAATTTCATAATTTTTGTTCTGTTTATCCAAAAAATGCAAATAATATATCAATGGATTCACAAAAATAAATCCTACACATCTATGGGATTAGTTTTGTATTTTTTTCTATTAAAATTATTTTGTGTATAAAAATTAGTTAGAAAATGTTTTAAAGATAAATTAAGTTTATTTAGTCTCTAAATGTTTAATTTAGTGTTCAGTACTGTTTACTTGTCTTGTTTAGTTTAAGAAAAATCATCACATGGCATTTGCATGCATTCATATATTTTTTCTTGATTGTTTGGAATATAAATTTGGTGCTATCATTATATGTGTAGATTTTGGTGCTAGTGGTGATTGTGATTGTGAGAATTGTTGATACTCCCCCAACTACCAAGGCAAGTGGTGCTTCATATTTTTGTCCCAATATTTTTACTATGCACTAGTGATATTTTGTATAGGGCTTGCATGATATTTTTGCTAAGTATCTATATGCCATGCTATGGGAAATCCTAGTAGTTGTAGAATTGGTAAAAATATTCTCTAAGTTAAGATACTTGCTATATTATCATGCTTAGCCTAGCTAGTAGCAAACAAGGGTGGTTTATATATATACATGCTATGGAAATTTTACTAAGTCATGTGACTTATGCTTTTGCTTAATAAAATAACTAAGTGAATGAAAAACCTGGGTGGAATGGTAATTGCTTGGATAGATTTTTGTTGAGTGGTTACCAGGGCCCCATCTTCATGGCCTACCCTGTGTATCTCACTTGTGGAATGCCACCCAGGAACAAAGGTATTTGAGATGCCAAATGTTAAGAAGCTTCTAGTGCGGCCACATGGCAATATGGGCTCTGCCTGGATCATATAGGTTGCAATAACTTAGCCAAATGGACAAAAGGTGGTAGGGGGTGATAGATTTGGAACTCGTCCATTTTGGTCTAAGGGAAGGCTTCTGAAAGATCCTGTCTCGATGCATGTCGAGTATTGTGGGGAAAGTGCACCACCTCTCGAGAAGGAAGAATCTAAGTACTTAGTCGTGTCCCCGGCAATGGACAATTTGAGTATCAAGACATGGAAGCTATCAAGGATCTCCTCATCCCAATTTCTAAGTTAAAACTTGTGGTTCAACAAGGGTAGAGGATCACCAAATTTCATTGGTAGATGACTTGGGTGATTTGTCAACCAAAAACTTAGTGTTTTCAACTGATAGGCAAAACCTATTTTGATCAAAGCAAGCCTAAGCTACACTTAGCCAAATTCATGTAGAAGTTAGAAACTATTATTCTACTAAGGTATCACTTGCCAATACTATTCCAATGTATTGACCCACCGTGGCTGTAACTTACGATGTTGCAGGTTACTCTGATGAGGATTAGGGTTATGAGTCTACACTCAACATGTTTGCCTGTGGCACATGAAGATGAAGACTTTACTTTATTTTGTTAAGTTGAACTCTTGTACTAGCCTATGGCTATGGAGTTGTAAAAGACTATGTTATCTCTGGAATGACGATGTAATAATGACCTTTGTATCTGTGTACTTCATCTTAAACTGTGGATGCTAGCAATTGATCCAGGGACTAGAATTGCAATCACATGGACCTTTACCTTTATAAAGGTGGGGTCTTACATATGGTATCAGAGCACTGTGTTGCCTGTAGGATTATGACCCTAGGTTGGATTAGACTAAGGAACCACTAAGGAAAAACTACAACACTTTGTAAAATTCCACACTTGTCTTTTATTCTCGTGAACTTTTATAATTTTCTTTATCATCTCAATTTGTAGATGAACTCCATCAACGAAACCGTCAGGAAGGGACCACTCATGACCATGCCTTTGGAGTGTGAGACTGAGTTTCCCAAGGCACTCAAGAACCTTATGGTTACCATGGGGATACATGGTGCAGCTGTGTACAAGGGATTCCCTATGATGGATGAAGGAGAAGAGTATTGGTGGGTGCAACTTCACTTGTACAAAAACAAGGAAGACAACCACAAAGAGTCAGGATTCTGCATGGTCACCAACTCTGAAATGCACACAACATTCTTTGACTATGCAAGAAATGTAGCTTGGAATGCCATCAAGGAGCTTGGTGATAGGCTCATGTGTAGAATGCTCAACACTCAAAATGACCCTAGAGAAGAAAAGAAGCATACTCAAGACTTAGAGACTACCAATCAACGACTAAGGGAGGACATCATAGACTTAATATGGGAGTCTTGTGATCAAGAAGACAGATTGCCACTAAGGATGTCCTAATAGCTATCTTGTCTAGTGAGTGAGATTTGTAACGTACTCCATTAGATGGACCACCACACTTGTAGTTTTCACTCCAAAAATTTGTCTAAGTTATGTTGAACCTTGGTGTTTGTAATGAATTTGTGTATGTCATGACTTGTGTGTTTGTTGTTAAAATTGTGCTTGTGATTCTTTTGTCTTGTGAATTTTTCTCTACTTGTATTGATTCTAACCTTTCTCTATCTTATACAATAGATGCCTAACATTGTTATCGGCACTGCCGAGGAGTTCAAGGGAACTCGTTTCGGTTCTCGTCTCGTGGACCTCACTAGTGTGCTCAACCTTCCACTTCCTAGTGTCACGACACTTCAGCTCACCAAGTTTGAGAGGAAGGACCTTTGGGGCTTCAGAGTCACACAGCCGGGACGCCAGGCAGAGCCACCCACAGAGGCTATCACCTTCAAGCTGATGCATAATGACAAGGATAGAGGCTTAGATGTAGTCATGCAGGAGTTACTTGGACGCCTGGTTGGGAGGCACTCCATCGAGCTTGGAGGTCTCTACTTTCACCCGTTCGGGAGACGCGACGAGGAGGGTGAGGCTATAGAGTACGATGACGCTACTAGAGAGATGATTGAGCTAGTTCGTCTGTACCTTCAGGACCTAGAGGGTCTTATTAGACACCTCGACATGGAGAGGACCAATGTCATGCTTAGCAATGACGAGCTCCAGGTTCAGCTGAGGGAGAAGGACAGGCTCTTCGCGAAACAAGACGAGATCGTCAAAGAGATGGAGGCCAGATTTGAGAGCCAGGACAAGAAGTTCAAGAGTCGGGATAAAAGGGTCCAAGACAGAAACAAGAAGACCAGGGAGATGAAGAATGAGTTAGAGGCCAAGGACTTCGACCTTGAGCACCAGCAGGGAGTGATTGAGAGGCTTCGCTCACAGAAGAGGGCCCTCAGGGCCAAGATTGAGTCCTTGACCACTAGTGTAGAGGAATACAAGGCCGCCATGGAGAATGCAGGTCTTGATCTTGTTGACATGAAGGTCGACATGGAGGAGTAGTGTAGACTACTCGACTATCTTTCATTTAACATACTTTGATTATTGAGTCGCAATGACCATCCAACATGTGGATGGCTTGCTATGGGGTGTTTGCATTTTCAAAACCTATTGTTATGTCATTCAAAGCTTATATTATTTTGAGCTGGGTTATTATGATTGTTTCTATGTGATGTATTGTGCATGTTAAGCATCTATGGGTATCTCATTCTTATCCTTATTGAAACCACAGATGCCTCCCCGTCGTGCCAACCCCAACCCAAACAATAACAATAACGTCACTCCCAAGATGCAGCAGTTGATGACAGCTCAAGCTCAACTGATGCAGATGATGACACAGTTCATGCAAAATCAGAATCAGAACAACAACAACAACAACAACAACAACAACAACAACAACAACAACAACAACAACAACAACAACAACAATAACAACAACAACAACAACAACAACAACAACAACAAAAACAACAATCAGAATAATCCTTCAGCATTTGACATGCTCACCAGATTTCTGAGACTAAGGCCTGCAAAGTTCTCGGGAACCACTGATCCAATGGTAGCCAATGACTGGTTACGTTCAGTGAACAAGGACTTAGTGACTGTTGGCTGCACCGACGAAGAAAAAGTTAGGTTTGCAGCACATCTGCTCGAAGGACCAACAACAACCTGGTGGGACAACTTTCAGATCACCACTCCCCTTGAGGATGTGACTTGGGATATTTTTGAGGATGGATTCCGTACAGCTCACATCTCATCCAGGGTGATGAACTGGAAGAAAAAGGAGTTCAGCGTCAGCACAGTGTGGCTGAGTAAATTGAGGAATTCAACAATCTGGCGCGCTATGCACCTGATGAAGTTGATACTGATGCTAAGAGGAAGGAGAAATTCCTCGAAGGACTTAATGATGAGTTGAACCTGCAGCTGTCTATTGCCTATGTATCGACCTATTAATCACTTTGTGACAAGGCTACCATCTTGGAAAACAAGATGAAACAGGTTGAGGGCAGAAAGAGGAAGCATATCTTTGATAAGAACAACTCGGGATCGTCTCACAAGCGTTCCCATCATGATGATAGTGGAAGTTCTGGATTCCACAAACATGGGAAGTACAACAACCACCACAACCACAACCGTCATCATGACAATAAGCACCATCGCAGTCATGATAATGACAAGCATAAGAGCCACAAGAGTGGACACAAGAGCCACCACAGTGGGAGTGGAAGTGGAAGTCAGCCTGCAAAGAGATATATCAGTCAAGTTGAGTGTTTCAAGTGTAAGAAGATGGGTCACTATGCAAATGAGTGCCCAGAAAAGAAGGTTGAAGGAACCAACAAGCCCAACCCATTCCAGAATGGACAAGTGAACCACATTAATGTGGAAGAAATATATGAAGAGTCTGATGCCGTGGCTGGTAAGTTCAAGCTCAATTCTTTTCCAGCACTTGTTCTTTTTTATACTGGCACATCGCATTCATTCATATCAAGAGCATTTGTTGATAAACATGGACTTCCAGTTGAAACTATTGGGTGTCCTATAAAAGTAAGATCTCCCGGTGAAGAAATGATAGTGAACTCTGGATGCCATGATCTAGTGATAGAATTTGGGAAGTATAAGTTTCCCGTTAGTTTGATAATCCTAGATTCCCAAGGATTGGATGTTATTTTGGGAATGGTTTGGATGACCAAGTATGAAGGAGTACTGGATTGTGCCAATCGTACTGTCACACTCACAACCTCGGATAATAAAAGGATTAGATTCAAGTCTAACTTGAATCAAAAGGAAGTAAGCTAAATCCTCTTAAGGGGGTTAGCATAGACAGTGTGCTAATTGTGAGAGAGTACCCGGATGTGTTTCCAGAGGAATTACCTAGAATGCCACCAGATAGAGATGTTGAGTTTCTGATTGACTTGCTGCCAGGATCAGGACCAATAGCAAAAAGACCTTACAAGATGTTAGTTGATGAGTTGAAAGAACTCAAGAAACAGCTCGGAGAACAGTTGCAGAAAGGATTTATTCAACCAAGTTCTTCATCTTGGGGTGCACCGGTTTTGTTTGTTGAAAAGAAAGATAGAAGTCAAAGGTTATGCATAGATTACCGTTCACTCAATGAGGTAACTATCAAGAACAAATATCCTTTGCCTAGAATCAATGATTTGTTTGATCAATTAGAAGGAGCCCGTGTGTTCTCAAAGATTGATCTCCAATCAGGATATTTTCAACTAAAGATTAGGGAGCAAGACATACCTTAGACTGCTTTCACCACTAGGTATGGATTATATTAGTACACCGTGATGCCATTTGGTTTGACAAATGCACCAGCCTACTTCATGAATATGATGAACAAAGTGTTCATGGAATTTCTTGACAAGTTTGTTGTCGTATTCATCGATGACATTTTGATCTACTCCAAGAGAAAACAAGAGCATGAATAACATTTACGATTGATACTTGAGAAGCTTAGAGAGCATAAGCTGTATGCCAAATTCAGCAAGTGTGAATTATGGCTAAATGAAGTCGGATTTCTCGGACATATTGTGTCAGGAGATGGTGTAGCGGTTGATCCCGCAAAAGTGTCAGCTGTAACTGAGTGGGAATCTCCTAAGTCAGTGAAATAAGTACGAAGTTTCCTTGGCTTGGCAGGATACTATAGAAGATTCATTGAAAATTTCTCAGCCAGTGACGGAGTTACTCAAGAAAGACAAGAAGTTTGATTGGACTGAAGGATGTGAACTCAGTTTCCAAGATTTGAAGAAGAGACTAATGACAGCACCAGTCTTATGTCTACCGGATTTGGAGCAAGATTTTCAAGTTTATTGTGATGCATCTCACCAGGATTAGGTGCAGTTTTAATGCAAGAAGGGAAAGTTGTGGCTTATGCCTTGAGACAACTCAAAACTCATGAAGTGAATTACCCTACCCATGATTTATAGTTAGCCTCTATTGTCCATGCACTCAAAACATGGGGACATTATCTTTTGGGAAAACGATATGAAGTGTTCAAGGATCACAAAAGTTTGAAGTATATCTTCACTCAGAAAGAAATAAACATGAGACAAAGAAGATGGCTAGAACTCATCAAGGACTATGACTTGAGTTTGCAATACCACCACAGTAAAGCAAATGTTGTAGCAGATGCTTTAAGCCGTAAGGTTTATGTGAATGGCCTCACTAAGGGAGAATTACCAGATGATCTGTGTGCCCAATTCAAAGATCTCAGATTGGAGATAGTGCTTTAGGGACATCTCATGTCATTGGATGTTCAACCCACATTGTTGGACAGGATCAGGGAAGCCCAAAAGATAGACAAGGAAATTGAAGAGATTAAGGGAAAGATTAGCAAAGGGAAAGCTAAAGGATTCCACGAAGACGAAAAGGGTACTTTATGGTATGGAAAACGTATCTGCATTCTGCAAGATCCGGAGTTTCAGAAATTGATTTTGCAAGAAGCACACAACTCACCATATTCCATTCACCCGGATAACACCAAAATGTACATGGATGTGAAGGAAAGATTTTGGTGGAATAATCTCAAGAAGGACATCGCGGAACATATCGCTTTGTGTGATGTGTGTAGTAGAGTCAAAGCGGAACATCAGAAACCAGCAGGATTGTTACAGCAACTACCTATTCTTGATTGGAAGTGGGATAAGATTGGTATGGATTTCATCACTGGACTGCCAAGGACTAGAGAAGGTTATGATTCTATTTGGGTCGTGGTAGATCGCCTAACTAAAGTGGCTCATTTCATACCCGTGAAGACAACCTATACAAGTGCTAAGTTAGCCAAGATTTATATGAATAGGATCGTGTGTTTACATGGAGTACCCAAGAGTATTGTGTCTGATAGAGGAACTCAATTCACTTCACATTTTTGGCGACAACTGCATGAGTCATTGGGAACGAGACTAGAGTTCAGCACTGCTTTTCATCCCCAGACTGACGGACAAACAGAAAGGACCAACCAGATTCTAGAGGATATGTTGAGGGCATGTGCCCTAGACTATGGTGCTAGTTGGGATGAAAGTCTGCCTTACGCGGAATACTCTTACAACAACAGCTATCAAGCCAGTATTGAGATGGCACCGTTTGAATTTCTCTATGGAAGGAAGTGTACTACACCATCTCTATGGAGTGGTGTTGGAGAAAGAAATTTGTTCGGGCCAGAGTTAATCAAGGAGGCTGAAGAGAAAGTAAAATTGGTAAAGGACAGATTGAAGATAGCACAGTCCCGATAGAAGAGCTACGCAGATCCAAAGCATAGAGAAGTCACCTATGAGGTAGGTGATAGAGCTTATCTTAGAGTCTCACCACTTTGTGGAGTGAAGAGATTTGGAGTCAAAGGAAAATTGGCACCAAGGTATGTTGGACCATTCAAGATTCTGAGTCACAAAGGAGAAGTGGCTTATGAGATTGAGTTGCCTGAATCACTATCTACTGTTCACAATGTGTTTCACGTAAGTCAGCTGAAGAAATGCCATCCGGAGATGGAAGAAACTTCTTTGAAGGATACTATACCTTTGGAAGAAGTTCAGTTGGAAAGTGATCTCACTTATGAAGAGAGACCTATCAAGATACTTGAGACTGCAGAAAGAGTTACTCGGACCAAGACTATCAAATTCTGCAAAGTTCAGTGGAACCATCATTCCGAGGAAGAAGCAACATGGGAAAGAGAAGATGATCTTCGGAAAGACCACCCTCACCTATTTGCCAGCCAAAACGAATCTCGAGGGCGAGATTCACCTTAAGGGGGTTAGATTTGTAACATCCCAAAAATCATAATTTGAAAAGTTTGCATATCATTCATGCATTCATAAGCATTTGGTTATTTTCAAACAAGATTTCAAAATCAGAAACCATTTATATGCCTATTATTTTATGCTAGAAATGCAATGGTTCTATTTTTACTCCCAAAGTATGAGAATACCTTAGTTTGATCAGAAATGTTCTAAAGATGAATGCAAATCTTGCACAAAAATTCTCAAAACAAAAATCAAATATAAAAACCATTTATATGCCTAATACCCTTATTATAATATAGGCATGGTTTTATTTTTATTCTTCAAACCAAAGGTGGTTTGGAATGACTAGTAGTGTTTGACACACTTCAAAACACTAGATTCACCTCAGAAAGTTTTGGTGAAAATTTGAAAAGATTTGGAATTCATTTGGTGATTCAAAACTTATTTGAAAAATCAAAACAGAAAAAGAAAAGGAGAAAAGGGAAAAAAATAACAGCAACCAGCTATCTAACCCAACCCACCCGTGGCCCAACTACCAGCCCACCTGGCCCACCCGAGAAAACCCCCTCCCTCTCTGTTTCTCAACGCGACCGCATCGCACCCACTCGCTGACCTCCTGGCCCCACTGCCACGTCGTCTCCTTCGTCCCCAAACACCGCGCACGACCCGCTCCGCCGCGGCCGTTTCCTCCCGTTGATTTCGTGCTTGATTGCGAGTTATTGCGGGAGTGATTCCCTCCCTTGCCCCAGCTACTTAACGCCTTCTGCCCCTGCTCCATTTCCCCCACTCACCCACCTCAAAGCGCCGTCGGGCTACCTCGATTTCGCTTCGCACTGCCGCTGCCCCGACGAACTCCGACGAGTGATTACGGTGAGCCCCGACCTCCCCCTTGCTTCTGGTTCAAACGGGCGTGCTCGCCTTCTTCTTGCGCTTCTTCTGATGCATGCCATTTGCCTTCTCGTTCCCCAGGACGTCACCCCCATCTTCGACCGTGAGCACCCGACGCTCAGTGCTACTCCGACGAGCGATTCCGACCGCGTCCGTGCGCCCCGTCCCCATCCACGACCACCTTCCGTCCCCATCCACGACCACCTTGAGTATCACCTCGTCGCCGCGACTCTGGTAAGCCCTAGTTCCCCCTCCCTTACCCCTAGCCTCGCCGGCAAGTCGCCGTCAGACGCGTCGCTGCCGCTGTGTCCATGAGCGCCGCTAGTTTAGGGTCAGGTCAATTGGATCCACTGGATCTAGATCCAGTGGTCTAGATTAGACGCCAGCCCGAAAGGGTACGGGCAGATATGAGCCGCTAGATCTCACTTAGATCTGACGATGCGCATGTGTGATCCAGCACGAAGCGGTACTGGCCAATCAGGAGCCGCCGCGTGTCAGGGATTTTCTTTTAAAAACCAGATTTGAATTAAATAGATGAATTAACTTGTAAAATTCATAACTTTTGTTCTGTTTATCCAAAAAATGCAAATAATATATCAATGGATTCACAAAAATAAATCCTACACATATATGGTCTTATTTTTGTATTTTGTTTCTGCTAAAATGGAATTTTATGTAGAGACATTTGTAGGCTTATTTTTTGTATAAAAATTATTTAGAAAATGTTTTTAAAGCCAAATTAAATTTATTTAGTCTCTAAATGTTTACTTTAGTGTTCAGTTCTGTTTACTTGTCTTTTTTAGTTTAAGAAAAATCATCACATGGCATTTGCATGCATTCATATATTTTTTCTTGATTGTTTGGAATATAAATTTGGTGCTATCATTATATGTGTAGATTTTGGTGCTAGTGGTGATTGTGATTGTGAGAATTGTTGCTACTCCCCAAACTACCAAGGCAAGTGGTGCTTCATATTTTTGTCCCAAAATTTTGACTATGCACTAGTGATATTTTGTATAGGGCTTGCATGATATTTTTGCTAAGTATCTATATGCCATGCTATAGGAAATCCTAGTAGTTGTAGAATTGGTAAAAATATTTTCTAAGTTAAGATACTTGCTATATTATCATGCTTAGCCTAGCTAGTAGCAAACAAGGGTGGTTTATATATATACATGCTATGGAAATTTTACTAAGTCATGTGACTTATGCTTTTGCTTAATAAAACAACTAAGTGAATGAAACACCTGGGTTGAATGGTAATTGCTTGGATAGATTTTTATTGAGTGGTTACCAGGGCCCCATCTTCATGGCCTACCCTGTGTATCTCACTTGTGGAATGCCACCCAGGAACAAAGGGATTTGAGATGCCAAATGTTAAGAAGCTTCTAGTGCGGCCACATGGCAATATGGGCTCTGCCTGGATCATATAGGTTGCAATAACTTAGCCAAATGGACAGAAGGTGGTAGGGGTGATAGGTTTGGAACGCGTCCATTTTGGTCTAAGGGAAGGCTTATGAAAGATCATGTCTCGATGCATGTCGAGTCTTGTGGAGAAAGTGCACCACCTCTCAAGAAGGAAGAATCTAAGTACTTAGTCGTGTCCCCGGCAATGGACAATTTGAGCATCAAGACATGGAAGCTATCAAGGATCTCCTCATCCCAATTTCTAAGTTAAAACTTGTGGTTCAACAAGGGTAGAGGATCACCAATTTTCATTTGTAGATGCCTTGGGTGATTTTGTCAAACAAAAACTTAGTGTTTTCAACTGATAGGCAAAACCTATTTTGAGCAAAGCAAGCCTAAGCTACACTTAGCCAAATTCATGTAGAATTTAGAAACTATTATTCTACTAAGGTATCACTTGACAATACTATTCCAATGTATTGACCCACTGTGGCTATAACTTATGATGTTGCAGGTTACTCTGATGAGGATTAGGGTTATGAGTCTACACTCAACATGTTTGCATGTGGCACATGAAGATGAAGACTTTACTTTATTTTTTTAAGTTGAAATCTTGTACTAGCCTATGGCTATGGAGTTGTAAAAGACTATGTTATATCTAGAATGACGATGTAATAATGACCTTTATATCTGTGTACTTCATCTTAAACTGTGGATGCTAGCAATTGATCCAGGGACTAGCATTTCAATCACAGGGACCTTTACCTTTATAAAGGTGGGGTCTTACAGTAAATCATCATATGACTGCTTGAAACACAACAACTCAAATATTTGTTGGAGATAGAGAGGAATAGGTTTACTGACTCAACTTAGAAGTGGAAGAAAGGCCATTCATAGAGGGAAGCAGGGATTTCAAGTTCATAAAGAGCTTTCAAAATATTATGGTACTTACTAGCTTTGAGATCTCATTGCCCCTATCATAAGCATCTTGATTTGATTAAAGTTAAAGTGAACAAAGATGGAGTATATGCTTGACGAAATATAAGTTGACAATCTCGTGTACCTTGAGTACGAGGGCCGCTCCTCATGCTACTCAACTTTAGTCACCGGTAAGTTCTTGTCATTTTAAGTACATGTGTATCATAGAGAACCTCCAATGGGGTACCCCTTTCTCATGATACAGGAGCTATCCCATAATCAAAATGACAAGGCAAGCAGACAATGAGCATCTCAGCAATCTCTTATTTACCATGGGAAAATGGTGCTTTTTTTCTCTCTTTCCTCTTTTCAATATGTCTCTCTCTTTTTTATATAATAAGAAAGCCTCATAGATTGCTCATTATGGTGATGATGCAAGTTTCCACCATGATTAGGCATGGCTTAGGCTAGCGGCCCAGGCGTTTCTCTAACACACATACATAACTCCATGTACTTACAAGCTCCCATTTTATTTCACACCTACGACATCCGCAAACAAAAGAGCATGATATCAACTATGTACAATGTACAGGTGCAATGTTGAAAGCGTTCCCGTGACAGCATGGTTCTGCTAATCCCGACATATATGTGCAAGCATATACAACTTCGATGACACAATGGTTCAAGTTTATTAGGGGCAAGAAAATAAGGTGTGCCATCAAGTTCGTGAGAGCTTTACTGACTAGTTTTCACATAACAAAATAATTTTTAATTTGAAAGATAGACAAAGCTTGAGTTGGAATAGAAATTATGCTAATAGGTAGATATGGTGGACACAAATGGCATAGGTTTTGGTTTAAAGGATTGGATGCATGAGAAGTATTCCCTCTCAATACAGATTTTTGGCTAGCAAGGATGGGTAGCAAGAAAAAGAGTTGAAGGAAACAAGCAAACATACAAGTGATAAATCCAAACATGTAATCTTCCTTGAAGACACAAAATATCTTATATAAAGAATACTAAGCTTCTGAGCCAATCAAGAACAGAAATAAATGATACAAAATACCTTTAAGCGCTTTTCTCTTTTCCTTTCAAACCTCAAAAAGTGTTGCTACAGACCAGAGCTCGGTTTGCCAAAACCAATTTAGATCTACTTGATGCTCCCAAAGTGATACCAATACTAATCAACAAGATCAATCATATAATAGAGATTGCAAACTAAAATAAGAAGTGCAAAAAGTAAAAGATGAAACTTCTCATTAAGATTCCATAAAGGCACTCACACCAAGGGATACATAGATAACCAACTAAAGGAGAGATACTTCCACAATGCAAACCAACCTATAATATAACTTCTCTATCCAAGATATGATCCTACTAAAAAGGTAAAAAATAAAAGATAATGATGTGATACCACGACACTCCCCCAAGCTTGGAACAAGCCAAGGGGATGCCAAACCTGATGACGAATTACTCCCTCGGTGGTGGTGGTGTTCCCTTGATGAGCTTTTCAACCAGCTTCCTCAAATCCTCAATTTCAAAGGTTAGAGTACGAATCAACTCTGTATTATGCTCAATGTTATTCATGATCATGTCGGACCGAGAATCCCAGTCCTTGTTATTCTTTCCCCACTCTTCCTCCTTAGAGTGTTCCTTCCCTGCATGGTTAGAACAAGGCATATCCCAACTAGAGGGCAACTTTCCTTTGGGCAACTTTTGATATTGCTTCTCATGTATAAGAGTATGGAAGGGGTTCTTGGTGTGTGGAGGAAGTGACCGTGGAGCAAGGTAGTGACGCAAAGGTTTCCCTCCTGTAGACATCCGTGTTGTCCTCTTGAGATTGATAGGGTTTTCCACCACTCCAATACTTGCGACGGTAGCGCGGGTGTACGGATGCTCGTCCTCCTTCACGTCCTCTTCATCCCCAACCAAGATATCCTCCTCTTTAGAGTTTTGAAGATCATCTTCCACGGGCTTCTTACCCTTGTCTTTGGCGGAGACCATGGTGCCTCTAAACTTGAGAGTATTTCCTGATAGAAACACATCGAGACGAAAACACGACGAGAACATGATTGATGGCTCAGTTGATGTGGAGCCTGTTGGTAACCCCAAGATCAAGGTGTGAAGCAACACAGCAGCAAGTCTTCCCTCAGTAAGAAACCGAGGTTATCGAACCAGTAGGAGGAAGGAAATGTCACACGGGTGTTGCAAGCAATGCGAAGACCTGCACAACACAAACTCAAGACTTTGCCCCAACTAACAGTGAGGTTGTCAATCTCACCGGTTCCATGAATAAGAGACCATTGTTTTCTCCCTAGTAGCAACAGCACATCTACAACCGAAGAGATTTCTGTCACTTCCCTTGGAAACTAGAGGCATGAACCCACTATCGAGCATAAATACCCCCTCTTGGAGTCACTAGCAACTACTTGGCCAAGATAGCTACTAAGAACGGAGAGCATGCAAGATCACAAACAACACAGACATGATAGAATCATAAAGACAAAACCATTAATCAATCTGACATAATAATATCAATATCCATCGGATCCCCGCAAACACAACATGCATGATTACAAATAGATTAGATCTTGATCATGAATGGAGCTCACAAGATCTATACATGAAAGCACAAGGAGGAGATACAACCATCTAGCTACTACATGGACCCATAGTCCAAGGTGGAACTACTCACGTATCATACTGGAGAGAAGGCCTCCGGGATGATCTCCCCTCCGGCAGGGTGCCGGGGAGAACTTCAGATCCCCCCAATCTAGGGACGATGATGGTGGCAGCTACAGAAGGTTTCGTGGAATATTGATCGGGTACTTAGGGTTTCTGCATCGGGGGATTCTTATAGGCAAAGAGGCGAGGCTGGGAGGCGGCCAGGGTGCCACATCCTACCCAGGAGCAGAGCAGGGCCCACCCGTGCCTAGGGGGGTCTGGGCTCCCTAGCTTGCGTCTCCGTCTCGTCTTCTGGTTCTTGTTCCCCACGGAAAGTTATTGACTTTGGCTTTTGTCCCATCCAAAAACAGAAGAAAACAGGCAACTGGCACAGTGGCAACTTGTTAATAGGTTAGTTCTAGAAAAGATATAAAAACACCTCAAAGTGCAGACAAAGCAAAGCAAAGTAGATACTAAACAAGCATGGCGCATCAAAAATTATAGATACATTTCCGACGTATCAAGCATCCCCAAGCTTAACTCCTGCTCGTCCTCGAGTAGGTAAGTGATAAAAAGAATAATTTTTGAGGTGACATGCACCTTCACAATGAAGATCTAACCATTTGCAAGCATTAAAGCTGGATCAAAGAACTCTAAACATGTGCATGAAAGATGGAGTTCTAATAATAGGACATATCAACTATGCATGCAACATGAAAGGCTACAAACAAAGATCATGAATAACCTTCATTGAAAATGTTTGTTTGTTTCACATATAGAAAACATGGCATAGTGGTATTCAGCTTGTCCCTCATAGAGTAGCAAATAGATGCATAGGGCACCTTCAAAGTTCACAAGGGTGACTAGAAACAAGTAGCACAAGAACAAGTAATAACACAATATGCATCAATCAATAAGCTTTGGAACACTGCACACAGAATGACAACTATGCTCTCTTAATGCTGCCTAAAGGTAGAAGGTGGAGACTCAATAATGGTGGAAGAAAAACCTTTTATAAAGGAAGCAGGGATTTCAAGTTTCAAAAAGAGCTTCCAAAAATATGGTACTTGTTAGCTTTCAGCCCTCATTGCCCCTATCATAAGCATCTTGAAGTGGTTAAGGTTAAAGTGAACAAAGATGGAGTATATGCTTGACGAAGTATAAGTTGGCAATCTCAAGTCCCTTGAATACGAGGGCCACACCTCATGCTACTCAACTTCAGTCACCTACAAGTTCTTGTCATTGTAAGTATTTGCATGTCATAGAGAACCGCCAACGGGGTACCCCTTGCACATGGTACATGAGCTATCCCATAACCAAAATGACAAGGCAAGCAGACAATGAGCATCTCAGCGATCTTTTTATTTATCATATGTATAGCTTTTTATTGAGGATGCTTCATAGATAGCTCACTATGGTGATGCTGTAAGTTTCCACCATGATTAGGCATGGATTAGGCTAGCGGCCTAGGCATTTCTCTAACACAAAATACAAACTCCATGAACTTACAAGTTCCCTCTTTATTTCACACCGGCGACATCCATAGACAAAAGAGCATGATATCAACTGAGTACAAAGTACAAGTGCAATGTTGAAAACGTTCCCCGTGACAGCACGGTTCTGCTAATTCAAATGTATAAGTGCAAGCATATACAACATAGAAGACAAAATGGTTCAAGTTTATTAGGGGCAAAGAATATAAAGTGTGCCATCAAGTTTGTGAGGGCTTTCATCACTAAGTTTTAGCATAACTAAATAGTTTTTAACTGGAAGATAGCTGAAAACAAGAATATACTTGGAATGGTGTAACACACCATGCATAGGAGTTTATAGTGGACACTTTGGAAAAACTTGGTTTCTTGGGAGTTGGAAGCATAAGTAGAGCTTACTCATACAAGTGGAGGCTAGCAAAATACTGGGAGCAACCAACTAAGAGATCATAATGGCCATAATCATGCAGTGCAACAAAGCATTACTAATCAAAGCAAAGAGTGGTACTACAAGTCAAGGACTAAATGATCATAGAGTCTATGGTGACTTGTTAGAGTCATAACATGGTGTGAGCATGTGCCAAGTCAACCCAAGCAAAGCATCAAAGGAGAATACCACAATACTATGCTTTTGCATGCTAAAATAACGCATAATTTCTTCAAGGCACACTAAGCAATCCCAATTGTCTGGAACAAGACATGCTACAACAATAATTACTAAGCATAAGGTCAAAAAAACACCTAGCATGTCATGCTAAAGTCTAAGTCACAGTCAATGTGTAGTGACCTTGGATCAATAAAGATCCGAAGTCCCTGTGATTAACATGCTAGTCCCTGGATCAACAGCTAGCACTCACAGTCGATGAATATCATGTAAAACACAAAGTCTTTATTACACGGAGAATCCAGAGTATGAATTTATTTCAAATTTGCTTAGCTCAAATAACAGCGGAAACATAAAAGCATCTTGAGTCCATCAACGCCCCAGGCTTGTCGAGTGTAGACTCGCGATCCCTACGCACCTTTCAATCTTTGGATTCTGCACATAAGACGTGCAACCAACAAGTTGGGTCAATAATTTGAATATATTGGCAAATCACACCAAGGAAAGAAAAGACTATCTCTACATGCAAGGCTAGTTTAGGCTGTAGAGTTCATTTGCTCAAAGCTAGTTTTCTAAGTATAGGGAAGAAGAGAAGATTTTCCCTACTTTGTAAAATTTTGTTCAAGAAATATATGGTCGAATGGCACACGAGGATATTACTCACCAAGTGTCCAACCAACCTAGCACTTGGATATTACTCACCAAGTTCCCAAAACCCTCCCAATAGTGATATGACTCACGCCTTGGGTTTTTAGAAAACTTTAAGGTTTGAAAGAGAGAGAGAGAGAGGAAGATCCTTCAGAGGCTCCATCCTTCAGATGCTCAAAAATGTTCTATTTCCATGAAAACGGCTAACCGATCAGATTGCAATACTCTCGAGAGTTTGTGCACTTTACCCACAATCCATGATCAAGTCCTTTTACAGACAAGACCATGGCGAGGCTTTCCCTTAGTAGCCCCTCTACCTTCTGGATCCAACCGTGCCAAGAATGTTAGGGGTCCCAATCTTAGATAACATTGATCCCTCCTGTGTTTTACAATGCTAGTCCCTGGATCAATAGCTAGCATCCACAGTTAAGATGTAATATCAAGAAACAAAGGTCATAATATAACTTTATAACCAGGAATAACATAATTTTATTACATCTTACATAGCTCATTTGGCTATTACATTACATTGCAGCGGAAATAACTATAGTCATGGGTCCTTCATCTTCAAAGTGCCACAGGCAGATGTTGGTTGTAGACTTTGTAATCCTAATCAATCAATCTTCACTAAAAACAATCAAACCTGCAACATACAAGTTACAGCCACAAAGGGTTAATACATTTGAATTGTATTGGCAAGTGATACTATGGTAGTATAGTGGAGTCTATCATCTATATGCATTTGGCTAAGTGGAGTTGAGGCTTGCATTGCTCAAAATAGATTTTTCTTATCATTTTGAAAATACTAAGTTTTTGCTTGACAAAATCATTTTTCTCAATCAAAGATTTCAAGATCCTTGTACCAAGCCATCTCTCCATCAATGATTGAAGAATTCAAACAGCCCTTGTTCAATCCACAAGTTTTAACTTAGAAATTTGAATGATGAGATTCTTGATTTCTTGCATGTCTTGATGCTCAAATTGTCCCTTACCAGGGACATGGCTAAGTACTTAGGTTTTACACTCTGCAGAGGTGGTGCACTTTCCCCACAAGACTTGGTTTCCCAAGACAAGATCTTTCAGAAGCTTTCCCTTAGACCAAAATGGACGCGTTCCAACCTATCAAACACTACCACCCACTGTCCATTTGGCTAAGTTCTTGCAACCTATATGATCATGGCAGAGCCCATATTGCCAAGTGGTTGCACCTGAAGCTTCTCAACATTTGACATCTCAAATCCCTTTGTTTCCTGGGTGGCCATCCACAAGTGAGATACACAATCCAAGTCCATGGCATTGTGAACCACTCAACCATTCTCCACCAAGCTATTCCATTCCACCCAGGTGATTCATTAACTTAGTTGTTTTATTAGACAAAATCACAAGTCCTTAGACTTAGAATATTTTTCCATAGTGTGAATATATTTCCACCCATGTTTTCTATTAGCTAGGCTAAGCTTGGTAGTAATAGGAAACTTAACTTAGGAAAATCCTACTAAGGATTCATCTACTAGGCTTTCTTATAGCAAGGTCTATACTTAGCAAAATCCATGCAAGTTTTACTTAGCAAAATCACTAATGCATAGAGAAAGTAATGGGACAAAAAGTATGAAGCATCACTTGCCTTTTTGGTAGGGAATGGTAGTTCACTCCTTGATCTTTCTAGTCTCACACTTCACTACAAATCAATCAAGTAAACACAAATTCAATTCACATTCCAAACCAAAGTCAAACAAACAAATCTTCACACACACAAAGTAATGGAATTTAAGTCATGCATGGGAGCATGCACAAGATAGTTTTATTTTGCAAAGGAGTCTCTATGGGGTTTCTAAACTTTGTTAGATCCAAATTGGTCATTTACCAAAGTGGCAAAGTCATTAGCAAGAGGGTTTTGTCCAAAAACTATTTTAAATCCATTTATCATTTCATGTGGTGAAAAATGTTTTTATTAAGGCAAAACTCTTAAGTTTTTCACCAAATGAGTTGCTATTGCAAAGCTTGGTGTTTTTGGGTCAGTAGGTTTGGTCCAAAACATTTCCTTGAAGTTTTCTTTTCATAAACATTTTTATAACAAAAACCATTCTTTTTATTTGGCTAGAAAATGACTAAGTCAAGTAATCTAACCTAAATATTACAAAAATCATTTCTAACACCAAGGGTTGGTTCCTAGGGTCAGTAAGGTCACAACAATCCATTTTGCAAAAGTTTAATCCAAAAATCATTTTTAAACAATTTTTATACTCTAAACAAGCATACATAAGTTTCTGCAAATTCAAACAAGATAACAGATACTATTTGCTAAACTAAGGCCATGGTTGGCTAGGGCTTGTTTTCCTGAATTCATTGATATAAAATTTGTCAAATTTGGACGTGTGGATCTAAAGATATAAGGGTTTGAAGTTTGCAAAAGTTTCTGTTTTCAAATTCTGTTTTAAACCAAATAGGCGACACGCGGCGTGTTCTTACTGGTCCATACCGTTTCGGTTGGATTGCGGCTGTGGGGTGTTGGATCTAGTTAGATCGAGTGGTTCTGGAAGCGTACCCCTTCGGCGTTAAATGATTCTATCGTGCCCGCCCGATCTAGATCGAACGGTTGCGGCAGGCTCGACCTAAAGTGGGCGGCGCTGCGGTGGCTAGCGGCGGCGGAGCGGTCGGTAGACGACGGAGGCGACGCTATAGGAGGTGGGGGAGGAAGAGGGGTTGCTCACCGGTCTCAGGGGGTCACGGCGAAGCTCAAGGTAGTGTTGGTCGGACGAGGGGCGCTCGGGTTCTACCATGATTCCTCGCCGGAGTAGTGGACGGCGATGGACGGTTCTGTCCACGGTCGAAGACGAGGCTGTGGTCCACGAGAAGACAAACGGAGGACGGGGTTAGCTGCGCAAGACCATGGCAAAGATGTGTGCGTGAACGGAAGGGGTCGGGGTGGTCTGGAATTACCGGAGGAGCTCGTCGGAGGCGAGACAGACGGCGGCGGTACTGGAGGTTGTCGTTGGCGAGGCTCAGGGGTGCCCGCGGATGAATGATTGGCACGGTAAGATGCGCCAGGGTGCGGTGAGCGTTTTCGTGTGTTCGGGGAGGAAAGAGGTGGTGTGGCTCGGCCGTATTCGTCGGTGGAAGCTCGTCGGAGACAGAGCTGTTCGAGGACAAATTGCGATGGACAGGAGGCGTGCTCGGGGGAGGAAACAGAGGGGAAACGGAGAGGAGTGACTGGTGATTTAACACGCGTGATCACTGCAGGGTTTACTCGTGACATTAAAGCGAATTAAGTCTGAGGAATCAAGTCTGCAACGGTGAAGTGAGGAGGAAGAACCAGTCCGCGGGGTGGGGAAGAAGAGCAGTAGGGTGTGGGGTCCTCTGTCAGTGAGAAAAGGAGAGAAAGGGGGAGGTCCACCAGTCAGTCTCGGTGTGGGTTAGTTATTTGGTGCGAATCGTTTTCTTCGGGGTGAGGGGAAACTGGGCTGTGGGACTGTTGGGCTGGGCCTTGTTGGGTCTGTCCTTTTCCATATTTTTTTCTGCCTGTTTGTTTTATTCTTTTCTATTTCTATTTTCTGATTTGATATTCAAACAAATGATTCAATCAATAATGCAAACCATTCAAACAACAATCAAACAAATTCAAACAAACAACAACTTTTCATTTGAATTTGGTTATGTTTGACATCATAATTCACATTCTAAAATATTATTTTAAATCTTTTTAGGTTCCATTTATTAATTAAATAATTGGATCATTAGTTATTTAATAAAATAGGGTTTGTTTTATTTAATAAAATCTTCATTTAAAATCCAAAATGTTTTCAAAACCCAAACAGTAGGTTTTATTTGGAAATAAAGAATATTTGAAAAACTTGTTTAAAATAAAATAATCCTTTTACTTTAGGGTCTATTAATAATTAAATAAAATGGAACTTAGTTATTAAATCAAAATAGGGTTTGATTTTATTAATAAAATCTTTATTTGAACCTAAATATTTTCAAAGTCAAATTAGTAGGTTTAATTTGGGAAGTATATAATATTTGGAAATTTGTTTTAAAACAAAATAACCTTTTATTTTAGTGTCCATTATTAATTAATATAATAGACTTTCATTATTAAATCCAATAGGATTTGTTTTATTGAGATATTCATTTTGAAATCTAAAAATAAAGCCAAAAACACTTTAGTAGGTTTTATTTGTGAATAACAAATGTTTGGAAAACTTATTTAAATTAAACAAATAAGTTTTGATGGTTTATAAATGACAGAACCTTTATTAATAAAACTTGGATATTAAATCCTTATTATTTTATTTAAGCAATCCTTTATTATTTTTAATTAAACCTTTGCTATTTTATTTAAAATAAAAATGTTTTAATTCAAAAGCTTGGTCAAGGTTTAATTTGGCTTTATAAAATATTCTTTATTTATAAATCCACCCTTTCATTTGAGAACAAAATCTTTTATTAAAAGATCCAAAATAGTAATTCCAAAACATTTTTAATTTCCTTTAATAAATGTTTATATTTTTAAATATTTTTAGGATTTTATTTGATTCAAATTGGTTTGATGTTCCAATTGAGTTCAAAAAGTTTCTTCTGGCTCTGAAAATCAAACCAAGTTTTATTTTATTAATTTATTTTCACATTACAAGATTTGGAAAATCTTGGGATGTGACAGGCTACCACCCTTAAAATAAATCTCGTCCCGAGATTTGGGGAGGCTAGGGTTACAAGCAAGTTCAAAACAACTAGGGTACTACCACCCTTAAAAATTTTCAAACAAAATTACATATTGTCCTTCTTTAAAACTTCTCTAAGCAACTTTGCATGTGTCCTTGGTTTCTTTACTTGACTCATGGGCCAAGGTTGAGATCCTTCATAGACTTGTTTAACTTGTTCTCCATCCTTTCTGGACAATTGTTTGCATAGTGGCCTAGTTCCTTGCATTTGAAACATGTGACAAGGCTGAGATCTCTCATAGGCTGGTTTATCTTATGCTTCATCTTTTCTGGACAGTAGTTTGCATAATGTCCTAACTCTTTGCAGTGTTTGCACACCACTTGGCTAAAATCCTTCCTTATCTTGGGTTTCACCAGCTTTTGTTTGTCTTCTTGTCTCTTCTTCTTTTCTGGGCATTCATTGTAATAGTGTCCCATCTCTTTGCAAGTGTAACATTGCTCTTGAGTAATATCCTTCTTGTTTGGGTTGGGGCATTTCTTCTTCTTCTTGGGTCTCTCCAAAGCTAGGAGTTCTTCCAGTTCATGTTCTTCATAGGTGGGAGATCTTTATCTCTTCTTGGGGCATTGATCTTCATGTTCCTTGGATGCATGATCTTTGTCTCTAAAACTATTGTTGGCTTGGGTTCCTTCTAGAATAACATCTTTGTCATCCTTGTTGTCATTAGCTCTTTGGGAAAAGTTTTCTCTCATGTTGATCATTTGAGTAACTAATCCTTGCAACAATTGGGATTGAAGTTTCAAAATCCTTTGTATGGCTGGGTCTAGTCCATTGTTGTTGGCTAAAAGCTGAGTTGTCTCTTGGCTCAACTGGTTTTGGGTAACTATAAGTTCTCTCATGTTGTCCTCGTGGTTGTTGTTGTTGTCATCAACCTTGATGTTGGAGTTTCTTGTAGTAGTCATCTGTTTGGGTTGGATTGGGATTAGAATAGGCAAAATATTTCTAAGGAAATATTTCTAATCATACACATCACAATTCACACAAGCAATGTGTAAGCAATCACAAACAAACATTTCACTCAAACAACTTTGCACTCAAACAACAAAGTTCAAGCACATACTTAGGCAGCAAAAAAAATATTTTTGGTTACACCACATGAGTTGGTGTGTTTGACTTAACTATAATATGGTGGTCCATCTATATGGTTCACTTGTGATCTTTCCTTCTTTGTTTGGTTGATCCTTCTTGTATGAGATCATGGTTTCCTTGAGAAAACTCTTGGTCACAATTCTTCAAAGTTGTTGATGGCTCCTTCTTATTTTGCATTCCCTCAGTCTCTAAATCTTGAGCAAGATTTCCTTGTTTCACTTGTGGTCCTTAGTAGTTTCCAAGTTGGAAGTCCTTGGTGAATATGCTGAAGATGTTGAAGTCATTAGAGTTTGAAGATGTTGAAGTCATTAGAGTTGAAGATGTTGAAGAAGTCCTTTGCATATGATGAAGTCTTTGGTCTTGGGGTAGGTTTTCCATCAAGTTGAAGTAGAAGAGATGTAGAGTTGAAACCAAAATGGTTGAGGAAAGAGCTTACAAGATTGTTTGTAAATAAGTTTTGGAACAAAACAACTCCTATTTTTCTAAGGGTTTTGTCCAGTCCTAGGTTTACAAATCCTACAAGCAACACAATGCTCTGATACCATCTGTTAGGGGTCCCAATCTTAGATAAGATTGATCCCTCCTGTGTTTTACAATGCTAGTCCCTGGATCAATAGCTAGCATCCACAGTTAAGATGTAATATCAAGAAACAAAGGTCATAATATAACTTTATAACCAGGAATAACATAATTTTATTACATCTTACATAGCTCATTTGGCTATTACATTACATTGCAGCGGAAATAACTATAGTCATGGGTCCTTCATCTTCAAAGTGCCACAGGCAGATGTTGGTTGTAGACTTTGTAATCCTAATCAATCAATCTTCACTAAAAACAATCAAACCTGCAACATACAAGTTACAGCCACAAAGGGTCAATACATTTGAATTGTATTGGCAAGTGATACTATGGTAGTATAGTGGAGTCTATCATCTATATGCATTTGGCTAAGTGGAGTTGAGGCTTGCATTGCTCAAAATAGATTTTTCTTATCATTTGAAAATACTAAGTTTTTGCTTGACAAAATCATTTTTCTCAATCAAAGATTTCAAGATCCTTGTACTAAGCCATCTCTCCATCAATGATTGAAGAATTCAAACAACCCTTGTTCAATCCACAAGTTTTAACTTAGAAATTTGAATGATGAGATTCTTGATTTCTTCCATGTCTTGATGCTCAAATTGTCCCTTACCAGGGACATGGCTAAGTACTTAGGTTTTACACTCTGCAGAGGTGGTGCACTTTCCCCACAAGACTTGGTTTCCCAAGACAAGATCTTTCAGAAGCTTTCCCTTAGACCAAAATGGACGCGTTCCAACCTATCAAACACTACCACCCACTGTCCATTTGGCTAAGTTCTTGCAACCTATATGATCATGGCAGAGCCCATATTGCCAAGTGGTTGCACCTGAAGCTTCTCAACATTTGACATCTCAAATCCCTTTGTTTCCTGGGTGGCCATCCACAAGTGAGATACACAATCCAAGTCCATGGCATTGTGAACCACTCAACCATTCTCCACCAAGCTATTCCATTCCACCCAGGTGATTCATTAACTTAGTTGTTTTATTAGACAAAATCACAAGTCCTTAGACTTAGAATATTTTTCCATAGTGTGAATATATTTCCACCCATGTTTTCTATTAGCTAGGCTAAGCTTGGTAGTAATAGGAAACTTAACTTAGGAAAATCCTACTAAGGATTCATCTACTAGGCTTTCTTATAGCAAGGTCTATACTTAGCAAAATCCATGCAAGTTTTACTTAGCAAAATCACTAATGCATAGAGAAAGTAATGGGACAAAAAGTATGAAGCATCACTTGCCTTTTTGGTAGGTAATGGTAGTTCACTCCTTGATCTTTCTAGTCTCACACTTCACTACAAATCAATCAAGTAAACACAAATTCAATTCACATTCCAAACCAAAGTCAAACAAACAAATCTTCACACACACAAAGTAATGGAATTTAAGTCATGCATGGGAGCATGCACAAGATAGTTTTATTTTGCAAAGGAGTCTCTATGGGGTTTCTAAACTTTGTTACATCCAAATTGGTCATTTACCAAAGTGGCAAAGTCATTAGCAAGAGGGTTTTGTCCAAAAACTATTTTAAATCCATTTATCATTTCATGTGGTGAAAAATGTTTTTATTAAGGCAAAACTCTTAAGTTTTTCACCAAATGAGTTGCTATTGCAAAGCTTGGTGTTTTTGGGTCAGTAGGTTTGGTCCAAAACATCTCCTTGAAGTTTTCTTTTCATAAACATTTTTATAACAAAAACCATTCTTTTTATTTGGCTAGAAAATGACTAAGTCAAGTAATCTAACCTAAATCTTAAAAAAATCATTTCTAACACCAAGGGTTGGTTCCTAGGGTCAGTAAGGTCACAACAATCCATTTTGCAAAAGTTTTAATCCAAAAATCATTTTTAAACAATTTTTATACTCTAAACAAGCATACATAAGTTTCTGCAAATTCAAACAAGATAACAGATACTATTTGCTAAACTAAGGCCATGGTTGGCTAGGGCTTGTTTTCCTGAATTCATTGATATAAAATTTGTCAAATTTGGACGTGTGGATCTAAAGATATAAGGGTTTGAAGTTTGCAAAATTTTCTGTTTTCAAATTCTGTTTTAAACCAAATAGGCGACACGCGGCGTGTTCTTACTGGTCCATACCGTTTCGGTTGGATTGCGGCTGTGGGGTGTTGGATCTAGTTAGATCGAGTGGTTCTGGAAGCGTACCCCTTCGGCGTTAAATGATTCTATCGTGCCCGCCCGATCTAGATCGAACGGTTGCGGCAGGCTCGACCTAAAGTGGGCGGCGCTGCGGTGGCTAGCGGCGGCGGAGCGGTCGGTAGACGACGGAGGCGACGCTATAGGAGGTGGGGGAGGAAGAGGGGTTGCTCACCGGGCTCAGGGGGTCACGGCGAAGCTCAAGGTAGTGTTGGTCGGACGAGGGGCGCTCGGGTTCTACCATGATTCCTCGCCGGAGTAGTGGACGGCGATGGACGGTTCTGTCCACGGTCGAAGACGAGGCTGTGGTCCACGAGAAGACAAACGGAGGACGGGGTTAGCTGCGCAAGACCATGGCAAAGATGTGTGCGTGAACGGAAGGGGTCGGGGTGGTCTGGAATTACCGGAGGAGCTCGTCGGAGGCGAGACAGACGGCGGCGGTACTGGAGGTTGTCGTTGGCGAGGCTCAGGGGTGCCCGCGGATGAATGATTGGCACGGTAAGATGCGCCAGGGTGCGGTGAGCGTTTTCGTGTGTTCGGGGAGGAAAGAGGTGGTGTGGCTCGGCCGTATTCGTCGGTGGAAGCTCGTCGGAGACAGAGCTGTTCGAGGACAAATTGCGATGGACAGGAGGCGTGCTCGGGGGAGGAAACAGAGGGGAAACGGAGAGGAGTGACTGGTGATTTAACACGCGTGATCACTGCAGGGTTTACTCGTGACATTAAAGCGAATTAAGTCTGAGGAATCAAGTCTGCAACGGTGAAGTGAGGAGGAAGAACCAGTCCGCGGGGTGGGGAAGAAGAGCAGTAGGGTGTGGGGTCCTCTGTCAGTGAGAAAAGGAGAGAAAGGGGGAGGTCCACCAGTCAGTCTCAGTGTGGGTTAGTTATTTGGTGCGAATCGTTTTCTTCGGGGTGAGGGGAAACTGGGCTGTGGGACTGTTGGGCTGGGCCTTGTTGGGTCTGTCCTTTTCCATATTTTTTTCTGCCTGTTTGTTTTATTCTTTTCTATTTCTATTTTCTGATTTGATATTCAAACAAATGATTCAATCAATAATGCAAACCATTCAAACAACAATCAAACAAATTCAAACAAACAACAACTTTTCATTTGAATTTGGTTATGTTTGACATCATAATTCACATTCTAAAATATTATTTTAAATCTTTTTAGGTTCCATTTATTAATTAAATAATTGGATCATTAGTTATTTAATAAAATAGGGTTTGTTTTATTTAATAAAATCTTCATTTAAAATCCAAAATGTTTTCAAAACCCAAACAGTAGGTTTTATTTGGAAATAAAGAATATTTGAAAAACTTGTTTAAAATAAAATAATCCTTTTACTTTAGGGTCTATTAATAATTAAATAAAATGGAACTTAGTTATTAAATCAAAATAGGGTTTGATTTTATTAATAAAATCTTTATTTGAACCTAAATATTTTCAAAGTCAAATTAGTAGGTTTAATTTGGGAAGTATATAATATTTGGAAATTTGTTTTAAAACAAAATAACCTTTTATTTTAGTGTCCATTATTAATTAATATAATAGACTTTCATTATTAAATCCAATAGGATTTGTTTTATTGAGATATTCATTTTGAAATCTAAAAATAAAGCCAAAAACACTTTAGTAGGTTTTATTTGTGAATAACAAATGTTTGGAAAACTTATTTAAATTAAACAAATAAGTTTTGATGGTTTATAAATGACAGAACCTTTATTAATAAAACTTGGATATTAAATCCTTATTATTTTATTTAAGCAATCCTTTATTATTTTTAATTAAACCTTTGCTATTTTATTTAAAATAAAAATGTTTTAATTCAAAAGCTTGGTCAAGGTTTAATTTGGCTTTATAAAATATTCTTTATTTATAAATCCACCCTTTCATTTGAGAACAAAATCTTTTATTAAAAGATCCAAAATAGTAATTCCAAAACATTTTTAATTTCCTTTAATAAATGTTTATATTTTTAAATCTTTTTAGGATTTTATTTGATTCAAATTGGTTTGATGTTCCAATCGAGTTCAAAAAGTTTCTTCTGGCTCTGAAAATCAAACCAATTTTTATTTTATTAATTTATTTTCACATTACAAGATTTGGAAAATCTTGGGATGTGACAAAGAACCTCCATATGTTGGTACCCAGGTAAGGTTTCCCACTAAATACTAGGCCAAGACAGAGCCCATATGTATTGTGGTTGCACTGGAAGCTTCTGAATTTTGAAACATGGTAGACTTCTTTGATTCCTGGGCGGCCGTCCTCCACCAAAATCTCACTCGTTGACCCTACAACCATTCCGCCCAGAAGAAAACTTAGTTTTATTTTGAAGTGGATTTGAGAAGAAAAGTTTGCTCAAGAGAGCCTTTATACTTAGAAAAATTCATTGTCTTTCGAACCCCCCAACGGTACTTTTCATATATATAGCATAGCAAGCAATACTTAGCAAAACAGGGGAACCTATTAGGAGGGAAAATCCTAAGTATAGAGATACTCACGGCATACTAAAAAATCATCGCACTTGCAAAATAATACTAAGGAAAAACTCTACTAGAACATCCTACACATGCATACTACAGAATTTTGAGGATCACATGCATAGAATCAAAACTGGGACAAAAGTTATGAACAAGTGGTGTAACTTTCCTTGATCCGAGATGCACTCTACACAATAGCACTCCTCAGCGCACTCCGAACAATCTAACGAAACACAAACATGGATCTAATCACAACTTTGCACAAAATATGCCATAGAGATAATATGCATGCATGCATCATGGTATTTATGCAATATTGGTTTTCTAAATTGACCAAGGTAGTATAATTTGGATTGCAATTGTGTTAAGGGTGTTATGAGTATTGATTTTCCATAGGTTTAAATTAATTTGGGTAATTAATCTAATTCATAGGCTTAATAGGAGATCCAACCCTCTAATTAGCCCCAAATCAATTCTAATGCTCTTAAGAAAGGTTCTATAATTTTGTTCAGTAGGTGTTGTGGAAACAAAGTCCTCACAACAAGAATCAACTAAAATTAGAGTTTTAATTATTTTTCTATAGATTAAATACTCTAATCTAGAGATTAAATTCTACACTGAAAACCCTACTGTAAACTTGAAATTTTATTGCAGATCTGCGTTATACATAAATTTATGAATCCAACGGTATATTATATGCTAAATTTGGCCAAGTAATTATTTTTCTATGAATTTCTCAAGTTTTAACACAAATCTGCCAATTAGATCTAGTCCTAATTCGAGAACGTGCCAAGTGGCAGAAGCTGATTGGGCCAGCTGGAAAACGCGGCGTGGGCGCGGTGCTGACACGGCGTGGACGTGGTTTGCCACGCGGCGCAACGCGGTTGGCCGGTACCCCTTTGCTCAGCTTCTAATATGAGTCGTAGCTCGCTGATCTAACGGACGGGAGGAGGGAGGCGACTTACTGTGTTCGCGACGGCGGCGAGGGGAGACAGACGGCGGCGGTGCGGTCGGTGGCGGTTCTCGGCGACAGTCCAGCGGGTTCCCGAGGCGGCGAGGCGGTCGACGACGTCTAGCAGGTCCGCACGATCACGCTCGCGTCCTCGACGACGCTCCTCGCTTCCTCGACCGTCGGCAGTGCTCCGTTGACGCTCTCCGTCCTCGGCGTTGCTCCGGCGAGCAATTGAGGGCGCTGTTCTACGAGAGACAAAGCGAGATTAGCAGAGTCGAATGAGAGGGTCGCGTGGAGGGAAAAAGAAGTGGAGGCAAGGCTCGGAAACCTCTACCTCGAGTTCGACTGAGCCCAACTCCGGCGAGATCGATGGTGCGTTTGCAACGGCGGCTTCGGCGAGAGTTCGGGAAAATTTATTTAGGGTTTCGAGGCAGCGGGTTGCGGGGTTTATATGGCCGTCGAAAACTTGGCGAGGGGGTCAAGATTTCCTCTCCGATTCGGCCAGAGTCCGATCGGTACACGGCGGCGATGCGGTTTTCGCAGGGAAGAAGGGGATGACGCGTGGGCCAGGTTTGTCAGTGGGAGCGGCAGTGCGGGCTGGCGCGAGGCGCTGGCTAGTTAGCTGTCACGCTGGCACGGGGTGCGGGTGGGCTGGCGCAGCCGGCCCAGGAAGGTTAAGTTGTTGCCTTTTTTTTACTCCTTATTATTTTTCAATTTCTGTTTTAATAAAACTCCAATAACTTTTGCATATCAAGTCCAAAAGTGATGAAACCAACTCCTAAATTTTTGTAAAAAGAAGGTGGTCATTATAGGACCATAGATTAATATTTTTACAAAGTTTTTAGAAGGTTCAAGCATGAATACAACATTATTGCTCACATAGGGAAAAATCTTTATTATGTTTTTGGTAGGTTTTGTTGTTAGGGTTTTGTTGCAACTTCATTTGTAGGCTCCAATGATGCAAGGATGATGCATGCTTCTAATAACACCCTAATATAAAATCTGGGATGTTACAAACCTACCCCCCTTAAGAAGAATCTCGTCCCCGAGATTCGGGCTGGCTAGCAAATAGGTGTGGGTGTTCTGCCTTCAAGTCTTCTTCACGCTCCCACGTGGCTTCTTCCTCGGAGTGGTGGTTCCATTGTACTTTGAAGAATCTTATAGTCTTAGTGCGGGTAATCCTTTCGGCTGTTTCCAGTATTTTGGTGGGTTTTTCCTCATAGGTAAGGTCATTTTCCAATTGAACCTCGTCTAGGGGAACGGTATCTCTTAGCGGTGTTTCGGCCATCTCTGGGTGACACTTCTTTAGTTGTGACACATGAAACGCATCATGAACAGTCAGTCCTTCTGGTAACTCCAACTGATAAGCAACTTCTCCTCTAGGGCCAGAACCTTATATGGACCTATGAATCGTGGGGCTAATTTACCCTTGATTCCGAACCTCTTAACTCCTCGCAGGGGTGAAACTCGGAGATATGCACGGTCCCCTATTTTATAAGCCACATCTCTGCGCTTGGAATCAGCATCACTCTTCTGTTGGGATTGGGCTACCTTTAGCCTATCCTGAATCTGTCGTACCCTTTATTCGGCATCCTTGATCAATTCAGGTCCAAAAAGACTACGTTCACCAACTCCACTCCATAACAGCGGAGTCCTACACTTCCTGCCATACAGAACCTCAAACGGAGCCATCTTGATACTTGTCTGGTAGCTGTTGTTGTATGAGAACTCAGCGTATGGCAGGTTATCGTCCCAACTAGACCCATAGTCTAGTGCTCAAGCTCTCAACATATCTTCCAGAATCTGGTTCACCCTTTCCGTTTGGCCATCCGTCTGAGGGTGGAAGGCAGTACTGAATTCTAGTCGGGTTCCAAGAGACTCATGTAGCTGTCGCCAAAACTTTGAAGTAAACTGGGTGCCTCTATCTGACACAATTCCCTTGGGAACACCATGCAGACTTACAATTCCTCTGTAGTGACCTTGGATCAATAAAGATCCTAAGTCCCTGTGATTAACATGCTAGTCCCTGGATTGTTGGGAGGGGAAGGTCCAAACGTGTTAGAAGGTCCATGAGGCATCCACCAAAGCGAAGGGGCTCGATGTCCGCGACGGTATCGTAGAGGAAGATTGTCATCTTTAAGTTAGAAGAATGAAAATTAGATACTTAAACAAGTAGAGGAAAGCAGATACTAGAAGTGCGGAAAATAACATAGTAGAAAAGCAAGTAAGGCACATAAGTTAGAGGTGGTTCCAATCCTAGGGTCACGTCCTACAGGCAACGATGTGCTCTGATACCATCTATAGTGACCTTGGATCAATAAAGATCCTAAGTCCCTGTGATTAACATGCTAGTCTCTGGATCAACAGCTAGCACTCACAGTCGATGAATATCATGTAAAACACAAAGTCTTTATTACACGGAGAATCTAGAGTATGAATTTATTACAAATTTTCTTAGCTCAAATAACAACGGAAACATAAAAGCAGCTTGAGTCCATCAACGCCCCAGGCTTGTCGAGTGTAGACTCGTGATCCCTATGCACCTTTCAATCTTCGGATCCTGCACATAAGACGTGCAGCCAACAAGTTGGATCAATACTTTGAATTATTGGTAAATCACACCAAGGAAAGAAAAGACTATCTCTACATGCAAGGCTAGTTTAGGCTGTAGAGTTCATTTGCTCAAAGCTAGTTTTCTTAAGTATAGAGAAGAAGAGAATATTTTCCCTACTTTGTAAACTTTTGTTCAAGAAATATATGGTCGAATGGCACACGAGGATATTACTCACCAAGTGTCCAACCAACCTAGCACTTGGATATTACTCACCAAGTTCCCAAAACCCTCCCAATAGCGATATGACTCACGCCTTGGGTTTTTAGAAAACTTTAAGTTTTGAAAGAGAGAGAGAGAGAGGAACATCCTTCAGAGGCTCCATCCTTCAGATGCTCAAAAATGTTCTATTTCCGTGAACACGGCTGACCGATCAGATTGCAATACTCTCGAGAGTTTGTGCACTTTACCCACAATCCATGATAAATTCCGTTTACAGACAAGACCATGGAGAGGCTTTCCCTTAGTAGCCCCTCTACCTTCTGGATCCAACCGTGCCATGAACCTCCATATATTGGTACCCAGGTGAGGTTTCCCACTAAGTACTAGGCCAAGACAGAGCCCATATGTATTGTGGTTGCACTGGAAGCTTCTGAATTCTGGAACATGGCAGACTTCTTTGATTCCTGGGCGGCCGTACTCCATCAAAATCTCACTCGTTGACCCGACAACCATTCCGCCCAGAAGAAACTTAGTTTTATTTTGAAGTGGATTTGAGAAGAAAAGTTTGCTCAAGAGAGCCTTTATACTTAGAAAAATTCATTGTCTTTCGAACCCCCCTAACGGTACTTTTCATATATATAGCATAGCAAGCAATACTTAGCAAAACAGGGGAACCTATTAGGAGGGAAAATCCTAAGTATAGAGCTACTAACGGCATACTACAAAATCATCGCACTTGCAAAATAATACTAAGGAAAAACTCTACTAGAACATCCTACACATGCATACTACAGAATTTTGAGGATCACATGCATAGAATCAAAACAGGGACAAAAATTATGAACAAGTGGTGTAACTTGCCTTGATCCGAGCAGAACTCTACACAATATCACTCCTCAGCGCACTCCAAACAATCTAACGAAACACAAACATGGATCAAATCACAACTTTGCACAAAATATGCCACAGAGATAATATGCATGCATGCATCATGGTATTTATGCAAGATTGGTTTTCTAAATTGACCAAGGTAGTATAATTTGGATTGCAATTGCGTTAAGGGTGTTATTAGTATTGATTTTCCATAGGTTTAAATTAATTTGGGTCATTAATCTAATTCATAGGCTTAATAGGAGATCCAACCCTCTAATTAGCCCCAAATCAATTCTAATGCTCTTAAGCAAGGTTCTATAATTTTGTTCAGTAGGTGTTGTGGAAACAAAGTCCTCACAACAAGAATCAACTAAAATCAGAGTTTTAATTATTTTTCTATAGATTAAATACTCTAATCTAGAGATTAAATTCTACACTGAAAACCCTACTGTAAACTTGAAATTTTATTGCATATCTGCGTTCTACATAAATTTATGAATCCAACGGTATATTATATGCTAAATTTGGCCAAGTAATTATTTTTCTATGAATTTCGCAAGTTTTAACACAAATCTGCCAATTAGATCTAGTCCTAATTCGAGAATGTGTCAAGTGGCAGAAGCTGATTGGGCCAGCTGGAAAACGCGGCGCGGGCGCGGTGCTGACGCGGCGCGGAAGCGGTTTGCCACGCGGCGCAACGCGGTTGGCCGGTACCCCTTCGCTCAGCTTCTAATCTGAGCCGTAGCTCGCTGATCTAACGGACGGGAGGAGGGCGGCGACTAACTCTGGTGGCGACGGCGGCGAGGGGAGACAGACGGCGGCGTTGCGGTCGGTGGCGGTTCTCAGCGACAGTCCAGCGGGTTCCCGAGGTGGCGAGGCGGTCGACAACATCCAGCAGGTCCGCACGATCACGCTCGCATCATCGACGATGCTCCTCGCTTCCTCGATCGTCGGCAGTGCTCCGCTGACGCTCTCCGTCCCCGGCGTTGCTCCGGCGAGCAATTGAGGGCGCGGTTCTGCGAGAGACAAAGCGAGATTAGCGCGAGAAGAGGGAGTCGAACGAGAGGGTCGCGTGGAGGGAAAAAGAAGTGGAGGCGAGGCTCGGAAACCTCTACCTCGAGTTCGACTGAGCCCAACTCCGGCGAGATCGATGGTGCATTTGCAACGGTGGCTTCGGCAAGAGTTCGGGAAAATTTCTTTAGGGTTTCGAGGCAGCGGGTTGCGGGGTTTATATGGCCATCGAAAACTTGGCGAGGGGGTCAAGATTTCCTCTCCGATTCGGCCGGAGTCCGATCGGTACACGGCGGCGATGCGGTCTTCGCGGGGAGGAAGGGGATGACGCGTGGGCCAGGTTTGTCAGTGGGAGCGGCAGTGCGGGCTGGCGCAGCCGTCCCAGCAAGGTTAAGTTGTTTCCTTTTTTTACTCCTTATTATTTTTCAATTTTTGTTTTAATAAAACTCCAATAACTTTTGCATATCAAGTCCAAAAGTGATGAAACCAACTCCTAATTTTTTGTAAAAAGAAGGTGGTCATTATAGGACCATAGATTAATATTTTTACAAAGTTTTTAGAAGGGTAAAGCATGAATACAACATTATTGCTCACATAGGGAAAATCTTTATTAGGGTTTTGGTAGGTTTTGTTGTTAGGGTTTTGTTGCAACTTCATTTGTAGGCTCCAATGATGCAAGGATGATGCATTCTTCTAATAACACCCTAATATAAAATCTGGGATGTTACACAATGCAAACTCCTCTTGCACTTACAAGCAAGAACTTACTACTCCTTTCCAACACCAAGCAACTTGCAAACAACACAGCGAGAACGGGGGTCCAAACTACTTTATTCAAGCAAACTAAACAAACTAAGCAAACCAAATGAAAACTAAGACGCTCCAAGAACAACACAATTGTGCATGAAACAATAAAAACGAAGTGTCTAGACAGACCTGAGCTTTTTATTGATGAAGAAGGGGATGCCCAAGGCATCCCCAAGCTTTGACGCTTGTACCTCTTGGATATTTCTTGGGGTGACACCATGGTGGCATCCCCAAGCTTGAGCTTTTGTCCATCTTCATCTCATTACATCATTATCTCTCTACACCTGAAATTTTCCTTCATACAAAACTTCACACAATCTTCATTAGCAACATTACTGTATTCAAAAGATATTAGACCTCTGGAACAGCAAGGCTTTTCACTAAAAACACAAGCTACTGTAGTAACTCCTTTAAAAATCTCAATTCACCTAAAGAGAACTCAAAAAGGAATCAATAAGAAGCAAATGCAAATAATGGTAGAAATCTGTCAAAACAGACCAGCAGGTAGAAACCGATTTTTTCGAACATCTTATGTTGCTCAAATAAAAAGGTTTTGAACTAATGAAAGTTTTCTAACATACTGGGGGATTTATTAGTAAAATTTCAGCTCCATCCGAGTTACAGAGATTCCTCACGAATGTTTTTGGTGGAGGACAGAAATCTGTTTCGGGACAGCAACTCCCCAAATCTTACTTCTCTCTCATTACAGGTCGTTCTTGGCACAAAAAGCAAACAAAAAGGATAAGTAGAGATCATTACTGAAGTAATAACTTCCAAGACTCAAGGAAACTCTTGGGTTATCTCCCAACAATTACTTTTCTTTAACGCCTTTAAGTTAGGCACAAGAAGCTTGAGAGATGCTTACATAAGAAATATGAACTGAAGTCAAAGAGAGCATCAAGAAGTAAATTCAAAACACATTTAAGCCTAACCCTCTTCCTATGCATCGGAATCTTGTACACAAATAAATTCACAAAGAACAAAGTGACAAGCATAGGAAGATGAAACAAGAGCAACTTCAAAACTTTCAGCACATAGAGAGGTGTTTCAGTACCATGAAAACTTCTACAACCATACTTTCCTCTCTCATAATAATTTTCAGTAGCATCATGAATAAACTCAATAATATAACTATCACGTAAAGCATAATTTTCATGATCTATAAACACATAATCTCTATCAAGCTCAAAAATAGTGGAATTAAAACCTCCACAGGTTTTATCCAAAGTAGATATTTCAAAAGGATCCATAGGAACATAACATTCATCCCCTTTGGTAAGCATGGGGGACAATCAAATAATATAAGAGGTAAAGTGTTGCTCTCATTAGAAGGTACACATGGGTAGATCCATTCTTCCTCCTTTTGTTCATCACTCTCCTCCTCTTTTACATCTAATGAGCTTCCAGTTTTAACAATTTCTTCTTCCATAGGCTCCTGCAAGGCATTAGTCTCTTCCAGTTGTGGAAAGCACCTATTAAAATATTCAAGAATATAGCCATTTTCTTCCTTGTAATTGTCAAAGAAAAATTTAAGTATCTCATAAACCTCATGTTCATATGGTGCATCATCAGTATTTTCAAGCAAACTAGCAAGTTCAAATGCACCCTTAAAGGCAATAAATTCTTCAATTTTCTCGACATCATAGAAGTCATAATTTCCTTTAACATAAGAGGATATGGTAACATTATCATTATACTCACATTGAAAAGGGAGGTGTTTATACCTCCTACAGCAACAAGATTTATCAAAGCAATAAGAAACATTATAAGTGGAGCACACCTCTCTAGCAATAGTATTCAATTTATCAATTTGTTCCCATAAGTGTTTCCCTTTTTTGTGACAAACGGTGTTCCTTGTAATAATCCTTTTGTTCTTCCATGAACCCACCTTTCCAATAAGAACTAGTTTCAAAGAAACCATCCATTGATAGAAAGCATGACCAAGCAAGGCAATAAAAGACCACCAACTAGAGTAGGAACTAATTTTTTTGTGTTTTCGAATAAAGCAAGCAAACCAAATTAGACTAATTTTTTGGGTTTTTTGAAAATAGGCAAACAAAACCAAGCAAAAGAAACAAACCAAACTAAAAACAAAGTAAAGAGAAAGGAAGTGAAGGACTCCCCTATTGAAGACGTCCTTAGCCTCCCGGCAACGGCGCCAGAAAACTTGTTGATGGCTCAGTTGATGTGGAGCCTGTTGGGAACCCCAAGAGCAAGGTGTGAAGCAAAACAGCAGCAAGTCTTCCCTCAGTAAGAAACCGAGGTTATCGAACCAGTAGGAGGAAGAAAATGTCACACAGGTGTTGCAAGCAACGCGGAGACCTGCACAACACAAACTCAAGACTTTGCCCCAACTAACAATGAGGTTGTCAATCTCACCGGTTGCTGTAACAAATGATTAAACGTTTGGTGTGGAAGATAATGGTTTGTAGGAAGTAAACAAGTAATAGTGGAAGATGTATCAATGGTAAAGATTGGACCGGGGTCCATAGTTCACTAGAGGTGCTCTCCTTAGATAAACAACATGGCATGAAGGGTAAACAAATTACAGCAGGGCAATTGATAGGAACTGATCAAGGCATAACAATGCAATACTAGTCAAAAAGATCCTATGAGATTTGATTGGGCAATACAACAATATACATAGACCGCCATCCAACTGCATATATGACTAGAAGTCCACCTTCAGGTTATCATCCGAACCCCCTGTAGTATTAAGTTGCAAGCAACAGACAACTGCTTTAAGCAGAGTGTGTAAGTTAAACAGTCCACATGTTCCATGAATAAGAGACCGTTGTTTTCTCCCTAGTAGCAACAGCACATCTACAACCGAAGAGATTTCTGTCACTTCCCTTGGAAACTAGAGGTATGAACCCACTATCGAGCATAAATAACCCCTCTTGGAGTCACTAGCAACTACTTGGCCAAGATAGCTACTAACAACGGAGAGCATGCAAGATCACAAACAACACAGACATGATAGAATCATAAAGACAAAACCATTAATCAATCTGACATAATAATCTCAATATCCATCGGATCCCCGCAAACACAACATGCATGATTACAAATAGATTAGATCTTGATCATGAACGGGGCTCACAAGATCTATACATGAAAGCACAAGGAGGAGATACAACCATCTAGCTACTACATGGAACCATAGTCCAAGGTGGGACTACTCACGTATCATACTGGAGAGAAGGCCTCCGGGATGATCTCCCCTCCGGCAGGGTGCCAGGAAGAACTTCAGATCCCCCCCCCCCGATCTAGGGACGACGGTGGTGGCGGCTACAGAAGGTTTCATGGAATATTGATCGGGTACTTAGGGTTTCTGCATCGAGGGCTTCTTATAGGCGAAGAGGAGAGGCTGGGAGGCGGCCAGGGGCCCCACACCCTACCCAGGTGCGGGACAGGGCCCACCCGTGCCTAGGCGGGATCTGGGCGCCCTGGCTTGCATCTCCGTCTCGTCTTCTGGATTCTTGTTCCCCACGGAAAGTTATTGACTTTGGATTTTGTCCCGTCCAATTCCGAGAATATTTATTTTCTGCCTTTCTGGAACCAAAAACAGAAGAAAACAGGCTACTGGTACTATGGCAACTTGTTAATAGGTTAGTTCCAGAAAAGATATAAAAACACCTCAAAGTGTAGACAAAGCAAAGCAAAGTAGACACTAAACAAGCATGGTGCATGAAAAATTATAGATACGTTTCCGACGTATCAATGATATACGAACCTCAGGGGATCTAGGGGGTTATATATTACAAAGTTTTATGACATAAGGAAGGTACTATGCGAAAACGAGTCGGAGACGGACTCCAGGGGGCTCACACCCCCTGGTGGCGCAGCCAGCTGAGGCCCGCGCCACTGGTGGGTGCGGCCCATCTGGGCTCCATTTCCTCCTCTGTTTCGTCTAGTAACCTTCCATAAGTAATAAAACATCAAAAATATAAAAAGATAAGGTTTTCACGAACCTTCTGTTTTCACCACTTTTACTTATTCAGAGACAGACTCTGTAGATTCCCTCTCTCCAACACCTGAAAATTTCTTTCATATAAGGCCTTACACAAACCTCATTGGAAACATTAGTGTATGCAAAAACAATAAACCTTTAGGTTCAAACTTCAACTAAAATCCATCAAAACAAAAGCTACTGTAGCAAATCCTATTCAAAAAGCCCAAAAAGAATCTGAAAGGGAATCGATATAAGAGGAAAATGCAAATGATGGAAGAAATCTGTCCAAACAGACCAGCAGGTAAAGATTGATTTTTTCGAAAAACTTCTGTTGCTCAAATCAAAAAGTTCAAAACTAATGAAGGTTGGATAACAACTTGCGGAACAAGCACAGAAAATTACAGCTCCATCCGATGTACTGAGCTCCTTCACAAATGTTTACAATGCAACACAAAAATCTGTCCCAGGACAGCGACTTTTCACAACTCCTCTACTTCTCAAAAGAGGTTGATCTTGACACAAAAACCAAACAAAAATGATAAGGATAGGTTATTACAAGTAATAACTTCCAAGACTCAATAAAACTATTGGGTTATCTCCCAAGTACTTTTCTTTAAAGCCTTTAAGTTAGGCTTGATAATTTCAAAGATGCTCACATAGGAGATATGGATTTTAAGTGAAAAAGAGCATCAAGAAGCAAATATCCAACACAATTGAGTCTAACCCACTTCCTATGCAAGGGGGTCTCATGAGAAAACAAATTATTGAAACAAAAGGACACTAGCATAGGAAGACAAAACAAGTGCAACTTCAAAGCTTTCAACATAAAGTGGGGACTTTAATACTATTGAGATGCATAAAACCGTGTTTCCCTCTCTCATAATAACTTTCAGTAGCACTTTTGAATAAAGCTGACAATATAACTGTCACAAGAAACAACTTTATCATCAAAGTGACCATACTTACAATCATCAAAAAGAAGTCTAAGGTCATAAACTGGATCAACAGAAGCAAGTTGTTCCATCCTGAAATCCTCATTAGGCAATTCGTTTTCATAAGGAGCTTGAGCAAATTTGGAAAAGTTAAACTCATAAGAATCTCCATCATACTTAATTAAAACCTTCTCCTTATTATAATCTATAATAGCTCCACAAGTGTTCAGAAAGGGTCTACCAAAAATGATAGGACAAGTTTTACTAGCAGCTGAACCAAGCACTAGAAAATCTGGAGGATAATTAATCTTACCACAAAGAACCTCCACTTCACTTACAATACGAATAGGGCAAATGGTTTCCTTATTAGCAAGGTGAATAACCACATCAATGTCCTCAAGCTCACAAGGACCAATTTCATGCATAATTTCCTTGTAAAGCTCATAAGGAATGGCACTAGAACAAGCACCAATATGACATAAACCATAATAGAAATGATCATCAATTCTAACAAAAAGCACAGGGACACTAGTTTTCCTAGCTTTTCTAGGATGAGAGACAATATTAGAAGCATCTTCACAGAAGACAATGTGCTCATCCTCTATAATTTTAGTGACAAGATCTTTCACAATGGCTACTACAGGTTCAATGTTTATTTGCTCATCAGGTTCCATAGTTTTATTTGTACTTATGCTAACCACATTAGCTATGATAGAATATTCATTTACCTTAGCAGGTAAAGGGAGTTTCTCAATATAAGGTTCAGGCAAAATAGGATCAATAGTACAAACTTCAGTGCCTCTAACAGGAACATGATTAACAACATCTTTATAAGGCGCATGGTACTTATTCCAATTCTTTTTAGGAATTTATATATAAGAGGAAAAAGCCTTAAAACAATTGGCAATACTTTGAGAATCAAGACCATAATCAGTACTAATATCACAGAAGTCATCAGTTCCCATAAAAGAATTAATGCATTCATAATCATAATTTATACCTGAATTTCTTCCTTTGTCATTCTCCCATGCTTCAGTGTTCTCTTGAATACGGTCTTGGAGATCCCATTTAGCTTCTTCCTTCATACGTGTGAATGATCCAACACAAGAAGCATCTAGTAAACCTTTATCATGAAGAGAAAGCCTTGCATAAAAGTTATTGATAATAATATTGTTAGGGAGTTCATGAAGAGGACATTTAAGCATTAGTAACTTTAATCTCCCCCAAGCTTGGGCTGTACTCTCTCCATCACGAGGCCAAAATTTATATATTTGATTCCTATCCTTATGAATCTCACTGGGAGGATAGAATTTAGAATAAAAGAGAGGTATTATTTCCTCCCATTCCATGGATTGTCCATTCTTCAGCATCTTATACCATTCTTCGGCTCTTCCTTTCCATGATATAGAGAGTAACTTCTTCTTCACCTATTCAGTTGTGATACCTGCACACTTAAACAACCCGCATGATCCCCAGGATGGATAGTTCCATCCCCAAAATAATAATTATCCATAACACGATCAACAATACTTGTAGGTATCTTAAAAGGATCTATCTCAACAGGTGGTGATTCATCTACTACCCTAACAGTGGTAGTAGTTTTCCCAAACAGGAAACCAAGTGGGTTATCCATATTGGAAACAAAGTAACAGACAGAAATAAAAAGCAATACTCACAGTAGAAGTTTCCTTTACCAGTTCCACTCTTCAATAGCGCTTCACTCCCCGGAAACGGCGCCAAAAAATAGTCTTGATGCGGTGACCCAGCATACCACTGCATGTGTAGTACACTATAGTCGTTGACATGACACTCACAGAACACCGTTCTGTAAATATCACATCCCTCAGAGTGGTACAACAGAAACATTGCGGGTCCATATTACAAACATTTACACATTTTTATTATTACAATACCAGAAGTTCAAGACTTCAAGAGGTTCAACTTACAAACCACAATATAAAGTGTTTCAGCGGAATTTAAAGTAGCAACTCCGACTAGGAGTTGAGCTCAGCAGCCTATTCTATAGAGTTCATGTTGCTCGGCTCCGTTGGTTACTACTAACTAGGGATACTTAGTTGGACTCTTTATCATCGACACCGTAGCGGATTTCATAATCCACTCCTTCAACACCTCCTGACAGATCAGGTTCCTCGTAGAACACATCTTCTTGGCATTCAGCTGCATACATTGTCACGTCTTCGGGATCCTCAGAGTCTAAGCAAGGGATCAAAGGAAAGGTTGAGTAACAACGTTTCCCAACAAGTTCATTATATGCAAGGTGGGAAGTTTGATGCTCTAACTACCACCTCGGATTATAAATCCTTGGCATTATGCAATTTTTGTAAATCTTTCTTCAAATATTAATTTTATTATGAAAAACTATGACCATCAGCCTTCATAGGTTGACCAGAACTTTCATGGAGTTCCTTTCCTGCCGCGTTCGTAGCTCCTTCCCGGAACAGGGAGTAACAAGTTACAATTCTTACACTCTACAGAAGTGCGTTACTTTACCCATGAGAGATCAACTCCTTGTTGCACAACCGGGCGTACTTTCCCGTCCACAATTCCATGATGTGGGGCCCAGTAGTTGGTCCAAGCCAATCACATTCCCCTTCGCGACCTCGCATGCCTCCTTGGTGTACACCATGCCCACATAATGAATTATGGCAATGGTTTGTACAAACCGTTAGATGCCAGAACTATCATGGGACGATGAGGGTTCCCACCCATATGCTGCATATCCTCTACGAATTACCAATTAATATGCACGCTACGAGGATAACAGCCACAACCTGCACATATGACTTCATGCGAGAGGAAGAAGATACAGCTGACTTCTCTGTCCCATTCCAAATCTCATGGCTAACGCATAATTTATGGCGCTAGAATCACTGATGTCAGGGGTTATTAAGTCCCTAATTGATTATCATTCTTGCAATTAGAACCCTAAGTTCTATTGCTCCATTATATCATCACTTAGGATGATATCTAAGATTTCTTTATTTGTGAAAATAATATTTTCTTGCTTTTATAGTATATATGATAACAGACAATTTGCAAATACTTTGATAAAGACTCTTCAAAGGACATGAGCAAGTGATGAACTTGCCTTGTGATGGCAAGGTAGTGAAGTCTGATGCTTGCACTGGACCTTGAGCTTCTATGTCTACAAAAACATCATTATTGCCCGGTAAGGACAATATTTAAAGAAGCAAAATGATTATGCAAGTAAGGTAATGCATCATTTAACTTGATATGCTATCTCCCCATTATTATAAACAGTATTTTTAATAATAAAGGATTTATAAATATTACTTTTTAATATTTATAACATGTATTGAATTATTTATTTTCCTTTTATTTGACTTTTATTGATTTAATAATTCTTTTAGGAATTATCACTTAAATATCAAAAATTGTTATTAAATATTTGTTTAGTATTTTTATAAAATACTAAAATATTAATATATGATGAAAGTGAATTTTAATTAATTTTATCACATTTCAATAATTCTGTAAAATTCCATAAGGATTATAAAGTTACAAAATTCTTAATAAAATTTATGTGTCAAAAATTTTATTTCTTAATTTATTTGGATAGTGGGGATTATTGTGAATCCAAAAATATTTTATTTATAATTTTTGGACTTTTATTTTATTTTCTAGAATTTAATTAAGTTCAGGGGTATTTTAGTCTTTTCCTATTTAATAAAATAGGCCTTAAAGGTTTCTAGGCTGGCCTGTTCTTATTGGGCCCTGGTGGCCCATTAGGCATAGTCAAAATAGTCACCCCGAAAGGTTCTGGCCCAACTCAGCCCACTCCTCACTGCCTCTCTCCCTCGAGCTCACTCCTCTCCTCTTCTGCCCTCGACCCCGTGGTCGGTGATATCACCGCCGGCGATTCCTGCTGTCGTGGGCCGTTCTGGTCGCCTCCGTGGTGCAGTAGGAGGTTTTCGACTATGCCCATCCTTTCTATCCAACTAGATTTGAGCATGGGGCTCTCCTGCGACGGATCGATGCCGTCCCGAACCCTAGGGTTTGGGGGTTGGCGTGGATCTTAGCGCTGCCGCTGTCGTCGTGCGTCGTGGTGATTCACCTCGCCTCTAGGCATGGTCATGGTCGCCGCCGTGGCGTCGTATGGGTTACAGCGCCCCTTCTGGGGGTGCTCCCCGTGCCGCCATGGTCGTCGGCCACCTCTTCTTCCTCTTCTTATCTCTAGCGAGGACCTTTGGTGAGTTCTTTTCCTCTCCCCTTGTGCTCTCTGTGCTCGCTCATCTTATGCTGGTTGTTGGCAGTGACCTTTCTGGTTACTGTCTTGTTCTAATTAAGGTGATTTATTTTATTTAGGGTTCTTATCCTGTGGTTGATCATATACTGAATGAATTAGATCATGTGTGGATGATCTTTAAGCATGATAAATGGTTATTAGCCTGAGGATTGTTGCTTAAGATGAACTATAATGGTTCTGGTGGCTTATTGGATGATTATATGCTTAGATTTCATATGATTCAGATGAACTAGTTGATCTGAAACCAATGCTTGGTAAAGTCAGTGGGTTTGGTAACTTTCCACTGTCATTTCTTGGTTAATGATAATGGGTATGGTGTGATGAAATCATTGTCTTAGTGTTGTTGGCTTGAGAATTAATGTGTCGTTTGAGATCACAATGATCTCAAACAGTGAAGATAAACATAGGAATGTCCTAACTATGATTCCTGTATTGACAGGAAAATGATTAGTAGATTGATTGAATCTGTGATGATTGAATGTTTATCCTGATTCATGTAGAATTGTTCTTGTGACACCATCTTGGTATGGTACACAAGGTTGATTCTTATTCATTGATTGGGTTGGTTTAAGCTTAAAACAAGCTTGGCTTTAAAAGATAAATAGAAATGTTCTTCTCTGAAATCCCTAAGACCAATGATGTTGGTCTAAGGCTTAGGGGTTTAGGCCTTATCTAGTTGATTCATATAGATAGTCCTGGTAGTGGTACCAGCTATTGTTCTTGAATCAAAACTTGGAAAAAATGATAGTAGGCTTGATCATTATCTGGATCCAAGGGATTAGCTTCTAAGGTTCTACCCTTATCTTAGGGATGTGCCTAGAAATTAGATCTTAGCTATATTTGTGCTTGAATTGAAATATATAGCTTGACAACCAAATCAATGATGTTGTTATGAGTTTTGGTTGGATCCTTGTACTTTGCTGTTTTCTTTTAGAGTTTAAAATATCCATGATGGATTCACCCCACTTGGGTGCTTTGTGAGAGTTTGTTTCATAAAACAACACATGCTTTTGTCTAGATAATATGATTAGATCATGTGAGGGTTTTATGATACTCACCCCAAAAATTGATGATTATGGAGTTGGGTGATGATGTTGATCTTGCTGATTAGATCCTGTCCTTCACCTCTGATGTGGTTTTTGTTTTGCTGAGCCCCTGAGCTTGACCTCGAGCTAGCCTGCTCCTCCTAGCTCCTGGACTTGGTCTTGTTGTCCACCTGCTCCTTCCCCCTCCTTATGTCACCATCCTGGTGATGAGATCTTGGGCTTTGGTTGGTTTGGTTACTAGCTGTTGTGCTTGGTTTAGCTGCTGTCTAAGCTAGCTGTTCTTGTGTGTGTGCAGTGAATAGATGCACTAGTGCCTCTCCACGGCTGTGCTGATGGTTTTGTGTGTTTGAGCTTTGCTCTGAAGATGACAGCACACCACATGCATTTAGGTGTGTGTCCTGCCTATGTGCTTGCTGTGCACTTGTGGATATGTTCAGAATTTTGAAATTGACTATTATCTGGTTACTTTTACCTGGCTGGTGAAACTTGCCCCTCTTTGCTGTCATTTGACTTCTGGCTAAAAAATATGAAAGATACATTCTTTCAATTTGGTGAAACTTGCCCCTTTTTAATAGAATTACTCAATGATGAATCTTGATCAGTGCATTTCAGACAAGTCTGAGAGTAAAACATTACTAACCTTAACTTTTTTTTATTAGTGTTTGTTTTGCAGGTACAGATTTGAAGATGAAGATTTTAGTTTAGATTTTCTTTATAGAATAGTTAATGTAATCTTCTTTATTCTTTTGTAATTTTCATTTTATTATTTTGTAATCTTCCTTTTATTATTTTGTAATAAAGATTATATTATTATCAATAAATAAATATTCTTATTCTTTATTTATTTGCTATTGTGAGGTTTGTGGATAATTTCAATAAGTTTCATTTTTGTAACTTATTTATTGAGTGCAAATATGAAATAAATATTCATATCCTTAATTGTCTTCTTTAGATAAAGTTTGAGTTATATTGATTAACTCTTAATTAAATCAAGATTCAAAAATCATTTGAATTATAATTCAAACACTCAAGTTCTAAATTCAAATTTCATTTCCCAAAACACATAATTTCACAAAGATCATATCAAATTCATTAGCAAACATTCTTTAAGAATAAATCTAATCTCAAAGTATGAAAGTAACCTTGATCACTTTAGTTTTTATTTGGCAAAAAAATTACCCACATTTTCACAGATGAATGCATGAAACATTCCTAATTCCTAAATCTACCCTTCGTTGGTTCATAAATGCTGGGATGTTACACTTGATGACCCACAAGTATAGGGGGTGTATCGTAGTACTTTCGATAAATAGGAGTATCAATCCCAATGAGGAGCAGAAGGTGTTGACTAGTGCTATGGAGCAGTAAATCTCTGTAAATACTTAGCAAATGGATTTTTAGGGGTTTTTTGATAAAGCAAGGAAATAAAGTGCAAGTAAATAAAGACAATAAATAATTGCAGCAAGTGGCCCAATCCTTTCTTAGCAAAGGACAAGCCGGTGGAAATACTAATGAGGACCAAACGTTCTCGAGGACACATGGGAATACTGTCAAGTGCTTTCGTTTCATATAGCTGATTAATCTTCTTTGGTTTTATAAGTGTTGTGTGGGTGAACCTGTGCTAATGTACCGACCTTACTTGGACTAATACATACTTTTGATTAAACCCCTTGCAAGCATCCGCAACTACAAGAAAGCAATTAAGATAAAAACCTAACCACAACATTAAACTCTGAGATCCTACACTCCCTTGTGCAAAAGCTTTCATAACGGGGGTTCAGGTTTCTGTCACTCCGGCAACCCCACAATTAGTAGCCAAATACACAATGCATTCCCCTAGGCCCATAAATGGTGAAGTATCATGTAGTCGACGTTCACATGACACCACTAGAAGAATAGTACCATAACTTAAATATTAAACCATCGAATAATACCTCAACACAATTCCACTACTAACAACATGACTTCTCCCATGTCCTCAAGAACTAAACAAATTACTCACGACGAGACATCATATGGATCAGGATTAGAGATGATATAATGATGAATAACAATCTGAACATAAATAATAATTCAATGGTTCCACTCACAAGCATCAACTACAATAGTAATCAACACCGGGAAAGTTTCGCTAAGAACTATGCAAGATTCAACACAATTGTTACAGTGGGATGGAGTGGTGATGATGGTGCTGGTGGATATGATGATGTCGATGATGATGATGATCCCGATGAAGTCTAGCTTGATGATGGTGTTGATGGCGACGATCTCCCCTCTCCGAGAAGGAATTTCCTCGGCAGAAATCTGTGTGCCAGAGAGATCTTTCTCTCTCGGTGTTTTTCGCCCCGCAGAGGCTGCAGAATCTTTCTGTGGTCACTCCCTCGACTTTAGGGTTTCGAGGAGAAGATTTAGGCGAGAGGGCGGAGCTAGAGGTGGGATAGGGTGGCCACACCCCATGTAGGCGCGGCCCAGGGTGGCCCGCTCCTGGGGGGTGTGGGCCCCCTATGGCCCAACTCCGTCTTCCCTTCTGGCTTCCTTCTTCTTCTAGAAAATATAATTTTCTGTAGTTTGTCTAGTATTTTTCTGATCTTCACGAAATTGCATCAAAACATCGCTTTTTCCATCAGAATTCTGACTCTGGCAGTTCATCCTCCAAGAATCATCCAACATGCAAAAACAGATGAAAAGACTAAGTATCACCTCTTAATATGAAATATATCAATGAATAGAGGTAAATGATGATATAGAATGGTGATGCAAATTGGACGTATCACCAACACATGCTCCAAGTGATGCCAATGGACAAATCCTACAAGTGCAACTTAATACACATATTAGTCCATAAAGATTGTCATTAATTACCAAAACCACACATGGGGGCCCACATGTTCTCCCTACTCTTTCTCATCTATGGAGAAACAAACTAGAAAAGATTCTACCATTATGGTTCTGCAAACTGAAGTTCGTAATGCATTTTTATTCCACAAATATAGGATATCATCATTTCTCAGTAGAAAACTAAGCAGATTTATTAGCAAGTAACCAAACAGATTACCAGTACCTCTACTCCATCAGAAATAGGAGGTGTTGATGATAATTTTCCTTTTTGTGAGAAATCATGGTTTCCCTCGTATTCAGGATGATGCTTCTATAAAAAAATGACGTTAATTAGGAAGTTGTATATAGTCTTCTTATAACATGAATAAAAAGTATCTAACTTGTTTGCTTGAAAGAAACATGTCATTATCTTGAGGCATGCCATGTTGATGTAAGAGATCGTTGTTCTGTATTTTACATTCACGGTGATTAGTAACTATGATATAAACAATGTGTTAACAAATAGACTTACCATTATCACATCTCTTGGTCTGGTCACTGAGCGTACTTGATCAGGCCCGCTAGTATGAACTCCCTATAAAATGTTATCTTGAGAAAGAGAATTCAACAAAATAAACAAAGGCAAGTATTTTGATAAATACCTTTCTTTTATTATGTGGTACTTCAGGTTGAGATTCACCATTACCTCTAGTATGGAAATTTTCCTACAGGAAAAAGGTTTCAGTATAATATTTATGTTTTTGAGTGTCAGGAAATAAAATTATCATTGAATTTAATTCAGGCCACAAACTTCATCCTTGCATCTAAATCCTTCAATAATTTGGTCTTGTTCTGCTATACGCCGGTCTTGCTCTTCTATACGCCGCATGAGCTTTGCCATTTCCTCCCTAACATCAGTATCTTCCTCATGTGATGAACTATTTGTTATAGTCATATTGATGTTCTTGAGATAACGTGGTACCCGACCATAAACTTGGTTAGGAACAGGAAGCAAACCCATGCCATGCACTTGTCCAGGCTTTGCATCCCCCAAAATTGTATGCAAGGCATCGCCTTTCCATGCAACTCTTCCATGATCATTTTGTGCCAACTTTGGTTGTTCATCAATTAGCTTTACCAGCTCTTCCAAGTCAGCCTGTAAGAGAAGAATAAGATATATTATACTTTTTTATTCAATGTTAACTTGACATTGTAAAATAATTGAACTTTATACCCTACCACGTGCTTGTTTTTATCTTTATACTTTTTCCTATGAGTAGCTAAATAAAATTTCGCTCTATGTGGCTGTTTCTTTTCAGGGTCTTCTTGTCGCTGCAAAACAGTAAGTACAAAAATATATAAAGAAAACTTGGAAAAACTGTTATATCGTTAAAGAGATGGAATACAGATTGTTCATATTGATGAGTTAATAAGAATGGCCAATATGCAATGTTCATATATAAATCATTTGTACTAAAAGGCTCAAACAATACCATCCATTTTAACTACCAGGGGGTGTCCCTTAGATGTAATCGGCAAGGTTTTGTCCTAGCTATATGAGTTGTAGAAAAAAAGATTACTCACAATGTCCTCGGCCCAACATGCAAAAATATTTGTCCCAGCTGTGTGAGATGTCTTCACCAATGCACGGCTATAAGTGGAGTAATAAATCTATAAATGATTGGCTACATGTTCTGCAACAAGCAATTCCGACTGGTAAGAATTTACCTAGAACTTTTGCCGAGGCTAAGAAGATCATTGGGAAGCTTGGGCTTAGTTACGAGAGAATTCATGTTTGTGAACAAGATTGTCAACTATTTTGGAAAGAGAAGGCAAATGATGACTTCTGCTCTATATGTGGAAAGTCAAGGTGGAAGAACAAGCCAGATAAGACCACATTAACCAAGAACGAAAGAAGAAAGGCTAGCCCGAAGAAGGTGTTACGATACTTTCCAATTAAGCCAAGGCTTAAAAGGCTTTTTATGAACAAAGAAACCGCTACAGCATTAAGATGGAAGGATGAGGAATGCATAAAAGATGATGCATTGAGGCATCCAGATGATTCAGAGGCATGGAAGTCCATTGACTCTAAGTATAAACATATCATGTCAGATTCTTGAAACATTAGATTCGCATTGGGAACTAATGGTTTCAATCCGTTTGGTATGCTGAGTTCAAAACATAGTTGTTGGCATGTCGTCCTAGTACTATATAACCTTCCACCATGGTTATGCATGTAGGCCTCTTCGATTCTGCTTACTCTGCTTATTCCTAGTCCATATTACCCTGGAAAGAATTTCCATTTATTTATACAACCAGTTTATGAAGAACTAACTGAGCTATTTATGGTAGGAACATATACTTACGATGCATCTCGAGGACGGATGTTTCAACTTTATGTTGTTGTGTTGTCTATCGTAAGTGACTACCCTGGGCTAGCTCTTGCTGCAGTATATAATGTTAGTGGTGAGTTTGGTTGTTTTCCATGTCGAGATGAAACATGTTCTGAACACCTAAAACACGGGCAAAAATATTGTTTCATGGGGGCTCGCCGATTTCTACCTCCAGATCATGAGTTTCGTTTTGATGCCAAGTCATTTGATGGGTCTGAAGAACATAGAGCAGCACCTATTTGTTATGCACAAATTTCAGTTCTTGACAATATAAAATCAAGTAAGGACTTTGAGAAATCCAAAACCTGCAAGTGTGTCAGCTGTCTATTCTCTTTTCCCTATTGGGACTCCAATTTACTCCGACACAATCTAGATATTATGCATATTGAGAAGAATGTTTGTGAGAATATATATGGGACACTTCTAGGCATAGATGAAAAGTCCAAGGATAATTTGAAGGCACGTCTGGACCTACAACAAATGAAAATTAGGAAAGAGCTGCATCTACAAAAAAAGCCTAACGATAAATATTATTTGCCTGCTGCTTCTTTTACCATGTCTAAAAAAGAGAAGTAACTATTTTTCAAAATTCTTCACGATTTAAGGGTTTCGGATGGGTTGTCCGGAAACATATCAAGATGTGTAAACTTTCTTTAGGGAAGAATTTCGAGCCTTAAAAGTCATGACCATCACATTCTAATCCAACAACTTCTGCCACTTTCTCTACGGTTTATACTCCCAGATAATGTTACATTTGTGTTGTTTGATCTGTGCAGATATTTTAGAGAAGTTAGTGCAAAATTCCTATACATCAGTGAGTTGGAGAAGTTGGAGGAGAGGATTGTAATGACATTATGTCGTATGGAGATGATATTCCCGCCAGGATTTTTTACTGTCATGGTGCATTTGGTTATTCATCTAGCAACTGAGGCAAACATAGGTGGACCGGCGTGCTATCATTCGATGTGGTTCTTGGAAAGGTATGCTAGCTTATAATTGGATGCATTAGCTATCTTATACTTCCTCCGTCTATAAATAACTGACTTGGTTTTGTCTAAATTCAAATGTATCTAGACGCATTTTAATGTATAGATACATTGAAATGTAAACAAATCCAAGTCAGTTATTTCTTAACGGAGGGAGTAGAAAATATTATCTAACAAATTTCTTCCTTCTATTTTTTGTTTATGCAAGTATCTAGGTAAGCTGAAGTCAAATGTCCGTAATAAAGCTCACCCCGAAGGATCTATAGCCGAAGCATATTTGGTAGATGAGTGCATAATATTTTCTTCAAGATATATTATTGGTTTTGAGACCAAACATAACTCTCCTTCATGGAACGAAGATAGTGATGAGTTTGTTGGGCATTGTGTTGTTCAACGAAGATCAACTTTATTTCCGTATTTTGGTAACCCACTTGGAAAGCCTGGGAATTATGTTTTAAGTGGTCTAGATAAAGTATAGGCTCATAGATACGTGTTGTTCAATTGTTCTGATGTGAACTCATATCTTAGGTAATTCCTTAAGCTTGTAGATTGTTTTATAAGTATTTTTTCTATGTTATTAAACATTGTTTGCAAATTTGTTTGCAGAGCTCATGCTGATGAGATCACTCGTGGACGTATTTTAAACCTAGATACTATCGAGAGGACTCAAAATGAAAAGTTCCATGAATGGTTCCGAGCTCATCTTAGTTCCATATATTTTATGCAGTACATGTACAAATAGATTAATTTTTAATATCCTTCTGAATATGCAGATAAAGAAATTGGAGAAGTAAAATAGCATCAACAAGATTAAAAATGATATTAGATGGTTGGCCTGGGGCCCAGTTCATGCAGCGAGAAGATATCCGCTTTCAACTCCCGGTGTTTTCGCTTTAGGCCTAAACGCTTGGATAAAAAATACATAATAGTGGAGTCATGGTCACTCGGGTTTTCATCCTGCAAAAATGGGAAAGAGGATTGAGCAAAGTGGAAACGGGAGCTTTCCCACCAAGTACCGGCATCCAACTCTTCTCTTCCGTAAGCAAAGGGGCTTCAAAAACATCTAGTTATGCTACAACAGGTAAGGCAAATCCAATTCTATGTGATGTCATGTACTATGGAAGGGTAATTGATATTGTCGAGCTGAACTACTCTGAACAATTTTCCATGGTGCTGTTTAAATGTGAATGGGTTGATATATTTTCTGAAGAAGGAATACAAAAAGACAAGTATGGTTACACACTAGTCAACTTCTCACATTTTATACACAAAGGATATAAGATGGAGCACGAGCCTTTTATTTTCCCTAACCAGGCGGATCAAGTTTTCTATGTAAAAGATGAACATAATCCAGGTTGGTTTGTGGTAATGAAGCAGCCGAAGCCTCAAGATGTGTATGATATAGGCATGGAATGTGCAGCAGACACAGAAATTGAGCCATTTCATGTTTCACACCTCGGAGAGATGTTCAAAAGAAAAACTAACAATAAATATTGGGTTAGAACAGACGTCGACGGCATAACCATGAAGGTATGTGCCATGTTTAGGTCATCTCTTCCCTGGACCATGAAAAGTTACATGCTAAATCTCTATAGTAGTATTATGTCCTTTTGCTTCTTTCCAACATAAAGTATGATCCCTTTTGCAGTCATGCCATTTATACTAGGCTATATCCAGTGTGTATCTTTTCTCTTGGATATGATTTCTTTTTTCTTGAGTTTTCCACTATGATATGGTATTAGCTTAAGTTTGTTTTGTTGCTTCTTTTCCTCCAAGTTGTATTGTCTAGCACTGTTGCTTTATTTCCTCTGTAACACCCTCAGAATCGACCCTATGCAAGTTTCAGCGATTTCCGCCAAACCCGCATAGAAACGATTCAAAGGTGCCCACCAGGCACTTGCGTGCGGGTGGAAAATGAAGTAATAACATTACACAACAGTCCTCGATGGGACCCACAGAACAGATATATATACAACACGACTCCATGAGTCAAGAATACAGATATACAGAACAAAGATCCAAATCACCTTGAAAACGATAGAGCGTCCAGCTACGGACAAGATGCAAATGGGGCTAAGAGCCCTGAAGAATAACCAATGGCGTCCATAACCCTGCCCAGGCCAAGCCGGAAGGGTAACCCTGCTAACGACGTCGAAACCTGCTAAAACAAAAGGGGTGCCGACAAAGGGAAAAGGAAAACGAGGAGCGTCAGTACTGAGGCCAGTACACGACGAGGCTAGAATTCGGCGGTCCTCGCCTACATAGGTATGGTGGACTGAAGCGGCAGCGCAGCATGCACTAAACAACCTATAGAGACTCGATACAACTAGCGGCTATCAGAGAGGGGTAAGAAAGGCCTATTCGGAACCAACCTGATACTCCCACCAAACAAACCCATCCTGGTATTTCCCCCTCGAGACCAAACGAGGAAGTCAACCAAGGAACTCACACCGTTGGCAATTTTATTTATTCAGTTATCGTTGCAGCAATTACTAGTCAAGTATAGATAATCATCCTGATAAAATAAGCAGTGGACCGTTTTAGTCAACCATTCTGTTGTAGTTGCAACACTTACTAGTCAGATACAATTAGCATGAGATATCCCAAAACCCAGCAGTGGTTGGTACTTTTATTTAGCCATTCCGTTATAGTTGCAATACTTACTAGTCAGATACAATGGTAGCAAGCGTCAACCCAAACAAGCAATTGTTGGCAATTTTATTTAGCCATTCCATTATATTGGAGCTGATTACTAGTCATTATAAAGTCAAATTTATAGCACTACTTTAGTTATAGTTGTCTATGATCGAGATACTGTGCTCCAAGTCGTCCATAACCGCGAACACGGCTTTCAGAAAGTTTTACCCTGCAGGGGTGCACAAATAGCAATACACACTCGATCAACCTCGGAAAAACCAAATCAAAACCCAACGAGGCTTTCACGACAAAGCAATCACAGGATTCAGAAATATTTCAGGGGGCCACCCCATTGAGTACACCCGCAACAAAGTTAGCTGACTTCAAGACGGACTCAAGGTTTGCGTCAATGGCTGTAAACGACTGGGAACCCAAAACTGGGCTTGTCTATACCGCGAAAACACTCCGCTTACCTAAACAGTACAGGTGCTCCTCGCACAATCGTAAATAAAGCAGTAAAGCATGGCATAAGTACAGGATAGTAAATAAAACCTCAAACTAGTTTGTGGCCCCAAGAAATAAGAATGAATCAAGCTCTGGCTCAGGGGGGTCCCATAATCCTTCCGGATGTGGATAGCGCGAATATTCAAGGAACAGGTATCAAGTACTCGGGGTCCTACGGGACACAAGTGGACGGTTAACAACCAAATAACATCTATTGCCCACATGTGCCTCTGCATTTACCTACTTCAATTTTAGTTGTTAAACAGTAATTAAAGTCTTGATCATCTCCAACAATAAACACACGGCAATACTCCAACAACTGTGGTACTTGACGACACGCAACGGCACTTGAGCAAGCGACTACGACGCGCGGTCCAACTATCTACCAAACAACAGGTAATAGGATGTGTCCAAGGTAATATAAGGCTGCAAGGGATATCGCGGGTACGAAAACTAGAGCAACGCAACACAGATAGCAATAGATCAACAGGAGGGAAATAAATACTATAAAAGTAAGATAGGTAGAAAGGGGGAGATGCTCGCCTGAAAACATTGCCGAAGGTTCATCCGAAGATCGGGTCGACACTCGCATCAACTCAATGGCCTTATCCGCGAAGAACCAAAACACTAGAAGAAACACCGGAGGCGTTATTTAATACTACGGCAAAAGATCGGGCATGATGCATGTATGATGTATGACATGGCAAAGATGCGTTGCAATTAGGCAATATTGAGCGGAACCGGGGGTCCCGACAATTAATTAATAGGTTCATGTTGTTTATCTACCCCGCAAATTAAATGTTGTAATAACAGGGCAAGATAAGTTACCGGTTCGCTACACAAATTTAAATGGAGCCAATATTAGACTAGATAAGCCCGCATATGGCCTCATATTTAATTATAAGGTGAATCGGCATAATGCCCCCAAACCACACAAATATGCATGCAAGATGAATGATTTAATGCAACAAGTTATATTATTTATAAAATATAGGTCACGGAAAAGAGGTCACACTTTGGGGTTCGGCGAACTTGGGCTCCGAGGGGTTCGGGGTTGGTCTCAGGGTTCGACGGGGACGAGGTTCGATGGGATCGGTCTCGGACAACGGAAGTAGATCTTGTCGCATCCGGGTAGAAGGACTTGGTTCGGTGTCGGGGGGCATCGGATTCGTCCTGATCGCTGTCGTTCTTGTCGTCGTGAAGACCTTGTCGGGTCCGCGGGTCGGGTCAGACTTGACGTCCGGGGTGAAGTGCTTGACGTCCTTCGGTTCCATGTCGACGGCCTTGGTTTCCTCGATGGAGAACTCGGTGTAACCGTGTCGTGGTTCTTACCGTCCGGGTTCTCGAGCATCGCATCCGGGAAGAAGTACTTGTCGCACATGTGGTCTTCGGGTCCGACTCCGGGAAGGAGAACTTGGTGTTTCGAGGGGGATCTTCGGGTCAACGGCTCCAATTGTTGACGATGTTCCTGGTTGGGTGCCGGGGTGTCTTCAGGTACCGCGGATCATGTACATATTTGGCCGCGACACGATTACACATGCGAAAAGCTCCTGGCACGAAACGACATCGGGTCGATCTTGCAGACAACCACACAGGAGAACCCGCAGCAGACATTGGTCAAGGATAGACCTAGTGACGCGCAGGAGGCAGGACGAGGCGCGCCTGGCCACGACAGCGAGGAACAGCAGCGCTGTCTCGCTGCAGCCGAGAGGAAGCGGGGAGGGCGCGCCCGAGCGACGAAGGGCAGCGGCAACGGGAAGCGGGCAGAGCCTCGCGGGCCTAGGGCTCGGTCGGCGTGGGCTTGCCGGACAGAGCAGAGGAGGGCTCGGCCTCGAGGTCGGCTCTACAGGGGAGGTGGGGGAGAGGATCGGGTCGGGCTCCGGCGAGGCAGCACGGGCGAGCATGAGGTCACGGCGAGGGGGGATGCGCGCGGGAGGGAGACGGCTCGAGGGCGGCGCGCGCAGGACGGCGGGAGGCGCCATGGCCGGGGCGATCTCGGGGAGGGAGGGGTGGTCGCAGAGGAGGAGGGCGCTCGGGGAGCGGGGCTGCGCGGCGGCGCCGGCTCCGGGGCGACGGCCGGAGGGGGTGCAGGCGGGGCGGGCCGGCCGCGGAGGACGGTCTGGCGGCGAGGTCGGGGAGCTCGACGCGGGGAGGACGGCCGGAGAGGGAGGGAGGCGGCCTGGCATAGGGAGGCCTCGGCGGCGGTTGCAGAGAGGCCAGCGAGAGGGGGAAAACGCGAGGGAGGAGAGAAGGAATATCGCGGGGGGGGGGGGCGTGCGAGGCGGGACTGGTGGGGCCAGGTATCGGGATGTGGTGGCGTGGGTGTGTCGTGAGTACCCTGCGTGGGTTGGGTAGCAACCAAGTGTGAGTGCGTGTGTGTCTGGCTCCAGGGTGGTTGCGTGTGGGTTGAATCAGGAGGGGTGGCGGCGGGGTGAGAGAGTGGTTAGGAGTAGGTAGGGTGAGGTCTAGGGTTAGGGTTTCTTGGGGTGCACTAGGTAGTAGGTGGTCTGGCCGGTTGGGCCTTTGGGCCGGCCGGCTGGACTACCTTTCAGAAAATAATATAAGTTTATTTATTTTTGTTTAAAAGATTTATAGATGGTTTATTAGACAAATAAAATACCCGAAAAGGTTGGGCCTTTTAATTTGAAATAAGAGGGGCTAATGTAGAAAACAAAGTAAGGTTTTTGAAAAATAGTTTAGTGCAGAAATATGCATGATGTCATGATGATGCAATGCACAAAACAACGCGATTTTCTAGTAGCGGTTTTGCGGGGCGCCACATCCTCCAGTCTATATTGTTTAGCACAATGACATACATGCATGATTCAATTTTTTCCAAGCTATTATGGCATGATTGGTTGATAGCTTCGATGACTAGATACATAAATCTTATTGGCTTGCAGATTGTTATGTTTCGACTGAAAGGATGGAGTACTTGACATTCGTGTAGTCACTGTTGTGTAGTCCATGAATTCACTTGGTGTAGAATTCAAATTGAAGCCAAAAATTCTAATATTTTTTGATTCTTCTGCACAGGTTGTGGTGATGAAGCATAAACCTAATTCTAAGAAGAGGAAGCAAAAGGTGATTTTTCGTTCTTTTTCCTTTTGCCAGATCAGTTCTTTTCAATTCACCAAGACAAGAATAATCTAGCGTTTATTGTTCAATTTTAGCTTGGCCTAGAAACTATTTATTTTGGATTATCTAACTAAGTTTTTCTTGCCACTTCCATCAGGCTTCTCCTCCAAATGAATGTGGCCTTTACAAATTTACCGTTTTTGTAAACATCAATCTTGGCATGTTTTAAATGCTCTTTTTTATTATTATTATCTTGTTCTCAGTCAAGCTCAAGAAGCAACCTCCGTGTTAAGAAAGAAGGATGTCAAGATGTTGTTCTTGAAAAAATAATCAAAGTTCAAGTGGTTGTGATAGATCATAATCACGATCTGCTAGATTTTCAACTCCTAGCTTGATATGTTGTTGTCTGTACTAAAATGTTGATGTTTCAGAAACAAGAATCATGCACAAGTTACATTTGACTAAGTATACCTTCTTAATTTTAGCAGCACCTGGACCAGCCAGTTATTCCCTTTGAATTCGTATGAATGTCAATAGTTGTTAGTCCAAGTACAATAGCATTTTTTCTCATTTGCACTGAAGAGGACGGGCATTTCATACAATGAGATGTTTTTTGTGTCTATTTTGTTGTCTGTACTTGAATCGGTATAGCTATGTTAAGGTCTAAACTTGGCCGTGGCCCTCTTAGTTTTTTAAAAAATTTAGCTTTGCATATGTAGGGCAGTCCGGCCGAGTAGCAATATAAGACTACTACCATCGATTATCAACAACAACTTACCGCTAAAAGAAAGCAAGCTAGCTTTTGTAAAAAAATAGTTAGGTAGCTTTTTTCACTAAAAACTACGTGGTTGTTGCAACAGTAATTCAGGTTTTTAAACTGATATTTACAACTTTGATTCACAAGTTTGATTCTCTTAAAACATAACATTTTGTTCTCTATTTGTTCCAAAAAATACAACGCCACATTATTATATGCACCCTATTCTAAAAAAGAGTTGTATGTGCGCAAGCTATCTAATACATACTATCATTTAATTACTAGTTGTAACACGCAAGCAAGCTTTGCAATACTCAATAGTTATAAGTATGATACTAATTGTAATTATAAATCTTATTTAAAGCACACGACCATGCAAAGGTTGAGATTTACATTCTCTATTTCTCCCTACTATTTCTCAATATGTCTAACATAATTGTTAAAGTAAATTAGTACCACAAATGTTGCACGGACTAAATCATGGCAATGTCTGAAATTCATGAGTTTTATAACCATTTAATTATATCACTTTCGACCATTAACCACATTGTTTTGAAGACAAAAAAATACATTGCTTCAAACTCTTAAACAAAGACCAATAAATTATACAGTTAAGATAATAACTATCATTGCTAGTGATCAGTAGTGGACGCTCCTCCTCCCGACCCCTCCCGTGCGTGACCCCTCCTCCTCCTCCCAACCCCTCCTCCTCTCGCACCCGCGCGGCAGCGCCATGCCGCGCCGGGCGGCCTCCCCTCCCCGCCGAGCCCTTCCTCCCGTGGTCTCTCCTCCCTGCCGCCGCCCGGATTATCTCCAGGCAAAGACCCGGGGGCGTGGCGGCGGTGGCGTCCCTGATCGCGATCTGGTGGGAAGGCGGCGGCGTTCATACCGGCTGGTTTGGCGGTGGTGTTGCAGCGAGCGGCGTCCGGTGATCCTCGGCCCAGATGGCGGCAGGCGATGACGGGGATCTGGGCCTAGCTGCGATATGTCCCGTCCGTTGGCCTCGATGCTGGCGCCCAGGCGACCCGGGCCTTGTCCGTGACACTAGGGCGCTTGGGGCATCATCCCCCGGCATGGTGGTGGTGGCCTCGTTCTCCGTCGGAATGGTCGGCTGGGAGGTCTTGCCGTCTTGCGGCGGATCCTGCTAGTTTCCGGCGGGTGGCGCGGGGGCTGCTGGCTCGGTTTTAATAAAGGACGTGGTCCTGGATCCCTCTCAAGGCAAGACAATGATCTGCCGGATGTTGGTCTCCACTGATCTGGTTTCTGTGTCGTGATCTAGAAGGCTCCATCGGCGAACTCCATAAGTGCTATCATGTCGTGAGTTTGCTGGAAGGGTTGAATTTGGTCGTACGCATCCATGTTTTGACCGTTTGGTTTCAGAGGGTGCGCTTCGAAGCTTTATTGGCTGTTATTATCATGGGGCATGTTCTCGTTCCATGGTGCTGACAGAGAAAGTCATGGAGACCGAGATCTGAGGACAGACAATGGTGGTTCGAGTCTGGGTGGTGATGAGGAATTGGCTAAGTGACTTGTGAATTGGAGCAGTGGTATGCTAGTGGGGGCGACTGCACAGGAGAGTTTCATGGTCCTACGTCTCAGGGGGAAAACCCAGGGTCTGGCCTTAATTGGTTGTGCCTGGCAATGGCCTTGTTGAAGATATTGTTTTGAAAGCGCGGACTTTTTTCAGGGTGAAAACCTAGATCTTTGATCGGGCGATGAAGGTGTTTGTGCACTGTTCCCTTCTTGGAGGCGTCATTTTTGGAGAAGCTGGACTTCTGGTGTTGTCTTGGTGGTGGTATTACTGTTGTTTCAGTGAATGAGTCACTATAGCGGGACTTTTCTTTTTTGTAATTTCTCTTTCTTTTTTTGGCTGTGTGCATCCATGTGGCCGCTAGGGCAATGCGTTGTTGCAGAGACTGGATGTAATTGGTATCGTCTGATATTAATATATGCTCCTTTCCAAAAAAAACTATCATTGCTAGTGGCAGATCTAGAAAGTTTTAGAAGCCTAGGCAATTTTGGACAAAATCGCTATACAAAGTCAGATAATGCAAGGTGTAGCGCATCGGCAAATACACACACAACTAGTATGTTGTCATTTTGGTTTTAACATCTAATTTTGGGCCTCACCCTATGTGTTACAAGTTTGTAACACTATATTTCTCTTGAGCTATGTGTTACAACCTAGTAACACGGTTTCGATGTTTACATATCATGTGTTACTACCTTGTAACACATTGAATCATGTGTTACAACTTTGTAACACTCTTTGCCTCTCCTATACTTTGTGTTACAAATTCATTGTTGACACAATTGGTGTGTCACTAGGATTTCACAAAGTAACACAATTTTTCTTATGTTACAGATATGTGTTACCAAACATATGTCTTGTTGTAGTGTCGGTAGCAAGCCCCACGACGGCCCGGTCAAACCCATCGAATCCATCAAGAAAGCCATAGAAGGTGCGTTGGTCGACTGCGCCCGGCCGTCGGACGCCTAGCTACTGAAAAGGAGAAGGTCCTCATCCTTTGCGTGCGTCGGCGAGGGAGTTTCGTCCGTGGCAGCGACGGGGGTCTGCGGGAGAAGACGAGGCGGGGGTTGGCCAGCACAGCGCTGGACTCGCCGCCACCGCACAACCTCTTGAGATGTTGTGAGGATCCGCTCCTCCTCATGTGTCACCGCTGGCCGGCTAATGGGAGGCAGCCCATAGTGCCCCTCCCCCAATCGTCCTGTGGTGGTGAGAAGGCCGCAACACCATGGTGTCCCATTCCACCGTCCTCTTGCACGACTGTCGGCCATCAAGAGGGCCGCAACCCCAAGACACCCCCTCCCCAGTCTTTCTTGTATGGCATAGGGGGTCCCAATGGCGGCGGCTAGAGGCCATGGTGCTCCATAAATGGTTGCTCCTCCGTAGCTCTATTCCATGTGTATGCATAAATTTCAATAATTTCTTCGTATTTAATTTTCTTCCCCTTGTGTGGATGGTAGCATTGTATGCCTCTGTCGATTCGTGCTCATTCTGGTTGAGAGGTGGCACTCTTTCCTATGTTGACGGCTAGACTCGCGCTCTCCACTGTGTCGAGGTAGGTTCTTGGATACAGAAGAATGTTCACAATGGACGTCTCGTGGGAAGGATCAACAACCCACGCAAGTTATGCGTGGAACACTAACTTGTCCACAACATTGTTTAGAGGTGATGACGGCTGATGTTGGCAGTTTATATTTTGATTTCAATATATTGTGCCGGATCTGCTCTGCCTTTTCCGATTCTTACTACTGTTTCATCATTAGCTGACTAGAAATGAAAATTAATGGCCATCATCACTTGCACCATGCATACGAAAACATTATTCTTCTACCGGGCAATTGATGTTTCATATTTTAGTGTAGTGCACTTGATATATTATGCCTTTTCTCATTCTACGAAAAAGAGCTAGATGTTATACTCTGATTCTTACTGTCGTTTCATCAATAGCTGACTAGAAATCAACATTAATGGCCATCATCACTTGCACCATGCATATGAAAACCTGATTCTTCTACCGGGCAATTGATGTTTCCTATTTAAATGTAGTGCGCCTGATATATTATGTATTTTCTCATTTTAGGCAAAAAGGCTAGATGTTATATCAGGACATTTTGTAACTTTAGTCCTTCCTACCGGTTCAAGTTTAACTTATTTTTCAGATCAGTCTTACACAAAGCCGCCCCTCCCAGTCTTTCCTGTATGGCATAGGGGGTCCCAATGGCGGGGGCCATAGGCCATGGTGCTCCATGAATGGCCGCTCCTCTGTAGCTCTGTGCCATGTGTATGCATAAATTTCAATAATTTATTCGTATTTAATTTTCTTCCCCTTGCGTGGATGGCAGCATCGTGCCCCTCTGTCGGTTCGTGCTCATTCTGGTTGATAGGTGGCACTCTTCCCTGTGTTGACGGCTGGACTCGCGCTCTTCACTGTGTCAAGGTAGGTTCTTGGATACAAAAGAATATTCACGATGGCCGTCTCCTGGGAAGGATCAACGACCCACGGGAAGGATCAACGACCCACGCAAGTTATGCGTGGAATACTAACTTGCCCACAACATTGCTGAGAGGTGATGACAACTGATGTTGGCAATTTATATTTTGATTTCAATATACTGTGCTGGATATGCTCAGACATTTCTGATTCTTACTACCGTTTCATCATTAGCTGACTAGAAATGACAATTAATGACCATCATCACTTGCACCATGCATACGAAAACATTATTCTTCTACCGGGCAATTAATGTTTCATATTTCAGTGTAGTGCACTTGATATATTATGCCTTTTCTCATTCTACGAAAAAAAGCTACTCTGATTCTTCATCAATAACCAACTAGAAATCAACATTAATGGTCATCATCACTTGCACCATGCATATGAAAACCTGATTCTTCTACCAGGCAATTGATGTTTCCTATTTAAATGTAGTGCGGCTGATATATTATGTCTTATCTCATTCTAGGCAAAAAGGCTAGATGTTATATCATGACATTTTGTAACTTTACTCCTTCCTACCGGTTCAAGTTTAACCTATTTTTCAGATCAGTCTTACACAAAATACCAATTTTTATGGCGAGCGGTACAGACTGAACATTATACTCACCAAGATGATCACTAGGAAGACCTCCTATCTAAGTGACTATCGGTGCTTGGCATGGGGAGCTGCGAGAGGCTGCTGGATGGAGATAGAAAATAGCCATCTCATGCGGCCAGGTCAGGGTGGAGTAGGACAAGGAGGCAACGTCCACAGAAGTCGTAGGGATGCCTGTCATGCTGTGCTTCGATGTAGCCCAGAATTAGTGGTATAAAGATGTCTCTTTTTAGTTACTAATGCATAGAAGGTATGTATAACGATTTTAATAATTTTATTTGCTATTTAGTATCATGGGTGTAGAGTTGCTTTTGCAATTAGTTTGAGTTAGTGCATAATATTTTACATTTTTCAGAGAATAGGAGACATGGGAGATCTAATCGGGGTCAGTTATAAAATTTACTCCAATATTTCAAGCGTTAAGGTATCCTTTTCCTTGCTAGATAAAGTTTGGCTCTGCGTTCTAACAAGAAGTTGATCGACTAAAGCTATTGCCACAATTCACAAGGTAAGATGAAGAGAAGGTTAAGTTTTAACATTGGTCATAGCATATAATATTGCATAGAGCGCTAATCTTGGTTTATGTGCGTTGCTATGATTCAGCCAATATAGTACATCCAATTTTGAAATATGTACGACCTTCAGCAGTCTTTTGCTCGACCATATAAGTTACGACAACATAAAATAGGTTTATATTTGCATATTTCTCTATTAGAGAGGATTTTATGGAGAGACCGCATTAGTATGGAGTCAAACATGTGTTTTGTTCTCCAGGGTTAGATGGAGTCCTTAACAAGCTCTAATAGGAGAGGCGGCTCCTCGAGAGGAAAAACTATACTGCACATTTATTTCCTTTTGCACTTTGTTTCCGTGGACCCACTTGAGAAAATTGGATGTCCTTGAAGCTACTATGAATCCATGACCTCTTATATCCAGCACAAAATTGCCATGCAGTTTATAGTACTGTCACCGTTGTGCCAAATCCAGGTGCGTGCCTAGAAAACTCATCTTCCTCTCAAGATTTTGTAGATATGTTGTCATATCCACATTGAGTTTCAACTATGCAAGATTAGAGAGCTAGCTAACAAAAAGTGTATACTCCATCTATTGATAAGAAGTAACATATCGTTTATTTGCACTTCAGATCATCTTATGAAGTTTTAGAAAAAATCATAGTCACAGGTTTTCAAAACAATGGAAGTTCCCCTGGTAGTTTTTATGAATGGGATATTTTTTCGACAAAGGTAAACAAACTGATTGCTTGAGATACAGATGAGGATCACATCACTACTGATGCAAAAGTTCTCCTGTTTCCCATATTTCTTTGCACTTTAATTTTAAATTACTTGAAAGAAGGAGCTGAGAGAAGGTATTTTTGCAGGTTGTGTATTTCGTTTTACTTGGTAAATAGTTCCTGAATAGAATGAGCCATCCTTAGTTTCAGGTTGAAAAAAGGTTTCTATATGATTTATGCTATGATCTTACTCATTAGATGTACCATGTTTTTTTATCTTCTCAATGTGCAGCCCTACTTTCAGATCCTTTCATTTAGGTTAGAAATAATAATGTAGTTCTAGATTCAAACTATTGTGTAAGTAGTACCAAAGATAAATTAATGTATGACATTGTTTTTTGGCTATATGAGATGACTAATGTGCCTCCATGTATTGGAGCGGAATATGTGACTGATAATATATGAAAAGTACTGCATGTAGCTTTGAGAATGAAAATTCAGGTCTGTCATAGCCCACCGACGAGAAATTATCAAGTAGGAATTGTTAGATTATAATAACAATTGTATTTTACTTATGTCCACCTTTTGGAAGAGTTTTCATTAATAGTTAAAGTTGATTGTTTTCACCACTACTTTGACTATGCATATTAAAGAAAATTTCCGGGAGTACTTGAATACCTAGATCACCTCCACAGTGACAGGACAAAGGTTTGGTACTCAGTCTGGTCCCAAGCACAGCATGTCCCTGGTGCTATCACTCCCCAGTGGGAATTTTCCTTCTAATTCCGCCAATGCATCGACAAACAAGCGGGTGCTAGGCACGGAGCACGCTTGCCTTGCATCTCCGTGCTTCATTCTGGACCTGGGTGCAATGGTAACCGTATATGTGGTTTTCTCATGATGTAAACTCTACTTCTGAGTTTGCATAAATTCAAACCAAATGATGGTGCCTTCCCAACTACTGTTGTCGTTTCCAAAGTGAAAAAGATAAGACTGGACATTACCGTGTTTGCTATCTTAGCTTACATTGGAGAGTATCTCCTTTTACTACAAGGATATCAAGTGATCAGTAGAGTGTGTCTACAAGGCTGATGTTGTCTTCATGTACTCCCTCCGTTTCAAAATATAAGATGTTTTAGCTTTATAAAACAAATGTATCTAGACTTTTTTTAGTATATAGGTTCATTCAGATTTGGAGTGAGTCTACATACTAAAAGAAGTCTAGATATATTTTCTTCACAAACCTAAAATATATTATATTTTGAAATGGAGGGACTATGTTTTTGGATGAAGAATGGAGAATGAGACATATATAGATGACATTGTTATGTTTCATTTGATTGTATTCCTGAATATCTCAGATTATCCAGAAGGGAGTATTACTTATGTTCACTTTTACTAACTTGATGGTGATACCTTTACTAATGGAGTGACCAATCCAGTGCAGATTTACGTCACGGGCGCGGCGTATCGTCACGCCTACTCAACTAGTGTTCTACTAGAAGATGCCTAAGACTAAGAGTAGCCGGCGTAAAATTCCTACTCATCTTATAATGCAGTAAGAACTAGACAACTATTTTTCTTTTTTTTTGGTTCTAAACAGCTACAGATCCCAAGCATATAGTGATATGCATGTGACTTTGCATTCTGCACATTACTCTCTCAAACTACATAAGCGCGGTATGTGATTCAAAGTTGTAGGATTTCTTATTCCTATTATTATTTGCTCTATCACTTTTATTTCACATAACATAATCATACCATCGAGAAACTATCAAGGTACCTATTTAAACTGCAGAGAATACCTTTTCTTCCCACAGTAAAACATAATCTGTTTTTTCTCTTCCTAAATTTGAATAAGGAGAATTTATTTTTCTTTGTTCTGAAATAAAAATCTTAAGCACACAGTGCCACACATATATTGACTGCACTTTATTCTCTCGGGCTACCGAAGCGCAATATGTGAATCAAAGTTGTAGGATTTCTTATTCCTATCATTGTTTTTCCTACCACTTTGCGTCCATATGTCATAATCATACCACTAGAAACTATTAAGTAACCTCTCTAAACTGCAGATTATACTGTTTCATCCCACCGCAACACATAACTTGTTTTTATTACTTTCTGAATTTGATTAATGAAAATATAGTCTTCAATTTTGGAGTTTCGGTGAGGATATACCTTTAGTCATGAATGAATAGTTGAGTCCCATATGGGAGTCTCCTATGAATTTTAGATCGTAAAGTTATTTTCTCGACCATGTAATTTATATAAGAGGCTACATGTTTTGCTAGACATAATTTTTTAAAATGAACTCCTAGATTGTATATCATGTTCACACTGAGATACTTTTTTGTGCTTGTCACTTAGTGTATCATGTTGCAAAATTGCTTTGGTTATTGACTATTTGAGAACGACATTGTTGAAGGAGGGATCAGGTAGCTATTTACTAGATGGACATGAAAAGTCACAACAAATATCCCTTGACGTTCCATTTTCCTAAAGTAAAATTTGTGATGGAAGATGGAAGCCTACAGGAACACAGCTTGTGCTCTGGTGCAACATGACTTTTTTTACCTAGATAGCCACCTATATGGAAGGAATATCAGAATAATATACTACAGAAGAACTCCCCATGGAGAGTTCAACGGGGAGTTAGTCATGTTTATCGCTTGCAGAATGTTGCAACACGTGTTGTAGCTCACTTTGTCGAGTCCTATAGTAGTTCTTCGTGGCGTGGTGTGCCTCCTGAGGGTATCAAGGATGCCATCTGTAAAGACTATGGTTGGTTGTTGATCAATTAGCTAAATCTTTTTAAATAATACATTTTTTATTGAATTTCACAAATAATACGCAAAACGGGCAAATTGCAAATCTGATGGTCCGTCGTCCATTGAAAAGACGACCAGGCTGCTTCGTCTTTTGAAAAGACGGCCCAGTGATTCGTCTTTTGGGAGGACGACGCCCCCAGATGGTCGGCTGTTGGAAAGACGAACATATTGTTCGTCTGTTGGAAAGACGAAGGGTGCATTGATCATGCAAGGGTTCAGGTTCCAAATAAGTTTTAGGTTTCGGACTATTGTTTCGCGCCGTTTCTCCCGCCGTCTCTTCTCGCCGATTTTTCTCGCCACTCCTTCCCGCCGATTTCTCCCGCCGTCTCTTCCCGCCGATTTTTCCGCCAGTACTTCCCGCCGATTTTTCCCGCCAGTCCTTCCCGCCCTTTTTCCCGTCAGTCCTTCCCGCCCTTTTTTCCCGCCTATTCGGTTCGGTGCCTCTATAAATGCGGGCAACGAGATGTATCTTTTCACCCAGTTCATCTCTTCCTCCTCTTACTCTCTAATTAATTTCCCTCCTCTTCTCTTGCTCTCGCATTTTCCTCCACTCCTCTCCACTATGACCGACGCGTTTCCCTGGCCGACAAAGATGTCCATTGGGCTTCTCCAAATAGCGAGAAGTGTTATGATAGGCGATGAACCATCCCACTGGGAGACGTTGGTAACGAACCATGATGCTCTCGTTATGCTTGGTAAGTCACTTCATCGGAGAGGGTGGAAACTGAAGACCCCAAATCAGGTACGAGCAGAGCTTCTCAGGATCCAGGCAAGGTGGGACAAGCTCAACTTCAAGAGTGAAGCTCGCATGATGGAGCGGGCTGATGCACCTTGGTCCTGGATAGAAGAGAGCAAAGATGAGGATGATATATTCATGCCGCCACCCGTTGGAAGCAAGGAAAGAGCTGAGTGGGACAAGAGGCGGGAGAATAAGAAAGCGCGGGCCAAGAAGAGTCAAGCTGACATGACGGAACAGGTTGTGGCACCTAGGGCCTGGATAGAAGAGAGTGAAGATGAGGATGATATCTTCATGTCGCCACTCGTTGGAAGCAAGGCGAGAGCTGAGTGGGACAAGAGGCGGGAGAAGAATAAAGCGCAGGCCAAGAAGAGCAAGTGCGAGGGATCGTCAAAGGGAAAGGGCGAGGCATCATCGAAGGGAAAGGGAAAGGCATCATGCTAGGGATAGATAGGACTCTTATTTATGTACCGCAAGTTATGTTGAACTGTGTTGCAAGCTATGTTGAGTAGTTTGTCGAATAAAATCATGAAATAATAGAATGATGTCTCATACATAGATAGATAAATGTCTGATACATAAGTAGATATATGTCTCATACATAGATAGATAAATGCCTGATACATAAGTAGATATCACTGGTGTCGACGACGAGGTGGCGGAGGCCTCGGTGTACTCCATCCATATCTGTGGGGTGGCATCACATCATGGAGATGTGCAGTTGACCCTTCACCTTGATCCTATGTATCCTGTGTGGGGATAGGTGGTGGAGTACCTGGCTGATACTGGCCAAACCAGTCTACCTGCTCGTGTTGTGTCTGCTGATCATGGTCGTCAGTACTGTCCCATGTAACGGAGTCTCCTGCTAGTGTACAAGAAATTAAGTACTGAACAATGTCATACTGCATCTAACAATAGTAGGAAGGGACACGCTTACCATGAGGATGAGATTGTGGTCGATAAGCGAAGTCCATGTAGGGGATCGGCTGCTGATGCTGCCATTGTTCGAAAGTAATCTGGTTCTGCTGCAACTGGTCGATATTAAACTGCGATTGCTGCCATGGGTCAGAAGTAAACTGTGATTCCTGCCACCCCGAGCCTCCAGCCTGGTCTGGAGGTGGTGCTCTCGGCGGCGCCTGCTGTGAGAGTCGTGGACGAGGCCCGTGGCGGAGTGGAGGAGAAATATGCTCCTCGTGCCATCCCGAGCCTCCAGCCTGGTCTGGAGAAGGTGGCTGCTCCATGGATCGACGTGGGGCGCGCTCCTCCACCGAGTGACGCGGTGGGCGCTGCTGCGTGGAGCGACGTGGGGTGCGCTCCTCCACCGAGTGACGCGGTGGACGATGTGCTTCTCGGTGTTGAACGACGTCTGAGACGCTGGTGCACGTGATGGCCACGTAGATACGCCGCAGCTTCTCCTCGAGCAAGGCAGATGCAACAGCTTGGGTTTATTGCACGTGCACTCACACGTTGGCCAGGCTTCGTTGCCTATCCTCACCTCCTGTGTCTTTACCTCTTCTCCTGTTCCAATCCGGTTGGAAGGAAGGCGTACCTCGAACCTTCTTTCCTGATTACCGATGGCGATGACATGCATGGACCGAGCCTTCTCCATCTTGGCATCCATGTAATGCATGATCTTTGAATAATACCTCGTGTTTGGGTTGTTCATGATATGCATCTGAGCCATCTGGAGTCTGTCTCTGAAATACTTCAGAGTTCCGGTGAAAATACACTCCACAATGGCTGTTAATGGTAGAGCCCTGCTTTCTCTCAAGACAAAGTTGTAAGTTTCAGCCAGATTTGTAGTCATGACGCCAAACCTAGCACCATGAGTGTCATGCAGCAGAGACCACCTCTCTACAGGCTCGTGTTGTATCCATTCCTGAAAATTTTTAATCCTTCTGCCAGGCCTTCTCCTAGTATCGGGTTGGTCAAATCCTGACAAGTCACAAAGGGCAATGGGTTCTTCCTCCGGTGGTGCTGCTCCTGTTGTTGCCTGTGCAGCTAACGTCGCTGCATGAGCCGCGACCGCTGCTGCTCTAGCTGCTCTCCTCTGAGTCACATGTTTTTTAGTGAAGTCATCAAGATAGCCACGACACTTGATGTACTTCCACTCTTGGTTCTTCTTGCAAAGCTTCTTGAATAGGTTCATAAGAGCCTTGTTCCTGAACTGTGAGAAAAATTTGGCCCCTAGATGCCGCATGCACCAACGACTCTACATGTCCAGCCATGGAGTAACTTCATCAGGAGTGGGCTGTGTGAGCTTCTTTATCGCGCTTAGTATACCTGGATGCCTATCATGAAGGACACATACATTCGGTGTATCCCTCACAATTGCTATCTTCAGCTGCCTGAAAAACCATACCCAACTCTCGGTGTTCTCGCTCTCCACGAAAGCAAAAGCAAGTGGAACAACTTGATTGTTTCCATCTTGACCTATGGCAGTCAATATCTGACCCCTATACTTGCCAGTGAGAAATGTACCATCCACACAGATGACTGGTCGACAGTGAGTGAAAGCTTCTATGCATATAGCAAATGAGAAGAACACTCGATGAAGTACCCTCAAATTAGGTTCCTGTGGCAATGTAAAGTGTTGGATGTCCAGGTAGGTGCCTGGATTCCTAGCCTGCAGTGTCTGGAGCATCCTAACAACACAGTCATACCCGTCTCGAAACGAACCAAACCTTGCCTCCAGTGCCCTTTGCTTAGTCCTCCAAGCCTTCCCGTATAAAATATTGTAGCGGAATCTGACAGAAACTTTGTTAATGATAGCTTTCACCCCCATGGCTTTGCCCTCCACTATCTCTGTGTACAACAGTCTATCTAGGAGGGTTGACGTGAGATTACGATGGTCCTAAAGGACACTGTCAAGTGTGCATGTGTGCATCACAACATCGGTGACCTTCTAGTTTGTGTCATACCTAGGGACATGGGCATGCACCCTTGCAGGACATCCAGCTTCCTCGCAAACCAATGTCAAATATTGTTGTGATGACACCTTCGTTTTCAAGACCCGTTGCATGGACATTGACCACTCAACAATTGATTCCTGCAGATGTCTCTTGCTAGGATATAATGCACCCAGAGAGATGATGTTCGCGTGATAATGCCACGCCGAATCATGCCCATCGTTCACAGTCATTGCTGCTGTGTTGTCATTATTCCATGATGCCGGAATAGGTTGGCCGATCTCTTCTTGATCAGACTCGCCAGAATCATCAGCCGTATCAGTATTGCCTTTTGAGTCTTCGGCTTCCATTTGATGTTGCAACAAACCATCATATATCTCGTCATCATCAGCTTCGCCACTGAATATGTCTTCCCCTAATCCTTCACCACCGTCCTCTGATACATAACCATCACCCCCGGTGTGTGCATAGCTACTGTGACCTGATTCATAACCGCCGCCACCCTCTTGGCCCTGACTACTCTGGCCATGATCATAACTACCTCCAGCATGACCGGTCTGACTACTCTGGCCATGATCATACCCAGCCTCTTTCGCCACAGGTAACACTAAGAGACTGGGGTTAACTTCTCTTTTCTGGCAAGCTTGCACAAATTTGACCCATTTATGTTGCGCTTCTATTGGCCTTAAATAAAAATTAGGGGTTTGCCTTGACTTAGTCCATAAAGCATGCACACCGACAGTATGGGTAGGAGGGAGCCCTAAACGAACACATAACCAATCCTTCAACTGAGTAACGGGCACTGTTTCTGGATTCTGAAGCACTTCATCCATAAAATTAAACTCGCTCAAATCAACTCCGTGCTGGTTTGTTCTGACGAAACCAGGACCATACAAGAACCTAAACACTACATTATTTGACATGATTTTCGACCTAAAAAATACCGAAAATAGTCAAAAACAGGTACATTGACACATAATATTCTACAAATATCTTGCATCTAACAGAACCCATCAAAGGCTACCTACAAACATACACACATGACTGCAATTAGCAAGAAATTAGGGTTTACCCTTGAAGCGTGCGAAGTCCTGCCGTGCAGCTGCCTCAGGTCAACGAATCAGCACCTCCACCATGCACCTTCCTTAAGTCCCAGCACCAGCCTCCACCATGGCCATTGCTCAACAAGAACACCACCAGATCCCTCCACCAAAACGACTCAAATCACTACACCAGGCTATCCCATTAGTAGACCGGGACTATACTAGCTTGCTAATGTGTTAGAGCAGCGAGTTTGGGTAGAAATCTAGGCTACAAATCGGTGCAGCAGCTGGGAAAATGAGAGCAAACGAGAGAGAGGAAGAATAGCCAGAGAGAGAGAGAGGAGGGGAGGACGACGATGGGCAGACGCGGGAGCTATACGCTGGGGCGCGTCGTCCTTTCCAAGGACGAACCGTCCTTCGTCCGTTCAACGGACGACGCCGCGTACCCCTGTCGCCAGACAACTCGACAAAAACGTGTCGTCTTTTGAATAAAAGAAGACAACTTGGTCGTCTTTTCAAAAGACGAAACAGCCTGGTCGTCTTTTTAATGGACGACGGATCATCAGATTTGCAATTTGTCCATTTTGCATATTATTTGTGAAATTCAATAAAAAATGTATATTATTTAAAAAAAATTAGCGATCAATTAAGCACACGACAGTCTCTCAAAAAAAAACCTAGGGCTACTCCCGCCAGTTGCTCACGCCCGAACTAGGGCTCCTGCGCGCAAGAAAGAAACGGCCGACGCCGTCAAGGTGAGAGACGGGGGAGGCTTGGGAGAGGAGTGACGGGAGTCGCCGCCACGGTCGCCCGCTCGAGGAGCGACGCGGAGTAGGTGCAGTTTAAATCCTACCAGGCTGTGCTCTGTCGTTCTTTCACAGCGTTCATTTCACTTGAGTCTGGCGAATCCTGCTAAAAAGACTGACACTTTCTAGCAGATCCTTGTCAAACACACGAACATCAGACCATCCAAGGGTAGCACCAGAGTACAGCACACCGCGAAGTAGTTCCGATTAGTGGGCGAGCACCTTGACGGACGAAGCAATAGCTCACAAATTCTGCTCTCAAGGTGGTGAGTCAAAGAGCTGCCTAATTCCTCCGGACAAACTCATAAAAAACCATACATCAGGTTATGCGGACAGAACTGCACACAGGGTCTCATTAAGATAAAAGTTTCACAGTTCTAAGTTTCCATTACAATTAACTAGCACGGGTTATTTTAGACATATATGTCTGTCACCATCACAAACCTCGCAGAGACTTGGGCGTCGAGCAACTCTTGAGTACCCCCAGATGTATCCACTGACAACTGTCACAGCAGCCACCCATGAACGCAGAACACTTTGAAATAGAATCTGCTGACAGCCCCTAATAGAACTTCAGACAGACAATGGAAAAGGGCATCACCGAACATATATACAGAGAACAAAAACAACAAAGAGCCACGATTCGAGGGTCCACTTACTGTCGCAGAGTTTTGAGCATCATATCATCTGTCACATTGCCAATCTTTGTTCTCTTTATTTCGTCAAGCAGTGCATCCACCTGCACATCAACATAATGCCAGGAGTTATAAATCCGCATGCATAACTAGATTTTAGAAAGGAGAAACCTTTCTTAGTTTGACTCCAGTTCTCCATACTTGGAAACAAACACACTACTTTCTGGTCTAGAAAGTAAATGGGATGCCCTGTCTTCTGCAATACAAAAACCTCACCAGGCTTATCTTCTGGATTGGGATAGCTGCACACTCTAATGCAGAACTACAAGTACATGAGAGACTGTCTTGGCCTCGCGATAGGATTGGGATAGCTGCACGCTCTAATGCAGAACTACAAGTAAATTCTGAGTGGCCGGTAAGAACTACCTCCACGAATATGGATGATAAGAGTAGTAAATTGCACATGCATGCAGCTTACACCAGCTTAGGGGACTGAATAATGCACAGGGTTCCCTATGTCAGTGTAATGAGTGGCATAGGACTCATGTGGCATAGTACACCCGCACACAGTGAACTGACAAATGCCAACCATCTGACATCCAGCCATGTTGTGTTGAGCCACGCAGCCGCTTCATTACAGTGCATGATGGATTCTCAAGCACCTGAAGACCAGTGCTGAGAGAATATGTGCCGAAATATAAAAAACTGGGGAGGGAGTAGAGCGAACGTGAGGGATGATAGCAATTTTATGTGACATGTGGGTTCTCTGCCATCCATCAAATCGCAGGTTCACCTAAAGGCAACAGAGGATAACTAAAGGTGGTGCAAAATGCAATAATATTAGGCCAAATCCGATGCAAATTGCTTATTATTGTGAAAGATGGTGTAATGTGCAACTCAGCCAACTTACCTGGTGTTGCGAATGCAACTTAATAATAAATTCATAACTGCTACCAGAATTAAAATTGTACGATTCTGTTCACCAAAAACATCTGTGTATTACCACAACACAGCTAGTTTTTCTTCTAAAAAACTGATGAACGGTTTGAAAAACGCTATGGATTTTTATTCAACCACTAAGATAATGTATACAAGAGCACAATTCACAAAGCTATGATTTGGTACAATAAACTGAAGGTTCACATCACGATGGAAATCACCGGTAGATAAGGCGAAAATTATAATTGATGTTAGATGAACTGAAATCACAGCCAAACTAAGGCTTGAACTGAAATAATTCTAATAATGCGTGCTAAGTACTAACAGAAAAAACCCAAGTCAACTGCTACAAGGCACAGAAGCATTATGGTCGAACTGGCTTGTAATAAAATAACATAATCAGTAAATTCAAATAGCTGGAGTTTGGTGTGGGCACTTAAATCAAACCGTTGCTAATTATCCAGGAATATCTAATGAATTGGAGAATTCCTTCCAAACTAACTGCGACGATAAATATAATTGTGAACAGCACAAAAAGAAGATATTTTCCGTATATATTTTGAATAAGGAAGATCCATCGATCAGTCAATACATGGAGATTAAATGTAGAGACGAGTGAGCAGACGCACCTCGACGTTGTGCCGATTCAGGGGACTAAACCGAGATTGCCGGTTAGTGCCGAGGGCGCGGCTGATGTGGAACGAATGCTCTGCTGGCACACCATGCGGGACGGCGGCCGGTAAGGATTGCTGTGCTGAAGCGCCGTGCGGGAAGGCCCTCACAGCTGCCGTCGCCGCCGCATATCGTAACCTCCCCGGCATAGCCATAGGGATGGACGCAGTGGAGGGGATGGGGAGATCCGGTGGCGGTGCGGCGCCGCGGAGCTCTGTGCAGGGGAGCTTGCAGGCTGCAGAAAACTGTCCAGGAGGGGCGGGGGCGGGGGCGATAATCTAGCGTATGGTGCCGGTGGGAAGCAGCGAGAGCAGCGGAGCGAGACGGTAGCCGCGGCGGCGGCGGGTCGCTGCGGTTAGGGTTTCATGAGAAGAAGGGGAAGAACTCGTGGGGAGATCGGGGGATTTTTCGAACCGGTATCACTTCAAGCTTCATGGTGGCAATTTTGTGTTAAGTGTAAAATAGATCCTCAGTAATTCAACTTCACACTCAAAATCAAGAGTTAAATCCATGTTAATCGTACTTACTAGAAGGGCTATGCGCGCTTTGATGCGCCCTTTTTTGCTAGTAGTGTTTTTCTTTTTTTTTGGCTTACTATCTCACTGCTTAAGAAAACAGTTCTCAACAAAATAAGACGCATGACAGAAAAAACATAGAGCAACTAATCAAGGACACGGAAACAATATCTGCACTACAACTACAGTCTACAGACACAAGCAACTCATTGAGGAGCCCTTCGACGCAAACATCCAAACCCTACACGAATCATCCACTAACAAATCCGCAACCGGAGACCACAAAAAACGAAGCCCCTTCAGACATCCATGGGTGCACGCAAAATCGAACCAGGAACATGAAGAACTTGTACAATAGCAGATGAGGTACCAACTTGTTTGTGGCCATATATCAAAATCAGACAAAACCAGCACAGCAGTGCAGATTAAAAAGTTGAATATGAGAAGATGAAAGGAGTTGGATGGAAAATCAGCGGTTAGTCTTCAAATGTCTATACATGATTAAGATGAAGCTTTTCTTTAGCAATATGATTAAGATGAAGCAAAAAAAGCAATATTTCCATCACCTAACCAAGAGAACAACCCATAATCATCACAACCTAAAGACAATAACTGTCGGTGTAAGACCATCTCTAATAGATGTCCTATTTTACATCTGCAGTTTTTAGGTTTAGAGCACCAATAGTGTTTTAGGGCACCGGTGCAAAAATTTCTTTTGCAGATACCCTACTGTAGGGCACGCCCGCTCCAATAGTTGCCCTAAAATAGGGTAGTAGAGAGACAAAGTTTGAAATTAAACTTCAAAAGTTTATACAAACTTCAAAATAAAACTTAGATTCGAACAAAAATTTTACACAAATCAAACGTAATTCAGCCATAATTCGACCTAATTCGAGACTAATCATCCCAGTCGAACTCGCTGCTGTCACTGCCGTCGAGGTCGATGGTCACTGCCTCGTCCTTTCCCTTCGTCGATGGCTCGGCCTCCTTCTTCACCGATCTGGACCATCGACGGCCCAGCCCTATCCCTCGCCGCGAAGAATACATGCTCCACCTCCATGAGCTCTGGGTGGGTGGTGGCTAAGCATGCCATATAGGCCTTGGCCGCCTGCTCGTCGCGGAAATGCTGCTCCGCCAGACGGCTCTCCTTCTCGTTCTTCATCGCGATGAACTGAATGTTGTCCGGTGCGATGAACTCCACCCTCGCCTCGTCGAACATGTCGGAGAAGTTGAGGTGGTTGGGGTTGAGGTCGAAGCGTAAGATGGCGAGGTCGTATGCACGAGCGGCCTCCTACGGGAGCTTGAACATCCCCATCCACCACCGGTCCCCACGGTAGGTGTCTGTATGATCCTTTTGTTGACAATTTTATAACAAGGGTAAAATACTAATAACCGCCACACTAAGTAGCATATGCTAATTTTTTAAGGATCCTTTGGGGGAGGGTCTCAAAATTCAAATTTTATAACTATTTATAGCATTTTTATCTTATCTACTATATCCAGACTGTTCATCAGATGTTTGCCTGACCTGCAGCACACATCTTCCCGTTTGCTTTCACAAACTTACTGGCTGGAAACCTACTACATGTTCAAACTGAAAATCACAGGCCAGAACCAACTTCTCAGGATTAGAAGGAACAAAAAATCAAACAAAACAATCCATGATCACAGTTGGGGCGGAGCACCGCCAAGCATCAGCTAGCTTCACCAGGCATGATCTCGACCTACCCCGTGAAGAGACATTTTCAGATTCACCATGTACTGAAACTGCATTAACTGGTGTTTCTACATGTATGAACAGAATAAAAAAATCAAGGAACTCAAGTTCTGAATGTAATCAGGCACATAAGACTAAACAAACTGCTTGTTTTAACAGCAATAGGGTCAGATGATGCAAGAATCATGGCGCTGCCATGAAAGAGGGATCTTTAAAGGGGAAGGTGTTGCCTTTAGATAGATCCTAGCAGGCACGCATCGGCAACCAATTCGAGCTCAAGCAGATGCAGAATAGGCAGTACCTTCCCGATGTCGAAAACTCATTGACTTCCGTGTCAAGCTCCCCATGCTCGGCCTTGGGCGCGAGCAGCGTGACCTCCTACATGACGTGGATGCCCCACCCAGCCCTCAGATTGGGCGCGTAGAAGTGCACGGCTCTTCCACAACTTTGTTCTCTTCCGCATCAGCGGCCACGGTGTAGACGCTCAAGAAACGACGCAGGCGCGGTGCCGGGGCTTGAAGCGTGCAAGCCTTGCGATGTGGTCCCTCCTCGCGGTGGTGAATACATGGTTGCCATCGCGCTTGGAGAGAATATGAACTCAAAGCCAATGGGGAGGAAACGGCGACGTCAACACGGCTGTTGGAGTGGAGTAGTTACCAAGCGCTGGGTAGCGATTCGGTTCAGCTCGAGTCGGTTCCCACAGAGCGGTAAATACACAGCAACTCGACCACAGATGGGCGGCACTGGCGGCGGCGAATGGCGGCGCGTGCTCTGGAGGTGGCGTTGCCGAAGAACTAGGAAGCGCGAGAGAGGGAGAAGATGCTCACCAGACTCGCAGTGGCGCGGTGGTGCTCAAGGTGGTCACCGTTGGGCAGGGGCGCACGGGAACGGAGAGGATTGGTCGCCGGAGTTCTTGTCTGCGTCGGGCTCCTCTGGTCGTCGTTGTTGGCGAGGTTGTACGGAACGGGAAGACAAGTTGAAGGGTGCGTTAGACGCGGGCGAGAGAGGCGGATACACGAGTGTCATCGAGAGGGAGAGGCGAGGTCAGGATTACCGGGGAAAGGTCGCCAGAGTTTGCGGCGATGCCAGGTGCTTCTGTTGGAGACGGAGGCGAGCTTGTAGGCCACGCGCGGTTTATTGGAGGGCACCTGGAGATGCACAGGAAGCAAGCGAACTAGATGGTGTGAGTCACAAGTCAAGGCGCGCATGAGGTTGAGAGCTAAGACTCACCGGACTTGCTGCAGAGGACAGTGACGTTCGGCTTGGTCGTTGCCGACGCTCTGGGGCATGCGTGGACGGGCTAGAGCTACTGGCAGATGCGCCTGGTGTTGACGAACATACCCGTGGAAGCTAGGAGGTAGGGGGTCTAGGTTGGCCGGAATCGGCCGGTGAAGGTCGTCGAGTCAGTGGCGTTGCGAGCAGAAATCCAGGCAGCCTGGTGGCTCCGGTCGTGTGAGGGTTGAGGGGAAATAAGGAGGGAGCATGGGCGATTAAATGGGCGAGGTTACTGGGAGAAATTAATCGGCCATTTACTCGAATTGATGCGAGCAATTAGAGGCAGCAAACGGCGACGAGGGGAAAGGAACTGGTCGCGGGGTGGGGAAGACGATGACACAGCAGTGGGGCCGTGTCGTCAGTGAGAGAGAGAGAGAGTGGGTGTGGGGTCTGCGGGTCAGCGACTGCGCGGGTGAGCTACTGGGTGGAAAACGCTTCGCGAGAGGGGGGAAAGGTGGGCTGCGTTGCTGGGCCGGACTGGGCCAGATGGGTTGGGTTGCTTTGTTTCATTTTTTTATACAGAATGTTTTTCTTTTTCAATTTTGAATTTCTGTTTTGATTTTTATTCAAATAATTCAAACTCCATTTGAATTCAGACCTTTACCAAACTTTGAGTATATTTTAATACTGTTTATTAACATATTCTAAAGTCAAATTTAGAATATTTCTTTTATTCTTTTTAGGGTCTATTATTTATTTTAAAAATAGACATTTGTCTTTATTTTAACTAGGTTTTAAATATGTTTTAAAACTCTAATTGAATTCTAAATTTTACCAAACCTTTTTAAGTAGGTTTTATTTATCCAAAATAATTTCACTTTGAATTATTATTCAAAACACATCATTATGTTTTAATGTTCATTTAAAATGGGAAATGACTTTACTTAAATAAAATTGGATATTAATAAATGCTTATGATTTTATTTAAATAATCCTTTACTCTTTTTATTAAACAAAATATTTTATTTCATTTGCTTGGCCAAGTTTTAATTTGGCTTTTTAAAATAGTCCTTATTTATTTATTTATTTATTTATTTCTTCCTCTGTTTATAAAATCCATATCTTTTTATTTAAAGATCCAAAAATGGTGATTCCAACTTTTAAAATTTTATTTAATATTTGTTTATATTTTTAAATCCCTTTTCATTCAAAGTTTGTCCAAGATGGGTATTTGATGATTCTATTTGGAAACAAAAATTTTCTTTTCACCCTAAATTTCATCAATTATTTTTTTTGTTTATTTTTTTTCACATTTCAAAATTTGGAAAATTTTGGTATGTGACAGGCTACCACCCTTAAAAGAAATCTCGTCCCGGGATTTGGGAAGGCTAGAGTTACAAGTTGGCTTCAAGGCAGCTAGGGTACTACCACCCTTAAAAGAAAGTCTTATAGGGTTATATTGATGGTTCACTTGACTATGGGTTCAATACTTGATATCCAAACAAGGAATCCTTATTTGACTCAACTGAGTTAACTAATTCCTGACACCCACATCCTCTATTTCTTCAAGGGTTCCATACATGTCAATGTGGTTCACATGCCCTTCCTGGGTCACAGTTGAGTCATTTCCATTGGAGTTTCTAGCATCCTTTTTCTTTTTCTTCTCAGGACAGTCTGATGCATAGTGTCCCAGTTCCTTACAATTATAGCACTGCAACTGGCTAATGTCTTTCTTCCTGAAATTGCCATGTTGGTTCTGACCAAGGTCATCTCCATTGTCAGTATCATTTCCATTATTATCACTTCCATTGTTGTTGTAGTGATGCTGATGTGGTTCAGAATCTTCATTGCTCTTTTTGAATGAACGCTTCTTTTGGGATGATCCTGAGTGATATTTGAGCTTATGCTTCCTCTTTCTTTTCTCAACTTGGTTCATCTTGTTTTCCAAGATGGTGGGGCTTTGTCACAAAGTGATTGATAAGTTGGGACATAGGCAACAGACAGCTGCAAGTTCAACTCATCATTAAGTCCTTCGAGGAATTTCTCCTTCCTCTTAGCATCTATATCAACTTCATCCGGTGCATAGCGTACCAGATTATTGAATTCTTCAATGTACTCAGCCACACTGAGGTGACGTTGTTTCAGATTGTGGAACTCTTTTTTCTTCAAGTTCATCACTCCGGATGAGATGTGAGCTATATGGAAACCATCCTAAAAAATAGCCCAAGTCACATCCTCAAGGGGAGTGGTGATTTGAAAGTTGTCCCACCATGTTGCTGCTGGTCCTTCAAGCAGATATGCTGCAATCCTAACTTTTTCCTCGTCAGTGCAGCCAACAGTCACTAAGTCCTTATTCACCGAACGTAACCAATCATTGGATACCATTGGGTCAGTTGTTCCAGAGAACCTTATAGGCCTTAGCTTCAGAAATCTGGTGAGCATGTCAAGTGCTGGAGGATTATTTTGATTGATTGATTGTTGTTGTTGTTGTTGTTGTTGTTCTGATTTTGCATAAACAGTGTCATCATCTGCATTATTTGAGCTTGAGATGTCATCAACTGCTGCATCTCGGGAGTGGCGTTATTGTTGTTGTTTTGGTTGGGGTTGGCACGACGGGGAGGCATCTGTTGGTTTGATAGGGATAAGTAAAAGAAGTTCTAACACACCACACAAAACAATCAAGTTCAATCATACAATCAACAAGCAACTATTCACTCAACAACCTATGAGCTTAACTCATGAGTTGAAGGAAACAACAAGCTTTCTTAAAACGATCAACCTAGTATAGTCATACCTCATAGGTCAATATGATCCATACTCTAACATGTTTATCAAAGTCTTTGGTAGGCAATCTAATGTCTCTTGGTTCTCACTTGTAGTCATTAGTGATGTCTAAGTTGAAGTCCTTGGTCATGGTGGAGGCTTGTCCATCAAGTTGAAAAGGAAGAGATGTAGAATTCAAAACCTAAAAGGTTGAGGAAAGAGTTTAAAAGATTGTTTGTAAATAAGTTTTGGAACAAATACAACTCCTATTTTTCTAAGGGGTTTTGTCCAATCCTAGGGTTACAATCCTGCAGGCAACACAGTGCTCTGATACCATCTTTAAGAGTCCCAACCTTTAATAAGGTAGAGATCCCTGTGTTTAAAATGCTAGTCCCTGGATCATTAGCTAGCATCCATAGTTAAGATGTAATATCAAGAAACAAAGGTCATAATACAACTTTATAACCAGGAATAAAATAATTCATTACATCTTACATAGCTCATTTGGCTATCTCATTACAATGTAGCAGATTATCTATATAGCATGGAGTCCTTCATCTTCAAAGTGCCACAGGCAATCATGTTGGTTGTAGACTTGTAATCCTATTCAACACACTTCACTAACATCAAACAAACCTGCAACATAATAAGTTGCAGCCACAAGGGTCAATACATTTGAATTGTATTGGCAAGTTTCACTACTATGTAGAAATAAGTGGATCCTATCAATACATGCATATTTGTCTAAGTAGGGTTTAGGATCATTTGCAGAAAGAAATATAGTTTTATCCTATCTTTTCAAAATAGTTTTGATCTTTTGAAAATCTTTCTGAACTCGTTGGAAAAACTCCAAGTGCTTCTAATCCCTTGTTGTCACCATCAAGTTTTACTTTGAGAAATTGGAATGTAGAGATCTTCCATAGCTTTAGGCCTTAGTTTCTTAGAGTTGTCCGTAACCGGGGACACGGCTAAGTACTTAGAATTTTGATCTTCTGCAGAAGTTGTACACTTAACCCACATGACACAATCTCGTCTTGACGCCACCAGTGGCCAGTAGATAAGTACTCACCAAATGGAGTACCGGCAGATCGAGAATGTGACAAAGTCTTTCCATAGAAGTCCTCCCAATACACAATGCTAGCTTGTCTACCAGGCACCAATGTAAGGATATATTTCCAATACACAATTCTAGTTAACCTGAAGATGCCAATGCTAGGGTCTTCCACTATGTAGTTGACTAAGACAGAGCCCATTTAGCATGTGGTTGTACACGGAAGCCACTGTACGAGAAACTTGTTCAATCTCTAAGTCCCTGGGTGGTTTTCTTCTAGTTCACATACAAAAGGATAGCCATATAAACATGGTTCCCTTTGTTGACACCTTGTCCAAAAGTGAGTATCCTATTTCCACCCAGGTGGTTCATTGAGTACTTGTGTTATTATATAAAACATATATTTTTCCAATACTTCATATATTTATAACATGGTATTCCACCCCAAGTCTATAGCCGGGCTAAGCATACTACATCTACAATGTTTTCACTAAGTAAGATATGAGGATATCCTAATAGGATATAGCATAGCATAAAAATATAGTAGTCCTAACATGCATACTACAAAAATCCACTAAGTGTAATGAAAATAGTAGGACATGGATGGTAGTGTTACTTGCCTTTTTAGTAGAAAATATTGGTTCACTCCTTGATCTTGCAAATATCACACTCTTCTAATTTCACTACAATTCAATCAAGCAAGCACATATTCAAAACTAACATTCAAACAATTCACCACATAAAATAATAAAAACAAGGTGCAAGCATGCAAAATATGGTTTTATTTGGAAAAGTGGTTTCTAGTAGGCTCTAAACATTTTAAAACACTTAAGGTCATTTATAAATTTGGCAAAATCATTTGAAGCCAAGTTAGTGAAAATGGCCATTTTAAATCATTTTGTTTTGTTAGTAGTGATTTAAATCAAAGTAATGTTTTGTAATTTTAGCCAAATATATTCTTTAAACACAAATGTTAGTGTTTATGGTTAAAGGGTTTAATATTAATCTATTTGCAAAAAGGTTTCATCCAAAATCCATTTTTAATTCAAACAATATTTTTTTTATTTACTAGAAATTCTTTTAACAAAGTAATAATTTACTAAGGTTCATCAAATATGTTTTCAAATCTCAAAACTTGGTGTTTAGGGTCAGAAGGTTTGAATCCCATCATTTTCCAAAAGGTTTTACTTTAAAAGCATTTTTAAACCATAATCAATATTTTATTTAGCTAGAAATGCTTTTATTCAAAGATTTAATTCCTAAGTGTCACCAAATATACTTTTAAATCTACAAGTTGGTTTATATGGTCAGTAGGTTCAAAACAATCTATTTACAAAAGATTTTACCACAAAAACATTTTTAGAATTAATTTTATATCCAAAATAAGCCTGAATATGTATTTGCATAACAACCAATATTACAGAAGCAAAATACTAAACAAAGTGTATGGTTGGAAAGGTTTTGTTATCCTGATTCCAGTGATATAAAATTTGCAAAATTTGGACGTGTGGATTAAAAGTTATGAATTTTGCAAGTTTGCATATCTAATAGATCAAAATTTCTGTTTTAAATCAAACTCTGGACACGTGTCTTAATCTTACTGGTCGGTAACGGTTCATGCGGATCGATCATCACTGGCCGTCAGATCTAACTAACAACGCACGGTGCAGATGTCAACTCACCCCTTTGACTAACTAATCTATCCTAGCCAATAGATCAAGATCCAACGGATCATAGCAGCTCGACCACAGATGGGCGGCGCTGGCGGCGGCGAACGGCGGCGCGTGCTCTGGCGGTGGCGTTGCCGATGAACTAGGAAGCGCGGGAGAGGGAGAAGATGCTCACCAGACTTAGTGGCGTGGTGGTGCTCAAGGTGGTCACCATTGGGCAGGGCGCGCACGGGAACAGAGAGGATTGCTCGCCGGAGTTTTTGCCTACGTCGGGCTCCTCTGGTCATCGTTGTTGGCGAGGCTGTATGGCACGGGAAGACAAGTTGAAGGGTGCGTTATACACAGGCGAGAGAGGCGGATACACTAGTGTCATCGAGAGGGAGAGGAGAGGTCAGGATTACCGGGGAAAGGTCGCCGGAGTTTGCGGCGGCGCCAGGTGCTTCAGTTGGAGACGGAGGTGAGCTTGTAGGCCACGCGCGGTTTATTGGAGGGCACCTGGAGATGCACAGGAAGCAGGCGAACCATATGGTGTGAGTCACAAGTCAAGGCGCGCATGAGGTTGAGAGCTAAGACTCACCGGACTTGCGGCAGAGGACAGTGACGTTCGGCTTGGTCGTTGCCGACGCTCTGGGGCACGCGCGGACGGGCTGGAGCTACTGGCAGATGCGCCTAGTGTTGACGAACAGACCCGTGGAAGCTAGGAGGTAGGTGGGTCTAGGTTGGCCGGAATCGGCCGGTGAAGGTCGTCGGGTCAGTTGCGTTGCGAGCAGAAATCCAGGCAGCCTGGTGGCTCCGGTCGTGGGAGGGTTGAGGGGAAAGAAGGAGGGAGCGTGGGCGATTAAATGGGCGAGGTTACTGGGAGAAATTAATCGGCCATTTACTCGAATTGATGCGAGCAATTAGAGGCAGCAAACGGCGACGAGGGGGAAGGAACTAGTCGCGGGGTGGGGAAGACGATGACGCGGCAGTGGGGCCGTGTCGTCAGCGAGAGAGAGAGAGTGGGTGTGGGGTCTGCGGGTCAGCGAGTGAGCTACTGGGTGGAAAACGCTTCGCGAGAGGGGGAAAAGGTGGGCTGCGCTGCTGGGCCGGACTGGGCCAGATGGGTTGGGTTACTTTGTTTCATATTTTTATATAGAATGTTTTTCTTTTTCTATTTTGAATTTCTGTTTTGATTTTTATTCAAATAATTCAAACTCCATTTGAATTCAAACCATTACCAAACTTTGAGTATATTTTAATACTGTTTATTAACATATTCTAAAGTCAAATTTAGAATATTTCTTTTATTCTTTTTAGGGTCTATTATTTATTTTAAAAATAGACATTTATCTTTATTTTAAATAGGTTTTAAATATGTTTTAAAACTCTAATTGAATTCTAAATTTTACCAAACCTTTTTAAGTAGGTTTTATTTATTCAAAATAATTTCACTTTGAATTATTATTCAAAACACATCATTATGTTTTAATGTTCATTTAAAATGGGAAATGTCTTTACTTAAATAAAATTGGATATTAATAAGTCCTTATGATTTTATTTAAATAATCCTTTACTCTTGTTATTAAAGAAAATATTTTATTTTATTTGCTTGGCCAAGTTTTAATTTGGCTTTTTAAAATAGTCCTTATTTATTTATTTCTTCCTCTATTTATAAAATCCATATCTTTTTATTTAAAGATCCAAAAATGGTGATTCCAACTTTTAAAATTTTATTTAATATTTGTTTATCTTTTTATATCCCTTTTCATTCAAAGTTTTTCCAAGATGGGTCTTTGATGATTCTATTTGGAAACAAAAAGTTTCTTTTCACCCTAAATTTCATCAATTATTTATTTTCTTTATTTATTTATTTCACATTTCAAAATTTGGAAAATTTTGGGATGTGACACCACATGTACTGATACGTCCAATTTGCATCACCATTCTATATCATAATTTGCCTCTATTCATTGATATATGTCTTATTATGAGGTATTACTTATATCTTTTCCTCTGTTTTTGCATGTTGCATGATTCTTGGAGGATGAACTGCAGGAGTCAGGTTTTTGATGGAAAAAGAGGTGTTTTGATGCAATTTCGCGAAGATCGGAAAAATACCAGAAAAATAATGGAAAATATATAGAGGAAGCCAGAAGGGGAGGCGTAGCTGGCCCACAGGGGGCCCACACACCCCCTAGGCGCGGGCCCGCCTTGCCCCGCACCTAGGGCAGGTGTGGCCCACCTGGCCACCTCCCGACTCCGCCCTCTCACCTATATCTTCCTCACGAAACTCTAATACCAGGGGAGCAACCACAGAAAGATTTCCGCTGCCTCTGCGGGGCGGAAAACACCGAGATAGAAAGAGCTCTCCGGCAGACAGATTTCTGCCAGGGAAATTCCTTCCCGGAGATGGAAGATCGTCGCCATCAACACCGTCATCAAGCTAGAATTCATCGGGAGCATCATCATCATCCACACCACCATATCCCCCAGCACCATCATCACCACTCCATCCCGCTGTAACAATTGTGTTGGATCTTGCATCAGTTCTTAGGGGAAACTGTCCCGGTGTTAATTACTATTGTAGTTGATGCTTGTGAGTGGAACCATTGGATTATTGTTTATGTTCAGATTGTTATCCATCACTATATCATCTTTGATCTTGATCCATATGATTTCTTGTGAGTAGTTCGTTTAGTTCTTGAGGACATTGGAGAAGTCATGTTGTTAGTAGTGGATTTGTGTTGAGTTATTATTCAATGGTTTAGTATTAAAGTTGTGGTGCTATTCTTCTAGTGGTGTCATGTGAACATCGACTACATGATACTTCACCATTTATGGGCCTAGGGGAATGCATTGTGTATTTGGCTACTAATTGTGGGATTGCCGGAGTGACAGAAACCTGAACCCCGTTAGGACACCATTGCATAAGGGAGCGTAGGATCTCAGAGTTTAAGGTTGTGGTTAGGTTTAGATCTTAATTACTTTCCTATAGTTGCGGATGCTTGCAGGGGGTTTAATCACAAGTATATATTAGTCCAAGTAAGGTAGATACATTAGCACAGGTTCACCCACACAACACTTAAACCACCAAACAAGAGTACTTAGCTATATGAAGAGAAAGCACTTGACAGAATTCCCATGTGTCTTCGAGAACGTTTGGTCCTTATAAGTATTTTCACCGTCTTGTCCTTTGCTAAGAATGGATTGGGCCACTTGTTGCAGTTGTTCGTTGTCTTTATTACTTGCATTTTGTTTTGTTGCTTTATCAGAAAACCCCTAAAAATCCGTTTGCTAAGTATTTACAAAGATTTCCTGCTCCATACCACTAGTCAACACCTTCTTCTCCTTGTTGTGACCGACACTCCTATTTATCGAAAGTACTACGATACAACCCCTATACTTGTGGGTCATCAAGACTATTTTCTGGCGCCGTTGTCGGGGAGTGAAGCGCTATTGAAGAGTGGAACTGGTAAAGAAAACCTCTAAATGTGAGTATTGCTTTTTGTTTCTATTTGTTACTCTATTTCCAATATGGATAACCCACTTGGTTTTCTGTTTGGGAAAACTACTACCATTGTTAGGGTAGTAGATGAACCACCGCCTGTTGAGATAGATCCTTTTAATATTCCTACAAGTATTATTGATCGTGTTATGGATAATTATTATTTTGGGGATGGAGCTGTCCATCCTGGTGATCACTTGCTTTTTATCCATGAATTATACGGATTGTTTAAGTGTGCAGGTGTCACAACTGAACAGGTGAAGAAGAAGTTACTCTCTATATCCTTGAAATGGAGAGTTGAAGAATGGTATAAGCTACTGAAGAATGGACAATCCATGGAATGGGAGGAAATGGCATCTCTCTTTTATTCTAAATTCTATCGTCCCAGTGAGATTCATAAGGATAGAAATCTGATATATAACTTTTGTCCTCGTGATGGAGAGAGTACAACTCAAGCTTGGGGGAGATTGAAGTTAATAATGCTTAAATGTCCTATTCATGAACTCCCTAATAATATTATTATCAATAACTTTTATTCTAGGATTTATCTTCATGATAAAGATTTACTAGATGCTTCTTGTGCTGGATCATTCACACGTATGAAGGAAGAAGCTAAATGGGATCTACTAGACTGTATTCAAGATAACACTGAAGCTTGGGAGAATGACAAAGGAAGAAAGTCAGGTATAAACTATGATTATGAATGCATTAATTTTTTATGGGAACAGATGACTTCTGTGATATTAGTAATGAGTTTGGTCTGGATTCCCAAAGTATTGCCAATTGTTTTAAAGCCTTTTCCTCTTACATAGAAATCCCCAAAAAGAAGTGGAATAAGTACCATTCACCTTATAAAGATGTTGTTAGTCATGTTCCTATTAGAAGCACTAAAGTTTGTACTACTAATCATATTGTGTCTGAACCTTATGTTGAGAAAATACCTTTCCCAGCTAAGGTAAAGGAGTATTCTATGATGATTAGTGCAGATAATAAAGGTACCAAGAAAACCATGGAGCCTGATGAGCAATTGAATATCGAACCTGTGGTAGCTATTGTGAAAGACCTTGTCACTAGAAATATAGAGGATGAGCATATTGTCTTCTGTGAAGACGCTTCTAATATTATCTCTCATCCTAGAGAATTTTGAAAAGCTAGTGTTCCCGTGCTTTCTGTTAAAATTGGTGATCATTGCTATTATGGTTTATGTGATATTGGTGCTAGTTCTAGTGCTATTCCTTATGAGCTTTACAGGGAAATTATGCATGAGATTGGTCCTTGTGAGCTTGAGGACATTGATGTGGTTATTCACCTTGCTAATAAGGAAACCATTTGCCCTATTGGTATTGTAAGAGATGTGGAGGTTCTTTGTGGTAAGATTAAATATCCTACTGATTTTCTAGTGCTTAATTCAGCAGCTAGCAAAACTTGTCCTATTATTTTTGGTAGACCTTTCTTGAACACTTGTGGTGCTATTATAGATTTTAATAAGGAGAAAGTTTTAACTAAGTTTGATGGAGATTCTTATGAGTTTAAATTTTCCAAATTTGCTAAAGCTCCTTGTGAAAACAGCTTGCTTAATAAAGATTTTAGGATAGAACAACTTGCTTCTATTGATCCAATTTATGACCTTGGGCCTCTTTTTGATGACTATAAGTATGCTAATTCTAATGATAGAGTTGGTTCCTGTGATAGTTATATTGTCAAATTTATTCAAAATTCTAATGAAAGTTATTATGAGAGAGGGAAACATGGTTTTATGCATCTCAATAATGTTAATTTTCCCCGTTTTATGTTGAAACCTTTGAAGTTGCATTTGTTTTGTCTTCCTATGCTGGTGGCTTTTTGTTTCAACAATTTGTTTTATCATGGTACCCCCACGCATAGGAAGTGGGTTAGACTCAAATGTGTTGGTTATTTGCTTCTTGATGCTCTCTTCTACTTCCAATATTTATCTCCTAAGTGAGCATTTTTTAAACTCTCAAGCCTAACTTAAGGCAGTAAAGAAAAGTACTTGTTGGGAGATAACCCAAGAGTTTGGTTGAGTCTTGGAAGTTATTACTTCAGTAATAACCGCTCCTTATCCTTTTTGTTTTGGTTTTTGTGTCAAGTTCAACTGCTTTTGAGAAGTAGAGGAGTTGTGAAAAGTGGTTGTCCTGGGACAGATTTTTGTGTTGCACTGTAAACATTCGTGAGGGAGATCAGTACATCGGATGGAGATATATTTTTCTGACCTTGTTCTCCAGATTGTTACCCAACTTTCATTAGTTTTGCACTTTTTTATTTGAGCAACAGAAGGTTTTCTAAAAAATCAATCTTTACCTACTGGTCTGTTTTGACAGTTTTCTGTTATCATTTGCGTTTGCCTCTTACAGAAGCCTTTGTTTTGATGGATTTCAGTTGAAGTGTGAACCTAAAGGTTTATTGTTTTTGCTTACACTAATGTTGCCCTTGAAGTTTGTGTATTGCATTGTGAGAAAAGGAATTTCCAGGAAGGATAAAATGAGTCTGCAGAGTTCGTCTTTGAATAGGTAAAAGTGGTGAAAACAGAAGGTTCGTGAAAGCCCAATTTTTTTTATATTTTTGATGTTTTTATTACATAAGGAAAGTTATGAGACGGAACAGAGGAGGAAACGGAGGCCGGGGTGGCCAAACCCACCCTAGGCGCGGGCCCCAGCTGGCCGCGCCTAGAGGGGGTGTGAGCACCCCGATCTGCATCTCCGCCTTATTTTCGTATCAGCACCTTCCTTATGCATTGAAACTTCGTAATACATACCCCCGGATCCCCCGAGGCTCGTTTATCGTATTCTTGTCGTGTTTTCGTTTCGATCTGTTTTTGTCAGCAAATCTTCTCAAGTTTAGAGCACCATGGTCTCTGCCAACAACAAAGGCAAGAAGCCCGAGGAAGATGATCCTCAAGATCCCAAGGAGGAGGTAATTTTGGTAGGTGAAGAATAAGACATGGAGGAGGACAAGCATCTAGACACCCGCGCGACCGTTGCAAGAATTGGAGTGGTGAAACCTATCAAGCTTAAGAGGATAGCACGGATGTCTACAGGAGGGAAAACCCCGCATCATATCCTCTCTCCATGGTCATCTCCTCCATGTACCAAGAGACCCTTCCATACTCTTATACATGAGCATAAATACCAACATGTTCCCAAAGGGAACTTGCCCCCGATGTGGGATTTGACTCGTTCTAACCATGCTGGGGAGGAACACACTAAGAAGGAAGAGTGGGAAAGAATAGTAAGGACTGGGGCTCTCGGTCCGATATGATCATGTACCGCATTGAGCAAAATTCAGAGTTGATTCGTACTCTGACCTTCGAGATTAAAGATTTGAGGAAGCTGATTGAGGAGCTTATCAAGATAACACCACCACCACCGAAGGAGTAATTTGTCATCAGGTTTGGCATCCCCTTGGCTTGTTCCAAGCTTGGGGGAGTGTCGCGGTATCACATCATTATATTTTATCTTTTTACCTTTTTAGTGGATTCATGTCTTTGGTAGAGAAGTTATCTTATAGGTTGGTTTGCATGTGGAAGTATCTCTCCTTTAGTTTATTATCTATGTATCCCTTGATGTGAGTGCCTTTATGGAATATTAATGAGAAGTTTCATCTTTTACTTTTTTACTTCTTATTTTAGTTTGCAATATCTATTATATGATGGATCTTGTTGATCAGTATTGGCATCACTTTGGGAGCATCAAGTAAATCTAAATTGGTTTTGGCAAACCAAGTTCTGGTCAGTAGCAACACTTTTTGAGGTTTGAAAGGAAAAGATAAAAATCTTACAGGTATTTTGTATTATTTTGTTTTCTTTCTTGATTGGCTCATAAGCTTAGTATTCTTTATTTAAGATCTTTTGTGTCTTCAAGGAAGATTGCATGTTTGGCTTTATCACTTGTAGGTATGCTTGTTTCTTTCAACTCTTTTGCTTGCTACCCAGCCTCGCTAGACAAAAACCTATTTTTAGAAGGCATACTTCTCATGTTTCCAATCCCTTTGAACCAAAACCTGTGCCATTTGTGTCCACCATATCTACCTATTAGCACTATTGATATTCCAAGAAAATTCTCAAGTTTCATCTATCTTTCGAATTAAAAACTATTTTGTTATGTGAAAACTAGTTAGTAAAGCTCTCACGAACTTGATTGCACAGCTTATTTTCTTGCCCCTAATAGACTTGAACCATTGTGTCATCGAAGTTGTATATGCTTGCATATATACGTTGGGATTAGCAGAACCGTGCTATCACGGGGAACGCTTTCAACATTGCACATGTACGTTGTACACGGTTGATATCATGCTCTTTTTTTTGCGGATGTCGACGGTGTGAAATAAAGAGGGAACTTATAAGTCCATGGAGTGATGTATGTGTGTTAGAGAAACGCTTGGGCCGCTAGCCTAAGCCATGCTTAATCATGTTGGAAACTTGTAGCATCACCATAGTGAGCATTCTGTGAAGCATCCTCAATAAAAAGCTATGCACATAGTAAATAAAAAGATCGTTGAGATGCTCATTGTCTGCTTGCCTTGTCATTTTGATTATGGGATAGCTTTTGTACCATGTGCAAGGGGTACCCCGTTGGCGGTTCTTTATGATACACATGTACTTACAATGACAAGAACTTACCGGTGACTAAATTTGAGTAGCATGAGGAGCGGCCCTCGTACTCAAGGGACGTGAGATTGCCAACTTATATTTCGTCAAGCATATACTCCATCTTTGTTCACTTTAACCTTAATCATCTCAAGATGCCTATGATAGGGGAAATGAGGGCTCAAAGATAGTAAGTACCATAATCTTTTGAAAGCTCTTTATGACTTGAAATCCTTACTGCCCTCTATGAAGGGACCTTTCTCCTATTTTTTGAGTTTAGTCAGTAAACCTACTTCCTCTCCATCTCCAGCAAGCATTTGAGTTGTTGTGTTGAAAGCATTCATATGGTGATTTATTCACTCATGTTCTCTATCTTCCTTATCTGTACAAGACTCTTATCTATTGAGTATTACTTTAAAAGCCTTCATTGTGAAAAACCTTTTCGAGCAAAGAGTGCTCCTGTTATAAAACTTCTACAAAAAGCTTCTTATGAAACTGTTTGCCAGCTGCTCTCTGACCAGGAAGAAATTTTGCCAATTCCAATTATGATTTATCTTTATGCATCTCTATTGTGACTCATGTACTTGTTGCAAGCTAAGTTATATAATGGTGAGTTGCTTTATTCTACGAGTTGTGCAATGGTAAGTGTGATGCTTCTTGTCCGTATTCTTTTATCGACACTTCACTCCATAAACCCGTGAACATGTTCACTAAGCTCAGTTTTCGCTTGGGGACAAGCGAAGGTCTAAGCTTAGCGGGAGTTGATACGTCCAATTTGCATCACCATTCTATATCATATTTTGACTCTATTCATTGATATATGTCTTATTATGAGGTATTACTTATGTCTTTTCCTCTGTTTTTGCATGTTGGATGATTATTGAAGGATGAACTGCCGGAGTCAGGTTTCTGATGGAAAAAGGGGTGTTTTGATGCAATTTCGTGAAGATTAGAAAATATTGGAAAAATATATTTTCCCAGAAGACAGAGGAAGCCAGAAGGGAAGGCGTAGCTGTGCCACAGGGGGCCCACACCCCCTAGGTGCGGGACCACCTTGCCCCGCGCCTAGGGCAGGTGTGGCCCACCTGGCCAGCTCCCGACTCCTCCCTCTCACCTATATCTTCCTCACGGAAATCTAATACCAGGGGGAGCGACCACAAAAATATTTCTGCCGCCTCTGCGAGGCGGAAAACACCGAGAGAGAAAGAGCTCTCCGACAGACAGATTTCTGTCGGGGAAATTCCTTCCTAGAGAGGGGAGATCATCGCCATCAACACCTCATCAAGCTGTACTTCATCGGGATCATCATCATCATCCACACCACCATCTCCACCAGCACCATCATCACCACTCCATCCCGCTGTAACAATTGTGTTGGATCTTGCATTAGTTCTTAGGGGAAACTTTCCCGGTGTTAATTACTATTGTAGTTGATGCTTGTGAGTGGAACCATTGGATTATTGTTTATGTTTAGATTGTTATCCATCACCATATCATCTTTGATCTTGATCCATATGATGTATTGTGAGTAGATCATTTAGTTCTTGAGGACATGGGAGAAGTCATGTTGTTAGTAGTGGATTTGTGTTGAGTTATTATTCAATGGTTTAGTATTTAAGTTGTGGTTCTATTCATTTAGTGGTGTCATGTGAACGTCGACTACATGATACTTCACCATTTATGGGCCTAGGGGAATGCATTGTGTATTTGGCTACTAGTTGTGGGGTTGCCGGAGTGACAGAAACCTGAACCCCCGTTAGGACACCATTGCATAAGGGAGCGTAGGATCTTAGAGTTTAAGGCTGTGGTAAGGTTTATATCTTAATTACTTTCCTATAGTTGCAGATGCTTGTAGGGGGTTTAATCACAAGTATGTATTAGTCCAAGTAAGGTAGGTACATTAGCACAGGTTCACCCACACAACACTTACAACACCAAAGAAGAGTACTTAGCTATATGAAGCGAAAGCACTTGACAGAATTCCCATGTGACCTCGAGAACGTTTGGTCCTTATAAGTATTTCCACCGGCTTGTCCTTTGCTAAGAAAGGGTTGGGCCACTTGCTGCAGTTGTTCGTTGTCTTTATTACTTGCACTTTGTTTTGTTGCTTTATCAAAAAAAACCTAAAAATCTGTTTGCTAAGTATTTACAGAGATTTCCTGCTCCATACCACTAGTCAACACCTTCTGCTCCTCGTTGGGATCGACACTACAATTTATCGAAAGTACTACGATACACCCCCTATACTTGTGGGTCTGATGGTGCCTAGCACTTGTCGTGGGATGCTTCATTGGAAACCCCAAGAGCAAGGTATGAAGCAGCATAGCAGCAAGTTTCCCTCAGTAAGAAACCGAGGTTATCGAACCAGTAGGAGGAAGGAAACGTCACACAGGTGTTGCAAGCAACGCGGAGACCTGCACAACACAAACTCAAAAATTTGCCCCAACGAATCAGTGAGGTTGTCAATCTCACCGGTTTGTTGTAACAAAGGATAAAACATATGGTGTGGAAGGCAATGGTCAACAAGTAAACAAGTAGTAGTGGAAGATGTACCAATGGTAAAGATTGGACCGGGGTCCATAGTTCACTAGAGGTGCTCTCCTTAGATAAACAACATGACATGAAGGGTAAACAAATTACAGCAGGGCAATTGACATGAATTGAGGAAGGCATAACAATGCAATTACTAGTCAGAAAGATCCTATGAGATTCGATTGGGTCATACAACAAGATACATAGAACGCCATCCAACTACATCTATGACTAGAAGTCCACCTTCAGGTTATCATCCGAACCCCCTCCAGTATTAAGTTGCAAGCAACCTACAACTGCTTTAAGCAAAGTGTGTCAGGTAAACAGTCCACATGTTCCATGAACAAGAGACCGTTGTTTTCTTCCTAGTGGCAATAGCACATCTACAACCGAAGAGATTCCTGTCACTACCCTTGGAAACTAGAGGCATGAACCTACTATCGAGCATAAATACCCCCTCTTGGAGTCACTAGCAACTACTTGGCCATGATAGCTACTAACAACGGAGAGCATGCAAGATCACAAACAACACAGAGATGATAGAATCACAAAGACAAAACCATTAATCAAACCAATATAATAATCTCAATATCCATCGGATCCCCGCAAAAACAACATGCATGATTACAAATAGATTAGATCTTGATCATGAACGGAGCTCACAAGATCTATACATGAAAGCACAAAGGAGGATATACAACCATCTAGCTACTACATGGACCCATGGTCCAAGGTGGAACTACTCACGCATGATACCGGAGAGAAGGCCTCTGAGATGATCTCCCCTCCGGCAAGGTGCCAGGAAGAACTTCAGATCCCCCTGATCTAGGGATGATGGTGGCGGCGGCTACAAACGGTTTCATGGATATTTGAGTGGGTACTCAGGGTTTCTGCATCAGGGGCTTCTTATAGGCGAAGGGGGAGACCGAGGAGGCGGCTAGGGGCGCCAAACCCTAGCCAGGCGCGGGGTGGGGCCCACCCGCGCCTAGGGTGGGTCTAGCCCCTCCGGCTCTCCTCTGGACTTCTTGTTCCCCACGGAAAGTAATTGACTTTGACATTTGTCCCGTCCAATTCCGAGAATATTTCTTTACCAACTTTTCTGAAACCAAAAACAACAGAAAACAGGCATCTGGCACTGTTGCAACTTTTTAGTAGGTTAGTACGAGAAAACATGTAAAAAGTACCTCAAAGTGTGGACAAGTAAAGCAAAGTAGATACTAAACAAGCATGGAGCATCAAAAATTATAGATACGTTTCCGACTTATCAGGGTCATCACGTACCAACCGACTCTCAATGTAAAGCTATTAGCTCTCTTCCTTGGAAGGCTGGCAGAGGGTGGTTAGACACGACATTTACCTTGATTTCGCCGAGACCATGAGTCACGCCCTAAGGATGGTTCTGCTGTAACGGGTCAAATCCCGAAGCCGGTCCCTAGAGATGTGAGGCGAGTTTGGTTTACCAGGGGCGCTATCTACCCCAAGAAACTACGACGACGCTTCCCTACCTGGTATGAATGTACCTCCTTCACCGCCTTCGAGAAAATCCAGAATGCATGTTGAATGGAATGCCCGAACTATATGACTCATGGAATCTACTAGGAAAGTTAGTTAGTCATGAGGTTGTCCAGGCCTTGTGTGGTTGTACGCTCGTCTCGGTTCCAAAGGCAAGAACTCGGTTCCTAGTGGTGGCGAGCATGGGACTACAAAAACCACATCCCACCGTGGCCTCCCATGCAAGCCTTAGCATGTTTAATCTCATATTACCTCTGATCTCATCTCATCATGTTCTCCTGTCATACTAGATTCTATGCATCTGATACATCATCTGGATGAACCAGCACTGATAGCTATGCATGGCTAAGCAGGACACAGTATAAGCTCTAGCAGTGCACACAAGCCAAACCTAGTTATGCTAGGAGCAGTGGATCAGGTAATATAAACTCAAAGGAAGTAATGCAATAGATAGGATACTCTATCTATTGATAAAAGACCACAGTAGAATCGTATGCACCATAGCAAGAATTGAAATGCTTTCGAAATCATAGGATTATATCATGGTGGGGCTATGCTTGCCTTTGCCCGTTGATAACCAGAAAGCAGAGCTTCGGACATCTAGTACTTGACTTGATTATAGTTGGTCAAGTATTGTTCTTCGGTCTTCGATGGCGTTGATCTCAATCTCGATATTGTATTCTACTGAAGAAGAACGAAATACCAGAAAGAAAGGAAAACAATCAACACATGGCATTGATGCAATGCTCAAGCAAGGATGATGATATCACAAGTTGAATTGTACTGAAATGTAACCCTAAGAGATGCTCGACAGTTTAAACGGGGTTCCAAGAGATACAAACCCTAACTCGGGGAAACTCCAGAATCACCTATGAGGGGTTACTATGTTGTTCTAATTAAAATTGTAATGTAAGTTGTTGAACAATGCATGATTTTATATCTTGAAAAGATAGATATCATTTTTCTGAACATTTTGATATATTATTTTTATTTTTCTGAATTACGGAATAAAAGTTATTCATTTTACAATATTTAATCAATTTCTAAAATTATTAAAACCAATTCGTTAAACTTTTACACCCAGGCACACCTAGCCACAGTGGCTAACTGAGGGGCCCCAGTGCCCCCTTAGCATTGATGCGTGTTGACTCCCGGTTGGGAAACCCCAAGAGCAAGGTATCATGCAGCAACAACAAGTTTTTCCTCAGTAAGAAACCGAGGTTATCGAACCAGTAGGAGGAAGGAAACGCCTCAAAGTTGTTGCAAGCAACGTGGAAACCTGCACAACACAAACTCAAGACTTTGCCCCAACTAACAGTGAGGTTGTCAATTTCACTGGATGCTGTAACAAATGATTAACTATATGGTGTGGAAGGTGATGATGGTTTGCAGAAAGTAAACAGTAAAAGTGGAAGATGTATCAATGGTAAAGATTGGGCCGGGGTCCATAGTTCACTAGAGGTGTTCTCCTTAGATAAACAAACATGGCATGTTGGGTAAACAAATTATAGCAGGGCAATTGACCGGACTGAGCAAGGCATAACAATGCAATACTAGACACAAAGATCCTATGAGATTCAATTGGGAAATACAACAATATACATAGACCGCCATACAACTGCATCTATGACTAGAAGTCCACCTTCAGGTTATCATCTGAACCCCCTCCAGTATTAAGTTGCAAGCAACAGACAACGACTTTAAGCAAAGTGTGTAAGGTAAGCAATCCACTTGTTCCATGAACAAGAGACCATTGTTTTCTCCCTAGTGGCAACAACACATCTACAACCGTAGAGATTTCTATCACTTCCCTTGGAAAATAGAGGAATGAACCCACTATCAAGCATAAATACCCCCTCTTGGAGTCACTAGCAACTACCTTGCCAAGATAGCTACTAACAATGGAGAGCATGCAAGATCACAAACAACACAGACATGATAGAATAAAATAGACAAAACCATTAATCAATCTAACATAGTAATCTCAATATCCATTGGATCACCGCAAACACAACATGCATGATTAGAAATAGATTAGATCTTGATCATGAACGGATCTCACAAGATCTATACATGAAAGCACAAGGAGGAGGTACAACCATCTAGCTACTACATGGACCCGTAGTCCAAGGTGGAACTACTCGCTTCGGAGGCTGGCATGATGAAGAAGAAGGCCTCCAGGATGATCTCCCCTCTGGCAGGGTGTCGGGAAGAGCTTCAGATCCCCCCCGATCTAGGGACGATGGTGGCGGCAGCTATAGACGGTTTCGTGGAATATTGATCGGGTGTCTAGGGTTTTGGCATCGGGGGAACTTTATTGGCGATGAGGCGAAGAAGGGGGCCACCAGGGCGGATCCACCCCCTCCCCCCAGGGGCGGGGTAGGCCCACCCGTGCGGCCAGGGGGTGTGGTCCCCTGGTGAGCCTCCTCTGTCTCGTATTCTGGCTTCGTGTTGCCCACTGTAAAATATTTACTTTGACTTTTGTCCCGTCCAATTCTGAGAATATTGATTTTCTGCCTTTCTGGAACAAAAAACAGAAGAAAACATGCAACTAGCACTGTGGCAACTTGTTAATAGGTTAGTACCAGAAAACATATAAAAACACCTTAAAGTGTGGACAAAGCAAAGCAAAGTAGATAGTAAACAAGCATGGAGCATCCAAAATTATAGATACGTTTCTGACGTATCAAGCATCCCCAAGCTTAAATCCTGCTCGTCCTCGAGTAGGTAAGTGATAAAATAATAATTTTTGAGGTGACATGCACCATCAAAACCAAGATCAAACCATTTACAAGAATTGAAAGATGGGATCAAAGAACTCAAAACATGTGCATGAAAGATGGAGTTCTAACAATAGGACAAAGTAACTATGCATGCAGCAAGAAAGGCTACAAACAAAGATCATGAATAACATGCAAAGAAAAATGTTTGTTTGTTTCACAGACAGAAAACATGGCAAAGTGGCATTCAGTTTGTCCCTCAAAGAGTAGAAGATAGATGCATAGGACACCTTCAAAGTTCATAAGAGTAACTATTACAAGTATCACAAGAACAAGCAATATCATCAATATGCACCAATCAATAAGTTTTGGGACACTGCACATAGAACTAAGAATGACAACTATGCTCTCTTAATGGTGCCTAAAGGTAGAAGGTGGAGACTCAATATAATAGTGGAAGAAAGTCTCTTCATAAAGGGAAGCAGGGATTTCAAGTTTCAAAAAGAGATTCCAAAAATTATGGTACTTGTTAGCTTTCAGCCCTCATTGCCCCTATCATAAGCATCTTGAAGTGATTAAGGTTAAAGTGAACAAAGATAGAGTATATGCTTGACAAATTATAAGTTGGCAATCTCATGTCCCTTGAATACGAGGGCCGCACCGCATGCTACTCACCTTTGGTTACCTGTAAGTTCTTGTCATAGTAAGTACATGTGTATCATAGAGAACCACCAACGGGGTACCCCTTGCACATGGTACAGGAGCTATCCCATAACCAAAATGATAAGGCAAGCAGACAATGAGCATCTCAGCGATCTTTTTATTTACTATGTGCATAGCTTTTTATTGAGGATGCTTCACAGAATGCTCATTATGGTGATGCTGCAAGTTTCCACCATGATTAGGCATGGCTTAGGCTAGTGGCCCAGGCGTTTCTCTAACACAAAATACATAACTCCATGGACTTACAAGCTCCCTCTTTATTTCACACTAGCGACATCCATAGACAAAAGAGCATGATATCAACTGTGTACAAAGTACAAGTGCAATGTTGAAAACGTTCCCCGTGACAGCACGGTTCTTCTAATTCCAACGTATAAGTGCAAGCATATACAAAATAGATGACACAATGGTTCAAGTTTATTAGGGGCAAGAAATATAAAGTGTGCCATTAAGTTTGTGAGGGCTTTAATCACTAAGTTTTCACATAACAAAATACTTTTTAATTGGAAGATAGCTAAAAACAGGAATATACTTGGAATGGTGTAACACACCATGCATAGGAATTTATAGTGGACACTTTGGAATAACTTGGTTTGTTGGGAGTTGGATGCATGAGTAGAGCTTACTCATACAAGTGGAGGCTAGCAAAAGACTAGGAGCAACCAACTAAGAGAGCAATAATGTCCATAATCATGTAGAGCGACAAAACATTACTAATCAAAGCATAGAGTGGTACTACAAGTCAAGGACTAAATGATCATAGAGGCTATGGTGACTTGTTCATAGTCATAACATGGTGTGAGCATATGCCAAGTCAACCCAAACAAAGCATCAAAGGAGAATACCACAATACCATGCTTTTGTATGCTAAAACAACACATGATTGTTTCAAGGCACACTAAGCAATCACAATTGTTTGGAACAAGACATGATACAGCAATAATCACTAAGCATAAGGTCAAAACAACATCTAGCATGTCATGCTAAAGTCGAAGTCACAGCACAAGCTCCTCTTGCACTTTCAAGCAAGAACTTTCTATTCCTTTCCAACACCAGTTGACTTATTTGAAACAACACAACGAGAATGGGGGTCCAAACTACTTTATTCAAGAAAACTAAACAAACTAAGAAAACCAAACGAAAACTAAGACGCTCCAAGAACAACACAACAGTGCACAAAACAATAAAAACGAAGTGTCTAGAAAGACCTGAGCTTTTATTGATGAAGAAGGGGATGCCTTGGGCATCCCCAAGCTTTGACGCTTGTACCTCTTGGATATTTCTTGGGGTGACACCGGGGTTGAATCCCCAAGATTGAGATTTTGTCCATTCTTCATCTCATTACATCATTCTCTCTCTACACCTGAAATTTTTTCTTCATACAAAGCCTCACACAATCTTAATTAGCAACATTAGTGTATTGAAAAGATAATAGACCTTTGGATTTAGCTTTATAACAGCAAAACTTTTCACTAAAAACACATGCTACTGTAGCAACTCCTTCAAAAAGCTCAATTTCCCCAAAAAGAACCTAAAAAGGAATCAATAAGAAGCAAATGCAAATAATGGCAGAAATATGTCAAAACAGACCATCAGGTAGAAACCGATTTTTTCAAAAATCTTCTGTTGCTCAAATAAAAAATTATTGAACTAACTAAAGTTAGCTAATATACTGGGGGATTTATTCGTAAAGTTTCAGCTTAATCCGACTTACATATACTCCTCAAGAATTTTTATGGTGGAGAACAGAAATCTGTTTCGGGACAGCAACTCCCCAAATCTTACTTCCCTCTCATTAGAGGTCGTTCTTGGCACAAAAAGCAAACAAAAAGGATAAGGAGAGGTCATTACTGAAGTAATAACTTCCAAGACTCAAGGAAACTCTTGGGTTATCTCCCAACAAGTACTTTTCTTTTAATGCCTTTAAGTTAAGCACAAGAAGCAAGAAATCAAGTATTTTCAAATGAGGAAGCATTACCCCTCTTGTTCCTACCTTTCTTACCTTTCTTATTTTCTTTAGGGAAAATATGATTGCTTACTAGAGGATCAAAATGCATAATGCCTTTTCCCACATCTATTATTGCTCTCAGGTGTTTCAGTAGGGAACTTCCAAGTGTAATCTGTCCTTTGCCTACACATTCAATAACAAGATAATCAGTAGACACCATTTTCCCTGAGATTTTTGTAAACACACCTTAAGCTATTCCAATGGGTAATAAAGTGGAATTATTGGTAAGAAATATTTCTTCTCCTCCTTTAGAAAGTCCCCAAAGACTCAAAGACTCATAAATATCTTTAGGCATAAGGCAAAATTCAGACATGATATCACAGTGAGCATAAAAAATTGCACTATTTATAGTGACTTTGATTGTGGGAAACCACTTTGAAGGCTCAGAATTCATTGGAACATAATTATGGTACTCCCTAAGTGTGTGGTAACAATTGTTCAAAGCATCAGTACTAGACTCAAGAGGGTTCAACCTAGCAAAAATATATACGAAAGAGGAATCAGACTTGCCAGGAGTATTATAAATCATAATCAATTTCTTTATGGCATTAAAAGCTTCATCCTCAGTACATAGAAAAATATCCTTCTCGGCCATAGCATCGAAAGCATATATATAACAAAGAGTAATACCGTGTTATAAACTATTAATAACCAAGCTAAGACTCATCTTAGGCTCAGTTTTCCTTTGTAAAGCAGAGATTCTAGACCAAGCTTCTTTAAAACTCTCTTCACCTTTTTACTTGAAAGAAAAGATCTCTTTCATAGGAGTTAGAGAGATAGGACCAAAACTAGACATGGTAGCAACTAGGGCAGGAACTAATTTTTTTTGTGTTTTTTATAAGAGAAAGCAAACCAAACTAGACTAAATTTTGGGGAGTTTTTGATAAAAAGAGGCAAACAAAACCAAGCAAAAGAATCTAAGCAAACAAAAAAACAAAGTAAAGAGAAAGGTTGAGGAGGACTCCCCTTGTGAAGACGTCCTTAGCCTCCCGGCAACGGCGCCAGAAAGTCTTGATGCGTGTTGACGCCCCATTGGGAAACCCCAAGAGCAAGGTATGATGCAGCACAGCAGCAAGTTTTCCCTCAGTAAGAAACCGAGGTTATCAAACCAGTAGGAGGAAGGAAACGCCTCAAAGGTATTGCAAGCAACGTGGAAACCTGCACAAAACAAACTCAAGAGTTTTCCCCAACTAACAGCGAGGTTGTCAATCTCACCGGTTGCTGTAAAGAAGGATTAACTATATGGTGTGGAAGGTGATGATGGTTTGCAGCAAGTAAACAGTAACAGTGGAAGATGTATCAATGGTAAAGATTGGACCGGGGTCCATAGTTCACTAGAGGTGTTCTCCTTAGATAAACAAACATGGCATGCTGGGTAAACAAATTACAGCAGGGCAATTGACAGGACTGAGCGAGGCATAACAATGCAATACTAGACACAAAGATCTTATGAGATTCGATTGGGCAATACAACAATATACATAGATCGCCATCCAACTGCATCTATGACTAGAAGTCCACCTTCAGGTTATCATCCGAACCCCCTCCAGTATTAAGTTGCAAGCAATAGACAACTGCTTTAAGCAAAGTGTGTAAGGTAAACAATCCACTTGTTCCATGAACAAGAGACCGTTGTTTTCTCCCTAGTGGCAACAGCACATCTACAACCGTAGAGATTTCTGTCACTTCCCTTGGAAAATAGAGGAATAAACCCACTATCGAGCATAAATACCCCCTCTTGGAGTCACTAGCAACTACTTGGCCAAGATAGATACTAACAATGGAGAGCATGCAAGATCACAAACAACATAGACATGATAGAATCAAATAAACAAAATCATTAATCAATCTGACATAGTAATCTTAATATCCATCGGATCTCGACAAACACAACATGCATGATTACAAATAGATTAGATATTGATCATGAACGGAGCTCACAAGATCTATACAAGGAGGAGATACAACCATCTAGCTACTACACGGACCCGTAGTACAAGGTGGAACTACTCACGCTGAAGGGAATATGCCCTGAGAGGCAATAATAAAGTGTTTGTGTATTCCAAGTATATGATAGATGTTTATTTTGCATGCTATAATTGTATTAATATGGAAACGTTAATACATGTGTGTTTAATAAACAAACATAAAGTTCCTAGTTATGCCTCTCTCATAAACTAGCTCGTTGATTAACAAGATGATCAAGGTTTCCTGATCATGGACATTGGATGTTGTTAATAACGGGATCACAACATTAGTGTAATGGTGTGATGAACATTCATCCGAAGTATAGCATTACGATCAAAGTCATTGAGTTTATATTGCTATAACAACTTACGAAGTGATCCTAATCCTTAGACCATGACATCATGTCAATCACTAACACCGGAAGAGTTTCTTGATAACATCAAACGTCACACCGTAACAAGGTGATTATAAAGATGGATTCAGAACTAATAAAGTGTTATGTTGAGGCTCATGGATCGAGAGTGGAATTTGTTCATCCCGATGACGGATAGATATACTCTGGGCCCTCTCGGTGATATCACATTGCTTAGCTTGCAAGCAAGTGATTTGATCACTAGAATGTTATATCACAGGAACGAGAAAAGAGTGCATGTCGGTAACGAGATCAAACTAGGTATGGAGATACCGATGATCGAATCTCGGACATGTAATATATCGTTGAACAAAGGGATTAAGATACTAGCGTAAAAGGTTCCGACGATCACAAGAAAGTCATCGTTGAATGTGTGGGAGTCAGTATGGGTCTCCAGATCCCGCTTCTGATTATTGATCCGAGAGGGGTCTCGATCATGTCCGCATTATTCACGAACCGTAGGGTGACACACTTAAGAGACACCGACATCCAATTGGAGCAAATGTTTCATGCCGAAAGAATGAACAAGCGCAGGAATTTATTTCACTAGATACCGAAACAGGTTTTCGGGTGAAAGTGCATAAAGTGGTTATGCATGTGAAATAGAATTCTAGCAAGGGGTTATTTGTGAATGTTTGTCATTAAAGTAATTGACAAAATTCTGAATAAAATAAAAGAGTTTTATTTAATGAGAGTTTGCATTAAATTTGGTGGAAATTTAATGGGAATTTGAGTGGACTTTTGAGTGGAGGGAATTTAAAGGAGATTTGTGAGTGGAGTGTCCACCCACATGAAGAGGGGAGGGCAAGGGGGCAGCCCCCATGCGCCGGCCACCCCCTTGGGGTCCCCCCTCCTCCTATAAAATGAGCCCCCTCCTCACTTGTCTCTCACACCTCCTCGTGAAGGATCTCTCTCCCCCTCTAGAATTTATCCCCCATGGTCTCGGACTAGCGAGATACATGTTCCCGGTGGCTATTCGGCAAGAAAGAGTTGTGCTTCCGCTGCATCGCTGGAGCGAGGAGGCGGAGGTTGCTCGGTGCCTCGAATGTGTGTGCGAGCACGGATGCGCTGCTGATTTGCGGCGCTAGGACTTCCTCTCGATCTTGAGATCGGCAAGAGATCGTCTACATCAACCACGAGTTGAACTCGTTAAGCTTTGTCGTTCTTCAAGGGTATGTTCTCTACGGATATACATCCGCCCGTTGTTTGTATCTAGTAGATAGATGTTGGTATATAGTTCACATCGTAGGAAAATGTTTGTTTTCTATGCTGCGAACCCTACACACGCTTCATACCGGATGCTGGCATGATGAAGAAGAAGGCCTCCGGGATGATCTCCCCTCCGGCAGGGTGCCAGGAAGAGCTTCAGATCCCCCCAATATAGGGACGATGGTGGCAGCGCCTACAGACGGTTTCGTGGAATATTGATTGGGTGTCTAGGGTTTGGCATCGAGGGGAATTTATAGGTGAAGAGGAAAGGCAGGGGGCCACCAGGGCGGCTGCACCCCCCAGGCGTGGGGTGGGCCCACCCGTGTGGCCAGGGGGTGTGGCCCTCTGGTGAGCCTCCTCCGTCTCGTATTCTGGCTTCGTGTTGCCCACGGTAAAATATTTATTTTGGCTTTTGTCCCATCCAATTCCGAGAATATTGATTTTCTGCCTTTCTGGAACCAAAAAACAAAAGAAAACAGGCAACTGGCACTGTGGCAACCTGTTAATAGGTTAGTACCAGGAAAAATATAAAAACACCTCAAAGTGTGGACAAAGGAAAGCAAAGTAGATAGTAAACCAGCATGGAGCATCAAAAATTATAGATACGTTTCGGCGTGTCAAGCATCCACGCGGCAGATGGGACCTACAACGGGTTTGACTGCACTGACCCGCGCGATGCTGACGTAAACATGACATCAGCATGACGGTGAGCCACATATTGGCGACGGGGACGGCGATAGGGGGCTCGTGGGACTGCGTGCAGGTGCGCGTTCGACTCAGCAGCGCGACGCGAGCACATGGGTGGCGGCGCCGCTATGTTATGGTCACCGGAGCATGAAATACGGCAGCGCACGGCGGTGGAGCTCACCAGTCGATGGCTACAGAGTGAGAGGGGGTCGACGAAGAGGTCCTCGGGGACCACCAGCTCACGTGAAAGCGATGGAGGGGTTGGGGAAGGCAGGCGAGGCCTGGAGCACCGACAATGGCGACGGCGACGCTTGTCGCTGTCAGGGAAGACGACTCAATTCCGGCAAGAAGAGAGCTCTCGGGCTTGCGTGCTTAGACCAGAAGAACCGACAGTGAGTCGGAGCTCCAGAGACCATCGGCTGGGCTTGGGGCGGCCGAAGACGACGAGGAGACACAGCGGCCGGAGCTAGGGTTTCGGTAAGAGGGGAAATCGAGAGAGGGAGGTCACGAGAGAGAGCGGGAGGGGATAAGAATGAGGAAAGGGGTCGGCGCGGTTCTTATCCTCGTTAGGGAGCTAGTCGGACGGCCGGGAGAGGGCTGCGGAGATCGACGGCGCCGGCAACGACACTGAGCAGTGCGCCTGTTCGAGGAAGACGATGAACATGGAGGCCACAACGGTACGGGCTGGAGTGGTATTCTCCTGGGATGGCGGCGGGTTGCGGCTGCACGACAGGGAGTGGAGAGGAAGACTAGGCCGCGGCATGTTTGGCCTTTGCTGCCTATTTTATTTCTAGAAACCTTTTCTTTTTCTATTTTGTATTTTCAAATTCATTTCTGTTTTGAATCATTCAAAAATACCAGAGTGGTTTGTAAAACATTTAAAATATTGTGCGACCCTTTAGTTCATTTGGGCTCCAATAATTTTGGTACTTTTTGAAATATCAAAACCATTTCAATGTGTTTCAAAGAGAGGGTAGAATTAGGGTTTAGGGTTTGCATTTGTTTCTTATTTCATTTTTATTCTATATTAGCAAATAGATGATGCTCATGATGCACAATCAAACCCTAATTAAGATTAAATAAAACTAGGGTGTTACATTCACGACCCCTGGTTTCTTTGGGTTGTTGGAAATCTTGTATCTTTGACTTTAATGTTCTGATTCCCATCATTAAACGTCATTATCTGCGCATGAAAAAATAGAAAGAAAGGATTTCATACCCCTTTGATCATTAGGCATTAGTGGCAGGGTTTAGAGAGATATTTAATAAAAAATATGAATAATATCTAGTTTAAATGTGGGTGTGGATGGATATATTTCACAGCCATCACCTCCCTGTGGCCTTCCCCAAACTCGTCCCTGACGCTGGCGACCCCGGTCCGTGCTCACCGTCGTGTTGCCTCCTCATCTCCATCGCCGCCCGCAGCCCTACGTCCTCCCTGTCCTGGCCAGCAGCCACGCGCCTCCTGTACCGCGTCGGCCTCCACCTCTGCCTCGCTCATGTCACCTCCCCTCGTCGCCCGTGCCTCCGTCCCGTGGTCGCCCGAGCCCAAGCCCGAGCTCATCTGTCATGCGCCAGGATCGATCTACGCGATCAAGCTGTAGCGTCCTGAGTTTGCCCTATGATGCGCTCCTGTCCAAGATCTGGCCAGTTTATCCGCCAAGACCTTCATTCAGACAAGATCTACAAGTGAATAGGTGAACTATAGGTGACCCGTCGCTAATAAGCTTTGCTACCAAGATCTACCGGCGCCGAGAACTCCTGTCGGACCCGGTGAAGCGGGCGCCTCAGCATCTTCCTCATGGACCGCCACGATCGACTTCTCGGACCCGAAGACTGCCAAACTCTCCTTTCTGGATCCAAAGGCCCCAATCTCGAAGACTGATCCCCATCGGACCCGATCCCTTGAAACCCAAGATCGTCAAACCCCTCAATGTGTGATCCCGATCCGATCCTTATTTTTATAATATGACACATCTATCTTGTTGCATTTAAATTGTACATGGTTGCATTCAAACCATGGGGTTTTAGGGGCATTATGACGATTCACCTCATAATTAAATATGGAGACCATATGCGTGCTTTTCTAGTCTTATATTGGCCCTATTTAAATTTGTGTACCGAATCGATGACATATTTTGCCTTGTTAAACAACATTTAAAATGCGGGGTATCTAAACAACATGAACGATCTAATTAATTGCCAGCACCCTGGTTCCGCTTAATATTTCCTAATTGCATCGCATCATTGCCATGTCATGCATCATACATGGATCATGTCGATCTTCTGCCATAGTATTAAATAGTGCATCCGGTGTTTCTTCTAGTGCTTTGCTTCTTCACGGATTAGGATGATGAGTTGATGCGAGTGTCAACCCGATCCCCGGTGAACCTTCGACAATGTTTCTCAGGCGAGCATTCTACCCCTTTCTACCTATTTTATCTTTATAGTATTTACTTCTTCCTGTTGATATATTGCTACCTATGTTGCGATGCTCTAGTTTTCGTACCTGTGATATCCCTTGCAGCCACTATATTTCCTTGGACACCTCCTATTACCTGTTGTTTGGTAGATAGTCGGCCTTGCATGTCATAACCGCTTGATCAGATGCTGCTGCGTGTCGTCAAGTACCACAATTTTTAGAAAGTTGCCATATGCTTTATGTTGGAGACGATCATGACTCAAATTACAATTTGATATTAAATTGCTGGGAATAGTTATAACTAATGCAGAGGCACCGGTGGGCAATAGATGTCATTTGGTTTTTAAATGCTCACTGGTGTCCCGTAGGACCCTGAGTACTTGATACATGTTCCTTGACTATCGCACTATCCGCATGTGTCACCATGAATCCCCTTAGCTAGAGCTTGAATCATATCTTATTTCTTGGGACAAAAAATTAGTTTGGGGCGTTATTACTATCATATACTTATGCCATGCTTTACTGCTTTATTTATACTATTTCTCGAGGAGTGTTTACTACTGTACTACTTTGGAACCTCGTGCCACGTTTTCATGGTATCGACAAGCCCAGTCACAATTTCGGGTTCCCATTCATTTAAAACCATCATCACAGACCTCTAGGTTCGTCTCTGAGCCGGCCAACTTCGTAGCGGGTAGCTTAGTGGGGTGCCCCCCTGAAATATTATATGAATGTTGTGATTTCTTTGTCGTGATGCCTCGTTGAGTTTTCATTTGGTTTTTCTGAGGATGAACGTGCATGTGTTTCTATTTGTGCCCCTGCAGGGTAAATCTTTCTGAAAGTCATGTCCATATTTATGGACAACTTGGAGCACACTATATCGATCATAGACAACTATAACTAAAGTAGTGCTATAAATTTGACTTTGGAATGGCTAGTAATCAGCTTCACTACAATGGAATGGCTAAATAAAAGTACCAACAACTGATGGAATTGGGATGCCACATGTTGTATGTATGTGACTAGTAAGTATTGTAACTATAACGGAATAGTTAACTAAAAGTGCCCACTGCTATTATATCAGGATGACTCATTCTATCTATATCTGACTAGTAAGAACTACAACTATAATGGAATGAATAAAATTCCCAACCGTGTGAGTTTCCTCGTCATGAGTTCCTCATTTGGTCTTGAGGGGGAGATACCAGGATGGGTATGTTTAGTGGTAGTATCAGGTTGGATCCGAATAGGTCTTTCTCATCTCTCTCTAATAGCCGACAGTTGTATCGAGTCTCTATATGTTGTTTAGTGCATGCTACGCTTCCGCTCCAGTCCACCATACCTATGTAGGCGAGGGCCTCCGAATTCTAAGTCTCATCGTGTACTTGCCTCAGTACTGAGCACTCTCTTTTTCCTTTGCCCTTTGCTAGAACCCCTTTTATTTAAGTAGGTTTTGAGATCGACGTCGTTAGCAGGGTTACCCTTCCGGCTTGGCCTGGGCACGGTTATTCTTTAGGGCTCTTAGCTCAATTTATATCTTATCCAGACTCGAATGTGTATTGTTTTCAAGGTGATTTGGATCTTTGTATTGTATATCAGTATTCTTGACTCTTTGAGTTGTTGTTGTATATATTTCTTCTATGGGTTCCATCAAGGACTAATGTGTAATGATATTACTTTGTTTTCCACCCGCACGAAAGTGCCTGGTGGGCACCTTTGACTCGTTTCTATGCGGGTTTAGCGGGAATCGCTAAAACTTTCACAGGGCCGATCCGAGGGTGTTACATGACCCCCTTCGACGTGTGATCCTTATTAAATCCTTATTGCGGGAGTCGGTGGATAGTTATGAGGTGCAGTATGATAGATTTCTGTATTTCAGTTTTTCATGTGGTAAACTTTGCCACACTGATACACTATGCATGGATACACTTCCTCGTAAGTTAGATGGTTGGGAATATGATGCCTCAACCAGGTTCCCAGAGGCAAAGAAACCGCCCCCTGGGCATGCATACAAGTAGACGAAGGCCTACTCAGGTCCCCAGTTTATGATGACCAGGAGGGGAGTGGCTCTCAGAATATAGATGTATCTCGACGTGGTCAGATTATTCCTAGACATGATGGAGGTTTTGTCAAAAAAATTGTGTTTCAATTCAACGCTAAATCACAAGGTACTTATTTTGTGAAATCAAAGCCTTGGGTAGTGCAACAAACGAATACCAATGCTAATACGGATGATCAGATGGTTATGGAGGAAGGTGATCAACTAGGTAGTAAGAGAATGGCAATGATAAATTCTCCAAGCAACGTGGGCTCTATCCCATGTGATCCTAAGAAGGCTCGTCCTAGCTCTGTAGATCAGTATGAAAATTTAGCATTGGTTGTGATCCAGTCCCGCCAGGATCAATGAATTGCTATGTATGGAACTGTCGGGGGGGGGGGGGGGGGCTTGGGGACCTCGAGATAGTTCGTGAACTTCAAGATCTAGTGAAGTTGGAAGAGCCCTCTTGGGTCTTTATTATTGTGACAAAGATTGATGGCAGGAGAATGCAAGGTATTGCAAACTTGTTGGGCTTTGTAGAATGTTTGACGGTGGATAGTGATGGGATTAGTGGTGGTTTGGCACTGTTGTGATCTTGTGAGGTAGCAGTTTCTCTCAAATAAACATTAGATTCACATATAGATGTGGATGTTAAAAACATTGCAGGAGATAATTTCTTGTGGTTGTTTACTGGCTTCTATGGTAAATCAAGAAGGGATAATATGAAGGATAGTTAGTATTTGTTGAACTGGCAGTACTCACAGTGACCGCCCTTGGCTCTGTGGGGGAGATTTCAATAAGAAATTTAATAATTCAGAGTACTTTGGTGCGAACTACTAGGTGGAGTGGATGATGAATGGTTTCAGGGAAGCAATTGATAGTTGTTGCTTCATCGATCTTGGGTTCCAAGGTATCCCGTATACATGGGATACTAAGCAATATGGTGATGCTAATGTGAAGGTTAGGATTGATCTTATGCTGTGTACCAATAGCCTCCTTCAGGAATATCAGGAATCAATGGTGAGGCACCTACCATCTCCAGAGTCAGATCATTGTCTTCTGATTACTAGGCCGAGGAAGGTGCAACCACATGTTGAGGAAGTACATCGGTTATTCAGGTATGAGAACGCCTGGAGTAGAATCTTATGAAGAAACCATTGTTGTTGAATGGTCTAAGTAGGATGGTTCGACAACCGGCTTGGTCGGTGTGGTTGAAAAACTGGACCGCATGCAGAATTGTCCGTGTGACTAGTCTAAAAAGAAGTTCATAAGTGTGAGTAAGAGGCTCGGGAAAGCAAGGAGAGACTGAGTATGAGCAGAAAAATGCACAATCCCGGGGTGTCTCACAGCATGAGAAGGATCTGGAAAATCAAATCTGTGAACTGCTATTGAGAGAGGAAATTATGGCGTAGCAGAGATCGAGGACTGCTTGGCTGAAGGAGGGTGATCAGAATACTCGCTATTTTCACGCTCGTTCGTCGGCGAGGAAGCATCAAAGTAAAATCTTGGTGCTACCGGATGATGATGGTGTGTTACAGGATAATAAGGAGAAGGTACAAGATATTGTTCAGGGTTTTTAAACAGATTTGTTTAAATCCCAAGATGTTCTGGATGTCTGATACGTCATAAACGTATCTATAATTTTTGATGCTTCATGCTTGTTTTGTATCAACTATCTTATGTTTTGTCTACACTTTGAGGCATTTTTATACATTTTCTGGAACTAACCTATTAACAAGAGGCCATAGTGCCAGTTCCAGTTTTCTGTTGTTTTGGGTTTCAGAAAAACTAGTAAAGAAATATTCTCGGAATTGGACGGAACAAAAGCAGAAGTTCCTATTTTTTCCGACACAAGACGGAGTCCAAAGCGGAGATGGAGGAGAGCCACGAGGTGGCCACACCACCCTGATACGTTGGAAACGTATCTATAATTTTTGATGCTCCATGCTTTTTTAGTATCTACTTTGCTTTACTTGTCCACACTTTCAGGTGATTTTTACATGTTTTCTGGTACTAACCTACTAACAAGTTGCAACAGTGCCAGATGCCTGTTTTCTGCTGTTTTTGGTTTTAGAAAAGTTAGTAAAGAAATATTCTCGGAATTCGACGGGACAAAGGACAAAGTCAATTACTTTCCGTGGGGAACAAGAAGTCCAGAGGAGAGCCGGAGGGGCCAGCCAAGGAGGCCAGACCCACCCTAGGCGCGGGTGGGCCCTAGCCCGCGCCTGGCTAGGGTTTTCCAGCCCTGGCGGCCGCCTCGGTCTTCCCCTTCGCCTATAAAAAGCCCCCGATGCAGAAACCCTGGGTACACGATTAGAAATCCACGAAACCGTCTGTAGACGCCGCCACCATAGTCCCTAGATTGGGGGGGATCTGAAGTTCTTCCCGGCACCCTGCCGGAGGGGAGATCATCCCGGAGGCCTTCTCTCCGGTATGATGCGTGAGTAGTTCCACCTTGGACTATGGGTACCTGTAGTAGCTAGATGGTTGTATCTCCTCCTTTGTGCTTTCATGTATAGATCTTGTGAGCTCCGTTCATGATCAAGATCTAATCTATTTGTAATCATGCATGTTGTGTTTGTGGGGATCTGATGGATATTGAGATTATTATGTTGGTTTGATTAATGGGTTTGTATTTATGATTCTATCATGTCTGTGTTGTTTGTGATCTTGCATGCTCTCTGTTGCTAGTGGTTATCTTGGCCAAGTAGTTGCTAGTGACTCCAAGAGGGGGTATTTATGCTCGATAGTGGGTTCATGCCTCTAGTTTCCAAGGGAAGTGACAAAAATATCTTCGGTTGTATATGTGTTGTTGCTACTAGGGAGAAAACAACGGTCTCTTGTTCATGGAACATGTGGACTGTTTACCTTACACACTTTGCTTAAAGCAGTTGTCTGTTGCTTGCAACTTAATACTGGAGGGGGTTCGGATGATAACCTGAATGTGGACTTATAGTCATAGATGCAGTTGGACGGCGGTCTATGTATTTTGTTGTATTGCCCAATCAATCTCATAGGATATTTATGACTAGTAATTGCATTGTTATGCCTTGATCAGTTCCTATCAATTGCCCTGCTGTAATTTGTTTACCCTTCATGCCATGTTTTTTATCTAAGGAGAGCACCTCTAGTGAACTATGGAACCCGGTCCAATCTTTACCATCAGTACATCCTCCACTGTTACTTGTTTACTTGCTACAAACCATTACCTTCCACACCATACGTTTAATAGTTTGTTATAGCAAACCGGTGAGCTTGACAACCTCACTGTTTCGTTGGGAAAAAGTCTTGAGTTTGTGTTGTGCAGGTCTCCGCGTTGCTTGCAACACCTGTGTGACATTTCCTTCCTCCTTCTGGTTCGATAACCTCGGTCTCTACTGAGAGAAGACTTGCTGCTGTGCTGCTTCACACCTTGCTCTTGGGGTTTCCAACGAAGTGCTCCTACATCAACTTAGGCGCCATCACACCCCAAGTGCTTCACCCCCGCTACGTGTTCATCTCTCTCTCTCTCTCTCTCTCTCTCTCTCTCTCTCTCTCTCTCTCTCTCTCTCTCTCTCTCTCTCTCTCTCTCTCTCTCTCTCTCTCTCTCTCTCTCTCTCTTCTCTCTCTCTCTCTCTCTCTCTCTCTATGCATGACCTTATTGTGATCATGAGGTTTGTAATCTAGTTGAATAAGTATATGCTAATCTGCTACTCAAGTGCTTTATTTAATGTAATCTCCGCTTTTCCCCATGTGTGTGAAGTTGACAGTGTGCACACCGTGTGGCACTTAGGCTAAAGGTTGCAGAAATACTTATCATGAGTATAATTTGAGTTGGATGTCTCTATGAGATTGTGGTGTTTGTTGGAACCATCTAGCGCTCGAGGTGACAGTGAGGGGTTACCTAGATGGGTAATGCGGACTTTAAGGAGTGTTGTTATAGCCCTACACCATCCAACCGGAGAGTAGTTCATGATAGCATAGTGAAGAGAAGATATTTATGTGTTTATTGAGAGTGTACACTAGTGAAAGTATGATCCCTAGGCCTTGTTTCTAAGCATTGAAACATTGTTTACAATCAATCCTGCTACATGTTTGCCTGCTGCCTTTTTATTTCATATTGCAATTACCACTTATAATCATCCATATTACTTGTATTTCACTATCTCTTTGCCGAACTAGTGCACCTATACACCTGACAAGTGTATTAGGTGTGTTGGGGACAGAAGAGACTTCATGTATCTTGATTGCATGGTTGCTTGAGAGGGATACCTTTGACCTCTTCCTCCCTGAGTTCGATAAACCTTGGGTGATCCACTTAAGGGAAACTTGCTGCTGTTCTACAAACCTGTGCACTTGGAGGCCCAACACTGTCTATAAGAATAGAAGTATGCGCAGACATCAAGCTCTTTTCTGGTGCCGTTGCCGAGGAGGTAAAGTAAAAGGTACTCACATCCTCTGGCTACTAAGTTATCTTCTAGTACTGTTGCTGGTGTGTGAGTGCTCGAAGTTGTTTCCTTTAGATTCTGCAATTATATATTTTTGTTTCTTGTTTTTATTTTCACTAGTTAGGCTTAATGGAAAACAACAACAAATTAGAGAGATTTTAGTATTTTTCCTGAGTTAGAAATGTTTGAAGAGAAAATTAAAAAACTTATGGAACCTTCTTTGCATGCTAATAGCAATGTTATTAGTATGAATTTTTTGAGCACCATTTTTGCTAATACTATGGCAACGTCTAAGCTTGGGGAAGCTAGTTTCTATAAAAATGATCTTTTTAGTTCCCCAGCTTTAGAGGAGAAAATTTTCTCTAATGATACTTTATCTCCCATATGTGGTAATTCTAATGATGCTTATGAAATTTCAAATCCACATACTGGAAGTGTCCCTTTTAAAATACCTATGGAAATTGTTGAACGTGTTATGAATAACTACTATTTTGGAGATGGAACTATCCATCCTGGTGATAATTTACTCTTTATACATGAATTATGCGAGTTTTTCAAGTGTGCAGGTATTTCAATGGACCAAGTTAAGAGAAATCTATTCTCTTTATCACTTAGGGACAAAGCAAGGGAGTAGTATGAGCTACTAGATGATCCTCATCATTTGGAGTGCAAGTAACTTGAATCTCTCTTTTACTCTAAATTTTATCCTCCTCATGAAATTCATAAAGATAGGAATTATATTTAAAATTTTCATACTCATGATGGAGAAAGTATTGCCCAAGCATGGGATGTCACTAATGCTCAAATGTCCCATTCATGAGCTCCCCAGTAATCTTGTTATTGATAATTTTTATGCAAGGCTTTCAGGATATTACAAGGACTATCTAGATACATGTTTAGAGGGATCCTTCACAAGTAAGGAGGTCAAAGCTAAGTGGGATATTCTTGCAACAATTCAAAGAAATAATGAAGATTGGGATAACGACAAAGGTAAAAGACCAGGTATAAACTATGAGTATGATTGCATTAAGTCTTTCACTGAAACTGCTGATTTTCAAGAGCCTAGTGCTAAATATGGTATTGATCCTCAAATTCTTCTTAATTATTATAGAGCCTTTTCTTCTCATATTAATGCTCCTAAAGAAAATTCGGACATGTATCATGAACCTTTTAAAGACACTTGCATGAAAAATGAAATTGTTATTAATGATTGCAATAAACATGCTCAAACCCCTGAAAGTAATATTTCTTATACGCATGTTAATTTTTGTGGAGCACTTAGACCTTGTGAAAAGAATCAAATCGAAGAATAATATTGTATCCACCACAGGAATGAAAAAACTAGAACGTGGTATAGGGCTCTAAATGATCTTGGTAAAAAAGTTTGTGCCCTATATCCTTTTATTTGTGAACTTTCCTTTAAAGTGGGTCATTTAAATTTTCAATTCTCAGGCCATAATAATATCCCTTCTAATCCAATGAGTACTGCAAGTTTGTATTGTGATAACATGATCACTCCTAATCAACATGATGAACTTACATTATTTTTGGGGTGTGAAGAGCTATCAAGAAAAACTTCCTTGGTAGATATGAGTACTTTTGATATGAATATCGTCCTGCATGGTTGTCATCTTTACTGTGTTGATAATTTCCACGCAAATACTTACATACAAAATATTATAAAAGATGAGATATTACCAAAATATGATAGGACTAATATGTGTTTTGTTCATATTAATGAAAAGGAGGAATCCTCCAAAGTTTCTTCTATTGTCTCTAACAATAAACTAGGGTATATGGAGAAAATTCCTTTCAAGCCTCTCCTCCTAAAGATAAGAAGAAGAAGAAGAAGAGGAGGAGGAGGAGTAAAAGGAGAGAGGAAATGGTATTTTACCCCAAGTATGTTGCTCCTATTATAGTTTTTGCTGATGAGTCTGAACTCGATGATGTTCCTATGCATGTTACCTATAGTGGTGATCATGATTTGGAAAAGCACAGTACTTTTGATATTGAAAATCTCTTGGGTATCAATTCTTAGAATGATGATGTTAATAATGGATGTACTATTAGTACCATCCATGCCCCTTCCAATGATGATATGTTTACACATGAACACACTTTGGAAGATAACTATTCTATTGCCTATGATGATACTATACCTACAATATATGATGATTACAATGATGAATATGATATTTTTAGTCCACCTACTATTGAGGAGAAAATTAATTATGATTACAATATGCCTCCAATATTTGATGATTATGGTGATGAGAATAATAATGATAGCTATTTTGTTGAATTTTCTCCCACTCTGATTAATAAGAATGACTATGCTTATGTGGAGAGTAATAGTTATTATATGCATGTGGCTCATGATAAAAATGTTTTATGTGATAGTTATATTGTTAATTTTATTCATGATGCTACTGAAAGTTATTATGAGAGAGGGAAACATGGTTTTATGTATCTCTGTCGTGGTATTGCCGACGAGTACGCCATGGAGGGGTCCTCACAGTGCATGTTTAGAGACATGGGGGAAGGCGGACGGTTGACGGGTATGAGGTAACACAGCTTACCCAGGTTCAGATCCCACAACGGTGGCGGAATCCTACTCCTGCTATAAATCACAATAATAGCAATACGCTGAGCTACAGAGATAGGTTCGCTGTGCGAGGTGTATGCTAATCGCTACTTGTTCACCTGAGATTGTCTGAAGTTGTGCCCTAAAGGCTCCCATAGGCCCGACTTATATAGTTGCCAGGTGTAAAATCCCTCCTTTGTAAAGGAAAAGGATCCCTGTGATTGCAATGCTAGTCCCTGGATCAATGCTAGCATCCACAGTTTAAGATGAAGTACACAGATACAAAGGTCATTTATTACATCCATTCCAGAGATAAAACATAGTCTTTTACAACTCATGGCCATAGGCCTAATACAAGAGTTTTGGAATAAGTAAATAAACACAAGTCTTCATCTTCATGTGCCACAGGCAAGCATGTTGAGTGTAGATTCATGACTCCTAATCATCATCGGAGTAACCTGCAACATCACAAGTTACAGCCACAGTGGGTCAATACTTTGGAATAGTATTGGCAAGTGATACCTTAGTAAATTTTAAGCGGACTATATTACTATATGCATTTTGGCTAAGTGTAGCTTGGCTTGCTTTGCTTGAAAATAGGTTTTCCCTATTAGTTGAAATCACTAAGTTTTTCCTTGTCAAAACTTTCCCAAGAAACCACCAATAGACATTGGGGTCCTTCACCCTTGTTCACCCACAAGTTTTACTTTAGAAGTTGGAGTGATGAGATTCTTGTAGCTTCCATGTCTTGATGCTCAATTTGTCCATTGCCATGGACTTGGCTAAGTACTTAGATTTTCCATCTGCAGAGGTTGTGCACTTTCCCCACCAGACTTGGTTTCCCAAGACAGGACCTTTCAGAAGCCTTTCCTTAGTCAAATGGACGCGCTCCAACCTATCATTCCCACTACCACCAACTGTCCAAGTGACTAAGTTCTAGCAACCTATATGATCATGGCAGAGCCCATATTTCCAAGTGGTTGCACTGTAAGCTTTCTCAACACTTGGCCTCCAAATCCCTTTGTGCCTGGGTGGCATACCACAAGTGAGATACACAAGCCATATCCATGGCCTTGTGTAACCACTCAACCAAAAACCACCAATACAAGTCCCATTCCACCCAGGGGGTTCATTGATTTAGTTGTTTTATTAAGAAAAGCATAAGTCCAAAAGACTTAGAATTATTTTCATCATAGCATGAACATACTTTACCAACCCTTGGTTTGCTACTAGCTAGGGTAAGCATGGCATAGTAACTTAACTTAGGAAATTCCCTAGCAATTCTACAATACTACAACTACTTAGGATTTCCCAACATAGCATTTGGCAAAAGTAGCATGCAAGACTTAGCAAAAATAATTCTAATGCTTATTCAAAATAAAGGGGTGGAAATATCATGAAGTGTCACTTGCCTTGGTAATGTGGAGAGCAGCACTCTTCACAATCACAGTCACTAGCAAAATCTACACAAAGTTTGTAGCACAAAATTACACACAATTCATATACAAACAAAAATATGAATGCATGCATGCAAAAAAAATGCTAAGTGATGATTTTTGAAAACCCCACCAAGCAAGTGCATGATACAGAAACATAACCAAGTCAAATACTTGCTAACTAAACTTATTTAGCACTAAAACCATTTGCTAAACAAATTCTACACTCAAAATGGACCTAAATATGTTTCTGCATACAAAGTCATTTTAACAGAAACTTTTTGTGAAACACATTGCAGATTTAGAAAGGGCTTGACTCACTGATTCCAACGGTATAAAATTTGCAAAAATCTAACGTGGGAATCTCAAGTTATAGCCATTTGAAAATTGGATCTAAATCTGATTTGAATTCTAATTTTAAATCCAACCCTAGACACGCGTCACGATCTTACTGGTGCGTACCGGTTCGCACCGGATCACCCTTCCGCGCCGTTGGATCTAACTATCGCTGCACGGTTCAGATCTATCCATACCCCTTCGTTAAGTGAACTATTTCTACGCGCTGGATCTGGATCTGACGGCTAAGAATCTTCTAACCAAAAACGAGCGGCGCTAGCAGCGGCGGCTGGCGGCGGCGCGTCAGTTAGCGGCGGCGCTGGCGCTCTAGGTCGCCCGGGGAAGAAAGAAGGTGCTTACCAGAATCGCAGGATGCTGCCGATGCTCAAGGTGGCGATGGTTCGTCGAGGGGCGCGCGGACACGGCGAGGATTTCTCATCGGAGTTGAGACAGACGTCGGGCACGGTCAGTCGTCGACGTTGGCGAGGTTTCTCGTCGCGCTAAGCCAAAATAGGGGTACTGTTAGATGCGCACAACGATGTAGATTCTAGGTGTACCAGTCAGAGGGCAAGGGGCGGTGGCTACTTACGGAGGGAGGTCGCCGGAGTTCGTGCAGAGAACGGTGGCGGCCGGTCGTCGACGTTGCTGGAGCTGATCATGCGAGGGCAAATGGGGAGTGTCAGTAGGTGCGCAAAGACTCGCTGAACTTGATAGCATGAACTAGAGACAGAGGGGAACACGGAGCTCACCGGAATTCGCCGGCGCAGTCGTCGGAACAGCGGCGGCGTCGTGCGAGTTGTGGGCAGCCTGGTGGCGTGAAGGCGAAATTGTTTGGGGGGAAATGGTCGCTAGGATGTGGGGATTTTATAGCCAGAGGCTCGACAAGAAACGCTTGCTGCATCAATGCCAATTAAGCTCGCGAAATCAGTGCAGCAACGGGCAGCGGCGGAGGTCGTGCGCGGAATCAGGGGAAGACGAAGCTGACGTGGAGAGGGGCCCGCTTGTCAGCGAAGCGTGCGAAGGGGAGGTGGGGTCTGGCTGTCAGCGGCTGTGTGGGTGCACGGGCGCGTGCGAGAGAGAAAAATATGGCCCGGGTGGGCTAGCTGGGCCTGTTCCGATGCTGGGCTAGATTCCTGGCGCTCGACCCTTTTCTTTTGTTTACTCCTTTTCTTTTTCTATTTCGATTTTCAGGAATGGTTTTGAAATGAATTCAAACTCTCTTTGAATTCAAATCTTTCTGGGGTTTTTGCAGGGTACAGTAGTCTCCAATATAGGCATAAAAACAAGTGGTTGCTTTGCAAAGGCTTGGTCAAGCTTGGAGATCAAAATAACAGAGACTTGGCACTTGGTTTGCAAGATTTGAAAAATGGTTTTTGAAACCATTTCCAATTTGAAAATTTTTGGTTCAAAACCACAATCAATCCCTTCTATGAGGAAGACAACAAGTTAGGTTTATAATCACTCAAACTTTCAAATGGTGATGGCCATTTGATTTAAATCTGCTCACATAAATTCATAGCACTCTGTGCTTCTGTTTTTCTAAAATGAGTTTAAAATTGTTCTCAAATCTATATGCATGCATGAATGATATGCAAACTTTGAAATTATGATTTTAGGGATGTTACAATCTAACCCCCTTAAGGTGAATCTCGCCCTCGAGATTCGGATTGGCTAGCAAATAGGTGAGGGTGGTCTTTCTGAAGATCATCTTATCTTTCCCATGTTGCTTCCTCTTCGGTATGATGGTTCCATTGCACTTTGCAAAACTTGATAGTCTTTGTTCTCGTGACTCTTTCTGCAGTCTCCAGTATTTTGATAGGTTTTTCTTCATAAGTGAGATCACTTTCTAGTTGAACTTCTTCCAAAGGTATGGTATCCTTCAAAGAAGTTTCTTCCATTTCTGGGTGACATTTCTTAAGCTGACTCACATGAAACACATTATGGACTGCTGATAGAGATGCTGGTAGTTCAATTTCATAAGCAACTTCTCCTTTGCGACTCAGAATCTTGAATGGCCCAACATATCTTGGTGCCAACTTTCCTTTGACTCCGAATGTTTTCACTCCACGGAGTGGTGATACTCTAAGATAGGCTCTATCACCAACTTCGTAGGTGACTTCTCTACGCTTAGGATCTGCGTAGCTTTTCTGTCGGGACTGTGCTATCTTCAATCTGCCCTTAACCAATTTGACCTTCTCTTCGGCTTCTTTGATAAGATCTGGCCCGAATAAACTTCTTTCTCCCACACCATTCCATAACAATGGGGTGGTACATTTTCTTCCGTAGAGAAACTCAAACGGTGTCATCTCAATGCTGGCTTGATAGCTGTTATTATAAGAAAATTCTGCGTAAGGCAGACTTTCGTCCCAACTTGCTCCATAGTCTAGGGCACATGCCCTCAACATGTCTTCCAGAATTTGATTAGTCCTTTCTGTTTGTCCATCGATTTGAGGATGAAAAGCAGTACTGAATTCTAACCTCGTTCCCAATGACTCATGTAGCTGCCTCCAAAAATGGGAAGTGAATTGGGTTCCCCTATCGGACACAATACTCTTAGGCACACCGTGAAGGCATACAATTCTACTCATGTAGATTTTGGCTAACTTGGCACTTGTATAGGTTGTCTTCACGGGTATAAAATGAGCCACTTTAGTTAGGCGATCTACTACTACCCATATGGAGTCATATCCCGATCTGGTCCTTGGTAATCCGGTAATGAAATCCATACCAATCTTATCCCACTTCCAATCAGGAATAGGTAGTGGTTGAAGCAACCCTGCTGGTTTCTGATGCTCCGCCTTTACTCTACTACATACATCACACAAAGCAATATGTTCGGGGATGTCTCTCTTGAGATTGTTCCACCAAAATCTTTCCTTCATGTCCATGTACATTTTGGTGTTACCCGGATGAATAGAATACGGAGAGTTGTGCGCTTCTTGCAAAATCAGTTTCCGTAACTCCGGATCTTGTGGAACACAGATACGTTTCCCATGCCATAATGTACCCTGTTCGTCTTCATGGAAATTTTTAGCCCTCCCTTGGCCAATATTTTCCTTAATCCTTTCAATTTCCTTATCGGTCTTCTGAGCTTCTCGGATTTTATCCAACAAGGTGGGTTGAACATCCAAAGACATAAGATGTCCTTCAGGCACAATCTCCAATCTGAGTTCTTTGAATTGAGTACACAAATCATCTGGCAATTCTCCTTTGGTAAGGCCATTCACAAACACCTTACGACTTAGAGCATCTGCTACAACATTTGCTTTACCGGGGTGGTATTGCAAACTCAAGTCATAATCCTTGATAAGCTCTAACCATCTTCTTTGTCTCATATTGATTTCCTTTTGGGTGAAGATATACTTCAAACTTTTGTGGTCCGTGAACACTTTACAACGCTTACCCAAAAGGTAATGTCTCCATGTTTTGAGTGCATGGACGACAGAGGCTAACTCCAAATCATGAGTAGGATAGTTTACTTCATGAGTTTTGAGTTGTCTGGAGGCATAAGCCACAACTTTACCGTCTTGCATAAGTACGGCACCCAAACCTTGATGAGACGCATCACAATATACTTGGAAATCTTTTTCCAAATCTGGCAGACATAGAACTGGTGCTGTCACAAGTCTCTTCTTCAATTCTTGAAAGCTGACTTCACAACCTTCAGACCAAGCAAACTTCTTGTCTTTCTTTAACAATTCAGTCATGGGCTTAGCAACCTTTGAGAAATTCTCAATGAATCTTCTATAGTAACCTGCTAAGCCAAGGAAACTACGAACTTCTTTTACATTCTTGGGAGATTCCCATTCCGTCACAGCTGAAACTTTAGCAGGATCAACTGCCATACCATCCTTTGTCATAACATGACCAAGAAAACCAACTTCCTCTAACCAGAACTCACACTTGCTGAATTTCGCATAAAGCTTATGCTCTCTCAACTTCTCAAGTATCAAACGCAAGTGTCCTTCATGCTCTTCTTTGCTCTTGGAGTAGACTAAGATGTCATCGATGAAAACGACAACGAACTTGTCAAGAAATTCCATGAACACCTTGTTCATCATATTCATGAAGTATGCTGGAGCATTTGTCAAGCCAAAAGGCATTACGGTATACTCATACAATCCATACCTTGTGGTGAATGCTGTTTTTGGTATGTCTTGTTCTCGTATCTTGAGTTGAAAATAGCCTGACCGGAGATCAATCTTCGAGAACACACATGCTCCTTCTAGCTGATCAAACAAGTCATTGATTCTAGGCAAAGGATATTTGTTCTTGATAGTTACCTCGTTGAGTGAACGGTAATCTATGCATAATCTTTGACTTCTATCCTTCTTCTCCACAAACAAGACTGGGGCTCCCCAAGAGGAAGAACTTGGTTGAATGAATCCTTTCTGCAACTGTTCTCCTAGTTGCTTATTGAGCTCCTTCAGTTCATCAACTGACATTTTGTATGGTCTCTTTGCTATTGGTCCAGCACCTGGTACCAAATCTATCAGAAATTCCACATCTCTATCTGGTGGCAGTCCTGGCAACTCTTCCGGAAACACATCCGGATACTCACATACAATTGGCACACTGTCCATGCTAACCACCTTAAGAGAATTAAGCTTACTTCCTTTGGATTCAAAGTTTGACTTGAATTTTATTCTTTTTCTTTCTGGGGTTGTGAGTGCAACAGTACGATTAGCACAATCTAGCACTCCTTCATACTTAGCCATCCAATCCATTCCTAAAATTACATCCAATCCTTGGGAATCTAGGATTATCAGGCTCACTGGAAACTTATGCTTTCCAAACTCTATGACAAGGTCCCGGCATCCAAGACTTACTATCATATCTCCACCCGGAGAGCTAACTTTTATTGGACACCCAATGTTTTCAAATGCAAACCTATTTCTATCAACAAATGCTTTTGATATGAATGAATGAGATGCACCAGTGTCAAAGAGTACAAATGCTGGAATGGAATTGAGTCTGAACTTACCAGCAACAGCGTCAGGTTCCTCATAGACCTCCTCCACATTAATGTGGTTCACCTGACCTTTCTGGAAAGGATTGGGCTTGACAGGTCCTTCAACTTTCTTTTCGGGGCACTCATTTGCATAGTGTCCCATCTTCTTGCATTTGAAGCACTCAACCTGACTGATGTCCCTCTTAGGAGGCTGACTTCCACTTCCACTACCATTTCCACCGTGGTGGCTCTTATGTCCACTCTTGTGGTTTTTGTACTTGTCATTGTCATGACTGCGGTGATGCTTGTTGTCATGACGATTGTGGTTGTGGTGCTTGTTGAATTTCCCATGCTTATGGGATCCTGAGCTTCCACTGTCATCATAGTGAGATCGTTTGTGAGACGATCCCGAGTTGTGCTTGTCGGAGTGTTTCCTCTTCCTACTCTCGACTTGCTTCATTTTGTTCTCCAATATAGCAGCCTTGTCACAGAGCGACTGATAAGTGGGAACATATTCCACAGCCAGCTGCAGATTCAGCTCATCATTTAAGCCTTCCAGAAATTTTTCCTTCCTTTTGGCATCTGTGTCAACCTCATCCGGTGCATAACGCGCCAGATTGTTGAACTGTTCAATGTATTCAGCCACGCTGCGGTGGCGCTGCTTCAGGTTGTGGAACTCCTTCTTTTTCAGGCTCATTATTCCCGATGAGATATGAGCCGTGCGAAAGCCTTCCTCAAAGATAGCCCAAGTCACCTCATTTATAGGAGTGGTGATTTGGAAGTTGTCCCACCATGTGGCGGCTGGCCCTTCCAGCAGATGTGCTGCGAACCTGACCTTTTCAGCATCCGTGCAGCCCACGGTCACTAAGTCCTTGTTCACAGAACGTAGCCAATCATTGGCCACCATGGGATCAGTTGTCCCCGAGAACTTAGCTGGCCTCAAACGCAGAAATCTGGTGAGCATATCAAAGCCCGGAGGGTTGTTGTTGTTGTTGTTGTTATTGTTGTTGTTGTTGTTGTTGTTGTTGTTGTTGTTGTTGTTGTTGTTGTTGTTGTTGTTGTTGTTGTTGTTGTTGTTGTTGTTGTTGTTGTTGTTATTGTTGTTGTTATTGGGGTTGTTGTTGTTATTCTGGTTTTGGATGAATGTTGTCATCATCTGCATAAGCTGTGTTTGAGCATTCATCATTTGCTGCATTTCCGGGGTGATGTTGTTGGGGTTGGGGTTTGCGCGACGGGGAGGCATCTGTGGTTTGTTCAAATAGAGATAATAATGAGATACCCATAGATATTTTTATGCACATTACATCACAAGCAAACACACAGCATGCAACACAGGATAAAAGTTCAACAACAAGATAACAAGTTCTCGAAATAAAACACACAAGTGGCAAGCCATCCACATGTCGGATGGTCCAATAATAAGTTCACAAATAAAAAGTACGATAATGAAAGATAAACGATTAGTCAAGTATACTCATCAGCATAAATCTCCTCCTCGATGAAGGTAAGACCTGCGTTCTCCATCGCGGTCTTGTTCTCCTCAATAGTAGTGGTCAAGGAATCGATCTTGGCCTTGAGAGCCCTCTTCTGGGAGCGAAGCCTCTCGATCACCATCTGCTGCTGCTCTAGCTCGAAATCCTTGGACTTCAGTTCTTCAGTCATGTCCCGGATCTTCTTCTTCCTATCCTGGACGCGTTTCTCCTGACTCTTGAACTTACGGTCCTGGGTCTCGAACTTCGCCTCCATTTCCTTGACTATCTCGTCCTGCTGTGCGAAAAGCTTGTCCTTCTCGCGAAGCTGCACCTGGAGCTCGTCATTGCTGAGCATGACGTTGGTCCTGTCCGTGTCCACGTGCCTGATGAGAGACTCTAAGTCCTGGAGATAGAGACGTATCGGCTCTGCTGCGTCCCTCGAATCGTCCTCGAAGTCAATGGACTCTCCATCATCATCACGTCTTCCGAAGACGTGGAAGTGGGTGCCCCTAACCTGTCGGGAGTGACGGCCTAGCAGACGTCCTATCAGGTCCTGCATGACTACCTCCATGCCTCTCTCCCTGTCGTCGTGCATCAGCTTGAAGACGATGGCCTCCGTAGTAGGCTCTGTCTGGCGTCCGGGCTGGTTCACCTTGAAGCCCCAGAGGTCCTTTCTCTCGAACTTGGTGAGTGGATGCACCATGATGGTGGGAAGAGGGAGATCGAGCAAAGTGGTAAGCTCAACGATACGAGGACCAAAGCGGGTAACCTGGAACTCCTCAACAGTGCTGATGGTAATAGGCATCTATTTATAAGATAGAAAAGTTAGAACAACACTATTTAAGATAAAACAAAGACAAACATCACATACACATCCTTGGAACACAAAACCACACAAGTCATGCATACATGAGTCCATTACATCAACCAAGGTCCAAACTTATTTAAGGTATCATTTTGGAAAATAAGGTGATAGGTGGTGGTCCAACTAACGAAGTGCGTTTACAATCCTATCTCATTGGATCTGTTGGCTAACACAATGTTCCTAGAGGCAATCAGCCTATCTTGCTCACATGATCCCATCACTAAGTCTATAATATCTCCCCTTAAAGTTTGGTTGGTGGCTTCCAACTCTTGGGTATGTTCCTTCTCTTTCTCTAAGTCTTTTTGGAGGTTGAGCATTCTGCACTTGACTCTAGCACTAAGTTCTTTGATAGTCCTCCAAGCTGCTTCTCTTGCTGACTCAAAGAATGTAGTGTGCATCACAGTGTTGGTGTACATGCAGAATCCTCTTTCTTTGTGGTTGTCTTCCTTGTTTTTGTACAAGTGAAGTTGCACCCACCAGTACTCCACTCCTTCATCCATCACTGGAAAGCCTTTGTACACAGCTGCACCATATGCTTCCATTGCCACCATGAGGTCCTTGAGAATTTTGGGAAACTCAGTTTCACACTCCAAGGTCATGGTCATGAGTGGTCCTTTCTTCACGGCTTCGTTGATGGAGTTCATCTACAAGTAGAGATGAGAATGAGAAGATTAGAAAAGTTTACGAGAAGAATAGACAAGTGTATAAGTAGTTGAAATTTTTTCCTTAGTGGTTTTCCAATCCTAGGGTCAAAATCCTACAGGCAACACAGTGCTCTGATACCATCTGTAAAATCCCTCCTTTGTAAAGGAAAAGGATCCCTGTGATTGCAATGCTAGTCCCTGGATCAATGCTAGCATCCACAGTTTAAGATGAAGTACACAGATACAAAGGTCATTTATTACATCCATTCCAGAGATAAAACATAGTCTTTTACAACTCATGGCCATAGGCCTAATACAAGAGTTTTGGAATAATTAAATAAACACAAGTCTTCATCTTCATGTGCCACAGGCAAGCATGTTGAGTGTAGATTCATGACTCCTAATCATCATCGGAGTAACCTGCAACATCACAAGTTACAGCCACGGTGGGTCAATACTTTGGAATAGTATTGGCAAGTGATACCTTAGTAAATTTTAAGCGGACTATATTACTATATGCATTTTGGCTAAGTGTAGCTTGGCTTGCTTTGCTTGAAAATAGGTTTTCCCTATTAGTTGAAATCACTAAGTTTTTCCTTGTCAAAACTTTCCCAAGAAACCACCAATAGACATTGGGGTCCTTCACCCTTGTTCACCCACAAGTTTTACTTTAGAAGTTGGAGTGATGAGATTCTTGTAGCTTCCATGTATTGATGCTCAATTTGTCCATTGCCATGGACTTGGCTAAGTACTTAGATTTTCCATCTGCAGAGGTTGTGCACTTTCCCCACCAGACTTGGTTTCCCAAGACAGGACCTTTCAGAAGCCTTTCCTTAGTCAAATGGACGCGCTCCAACCTATCATTCCCACTACCACCAACTGTCCAAGTGACTAAGTTCTAGCAACCTATATGATCATGGCAGAGCCCATATTTCCAAGTGGTTGCACTGTAAGCTTTCTCAACACTTGGCCTCCAAATCCCTTTGTGCCTAGGTGGCATACCACAAGTGAGATACACAAGCCATATCCATGGCCTTGTGTAATCACTCAACCAAAAACCACCAATACAAGTCCCATTCCACCCAGGGGGTTCATTGATTTAGTTGTTTTATTAAGAAAAGCATAAGTCCAAAAGACTTAGAATTATTTTCATCATAGCATGAACATACTTTACCAACCCTTGGTTTGCTACTAGCTAGGCTAAGCATGGCATAGTAACTTAACTTAGGAAATTCCCTAGCAATTCTACAATACTACAACTACTTAGGATTTCCCAACATAGCATTTCGCAAAAGTAGCATGCAAGACTTAGCAAAAATAATTCTAATGCTTATTCAAAATAAAGGGGTGGAAATATCATGAAGTATCACTTGCCTTGGTAATGGGGAGAGCAGCACTCTTCACAATCACAGTCACTAACAAAATCTACACAAAGTTTGTAGCACAAAATTACACACAATTCATATACAAACAAAAATATGAATGCATGCATGCAAAAAAAAAATGCTAAGTGATGATTTTTGAAAACCCCACCAAGCAAGTGCATGATACAGAAACATAACGAAGTCAAATACTTGCTAACTAAACTTATTTAGCACTAAAACCATTTGCTAAACAAAATCTATACTCAAAATGGACCTAAATATGTTTCTGCATACAAAGTCATTTTAACAGAAACTTTTTGTTAAACACATTGCAGATTCAGAAAGGGCTTGACTCACTGATTCCAGCGGTATAAAATTTGCAAAAATCTAACGTGGGAATCTCAAGTTATAGCCATTTGAAAATTGGATCTAAATCTGATTTGAATTCTAATTTTAAATCCAACCCTAGACACGCGTCACGATCTTACTGGTGCGTACCGGTTCGCACCGGATCACCCTTCCGCGCCGTTGGATCTAACTATCGCTGCACGGCTCAGATCTATCCATACCCCTTCGTTAAGTGAACTATTTCTACGCGCTGGATCTGGATCTGACGGCTAAGAATCTTCTAACCAGAAACGAGCGGCGCTAGCGGCGGCGCGTCAGTTAGCGGCGGCGCTGGCGCTCTAGGTCACCCGGGGAAGAAAGAAGGTGCTTACCAGAATCGCAGGATGCTGCCGATGCTCAAGGTGGCGATGGTTCGTCGAGGGGCGCGCGGACACGGCGAGGATTTCTCGTCGGAGTTGAGACAGACGTCGAGCACGGTCAGTCGTCGACGTTGGCGAGGTTTCTCGTCGCGCTAAGCCAAAATAGGGGTACTGTTAGATGCGCACAACGATGTAGATTCTAGGTGTACCAGTCAGAGGGCAAGGGGCGGTGGCTACTTACGGAGGGAGGTCGCCGGAGTTCGTGCAGAGAACGGTGGCGGCCGGTCGTCGACGTTGCTGGAGCTACAGATCATGCGAGGGCAAATGGGGAGTGTCAGTAGGTGCGCAAAGACTCGCTGAACTTGATAGCATGAACTAGAGACAGAGGGGAACACGGAGCTCACCGGAATTCGCCGGCGCAGTCGTCGGAACAGCGGCGACGTCGTGCGAGTTGTGGGCAGCCTGGTGGCGTGAAGGCGAAATTGTTTGGGGGGAAATGGTCGCTAGGATGTGGGGATTTTATAGATAGAGGCTCGACAAGAAACACTTGCTGCATCAATGCCAATTAAGCTCGCGAAATTAGTGCAGCAACGGGCAGCGGCGGAGGTCGTGCGCAGAATCAGGGGAAGACGAAGCTGACGTGGAGAGGGGCCCGCTTGTCAGCAAAGCGTGCGAAGGGGAGGTGGGGTCTGGCTGTCAGCGGCTGTGTGGGTGCGCGGGCGCGTGCGAGAGAGAAAAAGATGGCCCGGGTGGGCTAGCTGGGCCTGTTCCGATGCTGGGCTAGATTCCTGGCGCTCGGCCCTTTTCTTTTGTTTACTCCTTTTATTTTTCTATTTCGATTTTCAGGAATGGTTTTGAAATGAATTCAAACTCTCTTTGAATTCAAATCTTTCTCGGGTTTTTGCAGGGTATAGTAGTCTCCAATATAGGCATAAAAACAAGTGGTTGCTTTGCAAAGGCTTGGTCAAGCTTGGAGATCAAAATAACAGAGACTTGGCACTTGGTTTGCAAGATTTGAAAAATGGTTTTTGAAACCATTTCCAATTTGAACAATTTTGGTTCAAAACCACAATCAATCCCTTCTATGAGGAAGACAACAAGTTAGGTTTATAATCACTCAAACTTTCAAATGGTGATGGCCATTTGATTTAAATCTGCTCACATAAATTCATAGCACTTTGTGCTTCTGTTTTTCTAAAATGAGTTTAAAATTGTTCTCAAATCTATATGCATGCATGAATGATATGCAAACTTTGAAATTATGATTTTAGGGATGTTACACCAGGTCCTAGGGTTACAGGGAAAAGTCCTAGCCGGACAGGTTACAGAGTCCTACACCGTCTATTACTAGTCTTGTGTGTCTTGTACTCCAAGGCTCCAGGTATGTCGGTGACTCCACCGTAGCCTTCCTTTATCTAGCATGGGCCTCCCTTATGGATCCATCTAACTAGGCCGCCCAGCAGGCCATGGGCCATGCTACCAACTGTGGGCCACCCGGGTTATCCGGATAGGACACATGCTATGAGGATACCATATAGCATATCCCCAACAGTAGCCCCCGGAGAACTCCAAGATCTTGCGCCGTCTTGCCTCTTCACATGGAAAGCTCCGTTTAGATGGATGTCGGTAAATCATCAAGCACCATCTTGTAGTCCTCCCAAAGAACCCTGCAAGGTTTTATCCGTCTTCAATTCGTAAGTCAGAGAATTGTTGAATCTTCCATCGTACTCTTCCATATCCGGACTGGATCCGTCCATGCCGGAATCTTCTGATGTGATGGTTCATCTGCCTATGTCAGCTAGGGCGACGTAGACATAGGTCAGCAATGCCTCGTAACTCACACATGCAGAGAACACAATCATGTCCACTTTTTTTGCGCGAGCGATACGAACCGTTGGCGGCGACGGTTGAGGCGTGGCGAAATTTCTGCGCAAGTCCGCACACACGTTGTCTACGCGTCAACCGTCCTATCAACCTGCACGAATCTCTATGCTGGAGATTATAAATAGTAACCGCGGTGAAAATATTTACTTTTCACCTCATTCTCTCCTCGCATCATCTTCTTCCTCCAGCGAGCGCCTCTTCAAGCTCTCCGCGCAATCTTGCGAAAAACCCTAACTCCCAATCTTTCTAGTGACCTCCAAACACACGCAATGGCCAGTAGCAGCTCTTCTCCCTCGATGGCGGCGTCGGGCTAAGCCACGGCGAAGCCGGCGAGCTCCTTTGTCGTGCCTCCAGAGGGCCTGGTCATCCCTGTCTCCGCAGTGGTCGAGATGACCGGCGGCGACCACAATCCAGCAGCGCTGGAGCTGCTGGAGGAGGACAACAACTCCCACAAAGGCGATTGGCGCGGTTCGGACATCACGGACCGCGGCATTAAGGAGCTAATCATCGAGGGCTACCTCCCCGCGACGGAGGGGCTCTCCTGGCGGGCGGCGCCGGCCGGCGAGGTCACACTTTCTCCCCAAGCCAGAGAAAAGGTGTACCTCAAAGCACAATTGGTACGTGGCGTCTCCCTGCCCATCTCTAACTTCTTCCTTGCCGTCTTGAACCACTATCGAGGACAGCCCCAAAACCTTTCTCCCAACAGTATCCTAGCGCTTAGCAATTACACGACGCTTTGTGAGGGTTACCTAGGGATTAGGCCTAGGCTAGATCTCTTTGTGTATTTCTTCACCGTCAAGCGTGAAGCCGGAGCCAGCAAGGATGAACTCAGAAATTGTGGCACCATAAGCTTCAAGATCTGTCCTGGCCAGCGGTTCCCCGACATCGTCGGCCACGAGTCCTGCAAGAACTGGAAGCGTACTTTACTTCTACGGCCGAGATATCCCTCTGGCCAACCGAGAAGTAACGTACCCGGACTTAGTCGATGGAGCCACCGCCGAAGCCTCGACATGGAGATCCCAGGCCTCCCTTCCCTCCGACATCGAAGCCTCCCGCGCCATAAGGCAGATAGAATGGTTTGTAGAGACGGGTTTGACCGGCTTGGACCTAGCCATGTGCTAGTTCATCAGACGAATCCAGCCTCTGCAGCACCGCGCGAAGCTAATGCATGAGTATACCACGATAGAAGGGATAGCCTCCGCATCTCCGTGGACAACTTCTTGAGCAACTCCGTCAAGCTTCGCCTCAAGGACATCGTCAAGGTGAAGGACAAGAAGCATGGCTTCACCATCACCTACGACATGTTCGTAGAGGGCAAGTGCCCAAAGGTAACTGTTTTATCTTCCGTGTATGACATATATGTTGGAGATATACCCAAGAGGCAATAATAAAGTGGTTATTATCATATCTTCATGCTTACGATAAATGTTTACATACAATGCTATAATTGTATTAACAGGAAACATTAATACTTGTGTGATTTGTAAACATAAAAGAGTCCCTAGTAAAGCCTCTTGTTAAACTAGCTTGTTGATTAATATATGATCATGGTTTCCTGATCATGAACATTGAGATGTTATTAACAACAAGATCATATCATTAGGAGAATGGTGTGATGGACACACTCCTATAGTTAAGCGTAGCATAAAGATCAAGTCATTTAATATAGTTCATTTGCTATATGCTTTCTGATACACAGTAACCTAATTCCTTCGACCATGAGATCATGCTAATCACCATCACTGGAAGGATGCTTTGATGACATCAAACACCACACCATAACTGGGTGGCTATAAAGGTGGCATTAAGTGTTCGGAAAGTATGTGTTGAGGCACATGGATCAAGAGTGGGATTTGTCCATCCATGACGGATAGATATACTCTGGGCCCTCTCGGTGGAATGTCATCTAATTGGCTTGCAAGCATGTTGTGGCATCCCGCAAAACCACTACTAGAAAATCGCGTTGTTTTTGTGCATTGCATCGTCATGACAGCATGCTCATGTCATCATGCCACATTGCATTTGAGCCTCGTCATCATCATGCATATTAATTTGCCTAAAAACTATTTGCGAAAGACAATCGTTTTCTAAAATTACCCTCCTTCTATTTCAAAATAAACACCCAGACGCTTCCGGATATTTTTGTTTGTCTAAAATCTATTTACACAAGCTTATTGCAAAAGTTGAATAAAAATTATATTATTTGGTGGGGCAGTCGAACGGGCCGAATGACCCGAACGACCACCCCAGAAAAATACAACCGGCCCAACGATAATCCTAAAACTACCAACCTATCTACCCACACACCCCCTCCACCTCACCCCCTCCTATCAAGAGACGCCACGTCGCCCCTTCCCAAATTCCCACCAACCAACTGCTGCCACATCGGCCTGCCTCCCCCCTCTCTCTCCTCTCTCTCCCTCCAGCCCACATCCCACCACACACGCACACAGCGCACGGCAGCACGCTCCCCACGCAGCCCCTGCCGCCCTGGGCCCACCCCCTGGCCACCTGCTCCCTGCCCCGCAAACCACGCTCGCGTGCCCGCCCCTGTTCATCTTCCCCGAGCCGTCCCTCACCTCCCGCTCTGCCCGTTCCTCCTCTCTCTCACCGCCGGCTCCCCTCCCGCTTCCCCCTGGCGCCCGACGCCGCCCCGCTACCCCTCTCTTCCCCGTCGCCGGCGCTCGCCTGCCCTCAGTCGCCGCCGCCTTCTCCCACCTCGTCCCTCCACCGCGCTCCTCACCTCCCTCCGGCGCCCGAGCCTCCCTCTCCCCGCCGCGGCGCCGCCCGCATCTCCCCTCCCCACGCCGGCCAACCGCCTCCCACCCCGGCCAAGCTCCGCCGCCCCCCCAGGCCTTCGCCTCGCCGGGCCCCACGCCGCCGCCGGCCACCTCAAGCTCGCCTGAGCCCGCCGCCGCCAGCGAGGATGTCAAGCCGCTGCAGCGTCTCTGCCTCATCCGTGCACGTCGCCGGCCACCCCTGTCTCCCCTCCTCGTCGGAGCCTCCTCTGCACCCCCCTGCAGACATCTGTCTGTTGCCGCTCGGCCAGTAGAAGTCCCTGGCCTTCCTTCTGTCCGGTCGTGCTCGTCCCTGCCATGAGCACGTCGGCCTCCTCCTTCTATTTCTCATTTTCCTCCATTGTTATCTCGCGTGTTGATGCTATGGAATCCCTGCTGCTTCAACCTCCTGTTGTGCTCTGTGGTGGTGGGGTTGTTGTTCTGTAGCTGGAGATCGACGCAAGCTCGTGTCGTGGTGGACCTGAAACACCATGTGGTTCATCCCGAACATCTGAAACCTCGATACGTTCTCTGTCTATTGTCGATGTGCTCATCAAGACCTTCGCTTTGGTGTTGTAATCCTGCGGCCACCAAGTTTTGCCACGCATGCCAAGACCGACGCGTGAAGATGTATCGAAGGATTCCCACCGTCACGGATCCGAAGATCTGAACTCTGAACCCGGCGCCGCGCCAAGTACTCCTTCCGAACCCGGACCCTCGGAACCGCCAAGTCCGCCAAGACCCGTTCCCGGATTCCGATTGTCGAGTCGAACCCGTGGGACCCCGAAACCTCCCCAAGATCTACGCTGCGGAACAACAAGGCCGTTGGAGGGGAATCGACAAGATCTACCGCCGGACGCCAAGCACTTCACCCCGGACGCCAAGTCCGACCCGTCCCGCGGACCCGACAAGGTCTTCACGACGACAAGAACGACAACAACCAGGGCGAGACCGTTGCCCCGACACCAGGACAAGTACTTCTTCATGGAACGTCGAGACCCCCGAACCCGGAGGCCGACCCTGAACCCCGTAACCCCAAGATCTGCCGAACCCTAATGTGTGAACCCCTTTCCGAAACCCTATTTTATAATATAATACAACTTGTCGCATCTTAATTGTTCATGCATGCATATTGTGGGTTTGGGGGCCTTATGCCGATTCACCTCATAATTAAATATGGGCCCATATGCGGGAAAATCTAGTCTTATATTGGCCTCATTTAAACTTGTGTAGTGAACCGGTGATATATTCTGCCTTGTTAAACAACATTTAATTTGCGGGGTAGATAAATAACATGAACCATTTAATTATCTGTCGGGACCCCGGTTCCGCTTAATCTTGCCTAATTGCATTGCACCTTTGCCATGCCATGCATCATACATGCATCATGCCGATCTTCTGCCGTCGTATTAAATATTGCATCCGGTGTTTCTTCTAGTGTTTTGCTTCTTCGCGGATAAGGCCGTTGAGTTGATGTGAGCTTCGCCCCGATCTTCGGTTGAACCTTCGACAATGTTTTCAGGCGAGCATCTTCCCCCTTTCTACCTATCTTACTTTTATAGTATTTATTCCCTCCTGTTGATCTATTGCTATCTGTGTTGCGATGCTCTAGTTTTCGTACCCGAGATATCCCTTGCAGCCTTATATTGCCTTGGACACATCCTATTACCTGTTGTTTGGTAGATAGTTGGACTTGCGCGTCGTAGTCGCTTGCTCAATTGCCGCTGCGTGTCGTCAAGTGCCACAGTTGTTGATGTATTGCCGCATGTTGTTGTTGGAGATGATCCTAGTTTTATTTATCGCTCACTTTAATTCCTGTTTAACAACTAAAATTGAAGTAAGCAGAGGCATCGGTGGGTGATAGATAATATTTGGTTTCCGAACGCCCACTTGTGTCCCGTAGGACCCCGAGTACTTGATACCTGTTCCTTGATTTATCGCGCTATCCACATCCGGGAGGTATATGGGACCCCCCTGAGCCAGAGCTTGATTCAGTCTTATTTCTTGGGGCCACAAACTAGTTTGAGGTTTTATTTACTATCCTGTACTTATGCCATGCTACTGCTTTATTTACGATTGTGCGAGGAGCACACTGTACTGTTTAGGAATTGTGACCCGTTTTCGCGGTATCGACAAGCCCAGCCACACTTTCGGGTTCCCAGTCGTTTACAGCCGGCCCCACAAACCTTGAGGCTGTCTCGAAGTCAGCTAACTTCGTTGCGGGTCTACTTTAAGGGGTGGCCCCCTGAAATATTTCTGAATCTTGTGATTGCTTTGTCGTGAAGGCCTCGTTGGGTTTTGATTTGGTTTTTCCGAGGTCGATCGAGTGTGTGTTGCTATTGGTGCACCCCGGCCGGGTAAAACTTTCTGAAAGCCGTGTCCGTGGTTATGGACGACTTGGAGCACAGTATCTCGACCATAGACAAGCATAACTAAAGTTTATTGCTATAAATTTGACTTTATAATGACTAGTAATCAGCTTCACTATAATGGAATGGCTAATTAATACTGCCCACAATTGCTTGTTTGGAGTGTCGCTTGCGACCATTGTACCTGACTAGTAAGTATTGCAACTACAACGGAATGGCTAAATAAAAGTACCGACAACTGCTGGGTTTTGGGTTATCTCAAGCTATCTATATCTGACTAGTAAGTGTTGCAACTATCACAGAATGGTTAACTAAAAGTGCCCACTGCTTATTTTATCAGGATGATTATCTCTACCTGACTAGTAATTGCTGCAACGATAACTGAATAAATAAAAATGCCAACTGTGTGAGTTCCTCGGTTGACTTCCTCGTTTGGTCGCGAGGGGGAAACGCCAGGATGGGTTTGTTTGGTGTTAGCTTCAGGTTGGATCCGAGTAGGTCATTCTTACCCCTCTCTTAAATCCGACAGTTGTATCGAGTCTCTATAGGTTGTCTAGTGCATGCTGCCGCTGCCGCTCAGTCCACCATACCTATGTAGGCGAGGACCGCCGAATTCTAGTCTCGCCGTGTACTGGCCTCAGTACTGACGCTCCTCTTTTTCCTTTGCCCTTTGTCGGCACCCCTTTTGTTTAAGCAGGTTTTGAGATCGACGTCGTTAGCAGGGTTACCCTTCCGGCTTGGCCTGGGCAGGGTTATGGACGCCATTGGTTATTCTTCAGGGCTCTTAGCCCCATTTGCATCTTGTCCGTAGCTGGACGCTCTATCGTTTTCAAGGTGATTTGGATCTTTGTATATTATATCTGTATTCTTGACTCATTGAGTCGCTGCTATATATATCTGTTCTGTGGGTCCCATCGAGGACTGTTGTGTAATGTTATTACTTCGTTTTCCACCCGCACGAAAGTGCCTGGTGGGCACCTTTGAATAGTTTCTATGCGGGTTTGGCGAATTTCGCTAAAACTTGCATAGGTCCGATTCTGAGGGTGTTACAGAGTGGTATCAGAGCTCAGCAGTTGCGATACCCCATAAGTCCAGCCTGTAGGATAACCTAGCTAACGGCCGAAGTAGAGTGTCAAAATTATTTTTGAAAAATCGGTCGGATAGTTCTGAATAGGTCTGGTTTTACTCCTTACCCCTCTGCTATTCTCGTCTTATCTCCACGTGTTTTGAATCCGCTCTCTTCTCTCTCTTCGAGTCCAGGATATCTCGTGGTTGGGTTTTCCGTCGTACCTTTAGGGTTTCGCTTCCTCCTTTGGTAACGGTGTTCTACCATCCGGTGTTCCAGCTGTCCGGGGAATCCTCCGTCTGCTGTGGTACCATTCTTTGTTCTTTGTTTGTGCCTTCCGGTGTTTTCCGACGTGACGACATCCTCTATGCCAGATCCAATGCAGAGTCTGCATCACTCCGTTGTTCCGAACCTCGCTTGTCGAGATCTTCAGTCTGATTCCGAGAGTTGGTTGCATAATCCGCCTATTCGTGTGCAGAGTAATGGTTTGAGTGTGGGATGGAGTAGCTACCATACCACTACTCTTATCATTCGCTCTTGTACATCGAATCAGTGGATCCAGTAGTTTTACTCCGCCCACGGAAGCTAGAGGTGGTTTTATTTGTTGATACCTCTACCTTCGACCTTTTGTTCCGGAGTGTTCTCTCGACGATCACGGACAACGACTTCTTGTTAATGGTGTCGCGAGGATCTACACGATGCGAGAAGACGCAGACCGCCAATCTTCCTTCCGGTACCATGAGGCGGATCTCGAGGGCGAGATCCATTGTTAGTGGTGTCGAATTGTGGCATCCCGCAAAACCACTACTAGAAAATCGCGTTGTTTTTGTGCATTGCATCGTCATGACAGCATGCTCATGTCATCATGCCACATTGCATTTGAGCCTCGTCATCATCATGCATACTAATTTGCCTAAAAACTATTTGCGAAAGACAATCGTTTTCTAAAATTACCCTCCTTCTATTTCAAAATAAACACCCAGACGCTTCCGGATATTTTTGTTTGTCTAAAATCTATTTACACAAGCTTATTGCAAAAGTTGAATAAAAATTATATTATTTGGTGGGGCAGTCGAACGGGCCGAATGACCCGAACGACCACCCCAGAAAAATACAACCGGCCCAACGATAATCCTAAAACTACCAACCTATCTACCCACACACCCCCTCCACCTCACCCCCTCCTATCAAGAGACGCCACGTCGCCCCTTCCCAAATTCCCACCAACCAACTGCTGCCACATCGGCCTGCCTCCCCCCTCTCTCTCCTCTCTCTCCCTCCAGCCCACATCCCACCACACACGCACACAGCGCACGGCAGCACGCTCCCCACGCAGCCCCTGCCGCCCTGGGCCCACCCCCTGGCCACCTGCTCCCTGCCCCGCAAACCACGCCCGCGTGCCCGCCCCTGTTCATCTTCCCCGAGCCGTCCCTCACCTCCCGCTCTGCCCGTTCCTCCTCTCTCTCACCGCCGGCTCCCCTCCCGCTTCCCCCTGGCGCCCGACGCTGCCCCGCTACCCCTCTCTTCCCCGTCGCCGGCGCTCGCTTGCCCTCAGTCGCCGTCGCCGCCTTCTCCCACCTCGTCCCTCCACCGCGCTCCTCACCTCCCTCCGGCGCCCGAGCCTCCCTCTCCCCGCCGCGGCGCCGCCCGCATATCCCCTCCCCACGCCGGCCAACCACCTCCCACCCCGGCCAAGCTCCGCCGCCCCCCAGGCCTTCGCCTCGCCGGGCCCCATGCCGCCGCCGGCCACCTCAAGCTCGCCCGAGCCCGCCGCCGCCAGCGAGGATGTCAAGCCGCTGCAGCGTCTCTGCCTCATCCGTGCACGTCGCCGGCCACCCCTGTCTCCCCTCCTCGTCGGAGCCTCCTCTGCACCCCCCTGCAGACATCTGTCTGTTGCCGCTCGGCCAGTAGAAGTCCCTGGCCTTCCTTCTGTCCGGTCGTGCTCGTCCCTGCCATGAGCACGTCAGCCTCCTCCTTCTATTTCTCTTTTTCCTCCATTGTTATCTCGCGTGTTGATGCTATGGAATCCCTGCTGCTTCAACCTCCTGTTGTGCTCTGTGGTGGTGGGGTTGTTGTTCTGTAGCTGGAGATCGACGCAAGCTCGTGTCGTGGTGGACCTGAAACACCATGTGGTTCATCCCGAACATCTGAAACCTCGATATGTTCTCTGTCTATTGTCGATGTGCTCATCAAGACCTTCACTTTGGTGTTGTAATCCTGCGGCCACCAAGTTTTGCCACGCATGCCAAGACCGACGCGTGAAGATGTATCGAAGGATTCCCACCGTCACGGATCCGAAGATCTGAACTCTGAACCCGGCGCCGCGCCAAGTACTCCTTCCGAACCCGGACCCTCGGAACCGCCAAGTCCGCCAAGACCCGTTCCTGGATTTCGATTGTCGAGTCGAACCCGTGGGACCCCGAAACCTCCCCAAGATCTACGCTGCGGAACAACAAGGCCGTTGGAGGGGAATCGACAAGATCTACCGCCGGACGCCAAGCACTTCACCCCGGACGCCAAGTCCGACCCGTCCCGCGGACCCGACAAGGTCTTCACGACGACAAGAACGACAGCAACCAGGGCGAGACCGTTGCCCCGACGCCAGGCCAAGTACTTCATCATGGAACGTCGAGACCCCCGAACCCGGAGGCCGACCCCGAACCCCGGAACCCCAAGATCTGCCGAACCCTAATGTGTGAACCCCTTTCCGAAACCCTATTTTATAATATAATACAACTTGTCGCATCTTAATTGTTCATGCATGCATATTGTGGGTTTGGGGGCCTTATGCCGATTCACCTCATAATTAAATATGGGCCCATATGCGGGCAAATCTAGTCTTATATTGGCCTCATTTAAACTTGTGTAGCGAACCGGTGATATATTCTGCCTTGTTAAACAACATTTAATTTGCGGGGTAGATAAATAACATGAACCATTTAATTATCTGTCGGGACCCCGGTTCCGCTTAATCTTGCCTAATTGCATTGCACCTTTGCCATGCCATGCATCATACATGCATCATGCCGATCTTCTGCCGTCGTATTAAATATTGCATCCGGTGTTTCTTCTAGTGTTTTGCTTCTTCGCGGATAAGGCCGTTGAGTTGATGTGAGCTTCGCCCCGATCTTCGGTTGAACCTTCGACAATGTTTTCAGGCGAGCATCTTCCCCCTTTCTACCTATCTTACTTTTATAGTATTTATTCCCTCCTGTTGATCTATTGCTATCTGTGTTGCGATGCTCTAGTTTTCGTACCCGAGATATCCCTTGCAGCCTTATATTGCCTTGGACACATCCTATTACCTGTTGTTTGGTAGATAGTTGGACTTGTGCGTCGTAGTCGCTTGCTCAATTGCCGCTGCGTGTCGTCAAGTGCCACAGTTGTTGATGTATTGCCGCATGTTGTTGTTGGAGATGATCCTAGTTTTATTTATCGCTCACTTTAATTCCTGTTTAACAACTAAAATTGAAGTAAGCAGAGGCATCGGTGGGTGATAGATAATATTTGGTTTCCGAACGCCCACTTGTGTCCCGTAGGACCCCGAGTACTTGATACCTGTTCCTTGATTTATCGCGCTATCCACATCCGGGAGGTATATGGGACCCCCCTGAGCCAGAGCTTGATTCAGTCTTATTTCTTGGGGCCACAAACTAGTTTGAGGTTTTATTTACTATCCTGTACTTATGCCATGCTACTGCTTTATTTACGATTGTGCGAGGAGCACACTGTACTGTTTAGGAATTGTGACCCGTTTTCGCGGTATCGACAAGCCCAGCCACACTTTCGGGTTCCCAGTCGTTTACAGCCGGCCCCACAAACCTTGAGGCCGTCTCGAAGTCAGCTAACTTCGTTGCGGGTCTACTTTAAGGGGTGGCCCCCTGAAATATTTCTGAATCTTGTGATTGCTTTGTCGTGAAGGCCTCGTTGGGTTTTGATTTGGTTTTTCCGAGGTCGATCGAGTGTGTGTTGCTATTGGTGCACCCCGGCCGGGTAAAACTTTCTGAAAGCCGTGTCCGTGGTTATGGACGACTTGGAGCACAGTATCTCGACCATAGACAAGCATAACTAAAGTTTATTGCTATAAATTTGACTTTATAATGACTAGTAATCAGCTTCACTATAATGGAATGGCTAATTAATACTGCCCACAATTGCTTGTTTGGAGTGTCGCTTGCGACCATTGTACCTGACTAGTAAGTATTGCAACTACAACGGAATGGCTAAATAAAAGTACCGACAACTGCTGGGTTTTGGGTTATCTCAAGCTATCTATATCTGACTAGTAAGTGTTGCAACTATCACAGAATGGTTAACTAAAAGTGCCCACTGCTTATTTTATCAGGATGATTATCTCTACCTGACTAGTAATTGCTGCAACGATAACTGAATAAATAAAAATGCCAACTGTGTGAGTTCCTCGGTTGACTTCCTCGTTTGGTCGCGAGGGGGAAATGCCAGGATGGGTTTGTTTGGTGTTAGCTTCAGGTTGGATCCGAGTAGGTCATTCTTACCCCTCTCTTAAATCCGACAGTTGTATCGAGTCTCTATAGGTTGTCTAGTGCATGCTGCCGCTGCCGCTCAGTCCACCATACCTATGTAGGCGAGGACCGCCGAATTCTAGTCTCGCCGTGTACTGGCCTCAGTACTGACGCTCCTCTTTTTCCTTTGCCCTTTGTCGGCACCCCTTTTGTTTAAGCAGGTTTTGAGATCGACGTCGTTAGCAGGGTTACCCTTCCGGCTTGGCCTGGGCAGGGTTATGGACGCCATTGGTTATTCTTCAGGGCTCTTAGCCCCATTTGCATCTTGTCCGTAGCTGGACGCTCTATCGTTTTCAAGGTGATTTGGATCTTTGTATATTATATCTGTATTCTTGACTCATTGAGTCGCTGCTATATATATCTGTTCTGTGGGTCCCATCGAGGACTGTTGTGTAATGTTATTACTTCGTTTTCCACCCGCACGAAAGTGCCTGGTGGGCACCTTTGAATAGTTTCTATGCGGGTTTGGCGAATTTCGCTAAAACTTGCATAGGTCCGATTCTGAGGGTGTTACAGAGTGGTATCAGAGCTCAGCAGTTGCGATACCCCATAAGTCCAGCCTGTAGGATAACCTAGCTAACGGCCGAAGTAGAGTGTCAAAATTATTTTTGAAAAATCGGTCGGATAGTTCTGAATAGGTCTGGTTTTACTCCTTACCCCTATGCTATTCTCGTCTTATCTCCACGTGTTTTGAATCCGCTCTCTTCTCTCTCTTCGAGTCCAGGATATCTCGTGGTTGGGTTTTCCGTCGTACCTTTAGGGTTTCGCTTCCTCCTTTGGTAACGGTGTTCTACCATCCGGTGTTCCAGCTGTCCGGGGAATCCTCCGTCTGCTGTGGTACCATTCTTTGTTCTTTGTTTGTGCCTTCCGGTGTTTTCCGACGTGACGACATCCTCTATGCCAGATCCGATGCAGAGTCTGCATCACTCCGTTGTTCCGAACCTCGCTTGTCGAGATCTTCAGTCTGATTCCGAGAGTTGGTTGCATAATCCGCCTATTCGTGTGCAGAGTAATGGTTTGAGTGTGGGATGGAGTAGCTACCATACCACTACTCTTATCATTCGCTCTTGTACATCGAATCAGTGGATCCAGTAGTTTTACTCCGCCCACGGAAGCTAGAGGTGGTTTTATTTGTTGATACCTCTACCTTCGACCTTTTGTTCCGGAGTGTTCTCTCGACGATCACGGACAACGACTTCTTGTTAATGGTGTCGCGAGGATCTACACGATGCGAGAAGACGCAGACCGCCAATCTTCCTTCCGGTACCATGAGGCGGATCTCGAGGGCGAGATCCATTGTTAGTGGTGTCGAATTGTGGCATCCCGCAAAACCACTACTAGAAAATCGCGTTGTTTTTGTGCATTGCATCGTCATGACAGCATGCTCATGTCATCATGCCACATTGCATTTGAGCCTCGTCATCATCATGCATATTAATTTGCCTAAAAACTATTTGCGAAAGACAATCGTTTTCTAAAATTACCCTCCTTCTATTTCAAAATAAACACCCAGACGCTTCCGGATATTTTTGTTTGTCTAAAATCTATTTACACAAGCTTATTGCAAAAGTTGAATAAAAATTATATTATTTGGTGGGGCAGTCGAACGGGCCGAATGACCCGAACGACCACCCCAGAAAAATACAACCGGCCCAACGATAATCCTAAAACTACCAACCTATCTACCCACACACCCCCTCCACCTCACCCCCTCCTATCAAGAGACGCCACGTCGCCCCTTCCCAAATTCCCACCAACCAACTGCTGCCACATCGGCGTGCCTCCCCCCTCTCTCTCCTCTCTCTCCCTCCAGCCCACATCCCACCACACACGCACACAGCGCACGGCAGCACGCTCCCCACGCAGCCCCTGCCGCCCTGGGCCCACCCCCTGGCCACCTGCTCCCTGCCCCGCAAACCACGCCCGCGTGCCCGCCCCTGTTCATCTTCCCCGAGCCGTCCCTCACCTCCCGCTCTGCCCGTTCCTCCTCTCTCTCACCGCCGGCTCCCCTCCCGCTTCCCCCTGGCGCCCGACGCCGGCCCGCTACCCCTCTCTTCCCCGTCGCCGGCGCTCGCCTGCCCTCAGTCGCCGCCGCCTTCTCCCACATCGTCCCTCCACCGCGCTCCTCACCTCCCTCCGGCGCCCGAGCCTCCCTCTCCCCGCCGCGGCGCCGCCCGCATATCCCCTCCCCACGCCGGCCAACCACCTCCCACCCCGGCCAAGCTCCGCCGCCCCCCCAGGCCTTCGCCTCGCCGGGCCCCACGCCGCCGCCGGCCACCTCAAGCTCGCCCGAGCCCGCCGCCGCCAGCGAGGACGTCAAGCCGCTGCAGCGTCTCTGCCTCATCCGTGCACGTCGCCGGCCACCCCTATCTCCCCTCCTCGTCGGAGCCTCCTCTGCACCCCCCTGCAGACATCTGTCTGTTGCCGCTCGGCCAGTAGAAGTCCCTGGCCTTCCTTCTGTCCGGTCGTGCTCGTCCCTGCCATGAGCACGTCAGCCTCCTCCTTCTATTTCTCTTTTTCCTCCATTGTTATCTCGCGTGTTGATGCTATGGAATCCCTGCTGCTTCAACCTCCTGTTGTGCTCTGTGGTGGTGGGGTTGTTGTTCTGTAGCTGGAGATCGACGCAAGCTCGTGTCGTGGTGGACCTGAAACACCATGTGGTTCATCCCGAACATCTGAAACCTCGATATGTTCTCTGTCTATTGTCGATGTGCTCATCAAGACCTTCACTTTGGTGTTGTAATCCTGCGGCCACCAAGTTTTGCCACGCATGCCAAGACCGACGCGTGAAGATGTATCGAAGGATTCCCACCGTCACGGATCCGAAGATCTGAACTCTGAACCCGGCGCCGCGCCAAGTACTCCTTCCGAACCCGGACCCTCGGAACCGCCAAGTCCGCCAAGACCCGTTCCTGGATTTCGATTGTCGAGTCGAACCCGTGGGACCCCGAAACCTCCCCAAGATCTACGCTGCGGAACAACAAGGCCGTTGGAGGGGAATCGACAAGATCTACCGCCGGACGCCAAGCACTTCACCCCGGACGCCAAGTCCGACCCGTCCCGCGGACCCGACAAGGTCTTCACGACGACAAGAACGACAGCAACCAGGGCGAGACCGTTGCCCCGACGCCAGGACAAGTACTTCATCATGGAACGTCGAGACCCCCGAACCCGGAGGCCGACCCCGAACCCCGGAACCCCAAGATCTGCCGAACCCTAATGTGTGAACCCCTTTCCGAAACCCTATTTTATAATATAATACAACTTGTCGCATCTTAATTGTTCATGCATGCATATTGTGGGTTTGGGGGCCTTATGCCGATTCACCTCATAATTAAATATGGGCCCATATGCGGGCAAATCTAGTCTTATATTGGCCTCATTTAAACTTGTGTAGCGAACCGGTGATATATTCTGCCTTGTTAAACAACATTTAATTTGCGGGGTAGATAAATAACATGAACCATTTAATTATCTGTCGGGACCCCGGTTCCGCTTAATCTTGCCTAATTGCATTGCACCTTTGCCATGCCATGCATCATACATGCATCATGCCGATCTTCTGCCGTCGTATTAAATATTGCATCCGGTGTTTCTTCTAGTGTTTTGCTTCTTCGCGGATAAGGCCGTTGAGTTGATGTGAGCTTCGCCCCGATCTTCGGTTGAACCTTCGACAATGTTTTCAGGCGAGCATCTTCCCCCTTTCTACCTATCTTACTTTTATAGTATTTATTCCCTCCTGTTGATCTATTGCTATCTGTGTTGCGATGCTCTAGTTTTCGTACCCGAGATATCCCTTGCAGCCTTATATTGCCTTGGACACATCCTATTACCTGTTGTTTGGTAGATAGTTGGACTTGCGCGTCGTAGTCGCTTGCTCAATTGCCGCTGCGTGTCGTCAAGTGCCACAGTTGTTGATGTATTGCCGCATGTTGTTGTTGGAGATGATCCTAGTTTTATTTATCGCTCACTTTAATTCCTGTTTAACAACTAAAATTGAAGTAAGCAGAGGCATCGGTGGGTGATAGATAATATTTGGTTTCCGAACGCCCACTTGTGTCCCGTAGGACCCCGAGTACTTGATACCTGTTCCTTGATTTATCGCGCTATCCACATCCGGGAGGTATATGGGACCCCCCTGAGCCAGAGCTTGATTCAGTCTTATTTCTTGGGGCCACAAACTAGTTTGAGGTTTTATTTACTATCCTGTACTTATGCCATGCTACTGCTTTATTTACGATTGTGCGAGGAGCACACTGTACTGTTTAGGAATTGTGACCCGTTTTCGCGGTATCGACAAGCCCAGCCACACTTTCGGGTTCCCAGTCGTTTACAGCCGGCCCCACAAACCTTGAGGCCGTCTCGAAGTCAGCTAACTTCGTTGCGGGTCTACTTTAAGGGGTGGCCCCCTAAAATATTTCTGAATCTTGTGATTGCTTTGTCGTGAAGGCCTCGTTGGGTTTTGATTTGGTTTTTCCGAGGTCGATCGAGTGTGTGTTGCTATTGGTGCACCCCGGCCGGGTAAAACTTTCTGAAAGCCGTGTCCGCGGTTATGGACGACTTGGAGCACAGTATCTCGACCATAGACAAGCATAACTAAAGTTTATTGCTATAAATTTGACTTTATAATGACTAGTAATCAGCTTCACTATAATGGAATGGCTAATTAATACTGCCCACAATTGCTTGTTTGGAGTGTCGCTTGCGACCATTGTACCTGACTAGTAAGTATTGCAACTACAACGGAATGGCTAAATAAAAGTACCGACAACTGCTGGGTTTTGGGTTATCTCAAGCTATCTATATCTGACTAGTAAGTGTTGCAACTATCACAGAATGGTTAACTAAAAGTGCCCACTGCTTATTTTATCAGGATGATTATCTCTACCTGACTAGTAATTGCTGCAACGATAACTGAATAAATAAAAATGCCAACTGTGTGAGTTCCTCGGTTGACTTCCTCGTTTGGTCGCGAGGGGGAAACGCCAGGATGGGTTTGTTTGGTGTTAGCTTTAGGTTGGATCCGAGTAGGTCATTCTTACCCCTCTCTTAAATCCGACAGTTGTATCGAGTCTCTATAGGTTGTCTAGTGCATGCTGCCGCTGCCGCTCAGTCCACCATACCTATGTAGGCGAGGACCGCCGAATTCTAGTCTCGCCGTGTACTGGCCTCAGTACTGACGCTCCTCTTTTTCCTTTGCCCTTTGTCGGCACCCCTTTTGTTTAAGCAGGTTTTGAGATCGACGTCGTTAGCAGGGTTACCCTTCCGGCTTGGCCTGGGCAGGGTTATGGACGCCATTGGTTATTCTTCAGGGCTCTTAGCCCCATTTGCATCTTGTCCGTAGCTGGACGCTCTATCGTTTTCAAGGTGATTTGGATCTTTGTATATTATATCTGTATTCTTGACTCATTGAGTCGCTGCTATATATATCTGTTCTGTGGGTCCCATCGAGGACTGTTGTGTAATGTTATTACTTCGTTTTCCACCCGCACGAAAGTGCCTGGTGGGCACCTTTGAATCGTTTCTATGCGGGTTTGGCGAATTTCGCTAAAACTTGCATAGGTCCGATTCTGAGGGTGTTACACATGTGAATGGCTCACAAGGGATCACATATCACGGGAACGAGAAAAGAGTACTTATCAGTAACGAGGTTGAACTAGGTACGCAGCGATACCGACGATCAAAACCTCGGATAAGTAAACTATCGTGAGACAAAGGGAAATTGGTATCGTATGCAAGTGGTTCATTCGATCGCAAAGTAATCGTAGAAATATGTGGGAGCCATATGAATTTCCAGATTCCTCTATTGGTTATTGATCGGAGAAGTGTCTCGGTCATGTCCGCATAATTCACGAACCGTAGGGAGACATACTTAAGGATTCGATGTTGTTTAGTAGATATGGAATGTTAATAGGGATACCGAATGTTGTTCGGAGTCTCGTATGGGATCCGGGATATCACGAGGAAATCCGGAATGGTCCGGAGAATAAGATTCATATAAGGAAAGAACGATTCCGGAGTTCGGGAAAGTTTCCGATGTTTTCATCGGAGAGGTTCTAGAAGGATCTAGAAGGTTCACCGGACCGGAAGGGGAATGGACCATGAATGTGTCATGGATAAGTGGAATGATTGGATCATATCCTAGGTCACTTGGTTTGGGCATTTGCAAGAGAGAATTAAAGCTCTAAATTGAAATTCAAACGGGAAGTTTGAAAAGTCAAACTGGAACAATGGTTTCCTAGTGGGAGAAGAAACAAGTCCTTCTCTCAATCCAACTTGGGTTTGGGTTTGGATTCAAACCCACCCCTCCCAAGGCTGCCCCTCCCTCTTATAAATAGAGGGGGAGGGCTTACCCAACAACACAAGCCCTAGCCCTCCCCGCGCCTCGCCGCCGCCGCGCCTCCGTCCTGCGCCGCCGCGCTGCCACCTCCGTCCTGCGCCGCCGAGCCGTCGCCGGTTCATCGCCGCCGCCCTAGCCGCCGCCGACACCTCCTTTTCCTCCCGGTCTTCTAAACCCTTGATCACCGGGAAACCCTAGATCCACCATAACTCACACCGGCTTAGGCGAAGCCCTGCGAGATCTTCCCTCTACTTCCGACACCATGCCGTCGTGCTGCCGAAATTGCGAGGGGAGAACTACAACCTCTGCTACCCGCTGCAACAAGGGAGAGGAAGGTCTTCATCGAGTACCGAACATGTGACCGACTGCGGAAGCGCTCCCGGAATGCAGCGCCGGAAGGATCGTCTACGCGATCTTGAGATCGGAAGTGTACGACTACATCATCCACGAGAATCTGCTCTAATTAACCGCTTTGGATCTTCGAGGGTTAGTACTCTATCGACTCGTTGCTGCAATCTAGTAGATAGATCTTGGCTTGTGTGTGTTCATGCGATAGAATTATTTTGTTTTCCATGCTACGAACCCCTACAGTGGTATCAGAGCCGTGTCTATATGTAGATCTGTTGCACGAGTAGAACACAATGGTCATTGTGGGCGGTGGTGCTTTTATTATCAATTGCTTTTTGTGTATTTTGCATCTTACGGTATGATGGGATGAAGCGGCTCGGGCTAACCTTACATGACATCGTTCATGAGACTTTCTCCACGCTCAACATGCAACTTGTATTGCATAAGTGGCTTTGCGGGTGTCTGTCTCTCCCATCATAGTATAGACTCAATTTACAACGGGAACTTGATAGTTCAAACATCAACGTTGTGGTTCTTGTTCGTAAGTTAGAACGACACTTATTGAAAGCCCCAAACCACGTAAAACATGCAAAGAAAATTAGAGGCGTCTAACTTTGTTTTGCAGGGGTGTGCTGTGATGTGATATGGCCATGATTGTGATTATATATGATGTATGCAATATTCCTTATTGTAAGTCGGCAACCGGCAGGAGCCATATGGTTGTCTTTTAATTCCGTTAAGACCTGCGTGTCTATTATTCAAAGTGGTTGTAATAGTTGATGCTGGTGGAAGACAACCATGAAGCGGCGCCATTGACCTTGATGCCACACCGGTGATGATGGAGATCATGTTCGTGCTTGAAGATGGAGATCGGAAGAACAAGAAGAAAGGCCATATCATATCACATATTATGAATTGCATGTGATGTTAATCCTTTTATGCATCTTGTATTGCTTAGTTCACGACGGTAGCATTATAAGATGATCCCTCAAGCACACAATTTCAAGTTTTAAAGTGTTCATCCTTAGTAAGCACCGTTGCTAAAGCTCGTTGTTTTGAAGCATCACGTGATGATCGGGTGTGTTAGATTCTGCGAGTGTATACAACGTGAGCAAGCAAGCTAAGGTTTGATCTTGACGAGCCTAGCATGTACAGACATGGTCTCGGAACACGGATCACCGAAAGGTAAAGCATGAGTCATACATTAGATATGATGAACATGTTGATTGTTCGCCTTTGAAGCTACATCATCTCTCGTGATGATCGGTTTTGATATGGTGGATTTGGTTCATGTAATCACTAAAAGAATGTGAGGGGTATTGTTTTGAGTGGGAGTTCAACGGCAATATTATTAGAAGTTGAACACTATTTATCATAAATTAAATCAAACTGAATTTGCATAGTTGTTGTAGTCATTGGCATCCGTTTACCACCTTGTGCTTAGTTATAATTGAGATGATAGAACTATAGAATTCTGGTTAGTTACTTTACGAACTGGTATCGTATTGTTTTGAAGTGTTAATCTAAAGTTTAAAAGTCCCATTGCAAACTTTCAGTAAGTTTCAATTACTCCATGAAGTTTAATAGTTGGAAATAAATCAAGAGTAACAATTCTAGTGTTAGTATATAAGTATCATGTTTGTCTCCATGATTCTTGATATTCAAAAGATAGTTTCAATATCAAGGTAATCTAGGAGTTGAAAGAGTTGTTTCAGAAACCATCATGTATGAAAGATATTGCGATATCTGAAATGATGTTTTGATTACAACATGATAGAGTATAATATGGCAAATTTTATGTTCTCATATTTGATGAGAATTAACAAAAGGTTGGAGACACTAGTTGTCCTAATCCTCCAAAAGGTTTTGGAGAGCAACATTATACTCGCAATTCACCGTTATAAGCTAAAGTAGCTTGATCATGAATAATTCCATGAGAAGGGTGAATATTTGATGTAGGTAAAATGTTTACTACACCAAGAGATTACTAAAGAAAGGAATTTCAAAGAACACCAAACATTTGATGATGGTGGTCTACTTCAAAGTGCAAGTCCAAAGGCATTGGTAATTAACTATACACGCTTTGGACTATGTGTCATGTGTATGGCTCCACTATTGATGTTGATAGATTCTTTCAAAGAGAAAAGGAATACTGAAAGAGAATCTCATAAATATATGGCAGAAAAGAAAAGACTAGAATTGTTCAGCTTAGGTATATAGAGGATATACGTGTTATGGCTGTATTCTTTGCTTGTTAAATAATGTGGTTCTTAAGTATTGGATACTGAATTTGTTGGTATGAATCGTCATACGAAACAACATAATTCATAAACTAAAATGGCCTAAGTAACTAGCAAAAGAATATGTGATGATGTTCATCGAGAACAAATAAAGGGTTATTGTGTTGCTCGTTAAACATCAAAGCTTGCCTTCAAGATTTGTATTATCAGGTATTATGAGAACAAAAGGGTTCTTCAAATAATTGTCGTAATCCATAAAAGATGGATGATTTACAAATCTCGTTGGAGAAATCACATCCATAAAACTAGTGCTAAAAATGTCAAAAGACAAATTGATTGAAAGATCACTTAGGAAGTGGCCGTTTAAATTATATTGAAAAGAAAACATGAAGAAACTCCATGTGGATGGAATTTTGTAGTTTTTTGATTTTTGATCAAATGACGCTTGTGAAACTTTCGTAGAGATAATTAAAACTTCGTTCATAGGCCAAAAGGGAACGAATGACTAGCTTATTGGAACTTGTACATATTGTTGTATGAAGTCCATTATGTGTAGTCAAGAGCGATGGATTTCAACTTCATATGCTTTCTCCAAAAATTTGAATGAATATATGAATATTTACTTAATAAGGATGAAGTATGAAACATTTGAAAATTTCAAATACTTTCAAGATGAAGTGCAAAATCATTGTAACAAGAATATAAATAGTTTATGATAAGATCATAAAGGAAGATATTTGAGTTACAAGTTTAGCATAATACCTAAGATTTAAGGAATCGTTCCATGGATTTGCATTTCCCGAAACACCATAAGAGTATGGAGCGTTCGAGATATGTAATTAAACCCTGTTTGACATGGTAAGATCAAAGGTTTCATTTATAAAACTGTCATTATATTTTAAAGATTAAAAGCTTTAGAGACTACCATTTTTCCATTGAAAAGAGATCCATCATAATCCGTTGAAATGACACCATATAAAGTTATGGTTTGGGATAAAACCCAAGTTGTCCTTTCTTAAACATTGGTATGATATGCATAAGAAAGATGTTTTCAACCAAAGTCGGATGAACCTGTCTTTGTATGTTATTTCGAATAACTGTTAAGTATTCCTCCATAACATCGGAGACAAAAGTGTTTGTCGCTTAGAACGTCAAGTTTCTTTCAGAAGGAATTTTTCATGAAAAGATAAATGGGAGGACAATAGAATTTTGATAAGGTTAAAAGAACCTTAGCTATATGTGCAAAGTTGCGCAACGCCGAAAAGTGTTCCGGAGGCAGCATATGCTCACGACTCACGTGCCTCAAAGGTTGTGGTTACGGAGGTCAAAGTTTCTATTGAACCAAGTAGGTCGGGTAAACAATAAAATACCAAGATTTGAGGGTTGAATCATTATTTGAGAATAATGAATGGACTACATACAAAAAAGTAATGATGAGCCCTAACTCCTCAAATGGCTTGAAGCCATAAAATCCGTGATAGTTCCATACACGAGAATCAAGCTTTGAACTTGAAGGACCCTCGAGAAAGGTGTAAGACCTTACAGTCGTGTTTGGATCTATAAAGAAATAGACATGGATGTTTCACATCTATGAAATAGTCGACATGTTGGGAAAGAGTTCACAACAATGTTCAAAGGTTGTATATGACAAGATTTGATCTTTCATAGCGATATTTAGTCTAGACGGATTAATGTAGCAACCACTACATATAATTTTGTTATGTGGTAGTTGAATAACAAAACAAGTTCTTCTAATAGAATTGTTACCTAGGACATGTGCATAACACCGTCCATAGGGTTTTGTTAATTCAAAGGATGCTAAAAACGTGGTTGAAGTGAGCATCGCGGAGTTGGAATCTTCACCATGATGAAATTGTTAAAAGAGTTTAAATTCATCAGAGACGATGAAGATGCTTGCATTTGCAAGAAATTAAGTGGGAGCGCTAAGTCATATTTCTAATACATTATGTGGAAGACATATTGTTCATTGGAAATGATGTATCTTTTATTAACACATATTAAGAATTTCATCCCGATGAAAGACTTAGGCAAAACCCAAATATTTGGCATCAATAGACGCTAATATGGTTGTGCCAAAAGTACATAGATGATGTATTGAATGAGTTCAATATAGAAACTATAAGAAAGGTTCTTGTCGCACAGAAAGGATTGAATGAGTTCAATATTGATGATATATTCAAGTGTATTGACCCTTGGTAAGTGAAACAAAGATTCAAGTATAGATTGATACTTGATGTATGAAATCACAAAGAGTATTTATATCAATCTTACTGTGATATGTACAAATCCAGATATGTCCTATGCTCTAAATGTTATGAGCATATACCATAATGATTCATAAGATGATCACTGGACGATAGTAAGGATATTCTTATGATCTTTTGGAAGAACTAAGAATATATTCTTTTTAGAAGTGACAAATAAATGGTTAGTTCATTGTAAAAGTACTACATTGATACTAGTTTTGTCACATAGTACAAATTAAGTTTATCTCAATCTAAACTAAGGGTGGCACGATATAATGGAAAGTAAGTTCCATAAGGGATTTGGATGAGTTCCAAAGTTAAGACATTGTGACAGATACTACAACAAAAGGCTAAGTATATGACTGCTATTATAGCAACAAAAGAGGGCATTTGTGTCAAGTAGTTTGTTATCAAACTAGGTGTGGTTCACAGCGGGATAGTACTATGAAGATATATTGTACAACAATATTATCAACATGTTTTAACCCCAAGGAACTAAAAGGTCTCAACAAAGGACCAAATTTATACAAAGACATCTCATTAGAGAATGAGTGATGCATAGAGACGCAAAGACATGCAATTACACACGGACCTGGAAGTGTCAGATCTGGAGATCAGTTGACCACTAGCAATCGTGTACATACAACACCGAAAAGCCATAGGTGTTGAATACAAAAAGGTATGAAACTAGATTATTGACTCTAGTGCAAGTGGGAGACTGTTGGAGATATGCCCAAGAGGCAATAATAAAGTGGTTATTGTCATATCTTCATGATTATGATAAATGTTTACATACCATGCTATAATTGTATTAACCGGAAACATTAATACTTGTGTTATTTGTAAACATAAAAGAGTCCCTAGTAAAGCCTCTTGTTAAACTAGCTTATTGGTTAATATATGATCATGGTTTCCTGATCATGAACATTGAGATTTTATTAACAACAAGATCATATCATTAGGAGAATGGTGTGATGGACACACTCCTATAGTTAAGCGTAGCATAAAGATCAAGTCATTTAATATAGTTCATTTGCTATATGCTTTCTGATACATAGTAACCTAATTCCTTCGACCATGATATCATGCTAATCACCATCACCGGAAGGATGCTTTGATGACCTCAAACAGCACACCATAACTGGGTTGCTATAAAGGTGGCATTAAGTGTTCGGAAAGTATGTGTTGAGGCACATGGATCAAGAGTGGGATTTTACCATCCATATGACAGATAGATTTACTCTGGGACTTCTTGGTGGAATGTCATCCAATTGGCTTGCAAGCATGTGACTGGCTCACAAGGGATCACATATCACGGGAATGAGAAAAGAGTACTTATCGGTAACGAGGTTGAACTAGGTATGCAGAGATACCGACGATCAAAACCTCCGATAAGTAAACTATCGTGAGACAAAGGGAAATTGGTATCGTATGTAAGTGGTTCATTCGATCGCAAAGTAATCGTAGGAATACGTGGGAGCCATATGAATTTCCATATTCCTCTATTGGTTATTGATCGGAGAAGTGTCTTGGTCATGTCCGCATAATTCACGATCCATAGGGAGACACACTTAAGGATTCGATGTTGTTTAGTAGATATGGAATGTTAATAGGGATACCGAATGTTGTTCGGAGTCTCGGATGGGATCCGAGATATTACGAGGAGATCCGGAATGGTCCGGAGAATAAGATTCATATAAGGAAAGTCTGATTCCGGAGTTCGGGAAAGTTTCCGATGTTTTCATCGGAGAGGTTCTAGAAGGGTCTAGAAGGTTCACCGGACCGGAAGAGGAATGGACCATGAATGTGTCATGGATAAGTGGAATGATTGGATCATATCCTAGGTCACTTGGTTTGGGCATTTGCAAGAGATAATTAAAGCTCTAAATTGAAAGTCAAACGGGAAGTTTGAAAAGTCAAACTGGAACAATGGTTTCCTAGTGGGAGAAGAAACAAGTCCTTCTCTCAATCCATCTTGGGTTTGGGTTTGGATTCAAACCTACCCCTCCAAATGATTCCCCTCCCTCTCATAAATATAGTGGGAGGGCTGCCCCAACAACACAAGCCCTAGACCTCCCCGCGCCTCGCCGCCGCCATCGCGCCGCCCAGCTGCCGCTGCCAGCCGCCACAGCCGCGCTGCCGTCGATTCGTCGCCGCTGCCCTAGACGCTGCCGACACCTCCTCCTCCTCCCGGTCTTCTAAACCCTAGATCATCGGGAAACCCTAGATCCACCATAACTCGCACCGGCTTAGGCGAAGCCCTGCAGGATCTTCGCTCTACTTCCGACACCACGCTGTCGTGCTGCCAGAATCGCTAGGGGAGAACTACAACCTCCGCTGCCTGCTGGAACAAGGGAGAGGAAGGTATTCATCGAGTACCGAACATGTGACCAACTGCGGAAGCACTGCTAGAACACAGCGTCGGAAGGATTGTCTACACGATCTTGAGATCGGAAGTGTACGACTACATCATCCACGAGAATCTACTCTCGTTTACCCCTTTGGATCTTCGAGGGTTAGTACTCTATCGACTCTTTGCTGCAATCTAGTAGATAGATCTTGGCTTGTGTGTGTTCATGCGATAGAAATTTTTTGTTTTCCATGCTACGAACCCCTACAATATACTCCAGTTCTTCCGTCTAGCCATTACCATCTTGTCTAACACGGTAACTTCTCACTTAACAGCTTAGCGACATAGATGAGGACAACATGGCTCCTCAAATCTATGATCCAAAGATGAAGGAAGTCACGGTCATGTCCGACGACGATGCTCCATTGGCGCGAAAGCGGAAGAGATCCACCTCTGACGCTGCCGACAGAGGTAAGAAGAAGAAGACGGAGGGTGGAGCCTCCAAAAAGACTATCGCCGCCCTAGAGGCGGAGAAGAGAAAAGTTACTGGGATCCCTTTTGCTAAAGCACCCCCACTTGTGTAAGATTCTTTCTCTCCGACATTGTCTATTTATCTGTCTTATTCCCATACTTATGCATTTTGCACGTTTCAGGAAGAAAGTCACGACCAGCTTGAAGAAGACCTCCAAAACATCGGGGGCTTCTAGAACCATCAAGGACATGCTGCATCGCGACGCATCTTCCACCATCGCCCCTGTCACTCCCATTGTCAAGCCTTTGTCACATCCCAAGATTTTCCAAATCTTGTAATGTGAAAATAAATGAATAAAATAAAACTTTGTTTGATTTTCAGAGCCAGAAGAAACTTTTTGAATTCAATTGGAACCTCAAACCAATTTGAATCAAATAAATCCTAAAGGGATTTAAAAAAAAATAAACTTTTATTAAAGGAAAAATAAAAATAATAAAAATTATTATTTTGGATCTTTTAATAAAAGGTTTTGGTTTTCAAAGGGAAAATAAATATATAAAAATAAAGATTATTTTATAAAGCCAAATTAAACCTTGGCCAAACTTTTGAAAATAAAACACTTTGTTTTGATAAAAATAGCAAAGGTATATTTAAAATAAAATTAATAAGGATTTAATATCCAATTTTGTTTAAATAAAAAGTTTTACCATTTTAATTAAAACATCAAAACTTATTAAATTATTTTAAATAAGTTTTCTAAGTATTTTATTTCCTTAATTAAAACCTACTGAAGTGTTTTGGTTTTATTTTAGAATTCAAAATAAATATTTTAATAAAACAAATCCTATTTGAATTAAATGAATAAAGACTATTCATTTAATTGTTATTGGACCCTATAACAAAAATGTTATTTTATTTTAAACAAGTCTTCCAAATATTCTTATATTTCAAATAAAACCTACTGATTTGGTTTTGAAAGTGTTTGGATTTCAAATAAGGATTTTATTAAATAAAACAAACCCTATTCAATTAAATAACTAAAGGGCTATTTTATTTAATTATTAAATAGTTCCTAAAAATGAATAAAAATATTACTTTATTTTGAGATTTGGTTTATGTTGATAAACAGAACCAAAAACTCATTACAATTGTTGGAATTGTTTGAATTATTTGAATGCTTGAATAGTTGGATGAAATTCAAAACAGAAAAATAGAATTAGAAAAGGAAAAAGAATTCAGAAGGAAAACAATATATGAAATGGACCTGACCCAACTGAGACAGCCCAATAAGCCCACTCGCAGCCCACCTCCTCTCCCCCCCGAATCGTTTTTCCTCACCGCTGAAACAACCCGCAAAGCCACTGACTTGTGGACCCTCCTCCCTCACTCCTTTTCTCGCTGACACTAGGCCCCACCGCCACGTTCCCCTTCTTCCCCACCCGCAGACGACGCCCACCCCTCGCCGGCCGTTGCAGGCGGAATAACTCCGGCGTAATACGTCTTAATCACGCAATGAAGCTGCCCCTTGACCACGCAGGATAAATCGTCTGCATCCCCTCTTCCGTTTCCCCCAGACACCCCTCCTCGACACGCCCCCAGGCTGTCAGATTTTGCTCGGACATCCCCTTGTCTCCGACGACCCTCCACGCCGATTCCGACCAACACACGCCCCCTCCTGCCTCCTCGAGCACGCAGCTATGCTCAGCATTCCCTAGAGAACCTTTCTGCAGCCGCAGCTTACTCGCACGTGCCTCCCAGCGCCGGCAACGACGATGACCTGCAGCACCGCCGTCTGCCCTCTTCTCCGACGACGTCCCCAGGTAGTACCCGACCACCCCTCTCATCCCCGTGGACACGATGATGATATCCAAGCTCATACGAACCTAACAGCATCATCCGTTTTTCCTAGGGCGTCCCCCATCCTCGCCCTCGACGACCGCCCGAACCGCCGAAGTCCAACTCGTCTCCGGCGAGCAATCTAGGACAGCCCCGTGCGCCCCTTCGATCAAAGCGAGCAGGTTGAGCATCCCCATGCCACGGCGATCTCGGTGAGCCACACCACGTCCCCTCTCGCTTCTTGTATCACCGGCTCCGCCGCTGACAGACCCCGCCACCGCCACCTGCCACCGCCAGCGCCGCCCCTCCCTGGTCGCACACTCCACAGCCGTTGGATCTTGATCAGACGCATGAGAATAGATTTAAAACCGAAGGGGTATGTGTCCACCTGAGCCACACGATCACACTTTAATCCAACGCTCCACAGCAACCGATCTGTGCGAACCCGTACCGGCGAATTAAAACATGACGCGTGGCATCAGACGATCTGAAATAGAATTTGAAATCAGAATTTGATGCCATTTTCAAACCTCTGTAACTTTCAAACCACACGTCCAAAAATTACAAATTTTATGTCGTTGGATTCAGGAGAGGAAGCCCTAGCCAACCATGCCCTTAGTTTAGCAAATAGTATCTGTTAGCTTGTTTGAATTTGCAGATTCATTTGTATGCTTGTTTAGATTAGAAAAATTGTTTAAAAATGATTTTTGGGTTAAAACTTTTGCAAAATGGTTTTTTGTCACCTTACTGACCCTAGGAACCAACCCATGGTTTTGAAAAAGAATTTGGAAAAAATTTAGAATTGATTAATTGAACTAGTCTATTTCTAGCTAAGTAAAGATAATGGTTTTATTATGAAAAAGGATTTTGGAATAAAACTTTGAGAAAATATTTTGATTCAAAGCTACTGAACCAAAACACCAAGACTTGAGAGTTAGAAACTTTTGGTGAGAAACTTAAAGATTTTTGATTTGATAAAACCATTTTCCACCATATAAAATGTTGAATGGATTTTAAAATAGTTTTTGGGCAAAACCCTCTAACTAATGACTTTGCAATATTGGTAAATGACCAATTTGGAACTTACAAATTTTAGAAGCCTAGTGGAGACCATCCTTGCAATAGAACCATCCTTTGCATGACTTAGATTCCATTGCTTTGTGAGTGTGAAATTGTTTGTTTGACCTTGGTTTGGAATGTTAGTTGATTTTGTGTTTGCTTGATTGACTTGTAGTGAAGTTAGAGAAGTGTGAGACTAGCAAGATCAAGGAGTGAACCACCATTCCCTACCAAAAAGGCAAGTGATGCTTCATACTTTTGTCCCATTACTTTCACTATGCATTAGTGATTTTGCTAAGTAAAACTTGCATGGATTTTGCTAAGTATAGACCTTGCTATAAGAAAACCTAGTAGATGAATCCTTAGTAGGATTTTCCTAAGTTAAAGATTCCTACTACTATCAAGCTTAGCCTAGCTAATAGAAAACATGGGTGGAAAATATATTCACACTATGGAAAAATCTCTAAGTCTGAGGACTTATGTTTTTGTTTAATAAAACCACTAAGTCAATGAATTCCCTGGGTGGAATGGAAGGATTGGTTTATGTTGAGTGGTTACACAAGGCCACCCAGGAACAAAGAGATTTGAGATGTCAAATGTTGAGAAGCTTCAAGTGCAACCACTTGGCAATATGGGCTCTGCCATGATCATATAGGTTGCAAGAACTTAGCCATATGGACAGTGGGTGGTAGTGTTTGATAGGTTGGAACGCGTCCATTTTGGTCTAAGGGAAGGCTTCTGAAAGATCTTGTCTTGGGAAACCAAGTCTTGTGGGGAAAGTGCACCACCTCTGCAGAGTGTAAAATCTAAGTACTTAGCCATGTCCCTGGTAAAGGACAATTTGAGCATCAAGACATGGAAGCAATCAAGGATCTCATCATTCAAATTTCTAAGTTAAAATCTTGTGGTTTGAACAAGGGTTGTTTGAAATCTTCAATCTTTGATTGAGAGATGCCTTGCAAAGGATCTTCAATCTTTGATTGAGAAAAATGATTTTGTCAAAGCAAAAACTTAGTATTTTCAAATGTTAAGGAAAAATCTATTTTGAGCAATGCAAGCCTCAACTCCACTTAGCCAAATGCATATAGACAATAGACTCCACTATAAATACCATAGTATCACTTGCCAATACAATTCAAATGTATTGACCCTTTGTGGCTGTAACTTGTATGTTGCAGGTTTGATTGTTTTAGTGAAGATTGATTGATTAGGATTACAAAGTCTACAACCAACATCTGCCTGTGGCACTTTGAAGATGAAGGACCCCATGACTATAGATATTCTGCTGCAATGTATTGTAATAGCCAAATGAGCTATGTAAGATGTAATAAAATTATGTTATTCCTGGTTATAAAATTATAATATGACATTTGTTTCTTGATATTACATCTTAACTGTGGATGCTAGCTATTGATCCAGGGACTAGCATTGTAAACACAGGGGACACCACCTTATGTTGATAAAGGTTGGGACACTCCCCCTTACAGCCTTCCTCCGCTCCGACAAGCCCACAAGCTAAGGAAGCATCTGGCCCTTCCGCCATGGAAGTGGACTCAGGTGCCTCTACCGAGCTCGCTGTTGTCGGCGAGCAGGCGACACAGGAAAGTGCCGCACACCAAATGGCTGAAGCTCCGGCTAAGGATGCCATCGGTAGTGGTAAGGCGGTGGTGGAAGCTGGTACCTCTGCCGAAGGCGGCGCCCCCGCGCCCAAGAAAACCATAGAGTATCCGAAGATAGTCTATCCGACACTTACACCGGGTAGCACTGCTCTGGTTCCTAGTGCAACGCCAACATCTCCGACGTGCGGTCTACAGGAGCTCCTCCGGGAAGCATAAATCTTGCAAGGAAACAGTGTATCCTTTGGCAAGCTGTTGGCCGAGAGTGCTACCAACCTCAAGATCATTGCACTTGTAAGCTTTATTTGCCTTTTGCATTTCATATGAGTATCCCACTATAGCCCTCGAGGATTTAGACGGAAAACCATAGGTTTTTGCGTCTGAATGATCTAAGAGTGACTAAAGTAGAAAACTTCTCACTGTAACCCCCAAGCGTATAGGTGGAATGAAATATTCCGACTAGATGCTTTAAGAGTAGCATACACAGTGTTTATTAATTTCAATGTTGTAGCCCCCAAACCTCTAGTTGTAATTGAATTAGTTCCGACTAGATGATTAAAGAAAAGCTAAGCATACATCTGAGTTAAAAACTTTATACTGTAGCCCCCAAGCTTCTAATCGAAAACTGAATTAGTTCCGACTAGATGCTTAAAGAAAGACTAAGCATATTGCTAAGTTAAAAACTCTTGCTATAGCCCCCGAGCGTCTAGGTGGGAATTTTCCGGCTAGATGCTCCAAGTAGACCAAACAACAATTAAATCTCCTTTTTTCCACAGAACGAGAATGCTCGGAGGGGTATGGCCAACGACAAGTATCAAAAGATGCGCGCGGACCTGGAAGCCGAAAAGGGTAAAACTGCCTTCTTGAAGGAACATATCATCAAGAGCAAGCGTCTGTTTTTCCTTTCTTTTTCGTATTCCAACTTGAACTTGTGTATTCTCTGAGTACTCACTGTGTACTTTGCTTTCTCCTACTTGCAGAAACCATTTCCAAGGCTAAGGATATTGTCGAGCAATCCAAGCACATTCAAGAGCTGGATAGTGAGAACAAAATCCTTAAGCAGGAGAGGATATGTCGCGACCGAATATGACATGGTACACGCTCTTGAAGGGGACCACCTCAAAGGTCATGCGCTCTTGGTGGTAATTATCAACATCGCCAAAGGCAACCTAAAGTGTGATGCACCCAAGGGACCGAGCCTCCCGACTAGGAACTACGCCGTGGAAGATGGTGTTGGTCCGCCTTAGGTTTGCCTCCATCAAGTTCATCTTCTGCAGTGTATCCAGGTACATGATGTTGATGCTGCTTCCACTATCCACCATACACTTGGTGAACTCCACGCCGTCAATCAAGGGGTTGATAACCATGGCGTATTGGTTCTCCGTAGGAATAAGGTCTGGGTGATCCGTCCTGTCCCAAGTAATTGGAACCTCCAGCGCAGGTACTGGGGAACTAGGGGTAGAGTGGCCATCAGTATCCTCATAGAGGTCTTCTGTTGTCAGACGGTGGGGGTGCCAAGGAAAGTGTCGTAGACTGGTGCCTTCTTCATGAAGGGGTTTTTGCCCTTGTCATCGCTCTTGGCGGCGTGCTTGGGGTCAACATCCTCGTCCATGTCACTTGAATCCTTGGACTCCTCCTTCTTTTTCCCCTTGCCCTTGCCTCGCGATATGTTCTTCCGACTTTGCTTGTAGCCGGACTACGGGTCTTCCTTGAGGTCATTGACGAATTTGCAGTGTCGATTAGTATGGGTGGCCTTGCCGTTGACATCAAGGTGTACGAGGCACGGCATATCGCGGTACTCTTCGTATGTTTGGGGAACGCGGAGCGGGGCCGAGGTGGTTTCACTTCCTCTTTGCTGCCCACGATCAGCTCCCCGTCCTCGGCCACGTTGTCCACCATCACCTCGTCCTGCAAAGGTCATGGCGACCATGTCGTGAGATTGCTTTTCTTTTGGAGCGGTTTTACGCTTTGTGCTGCTGTTCCTCCGAGCTTGAGTTGGAATGGCCGTTGCCGTCAGAGAGCCGCGAGCATCGTCATCGGCAGCTGCGAACTCACTAGCCAACTGAATCATCTGGGTCAAGTCAAGCTGGTGATTGTCCTGCAAGCGCTTCAACTTACGTCGGAGCAACGTGCCCCTTTCCAACCCATCGATGAAGGCGGCCATGGCGGTCTGAGCGTGCACTTCTGCGCAGGAATTCTTCATATCCAGCCAGCGGGAGAGGTAGGCGCGAGATGTCTCGTCTTTCTCTTGCACGCACCGCTGTAGATCGCCAACAGTGCAGGGACGCTTGTACGTACCCTCGAAGTTCTTGGTTAATGATTCTTGTATGTCCAACCAATTGCAGATGGATTTCGTCGGCAAGTTGTCAATCCATTGACGGGCCGTGCCTGCCAACATCAAAGGGAGGTACTTGACAGCAACATTGGGGTTACCTCCGGCAATCTCCACTGCGTTGCCATAGTCCTGCAACCATGTCGCTGGCTTGGCGGTGCCGTCATAGGGCTTGATGGTCTTGTCAATCTGGAAACCTTTGGGGGTAAGTTGCGGACCGTATCGCAGGTCCAAAGCAACATGGTCCCAGGTATGTTCCTTCCCGAGCCTCGTGGATCTTATCGATCCGCGAACGTGCGTCGTATGGCTCCGGATTTTTCTTCTTCTTGTCAACAGGGGATGGGCTGCGTGAACGATGCGGGCCTCCTCCGCCATGGTGACTGCTAGGTGGCGATGGAGGCGGAGGTGGCGTTGGGTTAGCCTTCTTGCTATTGCCCTCCTGCGACACCTCACGCTTGTCACGATTGCTTGCCGGACGCAGAGGGTCATGGCGCGACCTGCTCTTGTGTCCTTGGTTGCGCTGTCCATCATGACGGGTCTGCTCCGTGCTGTCGCGGATGACGATGCCGTTCTGCCTTCGCGGGGGCATATCCGTACTGCTTTTTTTGGTTTTTTCAAATAAAGACTGAAAGAAAACTAACAAAATTAAAAACAAGAATTAAAACTAGCAAGGTTCCTACTAACCTAAGCAGGGTAGCTATTGCTTCCCCGGCAACTGCGCCATAAAAAGGGTTGTTACCTTCGATCCGGATTACGGATGTAGTATAGCTCTTTTTCCCTAGTAGACCTAGGTTATTGAATCCTCGAGAAGCAGAAAGCATAGTAAAGTTACTTTAACAGACCTTCAGGAGTTTTAGAGTTCTTTTTGTGTTTTACCGGACTAAGAGTTTGCTATCTTTTGTTGTTGTCGATGACGGAGAGAGAGGGTCTGGGGATTTCGGTTTCACATGTAGCTATGCAAAACATCTGATGGGAATAAAAGATAATAATAAAGTATGCATGTAATTGTTAGAGCAAGATAATTATATGTGGGCAGTGCATCCATAATTGTTATTGCCTCCTCAACCGCTTATAGCAATAACCTACTAGTCTCATCCATAGAAGAAAGAGAACAAATGATATGCATAGCGACGTCAATGTTAATCCCAAGTAAATCCCTCACATATAGCCGTACTACCCTTTCTGTCACTGGGGTTCCCATCCTACAGATTAGTCATTACTCACACTCCATATACCTGGATAAATCCTTGGGGTCTTGGGTACCTGACAAGTACTTAGATTGCGGAAAGAGAGGGTACAATAATCATCATGTCATACAAACTAATACATGATCCCATCTATGATAAATAACATGCACAAAGCTACATGGCTAGGCCGAAGCCCTTGGCCCAAGGAGAATTACTCACACATAGAGATGAAATCAATAATCGTAAACATTGCAATGGAAATCATGAGACTGATAGTAATAGTCTTACAATATCGCCAATTGGAGATGAGATCTACTATTAGAAGTGGTGGAATATGGCTGTGGTGGAGGAGAAAGGTTTGGAGATTAGATCTAGATCAATTCCTCCGGCGGCTCTTCGGTGTTGTGTTCTGTGGGGCGCAAGGGGCTTTTCTCGTCGCCCGAGGCCTCTTTATATAGGGGTCCCTTCACGAAAGTTTTTCTGTTTGACCTAGCGGTGTCGGTGGCAACTATACGATCGTAATTTCATTCCCGCCGTATAGTTGGTTGTTAAATATTCTGCCTCCTCTTCACTGTAACACCCCCAGGATTAGGGCTAAACAAATCCCAGACCTCCATCTGACATAATCTTATCCTTGAGCTCGAAGATATCTAGTGGAGATTCGGTAACACAGCAATGACCCTACGACACAAAATTTATTGCAGCAATCTCATAACTGAGCAAAGGACCAAATTTTTACAAGCAGAGGTCACTGGCCACAAACATCAAACAATGGAAGGAAAATTATGATATTAAGTATAGCAAATGTCAACACCCGGATTTTTAATCCCAGATGTCTGTTATGCCATACATCGCAATCCCAGGATTACCATTTTTGCGAGACATAACAGATTGGATATCACAGTACATCATCCATTACAAACCATACATCAGGTCTTACACAAATAAAGGATCACATGATCCAGTATTAATACAAATCAAGCAGCAGAATAACATAATAATAACGGTAGCGTGGGCGAAGCTTCGTCTTCATGGTCACAGGCAATGCTGATGATGGGAGATGATCCTAGTTGTCGTCACCTTCCTGCGGTCCATCCTCCTGATAGTCCTCTTCATAGTCTGGCCACGAGAATATCCAGGGACAAAGCCATGAGTACTCTTTAAGTACTCGCAAACTAAGACTAACAAGTTAAGTGGTTTTGAGTTGGAAATACTAAGCTATAGCTTGTTTTACAAAAAGCCAGATTTACCTTAACTGAGTTCAGAAGCAAAGAAAGCTAGTTGAAAGTTTTATAACACCTAAGTGGGAACTCGAGTTTTCATATCACAACCCTGTTGTGGTCAAGTCAAGTCATGATTCATTTCACAAGTCATTTTGGAAAACATCTGATGACGGACCAGTATGGCCACTCCAACTGTCCATAACCGCGAACACGGCTATTCGAATAGTTTGACACTCTGTAGAGGTGGTACACTTTCACCACAATATTCGATACATCCGTCAGGAATAATCCTTAATTCACCATACTCAGTATGCGGATAATCCTAACCTTTCAATTACATGCCCTAGTATAGGCACCTCTCCTGTGAGTTTGGCCTCCCAACCATGACCAACTGTCATCTTGGGAACTGCACAGGTGGACAATCTTCACAAGGTAGCCTCATCTCAAACCTTGGCCGCAAGGGAACCCATACTAAGTTATATAAATTTCCAGTCAAGCCCTACCCAAATTTCGGGTATTGCGGTTGTACGGTAAAATTGGAATGGTATCGCATCCAGAAAACCATCAGTTTTATAAAGGGCTAAGGCTCATGCATTAACATTTTCATCATCAAAATCGTCTGGTGTTCAAGAAAACATGTCAAAACATTTTAGTAGAATGACTCATCAATCTAAGGTTCTCATAACCAATTTCACCAAGTATTCCCATCTAAAGTGATCAAGTTTTATGCTTAGCACTAGAATCTACAAGTGGGGGTGAACACTAATGAGGGGTGGTAAACAAGGGTGAATGATCTAAGTTCAATCTCATGCCTCAGGATGACATCAAGATTATCTAACTTAGGCCAAGTTTTATGCTCTTTATGCTACCTTTAAATATCTTTCCAAAATCTACAAGTCACTAAGTAAACTCTAAATAGAAAGCTTTGATAAAGAAATAAAATACTAAGCTTTCAAGTAAAACTAGGATTAGGTATCAAGTGGTGTAAGCTTGCAAGTATTAGCTTGCTAAGTCAACTTGTATAGTGAGGCTTGCCTTGTGGAGAGCAGTGGTTGAAGTTCTCCTCGGCTTCTTCCTCGTAGTATTTTCCTTCCTCCTCGTATCCTTGGTCGGTACTTGCGTCTATAAATAAATACGAGGCACACAATCACCAAACAATACTTGACTACTTTTATTTATCACATCAAGGTTTTCACTAGATGATCTAGCATCATCACAAGCACTTGTCTTATTTATTTTATTTTGGAAAAGTAATTTCTACTCATTGAAAAACTACTTAAGATTTAATATTCTCCAACCAAAACATGGGATCATGTTGACACATGTCATCACCACATATTTTAGTACATGGGAATGTGATTTAAAGTGGTGTCACAATTTAATAAGGTTTAACCTTTTTATTTTAATTAAATAAAGTGACTAGAATTTCCTATGAGGCATTATTTTATTATTTGTCCATTATTTCTACAAGTAAACCTAGATATTTTTATATATTCAGAAATGTCTAGTTAAATGTGATTTTTGAGAGTTGGAATCAACTCAAACGCTTTTGTGGTTGAATTTTGAAAAATGTTTGAATGCAGAAAAGCTTCTGCCTTGTTATTTTTACTATAGGTGATCTACAATTCCAAATGAATTGAATAAAATGGGCATGGATTAATAATTCCATTACCTTTCTAACAAAATTGGTTTCACGCATTTTGGTTTAGTGAATCAACCTAGGTTGATTTTTGAATCTAGGTACAGAACTAAGTTTGAAACTAAATGAATAAACCTAAATTGAAACTACTGGGTCGCGCGGGAATGTAAATGGGCCGGCCCACGACGCATAGCGCGCGCAGGTGAGTTTAAGTGAGTGTCCCCACCAGTCAGCGAGACAGGGGGTGCGAAGCGGTACGGGGCAATCTAAACCACACGATCAACATCTAATCGAATGGTTGTGACTTATCGTCTCCATCGGGCAACTCCGGCAAGACAGAACCCTAGCATGGCCAGTGGGGGTTTACGGGGGCTCACCGGGGCTCAGGCGAGGGTCGGCGATGGGGCGAACGACGAAGTCGACAACGACGAACCTCCTGGAACCGGTGGCTTCTCCTGGGGTGGCTCCAATCGCTGGCTCCTTTCTCCCTCCTCCGCGGCAGACTCCGGCAAAATTCTGGCGACTTGCTGCTCGCCTTGCTCCGGGAATGAGGTGGAGTGGTTCTGATAAAGAGGGGAGTGTGTTGTGTGAAGAAATCGAATGGGGGTGGCCTCTATTTATAGTGCCAAGAGGGGACCGAAGGGCGCGGGTGGAGCTCGCCGGGGTCATCGTCACTGTGTGCTAATGGCATGGGCGACGGTAGGGGCGGTGTTGTGCTCCCTGGAGAAGATCAACGGCATGGTCACGAGGCATGGGGCGGAGCGAGACGGTCAGAACACTGCGGTGCTATGTACGGGTCCGACGGGAACTTTAATGGCGCACGGGCTCTCCTGGTCGTGCGGCGATAAACGGGCGTGTCCTGGCGCTTGCTGGGATGGTGGTGATCACGCATGCAAGCAGCGAGGGCAGCGCTCGGTCTGTGCTCGCGTGTCGGGTGCGGTGCTCTGGCGCTCTCAGCAAGCTCGTAGAGAAGCTAGGCATGCTCGGGCTAAGTGGTCCAGGGGCTGGATGGGCGTTGGCGTTGGACAGGGGGTGGTGGTGGACGATGGTCAATGTCTCAGACAAGGTTAGCGAGGCTAGAGCTTCTCCTAGCTAGCTGTCGACAATGGGGTGGCAAGGTGAGGCTCGGCATGCTCACCATTGATGGCAATGGCAATCTCACAGTGAGCTAAAGCTTGTTAAATGAACTAGATGATCTACTAATAGCATGCTGTGAGCTAGAGAGGGAACATGTTAGGCCAAAACACTGCTCACAATAGTGTTTGATGTTTGTTTGATTTGTGTTTGCAAGGTGTTTGATGAAATGGCCGAAAGATATTTGAATTTGAATTTTTGGTTCAAACTTTGTGGGTGTACTAGTTACATACTAGGTAGTCTCTGGTTAGTTGAAAAGGTCAAGGGGAATTGATTTGGTTGGTTCAAAAGGTCAAGGGGAATTGGTAGTCTCTGGTTAGTTGGAAAGGTCAAGGGGAATGTGTAGTCTCTGGTTATATGGAAAGGTCAAGGGGATAAGAGAGCGACATCTCAAAAGTATTGATCATCGTCTTTTGATATGCACCAGTTCATGTTGATCACCTGAACCAGGATCGCCCCCTCGTACCCATGAGGAAGCATCCTTAAGCATACGTTGATCTACCAAGTTTTAGGATTCGATTTATAGTTCTCTATGATCTTAGAATTCGGTCACCAAGTGTTCATAACTGTGAACATAGCTTTTCGAAAAGATTTAACCCTACAGGGATGTACAACTTTACCCACATGTACTGATACGTCCAATTTGCATCACCATTCTATATCATAATTTGCCTCTATTCATTGATATATGTCTTATTATGAGGTATTACTTATATCTTTTCCTCTGTTTTTGCATGTTGCATGATTCTTGGAGGATGAACTGCCAGAGTCAGGTTTTTGAGGGAAAAAGAGGTGTTTTTATGCAATTTCGTGAAGATCGGAAAAATACCAGAAAAATATTGGAAAATTATACAGAGGAAGCCAGAAGGGGAGGCCACAGGGGGCCCACACCCCCCTAGGCGCGGGCCCGCCTTGCCCCGCGCCTAGGGTAGGTGTGGCCCACCTGGCCACCTCTCGACTCCGCCCTCTCTCCTATATCTTCCTCACGGAACCCTAATACCAGGGGAGAGACCATAGAAAGGTTTCCGCTGCCTCTGCGGGGCGGAAAACACCGAGATAGAAAGAGCTCACCGACAGACAGATTTCTTCCAGGGAAATTCCTTCCCGGAGAGGGCAGATCGTCGCCATCAACACCGTCATCAAGCTAGACTTCATCGGGATCATCATCATCATCCACACCACCATATACACCATGTAACATCCCTAAAATCATGTTTTCAAAGTTTGCATATCATCCATGCATTCATAATCATTTTAGGATCATATTCAAAGTCATTACAAAACAGGAGCATTTTGAATGCCTATTATTTTATGTAAGCAAGGCATTGATCCAATGCTACTCTCTAATGAGAGATTATTTGTTTTGAACCAAAGATGTTTTGCTCCTGGGTTTGTTTGATAAATTCCAAGCTTGGACAAAGATTTCAAAACAAACAAACAAACTTAAACCATTTCTTTGTCTTTATTAAGCAATGGGTAAAACATTGGTTAATTTAAAATTCTAAAGTGCCAAATTATTTTAAAGAGTACACCATTGTTCTGCAACCAAATGTGTACAATTTTCTCTCTAAAAAATCCATAATAAATTTGAATTCAACTTGGTTTAAAACTCATTCGAATTTGATTCCTAGAAATTCAAAAAGAAAAAGAAAAGAGATAAAGAATAGAAAAAGGGTCGGCGCCACTGTTTCAGCCCAACAACAGTTGCAGCCCGCGAAGCCCACCTGGGCCATTTCCCTTCCTCTCTCTTTCTCACCCGCACACATACACCCTCCATCGCTGTCAAGTGGACCTAACGCCAGGTCAGCTCATCATCCCCAAACCCCGCCCACGACCAGGCCTTCGCCGTTTCTTCCTCCCTTCACTGCCGCGATTTCAATTTGAATAAATGGCGATGAATGCGTGCGTAATCCCTGCCCCTTCTCTGGATATTTAATCCCCTCCCCCTCACGATCATTTCCCCTCACACAGCCAGCACATCGCGCCGCCAGGCTCCCCAAATTTTCCCTCGCACCGCCGCAGTACCGAAGAACTCCGGCGAGATATTCTGGTAAGCCTCGTGCGCCCCTGTGCCCGTCGTTCACGCGAGCGTGTTCCCCTTGACCTTGCGCATCTGCTAATTCCCGTGTCTTGTCCATTGGTTCCCCAGGTCGTCGCCCCCGTCGTCGTTTGCAAACACCCGAGACGCAACCCAACTCCAGCGAGCAAATTCGGTAAACCCCGTGCTCCCCTTGACCCCTATTTCACGCGACTGTATTCACCATGCCCTTGTGCGCCTCATGATGCCAGCCGCTTGACCTCTTGCACCATAGGTCGTCGTCTTCGACTCCGACAGTAAGCACCCAACGCGAGGACAAACTCCGACGAGGAATAGCTGTTGTGTTCTTGCGCCCCCGCCCTAGCCGCATCCACGTTGAGTATCCCCACGTCCTCGCGACCTCGATAAGCGCCAGCACACCCTCCTGTAACATCCCTAAAATCATGTTTTAAACCCATGCATATCATCCATGCATCCATGATCATATAAGTTTCATTTCAAACAAATCATTTCAAAATAGAAGCATATATGCTTATCATTTCATGTAAGTTGCTCTAGCCTTAGTACTATCTTCCAATGAGAAGAGTACTTGTTTTGATTCAGTAAGGTTTAAAATTCAAACTTAGGCACCATCAAAAGTTTGAACAAAGTTTCAAAACAAAATAAGTAAACAAAACCAATATTATTCCTATTGTATATATCACATAAAGGCTTGGTTTTATTTTTTATTTTCATTTGATCAAAGTGTTTTGAATAAACAGTAGTGTTTGACACACATTTGAGTGCAAGGTTTGCATTATAAAAACCTAGAGAAGATTTGAATTCAAACTCATTAATTTGGATTTGAAAATCATTTCAGAAAATCAAAACAGAAAAAGAAAAAGACAAAAGAAATAGAAAAAGGCCAGTGCCACCTATCTAGCCCAACTACGAATCCAGCCCAGTAAGCCCACCCGGGTTCCCACTCTCTCTTTCTCACTCACAGACAAACCCACTTAGTGACTGACGCCAGGACCCCACCTCCTCTCTGTTTTATTCGCTGACAAGTGGACCCTGCGACCTCGTCGTCGTCGTCAATCACGCGCGGCCACGACGCTCGCTCCGTCGTTACTCGTCGCAGTCACTGCGGGCTTAATCGCCCTTGATTCCGTGCTTAATCGCCGCCCTCCTTCTGCCTACATAAACCCCTCTACACCGCGGCTATTTCCCCTCACCTAGCGCCACCTCTACGCCCCCAGGCTACCCGCAATTGCCCTTGCGCCGCCGCAGACAGAGCAACTCCGGCGACGAATCTCGGTGAGTACAGACCGCCCCTCTGCCTCTAGTTCAAACCACTATGACTAGCATGACCTTGCGCGTTCGCTAATGCCCTCCGTTTGCTTTCTCATGACCCACAGCGACGTCTTCGTTCTCACCCGCGAGCACCTGAGCCGCCGCTCGACTCCGACGTGCGATTCAGGTAAAATGAGACTGGCCCTTGCCTCCCCTTTGGTACTATCTTGTTCGCCAGGCCCTTGCACATCTCCTAAACCATCTGGCTTGTGCTAGGTAGACGCAGAGCCTTGGCAACGTCTTCGACAACAAGCAACTGACGCCGCCCGCAACTTCGACGAGCTCCAGCGACCATCTCCGTGCGCCCCTTGCCAAACCACCGCCACCTTGAGCATCAGCAGCACACGGCGAGTCTGGTAAGCCCCTTCCCCCTCTCCCGCGCGATCTAGAACGCTGGTAGCATCTCTGACAGAGGCGCCGCCGCCTGTCGCCGCCGCCAGCGCCGCCACTGGATGGTCAAAGTGCTGAGCGCCGTTAGATCTAGATCCTGCGGATACGATAGAACGTGAGCGAAGCGGTAAGATTGGATCTGAGCCGCGCGATTAAGTTAGATCCAGCGGCTCAGAAGCGTGATCCAACACGAAACGGTACTGGCCAATCAGATTAAGACGCGTGGCAACAGTTTAGGTTTAAAATCAGGATTTAAATCTATTAGATGTTTGAATTTGTTTTGGCTATAACTTTTGATCTTCACGTTAGAATTTGACAAATTTTATATCAGTGGAATCAGGAGAACAAGCCCTTTCTAAATATGCAATGTGTTTAATGTTTTGCATCTGTTAAAATGGTTTTATTTACAGAAACATGTGTAGGGCTATTTTGAGTATATGAATTGTTTAAGAAATGATTTAAGGTTTAAATAATTGTTGTTTGGCAAGTTTTGAACTTGTTTATGAACCATTACTATACACTTGCTTTGTTGAGTTTTAAAAATCATCACATATCATATTGCATGCATTCATATATTTTTGTTTGTATATGTTTTGTATGTGATTTGTGGCTATGATTCTTTGTGTAGATTTTGGTGCCAATAGTGATTGTGATTGTGAGGAGTGTAGCTACTCTCCAAACTACCAAGGCAAGTGGTGCTTCATGAATATTTTTATCCCTATGTTTTCTACTAAGCATTAGAAATATTTTGCTAGTCTTGCATACTATATTTTGCTTATATGCCATGTTGGGAAATCCTAGTAGTTGTAGAATTGCTAGAAATTTCTAAGTTAAGATGCTTATCTATGCCATGCTTAGCCTAGCTAGTAGCAACCAAGGGTTGGTGAATTATACATGCTATGATGAAAATATTTCTAAGTCTTTGGACTTGTGTTTTGCCTAATAAAACAACTAAGTTAATGAAACACCTGGGTGGAATGGAAGGAATGGTTTATGTTGAGTGGTTACACAAGGCCCATTTCTACGGTTTACCTTGTGTATATCACTTGTGGAAAGCCACCCAGGAACAAAGAGATTTTAGAGGCCAAATGTTAAGAAGCTTCTAGTGCAGCCACTTGGCAATATGGGCTCTGCCAGGATCACATAGGTTGCTAGAACTTAGCCATTTGGACAGTTGGTGGTAGTGGGATGATAGGTTGGAGCGCGTCCATTTGGTCTAAGGGAAGGCTTCTGAAAGGTCCTGTCTTGGTGAAAATCAAGGCTTGTGGGGAAAGTGCACAACCTCTGCAGATGGAAGAATCTAAGTACTTAGCCATGTCCCTGGAAAAGGACAACTTGAGCATCAAGACATGGAAGCTATCAAGAATCTCCTCATCCCAATTTTCTAAGTAAAAACTTGTGGGTGAACAAGGGTGAAAGACCTCAATGTCTATTGGTGGTTCCTTGGGAAAAGTTTTGACAAAGAAAAACTTAGTGATTTCAACTAATAGGCAAAACCTATTTTGAGCAAAGCAAGCCAAGCTACACTTAGCCAAATTGCATATAGTATCTAGTCCACCTAAATTATGCTAAGGTATCACTTTCCAATACTATTCCAATGTATTGACCCACTGTGGCTGTAACTTGTGATGTTGCAGGTTACTCTGATGAGGATTAGGAGTCATGAGTCTACACTCAACATGTTTTCCTGTGGCACATGAAGATGAAGACTTTTATTTATTTACTTATTCAAACTCTTGTACTAGGACTGTGGCCTTGGAGTTGTAAAGACTATGTTTATCTCTGGAATGACTGTAATAATGACCTTTGTTTCCGTGTACTTCATCTTAAACTGTGGATGCTAGCATTGATCCAGGGACTAGCATTGCAATCACAGGGATCCTTTTCCTTTATAAAGGAGGGATCTTACACCTCCCTACCCTTCTGACCTCGCTGGCGTGTCACGGTCAGTGGCGTCGCCGCCGCCTGAGCCATTGGCGCCGCTGATTTCTGGTCAGATCGATCTGATCCATCGGATCCAGATCCAAAGGCCACAGTTAGATCTTGATCGAAGCGGTATGAATTGATCTGGGCCATGCGCAGTTAGTTAGATCCAACGGCCCGCGAGCATGATCCAGTGCGAACCGGTACCGTCCAACCGGAAGCTGCCGCGTGGCCTGTGTTTAGATTTAAAAATAGAATTTAGATCTATTAGATGTTCAAACTTGTAAATTTCATAACTTTTTATCCACACATTCAATTTTTGTAAATTTTATATCATTGGAATCAGGAGAAAGAATTCTATCCATTTATGCAATGTGTTTAATGTTTTGTTTCTGTAAAATTGATTATTTTTACGGAGACATTTGTAGGCTTATTTTGAGTATAGAAATTATTTGAAAAATGATTTAGAGACTAAATAAAGTTTGTTTAGTGAGTATTTGTCTTGTTTATGAATTCAGTATTGTATGCTTGTCTTGTTTGACTTAGAAAAATCATCACATGGCATTTTCATGAATCCATATATTTTTGTTTGTATATTTTGATATGTGAATGGGGTGCTATTATTTCATGTGTAGATTTTGGTGCTAATAGGTTGTGAAGATCGTTGTTGCTACTCTCCCAACTACCAAGGCAAGTGGTGCTTCATATATTTTTGTCCCAATACTTTTTAACTATGCATTAGAAATATTTTTGTATAGGACTTGCATGATTATTTTGCTAAGTATCTATATACTATGCTTGGGACATCCTAGTAGTTGTAGTAATGTTAGAATTTCCTCTAAGTTAAGATACTTGCTATTGCCATGCTTAGCCTATCTAGTAGAAACCAAGGGTGGTTTATATATTCATGCTATGAGAATTATTTATAAGTCTTTGACTTATGTTTTGCTTAATAAAACAAATAAGTGAATGAAACACCTGGGTGGAATGGAAAGAATGGTTTGTGTTGAGTGGTTACACAAGGCCCATTTCTATGGTTTACCTTGTGTATCTCACTTGTGGAAAGCCACCCAGGAACAAAGGGATTTGAGATTCCAAATGTTAATAAGCTTCTAGTGCAGCCACATGGCATTATGGGCTCTGCCTGGATCATATAGGTTGCAATAACTTAGCCAAATGGACAGTTGGTGGTAGGGGAATGATAGGTTTGGAGCGCGTCCATTTTGGTCTAAGGGAAGGCTTCTGAAAGGTCCTGTCTTGGTGAAAATCAAGTCTTGTGGGGAAAGTGCACAACCTCTGCAGATGGAAGAATCTAAGTACTTAGCCATGTCCCTGGTATTGGACAATTTGAGCATCAAGACATGGAAGCTATCAAGAATCTCCTCATCCCAATTTTCGAAGTTAAAACTTGTGGTTGAACAAGGGTGAAGGTTCACCAATTTCTATTGGTGGTTCCTTGGGAAAGTTTTTGCCAAACAAAAACTTAGTGTTTTCAACTGATAGGTAAAACCTATTTTTGAGCAAAGCAAGCCTAAGCTACACTTAGCCAAATTCATGTAGTAACTAGATGCTAATATTCTACTAAGGTATCACTTGCCAATACTATTCCAATGTATGGACCCACTATGGCTGTAACTTGTGATGTTGCAGGTTACTCTGATGATGATTAGGGTTTATGAGTCTACACTCAACATGCTTGCCTGTGGCACATGAAGATTAAGACTTTATTTATATTGTTATGATTAAACTCTTGTATTAGGCCTATGGCCATGGAGTTGTAAAAGACTATGTTATCTCTGGAATGACGATGTAATAATGACCTTTGTTTCTGTGTACTTCATCTTAAACTGTGGATGCTAGCATTTGATCCAGGGACTAACATTGCAATCACAGGGATCCTTGCCTTTATAAGGGAGGGATCTTATAGATGGTATTATAGCACTGTGTTGCCTGTAGGATTATAACCCTAGGATTGGATTAGAAACCACTAAGGAAGAATTTCAACACTTTGAAAATTTTCTACACTTGTCTTTTGTTCTCGTAAACTTTTCTAATCTTCTTTCTCATCTCGATTTGTAGATGAACTCCATCAACGAAGCCGTAAGGAAGGGACCACTCATGGCCATGACTTTGGAGTGTGAGACTGAATTTCCAAAAGCCCTCAAGAACCTTATGGTTACCATGGGGATACATGGTGCAGCTATGTACAAAGGTTTCCCTGTGATGGATGAAGGAGAGGAGTATTGGTGGGTGCAACTTCACTTGTACAAAAACAAGGAAGACAACCACAAGGAATCAGGATTCTACATGGTCACCAACTCAGTGATGCACACCACATTCTTTGACTCTACAAGGGATGCAGCTTGGAAGGCCATCAAAGAGCTTGGTGATAGACTCAAGTGCAGAATGCTTAACACCCAAAATGACCTTAGGGAAGAAAAGAAGCATACCCAAGAGTTGGAGGCTACCAACCAACAACTAAGGGAAGACATCATAGACTTGATTTGGGAATCTTGTGAATAAGATAGACAGATGGCTACTAAGGATGCTTTGATAGCCATTTTGTCTAGTGAGTGAGAGTTGTAACGTACTTTGTTAGTTGGACCACCACACTTATCGTTTTATTTCAAAAAAAAAGTTGTCTAAGTTATGTTGAACCTTGGATGCTTGTAATGGATTTATGTATGCCATGACTGGTGTGATTGTTTGCCAAAAAAATATGCATGTGATGCTTTGCCCTGTGACTTATCTCTATTGAAATTGATTCTAAATTTTCTCTATCTTATAAAATAGATGCCTAATGTTACTATCAACACGGCTGAAGAGTTCAAGGGAACTCGTTTTGGCACTCGTCCTATTGAGATTACTAGTGTGCTCAATCTTCCGCTCCCTAGCATCATGATGCTTCCCCTCACCAAGTTTGAGAGGAAGGACCTTTGGGGCGTCAAGGTTACTCAGCCAGGACGTCAGACTGAGCCAGCTACGGAGGCTATCACCTTCAAGCTTATGCATGACGACAGGGAGAGAGGCCTAGAGGTAGTCATGCAGGATTTACTTGGGCGTCTGTTAGGGAGTCACTCCAGGGAGCTTAGAGGTACTCACTTTCACACCTTCGAAAGACGCGACGAGGATGGTGAGTTTATTGAGTTTGAGGATGCTGCTATAGGGACGACAGAGCCGATTCGTCTGTACCTTCAGGAGCTAGAGGTTCTTCTTAGGCACCTAGATACTGATAGGACCAACGTCATCCTTAGCAATTACAAGCTCCAGGTGCAGCTTCGTGAGAAGGACAAGCTTTTCGCGGAGCAAGACGAGATAGTCAAGGAAATGGAGGCTAAGTTTGAGAGCCAGGACAGGAAGTTCAAGAGCCAAGAGAAAAGAGTCCAAGATAGGAACAAGAGGATTCGAGAGATGAATGCAGAACTAGAGGCCAAGGACTTCGAGCTCGAGCATCAGCAGGGTGTGATTGAGAGGCTTCGTTCATAGAAGAGGGCCCTCAAAGCCAAGGTAGAGGCCTTGACTAACAATGTCGAGGAATACAAGACTACTATGGAGAATGCAGGTCTTACACTTGTCGATGAGGAAGTTGATGCAGAGGAGTAGTGATGACTACTCATTTATTTATCATTTACCATGCTTATGATTATTGAGTCGCAATGACCATCCAACATGTGGATGGCTTGCTATTGGTGTGTTTGCTTTTCAAACTTGTTGTTTATGTCGTTGAACTTTATGTTACTTTGATGCTTGTTTGGTGATTGTCTATGTGTTGTATTGTGCATGTTAAGCATCTATGGGTATCTAATTCTTATCCTTATTGAAAACCACAGATGTCTCCTCGACGTGCCAACCCCAACCCGAACAACAACAATGTCACCCCCGAGATGTAGCAGCTGATGTCAGCACAGGCACAGCTGATGCAAATGATGACCACTTTCATGCAGAATCAGAATAACAACAATAACAATAACAACAACAATAACAACAACAACAACAATCAAAACAATCCACCAGGTTTTGACATGCTCACCAGATTCCTAAGACTGGGGCCTGCAAAGTTCTCAGGAACTACTGATCCCATGGTGGCCAATGATTGGCTACGTTCAGTGAACAAGGATTTGGTAACTGTCGGCTGTACCGACGAGAAGAAAGTCAGGTTTGCAGCACACCTGTTGGAAGGACCAGCAACTACTTGGTGGGATAACTTCTAGATCACCACTCCCATTGAGGATGTGACATGGGATATCTTTGAGGATGGTTTCCACACAGCTCACATCTCATCCGGAGTGATGAGTTTGAAGAAGAAGGAGTTTCATAACCTGAAGCAACGCCACCATAGCGTGGCTGAATATATTGAGTAGTTCAACAATCTGGCGCGTTATGCACCGGATGAGTGGATACCGATGCCAAGAGGAAGGAGAAGTTCCTCGAAGGACTGAACAATGAACTGAATCTGCAGTTATCTGTGGAATATGTCCCCACCTACCAATCTTTGTGTGACAAGGCTACCATCTTGGAGAACAAGATGAAACAGGTGGAAAGCAGAAAGAGGAAGCACAGCTCTGACAAGCACAGCTCGGGATCGTCTCACAAACGCTCCCATTATGATGATAGTGGGAGTTCTGGATCCCACAAGCATGGAAAGTACAACAGCCACCACAACCACAACCGTCATCATGACAACAAGCATCACCTTAGTCATGACAATGACAAGCACAAGAACCACAAGGGTGGATACACGAGCCACCACAATGGAAGTGGAAGTGGTAGTGGAAGCCAGCCTGTCAAGAAGGATCTCAGTCAGGTTGAATGCTTCAAGTGTAAGAAGATGGGGCATTATACAAATGAATGCCCAGAAAAGAAAGTTGAAGGACCCAACAAGCCCAACCCTTACCACATCAATGTGGAAGTGATTTATGAGGAGTCCGATGCTGTGGCTGGTAAGTTCTAACTCAATTCTATTCCAGCACTTGTTCTTTTTGATACTGGTGCATCACATTCATTCATATCAAACGCATTTGTTGATAGAAATGGGTTTCCAACTGAAAACATTGGGTGTCCAATAAAAGTAAGTTCTCCCGGTGGAGATATGATAGTGAGTCTTGGATGTCGTGATCTAGTGATAGAATTTGGAAAGCATAAGTTTCGAGTGAGTCTGATAATCCTAGATTCCCAAGGACTGGATGTAATTTTGGGAATGGACTGGATGACCAAGTATGAAGGAGTACTAGATTGTGCCAATAGTACTGTCGCACTCACAACCCCGGAAAAGAAAAGGATAATATTCAAGTCCAACTTTTAATCAAAAGGGAGTAAGTTAAATTCTCTTAAGGGGGTTAGCATAGACAGTGTGCCAATTGTGAGTGAATATCCGGATGTGTTTCTGGAAGAATTGCCAGGAATGCCACCAGATAGAGATGTGGAATTTCTGATTGACTTGCTGCCAATATCAGGACCTATAGCAAAGAGACCTTACAAGATCTCAGTTGATGAGCTAAAAGAAATCAAGAAACAACTTGGAGAACAGTTGCAGAAAGGATTTATTCAACCAAGTTCTTCATCTTGGGGAGCACCAGTCTTGTTTGTGGAAAAGAAAGATAGAAGCAAAGGTTATGCATAGATTATCGTTCACTCAATGAGGTGACTATCAAGAACAAATATCCTTTGCCCAGAATTAATGACTTGTTTGATCATCTAGAAGGAGCCTGTGTGTTCTCAAAGATTGATCTCCGGTCAGGTTATTTCCAGCTTAAGATTAGAGAACAAGACATACCTAAGACAAATTTCACCACTATGTATGGATTGTATGAGTATACCGTGATGCCATTTGGGTTGACCAATGCACCAGCTTACTTCATGAATATGATGAACAAGGTGTTCATGGAGTTCCTTGACAAGTTTGTTGTCGTTTTCATCGATGACATTTTGATCTACTCCAAGAGCAAAGAGGAGCATGAAGGACATTTGTGTTTGATACTTGAGAAGCTTAGAGAGCATAAGCTGTATGCCAAATTCAGCAAATGTGAATTATGGTTGAATGAAGTTGGATTTCTTGGACATGTTGTGTCAGGGGATGGTGTAGCAGTTGATCCTGCAAAAGTGTCAGCTGTAACTGAATGGGAATCTCCTAAGTCAGTAAAGGAAGTTCGTAGTTTCCTTGGCTTGGAAGGATACTACAGAAGGTTCATTGAGAATTTCTTCAAGGTAGACAAGCCAATGACAGAGTTACTAAAGAAAGACAATAAATTTGCTTGGACTGAAGGATGTGAACTCAGTTTCCAAGAGTTTAAGAAGAGATTAGTGACAGCACCAGTCCTATGTCTGCCAGATTTGGAGAAAGATTTCCAAGTGTATTGTGATGCATCTCATCATGTATTAGCTGCAGTTCTAATGCAAGAAGGGAAAGTTGTGGCTTATGCCTCGAGACAACTCAAAACTCATGAGATAAATTACCCTACTGATCATTTAGAGTTGGCCTCTGTTGTCCATGCACTCAAAACATGGAGGCATTGTCTTTTGGGAAAGCGATGTGAAGTGTTCACAGATCACAAAAGTTTGAAGTATATCTTCACTCAAAAATAAATCAACATGAGACAAAGAAGATGGTTAGAACTCATCAAGGACTATGACTTGAGTTTGCAATACCATCCCAGTAAAGCAAATGTTATAGCAGATGCACTAAGCCGTAAGGTATTCGTGAATGGCCTTACTAAGGGAGAATTGCCAGATGATCTGTGTGCTCAATTTAGAGACCTTAGATTGGAGATTGTGCCTGAGGAACATCTCATGTCATTGGATGTTCAACCCACATTGTTGGACAAAATCAAGGAATCCCAAAAGACAGACAAGGAAATTGAAGAGATTAAGGAAAAGATTGGCAAAGGAAAAGCCAAAGGATTCCATGTAGACGAATAAGGTACTTTATGGTATGGATAACGTATCTGCGTTCCGCAAGATCCGGAGCTTCGGAAACTGATTTTACAAGAAGCACACAACTCACCATATTCCATTCATCCGGGTAACACCAAAATGTACATGGATATGAAGGAAAGATTTTGGTGGAATAATCTCAAGAAGGACATCGCCGAACACATTGATTTGTGTGATGTGTGTAGTAGAGTGAAAGCGGAACATCAGAAACCGGCAGGATTGCTACAACCACTACCTATTCCTGATTGGAAGTGGGACAAGATTGGCATGGATTTTATCACTGGATTGCCAAGGACCAGGTCAGGATATGATTCTATTTGGGTAGTAGTGGATCGCCTCACTAAAGTGGCTCATTTCATACCCGTGAAGACAACCTACACAAGTGCTAAATTGGCCAAGATCTATATGAATAGGATTGTATGTCTGCATGGAGTACCCAAGAGTATTGTGTCTGATAGGGGAACTCAATTCACTTCTCATTTTTGGAGGAAACTACATGAATCATTGGGAACGAAATTGGAATTCAGCACTGCTTTTTGTCCTCAGACTGATGGACAGACAGAAAGGACCAACCAGATCCTAGAAGATATGTTGAGAGCATGTGCCCTAGACTATGGATCTAGTTGGGATGAAAGTCTGCCTTACGCAGAATTCTCTTATAATAACAGCTATCAAGCCAGTATTGAGATGGCACTGTTTGAGTTTCTCTATGGGAGAAAGTGTACTACCCCATTGCTATGGAATGGTGTGGGAGAAAGAAATTTGTTCAGACCAGAACTGATCAAAGAGGCTGAAGAGAAAGTCAAGCTAGTAAAGGACAGATTGAAGATAGCACAGTCCCGACAAAAGAGCTACGCAGATCCTAAGCGTAGAGAAGTCACCTATGAGGTGGGTGATAGAGCTTATCTTAGAGTGTCACCACTTCGTGGAGTGAAGAGATTTGGAGTAAAAGTAAAATTGGCCCCAAGATACGTTGGACTATTCAAGATTCTGAGTCGTAAAGGAGAAGTAGCTTATGAACCATTGTCTGCCGTTCACAATGTGTTTCATGTGAGTCAGCTAAAGAAATGCCATCCAGAGATGGAAGAGACTTCTTTGAAGGATATTATACCTTTGGAAGAGGTCCAATTGGAAAGTGATCTCACTTATGAGGAAAAACCCATCAAGATTCTTGAGACTGCAGAAAGAGTTACTCGGACTAAGACTATTAAATTCTGCAAAGTTCAATGGAACCATCATTCCGAAGAAGAAGCAACATGGGAAAGAGAAGATGATCTTCGGAAAGACCACCCTCACCTATTTGCTAGCCAATCCGAATCTCGAGGGCGAGATTCACCTTAAGGGGGTTAGATTTGTAACATCCCTAAAATCATGTTTTCAAAGTTTGCATATCATCCATGCATTCATAATCATTTTAGGATCATTTTCAAAGTCATTACAAAACAGGATCATTTTGAATGCCTATTATTTTATGTAAGGAAGGCATTGATCCAATGCTACTCTCTAATGAGAGATTATTTGTTTTGAACCAAAGATGTTTTGCTCCTCGGTTTGTTTGATAAATTCCAAGCTTGGACAAAGATTTCAAAACAAAGAAACAAACTTAAACCATTTATTTGTCTTTATTAAGCAATGGGTAAAACATTGGTTAATTTAAAATTCTAAAGTGCCAAATTATTTTAAAGAGTACAACATTGTTCTGCAACCAAATGTGTACAATTTTCACTCTACAAAAATCCAAAATAAATTTGAATTCAACTTTGTTTAAAAATCATTCGAATTTGATTCCTGGAAATAAAAACAGAAAAATAAAAGGGATAAAGAATAGAAAAAGGGTCGGCGCCACTCTTTCAGCCCAACAGCAGTTGCAGCCCGCGAAGCCCACCCGGTCCATTTCCCTTCCTCTCTCTTTCTCACCCGCACACACACCCCCTCCCTCGCTGTCAAGTGGACCCAACGCCAGGTCAGCTCGTCGTCCCCAAACCCCGCCCACGACCAGGCCTTCGCCGTTTCTTCCTCCCTTCACTGCCACGATTTCAATTTGAGTAAATGGCGATGAATGCGTGCGTAAATTTCCCCTCACACAGCCAGCACAGAGCGCCGCCAGGCTCCCCAAATTTTCCCTCGCACCGCCGTAGTACCGAAGAACTCCGGCGAGATATTCTGGTAAGCCTCGTGCGCCCCTCTGCACGTCGTTCACACGAGCGTGTTCCCCTTGATCTTGCGCATCTGCTAATGCCCGTGGTTTGTCCATTGGTTCCCCAGGTCTTCGCCCCCGTCGTCGTTTGCAAACACCCGAGACGCAACCCAACTCCGGCGAGCAAATTCGGTAAACCCCGTGCTCCCCTTGACCCCTGTTTCACGCGACTGTATTCGCCATGCCCTTGTGCGCCTCCTGATGCCAGCCGCTTGACCTCTTGAACCATAGGTCGCCGTCTTCGACTCTGACAGTAAGCACCCGACGCGCGGACGAACTCCGACGAGGAATAGCTGCTGTGTTCTTGCGCCACCGCCCCAGCCGCATCCATGTTGAGCATCCCCATGTCCTCGCGACCTCGGTAAGTGCCAACACACCCTCCCTACCCTTCTGACCTCGCCGGCGTGTCATGCTCAGTGGCGTCGCCGTCGCCTGAGCCATTGGCGCCGCTGATTTCTGGTCAGATCGATCCGATCCATCGGATCCAGATCCAAAGGCCACAGTTAGATCTTGATCGAAGCGATATGAATTGATCTGGGCCGTGCGTAGTTAGTTAGATCCAACGGCCCACGAGCGTGATCCAGCGTGAACCGGTATTGTCCAATCGGAAGCTGCCGTGTGGCCTATGTTTAGATTTAAAAACAGAATTTAGATCTATTAGATGTTCAAACTTGTAAAATTCATAACTTTTAATCCACACGTTCAAATTTTGTAAATTTTATATCATTGGAATCAGGAGAAATAATTCTATCCATTTGTGCAATGTGTTTAATGTTTTGCTTCTGTAAAATTGATTATTTTTACAGAGACATTTGTAGGCTTATTTTGAGTATAGAAATTATTTGAAAAATGATTTAGAGACTAAATAAAGTTTGTTTAGTGAGTATTTTTCTTGTTTATGAATTCAGTAGTGTATGCTTGTCTTGTTTGACTTAGAAAAATCATCACATGGCATTTGCATGCATCCATATATTTTTGTTTGTATATTTTGATATGTGAATGGGGTGCTATTATTTCATGTGTAGATTTTGGTGCTAATAGTGATTGTGGTTGTGAAGATTGTTGTTGCTACTCTCCCAACTACCAAGGCAAGTGGTGCTTCATATATTTTTGTCCCAATACTTTTTACCTATGCATTAGAAATATTTTTGTGTAGGACTTGCATGATTATTTTGCTAAGTATCTATATCCTATGCTTGGGAAATCCTAGTAGTTGTATTAATGTTAGAATTTCCTCTAAGTTAAGATACTTGCTATTTCCATTATTGGCCTAGCTAGTAGAAAACAAGGGTGGTTTATATATTCATGCTATGAGAACTATTTCTAAGTCTTTGACTTATGTTTTGCTTAATAAAACAACTAAGTGAATGAAACACCTGGGTGGAATGGAAAGAATGGTTTTTGTTGAGTGGTTACACAAGGCCCATTTCTATGATTTACCTTGTGTATCTCACTTGTGGAAAGCCACCCAGGAACAAAGGGATTTGAGATGCCAAATGTGAAGAAGCTTCTAGTGTAGCCACATGGCATTATGGGCTCTGCTTGGATCATATAGGTTGCAATAACTTAGCCAAATGGATAGTTTGTGGTAGGGGAATGATAGGTTTAGAGCACGTCCATTTTGGTCTAAGGGAAGGCTTCTGAAAGGTCCTGTCTTGGTGAAAATCAAGTCTTGTAGGGAAAGTGCACAACCTCTGCAGATGGAAGGATCTAAGTACTTAGCCATGTCCCTGGTATTGGACAATTTGAGCATCAAGACATGGAAGCTATCAAGAATCTCCTCATACCAATTTTCTAAGTTAAAACTTGTGGTTGAACAAGGGTGAAGGTTCACCAATTTCAATTGGTGGTTCCTTGGGAAAGTTTTGTCAAAGAAAAACTTAGTGTTTTTAACTAATAGGTAAAACCTATTTTGAGCAAAGCAAGCCTAAGCTACACTTAGCCAAATTCATGTAGTAACTAGATGTTAATATTCTACTAAGGTATCACTTGTCAATACTATTCCAATGTATTGACCCACTGTGGCTGTAACTTGTGATGTTGCAGGTTACTCTAATGATTAGGGGTTATGAGTCTACACTCAACATGCTTGCTTGTGGCACATGAAGATGAAGACTTTATTTATATTGTTATGATTAAACTCTTTTATTAGGCCTATGTCCATGGAGTTGTAAAAGACTATGTTATCTCTGGAGTGACGATGTAATAATGACCTTTGTTTCTATGTACTTCATCTTAAACTGTGGATGCTAGCATTTGATCCAGGGACTAGCATTGCAATCACAGGGATCCTTACCTTTATAAGGGAGGGATCTTACACACCAGCACCATCATCACCACTCCATCCTGTTGTAACAATTTTGTTGGATCTTGTATTAGTTCTTAGGGAAACTTTCCTGGTGTTAATTACTATTGTAGTTGATGCTTGTGAGTGGAACCATTGGATTATTGTTTATGTTCATATTTTTATCCATCACTATATCATCTTTGATATTGATCCGTATGATGTCTTGTGAGTAGTTCGTTTAGTTCTTGAGGACATTGGAGAAGTCATGTTGTTAGTAGTGGATTTGTGTTGAGTTATTATTCAATGGTTTAGTATTTAAGTTGTGGTGCTATTCTTCTAGTGGTGTCATGTGAACATCGACTACATGATACTTCACCATTTATGGGCCTTGGGGAATGCATTGTGTATTTGGCTACTAATTGTGGGGTTGCCGGAGTGACAGAAACCTGAACCCCCGTTAGGACACCATTGCATAAGGGAGCGTAGGATATCAGAGTTTAAGGTTATGGTTAGGTTTATATCTTAATTACTTTCCTGTAGTTGCGGATGCTTGCAGGGGGTTTAATCACAAGTATGTATTAGTCCAAGTAAGGTCGATACATTAGCACAGATTCACCCACAGAACACTTAAAACACCAAAGAAGAGTACTTACCTATATGAAGCGAAAGCACTCGACAGAATTCCCATGTGTCCTCAAGAACGTTTGGTCCTTATAAGTATTTCCACCGGCTTGTCCTTTGCTAAGAAAGGATTGGGCACCTTGTTGCAGTTGTTTGTTGTCTTTATTACTTGCACTTTGTTTTGTTGCTTTATCAGAAAACCCCTAAAAATCCGTTTGCTAAGTATTTACAAAGATTTCCTGCTCCATACCACTAGTCAACACCTTCTGCTCCTCGTTGTGATCGACACTCCTATTTATCGAAAGTACTACGATACACCCCCTATACTTGTGAGTCATCAAGACTATTTTCTGGTGCCGTTGCCGGGGAGTGAAGCGCTATTGAAGATTGGAATTTGTAAAGAAAACCTCTAATGTGAGTATTGCTTTTTGTTTCTGTTTGTTACTCTGTTTCCAATATGGATAACCCACTTGGTTTTCTATTTGGGAAAACTAGTACCACTGTTAGGGTAGTAGATGAACCACCGCCTGTTGAGATAGATACTTTTAAGATACCTACAAGTATTGTTGATCGTGTTATGGATAATTATTATTTTGGGGATGGAACTGTCCATCCCGGTGAGCGCTTGCTTTTTATCCATGAATTATGCGGATTGTTTAAGTGTGCAGGTATCACAACTGAACAGGTGAAGAAGAAGTTACTCGCTATATCCTTGAAATGGATAGTTGAAGAATGGTATAAGCTACTGAAGAATGGACAATCCATGGAATGGGAGGAAATGGCATCTCTCTTTTATTCTAAATTCTATCCTCCCAGTGAGATTCATAAGGATAGAAATCTGATATATAACTTTTGGCCTTGTGATGGAGAGAGTACAGCTCAAGCTTGGGGGATATTGAAGTTACTAATGCATAAATGTCCTATTCATGAACTCCCTAATAATATTATTATCAATAACTTTTATGCTAGGATTTCTCTTCATGAAAAAGATTTACTAGATGCTTCTTGTGCTGGATCATTCACAAGTATGAAGGAAGAAGCTAAATGGTATCTACTAGACCGTATTCAAGATAACACTGAAGCTTGGGAGAATGACAAAGGAATAAAGTCAGATATAAACTATGATTATGAATGCATTAATTTTTTTTGGGAACTGATGACTTCTGTGATATTAGTAATGAGTTTGGTCTGGATTCCCAAAGTATTGCCAATTGTTTTAAAGCCTTTGCCTCTTACATAGAAATCCCCAAAAATAAGTGGAATAAGTACCATGCACCTTATAAAGATGTTGTTAGTCATGTTCCTATTAGAAGCACTAAAGTTTGTACTACTAATCATATTGTGCCTGAACCTTATGTTGAGAAAATACCTTTCCCAGCTAAGGTAAAGGAGTATTCTATGATGATTAGTGCAGATAATAAAGGTACTAAGAAAACTGTGGAGCCTGATGAGCAATTGAATACCGAACCTGTGGTAGCTATTGTGAAAGACCTTGTCACTAGAAATATAGAGGATGAGCATATTGTCTTATGTGAAGACGCATCTAATATTATCTCTCATCCTAGAGAAGTTTCAAAAGCTAGTGTTCCCGTGCTTTCTATTAAAATTGGTGATCATTGCTATTATGGTTTATGTGATATTGGTGCTAGTTCTAGTGCTATTCCTTATGAGCTTTACATGGAAATTATGCATGAAATTGGTCCTTGTGAGCTTGAGGACATTGATGTGGTTATTCACCTTGCTAATAAGGAAACCATTTGCCCTATTGGTATTGTAAGAGATGTGGAGGTTCTTTGTGGTAAGATTAAATATCCTACTGATTTTCTAGTGCTTAATTCAGCAGCTAGCAAAACATGTCCTATTATTTTTGGTAGACCTTTCTTGAACACTTGTGGTGCTATTATAGATTTTAATAAGGAGAAAGTTTTAACTAAGTTTGATGGAGATTCTTATGAGTTTAACTTTTCCAAATTTGCTAAAGCTCCTTGTGAAAACAGCTTGCTTAATAAAGATTTCAGGATGGAACAACTTGCTTCTATTGATCCAGTTTATGACCTTGGGCCACTTTTTGATGACTGTAAGTATGCTCATTCTAATGATAGAGTTGGTTCCTGTGACAATTATATTGTCAACTTTATTCAAAGTGCTAATGAAAGTTATTATGAGAGAGGGAAACATGGTTTTATGCATCTCAATCATGTTAATTTTCCCCGTTTTATGTTGAAACTTTTGAAGTTGCATTTTTTTTGTCTTCCTATGCTGGTGGCTTTTTGTTTCAACAATTTGTTTATCATGGTACCCCGATGCATAGGAAGTGGGTTAGACTCAAATGTGTTGGTTATTTGCTTCTTGATTGTAACTACCTCGGTGAATTACGCTCCTAGTTACAAGCCTGGATGAGCGGAAATGGTTGAAATAGTACGGTGGGGCCCAAATGCCACTCACAGGTAGACCTTTCGGCCGTCCCAACCATTTCCAAACATCGGGACAAGAACGGGCGGCGTAATCGGCAGGCGAAGGGATCAACTACATACACAAATGGGTATGTATGCAAGCCACCATACAACAGTACATCAGAGCCATTCCATCTAAAAGAAATAGAAATATTGCAACGCCATACGGCAAGATCCAAATATCCTAGATAGATATAATAGTTTAGGATATCTCCTCATACATCAAACATCAGAGTATCAGGCGGAAGCGGCAACAAGATCCGAGTACGGATAAGAAGCAAATTGGCATAAGATGCCCCATAAAATAAACACAGCCCGCCCACAGATCTCACGGATCCCCGTTCCCGGAATCTCTACACCGAATGATCGTTGCCCACATCGTCCGTCTCCTCCACCCAGTATCCATCTTGTGAGTGTACCTGTTCATCTGAATCAAATAATTTATCGTGTGAGACCCTAGGGGTACTCAGCAAGTCTTTATGCCTCTAAAGGGGACACAACCTGGGGTGACGCAATTGCAGCAAAAGATAAACCCTAACAGTTCTATAGAAACTCGCTAACCATCCGCCTAACCAAAGATAGACGGATGTCCATGAATTAATAACAACAGTTATAACAGTAATATTAACAGATCCATCCTCCTCCTCGCTTACCAACGAGGAAGCGGACGAACAACCCCCCCATCCGTTGGCAGTTTTATTATCCATTCCATGAGTGTTGCACTATTTACTAGTTAGTTACTTAGTCAAATTAAGAGCGGTACTTTAGTTATACTTGTCTATGATCGAGAAACTGTGCTCCAAGTCGTCCATAACCGCGGACACGGCTTTCAGAAAGTTTTACCCTGCAGGGGTGCACAAATAGCAACACACACTCGATCAACCTCGAAAAAACCAAATCAAAACCCAACGAGGCATTCACGACAAAGCAATCACCAGATTCAGAAATATTTCAGGGGGCCACCCCATTAAGCTACCCGCAACGAAGTTAGCTGACTTCAAGACGGACTCAAGGTTTGTGGGGACGGCTGTAAACGACTGGGAACCCGAAAGTGTGACTGGGCTTGTCGATACAGCGAAAACGTGTCACGGCCCTAAACAGTACAGGTGCAGTACATCGCACAATTTAAATAAAGCAGTAAAGCATGGCATAAGTACAGGATAGTAAATAAAACCTCAAACTAGTTTGTGGCCCCAAGAAATAAGAATGAATCAAGCTCTGGCTCAGGGGGGTCCCATAAACCTCCCGGATGTGGATAGTGCGAATATTCAAGGAACAGGAATCAAGTACTCGGGGTCCTACGGGACACAAGTGAGCATGAAAAACCAAATAGCAGATATTGCTCACCGGTGCCACTTTCATTAGTTATCCCATTACTACTCAGGTTAAGTTGTTTAGGTACCTCGTTATCCATCAGACACTCACATACCCTACACATGCTGTTCTACAACTCGCATGGCTCAAACAACTCCTGTAGTAATGGCTCATGGGATGGAGGAACAAGCTTTGGTGGGGTTTAAAAGTAAAGGCTATGCAATACTTGGGATTCAGTTTAATGCAATCGCGACTCAATGATGCAAGAATAATATAGAGGCAATAGGTACTATATGTATGCAAACATGTGGTAGTGCTTGCCTGGCAGCTCAGTTGAAGCGAGAGAAGGATCTGGGTAGTGCTCCTGGGTTTCTTGATATATCCCTTGCTCAGCGTCTATTCGAAGAAGAACCAAACAAACAAGGGCCAACATAAATAAAGTGCACAAGCATATGAATAAGATGCGACAAGCAACCAATCATGCCATGATGAATGATGCACAATTTGCATGGCAATAAAGTAGCATGGCATGGGTGAGGTGTGGAGTACAAGAATAAGGCATTTTATTGAGTTTTAGTCACATTTTATACTCAAATAAGTTGCTGTATACTTTATATTTATATGATGCATGCTGCAATTCAGAACATGGAATGCATAGACAGAAAGGTCTCGTCGAGCTGATCATTTTAGACATATCATTTGTCAAATTTGGAGTTATAAAACAAAAGTTATTAAATAAATAAGGTAAAAGGGCATTTTATTGTAATTTAAATCAACTTGAAATTTTAAGGGTTCAAAATATATTTTGGATAGCATATTTGAATTCCTCACATTTTTCTGATTTCAAAACATATATCACATGTATTATTTGAATTCATATTTTAAAAGTTATTTAAATACAGATTTGAATTTGAATTTAAAAAATTTTCCTGGAAATTTAAAACAAAACAGAATTCCAGAAAATACTTTTGTCACCCAGTCAGATCCAGCCACAGTCAGTGACAAGTGGGCCACTGGCTGACTGGGACAACACGCGCATAGAAAAACTTCTGTCACCGCGGGCTCGCCTAGCCACTGAGGCTGCGGGGTGGGCCATCTGGCGTAGGCCCACGTGACAGCGGCGAGGAGGACAGGGAATGACAGGTGGGGTTGAGGCTGGAGCGCGGGTTGCGAACGGGAAAAGCCAGGGGGTTTTCTGTAAACGCATTGGCGTGGCTGACTGGTGGGGCTAGCGAGGAGCGCGGGTTGCAGGAGTCAAAAAGGTGGGGGGTTAATCGCAAAGTGCCATCGCGTGCACTGTGGATCTTCTCTGAATCTACTGACGACAAAACGGTGCTCGTCTGTCGCGGGGCACGGCGCGCGGGGCTCGAACACGTGACCTGGGCGTGCGCGCGGAGGCGGCCACCGCTGGGCTAGGGCGGGGTAGTTGTTAGGGGGGCGGACGGGGCCTAGATAGGGTTTTATGCGGTGCGGGGGCGAGCAGACAGCAGCGAGCGGCGGTGCACCGAGGGCGCTCGACGGAAGGGCCGGCGGATCTAGGGCAGCACGGCGAGGCGGATCATGTCAGGGAGGAAGAAGGGCTCACCGCGAAGTCGTCGGAGGTCTTGGATCGGGCCGAGGAGCAGTGGGTCGACGACGAGGCTGGCGGCCGGAGTTCTAGGGTTTGGCTTCGGGCGGCGCTGGTCCTGGGGCTCCTGGTCCTTCTCCTCCTCATTGCCGTGTACAGGGGTGGTGCAGGTGGTCGTCTCGGTCTTCCCCAACGTCCAGACTCCTCGCCCTCCTTCTGCTACGGTGGTGGTAGGGTGATGCCGACGGTGGCCGACTATGGGGTAGCTGGCGGCGGTGGAGAAGAAGGGAGGAAGGGCAAGGCCCTGGGGCGGATCTGGGAGAGGCCAGAGGAGGCGAGAGAGAGGGAGTGGATAGGGACGGAAGAGGAGAGGGGGTGCCGTGGGGAGGTGGTGAAGATAAAGGTGGCTTCGGCCACCTTTTCTGCCTCTCCTCCTCACGTGCTCGTCCGGCTCGGGCAGGGCTGCAGCTGGGGCCAGGCGCATGGGACCAGAGAGAGGAGAAGGGGAGGCTCGGGTGGGGCTGAGGGGCAGGGAGAGAGCTAGAGAGAGATAGGAGGATAGGCTCGGATGTATCTAGGGTTGGAGCTAGGGTTTGGAGAGAGGGGGTGTGGCTCGGGTTAGTGCTTGGTGTGGAGGCAGCTAGGTGGGTCCAGGGTGGTCAGGTGGGGCCAGCTAGGTAGAGAGAGGGGGTGAGGCCGAGAGAGGGCAGCTAGGGTTAGCTTGGAGGAAGCTCGGTTTAGGTTAGAGAGGGGCTAGGGTTTAGGGGAGAGGATAAAGTGAGAGGGGGTGGTGTGGTAGATAGGTTTGGAAACAAGACCAAAACAAGAGATGACACAAAGAGAGGAGAGAGGGATAGGGAGAGGGATTAGGGTTTAGATTAGGTGGGAAGGATAGTTTAGGTTTCTTTTATTTCTTTTCATTTATTTATTTTTGTTTTATTGACTTAAGCAAACTCTTGAGTAAGATACAAAAGGATATCAAGAACAAGTGGAAACCAAAAGGAACATAGATGGGACAATAGATGGTCTATTGAGATTGCAATTAAATTTGATCAAACTTGAGTGAATTTAAATCACCAAGCACCTCACAAATTTAAAAGGAAACTTAATAGAAGGAGGATGGTGCAAGCTTGCATGGGCCATGCATAAGCATTAAATGCCACCTTGCTAATTGTGAAAACAACTAGAAATACACATGGGCATTTATATCATGCATGCACTCAAATTTGAATACTACCATGCAATATGGAAAATATTGAACCTATGCACATATATGGAGCTATATGACCATACTAGTGTGTGTTTCTCCACTAGATCATCACATGGCTAAATTATAGCTTCATGCATGTACACATATAGAATAATTCCCACATAGAAGCTAGTAGAGGCCAATCTACAACATAGCTTGCAAAGGTGACCATGTGGCTCTCCACATATCAATAATGTGAAAACCACATGATGCTAAGATGAGAGTATGTGGAAATAGAATTGGATCCATCCCAACCCACATGAGCTAGAGGTAAAACCAAATAAGTTGCAATGCTCATATATGGTGGAATGGTGAAATGATGGGGTGATGACAAGAAAGGTGGTGGAGTCCATAAAAGATATGCCCCCAACTCAACTTGGGCATTTAAACAATATATCAAGAACCAAATACAATATCAAGAGGCAAATACAATTTACAATGCATATGAGAGAAGAACCAACACAAAAAGGGTTTTATATGATGCTCAAAAGCAAGGTGTCATGATGACATGAGCATGATATAATGATGATGCAACAATTGTATATATGAAGTAGCCATTATATTACTAGACCAAGTAGCATTACAATTGTTAGACAAATGGGATGCTACAACTCTCCCCCACTTAACAGGAATCTCGCCCCGAGATTCTAGGCAGAAGAAGAAGACTCGAAGAGGGTAGGATAGTTGGCACGGAGCTCATCTTCACGCTCCCAAGTGGCTTCATCAACGGAATGGTGCGACCACTGCACCTTGCAGAACTTGATGGACTTGTTGCGAGTCCTTCTTTCTACGATCTCAAGGATTTTTGTGGGGTGTTCTTGATAAGACAGGTCTTCTTGGAGATTGATTAGCTCATGATCCACGGGGCTGCCGGGATCCTTGAAGCACTTCTTGAGTTGAGAGATGTGGAAAACATCATGAACCTTGAGTTTTTCCGGGAGCTCAAGAGCATAAGCAACTTCTCCTCTTCTTCCACGAATTTTGAAAGGACCGATGTATCTAGGAGCCAGCTTTCCTTTGATACCAAAACGGTGCGTGCCTTTCATGGGAGTGACACGAAGGTAACGAGATCACCAGGGCATACACCATGTCCGTGTGCTTTCTGTCATAATTTCTCTTCTGGCGACTTTGAGCAATCTTCAGATTTTCAAGAATGATGTGCACCTTCTCCTCCGCTTGAGTTACAATGTCAGGGCCAAACCATATTCTTTCTCCTGCACCCGACCAACCAATCAGAGTTCTGCATTTTCGGCCATAGAGAGCCTCAAATGGTGCCATCTTCAAACTTTTCTGGAAGCTGTTGTTGTAAGAGAATTCAGCATAAGGAAGACATTCCTCCCACTTCATGCCAAAAGAGATGACGCAAGCACGAAGCATATCCTCCAGAATCTGATTGATCCTTTCAACTTGTCCTTGCGACTGAGGGTGGTAAGCTGTGCTGAAGTTCAATTTTGTTCCCAAAGCATTTTGGAAACTTTCCCAGAACTTGGAAGTGAAGATGCTCCCACGGTCTGAACTGATCTCAAGCGGAACCCCATACAGAGAGACAATTCTGTTGATATAGAGCTCAGCCAACTGAATTCTAGAAATTGTTTCCTTGACAGGGAAGAAGTGAGCCACTTTAGAAAGCCTGTCAATGACAACAAAGATTGCATTATTGCCCTTCTGCGACCTTGGAAAACCCGTGATGAAGTCCATCTCTACTTTCTCCCATTTCCATTCCGGGGGTTTCAATGGCTGTAGAAGACCGTAAGGTTTCTGATGGACAGCTTTCACTCTGCGGCAGACATCACACTCCGAGACATACTTGGCACAATATCGTTTCAATCCCGGCCACCAATATTGTGTTTTCAAGTCCATGTACATCTTTGTGCTGCCAGGGTGGATAGAAAGAACAGATTCATGCGCCTCCTTGAGAACTTGCTCTCTCAAACCCGGGTAGTTCGGAACAAACATCCGGTGTTCAAAGAAAAGCGTGCCTTGATCATCGACGTGGAAGGACTCATACTTCGGAAGCTGAAGTTTTGAGATGATCTTTTTGGTGTGCGGATCACCACGCTGAAAGGAGCGAACCTTTTCTTCCAAGAGAGGAGTAGCCAGAAGGTTCAGGAGATGCCCTTGTTCCACAATTCCAAGGTTGAGCTGACGGAATTCCTCGCACAAGAGAGGCTGTTGTTCTTCCATCATGAGGTTGTTGACATAAGCTTTGCGGCTGAGAGCATCGGCCATGACATTAGCTTTGCCCGGAGTGTAGTTGATGGTCAAATCAAAATCATTGATTGCTTCAATCCACCTCCTCTGCCGAAGGTTGAGATCAGGCTGAGTGAAGATATACTTCAGACTCTTGTGATCAGAAAATATTTCACAACGGTTGCCCAGCAAGTAATGCCTCCATAGTTTCAAAGCAAAGACAACTGCTGCGAGCTCGAGGTCATGTGTAGGATAGTTGATCTCATGCGTCTTCAACTGTCGAGAGGCATAAGCAACAACTTGTTTTTCTTGCATAAGGACCGCACCCAATCCTTGCAAAGAGGCGTCACAGAATATCTGGAAAGGCTTAGATGTGTCCGGAGGAACCAAGACTGGCGTGGAAGTGAGCTTCTCTTTGAGTGTCTCAAAGCTTGCTTGACATGCAGGAGTCCAAAGGTATTTCTTGCCTTTCTTGAGGAGATCGGTAAGAGGCTTTGCTATCTTTGAAAAGTTCTGAACGAAGCGACGGCAATAACTAGCCAAACCAAGGAAACTCCGCACTTCTTTGACATTAACAGGAGGAAGCCATTCAACAATTGTCTTCACAGTTTCCGGGTTGACTGCAATGCCCTTGGCAGAGATGACGTGACCAAGATAGGTTACTTGAGGCAGCCAAAACTCACACTTGGAGAACTTTGCATACAAGCGGTTCTCACGAAGCTTGTTTAGGACACACCGAAGGTGTTCTTCATGCTCTTCCTTTGACTTAGAATAGACTAGGATGTCATCCAGATAGACCACAACGAACTTATCAAGATACTCCATGAAAACCGAGTTCATGAGCCTCGAGAAGGTGGCAGGTGCGTTGGTGAGACCGAAAGACATGACCGTGTACTCATACAGGCCATAGCGGGTGGTGAAAGCTGTTTTAGGAACATCTTCCTTGCGAATCTTGATTTGGTGATAACCACTTCTCAAGTCAAGCTTAGAGAACACCACAGCTCCAGCTAGCTGATCGAAGAGATCATTAATCCGCGGAAGGGATATTTATTCTTGATGGTTTTAGCATTGAGAGCCCGATAGTCAACACAAAGTCTATCAGTCCTGTCTCGCTTCTTCACAAAGATTGTTGGGCTACCCCAAGAAGAAGTACTGTGTTGAATGAAACCCAGCTTCTCTTGTTCATCAAGTTGCCGTTTGAGTTCATCCAACTCAGCAGGACCCATTTTATAAGGCCGCTTGGAGATAGGAGCCGTTCCAGGTTCAAGCTCAATTACAAACTCAACCTCACGATCCGGAGGCATACCTGGCAACTCTTCAGGAAAGACATCTGGGAACTCACAGACCACCGGAACACTCTGAATAGCTTCCATAGCATCATCATTCAGAGCCGCCAAAGAGAAAAGCTGGATAGAAGGAGTCAAACTTGGAGAATAGACTATATGGCCTTCAGGAATCTTCAGAGAAACCGAGCGTTCAGCACAATCAATCACAGCTGCGTTTGCTGTCAACCAATCCATGCCCAAGATGACATCAATGTCAGAATTGCCCAGAAGAATTAAGGATGCCGAGAACGAAGAGCCACCAATCTCAATTTGATTACCATGGCTGATATGAGCAGCCCTCATGTTTGAACCAGGAGATTGTACCACCAGACGACGTGATAAAGGAACCCTATCCAGATCCTGCTCTTGCGCAAACTTATGCGAAACAAAATAATGCGAAGCACCAGAATCAAACAAAACTCGTGCAGGGACTGAGTTAACGGGAAGCATACCCATCACAACTCCAGGTGCATGCTCAGCTTGAGTGGCGTTGACACAGTTGGCACGAGCAACAGTAGACCCGGGCTTGGTGTTGATGTTGAGAGCCCGAGGTGGTGGTGCACGAACCAAAGGAGAGCTTGCTGCAGATCTTGGAGGTGGTGGAGGAAGAGCTTTGTTTTTCATCGGACAGTTCCAGTACTGATGCCCAGTGTCTCCGCAAGTGAAACAAGCACCAGGTGGACGTGGAGCAACGTAGCCAGGGAATCCGCCAGGCGCTCCAGGGTAGTGGTGGTTGTAGCCCCTGGGAGCAGCAGTGAGGAAGTTTGGTGGCCTTGCCGCGTAGCTTGCAGGTCTTGGTGGAGCCGGGAGCGACGGTGGGGTGTTAGGAACCCAAACACGACGCTTAGAAGGAGTTGACATAGCTGAAGGGCTTGCTGCATCGCGGTTGTGTTTCTTTGACTCCTCAAACACTTGCTTACTTGCTTCTTCCTGCAGAGCTGTATGCTGAAGTTCCAGAAAAGACGCCGGCCTTGCATGTGTGATTGCATATTTAATCGATGCATTGAGCCCTTGCCGGAACCTCTTTTGCTTCTTCTTGTCATCAGAGATCTCATCGCCGCCATAACGAGAAAGGTTCATGAAGTTCCTGATGTAGGTATTGACATTGTCATTTCCCTGCTTGAGGTTGAGAAACACTTCCTTCATCCTCTCCATGACAATTTCTGACAGATACTGCTCTTTGAACGCTCCAGTGAACTGTTCCCAAGTAGGCTGAAAATCAGTGCGGTTTGCCTTCAGGTAATTCTCCCACTAGAGAGCTGCATCTCCCTTCAGAAGGTGAGTGGCACACTTTACCCATTCTTGCTCAGGAACATCAGCAGTCGTCAGTAGCCTTGACATCTCACGCAACCAATCATCAGCATCAAGTGGTTGATCAGAAACATCAAATTGGCGTGGGTTGAACTTTAGGAAGCTTTTGATGTCTCCTCGCTTGGGAGGTGGAGGTAGAGGAGCAAACTCATTCCTCCGAACACTCTCTTCAAAATGCTGCTGGTTCTGCTGCATTGCTGCCAAGGCATTGGCGATGTTTGACAACACGGACCCCAGTTCAGGTGGAATGTCCTCATCAGAACGGCGTGGTGGTGCCATCATGTGATTGATATAAAACACAAGTCAGTACTATAATGGAGAATAATAATAATCCAAAATAGTACCAAGATGGAATTAACCAAGATTAAAGGATACAATTTACTAAGATGATATTAAAATATCAACAAAGTTCAAAGCACCTAGAAGATATTAAGCATATCGCACACGACTGAAAAGGAGTGTGGTACACAGATATATCAAAGAAAAATTTTCCGCAAATTTCGGCATTAAAATACCAGTAGATGCGCAAAATCACTTAACGAATCAAGATTAGTGACTTTACCAATTCAATATACAAAAGCGTATGATAAGAGTAGTGGTATGGTCGCGACTCCATCCCGCACTCAAATCATTACTCCGCACATGAATAAGTAGAACACATATCCTAACCCCTTCTTCTCACGACGAACCTAAAGATTAGTAACTACGGAAACGAACACCCCAAACAAGATAACGTCGGATAACAAAGAGTAAGACAGATCGCTGCGGTGTACAACGAATCAGATAGATCGCGTCGGTTTGCAAAAGCCTATCGGTATGGAATGTACCAACAGTTGATAACCAAAAGGCCGATAAAGATAACATGTTGGATGCAACAGATAGACAAGGAATTACACACACACACACGCACACACACAACCTATGGTACTACGGAAACCCAGAACACGTGAATCCTAGTTTGAACTTTTAAGAAGAGGATTGAAAACGTTACACTTCCTTACCAGAAAAGGGTGGGTGGGTGGGTAAGAAGAAAAGTGGAAGCAGTCCTACTCTCACGTTTTGTTTTTCCCTAGTATACATAACTACCAAAAATATTTGCTAGACTGACAACGACCATTTGGCTGAGACCCTGAAGGGCGGGATGGCTCTGATACCAATTGTAACTACCTCGGTGAATTACGCTCCTAGTTACAAGCCTAGATGAGCGGAAATGGTTGAAATAGTACGGTGGGGCCCAAATGCCACTCACAGGTAGACCTTTCGGCCGTCCCAACCATTTCCAAACATCGGGACAAGAACGGGCGGCGTAATCGGCAGGCGAAGGGATCAACTACATACACAAATGGGTATGTATGCAATCCACCATACAACAGTACATCAGAGCCATTCCATCTAAAAGAAATAGAAATATTGCAACGCCATACGGCAAGATCCAAATATCCTAGATAGATATAATAGTTTAGGATATCTCCTCATACATCAAACATCAGAGTATCAGGCGGAAGAGGCAACAAGATCCGAGTACGGATAAGAAGCAAATTGGCATAAGATGCCCCATAAAATAAACACAGCCCGCCCACAGATCTCACGGATCCCCGTTCCTGGAATCTCTACACCGAATGATCGTTGCCCACATCGTCCGTCTCCTCCACCCAGTATCCATCTTGTGAGTGTACCTGTTCATCTGAATCAAATAATTTATCGTGTGAGACCCTAGGGGTACTCAGCAAGTCTTTATGCCTCTAAAGGGGACACAACCTGGGGTGACGCAATTGCAGCAAAAGATAAACCCTAACAATTCTATAGAAACTCGCTAACCATCCGCCTAACCAAAGATAGACGGATGTCCGTGAATTAATAACAACAGTTATAACAGTAATATTAACAGATCCATCCTCCTCCTCGCTTACCAACGAGGAAGCGGACGAACAACCCCCCCATCCGTTGGCAGTTTTATTATCCATTCCATGAGTGTTGCACTATTTACTAGTCAGTTACTTAGTCAAATTAAGAGCGGTACTTTAGTTATACTTGTCTATGATCGAGAAACTGTGCTCCAAGTCGTCCATAACCGCGGACACGACTTTCAGAAAGTTTTACCCTGCAGGGGTGCACAAATAGCAACACACACTCGATCAACCTCGGAAAAACCAAATCAAAACCCAACGAGGCATTCACGACAAAGCAATCACCAGATTCAGAAATATTTCAGGGGGCCACCCCATTAAGCTACCCGCAACGAAGTTAGCTGACTTTGAGACGGACTCAAGGTTTGTGGGGACGGCTGTAAACGACTGGGAACCCGAAAGTGTGACTGGGCTTGTCGATACAGCAAAAACGTGTCACGACCCTAAACAGTACAGGTGCAGTACATCGCACAATTTAAATAAAGAAGTAAAGCATGGCATAAGTATAGGATAGTAAATAAAACCTCAAACTAGTTTGTGGCCCCAAGAAATAAGAATGAATCAAGCTCTGGCTCAGGGGGGTCCCATAAACCTCTCGGATGTGGATAGCGCGAATATTCAAGGAACAGGAATCAAGTACTCGGGGTCCTACGGGACACAAGTGAGCATGAAAAACCAAATAGCAGATATTGCTCACCGGTGCCACTTTCATTAGTTATCCCATTACTACTCAGGTTAAGTTGTTTAGGTACCTCGTTATCCATCAGACACTCACATACCCTACACATGCTGTTCTACGACTCGCATGGCTCAAATAACTCCTGTAGTAATGGCTCATGGGATGGAGGAACAAGCTTTGGTGGGGTTTAAAAGTAAAGGCTATGCAATACTTGGGATTCAGTTTAATGCAATCGCGACTCAATGATGCAAGAATAAGATAGAGGCAATAGGTACTATATGTATGCAAACATGTGGTAGTGCTTGCCTGGGAGCTCAGTTGAAGCGAGAGAAGGATTTGGGTAGTGCTCCTGGGTTTCTTGATATATCCCCTGCTCAGCGTCTATTCGAAGAAGAACCAAACAAACAAGGGCCAACATAAATAAAGTGCACAAGCATATGAATAAGATGCGACAAGCAACCAATCATGCCATGAATAATGATGCACAATTTGCATGGCAATAAAGTAGCATGGCATGGGTGAGATGTGGAGTACAAGAATAAGGCATTTTATTGAGTTTTAGTCACATTTTATACTCAAATAAGTTGTTGTATACTTTATATTTATATGATGCATGCTGCAATTCAGAACATGGAATGCATAGACATAAAGGTCTCGTCGAGCTGATCATTTTAGACATATCATTTGTCAAATTTGGAGTTATAAAACAAAAGTTATTAAATAAATAAGGTAAAAGGGCATTTTATTGTAATTTAAATCAACTTGAAATTTTAAGGGTTCAAAATATATTTTGGATAGCATATTTGAATTCCTCACATTTTTTTGATTTCAAAACATATATCACATGTATTATTTGAATTCATATTTTAAAAGTTATTTAAATATAGATTTGAATTTGAATTTAAAACATTTTCCTGGAAATTTAAAACAAAACAGAATTCCAGAAAATACTTTTGTCACCCAGTCAGATCCAGCCACAGTCAGTGACAAGTGGGCCACTGGCTGACTGGGACAACACGCGCACAGAAAAACTTCTGTCACCGCGGGCTCGCCTAGCCACTGAGGCTGCGGGGTGGGCCATCTGGCGCAGGCCCACGTGACAGCGGCAAGGAGGACAGGGAATGACAGGTGGGGCTGAGGCTGGAGCGCGGGTTGCGAACGGGAAAAGCCGGGGGGTTTTCTGTAAACGCGTTGGCGTGGCTGACTGGTGGGGCTAGCGAGGAGCGCGGGTTGCAGGAGTCAAAAAGGTGGGGGGTTAATCGCAAAGTGCCATCGCGTGCACTGTGGATCTTCTCTGAATCTACTGACGACAAAACGGTGCTCGTCTGTCGCGGGGCGCGGCGCGCGGGGCTCGAACACGCGACCTGGGCGTGCGCGCGGAGGCGGCCACCGCTGGGCTAGGGCGGGGTAGTTGTTAGGGGGGCGGACGGGGCCTAGATAGGGTTTTATGCGGTGCGGGGGCGAGCAGACAGCAGCGAGCGGCGGTGCACCGAGGGTGCTCGAAGGAAGGGCCGGCGGATCTAGGGCGGCATGGCGAGGCGGATCATGTCAGGGAGGAAGAAGGGCTCACTGCGAAGTCGTCGGAGGGCTTGGATCGGGCCGAGGAGCAGTGGGTCGACGACGAGGCTGGCGGCCGGAGTTCTAGGGTTTGGCTTCGGGCGGCGCTGGTCCTGGGGCTCCTGGTCCTTCTCCTCCTCATTGACGTGTACAGGGGTGGTGCAGGTGGTCGTCTCGGTCTTCCCCAACGTCCAGACTCCTCGCCCTCCTTCTGCTACGGTGGTGGTAGGGTGATGCCGACGGTGGCCGACTATGGGGTAGCTGGCGGCGGTGGAGAAGAAGGGAGAAGGGCAAGGCCCTGGGGCGGATCTGGGAGAGGCCAGAGGAGGCTAGAGAGAGGGAGTGGATAGGGACGGAAGAGGAGAGGGGGTGCCGTGGGGAGGTGGTGAAGATAAAGGTGGCTTCGGCCACCTTTTCTGCCTCTCCTCCTCACGTGCTCGTCCGGCTCGGGCAGGGCTGCAGCTGGGGCCAGGCGCATGGGACCAGAGAGAGGAGAAGGGGAGGCTCGGGTGGGGCTGCGGGGCAGGGAGAGAGCTAGAGAGAGAGAGGAGGATAGGCTCGGATGTAGCTAGGGTTGGAGCTAGGGTTTGGAGAGAGGGGGGTGTGGCTCGGGTTAGTGCTTGGTGTGGAGGCAGCTAGGTGGGTCCAGGGTGGTCAGGTGGGGCCAGCTAGGTAGAGAGAGGGGGTGAGGCCAAGAGAGGGCAGCTAGGGTTAGCTTGGAGGAAGCTCGGTTTAGGTTAGAGAGGGGCTAGGGTTTAGGGGAGAGGATAAAGTGAGAGGGGGTGGTGTGGTAGATAGGTTTGGAAACAAGACCAAAACAAGAGATGACACAAAGAGAGGAGAGAGGGATAGGGAGAGGGATTAGGGTTTAGATTAGGTGGGAAGGATAGTTTAGGTTTCTTTTATTTCTTTTCATTTATTTATTTTTGTTTTATTGACTTAAGCAAACTCTTGAGTAAGATACAAAAGGATATCAAGAACAAGTGGAAACCAAAAGGAACATAGATGGGACAATAGATGGTCTATTGAGATTGCAATTAAATTTGATCAAACTTGAGTGAATTTAAATCACCAAGCACCTCACAAATTTAAAAGGAAACTTAATAGAAGGAGGATGGTGCAAGCTTGCATGGGCCATGCATAAGCATTAAATGCCACCTTGCTAATTGTGAAAACAACTAGAAATACACATGGGCATTTATATCATGCATGCACTCAAATTTGAATACTACCATGCAATATGGAAAATATTGAACCTATGCACATATATGGAGCTATATGACCATACTAGTGTGTGTTTCTCCACTAGATCATCACATGGCTAAATTATAGCTTCATGCATGTACACATATAGAATAATTCCCACATAGAAGCTAGTAGAGGCCAATCTACAACATAGCTTGCAAAGGTGACCATGTGGCTCTCCACATATCAATAATGTGAAAACCACATGATGCTAAGATGAGAGCATGTGGAAATAGAATTGGATCCATCCCAACCCACATGAGCTAGAGGTAAAACCAAATAAGTTGCAATGCTCATATATGGTGGAATGGTGAAATGATGGGGTGATGACAAGAAAGGTGGTGGAGTCCATAAAAGATATGCCCCCAACACAACTTGGGCATTTAAACAATATATCAAGAACCAAATACAATATCAAGAGGCAAATACAATTTACAATGCATATGAGAGAAGAACCAACACAAAAAGGGTTTTATATGATGCTCAAAAGCAGGGTGGCATGATGACATGAGCATGATATAATGATGATGCAACAATTGTATATATGAAGTAGCCATTATATTACTAGACCAAGTAGCATTACAATTGTTAGACAAATGGGATGCTACATTGATGCTCTCTTTTACTTCAAATATTTATCTCCTAAGTGAGCATTTTTTAAACTCTCAAGCCTAACTTAAGGCAGTAAAGAAAAGTACTTGTTGGGAGATAACCCAAGAGTTTGGTTGAGTCTTGGAAGTTATTACTTCAGTAACAACCGCTCCTTATCCTTTTTGTTTTGGTTTTTGTGTCAAGTTCAACTACTTTTGAGAAGTAGAGGAGTTGTGAAAAGTGGTTTTCCTGGGACAGATTTTTGTGTTGCACTGTAAACATTCGTGAGGGAGATCAGTACGTCGGATGGAGCTGTATTTTTCTGACCTTGTTCTCCAGATTGTTACCCAACTTTCATTAGTTTTGCACTTTTTTATTTGAGCAACAGAAGGTTTTAGAAAAAATCAATTTTTACCTACTGGTCTGTTTTGACAGATTTCTGTTATCATTTGCGTTTGCCTCTTACAGAAGCCTTTGTTTTGATGGATTTCAGTTGAAGTGTGAACCTAAAGGTTTATTGTTTTTGCTTACACTAATGTTGTCCTTGAAGTTTGTGTATTGCCTTGTGAGAAAAGGAATTTCCAGGAAGGATAAAAGGAGTCTGCAGAGTTCGTCTTTGAATAGGTAAAAGTGGTGAAAACAGAAGGTTCGTGAAAGCCCAATCTTTTTATATTTTTGATGTTTTTATTACATAAGGAAAGTTATGAGACGAAACAGAGGAGGAAACGGAGGCCGGGGTGGCCAAACACACCCCAGGTGCAGGCCCCAGCTGGCCGCGCCTAGAGGGGGTGTGAGCACCCCGAGCTCCATCTCCACCTCGTTTTCGTATCAGCACCTTCCTTATGCAATGAAACTTCGTAATATATAACCCCCCGGATCCCCCGAGGCTCGTTTATCGTATTCTTGTCGTGTTTTTGTTTCCATCTGTTTTTGTCAGCAAATCTTCTCAAGTTTAGAGCACCATGGTCTCCGCCAACAACAAAGGTAAGAAGCCCGAGGAAGATGATCCTCAAGATCCCAAGGAGGAGGGAATTTTGGTAGGTGAAGAAGACATGGAGGAGGACAAGCATCCAGACACCCGCGCTATCGTTGCAAGCATTGGAGTGGTGAAACCTATCAAGCTTAAGAGGATAGCACGGATGTCTACAGGAGGGAAAACCACGCATCATATCCTCTCTCCACGGTCATCTCCTCCACGTACCAAGAGACCCTTCCATACTCTTATACATGAGCATCAATACCAACATGTGCCCAAAGGGAACTTGCCCTCGATGTGGGATTTGACTCGTTCTAACCATGCAGGGGAGGAACACACTAATAAGGAAGAGTGGGAAAGAATAGTAAGGACTGGTACTCTCGGTCCGATATGATCATGAACCGCATTGAGAAAAATTCGGAGTTGATTCGTACTCTGACCTTCGAGATTAAAGATTTGAGGAAGCTGATTGAGGAGCTTATCAAGAGAACACCACCACCACCGAAGGAGTAATTTGTCATCAGGTTTGGCATCCCTTGGCTTGTTCCAAGCTTGGGGGAGTGTCACGGTATCACATCATTATCTTTTATCTTTTTACCTTTTTAGTGGATTCATGTCTTTGGTAGAGAAGTTATCTTATAGGTTGGTTTGCATGTGGAAGTATCTCTCCTTTAGTTTATTATCTATGTATCCCTTGATGTGAGTGCCTTTATGGAATATTAATGAGAAGTTTCATCTTTTACTTTTTTCACTTCTTATTTTAGTTTGCAATATCTATTATATGATGGATCTTGTTGATCAGTATTGGCATCACTTTGGGAGCATCAAGTAAATCTAAATTGGTTTTGGCAAACCAAGTTCTGGTCAGTAGCAACACTTTTTGAGGTTTGAAAGGAAAAGATAAAAAGCTTACAGGTATTTTGTATCATTTTGTTTTCTTTCTTGATTGGCTCATAAGCTTAGTATTATTTATTTAAGATATTTTGTGTCTTCAAGGAAGATTGCATGTTTGGCTTTATCACTTGTAGGTATGCTTGTTTCTTTCAACTCTTTTGCTTGCTACCCAGCCTCGCTAGCCAAAAACCTATTTTTAGAAGGCATACTTCTCATGTTTCCAACCCCTTTGAACCAAAACCTGTGCCATTTGTGTCCACCATATCTACCTATTAGCACTATTGATATTCCAAGCAAATTCTCAAGTTTCATCTATCTTTCGAATTAAAAACTATTTTGTTATGTGAAAACTAGTTAGTAAAGCTCTCACAAACTTGATTGCACAACTTATTTTCTTGCCCCTAATAGACTTGAACCATTGTGTCATCGAAGTTGTATATGCTTGCATATATACGTTGGTATTAGCAGAACCGTTCTGTCACGGGGAACGCTTTCAACATTGCACATGTACGTTGTACACGGTTGATATCATGCTTTTTTTTGCGGATGTCGACGGTGTGAAATAAAGAGGGAACTTATAAGTCCATGGAGTGATGTATGTGTGTTAGAGAAATGCCTGGGCTGCTAGCCTAAGCCATGCTTAATCATGGTGGAAACTTGTAGCATCACCATAGTGATCATTCTTTGAAGCATCCTCAATATAAAGCTATGCACATAGTAAATAAAAAGATTGTTGAGATGCTCATTGTCTGCTTGCCTTGTCATTTTGGTTATGGGATAGCTCTTGTACCATGTGCAAGGGGTACCCCGTTGGCGTTCTTTATGATACACATGTACTTACAATGACAAGAACTTACCGGTGACTAAAGTTGAGTAGCATGAGGAGCGACCCTCATACTCAAGGGACGTCAGATTGCCAACTTATATTTCGTCAAGCATATACTCCATCTTTGTTCACTTTAACCTTAATCATCTCAAGATGCGTATGATAGGGGCAATGAGGGCTCAAAGCTAGTAAGTACCATAATCTTTTGAAAGCTCTTTATGACTTGAAATCCTTACTGCCCTCTATGAAGGGACCTTTCTCCTATTATTTGAGTTGAGTCAGTAAACCTAATTCCTCTCCATCTCCAGCAAGCATTTGAGTTGTTGTGTTGAAAGCATTCATATGGTGATTTATTCACTCATGTTCGCTATCTTCCTTGTCTGCACAAGACTCTTATCTATTGTGTATTACTTTGAAAGCCTTCATTGTGAAAAACCTTTTTGAGCAAAGAGTGCTCCTGTTATAAAACTTCTACAAAAAGCTTCTTGTGAAACTATTTGCCAGTTGTTCTCTGACCAGGAAGAAAGTTTGCCAATTCCAATTATGATTTATCTTTATGCATCTCTATTGTGACTCATGTAATTGTTGCAAGCTAAGTTATATAATGGTGAGTTGCTTTCTTCTACGAGTTGTGCAATGGTAAGTGTGATGCTTCTTGTCCGTATTCTTTTATCAACACTTCACTCCATAAACCTGTGAACATGTTCACTGAGCTCAGTTTTAGCTTGGAGACAAGCGAAGGTCTAAGATTGGCGGGAGTTGATACGTCCAATTTGCATCACCATTCTATATCATAATTTCACTCTATTCATTGATATATGTCTTATTATGAGGTATTACTTATGTCTTTTCCTCTGTTTTTGCATGTTGGGTGATTCTTGAAGGATGAACTGCCGGAGTCAGGTTTCTGATGGAAAAAGAGGTGTTTTGATGCAATTTCTCTAAGATCAGAAAAATATATTTTCCCAAAAGACAGAGGAAGCCAGAAGGGAAGGCGTAGCTGGGCCACAAGGGGCCCACACCCCCTAGGTGCGGGCCCACCTTGCCCTGCACCTAGGGCAGGTGTGGCCCACCTGGACAGATCCCGACTCCGCCCTCTCACCTATATCTTCCTCATGGAACCCTAATACCAGGGGAGCGACCATAGAAAGATTTCTGCCGCCTCTGCGAGGCGGAAAACACCGAGAGAGAAAGACCTCTCCGGCAGACAGATTTCTGCCAGGGAAATTCCTTCCTGGAGAGGGGAGATCGTCGCCGTCAACACCTCATCAAGCTATACTTCATCGGGATCATCATCATCATCCACACCACCATCTCCACCAGCACCATTATCACCACTCCGTCCTGCTATAACAATTGTGTTGGATCTTGCATTAGTTCTTAGGGGAAACTTTCCCGGTGTTAATTACTATTGTAGTTGATGCTTGTGAGTGGAACCATTGGATTATTGTTTATGTTCAGATTGTTATCCATCACCATATCATCTTTGATCTTGATTGTAAGATCCCACCTTTATAAAGGTAAAGATCCCTGTGATTGCAATGCTAGTCCCTGGATCAATTTCTAGCATCCACAGTTTAAGATGAAGTACACAGAAACAAAGGTCATTATTACATCGTCATTTCAGAGATAACATAGCCTTTTACAACTCCATAGCCATAGGCTAGTACAAGAGTTTAACTTAACAATATAAAATAGAAGTCTTCATCTTCATGTGCCACAGGAAAGCATGTTGAGTGTAGACTCATAACCCCTAATCATCATCAGAGTAACCTGCAACATCACAAGTTATAGCCACAGTGGGTCAATACATTGGAATAGTATTGGCAAGTGATACCTTAGTAGAATATTAGCATCTAGTTACTACATAAATTTGGCTAAGTGTAGCTTAGGCTTGCTTTGCTCAAAATAGGTTTTACCTATTAGTTAAAAACACTAAGTTTTTCTTTGACAAAACTTTCCCAAGGAACCACCAATAGAAATTGGTGAACCTTCACCCTTGTTCAACCACAAGTTTTAACTTAGAAAATTGGGATGAGGAGATTCTTGATAGCTTCCATGTCTTGATGCTCAAATTGTCCAATACCAGGGACATGGCTAAGTACTTAGATCCTTCCATCTGCAAAGGTTGTGCACTTTCCCCACAAGACTTGATTTTCACCAAGACAGGACCTTTCAGAAGCCTTCCCTTAGACCAAAATGGACGCGCTCCAAACCTATCATTCCCCTACCACCAACTATCCATTTGGCTAAGTTATTGCAACCTATATGATCCAGGCAGAGCCCATAATGCCATGTGGCTACACTAGAAGCTTCTTAACATTTGGCATCTCAAATCCCTTTGTTCCTGGGTGGCATTCCACAAGTGAGATACACAAGGTAACCATAGAAACGGGCCTTGTGTAACCACTCAACACAAACGATTCTTTCCATTCCACCCAGGTGATTTATTCACTTAGTTGTTTTATTAAGCAAAACATAAGTCAAAGACTTAGAAATATTTTCCATAGCATGTATACATATTCCACCCTTGGTTACTACTAGATAGTCTAAGCATGGCAAATAGAAAGTATCTTAACTTAGAGAAAATTCTAACAATTCTACAACTACTAGGATTTCCCAAGCATAGCATATAGATACTTAGCAAAATATTCATGCAAGCCCTATACAAAATATCTCTAATGCATAGTCAAAATATTGGGACAAAAATATGAAGCACCACTTTCCTTGGTAGTTGGGGTAGTAGCAACAATCTTCACAACCACAATCACTACTAGCACCAAAATCTACACATAAAATGATAGCACCCAAATCACATATCAAAATATACAAGCAAAAATATATGAATGCATGCAAATGCCATGTGATGATTTTTGTAAATCAAACAAGACAAGTGAAACAGTACTGAATCATAAACAAAACAATTATACACTAAATAAAATTGATTTGGCCCTTAGAACATTTTCCATATAATTTTTATATACAAAATAAGCTTAGAAATGTCTCTGCAAAAACAACCCATTTTACAGATGCAATTTATTAAAAAAAGTGCATAATTGGATAGAATTCTTTCTCCTGATTCCAATGATATAAAATTTGCAAAATTTGAACGTGTGGATCAAAAGTTATGAATTTTGCAAGTTTGAACAACTAATAGATCTAATTCCAGATTTTAAATTTAAACCCTAGCCACGCGGCGTGTTCTGATTGGCTGATACCGTTTCGGCTCGATCGATCAACGAGAGCCGCAGGATTTAAATGGAATCGCACAGGCCAGATCTACTCGTACCCCTTCGTTAAGTGATCTAATCCTACGCGCTAGATCCAGATCCAACGGCTGTCGAGCATGCGACCATGGATGGGCGGCGCTAACGACGGCGGCGCGGCGGCGGCGGCGCACTGCCAGTGGTTTTCCGTTGGCTACGGAGGGGGATGGGGTTGGCAGAGACGCTTACCAGACTCGCGAGGTCACGCTGATGCTCAATGACTCGCTGGTGTGGACGGGGGCGTGCTGTGTTGGCCGGAGAAGCTCGTCGGAAAGCTTGCAGACGTTGGGTGCACCGTGACGAAGACGATGGTGACGTTCTGGAGTGCCCTAGCACAAACCAGTTGTATCAGGAGGTGCGCAAAGTCATGGCGAACACGACAGGGTCAAAGAGGGTACAAGGGGCACTCGAAGGTTACCAATATTTCTCGACGGAGTTGGGCGACGGATCTGTTGTTTGCAGAGGTGCACGGAGGCGATGTCCTGGTGCATTACAGAGCAAACAGATGGCATGAGATGATGCGCAGGAACTAGGCAACACACTCGCATGGACCAGAGGTGAAGGGGGCGTTGTACTCACCGGAATACATCGCCAGAGACGCTCGGTACTACGGCAGTGCAAATGGGATTGCGGGCAACCTGGTGGCGGAGAAGGGCGCTGAGTGAGGGGAAAGATGTGGAGAGGAGAGGGGGTTATATAGCCGGTGAGGGGCAATTAAGCCCGCTTCAATCGCGGCAGTGATGGTGGTAACGGCGGCGACGACGGGATCGGGTAGGGTGCGGGGTTTGGGGACGATGATTGCGTGGCGTTTGGGTCCACCGGTCAGCGAGCGCGGGGTAAGCTTGCGTCGCGTGAGAGAGAGAGAGGAAAGGCCCGGGTGGGCTTGCTGGGCTGATTCTGCTGTTGGGCTGGAATGGTGGCGCCGGACTTTTTCCATTTCTTTTCCCCTTTTCTATTTCTTATTTGATTTTCTGAAATCATTTTCAAATTATTTTTGAATGAGTTTGAATTCAAACTTCCTCTGGATTTTTGTAAAATGATTCAAGCATATATTTGTGTATAAAACATTGCTATTTGATCACAAACACTTTGGTCCATTAAAATAGAATTAAAACCATGCCTTAAATGATTATTTGTAATAGGCATACAAATGGTTTTAAACTTTTGATTCTTGTTTGAAACTTTGAACAAGATTTAGAAAATATCAATAAATCTTAGGATCAATTCTCTACCGATCAAAACAAGGTTTTCCTTCTTATAAGGTAGCAATAAGGCTAATGCCTTGCTTTACATAAAATGATAGATCACAAGTTTTTGATTTTTGAGGAAATGATCCTAAAATGAGTATGAATGCATGAATGATGTGCAAACTTTGAAAATATGATTTTAGGGATGTTACAAATCTAACCCCCTTAAGGTGAATCTCGCCCCCGAGATTCGGATTGGCTAGCAAATAGATGAGGGTTGTCTTTCCGAAGGTCATCTTCTCTTTCCCATGTTGCCTCTTCTTCGGAATGATGGTTCCACTAAACTTTGCATAATTTGATAGTCTTTGTCCGTGTAACCCTTTCTGCAGTCTCAAGAATCTTGATAGGTTTTTCCTCATAAGTGAGATCACTTTCCAATTGGACCTCCTCCAAAGGTATGGTATCCTTCAAAAAAGTCTCTTCCATCTTTGGATGGCATTTCTTTAGCTGACTCACATGAAACACATTGTGAACGACAGACAATGATTCTGGCAATTGAATCTCATAAGCTACTTCTCCTTTACGACTCAGAATCTTGAATGGTCCAACATATCTTAGGGCCAATTTTCCTTTGACTCTGAATCTCTTCACTCCACGAAGTGGTGACACTCTAAGATAAGCCATATCACCCACCTCATATGTGACTTCTCTACGCTTAGGATCTGTGTATCTCTTCTGTCGGGACTGTTCTATCTTCAATCTGTCCTTTACTAGCTTCACTTTCTCTTCAGCCTCTTTGATTAGTTCTGGCCCGAACAAATTTCTTTCTCCCACACCATTCCATAGTAATGGGGTAGTACACTTTCTCCTATAGAGAAACTCAAACGGTGCCATTTAAATACTAGCTTGATAGCTGTTGTTACAAGAGAATTCCGCGTAAGGCGGACTTTCATCCCAACTAGCTCCATAGTCTAGGGCACATGCCCTCAACATATCCTCTAAAATCTGGTTGGTCCTTTCTGTCTGTCCATCAGTTTGGGGATGAAAAGCGGTACTGAATTCCAATCTCGTTCCCAATGATTCATGCAGTTGCCTCCAAAAATGAGAAGTGAATTGAGTTCCCCTATCAGACACAATACTCTTGGGTACTCCATGAAGACACACAATCCTATTCATATAGATCTTGGTCAACTTACCACTTGTATAGGTTGTCTTCACGGGTATGAAATGAGCCACTTTAGTTAGGCGATCCACTACTACCCAAATAGAATCATATCCTGACCTGGTCCTTGGCAATCTGGTGATAAAATCCATGCCAATCTTGTCCCACTTCCAATCAGGAATAGGTAGTGGTTGTAACAATCCTGCTGGTTTCCGATGTTCCGCTTTCACTCTACTACATACATCACACAAAGCAATATGTTCGGTGATGTCCTTCTTGAGATTATTCCACCAAAATCTTTCCTTCATATCCATGTACATTTTGGTGTTACCCGGGTGAATAGAATATGGTGAGTTGTGTGCTTCCTGTAAAATCAGTTTCCGAAGCTCCGGATCTTGCGGAACGCAGATACGTTTTCCATACCATAAAGTACCATGTTCGTCTTCATGGAATCCTTTGGCTTTTCCCTTACCAATCTTTTCCTTAATCTATTTTATTTCCTTGTCCGTCTTTTGGGTTTCCTTGATTTTGTCCAACAAGGTGGGTTGAACATTGTAACATCCCTAAAATCATGTTTCAAACTCATGCATATCATCCATGCATCCATGATCATATGAATTTCATTTCAAACAAAACATTTCAAAACAGAAGCATTTATGCTTAATATTTCATGTAAGTTTGCTCTAGCCTTAATGCTATCTTGCCAAGGAGAAGAATACTTGTTTTGGTTCAGTAAGGTTTGAAATTCTAACTTAGGCACTTTCAAAAGTTTGAACAAGTTTCAAAACAAAATGAGTAATAAAACCAAAATTATGCCTATTGAATATATATCATAAAGGCTTGGTTTTATTTTTATTTTCACTTGATCAATGTGTTTGGATTGGACAGTAGTGTTTGACACACATTTGAGTGCAAGGTTTGCAGTATAAAAACCTAGAGAAGATTTGAATTCAAACTCATTTGATTTGGATTTGAAAGTCATTCCAGAAAATCAATATAGAAAAAGAAAAGGAGAAAAGAAATAGAAAAGGGCCAGTGCTACCTATCTGGCCCAACTGCTAATCCAGCCCACTAAGCCCACTCGGGGTCTCCCTCTCTCTTGCTCACCCGCAGACACACCCCCCAGGTCACTGACTGCACGACCCCACCCCCTCGCTGTTTAACTCGCTGACGAGTGGACCCTGCGACCACGTCGCCTTCGTCGTCAATCACGCGCGCCTGCGACGCTCGCTCCGCCTTTACCTCGCCGCTGTTACTGCGCACTTAAATTCCATTGATAAGCCATGCGATCCTCGCCCCTGCTCTAGCTATAAGACCCCCTCTGCACCGTGGCCATTTTCCCTCACCTAGCGCCACCTCTACGCCCCCAGGCTGCCCGCAATTGCCCTTGCACCGCCGGAGACAGAGCAACTCCGGCAGGCGATTCCGGTAAGCTCCGACCGCCCCTCTGTCTCTGGTTCAAACGAGTGTGACCGCCATGTCCTTGTGCATCTGCTAACACCCCTGGTTTGCCTGCTCGTGACCCAGGACGTCGTCTTCGTTCACGCCCGCAACCACCAGAGCCGCCGCTCGACTCCAATGAGCAATAGCGGTTAGAATCGAGCGCCCCTTGCCTCTCCTTTGGTACTGCCTTGTTCGCCAGACCCTTGCGCATCTCCTAAACCCTCTGGCTTGTGCTAGGACGACGCAGAGCCTCGGCAACGACCTCGACAACAAGCAACAGATGCCGCCCGCAACTCCGACGAGCTCCAGCGACCAACTCGGTGCGCCCCTTGCCAAGCCACCGCCACCTTGAGCATCAGCAGCACACTGCGATTCCGGTAAGCCCCTTCCCCCTCTCCCGCGCGACCTAGAACGCCGGCAGCTACTGTGACAGAGGCGCCGCCGCCTGTCGCCGCCGCCAGCGCAGCCACTGGATGGTCAAGGTGATGTGTGTCGTTAGATCTAGATCTTGCGGGTAGGATAGAACACGAGCGAAGCGTTAAGTTTAGATCTGAGTTGTGCGATTAAGTCAGATCCTACGGATCAGAAGCGCGATCCAACGCGAAACGGTACGGGCCAATCAGAATAAGACGCGTGTCTAGGAATTAGATTTAAAAAAACAGAATTTGAATCTATTAGATGTTTGATTTTGTTTTGGCTATAACTTTTGATCCCCACGTTAGAATTTGACAAATTTTATATCAATGGAATCAGGAGAGCAAGCCCTTTCTAAATATGCAATGTGTTTAGAGTTTTGCTTCTGTTAAAATAGTTTTATTTGCAGAAACTTGTGTAGGGCTAATTTGAGTATATGAATTGTTTAAGAATTGTTTTAGGGTTTATTTAAATGTTGTTTGGCAAGTTTTTAACTTGTTTATGAACCAGTACTGTATACTTGCCTTGTTGAGTTTTAAAAATCATCACATATCATTTTGCATGCATGCATATATTTTGATTGTATATGTTTTGTATGTGATTTGTTGCTATAATTCTTTGTGTAGATTTTGGTGCTAGTGGTTGTGATTGTGAGGAGTGTAGCTACTCTCCAAACTACCAAGGCAAGTGGTGCTTCATGAATATTTTTATCCCTATGTTTTCTACTAAGCATTAGAAATATTTTGTTAGACTTGCATGTTATATTTTGCCTATATGCCATGTTGGGAAATCCTAGTAGTTGTAGAATTGCTAGAAATTTTCTAAGTTAAGATGATTATCTATGCCATGCTTAGCCTATCTAGTAGCAACCAAGGGTTGGTGAAATATACATGTTATGATGAAAATATTTCTAAGTCTTTGGACTTGTGTTTTGCCTAATAAAACAACTAAGTAAATGAAACACCTGGGTGGAATGGAAGGAATGGTTTGTGTTGAGTGGTTACACAAGGCCAGGGGACTGGTGAACCTTGTGTATCTCACTTGTGGAAAGCCACCCAGGAATAACGAGATTTTAGAGGCCAAGTGTTGAGAAGCTTCTAGTGCAGCCACTTGGCAATATGGGCTCTGCCTGGATCACATAGGTTTCTGGAACTTAGCCATCTGGACAGTTGGTGGTAGTGGGAAAGGTAGGTTGGAGCGCGTCCATTTGGTCTAAGGGAAGGCTTCTGAAAGGTCCTGTCTTGGTGAAAATCAAGTCTGGTGGGGAAAGTGCACAACCTCTACAGATGGAAGAATCTAAGTACTTAGCCATGTCCCTGGAAAAGGACAACTTGAGCATCAAGACATGGAAGCTATCAAGAATCTCCTCATCCCAATTTCTAAGTAAAACTTGTGGGTGAACAAGGGTGAAGGACCTCAATGTCTATTGGTGGTTCCTTGGGAAAAGTTTTGACAAAGAAAAACTTAGTGTTTTCAACTAATAGGCAAAACCTATTTTGAGCAAAGCAAGCCAAGCTACACTTATCCAAATTGCATATAGTATCTAGTCCACCTAAATTATACTAAGGTATCACTTGCCAATACTATTCCAATGTATTGACCCACTGTGGCTGTAACTTGTGATGTTGCAGGTTACTCTGATGAGGATTAGGAGTCATGAGTCTACACTCAACATGTTTGCCTGTGGCACATGAAGATGAAGACTTTTACTTATTTACTTAATCAAACTCTTGTACTAGGCATGTGGCCTTGGAGCTATAAAGACTATGTTTTTCTCTGGAATGCCTGTAATAATGACCTTTGTTTCTGTGTACTTCATCTTAAACTGTGGATGCTAGCATTGATCCAGGGACTAGCATTGAAATCACAGGGATCCTTTTCCTTTATAAAGGAGGGATCTTACAGATGGTATCAGAGCACTGTGTTTCCTGTAGGATTATGACCCTAGGATTGGAAACCAGCCGGTTTGCTTCAACCACTACCTATTCCTGATTGGAAGTGGGACAAGATTGGTATGTACTTCATTACCGTATTACCAAGGAACAGATCAGGATATGATTCTATTTGGGTACTAGTGGATCTCCTAACCAAAGTGGCTCATTTCATACCCGTGAAGACAACTTATACAAGTGCTAAGTTGGCCAAAATTTATATGAGTAGAATTGTATGTCTACATGGAGTGCCCAAGAGTATTGTGTCTGATAGGGGAACTCAATTCACTTCCCATTTTTGGAGACAGCTACATGAGTCATTGGGAACGAGGTTGGAATTCAGCACTGCTTTTCATCCTCAAACTGATGGACAAACAGAAAGGACTAATCAGATTCTCGAAGACATGTTGAGGGCATGTGCCCTAGACTATGGAGCCAGTTGGGATGAAAGTCTGCCTTACGCAGAATTTTCTTATAACAACAGCTATCAAGCTAGCATTGAGATGGCACCATTTGAGTTTCTCTATGGGAGAAAGTGTACCACCCCATTGTTATGGAATGGTGTGGGAGAAAGAAGTTTGTTCGGACCAGAACTTATCAAAGAAGCCAAAGAGAAGTTCAAGTTGGTTAAGGATAGATTGAAGATAGCATAGTCCCGACAGAAAAGCTACGCAGATCCTAAGCATAGAGAAGTCACCTACGAAGTTGGTGATAGAGCTTACCTTAGAGTGTCACCACTTCGTGGAGTGAAGAGGTTTGGAGTCAAAGGAAAGTTGGCCCCAAGATATGTTGGACCATTCAAGATTTTGAGTCGCAAAGGAGAAGTTGTTTATGAAATTGAATTACCGGAGTCTTTGTCAGCTGTTCATAATGTGTTCCATGTGAGTCAGCTTAAGAAATGTCACCCAGAAATGGAAGAAACTTCTTTGAAGGATACTATACCTTTGGAGGAGGTCCAATTGGAAAGTGAACTCACTTATGAAGAGAAACCTATCAAGATTCTTGAGACTTCAGAAAGAGTCACACGGACTAAGACTATCAAGTTTTGCAAAGTTCAGTGGAACCATCATTCCGAAGAGGAAGCAACATGGGAAAGAGAAGATGATCTTCGGAAAGACCACCCTCACCTATTTGCTAGCCAATCCGAATCTCGAGGGCGAGATTCACCTGAAGGGGGTTAGATTTGTAACATCCCTAAAATCATGTTTCAAACTCATGCATATCATCCATGCATCCATGATCATATGAATTTCATTTCAAACAAAACATTTCAAAACAGAAGAATTTATGCTTAATATTTCATGTAAGTTTGCTCTAGCCTTAATGCTATCTTTCCAAGGATAAGAATACTTGTTTTGGTTCAGTAAGGTTTGAAATTCTAACTTAGGCACTTTCAAAAGTTTGAACAAGTTTCAAAACAAAATGAGTAATAAAACCAATATTATGCCTATTGAATATATATCATAAAGGCTTGGTTTTATTTTTATTTTCACTTGATCAAAGTGTTTGGATTGGACAGTAGTGTTTGACACACATTTGAGTGCAAGGTTTGCAGTATAAAAACCTAGAGAAGATTTGAATTCAAACTCATTTGATTTGGATTTGAAAATCATTCCAGAAAATCAAAACAGAAAAAGAAAAGGAGAAAAGAAATAGAAAAGGGCCAGCGCTACCTATCTAGCCCAACTGCTAATCCAGCCCACTCAGCCCACCCGGGGTCTCCCTCTCTCTCGCTCACCCGCAGACACACCCCCCAGGTCACTGACTGCACGACCCCACCCCCTCGCTGTTTAACTCGCTGACGAGTGGACCCTGCGACCACGTCGCCTTCGTCGTCAATCACGCGCGCCTGTGACGCTCGCTCCACCGTTACCTCGCCGCTGTTACTGCGCGCTTAAATTCCATTGATACGCCGCGCGATCCTCACCCCCGCTCTGTCTATAAGACCCCCTCTGCACCGCGGCCATTTCCCCTCACCTAGCGCCACCTCTACGCCCCCAGGCTGCCCGCAATTGCCCTTGCACCGCCGCACACAGAGCAACTCCAGCAGGCGATTCCGGTAAGCTCTGACCGCCCCTCTGTCTCTGGTTCAAACGAGCGTGACCACCACGTCCTTGTGCATCTGCTAACACCCCTGGTTTGCCTGCTCGTGACCCAGGACGCCGTCTTCGTTCACGCCCGCAACCACCAGAGCCGTCGCTCGACTCCGATGAGCAATAGCGGTAAGAATCGAGCGCCCCTTGCCTCTCCTTTGGTACTGCCTTGTTCGCCAGACCCTTGCGCATCTCCTAAACCCTCTGGCTTGTGCTAGGACGATGCAGAGCCTCGGCAACGACCTCGACAACAAGCAACAGACGCCGCCCGCAACTCCGACGAGCTCCAGCAACCAACTCCGTGCGCCCCTTGCCAAACCACCGCTACCTTGAGAATCAGCAGCACACTGCGATTCCGGTAAGCCCCTTCCCCCTCTCCCGCGCGACCTAGAATGCCGGCAGCTACTCTGACAGAGGCGCCGCCGCCTGTCGCCGCCGCCAGCGCCGCCACTGGATGGTCATGGTGCTATGCGCCGTTAGATCTAGATCTTGCGGGTAGGATAGAATGCGAGCGAAGCGTTAAGTTTAGATCTGAGCCGTCCGATTAAGTCAAATCCTGCGGCTCAGAAGCGCGATCCAACGCGAAACGGTACGGGCCAATCAGAATAAGACGCGTGGCTAGGAATTAGATTTAAAAAAACAGAATTTGAATCTATTAGATGTTTGATTTTGTTTTGGCTATAACTTTTGATCCCCACGTTTGAATTTTACAAATTTTATATCAATGGAATCAGGAGAGCAAGCCCTTTCTAAATATGCAATGTTTTTAGAGTTTTGCTTCTGTTAAAATAGTTTTATTTGCAGAAACTTGTGTAGGGCTAATTTGAGTATATGAATTGTTTAAGAATTGTTTTAGGGTTTATTTAAATGTTGTTTGGCAAGTTTTTAACTTGTTTATGAACTAGTACTGTATACTTGCCTTGTTGAGTTTTAAAAATCATCACATATCATTTTGCATGCATGCATATATTTTGATTGTATATGTTTTGTATGTGATTTGTTGCTATAATTCTTTGTGTATATTTTGGTGCTAGTGATTGTGATTGTGAGGAGTGTAGCTACTCTCCAAACTACCAAGGCAAGTGGTGCTTCATGAATATTTTTATCCCTATGTTTTCTACTAAGCATTAGAAATATTTTGTTAGACTTGCATGTTATATTTTGCTTATATGCCATGTTGTGAAATCCTAGTAGTTGTAGAATTGCTAGAAATTTTCTAAGTTAAGATGATTATCTATGCCATGCTTAGCCTAGCTAGTAGCAACCAAGGGTTGGTGAAATATACATGCTATCATGAAAATATTTCTAAGTCTTTGGACTTGTGTTTTGCCTAATAAAACAACTAAGTAAATGAAACACCTGGGTGGAATGGAAGGAATGGTTTGTGTTGAGTGGTTGCACAAGGCCAGGGGACTGGTGAACCTTGTGTATCTCACTTGTGGAAAGCCACCCAGGAACAAAGAGATTTTAGAGGACAAGTGTTGAGAAGCTTCTAGTGCAGCCACTTGGCAATATGGGCTCTACCTGGATCACATAGGTTGCTGGAACTTAGCCATCTGGACAGTTGGTGGTAGTGGGAAAGGTAGGTAGGAGCGCGTCCATTTGGTCTAAGGGAAGGCTTCTGAAAGGTCCTGTCTTGGTGAAAATCAAGTCTGGTGGGGAAAGTGCACAGCCTCTGCAGATGGAAGAATCTAAGTACTTAGCCATGTCCCTGGAAAAGGACAACTTGAGCATCAAGACATGGAAGATATCAAGAATCTCCTCATCCCAATTTCTAAGTAAAACTTGTGGGTGAACAAGGGTGAAGGACCTCAATGTCTATTGGTGGTTCCTTGGGAAAAGTTTTGACAAAGAAAAACTTAGTGTTTTCAACTAATAGGCAAAACTTATTTTGATCAAAGCAAGCCAAGCTACACTTAGCCAAATTGCATATAGTATCTAGTCCACCTAAATTATACTAAGGTATCACTTGCCAATACTATTCCAATGTATTGACCCACTGTGGCTGTAACTTGTGATGTTGCAGGTTACTCTAATGAGGGTTAGGAGTCATGAGTCTACACTCAACATGTTTGCATGTGGCACATGAAGATGATGGCTTTTACTTATTTACTTAATCAAACTCTTGTACTAGGCCTGTGGCCTTGGAGCTGTAAAGACTATGTTTGTCTCTGGAATGCCTGTAATAATGACCTTTGTTTCTGTGTACTTCATATTAAACTGTGGATGCTAGCATTGATCCAGGGACTAGCATTGAAATCACAGGGATCCTTTTCCTTTATAAAGGAGGGATCTTACAAACATCCAATGACATGAGATATCCTTCAGGCACAATATCTAATCTGAGGTCTCTAAATTGGGCACACAGATCATCTGGCAACTCTCCCTTAGTAAGGCCATTCACCAATACCTTACGTCTTAGTGCATCCGCTACAACTTTTGCTTTACCAGGATGGTATTGCAAACTCAAGTCATAGTCCTTGATGATTTCTAGCCATCTTCTTTGTCTCATGTTGATTTCTTTCTGAGTGAAGATATACTTCAAACTTTTGTGATCTGTGAACGCTTCACATCGCTTTCCCAAAAGATAATGTATCCATGTTTTGAGTGCATGGACAACAGAGGCTAACTCTAAATCATGATTCGAATAATTCACCTCATGAGTTTTGAGTTGTCTCGAGGCATAAGCCACAACTTTCCCTTCTTGAATTAGTACTGCACCTAATCCATGATGGGATGCATCACAATAAACCTCGAAATCCTTCTCCAAGTCTGGCAGACATAAGACTGGTGATGTCACTAGTCTCTTCTTCAACTCTTGGAAACTGAGTTCACATCCTTCAGTCCAAGCAAATTTCTTGTCTTTCTTTAGTAACTCCGTCATTGGCTTAGATACCTTGGAGAAATTCTCAATGAATCTTCTATAGTATCCTGCCAAGCCAAGGAAACTACGAACTTCCTTCACTGACTTAGGAGATTCCCATTCAGTTACAGCTGACACTTTTGCGGGATCAACTGCTACACCATCTCCTGACACAATGTGTCCAAGGAATCGAACTTCATTCAACCAGAATTCACACTTGCTGAATTTAGCATACAGTTTATGCTCTCTAAGCTTCTCAAGTATTAAACGCAAATGTCCTTCATGCTCTTCTTTGCTCTTGGAGTATATCAAAATGTCATCGATGAAAACGACAACAAACTTGTCAAGAAACTCCATGAACACCTTGTTCATCATATTCATGAAGTAAGCTGGTGCATTGGTCAAACCGAATGGCATCACGTTGTACTCATACAATCCATACCTAGTGGTGAAAGTGGTTTTAGGTATGTCTTGTTCTCTTATCTTAAGCTGAAAATAACCTGACCGGAGATCAATTTTTGAGAACACACAGGCTCCTTCTAACTGATCAAACAACTCATTGATTCTGGGCAAAGGATATTTGTTCTTGATAGTCACCTCATTGAGTGAACGATAATTGATTCATAAGCTTTGACTTCTATCTTTCTTTTCCACAAACAAGACTGGTGCTCCCCAAGATGAAGAACTTGGTTGAATAAATCCTTTCTGCAACTGTTCTCCAAGTTGTTTCTTGAGTTCTTTCAACTCATAAACTGAGATCTTGTAAGGTCTCTTTGCTATTGGTCCTGATCCTGGCAGCAAGTCAATCAGAAATTCCATGTCCCTATCTGGTGGCATTCCCGGCAATTCTTTCAGAAACACATCCGGATATTCTCTCACAATTGGCACACAGTCTATGCTAACCCCCTTAAGAGAATTTAGCTTACTACCTTTTGATTCAAAGTTAGTCTTGAATCTAATCCTTTTATTATGTGGAGTTGTGAGTGTGACAGTATGATAGGCACAATCTAGTACTCCCTTGTACTTAGTCATCCAGTTCATTCCCAAAATGACATCCAATCCTTGGGAATTTAGGATTATTAGATTAACAGGGAACTTATACTTCCCAAACTCTATGAAGAGAGAAATAGGAAGCTATATCGCCAAGTGTGATATATGTTAGCGAGTCAAGGCAGGACATCAAAGACCCGCCGGATTGTTGCAACCTTTGCAGATTCCGGAACAGAAATGGGATTATGTAGGAATGGACTTTATCACTGGACTGCCTACTTCTAGTAGGGGAAATGACTCTATCTGGGTCATAGTGGACAGATTGTCCAAAGTCGCCCATTTCTTGCCCGTCAAAACCACATATCAGAGTTCGAAGCTATCGGATTTATACATCGCTAGAATCGTCAGTTTGCACGGAGTCCCTAAGAACATTGTATCAGATCGAGGAACGTAGTTTACCTCGAGATTTTGGAAGAAAGTCCAAGAAGGTTTAGGAACCCGCTTAGATTTTAGTACCGCGTATCACCCTCAGACCGATGGACAAACGGAGCGAGTAAATCAAATACTCGAAGATATGCTGAGAGCATGTGTGTTAGAATATGGATCCAAGTGGGAAGACTGTCTGCCGTTTGCAGAATTTTCCTACAACAACAGTTACCAAGCCAGTTTGCAAATGGCCCCATTTGAGTTCATGTATGGAAGGAAGTGTCGTACCCCTTTGAACTGGTCGGAAGTAGGAGAGAGTCAGATTTTCGGACCCGACATCCTACGAGAAGCAGAAGAGAAGGTTCACAAGATTCATGAGCACCTCAAGACCGCCCAATCCCGACAGAAGAGTTACGCCGACAAGAGACGTAGAGACCTCGCCTTCAACATAGGAGATTTTGTTTATCTGAAAGTGTCGCCATTGAAGGGAATGCAGCGTTTCCAACTCAAAGGAAAGTTAGCCCCCAGATATATCAGACCTTTCAAAATTCTGAACCGTCGAGGAGAAGTATCGTATCAATTGGAGCTACCCGAAGAGATGTCAGCAGTGAACAATGTGTTCCATATCTCGTTACTTCGCAAGTGTCTCGAAGTCCCCGAGAAGACCGAAGTGTTCAAGAATATCGACCATCGGACCATAGAGATCAACGATGACCTGACCTATCCCAAGTACCCATCCGTATTTTGGAAGAAGCTTTTCGAACTACCCGAACCCGAAGCATCAAGTTTCTCAAGATTCAGTGGAGCAACCACACAGAAGAGGAAGCTACCTGGGAGCGCGAAGATCACATCAGGACGGAGTTTCCCGATCTCTTCAAATCCTAGGTAATCTTTTCGTCCTTTTTCAAATCTCGGGACGAGATTTTGTTTAAGCGGGGAAGGTTTGTAACATCCCAAAAATATTAAGCTTGGATCATCAAGCACTAGTCATCAACATTTAGGGTTAACAAAAACTTTTCTAAATAAAATTATGAATGCATGCATATGTGTATGAATGGATTTAGAAATTCTTTGGAACCACCTTGTTTCATTGTTTCATTTCTTGTAAAATGTTTCTTAGGTGAAATAAACATCATCTAAAACATTTCCCACACTTTTCCTAAAGACAAGTAAATCAAAACAAATATATTAAAGGAATGGTCACTTTGACCAATTTAACTCCCATGCCTACTTTGGCTGTCTCAAACTTTCAGAACCTAACAGAAACTTTTCTGGATCTTTGCACCCCTTGAATGTACTCCTAACAAAGTATCAAGGACCACTTTGTGATCATCCAGAAACTTTCAAATGCATAGTTTAAATGACAATTCAAAATTGAATCTTTATCATATGGGAAGATCCCACTTTTTCAAAAACCACTCAAACAAGCTCAACTTTCAAAACCCAAGCATCTGCAGACTCACCAGCACCAACCTAGCAAACCCACCAAAAATCTTTTCAAAATTCAAAACTTGAATTCATGCGGCCATTTCATCAAACAGGTTGCAGATACAAATCAAACAAACATCAAACACTATAGTGTGCAGTAAAATTGGCCTAACTTGTTCCCTATTTAGCTCACAACCAGCTCAGTAGATCATCTAGGAAGATTAACCAAGCACTAGCACCACTCTGAGCTTGCCATTGCCATCAATGGTGAACAGCCGAGCACACCCATGTCACCTCCATGTCGACAGCAAGCTAGGAGGAGACACAAGACTAGCCAGCATGTCTGGGAGGCAGCTCACCGTCCACCGCCACTCCCTGTCCACCGCTCGAACCTTGTCAACCACTGGACCACACGCACGGACCGCGCCCAGACTGCCAGCGACCATGCCGAGCATGCGCCAGAGCACCACCCTCGAACAAAGCCCACAGACCGCGCGCCGCCCTCGCCGCGTGCATACACAATACCCACCGACCCAGGAGACCGCCAGACATCCCCGTTCGCCGCCCCGTGACGCACAGCCACCGCTCGCCGTCGAAGACGCCGCCTCTGCCACGCAGAGCGTCGCATGTTCCAGACCAAGCCGCACCGCCCCATGCCTCGAAACCATGTCGTTGAGCATCGCCAGGGAACACCGCACCATTCCCTACCATCGCCCATGCCAATAGCCGCCTGTAACATCGCCCTCGACGAGCTCACCGTGCGCCCCGTTGGTCCCCTCGCTCGACTATAAATAGAGGCCACCCCCGCTCGATTTCTTCACACCATCTCACTCCCCTCTCGTCACTGATCGTGCCACACCGTTCCCGGAGCAAGGAGAGCACCACCTCGCTGGAATTTCACCGGAGCCCGCCGCCTCTGGAGGAGAAGGGAGCCATCGATTTCGTCCACCCCAGGAGCTGCCGCGACCACCCCTGAGTTCGCCATCGTCGACTTCGTCGTTCGCCCGCCTCGCCGACCCTCGCCAGCACCCCGGTGAGCCCCCAGCAACCCTCACTGGCCGCGCTAGGTTTCTTTCTCGCCGGCGTTGTCACGCGTCGACGATGACTCCCAGCCGTTGGATTAGAATCAGACCGAACGACCCACGTTGCCCCGTACCGCTGCGCCCCTTCCTGTCTCACTGGCAAGTGGGGACACCCACTTAAGCAGCCCGCGGGAGCACTGCGCTTAGCAGGCCGGCCCAGTAACTTTTCCCGCGCAGCCCAGTGATTTGAATTAAATCTTTTTCTTTTTAATTCAAACACACTTCTATACCTATTTTCAAAAATCAATCCAGATCGATTCAGTGCACCAATTTGAATGAAACCAATTTTGTGGGAAAGGTCTATGAATGCTGAATCCAAGCCCGTTGGATTCAAGTCATTTGGATCTATAGATCATCCTTAGTAAAAAATCAAGGCAGAAGCTTTTCTGCCTTCAAAATTTTTTCAAATTTAAACCATACTAGCTTTTGAGTTGATTCCAACTCTCAAAAATCACATTTAACCATACCTTTCAGAATATATAAAAATATATAGGTTTACTTACAGAAATAATGTTCAAGTAATAAAAGAATGCTACATAGGAATTTCTAGTCATTATATTTAAATAAAATAAAAGGGTAAAACCTTATTAAATTGTGACACCACTTTAAATCACATTCCCTTGGACTATAATATGTGGTGATGACATGTGTCAACATGATCCCATGTTTGGGTTCGAGAATATTAAATCTTAAGTAGTTTTTCAATGAGTAGAAATTACTTTTCTAAAAATAAAAGGAATTAAACCAAGCCTTAACCTTGTAATGTTAGAGATGATGCTAGATCATCTATAGGACCCTTGTGTGTGATGATTGCAAGTAGTTAAGTATTGTTTGGTGATTGTGTACCTCGTATTTATTCATAGACGCTAGTACCGACCAAGGATACGAGGAGGAAGGAGGATACTACGAAGAAGAAGCCGAGGAGAACTTCAACCACTGCTCTGCACAAGGCAAGCTTATATTGACATTGATGAAAGCTAACACTTGCAAGATACTTTACCTATGCAAGCCAATACTTGCTTTTTACCATACCTACTATATGCTTTAAGCATATATGATCATACCCACTTGATAAACCAATCCTAGTTTTATTTGCAAGCTTCTTACTTTATTTCTTTATCAAATCTTACTTAGAGTTTACTTAAGAGTTTGGTAGATACTAGAAAGTTATCTGAAGGTTGCATAAGGATCATAAAATTTGGCCTAAGATTAGACACCTTGATATCATCCTGAGATATAAGGTTATACATAGTTGAAACTCCCCTAGTTTACCACCCCTCATTATTGCTTACCCCCACTTGTAGATGCTAGTGCTAAGCATAAAACTTGATCAACTTTAGATGGGAATACTTGGTGAGAAAATGGTTATGAAAACCTTAGAATGATGGATCATTCGATTGAAATGTTTTGGACATGTGTTTCCAAACACCTGATGATTTTGGTGATGAAAATGTTGAGGCATGAGCCTTAGCCCTTTTATAAAACTGATGGTTGTCTGGATGCGATACCATTCCAATTTTATCGTACAACCACAATACCCGAAGATTGGGTAGGGCTTGACTGGAAACTTATGTACCTTAGTATTAGCTCCCTCATGGCCAAGGTCTGAGCTGAGGCTACCTTGTGAAGATTGTCCACCTGTGCAGTACCCAAGATGACAGTTGGTCATGGTTGGGAGGCCAAACTCACAGGAGAGGTGCTTATACTAGGGCGTGTAATTGAAAGGTTAGGATTGATTATCCGCATACTGAGTATGGTGAATTCATGATTTGTTCCTGACGGATGTATCGAATGTTGTGGTGAAAGTGTACAATCTCTGCAGAGTGTCAAACTATTCGAATAGCCGCGTCCGAGGTTATGGACAGTTGGAGTGGCCATACTGTTCCCCCGTCAGACTTTTCAAAATTGAATTGTGAAATGAATTGAGACTTTTACTTGACCACAACAGAGTTGGGACATGAGTTACAAGATCCCCCTTAGGATTTATAAAATTGTGACTAGCTTTGGAACTTAGTAGAGATAAATCTGGCTTTTGCAAAACAACCCTAGAGCCTAGTGTCCTATTATCCAAAACCCCCTTTACCTGTTAGTATTAGTTTGCGAGTACTTAAAGAGTACTCATGGCTTTGTCCCTGGCTAGTCCCATGGCCAGACTATGAAGAGGAGTACCTGGAAGATGGACCCCAGGAAGGTTACGACAACTAGGATCATCTCGCATCGTCAGCATTGCCTGTGACCCCGAAGATGGAGCTTCGCCTACGCTACCGTTATTATTACGTATTCCGCTGCTTGATGTTGTATTAAGAACTGGATCATGAGATCCCTATTCGTGTAAGAACTTATGTATCATTTGTAATGGATGATGTACTATGGTATCCAATTCTGTTATGTCTCGCAAAAATGGTAATCCTGGGATTGCGAGGTATGGCATAACAGGTATCTGGGATTAAAAATACGGGTGTTGACACTAGGTCATGACATCCTGAATTCACTATCATTTCTCCACCAGGAGAACTTACCTTAATAGGACATCCAATAGTTTCAACTGGAAATTCGCTTCTATCAACAAATGCTCTTGATATGAATGAATGCGATGCGCCAGTATCAAAAAGAACAAGTGCTGGAACAGAATTGAGTTTGAACTTACCAGCCACAGCATCAGGTTCATCATAGATCTATTCCACATTGATGTGGTTCACCTGTCCCTTCTGGAAAGGGTTGGGCTTGTTGGATCCTTCAACTTTATTTTCTGGGCACTCATTTGCATAATGCCCCATCTTCTTACACTTGAAGCATTCAACCTGACTGAGATCCTTCTTGACAGGCTGGCTTCCACTACCACTTCCACTTCCATTATGGTGGATCTTGTATCCACTCTTGTGGCTCTTGTACTTGTCATTATCATGACTACGGTGATGCTTGTTGTCATGATGGCGGTTGTGGTTGTGGTGGTTGTTGTGTTTTCCATGCTTGTGGGATCCAGAACTCCCACTATCATCGTGATGGGAACGCTTGTGAGACGATCCCGAGATGTGCTTGTCAAAGTTGTGCTTCCTCTTTCTGCTTTCAACTTGTTTCATATTGTTCTCCAAGATGGTAGCCTTGTCACAAAGTGATTGGTAGGTGGGGACATAGGCCACAGATAACTGCAAATTCAGTTCATCATTCAGTCCTTCGAGGAATTTCTCTTTCCTCTTGGCATCAGTATCAACTTCATCCGGTGCATATCGCGCCAGATTGTTGAACTCCTCAATATATTCAGCCACGCTGCAGTGACGCTGTTTCAGGTTATGGAACTCCTTCTTCTTCAAACTCATCACTCCGGATGAGATGTGAGCTGTACGGAAACCATCTTCAAAGATAGCCCATGTCACATCCTCAATGGGAGTGGTGATCTGGAAGTTATCCCACCAAGTAGCTGCTGGTCCTTCCAACAGATGTGCTGCAAACCTGACCTTCTCCTCGTCAGTGCAGCCGACAGTTACCAAATCCTTGTTCACCGAACGTAGCCAATCATTGGCCACCATGGGATCAGTAGTTCCTGAGAACTTTGCAGGCCTCAGTCTTAGGAATCTGGTGAGCATGTCAAATCCTGGTGGATTGTTTTGATTGTTGTTGTTGTTATTGTTGTTGTTATTCTGATTCTGCATAAAGTGGTCATCATCTGCATCAGCTGTGCATGTTCTGTCATCAGCTGCTGCATCTCGGGGGTGACATTGTTGTTGTTTGGGTTGGGGTTGGCACGTCGAGGAGGCATATGTGGTTTTCATAAGGATAAGAATGAGATACCCATAGATTCTTAACATGCACAATACATCACATAGACAATCACCAAAATAAGCATCAAAATAACTTAAAGTTCAAACGACGTAAACAACAAGTTTGTAAAAATAAACACACCATAGAAAGCCACCCACATGTTGGATGGTCATTGCGACTCAATAATCATAAGTACGGTAAATGAAAGATAAATGAGTAGTCATCACTACTCCTCTGCATCAACCTCCACATCAACAAATGTAAGACATGCATTCTCCATAGCGGTCTTGTATTCCTCGACATTGGTAGTCAAGGCCTCTATCTTGGCCCTAAGCGCCCTCTTCTGTGAGCGAAGTCTCTCAATCACTCCCTGCTGATGCTCGAGCTCGGAGTCCTTGGCCTCTAGCTCTTCCTTCATCTCTCCCGGATCTTCTTGTTCCGGTCTTGGACTCTCTTCTCCTGACTCTTGAATTTCCTGTCCTGGCTCTCAAACCTGGCCTCCATTTCCTTGAATATCTCGTCTTGCTCCGCGAAGAGCTTGTCCTTCTCATGAAGCTGCACCTGGAGCTCGTCATTGCTGAGCATGACGTTGGTCCTATCAGTATCTAGGTGCTAATAAGAACCTCTAGGTCCTAACGGTACAGACGAATCGGCTCCACCGTCTCTCTAGAAGCATCCTCGAACTTAATAGCCTCACCCTCTTTGTCGCGTCTCCCGAAGGGGTGAAAGTAAAGACATCTAAGCTCTCTGGAGTGTCTCCCTACCAGACGCCCAAGTAACTCCTGCATAACTATATCTAAGCCGTTCTCCTTGTCGTCATGCATCAACTTGAAGGTGATGGTCTCCATGGTCGGCTCTGTCTGGCGTCTGGGCTGAGTGACTCTGAAGCCCCAAAGGTCCTTAATCTCAAACTTGGTGAGGGGAAGCGTCATGATGCTAGGGAGCGGAAGGCTGAGCATGCTAGTGAGGTCAATAAGACGAGTGCCAAAACGAGTTCCCTTGAAATCTTCGGCCGTGTTGATAATAACAGCAGGCATCTATTTTTTATAAGATAGAGAAAAGTTAGAATCAACATCAATAGAGAAAAATCACAAGACAAAGTATCACAAGCATATCTTTGGCAACAATCACACAAGTCATGGCATACACAAATCCATTACAAGCATCAAAGGTTCAACATAACTTAGATAAAAAATTTGGAAATAAAACGATAAGTGTGGTGGTCCAACTAACGAAGTACATTACAATCCCATCTCACTTGCCAAGTTGGCTAACAGGGCATCCCTAGAGGCAATCTGTCGATCCTGATCACATGACTCCATTGCTAAGTCTATGATGTCCTCTCTTAAACGTTGGTTGGTAGCCTCTAACTCTTGGGTATGCTTCTTTTCTTCCCTAAGGTCATTTTGAGTGTTGAGCATTCTCCACTTGAGTCTATCACCAAGCTCCTTGATAGCATTCGATGCTGCATTTCTTGCAGAGTCAAAGAATGTCGTGTGCATTACTGAGTTGGTGACCATGCAGAATCCTGATTCCTTGTGGTTGTCTTCCTTGTTTTTGTACAAGTGAAGTTGCACCCACCAGTACTCTACTCCTTCATCCATCATGGGGAATCCTTTGTACACGGCTGCACCATCTATCCCCATGGCAACCATGAGGTCCTTGAAAGCCTTGGGGAATTCTGTCTCACACTCCAAGGTCATGGTCATGAGTGGTCCCTTCCTCATGGCTTCGTTGATGGAGTTCATCTACAAATAGATATGAGAAATAAGATTAGAAAAGTTTACGAGAAGAAAAAGACAAGTGTGGAAGTTGTTGAAAAAATTTCCTTAGTGGTTTCTAATCCAATCCTCGGGTCATAATCCTACAGGAAACACAGTGCTCTGATACCATATATAATATCCCACCTTTATAAAGGTAAAGATCCCTATGATTGCAATGCTAGTCCCTGGATCAATTTCTAGCATCCACAGTTTAAGATGAAGTACACAGAAACAAAGGTCATTATTACATCGTCATTCCAGAGATAACATAGCCTTTTACAACTCCATAGCCATAGGCTAGTACAAGAGTTTAACTTAACAATATAAAATAGAAGTCTTCATCTTCATGTGCCACAGGCAAGCATGTTGAGTGTAGACTCATAACCCCTAATCATCATCAGAGTAACCTGCAACATCACAAGTTACAGCCACAGTGGGTCAATACATTGGAATAGTATTGGCAAGTGATACCTTAGTAGAATATTAGCATCTAGTTACTACATAAATTTGGCTAAGTGTAGCTTAGGCTTGCTTTGCTCAAAATAGGTTTTACCTATTAGTTAAAAACACTAAGTTTTTCTTTGACAAAACTTTCCCAAGGAACCACCAATAGAAATTGGTGAACCTTCACCCTTGTTCAACCACAAGTTTTAACTTAGAAAATTGGGATGAGGAGATTCTTGATAGCTTCCATGTCTTGATGCTCAAATTGTCCAATACCAGGGACATGGCTAAGTACTTAGATCCTTCCATCTGCAAAGGTTGTGCACTTTCCCCACAAGACTTGATTTTCACCAAGACAGGACCTTTCAGAAGCCTTCCCTTAGACCAAAATGGACGCGCTCCAAACCTATCATTCCCCTACCACCAACTATCCATTTGGCTAAGTTATTGCAACCTATATGATCCAGGCAGAGCCCATAATGCCATGTGGCTACACTAGAAGCTTCTTAACATTTGGCATCTCAAATCCCTTTGTTCCTGGGTGGCATTCCACAAGTGAGATACACAAGGTAACCATAGAAACGGGCCTTGTGTAACCACTCAACACAAACGATTCTTTCCATTCCACCCAGGTGATTTATTCACTTAGTTGTTTTATTAAGCAAAACATAAGTCAAAGACTTAGAAATATTTTCCATAGCATGTATATATATTCCACCCTTGGTTACTACTAGCTAGTCTAAGCATGGCAAATAGCAAGTATCTTAACTTAGAGAAAATTCTAACAATTCTACAACTACTAGGATTTCCCAAGCATAGCATATAGATACTTAGCAAAATATTCATGCAAGCCCTATACAAAATATCTCTAATGCATAGTCAAAATATTGGGACAAAAATATGAAGCACCACTTGCCTTGGTAGTTGGGGTAGTAGCAACAATCTTCACAACTACAATCACTACTAGCACCAAAATCTACACATAAAATGATAGCACCCAAATCACATATCAAAATATACAAGCAAAAATATATGAATGCATGCAAATGCCATGTGATGATTTTTGTAAATCAAACAAGACAAGTGAAACAGTACTGAATCATAAACAAAACAATTATACACTAAATAAAATTGATTTGGCCCTTAGAACATTTTCCATATAATTTTTATATACAAAATAAGCTTAGAAATGTCTCTGCAAAAACAACCCATTTTACAGATGCAATTTATTAAATAAAGTGCATAATTGGATATAATTCTTTCTCCTGATTCCAATGATATAAAATTTGCAAAATTTGAACATGTGGATCAAAAGTTATGAATTTTGCAAGTTTGAACAACTAATAGATCTAATTCCAGATTTTAAATTTAAACCCTAGCCACGCGGCGTGTTCTGATTGGCTGATACTGTTTTGGCTGGATAGATCAACGAGAGCCACAGGATTTAAATGAAATTGCACGGGCCAGATCTACTCGTACCCCTTCGTTAAGTGATCTAATCCTACGCGCTAGATCCAAATCCAACGGCTATCGAGCATGCGACCATGGATGGGCAGCGTTAACGACGGTGGTGCAGCGGCGGAGCACTGCCAGCGGTGTTCCGGTGGCTACGGAGGGGGCTGGGGTTGGCAGAGACGCTTACCAGACTCGTGAGGTCGCGCTGATGCTCAACGACTCGCTGGTCTGGACGGGGGCGTGCTGTGTTGGCCGGAGAAGCTCGTCGGAAAGCTTGAAGACGTCGGGTGCACCGTGACGAAGACGATGGTGACGTTATGGAGCGCCCTAGCACAACCCAGTTGTATCAGGAGGTGCGCAAAGTCATGGCGAACACGACAGGGTCAAAGAGGGGACAAGGGGCGCTTCTCCGGCCAGCTCTGTTGTTTGCAGAGGTGGACGGAGGCGGCGTCCTGGTGCATTACAGAGCAAACGGATGGCATGAGATGATGCGCAGGAACTAGGTGAGCACACTCGCATGGACCAGAGGTGAAGGGGGGCGCTGTACTCACCGGAATACGTCGCCGGAGACGCTCGGTACTGCGGCGGTGCAAATGGGATTGCGGGCAGCCTGGTGGCGGAGAAGGGGCGCTGAGTGAGGGGAAAGATGCAGAGAGGAGAGGGGGTTAAATAGCCGGTGAGGGGCGAGGAGATTACGCGACAGTGATGGTGGTAACGGCGGTGACGACGGGGTCGGGGGGTGCTGGGTTTGGGGACGATGATTGTGTGGCGTTTGGGTCCACCGGTCAGCGAGCGCGGGGTAAGCTTGTGTCGAATGAGAGAGAGAGAGAGAGAGAGAGAGAGAGAGAGAGAGAGAGAGAGAGAGAGAGAGAGAGAGAGAGAGAGAGAGAGAGAGAGAGAGAGAGAGAGAGAGAGAGAGAGAGAGAGAGAGAGAGAGAGAGAGAGGAAAGGCCCGGGTTGGCTTGCTCGGCTGATTCTGCTGTTGGGCTGGAATGGTGGCGCCGGCCCTTTTCCATTTCTTTTCCCCTTTTCTATTTCTTATTTGATTTTCTGAAATCATTTTCAAATGCTTTTTGAATGAGTTTGAATTCAAACTTCCTCTGGATTTTTGTAAAATGATTCAAGCATATATTTGTGTATAAAACATTGCTGTTTGATCACAAACACTTTGGTCCATTAAAATAGAACTAAAACCATGCCTTAAATGATTATTTGTAATAGGCATACAAATAGTTTTAAACTTTTGATTCTTGTTTGAAACTTTGAACAAGATTTAGAAAGTATCAATAAATCTTAGGATCAATTCTCTACCGATCAAAACAAGGTTTTCCTTCTTATAAGGTAGCAATAAGGCTAATGCGTTGCTTTACATAAAATGATAGATCACAAGTTTCTGATTTTTGAGGAAATGATCCTAAAATGAGTATGAATGCATGAATGATGTGCAAACTTTGAAAATATGATTTTAGGGATGTTACATTGATCCATATGATGTTCTTGAGGACATGGGAGAAGTCATGTTGTTAGTAATGGATTTGTGTTTAGTTATTATTCAATGGTTTATATTTAAGTTGTGGTTCTATTCTTCTAGTGGTGTCATGTGAACATCGACTACATGATACTTCACCATTTATGGGCCTAGGGGAATGCATTGTGTATTTGTCTACTAATTGTGTGGTTTCCGGAGTGAAAAAAACCTGAACCCCCGTTAGGACACCATTGCATATGGGAGCGTAGGATCTCAGAGTTTAAGGCTATGGTTAGGTTTATATATTAATTACTTTCCTGTAGTTGCGGATGCTTGTAGGAGGTTTAATCACAAGTATGTATTAGTCCAGGTAAGGTCGGTACATTAGCACAGGTTCACCCACACAACACTTACAACACCAAAGAAGAGTACTTAGCTATATGAAGCGAAAGCACTTGACAGAATTCCCATGTGTCCTCGAGAACGTTTGGCCCTTATAAGTATTTCCACCGGCTTGTCCTTTGCTAAGAAAGGATTGGGCCACTTGATGCAGTTGTTCGTTGTCTTTATTACTTGCACTTTGTTTTGTTGCTTTATCAGAAAACCCTAAAAATCTATTTGCTAAGTATTTACAGAGATTTCCTGCTCCATACCACTAGTCAACACCTTCTGCTCCTCGTTGGGATCGACACTCCTATTTATCGAAAGTACTACGATACACCCCCTATACTTGTGGGTCTGATGGTGCCCAGCACTTGTCGTGGGATGCTTCGTTGGAAACCCCAAGAGCAAGGTATGAAGAAGCACAGCAGCAAGTTTCCCTCAGTAAGAAACCGAGGTTATCGAACTAGTAGGAGGAAGGAAACGTCACACAGGTGTTGCAAGCAACACGGAGACCTGCACAACACAAACTCAAGACTTTTCCCCAACGAATCAGTGAGGTTGTCAAGCTCACCGGTTTGCTATAACAAAGGATTAAACATTTGTGTGGAAGGCAATGGTCAACAAGTAAACAAGTAGCAGTGGAAGATGTACCAATGGTAAAGATTGGACCGGGGTCCATAGTTCACTAGAGATGCTCTCCTTAGATAAACAACATGGCATGAAGGGTAAACAAATTACAGCAGGGCAATTGACATGAACTGAGCAAGGCATAACAATGTAATTACTAGTCAGAAAGATCCTATGAGATTCGATTGGGTAATACAACAAGATACATAGACCGCCATCCAACTGCATCTATGACTAGAAGTCCACCTTCAGGTTATCATCCGAACCCCCTCCAGTATTAAGTTGCAAGCAATAGACAACTGCTTTAAGCATAGTGTGTAAGGTAAACAGTCCACATGTTCCATGAACAAGAGACCGTTGTTTTCTTCCTAGTGGCAATAGCACATCTACAACCAAAGATATTCCTATCACTTCCCTTGGAAACAAGAGGCATGAACCTACTATCGAGCATAAATACCCCCTCTTGGAGTCACTAGCACCTACTTGGCCAAGATAGCTACTAACAACGGAGAGCATGCAAGATCACAAACAACATAGACATGATAGAATCATAAAGACAAAACCATTAATCAAACCAACATAATAATACCAATATCCATCGGATCCCCGCAAACACAACATGCATGATTACAAATAGATTAGATCTTGATCATGAATAGATCTCACAAGATATATACATGAAAGCACAAAGGAGGAGATAGAACCATCTAGATACTACATGGACCCATAGTCCAAGGTGGAACTACTCACGCATCATATCGGAGAGAAGGCCTCCGGGATGATCTCCCCTCCGGCAAGGTGCCGGGAAGAACTTCAGATCCCCCCTGATCTATGGACGATGGTGGCGGCCGCTAGAGACGGTTTCATGGATATTTGATTGGGTACTCAGGGTTTCTGCATCGGGGGCTTCTTATAGGCGAAGGGGGAGACCGAGGAGGCGGCCAGGGGCGCCAAACCCTAGCCAGGAAAGGGGTGGGGCACACCCGTGCCTGGGGTGGGTTTGGCCCCTCCGGCTCTCCTCTGGACTTCTTGTTCCCCACGGAAAGTAATTGACTTTGACATTTGTCCCGTCCAATTCCGAGAATATTTCTTTACCAACTTTTCTGAAACCAAAAACAATAGAAAACGGGCATCTGGCACTGTTGCAACTTGTTAGTAGGTTAGTACCAGAAAACATGTAAAAATTACCTCAAAGTGTGGACAAGTAAAGCAAAGTAGATACTAAACAAGCATGGAGCATAAAAAATTATAGATATGTTTCCAACGTATCAGGGTCATCACGTACCAACCGACTCTGAATGTAAATCTATTAGCCCTCTTCCTTGGAAGGCTGGCAGAGGGTGGTTAGACACGACATTTACCTTGATTTCGCCGAGACCATGAGTCACGCCCTAAGGATGGTTCCGCCGTAACGGGTCAAATCCCCTAAGCCGGTCCCTAGAGATGTGAGGCGAGTTTGGTTTACCAGGGGCGCTATCTACCCCAAGAAACTGCGGCCATGCTTCCCTACCTGTTATGAATGCACCTCCTTCACCGCCTTCGAGAAAATCCAGAATGCATGTCGAATGGAATGCCCGAACTATGTGACTCATGGAATCTACTAGGCAAGTTAGTTAGTCATGAGGTTGTCCAGGACTCGTGTGGTTGTACGCTCGTCTCGGTTCCAAAGGCAAGAACTCGGTTCCTAGTGGTGGCGATCATGGGACTACAAAAACCACATCCCACCGTGGCCTCCCATGCAAGCCTTAGCATGTTTAATCTTATATTACCTCTGATCTCATCTCATCATGTTCTCCTGTCATACTAGATTCTCTGCATCTGATACATCATATGGATGAACCAGCACTGATAGCTATGCATGGCTAAGTAGGACACAGTATAAGCTCAAGCAGTGCACACAAGCCAAACCTAGTTATGCTAGGAGAAGTGGATCAGGTAATATAAACTCAAAGGAAGTAATGCAATAGATAGGATACTCTATCTATTGATAAAAGACCATAGTAGAATCGTATGCATCACAGCAAGAATTGAAATGCTTTCGAAATCATAGGATTATATCATCGTGGGGATATGCTTGCCTTTGCCTGTTGATAACCAGAAAGCAGAGCTTCGGACATCTGTTACTTGACTTGATTATAGTTGGTCAAGTATTGTTCTTTGGTCTTCGATGGCGTTGATATCGATCTCGATATCATATTCTACTTAAGAAGAACCAAATACCGGAAAGAAAGGAAAACAATCAACACATGGCATCGATGCAATGCTCAAGCAAGGATGATGATATCACAAGTTGAATTGTACTGAAATGTAACCCTAAGAGATGCTCGGCAGTTTAAACGGGGTTCCAAGGGATACAATCCCTAACTCGGGGAAACTCCGGAATCACCTATGAGGGGTTACTATGTTGTTCTAATTAAAATTGTAATGTAAGTTGTTTAAAAATGCATGATTATAGCTTAAAAAGATAGATATCATTTTTCTGAACATTTTGATATATTATTTGTATTTTTCCGAATTACAGAATAAAAGTAATTCATTTTACAATATTTATTCAATTTCTAAAATTATTAAAACCAATTCGTTAAAATTTTACACCCAGGCACACCTAGCCACAATGGCTAACTGAGGGGCCCCAGTGCCACCTCAGCATTGATGCGTGTTGACGCCCCATTGGGAAACCCCAAGAGCAAGGTATGATGCAGCACAACAACAAGTTTTCACTCAGTAAGAAATTGAGGTTATCGAACCAGTAGGAGGAAGGAAACACCTCAAAGTTGTTGCAAGCAACGTGGAAACCTGCACAACACAAACTCAAGACTTTGCCCCAACTAACAGTGAGGTTGTCAATCTCACCGGATGCTGTAACAAAGGATTAACTGTATGGTGTGGAAGGTGATGATGGTTTGCAGAAAGTAAACAGTAAAAGTGGAAGATGTACCAATGGTAAAGATTGGACCGGGGTCCATAGTTCACTAGAGGTGTTCTCCTTAGATAAACAAACATGGCATGTTGGGTAAACAAATACAGCAGGGCAATTGACAAGACTGAGCAAGGCATAACAATGCAATACTAGACACAAAGATCCTATGAGATTCGATTGGGAAATATAACAATATACATAGACCGACATACAACTGCATCTATGACTAGAAGTCCACCTTCAGGTTATCATCCGAACCCCCTCCAGTATTAAGTTGCAAGCAACAGACAATGTCTTTAAGCAAAGTGTGTAAGCTATGCAATCCACTTGTTCCATGAACAAGAGACCATTGTTTTCTCCCTAGTGGCAACATCACATCTACAACCGTAGAGATTTCTATCACTTCCCTTGGAAAATAGATGAATGAACCCACTATCGAGCATAAATACCCCCTCTTGGAGTCACTAGCAACTACTTGTCCAAGATAGATACTAACAATGGAGAGCATGCAAGATCACAAACAAACACAGACATGATAGAATCAATTAAACAAAACCATTAATCAATCTGACATAGTAATCTCAATATCCATCGGATCTCGATAAACACAACATGCATGATTACAAATAGATTAGATCTTGATCATGAACGGAGCTCACAAGATCTATACATGAAAGCACAAGGAGGAGGTACAACCATCTAGCTACTACATGGACCCGTAGTCCAAGGTGGAACTACTCACGCTTCATACCGGAGGCTGGCATGATGAAGAAGAAGGCCTCCGGGATGATCTCCCCTCTGGCAGGGTGCCGAGAAGAGCTTCAGATCCCCCCCCCCCCGATCTAGGGACGATGGTGGCGGCGGCTATAGACGGTTTCGTGGAATATTGATCGGGAGTCTAGGGTTTTGGCATCGGGGGAACTTTATAGGTGATGAGGCGAGGCAGGGGGCCACTAGGGCGGCTCCACCCCCTCCCCCCCTGGCGCAGGGTAGGCCCACCCGTACGGACAGGGGATGTGCCCCCCTGGTGAGCCTCCTCCGTCTCGTATTCTGGCTTCGTGTTGCCCACGGTAAAATATTTACTTTGGCTTTTGTCCAGTCCAATTCTAAGAATATTGATTTTCTGCCTTTCTGGAACCAAAAATAGAAGAAAACAGGCAACTAGCACTCTAGCAACTTGTTAATAGGAAAGTGTGGACAAAGCAAAGCAAAGCAAAGAAAAGCAAAGTAGATAGTAAACAAGCATGGAGCATCAAAAATTATAGGTACGTTTCTGACGTATCAAGCATCCCCAAGCTTAACTCCTGCTCGTCCTCGAGTAGGTAAGTGATAAAATAATATTTTTTGAGGTGACATGCACCATCAAAACCAAGATCAAACCATTTGCAAGAATTGAAAGCTGGGATCAAAGAACTCAAAACATGTGCATGAAAGATGGAGTTCTAACAATAGGACAAAGTAACTATGCATGCAGCAAGAAAGGCTACAAACAAAGATCATGAATAACATGCATTGAAAAATGTTTGTTTATTTCACAGACAGAAAACATGGCATAGTGGCATTCAGTTTGTCCCTCAAAGAGTAGAAAATAAATGCATAGGACACCTTCAAAGTTCATAAGAGTGACTAGATACAAGTATCACAAGAACAAGCAATATCATCAATATGCATCAATCAATAAGTTTTGGGACACTGCACATAGAACTAAGAATGACAACTATGCTCTCTTAATGGTGCCTAAAGGTAGAAGGTGGAGACTCAATATAATAGTGGAATAAAGTCTCTTCATAAAGGGAAGCAGGGATTTCAAGTTTCAAAAAGAGATTCCAAAAATTATGGTACTTGTTAGCTTTTAGCCCTCATTGCCCCTATCATAAGCATCTTCAAGTGATTAAGGTTAAAGTGAACAAAGATGGAGTATATGCTTGACAAAGTATAAGTTGGCAATCTCATGTCCCTTGAATACAAGGGCCGCACCGCATGCTACTCAACTTTGGTTACTTGTAAGTTCTTGTCATAGTAAGTACATGTGTATCATAGAGAACCGCCAACGGGGTACCCCTTGCACATGGTACAGGAGCTATCCCATGACCTAAATGATACGGAAAGCAGACAATGAGCATCAGCGATCTTTTTATTTACTATGTGCATAGCTTTTTATTGAGGATGCTTCACAGAATGCTCATTATAGTGATGCTGCAAGTTTCCACCATGATTAGGCATGGCTTAGGCTAGCGGCCTAGGCGTTTCTCTAACACAAAATACATAACTCCACGGACTTACAAGATCCCTCTTTATTTCACACACCAGCGACATCCATAGACAAAAGAGGATGATATCAACTGTGTACAAAGTATAAGTGCAATGTTGAAAACGTTCCCCGTGACAGCACGGTTCTTATAATTCCAACGTATAAGTGCAAGCATATACAACATAGATGACACAATGGTTCAAGTTTATTAGGGCCAACGAATATAAAGTGTGCCATTAAGTTTGGGAGGGCTTTAATCACTAAGTTTTCACATAACAAAATACTTTTTAATTGGAAGATAGCTAAAAACAGGAATATACTTGGAATGGTGTAACACACCATGCATAGGAATTTATAGTGGACACTTTGGAATAACTTGGTTTGTTGGGAGTTGGATGCATGAGTAGAGCTTACTCATACAAGTGGAGGCTAGCAAAAGACTAGGAGCAACCAACTAAGAGAGCAATAATGGACATAATCATGCAGAGCGACAAAACATTACTAATCAAAGCATAGAGTGGTACTACAAGTCAAGGACTAAATGATCATAGAGGCTATGGTGACTTGTTCATAGTCATAACATGGTGTGAGCATATGCCAAGTCAACCCAAACAAAGCATCAAAGGAGAATACCACAATACTATGCTTTTTTACGCTAAAACAACACATGATTGTTTCAAGGCACACTAAGCTATCACAATTGTTTGGAACAAGACATGCTACATCAATAATCACTAAGCATAAGGTCAAAACAACATCTAGCATGTCATACTAAAGTCTAAATCACAGTCAATGCAAGCTCCTCTTGCACTTTCAAGCAAGAACTTTCTACTTCTTTCCAACACCAATTGACTTATTTGAAACAACACAACGAGAATGGGGGTCCAAACTACTTTATTCAAGAAAACTAAACAAACTAAGAAAACCAAACGAAAACTAAGACGCTCCAAGAACAACACAACAGTGGACAAAACAATAAAAACGAAGTGTCTAGAAAGATCTGAGCTTTTATTGATGAAGAAGGGGATGCCTTGGGCATCCCCAAGATTTGACGCTTGTAACTCTTGGATATTTCTTGGGGTGACACTGGGGTGGCATCTCCAAGCTTGAGATTTTGTCCATTCTTCATCTCATTACATCATTATCTCTCTACACCTGAAATTTTTCCTTCATACAAAACTTCACACAATCTTAATTAGCAACATTAGTGTATTGAAAAGATAATAGACCTTTGGATTTATCTTTAGAACAGCAAAACTTTTCACTAAAAACACATGCTACTGTATAAACTCCTTCAAAAAGCTCAATTTCCCCCAAAAAGAACCTAAAAAGGAATCAATAAGAAGCAAATGCAAATAATGGCAGAAATCTGTCAAAACAGACCATCAGGTAGAAACCGATTTTTTTCGAAAATCTTCTGTTGCTCAAATAAAAAAGTATTGAACTAACTAAAGTTAGCTAATATACTGGGGATTTATTCGTAAATTTTTAGCTTAATCCGACTTACAGAGACTCCTCACGATTTTTTATGGTGGAGAACATAAATTTGTTTCGGGACAGCAACTCCCCAAATCTTACTTCCCTCTCATTAGAGGTCGTTCTTGGCACAAAAAGCAAACAAAAAGGATAATGAGAGGTCATTACTGAAGTAATAACTTCCAAGACTCAAGGAAACTCTTAGGTTATCTCCTAACAAGTACTTTTCTTTTAATGCCTTTAAGTTAGGCACAAGAAGCAAGAAATCAAGTATTTTCAAATGAGGAAGCATTACCCCTATTGCTCCTATATTTCTTACCTTTCTTCTTTTCTTTAGGGAAAATATGATTGCTTACTGGAGGAGCAAAATGCATAATGCCTTTTCCCACATATATTATTGCTCCAAGGTGTTTCAGTAGGGAACTTCCAAGTGTAATCTGTCCTTTGCCTACACATTCAATAACAAGATAATCAGTAGACACCATTTTCCCTAAGATTTTTGTAAACACACCTTCAGTTATTCCAATGGGTAATAAAGTGGAATTATTGGTAAGAGATTGCAGAGGTCCCAACCTTTAATAAGGTAGAGATCCCTGTGTTTACAATGCTAGTCCCTGGATAAATAGCTAGCATCCACAGTTTAAGATGTAATATCAAGAAACAAAGGTCATAACACAACTTTATAACCAGGAATAAAATAATTCATTACATCTTACATAGCTCATTTGGCTATCTCATTACAATGCAGCAGAAATAACTATATAGCATGGAGTCCTTCATCTTCAAAGTGCCACAGGCAATCATGTTGGTTGTAGACTTGTAATCCTATTTAACACACTTCACTAACATCAAACAAACCTGCAACATAATAAGTTATAGCCACAAGGGTCAATACATTTGAATTGTATTGGCAAGTTTCACTACTATGTGGAAATAGTTGGAACCTATCAATATATGCATATTTGGCTGAGTGGGGTTTAGGCTCATTTGCAGAAAGCAATATGGTTTTATCCTATCTTTTCAAAATAGTTTTGATCTTTTGAAAAATCTTTCTGAACTCCTTGGAAAACTCCAAGTGCTTCAAATCCCTTGTTGTCACCATCAAGTTTTACATTGAGAAATTGGAATGTCGAGATCTTCCATAGCTTCAGGCCTTAGTTGCTCAGAGTTGTCCGTAACCGGGGACACGGCTAAGTACTTAGAATTTGATCTTCTGCAGAAGTTATACACTTTACCCACATGACACAATCTCGTCTTGACGCCACTAGTGGCTGCTGGATAAGTACTCACCAAATGGAGTACCGGCAGATCAAGAATGTGAAAAAGTATTTCCATAGAAGTCCTCCCAATACACAATGCTAGCTTGTCTACCAGGCACCAATGTAAGGATATATTTCCAATACACAATTCTAGTTAACTTGAAGATGCCAATGCAAGGGTCTTCCACTATGTAGTTGACTAAGCCACAGCCCATTTAGCATGTGGTTGTACACGGAAGCCACTGTACGAGAAACTTGTACAATCTCTAAGTCCCTGGGTGGTTTTCTTCTAGTGCACATACAAAAAGATAGCCATATAAACATGGTTCCCTTTGTTGCCACCTTGTCCAAAATGGAGTATCCTCTTTCCACCCAGGTGGTTCATTGAGTACTTGTTTTATTATATAAAACATATATTTTTCCAACACTTTATATAATCATATCTTGTACTCCATCCCAAATATTTAGCAGGGCTAAGCATATTACAACTACAATGTTTTCACTAAGGAAGATATAAGGATATCCTAATAGGATATAGCATAGCATAAAAATATAGTAGTCCTATCATGCATACTACAAAGATCGACTAAGTGTAATGAAAATAATAGGACATGGATGATAGTGTCACTTGCCTTTTTAGTAGGGAATATTGGTTCACTCCTTGATCTTGCAAATATCACACTCTTCTAATTTCACTACAATTCAATCAAGCAAACATATATTCAACTAGCATTCAAACAATTCACCTCATAAAATAACAAAAACAAGGCAATGCATGCAAGCATGCAAAAGATGGTTTTATTTGTAAAAGTGGTTTCTAGTAGGCTCTAAACATTTTAAAGCTCCCATTGGTCATTTACAAAAGTGGTAAAACCATTTAAATTCAAGTTGGTGAAAATGGCCATTTAAATCATTTTGTTTTGCTAAAGTGATTTACATCAAAGTAACAATTTGTAGGTTTAGCCAAATATATTCTTTAAACACAAATGTTAGTGTTTATGGTTAAATGGTTTAATATTAACTCATTTGCAAAAAGTTTCCACCTAAATTCCATTTTTAAATCAAACCATATTTTTATTTGCTACAAATGTTTTTAACAGGTAATAATTTACTAAGGTTCATCAAATATATTTTTAAATCTCAAAACTTGGTATTTATGGTCAGAGAGTTTAATTCAAATCATTTTCCAAAGATTTTACTCAAAATGTATTTTTAACACATAAACAATATTTTTATTTGACTAGAAATGTTCTAATTCAAAGATTTATTCTTTGGCTTCACAAAATACACTTTTAAATCCATAAGTTGGTTTCTATGGTCAGTAGGTTCAAAACAATCCATTTGCCAAAGATTTTAAAAATATTTCTAGAATAATTTTTATATTCAAATTATGCCTACACAAGTTTCTGCAAAAACAACTAGGTTTCTAGAAGCAATTTATTAAAAAATGTGCATGGTTGGAAAGTACTTGTTCTGCTGATTCCATTGATATAAAATTTGTAAAATTTGGACATGTAGATTAAAAGTTATGAATTTTGCAAGTTTGCATATCTAATAGATCAAAATTTCTGTTTTAAATCAAACTCTGGACACGCGGCACTTTCTTACTGGTCGGTAACGGTTCGCACGGATCACTCTCTGTGGGTTGTTGGATTTTAATTAGATCGTGCGGCACTAATCAAAACTTACCCCTTCGTCTAAGGTTCTATCGTAGCCACACGATCATGATCTAATGGCTCACAGCTTCCTGCCAAGAACTGGCGGCGGCGGACGGCAGCGCACTCTCAGACGGGGAGGTTACCGAGGAACTAGGTTGCACGGGAGAGGGAGAGGATGCTTACTAGACTCACCGTGAAGCACTGATGCTTGACGTCGTCTCTGTTCGTCGAGGGGCGCTCGGGGTTAGCGGTGATTGCTCACCGAAGTTCGCGGCAGCGCCAGGTGCCTCTGTTCATCGACGGGGACGAGGTTACAAGCCACCCGAAGGAAAAAGGGAAGCTGCTTTAGATGCAAGTGAGTGTGGCAATTACGGGAACATCATCGAGAGGGTCAGTGGTGGACGGTACCTACGGGGAGGGGTCGCCGGAGGAGTGGCAGACGACGACGACGCTCGGAGGTGGTCCTTGCCGACGTTATGAAGTGTGTGCGAGCGTGTGAGTGGTACTGGGAGAAGCACTAGGATATGGGAAGCAGGCTCGCGTGCACCGGAAGGCAAGGGGTGGTGGGACGATGCTGGATTTTGCCGGAGAGGCTCGTCAGAGCAGAAGGTTTGCAGCGGCATATTGGGACAGCCCGGCGGCAGAGAGGAGGCGATGTTTGGGGGGAATGGAAGAGGGGAGGAAGGCATTTAAAGGTGCGTGGTCTCTGGAGGAATTAACCTGGCCATTTACTCGAATTTAATAGAATTAAATTATGGCAGAACGGCGACGAGCGATGGGGAAACGGTTGACGTGGGTGGGAGAGATGACTGACAGCGTGGGGCCTGGCTGTCTGCGAGAGAGAGGGAGTGGGTGTGGGGTCGCAGCGTCAGTGACTGGGTGGGTGAGATTGAGAGTGTGAATCGTTTTTCTGCGGGTGAGAGGTGAGTTGAGCTCGATGGGCTGGATTGGGCCAGATTCCTGGGCTGGCTTCGATTCCCTTTTTTTTATTCAGAAACTTTTTTCTTTTTTCTTTTCTATATATCTGTTTTGATTTCTATTCAAATAATTCAAACTCCATTTGAATTCAAACCTTTTCCAAACTTTGTGCATATTTTAATACTATTTATTAACATATTCTAAAGTCAAATTTAGAATAATTCTTTTATTCTTTTAGGGTATATTATTAATTTTAAAAATAGACATTTGTCTTTATTCAAAATAGGTTTTAAATATGTTTTAAAACTCTATTTGAATTCTAAATTTTACCAAACCTTTATCAGTAGGTTTTATTAAAAATAACTCACTTTGAATTATTAATTAAAATACTTTAATATGATTTAATGTTCATTTAAAATGGGAAAATGACTTTACCTAAATGAAATTGGATATAAATAAATCCTTATGATTTTATTTAAATAATCCTTTACTCTTTTTATTAAACAAAAATATTTTATTTCAATTGTTTGGCCAAGATTTAATTTGGCTTTTTAAAATAGTCCTTATTTATTTATTTCTTCCTTTGCTTACAAAATCCATATCTTTTTTATTTAAAGACCCAAAAATGGTGATTCCAACTTTTATAACTTTATTTATTATTTTTTTATCTTTTTAAATCCCTTTAGGATTCTATTTAATCAAAATAGGTTTTGATGTTTCCATTTAGAATCAAAAAGTTTCTTTTCACCCTAAATTTCAATAATTATTTATTTATGTTTCACATTTCAAATTTTGGAAAATTTTGGGATGTGACAGAGATATTTCTTCTCCTCCTTTAGAAAGTCCCTAAAGACTCAAAGACTCATAAATATCTTTAGGCATAAGGCAAAATTCAGACATGATATCACAGTGAGCATCAAAAGTTTCACTATTTATAGTGACTTTGATTGTGGGAAAGCACTTTGAAGGCTCAGAATTCATTGGAACATAATTATGGTACTCCTTAAGTGTGTGATAGCAACTGTTCAAAGTAGCAGTACTAGACTCAAGAGGGTTCAACCAAGAAAAAATATCTACGAAAGAGGAATCAGACTTGTTAGGAGTATTATAAATCATAATCAAGTTCTTTATGGCATTAAAAGCTTCATCCTCGGTACATAGAAAAATATCCTTCTCAGCCACAGCATCCAAAGCATATCTATAACAAAGAGCAATATCGTGGTAGAAACTGTTAATAACCAAGCTAAGAATCATCTTAGGCTAAGTTTTCCTTTGTAAAGCAGAGATTCTAGACCAAGCTTCTTTAAAACTCTCTTCACCTTTTTGCTTGAAAGAAAAGATCTCTTTCATAGGTGTTAGAGAGATAGGACCAAAACTATACATGGTAGCAACTAGGGCAGGAACTAATTTTTGTGTTTTTTATAAGAGAACGCAAACCAAAATAGACTAAAAATTTTGGGAGTTTTTGATAAAAAGAGGCAAACAAAACCAAGCAAAATAATCTAAGCAAACAAAAAAACAAATTAAAGAGAAAGGTTGAGGAGGAATCCCCTTGTGAAGACGTCCTTAGCCTCCCGGCAACAGCACCAGAAAGACTTGATGCGTGTTGACGCCCCATTGGGAAACCCCAAGAGCAAGGTATGATGCAGCACATCAGTAAGTTTTCCCTTAGTAAGAAACCGAGGTTATCAAACCAGTAGGAGGAAGGAAACGCCTGAAAGGTATTTCAAGCAACATGGAAACCTGCACACAACACAAACTTAGGACTTTTCCCCAACTAACAGCGAGGTTGTCTATCTCACCGGTTGCTATAACAAAGGATTAACTATATGGTGTGTAAGGTGATGATGGTTTGCAGCAAGTAAACAGTAACAGTGGAAGATGTATCAATGGTAAAGATTGGACCGGGGTCCATAGTTCACTAGAGGCGTTCTCCTTAGATAAACAAACATGGCATGCTGGGTAAACAAATTACAGCAGGGCAATTGACAGGACTGAGCGAGGAATAACAATGCAATACTAGACACAAAGATCCTATGAGATTCGATTGGGCAATACAACAATATACATAGATCGCCATCCAACTGCATCTATGACTAGAAGTCCACCTTCAGGTTATCATCTGAACCCCCTCCAGTATTAAGTTGCAAGCAATAGACAACTTCTTTAAGCAAAGTGTGTAAGGTAAACAATCCACTTGTTCCATGAACAAGAGACCGTTGTTTTCTCCCTAGTGGCAACAGCACATCTACAACCGTAGAGATTTCTGTCACTTCCCTTGGAAAATAGAGGAATGAACCCACTATCGAGCATAAATACCCCCTCTTGGAGTCACTAGCAACTACTTGTCCAAGATAGATACTAACAATGGAGAGCATGCAAGATCACAAACAAACACAGACATGATATAATCAATTAAACAAAACCATTAATCAATCTGACATAGTAATCTCAATATCCATCGGATCTCGATAAACACAACATGCATGATTACAAATAGATTAGATCTTGATCATGAACGGAGCTCACAAGATCTATACAAGGAGGAGATACAACCATCTGGCTACTACATGGACCCGTAGTCCAAGGTGGAACTACTCACGCTTCATACCGGATGCTGGCATGATGAAGAAGAAGGCCTCCGGGATGATCTCCCCTCCAGCAAGGTGCCAGGAAGAGCTTCAGATCCCCCCTGATCTAGGGACGATGGTGGTAGCGGCTACAGACGGTTTCGTGGAATATTGATCGGGTGTGTAGGGTTTGGCATCGTTGGGAATTTATAGGTGAAGAGGCAAGGCAGGGGGGCAGCAGGGCGGCTGCACCCCCCCAAGCGTGGGGTGGGCCCACTCGTGCGGCCAGGGGGTGTGGCCCTCTGGTGAGCCTCCTCCATCTCGTATTCTGGCTTCGTGTTGCCCATGGTAAAATATTTATTTTGGCTTTTGTCCCATCCAATTCCGAGAATATTGATTTTCTGCCTTTCTGGAACCAAAAAACAGAAGAAAACAGGCAACTGGCACTGTGGCAACTTGTTAATAGGTTAGTACCAGAAAACATATAAAAACACCTCAAAGTGTGGACAAAGCAGAGCATAGTAGATAGTAAACAAGCATGGAGCATCAAAAATTGTAGATACGTTTCCCCGTATCAAGCATCCACGCGGCATATGGGACCTACAACGGGTTTGACTGCACGGACCCGTGCGCTGATGACGTCATGCTGACGTCAACATGACATCAGCATGACGGTGAGCCACAGATTAGCGACGGGGACGGTGATAGGGAGCTCGCGGGACTGCGTGCAGGTGCGCGTTCGACTCAGCAGCGCGACGCGAGCACGTGGGTGGCGGCGCCGCTATATTATGGTCACCGGAGCATGAAATACGGCAGCACACGGCGGTGGAGCTCACGAGTCGATGGCTACAGAGTGAGAGGGGGTCGACGGAGAGGTCCTAGGGGACCACCAGCTCACCGTGAAAGCAATGGAGAGGTTGGGGAAGGCTGGCGAGGCCTGGAGAACCGACAATGGCGACGGCGACGCTTCTCGGTGTCAGGGAACACGACTCAATTCCGGCAAGAAGAGAGCTCTCGGGCTTGCGTTCTTAGACCAGAAGAACTGACAGTGAGGCGGAGATCCAGAGACCATCGGCTGGGCTTGGGGCGCCGAAGACGGCGAGGAGACACAGCGGCCGGGGCTAGGGTTTCGGTGAGAGGGGAAATCAAGAGAGGGAGGTTGTGGGAGAGAGCGGGAGGGGATAAGAACGAGGAAAGGGGTCGGCGCGGTTCTTATCCTCGTTAGGGAGCTAGTCAGACGGCCGGGAGAGGGCGGCGGAGATCGACGGCGCCGGCAACGGCACTGAGCAGTGCGCCTATTCGAGGAAGACGACGAACATGGAGGCCGTAGCAGTATGGGCTGGAGTGGGATTCTCCTGGGACGGCGGCGGGTTGCGGCTGCACGACAGGGAGAGGAGAGGAAGACTAGGCCGCAGAATGTTTGGCTTTTGCTGCCTATTTTATTTCTAGAAACCTTTTCTTTTTCTATTTTTTATTTTCAAATTCATTTCTGTTTTGAATCATTCAAAAATACCAGAGTGGTTTGTAAAACATTTAAAATACTGTGGGACCCTTTAGTTCATTTGGGATCCAATAATTTTGGTACTTTTCGAAATATCAAAACCATTTCAATGTGTTTCAAAGAGAGGGAGAATTAGGGTTTAGGGTTTGCATTTGTTTCTTATTTCATTTTTATTTTGTATTAGCAAATAGATGATGCTCATGATGCACAATCAAACCCTAATTAAGATTAACTAAAACTAGGGTGCTACATTCACGACCCCTGGTTTCTTTGGGTTGTTGGAAATCTCGTATCTTTGACTTTAATGTTCCGATTCCCATCATTAAACGTCATTATCTGCGCAGGGAAAATAGAAAGAAAGGATTGCATACCCCTTTGATCATTAGGCATTAGTGGCAGGGTTTAGAGAGATATTTAATAAAAAATATGAATAATATCTAGTTTAAATGTGGGTGTGGATGGATATATTTTACAGCCATCACCTCCCTATGGCCTTCCCCAAACTCGTCCCTGACGCTGGCGACCCTAGTCCGTGCTCACCGTCGCGTTGCCTCCTCATCTCCATCGCCGCCTGCAGCCCTACATCCTCCCTATCCTGGCCAGCAGCCACGCGCCTCCTGTACCGCGTCGGCCTCCACCTCTGCCTCGCTCCTGCCACCTCCCCTCGTCGCCCGCGCCTCCGTCCTGTGGTCGCCCGAGCCCAAGCCCGAGCTCATCTGTCATGCGCCAGGATCGATCTACGCGATCAAGTTGTAGCGTCCATGAGTTGGCCCTATGATGCGCTCCTGTCCTAGATCTGGCCAGTTTATCCGCCAATACCTTCATTCAGACAAGATCTACAAGTGAATAGGTGAACTATAGGTGTCTCGTCGCTAATAAGCTTTGCTACCAAGATCTACCGGCGCCGAGAACTCCTGTCGGACCCGGTTAAGCGGGCGCCTCAACATCTTCCTCATGGACCGCCATGATCGACTTCCCGGACCCGAAGACTGCCAAACTCGCCTTTCTGGATCCAAAGGCGCCAATCTCGAAGACTGATCCCCATCGGACCCGATCCCTTGAAATCCAAGATCGTCAAACCCCTCAATGTGTGATCCCGATCCGATCCTTATTTTTATAATATGTCACATCTATCTTGTTGCATTTAAATTGTACATGATTGCATTCATACCATGGGGTTTTAGGGGCATTATGACGATTCACCTCATAATTAAATATGGAGACCATATGCGTGCTTTTCTAGTCTTATATTGGCCCTATTTAAATTTGTGTACCGAATCGATGACATATTTTGCCTTGTTAAACAACATTTAAAATACGGGGTATCTAAACAACATGAACCATCTAATTAATTGTCGGCACCCTGGTTCCGCTTAATATTTCCTAATTGCATCGCATCATTGCCATGTCATGAATCATACATGGATCATGTCGATCTTCTGCCATAGTATTAAATAGTGCATCCGGTGTTTCTTCTAGTGCTTTGCTTCTTCACGGATTAGGATGATGAGTTGATGCGAGTGTCAACCCGATCCCCGGTGAACCTTCGGCAGTGTTTCTCAGGCGAGCATTCTACCCCTGTCTACCTATTTTATCTTTATAGTATTTACTTCTTCATGTTGATCTATTGCTACCTATGTTGCGATGCTCTAGTTTTCGTACCTGTGATATCCCTTGCATCCACTATATTTCCTTGGACACCTCCTATTACCTGTTGTTTGGTAGATAGTCGGCCTTGCATGTCATAGTCGGTTGCTCAGGTGCTGTTGCGTGTCGTCAAGTACCACAATTGTTAGAAAGTTGTCATATGCTTTATGTTGGAGACGATCATGACTCAAATTATAACTTGATATTAAATTGCTGGGAATAGTTATAACTAATGCAGAGGCACCAGTGGGCAATAGATGTCATTTGGTTTTTAACCGCTCACTGGTGTCCCGTAGGACCCTGAGTACTTGATACATGTTCCTTGACTATCGCACTATCCGCATGTGGGACCATGAATCCCCTTAGCCAGAGCTTGAATCATATCTTATTTCTTGGGACAAAAAAGTAGTTTGGGGCGTTATTACTATCCTATACTTATGCCATGCTTTACTGCTTTATTTACTGCTGTTTCTCGAGGAGTGTTTACCACTGTACTGTTTTGGAACCTCGTGCCACGTTTTCGTGGTATCGACAAGCCCAATCACAATTTCGGGTTCCCATTCATTTAAAACCATCATCACAGACCTCTAGGTTCGTCTCTGAGCCGGCCAACTTCGTAGCGGGTAGTTAGTGGGGTGCCCCCCTGAAATATTATATGAATCTTGTGATTGCTTTGTCGTGATGCCTCGTTGAGTTTTCATTTGGTTTTTCTGAGGTTGGACGTGCGTGTGTTTCTATTTGTGCCCCTGCAGGGTAAATCTTTCTCAAAGTCATGTCCACAGTTATGGACAACTTGGAGCACAGTATATCGATCATAGACAACTATAACTAAAGTAGTGCTATAAATTTGACTTTGGAATGGCTAGTAATTAGCTTCACTACAACAGAATGGCTAAATAAAAGTACCAACAACTGATGGAATTGGGATGCCTCATGTTGTATGTATGTGACTAGTAAGTATTGTAACTATAATAGAATAGTTAACTAAAAGTGCCCACTGCTATTATATCAGGATGACTCATTCTATCTATATCTGACTAGCAAGAACTACAACTATAATGGAATGAATAAAATTGCCAACCGTGTGAGTTTCCTCGTCGTGACTTCCTCATTTGGTCTTGACGGGGAGATACCAGGATGGGTATGTTTAGTGGTAGTATCAAGTTGGATCCTGAAGCACCCCGGGTAAAACCACTACTATAAAATCGCATATCTTTATATGTGCATCATCATGACATTATCATGCATATTTTCCTTACATTTTTCAAAGATAAAAAGTTTTTTATTAAACACCGTATTTTATTTGTACGGTTCAATACATATAAGCCTCGTCCTTTCTGTTATTTTAAATAAAATATATAATATATTTCCGGCTCGTGATGTGGCCACAAAAGGTTTTGTTATTTGTTTTTTTAAAGACAAAAGGCCCGTCTAAAGTTTGGCCCAAAACTAGCCTCATCCTGTCTACTTTAGACTATATAAATATTCCATTCCCCTTCTTTCTCCCCAAACCCTAACCCCAAATCTGGCCCAAAATTCCCCACCTCTTCTACCAAAATTTCCTCTTTTCTCTCTTGAAACATTTTGCTCCCGTTCATATCCAACTTCGTGACGCCTTGTTCCTTGTCGACTTCACCAGGCGCACACGACACTGTAGATCCCATCACCACCATATCATTTTCTTCATTTCTTTGGACACAACATAGCACCCGCCCTGTTCCTTTTGATTCGCGTGTGTGGTCTTCTTGTGTTTTAATCGTCGAGCTAGCAACCTGATCCACCATCAGCTCGTGCATGTCAATCTACACATGTTGTAGCAGAGCAGATGATGCTTGGTCGTGCGTGTACCTGCCCTTCTCGATTTGTGGCTAGCTCTGTTGAAAATATAACCAAATTACCATAATATTTAATCTAAAATAAGTAACAATAAATCATGACTATAAGTGCTGGAATTAATCTAATCATGCATACTAGCAGAATAGATAAACAGATCATATTCAACCAGAATAAGCAGATCACATCTATTCCAAGAGCTAGTACAAGGAACTGCAATAGAAACTGAACTAGATAGGAGCAGATTACGTACGGTGCTGGAGGAGGAATCGGGTTCGCGTTCAGGTTGGGGTTGAGGTTCGCGTTGACACCAGTGTCGTCAGCCATGGCGTCGATGTAGAGGCTGCTGATGTCTAGGAAGAAGTCCTCGTCGGGGAAGGAGTGGTCGGTCGACATGATGCCGTCATTAGTCGCGCAGACGCGCTCCCCAAAAACCTGATCACCCCTCACCCGTACAGGTTCACGAGAGGGAGGTGGTTCCGGAGGCCTACTGTCCCGTCGTCCGGTGCACGCCGGAAGAGGGGATGGAGAAGGTGTAGCGGCGGCGCAAGGTTCTGGAAGCAGAGAGATGTGTATTTTCTCGTATTAGGGTTTTCGTCTAAGGCCGTTTATATATAGCGCCGGTCGGGTAAGACGTGGGGCGTAGCCCACGTCCGAGTAGTAACAGCCCACGTTTTCGGAAAGACCAGAAACGGCTGACAGAAAAATAACTCGCACAATAATTTTCCCGAGCAGCAAAAAGATAAGATCGGCACCGAGGCACAATTCCGCAAACCGCGCATCATGGCGTGGCGGGCGGCGGAGGAGGAGGAGCGCGCATGTATGCCACTCCTCTTCACTCTCTTTAGGAGGTAGTGAAACACTCCACTATATATATTGGTCCAACTCCCTCTAAACTAGCAAGGTGGGACTAAACTTTGGTGCCACCCCTTGCTAGGCATGAATGGGCCAAGAGAATTTCAGAATTTGTATTAGGCTATGGCCAAGGCCCACACCCAAATTCCAACAAGCTCCACACAGATCGCCACCTATCACCGGCCGACAGATTTGTGTCCGCCTGGTCGCATGCGTCGGCCTCCCTTGTCCCTTCAAGCGCGCGAGGCGCCGCCCAGATCCACCTCGCCTACCGTGCCGCCACCTGATCTCGTCACGTCGCCGTTTTATTCCTCGTTCCTAGCTTCATAGGGAGCACAGGTGCTGCCCAGGCTCGTTTCGCTCTTGGTGCAGAACCTGCTCTCAAGCCAGACCGTTGTTGTCTCGTGTGGGAAAATCCCTCGCCGCTAACTTGCGCTGCATCGATCTGGCATGGTGCCTGCCGTCTGTCCAAGCATATTCAACTTGCAGGCCATCTATAAGCCCTGGGCAACGGCTTCGCCGTGTCTCCGACCACCGTATGTTGATTTCTGTGCCTCTCAATATTGCTTGTCAGTTGTTCGACGAAATGCTCACAAGTAATCAACTATTGGTTTCTCTTGCAAATTCGTTGGCAGTTTGGCACTGCTTCAACACATCATTTATCGTCGTCCACTCCACAAACAGGAGCCTGTTCCCAGTGTCCGCCGGTTTGGCAAATTCCACCACTTCCCCTACGATCTGAAGTCTGTCTCTTCGCCTCTCTGAACCAAACCGTGAGACCTGACTCTTCCTCTATTTACTTTATAAATTATTATTTACCTTATATGCATTAAATTATTTATGTTTGCATACCACCTCGTGGGTTTGGTTTAAATAGTAATTCACACATATTAAACATGGAGGCCATATACGGGCTTTTCTAGTCTAATATTTGGCTCCATTTAAATTTGTGCATCGAACCGATAATATATTTTGCCTTGATAAGACAACATGTAAATTGCGTGGTATCTTAAACAACATGAACCGTCTAATTAATTGTCGGGACCCCGGTTCCGTTTAATATGGCCTAATCGCATTGCATCCTTGCCATGTCATACATCATACATGCATCATGCCCGATCTTTTGCCGTAGTATTAAATAGTGCATCCGGTGTTTCTTCTAGTGCTTTGTTTCTTCACGGATTAGGCCGATGAGTTGATGCGAGAGTCGACCCGATCTTCGGATAAACCTTCGTCAATGTTTTCCAGGCGAGCAATCTCCCCCTTTCTACCTATCTTACTTTTATAGTATTTATTCCCTCCTGTTGATCTATTGCTATCTGTGTTGCGATGCTCTAGTTTTTGACCCGTGATATTCCTTGCAGCCTTATATTGCCTTGGACACAACCTATTACCTGTTATTTGGTATATAGCTGCACTTGCGCGTCATAGTCGCTTGCTCAAGTGCTGTTGCGTGTCGTCCAGTACCACAGTTGTTGGAAGGCTGCCATATGCTTTATGTTAGAGATGATCATGGCTTTAATTATTGTTTAATAACTAAAATTGAAGTAGGTAAATATGCAGAGGCACAGGTGGGCAATAGATGTTATTTGGTTTTTAACCGTCCACTTGTGTCCCGTAGGACCCCGAGTACTTGATACTTGTTCTTTGAATATTCGCACTATCCGCATGTGGGACCATGAATCCCCCTAGCCAGAGCTTGAGTCATATATTATTTCTTGGGGCCACAAACTAGTTTGGGGATTTATTACTATCCTGTACTTATGCCATGCTTTACTGCTTTATTTATGATTGCGCGTGGAGCGCCTGTACTGTTTAGGTAAGCGGAGTGTTTTCGCGGTATCGACAAGCCCAATCACACTTTCGTGTTCCCAGTCGTTTACAGCCATTGACGCAAACCTCTGGGTCCGTTCCGGAGCCGGCCAACTTCGTCGCGGGTAGCTTGGTGGGGTGGCCCCCTGAAATTTATATGAATCTTGCAATTGCTCTGTCGTGATGCCTCGTTGGGTTTTCATTTGGTTTTTCTCGAGGTTGATCGTGCGTGTGTTGCTATTTGTGCCCCCCTGTAGGGTAAAACTTTCTGAAAGCCGTGTCCGCGGTTATGGACGACTTGGATCACAGTATCTCGATCATAGACAACTATAACTAAAATAGTCCTATAAATTTGACTTTATAATGACTAGTAATCAGCTTCACTATAATGGAATGGCTAAAAAAAAGTGCCAACAATTGCTGGTTTGGTTGTCACTTGTTACCATTGTATCTGACTAGTAAGTATTGCAACTACAACGGAATGGCTCAATAAAAGTACCAACAACTGCTGGGTTTTGGGATGCCTCATGCTATATGTATCTGACTAGTAAGTACTACAACTACAACAGAATGGTTAACTAAAACTGTCCACTGTTTATAATATCAGGATGACTCATGCTATCTATATCTGACGAGTAATTGCCATAACTATAACAGAATGAATAAAACTGCCAACTGTGTTAGTTCCTCAGTGCACTTCCTCGGTTGGTATCGAGGGGGAATACCGGGATGGGTATATTTGGTGTTAGAATCAGGTTGGATCTGAATAGGTCTTTCTTGCCCCTCTCTGATAGCCACCAGTTGTATTGAGTCTCTATAGGTTGTTTAGTGCATGCTATGCTGCCGCTTCAGTCCACCATACCTATGTAGGCGAGGACCGCCGAATTCTAGTCTCGCCGTGTACTGGCTTTAGTACTGACCGCTCTCTTTTTCCTTTGCCCTTTGTCAGCACCCCTTTTGTTTAAGCAGGTTTTGAGATCGACGTCGTGAGCAGGGTTACCCTTCCGTCTTGGCCTAGGCAGGGTTATGGACGCCATTGGTTATTATTCGGGGCTCTTATCTCAATTTGCATCTTGTCCGTACTCGGACGTTGTATCGTTTTCAAGGTGATTTGGATCTTTGTAATGTATATCTGTATTCTTGACTCTTGGAGTCATTGTTGTATATATATGTTCTGTGGGTTCCATAGAGGACTATTGTGTAATGATATTACTTCGTTTTCCACCCGCATGAAAGTGCCTGGTGGGCACCTTTGAATCGTTTCTATGCAGGTTTTTGCAGGAATTGTTGAAACTTGCATAGGGCCGATTCTGAGGGTGTTACAGATCCGAATAGGTCTTTCTCATCTCTCTCTGATAGCCGACAGTTGTATCGAGTCTCTATATGTTGTTTAGTGCATGCTACGCTTTCGCTTCAGTCCACCATACCTATGTAGGCAAGGGCCTCCGAATTCTAAGTCTCATTGTGTACTTGCCTCAGTACTGACCACTCTCTTTTTCCTTTGCCCTTTGCTAGAACCCCTTTTATTTAAGCAGGTTTTGAGATCGACGTCGTTAGCAGGGTTACCCTTCTGGCTTGGCCTGGGCAGGGTAATTCTTTAGGGCTCTTAGCTCAATTTATATCTTATCCATACTCGAATGTGTATTGTTTTCAAGGTGATTTGGATCTTTGTATTATATATCTATATTCTTGACTCTTTGAGTCGTTGTTGTATATATTTCTTCTATGGGTTCCATCGAGGACTAATGTGTAATGATATTACTTTGTTTTCCACCCGTACGAAAGTGCCTGGTGGGCATCTTTGAATCGTTTCTATGCGGGTTTAGCGGGAATCGCTAAAACTTTCATAGGGCCGATCCGAGGGTGTTACATGACCCCCTTCGACGTGTGATCCTTATTAAAGTCTTATTGCGGGAGTCGGTGGATAGTTATGAGGTGCAGTATGATAGATTTCCGTATTTCAGTTTTGCATGTGGTAAACTTTGCCACACTGATACACTGTGCATGGATACACTTCCTCGTAAGTTAGATGGTTGAGAATATCATGCCTCAACCAGGTTCCCAGAGGCAAAGAAACCGCCCCCTGGGCATGCATACAAGCACACAAAGGCCTACTCAGGGCCCTAGTTTATGATGACCAGGAGGGGAGTGGCTCTCAGAAAAGATATGTATCTCGACGTGGTCAGATTATTCCTAGACAAGATGGAGGTTTTTTCAAAAAAGTTATGTTTCAATTCAACGCTAAATCACAAGGTACTTATTTTGTGAAATCAAAGCCTCGGGTAGTGCAACAAACGAATACCAATGCTAATACGGATGATCAGATAGTTATGGAGGAAGGTGATCAACTAGGTAGTAAGAGAATGGCAATGATCAATTCTCCAAGCAAGGTGGGCTCTATCCCATGTGATCCTAAGAAGGCTCGTCCTAGCTCTGTAGATCAGTATGAAAATTTAGCATTGGTTGCGATCCAGTCCCGCCAGGATCAATGAATTGCTATGAATGGAACTGTCGGGGGGCTTGGGAACCTCGAGATAGTTCGTGAACTTCAAGATCTAGTGAAGTTGGAAGCGCCCTCTTTGGTCTTTATTATTGAGACAAAGATTGATGGCAGGAGAGTACAAGGTATTGCAAACTTGTTGGGCTTTGTAGAATGTTTGACGGTGGATAGTGATGGGATTACTGGTGGTTTGGCACTGTTGTGATCTTGTGAGGTAGCAGTTTCGCTCAAATAAACGTTAGATTCGCACATAGATGTGGATGTTAAAAACATTGCAGGAGATAATTTCCTGTGGTGGTTTACTGGCTTCTATGGTAAATCAAGAAGAGATAATATGAAGGATAGTTAGTATTTGTTGAACTGGCAGTACTCACAGTGACTGCCCTTGGCTCTGTGGGGGCGATTTCAATAAGACAATTGATAATTCAGAGTACTTTGGTGCGAACTACTAGGTGGAGTGGATTATGAATGGTTTCAGGGAAGCAATTGATAGTTGTTGCTTCATCGATCTTGGGTTCCAAGGTATACCATATACATGGGATACTAAGCAATATGGTGATGCTAATGTGAAGGTTAGGATTGACCTTATGCTGTGTACCAATAGCCTCCTTCAGGAGTATTAGGAATCAATGGTGAGGCACCTACCATCTCCAGAGTCAGATCATTGTCTTTTGATTACTAGGCTGAGGAAGGTGCAACCACATGTTGAGGAAGTACATCGTTTATTCAGGTATGAGAACGCCTGGAGTAGAATCTTATGAAGAAACCATTGTTGTTGAATGGTCTAAGTAGGATGGTTCGACAACCGTCTTGGTAGGTGTGGTTGAAAAACTGGACCGCATGCAGAATTGTCCGTGTGACTATTCTAAAAAGAAGTTCATAAGTGTGAGGAAGAGGCTCGGGAAAGCAAGGAGAGACTGAGTATGAGCGGAAAAATGCACAATCCTGGGGTGTCTCACAGCATGAGAAGGATCTGGAAAATCAAATCTGTGAACTGCTATTGAGAGAGGAAATTATGGCGTAGCAGAGATCGAGGACTACTTGGCTGAAGGAGGGTGATCGGAATACTCGTTATTTTCACGCTCGTGCGTCGGTGAGGAAACATCAAAGTAAAATATTGGCGCTACTGCATGATGATGGTGTGTTATAGGATAATAAGGAGAAGGTACAAGATATTGTTCAGGGTTTTTAAACAGATTTGTTTAAAGCCCAAGATGTTCTGGATGTCTGATACGTCATAAACGTATCTATAATTTTTTATGCTTCATACTTATTTTGTATCAACTATCTTATGTTTTGTCTACACTTTGAGGTATTTTTATACATTTTCTGGAACTAACCTATTAACAAGAGGCCATAGTGCCAGTTGCCTGTTTTCTGTTGTTTTGGGTTTCAGAAAAGCTAGTAAAGAAATATTCTCGGAATTGGACGGAACAAAAGCAGAAGTTCCTATTTTTTCCGACACAAGACAGAGTCCAAAGCGGAGACGGAGGAGAGCCACGAGGTGGCCACACCACCCTGATACGTTGGAAACGTATCTATAATTTTTTATGCTCCATGCTTGTTTAGTATCTACTTTGCTTTACTTGTCCACACTTTGAGGTGTTTTTTACATGTTTTCCGGTACTAACCTACTAACAAGTTGCAACAGTGCCAGATGCCTGTTTTCTGCTGTTTTTTGGTTTCAGAAAAGTTAGTAAAGAAATATTCTCGGAATTCGACGGGACAAAGGACAAAGTCAATTACTTTCCGTGGGGAACAAGAAGTCCAGAGTAGAGCCGGAGGGGCCAGCCAGGGGGGACAGACCCACCCCAGGCGCGGGTGGGCCCTAGCCCGCGCCTGGCTAGGGTTTGCCAGCCCTAGCGGCCGCCTCAGTCTCCCCCTTCGCCTATAAAATGCCCCCGATGCAGAAACCCTGGGTACCCGATTAGAAATCCACGAAACCGTCTGTAGCCGCCACCACCATAGTCCCTAGATTGGGGGGATCTGAAGTTCTTCCCGGCACCCTGCCGGAGGGGAGATCATCCCGGAGGTCTTCTCTCCGGTATGATGCGTGAGTAGTTCCACCTTGGACTATGGGTAGATGTATTAGCTAGATGGTTGTATCTCCTCCTTTGTGCTTTCATGTATAGATCTTGTGAACTCCGTTCATGATCAAGATCTAATCTATTTGTAATCATGCATGTTGTGTTTGCGGGGATCCGATGGATATTGAGATTATTATGTTGGTTTGATTAATGGTTTTGTCTTTATGATTCTATCATGTATGTGTTGTTTGTGATCTTGCATGCTCTCCGTTGCTAGTGGTTTTCTTGGCCAAGTAGTTGCTAGTGACTCCAAGAGGGGGTATTCATGCTCGATAGTGGGTTCATGCCTCTAGTTTCCAAGGAAAGTGACAGAAATCTCTTCGGTTGTAGATGTGTTGTTGCTACTAGGGAGAAAACAACGGTCTCTTGTCCATGGAACATCTGGACTGTTTACCTTACACACTTTGCTTAAAGCAGTTGTCTGTTGCTTGCAACTTAATACTGGAGGGGGTTCGGATGATAACCTGAAGGTGGACTTCTAGTCATAGATGCAGTTGAATGGCGGTCTATGTATCTTGTTGTATTTCCCAATCAACCTCATAGGATCTTTCTGACTAGTAATTGCATTTTTATGCCTTGCTCAGTTCCTATCAATTGCCCTGCTATAATTTGTTTACCCTTCATGCCATGTTGTTTATCTAAGGAGAGCACCTCTAGTGAACTATGGACCCCGGTCCAATCTTTACCATCAATACATCCTCCAATGTTACTTGTTTACTTGCTAGAAACCATTACCTTCCACACCATACGTTTAATCCTTTGTTACAGCAAACCGGTGAGCTTGACAACCTCATTGTTTCGTTGGGACAAAGTCTTGAGTTTGTGTTGTGCAGGCATGCGTGTTGCTTGCAACACCTGTGTGACGTTTCCTTCCTCCTTCAGGTTCGATAACCTCGATCTCTACCGAGGGAAGACTTGCTACTATGCTGCTTCACACCTTGCTCTTGGGGTTTCCGACGAAGCGCTCCTACATCAACTTAGGCGCCATCAACAAGTTTTCTGGCGCCATTGCTGCGGAGGCTAAGGACGTCTTCACTAGGGGAGTCCTTCACTTCCTTTCTCTTTACTTTGTTTTTAGTTTGCTTTGTTTCTTTTTCTTGGTTTTGTTTGCCTCTTTTCAAAAAACCCAAAAAAATTAGTCTAGTTTGGTTTGCTTGTTTTATTCAAAACACACAAAAAAATTAGTTCCTACTCTAGTTGCTGCTCTGTTGTTGCCTCGCTTGGTCATGCTTTCTATCAATGGATGGTTTCTTTGAAACTAGTTCTTATTGGCAAGGTGGGTTCACGGAAGAACAAAATTATTATTATAAGGAATACCGTTTGTCACAAAAAGGGAAACACTTATGGGAGCAAATTGATAAGTTGAATACTATTGCTAGAGATGTGTGCTCTACTTATAATGTTACTTATTGCTTTGATAAAGCTTGTTGCTACAAGAGGTATAAACACCTACCCTTTCAATGTGAGTATAATGATAATGTTACCATATATTCTTATGTTAAAGGAAATTATGATTTTGATGATGTGGAACAAATTGAATAATTTATTGCCTTCAAGGGTGCATTTGAACCTGCCAGTTTGCTTGAAAATACAGATGATGCACCTTATAAACATGAGGTTTTTGAGATACTTAAATTTTTCTTTGATAATTACAAGGGAGAAAATGGCTATATTCTTGAATATTTTAATAGGTGATTTCCACAAATGGAAGAGACTAATGCCTTGCAGGAGCAAATGGAAGAAGAAATTGTTGAAACTGGAAGCTCATTAGATGAAAAAGAGGAGGAGAGTGATGAACAAAAGGAGGAAGAATGGATCTACCCATGCCTACCTTCTAATGAGAGTAACTCTTTACCTCTTATATTATTTTATTGTCCCCCATGCTTACCAAAGGAGGATGAATGCTATGTTCTTGTGGATCCTTTTGAAATATCTACTTTGGGTAAAACCTGTGAAGGTTTTAATCCCACTATTTTTGAGCTTGATAGAAATTATGTGTTTGTAGATCATGAAAAGCATGCTTTATGTAATAGGTATATTGTTGAGTTTATCCATGAGGCCACAGAAAATTATTATGAGAGAGGAAAATATGGTGGTAGAAGTTTTCATGGTACTAAAACACCTCTCTTTGTGCTGAAAGTTTTGAAGTTACTCTTGTTTACTCTTCCTATGCATGTCACTTTGTTCTTTGTGAACTTATTTGTGTACAAGATTCCTATGCATAGGAAGTGGGTTAGACTTAAAGGTGTTTGGAATTTGCTTCTTGATGCCCTCTTTTACTTCAACTCATAGTTCTTATGAGAGCATCTTCTCAAGCTATCAAGCCTAACTTAAAGGCGTTAAAGAAAAGTACTATTTGGGAGATAACCCAAGAGTTTCCTTGAGTCTTGGAAGTTATTACTTCAATAATGACCTCTCCTTATCCTTATTGTTTGCTTTTTGTGCCAAGAATGACCTCTAATGAGAGGGAAGTAAGATTTGGGGAGATGCTCTCCCAAAACAGATTTCTGTCCTCCACCAAAAAAACATCGTGAGGAGCCTCTGTAACTCGGTTTGAGCTCAAAATTTACGAATAAAACCCCTAGTATGTTAGCTAACTTTCAATAGTTGAACACTTTTTAATTTGAGAAACATAGTATGTTCGAAAAAATCGGTTTCTACCTGATGGTCTGTTTTGACAGATTTCTGCCATTATTTGCATTTGCTTCTTATTGATTCCTTTTTGAGTTCTCTTCAGGTAAATTGAGGTTTTTGAAGGAGTTACTGCAGTAGCTTGTGTTTTTAGTGAAAATCCTTGATGTTACAAAGATTTGCCAGTGGTCTAATATCTTTTGAATACACTAATGTTGCTATTGAAGATTGTGTGAAGTTTTGTATGAAAGAAAAATTTCAGGTGTAGAGAGAGAATGATGCAATGATATGAAGAATGGACAAAAGCTCAATCTTGGGGATTCCACCATGGTGTCACCCCAAGAAATATCCAATATGTACAAGCGTCAAAGCTTGGGGATGCCCAAGGCATCCCTTTCTTCATCAATAAAAAGCTCAGGTCTGTCTAGACACTTCGTTTTTATTGTTTCATGCACAGTTGTGTTGTTCTTGGAGTGTCTTAGTTTTAATTTTCTTTGCTTACTTTGTTTAGTTTTATTAAGTAGTTTGGACCCCCGTTCTCGCTGTGTTGTTTTGCAAATAAGTTTGCTTGGTGTTGGAAAGGAGTAGTAAGTTCTTGCTTGAAGTGCAAGAGGAGCTTGCATTGATTGTGACTTAGACTTTAGCATGACATGCTAGGTGTTGTTTTAGCATTATGCTTAGTGATTATTGATGTAGCATGTCTTGTTCCAAACAATTGGGATTGCTTAGTGTGCCTTAAAGAAATTATGCGTTGTTTTAGCATGCAAAAGCATAGTATTGTGGTATTCTCCTTTGATGATTTGCTTGGGTTGACTTGGCACATGCTCACACCATGTTATGACTCTCACAAGTCACCATTAGCCTCTATGCTCATTTAGTCCTTGACTTGTAGTACCACTCTTTGCTTTGATTAGTATGCTTTGTTGCATTGCATGATTATGGCCATTATGCTCTCTTAGTTGGTTGCTCCCAGTCTTTTGATAGCCTCCAATTGTATGAGTAAGTTCTACTCATGCCTCCAACTCCCAAGAAACCAAGTTATTCCAAAGTGTCCACTATAAACGCCCATGCATGGTGTGTTACACCATTCCAAGTATATTCTTGTTTTCAACTATCTTCCAATTAAAAACTATTTTCTTATGTGAAAACTTAGTGATTAAAGCCCTCACGAACTTGATGGCACACTTTATTATTTTCCCCTAATAAACTTGAACCATTGTGGCAACTTTGTTGTATATGCTTGCACTTATAAGTTGGAATTAGCAGAACCGTGCTATCACGGGGTACGTTTTCAACATTGCACTTGTACCTTGTTGTACTCATTTGATATCATGTTCTTTTGTCTATGGATGTCACCAGTCTGAAATAAAGAGGGGACTTGTAAGTCCATGGAGTTTGTATTCTGTGTTAGAGAAACGCCTGGGCCGCTGGCCTAAGCCATGCCTAATCATGGTGGAAACTTGCAGCATCACCATAATGAGCTATCTATGAAGCATCCTCAATAAAAAGCTATGCATATGGTAAATAAAAAGATTACTAAGATGCTCATTGTCTGCTTGCCTTGTCATTTTGGTTATGGGAAAGCTCCTGTACCATATGCAAATACTTACAGTGATAAGAACTTACATGGACCCAAATTTGCGTATGCATGAGGTGTGGCCCTCGTAGTCAAGGGACTTGAGATTGCCAACTTATACTTCGTCAAGCATATACTCCAGCTTTGCCACTTTAACCTTAACCACTTCAAGATGCTTATGATAGGGGCAATGAGGGATGAAAGTTAACAAGTACCATAGTTTTTGGAAGCACTTTTTGAAACTTGTAATCCCTGCTTCCTTTATAAAAAGGCTTTTCTTCCACCACTATTGAGTCTCCACCTTATACCTTTAGGCACCATTAAGAGAGCATAGTTGGCATTCTGTGTGCAGTGTTCCAAAGCTTATTAATTGATGCATATTGTGTTATTACTTGCTCTTGTGCTATTTGTTTCTAGTCACCCTTGTGAACTTTGCAGGTGTCCTATGCATCTATTTGCTATTCTATGAGGGACAAGCTGATTGCCACTATGATATGTTTTATGCATGTGAAGCAAACAAACGTTTTTCAATGCATGTTATTCATGATCTTTGTTTGTAGCTTGTCATGTTGCATGCATAGTTACTATGTCCTATTGTTAGAACTCCATCTTTCATGCACATGTTTAGAGTTCTATGATCCCATCTTTCAATGCTTGAAAATTGTTGGATCTTTATTGTGAGGGTGCATGTCACCTCAAAAATTATTCTGTTTATCACATACCTACTCGAGGATGAGCAGGAGTTAAGCTTGGGGATGTTGATATGTTAGAAACATATCTATAATTTTTGATGCTCCATGCTTGTTTAGTATCTACTTTGCTTTACTTGTCCACACTTTGAGGTGCTTTTTACATGTTTTCTGGTACTAAACTACTAACAAGTTGCAACAGTGCCAGATGCCTGTTTTCTGCTATTTTTGGTTCTAGAAAAGTTAGTAAAGAAATATTCTCGGAATTGGACGGGACAAAGGACAAAGTAAATTACATTCCGTGGGGAACAAGAAGTCCAGAGGAGAGCCGGAGGGGCCAGCCAGGGGGGCCAGACCCACCCTAGGCGCGGGTGGGCCCTAGCCCGCGCCTGGCTAGGGTTTGCCAGCTCTGGCGGCCGCCTTGGTCTCCCCCTTCACCTATAAAAAGCCCCCGATGCAGAAACCTTGGGTACCCGATCAAAAATCCACGAAACCGTCTGTAGCCACCGCCACCATCGTCCCTAGATCGGGGGGATCTAAAGTTCTTCCCGGCACCCTGCCGTAGGGGAGATCATCCCGGAGGCCTTCTCTCCGGTATGATGCGTGAGTAGTTCCACCTTGGACTATGGGTCCATTTACTAGCTAGATGGTTGTATCTCCTCCTTTGTGCTTTCATGTATAGATCTTGTGAGCTCCGTTCATGATCAAGATCTAATCTATTTGTAATCATGCATGTTGTGTTTATGGGGATCTGATGGATATTGAGATTATTATGTTGGTTTGATTAATGGTTTGTCTTTATGATTCTATCATGTCTGTGTTGTTTGTGATCTTGCATGCTCTCTGTTGCTAGTGGTTATCTTGGCCAAGTAGTTGCTAGTGACTCCAAGAGGGGGTATTTATGATCGATAGTGGGTTCATACCTCTAGTTTCCAAGGGAAATGACAAAAATATCTTCGGTTGTATATGTGTTGTTGCTACTAGGGACAAAACATAGGTCTCTTGTTCATGGAACATGTGGACTGTTTACCTTACACACTTTTCTTAAAGCAGTTGTCTATTACTTGCAACTTAACACTGGAGGGGGTTTGGATGATAACCTGAAGGTGGACTTCTGTAAGATCCCTCCCTTTATAAAGGTAAGGATCCCTGTGATTGCAATGCTAGTCCCTGGATCAATGCTCGCATCCACAGTTTAAGATGAAGTACACAGAAACAAAGGTCATCATTACATATCCTTCCAGAGACAAACATTTTCTTTTACAAACTCCATGGCCACAGGCCTAATACAAGAGTTCATATATATAATAAGATAAATAAGTCTTCATCTTCATGTGCCACAGGCAAGCATGTTGAGTGTAGACTCATAACCCCTAATCATCATCAGAATAACCTGCAACATCACAAGTTACAGCCACAGTGGGTCAATACATTGGAATAGTATTGGCAAGTGATACTTTAGTAGAATATTAGTAGTGTAGATACTATATGCATTTTGGCTAAGTGTAGCTTAGGCTTGCTTTGCTCAAAATAGGTTTTTGCCTATTAGTTGAAAACACTAAGTTTTACTTTGTCAAAACTTTCCCAAGGAACCACCAATAGAAATTGGTGAACCTTCACCCTTGTTCAACCACAAGTTTTAACTTAGAAAATGGGACGAGGAGATTCTTGATAGCTTCCATGTCTTGATGCTCAAGTTGTCCAATACCAGGGACATGGCTAAGTACTTAGATTCTTCCATCTGCAGAGGTTGTGCACTTTCCCCACAAGACTTGATTTTCACCAAGATAGGACCTTTCAGAAGCCTTCCCTTATACCAAATGGACGCGTTCCAACCTATAATCCCACTACCACCAACTGTCCAAATGGCTAAGTTATTGCAACCTATGTGATCCAGGTAGAGCCCATATTGCCATGTGCCTGCACTAGAAGCTTCTTAACATTTGGCCTCTCAAATCCCTTTGTTCCTGGGTGGCTTTCCACAAGTGAGATACACAAGGTAAACCATAGAAATGGGCCTGGTGTAACCACTCAACATAAACCATTCTTTCCATTCCACCCAGGTGTTTCATTCACTTAGTTGTTTTATTAAGCAAAAACATAAGTCCAAAGACTTAGAAATATTTTCTCATAGCATGAATATAATATCACCCTTGGTTGCTACTAGCTAGGCTAAGCATGGCATTGATAAGCATCTTAACTTAGAAATTTCTAGCAATTCTACAACTACTAGGTTTTCCCAAGCATAGCATATAGATCAAATATTCATGCAAGTCTAGCAAAATATTTCTAGTGCATAGTTGAAAAACATAGGAATAAAATCATGAAGCACCACTTGCCTTGGTAGTTTGGGGAGTAGCAACAATCTTCACAATCACAATCACTATTTGCACCAAAATCTACACATAAAATAATGGCACTAAAATTACATACAAAATATATACAAACAAAAATATATGAATGCATGCAAATTCCATGTGATGATTTTCTACACCAAACAAGACAAATACACAGTACTGAACCATAAACAAGTCCAAAATAAGCCAAATAAACTTTATTTGAATAACATAAAATTTTTCAAATAATTGTTATACACAAATTATGCCTACAAATGTTTCTGTAAAAACAACAATTTTTACAGAGGCAAAACATTAAAAACATTGCATAAATGGAAAGGATTTTCTCTCCTGATTCCAATGGTATAAAATTTGTCAAATTTGGACGTGGGATTCAAAAGTTATGAATTTTACAAGTTTAAACATCTAATAGATCTAAATTCTATTTTTAAGACAAAGGACTGGCCACGCGGCACCTTCTGATTGGTTCACACCGTTTCGCACCGGATCACACACGCGAGTCGTTAGATCTAACTTAATATGCACGGCCCAGATCTGTTCGTACCGCTTCGCTATAGGTCTGTTTCTAATCGCTGGATCTAGATCCTACGACCACGGATCAAACGACCACAGACGGGCGGCGCTAGTGGCGGCGATGCGGCGGCACGGCTCTGTCAGAGATGTCGCCGGCGATTCAGATCGCGCGGGGAGGAGTGGAGGTGGTTACCGTGCTCGCGGGGCTACAGTGAAGCTCAAGGTGGTCGAGGGAGGAACAGGGGCGCTCGGATCTGGTTGTTATTGCTCGCCGGAGTGGAGCCTGTCGTCGGGCAAGCTCTGGCGTCGTCGGGGGCAAGTTTCTGGTGCGTGCTAAGACAAACCAGAGACACTGTTATATGCGCACAAGTCTGGCGAACAAGTGAGTATCCAGAAAAGAGGAAGGGGTGGTCGGGAACTACCAGGAGGGGTCGCCGGAGTTGTGCTGAGCTCCGGCTGCTTCCAGAGGTGGACGGTGACAATGTTCTAGGGCGATATAGAGAAAAATGGAGGCATGAGAAGATGCGCAAGGACATGTTGATCGTGCTCGCATGAAACAGAGACAGGGGGGCGGACGGTGCTCACCGGAATCGGTCGCCGGAGGTCGTCTGTGCTGCGGGGTTCTGAGCTTGATTGCGCGCAGCCTGGTGGAGAAGTGGTGGCGCTAGGTGAGGGGAAATGCTCGCGGTGCAGAGGGGGTTAAATAGCCAGGAGGGGGCGGCGATTACGTGATGCATCAATGGCAATAACGCGGGCAGTGACTGCGGCGAGGTAACGGCGGAGCGCCTCGGCCGCGCGTTGATTGAGGACGATGATGATGGGGCATGGTGGGGTCTGGCTGTCAGCGGGTGGGTGCACGTAGGCGTGGTGAGAAACAGAGAAGAAAGATGGACCCTGGGTGGGCTGCTTCGTCTGATGGGCTGGATTGGTGGCGCCTGGCCCAGTTGGGTTTTCTATTTCTTTTTCTTTTTCTGAGTTGATTTTCAGGAATCATTTTCAAATAAATTCAAAAGCAATTGAATTCAAATCTTTTCTGGATTTTTTGTAAAGTGTAAACCTCATAATTTTGAACATAAAACCTTGCTGTTTCATTAGACTAGCTTAGTCTTTTTGAAAAATTAAAATAAACAGTGCCTTAGTATTTGATTTGAATAGGTTTTGAAAATGGTTTAAAACCATATTTGTTTTGTAAATTTTGTCCAAGCCTTGCTCACAATCAAACCAATCCTATTAACTTACAATAATGGTTTTAAAACAAATATTCCTCCACTAGAGAGTGGCATTTTAGTTAAAGCTTGCTCACATAAAATCATAGCACTCAAAGTTTCTGTTTCTTCAAAATGAGTTTGTATTTGAGCCCTAAATGAGTATGCATGCATGGATGATATGTGAAACTTGAAAACATGATTTTAGGGATGTTACAAATCTAACCCCCTTAAGGTGAATCTCGCCCTCGAGATTCGGGTTGGCTAGCAAACAGGTGAGGGTGGTCTTTCCGAAGATCATCTTCTCTTTCCCATGTTGCTTCTTCTTCGGAATGATGGTTCCATTGAACTTTGCAGAATTTGATAGTCTTAGTCCGAGTAACTCTTTCTGCAGTCTCAAGAATCTTGATAGGTTTTTCCTCATAAGTGAGATCACTTTCCAATTGAACTTCCTCCAATGGTATAGTATCCTTCAAAGAAGTCTCTTCCATTTCTAGATGGCATTTCTTAAGCTGACTCACATGAAACACATTGTGAACGGCAGACAATGATTCTGGCAATTCAATCTCATAAGCTACTTCTCCTTTACGACTCAGAATCTTGAATGGTCCAACATATCTTGGGGGCAATTTTCCTTCGACTCCAAATCTCTTCACTCCACAAAGTGGTGACACTCTAAGATAAGTTCTATCACCCACTTCATAGGTGAATTCTCTATGCTTAGGATCTGCGTAGCTCCTTTGTCGGGACTGTGCTATCTTCAATCTGTCCTTAACTAGCTTGACTTTCTCTTCGGCCTCTTTGATTAGCTCTGGTCCGAACAAACTTCTTTCTCCCACACCATTCCATAACAATGGGGTGGTACACTTTCTCCCATAGAGAAACTCAAAGGACGCCATCTCAATACTGGCTAGATAGCTGTTATTGTAAGAGAATTCTGCGTAAGGCAGACTTTCATCCCAACTGGCTCCATAGTCTAAGGCACATGCCCTCAACATATCCTCAAGAATCTGGTTGGTCCTTTCTGTTTGTCCATCAGTCTGAGGATGAAAAGCAGTGCTAAATTCCAACCTCGTTCCCAATGACTCATGTAGTTGCCTCCAAAAATGAGAAGTGAATTGAGTTCCCCTATCAGACACAATACTCTTGGTTACTCCATGTAGACATACAATTCTACTCATGTAGATCCTGGCTAACTTATCACTTGTATAGGTTGTCTTCACGGGTATAAAATGAGCCACTTTAGTTAAGCGATCCACTACTACCCAAATAGAATCATATCCTGACCTGGTCCTTGGCAATCCGGTGATGAAATCCATGCCAATCTTGTCCCACTTCCAATCAGGAATAGGTAGTGGTTGTAATAATCCTGCTGGTTTTTGATGTTCCGCTTTCACTCTACTACATACATCACACAAAGCAATATGTTCGGCGATGTCCTTCTTGAGATTATTCCACCAAAATATTTCCTTCATATCCATGTACATTTTGGTGTTACCCGGATGAATGGAATATGGTAAGTTGTGTGCTTCTTCTAAAATCAGTTTTCGAAGTTCCGGGTCTTGTGGAACACAGATACGCTTTCCATGCCATAAAGTACCCTGTTCATCTTCATGGAATCCTTTGGCTTTTCCCTTGTCAATCTTTTCCTTAAGCTCTTCAATTTCCTTATCGGTATTTTGGGCTTCTTTGATTTTGTCCAACAAAGTGGGTTGAACATCCAATGACATGAGATGTCCTTCAGGCACAATCTCCAATCTGAGATCTCTAAATTTGGCACACAGATCATCTAGCAATTCTCCCTTAGTAAGGCCATTCACAAAAAACTTACGGCTTAGAGCATCCGCTACAACATTTGCTTTACGGGGGTGGTATTGCAAACTCAAGTCATAGTCCTTGATGAGTTCTAGCCATCTTCTTTGTCTCATGTTAATTTATTTCTGGGTGAAGATATACTTCAAACTTTTGTGATCTGTGAATAGTTCACATCGCTTTCCCAAAATATAGTGTCTCCATGTTTTGAGTGCATGGACAACAGAGGCTAACTCTAAATCATGAGTAGGGTAATTTACCTAATGAGTTTTGAGTTTTCTCGAGGCATAAGCCACAACTTTCCCTTCTTGCATAAGTATTGCACCTAATCCATGATGAGATGCATCACAATACACTTGGAAATCCTTCTCCAAATGTGGCAGACATAAGACTGGTGCTGTCACTAGCCTCTTCTTTAACTCTTGGAAACTGAGTTCACATCCTTCAGACCAAGCAAATTTCTTGTCTTTCTTTAGTAACTCTGTCATTGGCTTAGCTATCTTGGAGAAATTATCAATGAACCTTCTGTAGTATCCTGCCAAGCCAAGGAAACTACGAACCTCTTTCACTGACTTAGGAGATTCCCATTCAGTTACAGCTGAAACTTTAGCAGGATCAACTGCTACACCATCTCCTGACACAACGTGTCCAAGAAATCCAACTTCATTCAACCAAAACTCACACTTGCTGAATTTGGCATACAGCTTATGCTCCCTAAGCTTCTCAAGTATCAAACGCAAATGTCCTTCATGCTCTTCTTTGCTCTTGGAGTAGATTAAAATGTCATCGATAAAAATGACAACAAACTTGTCAAGGAACTCCATGAACACCTTGTTCATCATATTCATAAAGTATGCTGGTGCATTGGTCAAACCAAATGGCATCACGGTGTACTCATACAATCCATACCTAGTGGTGAAAGTTGTCTTAGGTATGTCTTGTTGTTGGAATTATGCCCTAGAGGCAATAATAAAGATGTTATTATTATAATTCTTGTTCATGATAAAGTTTATATTCCATGCTAGAATTGTATTAAGCGGAAACTTTAATACTTGTGTGGTTTGTGAACAACACCGTGTCCCTAGTACGCCTCTATGGACTAGCTCATTGATCAATGATGGTTAAGGTTTCCTAACCATAGACATGAGTTGTCAATTGATAATGAGATCATATCATTGGAGAATGATATGATGGACAGACCCAAACTAAGCGAAGCAATTAGATCGTATCATCGTGTTCATCTTTGCGAAGCTTTTCCTATGTCAAATATTGTATTCCTTAGACCATGATATAATACAACTCCCTGGTATCGGAAGAAAGCTTTGAGGTCATCAAACGTCATCCTATGAGAGGGTGATTATAAAGGTGTCTCTCAGGTGATCGGAAAGTATCTGTTGGGTTGTATGTATCGAGATGGAATTTGTCCCTCCCAAGTTGGAGAGATATACTTCGGGCCCACTCGGTAATCGATATCAACACCGCTTGCAAGCATGTGGTTAAGGAGTTAATCACAAAGTGATATCGGATTACAGAACGAGTAAAGTACTTGCTGTGAACGAGATTGAACTAGGTATGACGGTACCGACGATCGAATCTCGGGCAAGTAAAATATCGTGAGACGAAGGGAATATATATATGGGATTGTTTGAATCCTGACATCGTGGTTCATCTGATATGATCATCGATGAATGTGTGGGAGTCAATATGGGTGCCCAGACCCCGCTGTTGATTATTGATAGAAGATCATGTCTGCATATTCTCGAACCCGCAGGGTCACACACTTAACGTGTCTTGACGCTAGGATAGAATGGATAATTGGTTTATGAATTTTTTGTTCGGAGTCTCGGATGGGATCCGGGATATCACGAGAGGTTCCGGAATGGTCCGGAGAATAAGATTCATATAAGGCAATGCAGTTTTTGGAGTTCGGAATTGTTCCGGGTTAATCGGTATTGTACCGGAAGCTTCTAGAACCTTCCGGAAGGGGACCAACGTGGCCCCACCTTCCGGGAGGGGGCATGGGCCTATGAGGGAGTGTCCTGGCCGCATTGGTCCAGGGGCATAAGGCCCCATAGGGCCCAGCCGATCCTAGAGAGTTTAAATCGTTTAAACTAGAGATAGGGTTTCTAGAAGAGGGGAGAGTCCATGCCCCCCACTCCTTATCCTTTGGGCTTGGGGGAGGGGCTAGGGCTGCGCCCCCCCCCTCTATATAAAGAGGGGTGGGGGCGCACCAACCCCCTACACCTCTCCTCCAAACCCTAGCCGCCTTGCTAGCTTTCCTCTCTCCCTCCCGACTGTTTATAGGCGAAGCCCTGCAGCAGAAATTCTCCACCATATACACCACGCCGTCGTGTTGTAGATCCAATCTATCTCTCCACCATACTTGCTGGTCCGAGGAAGGAGGAGACGTCGAGGTGCTGCACGTGTGCATCTCACGGAGGCACCGCCACTTGTGGTGCTAGATCGGATCGGATCGCGAGGAGGAGAAGCGAGTACGACTACATCACCCACGTTCCGACGAACGTTCCGCTGTGCGAATCTTCAAGGGTATGAAGATCTAATCCAATCTCTCTCGTTGATTGCATCTCCTAGATTAGATCTTGGCTTTCCCTCTGTTCGCATCCGTAGAAAATTTTGATTTACTATGCCGCGAAACCCTTCAGTGGTATCAGAGCTAGATCTATGCGTAGATGTGTTTCACGAGTAGAACGCAACATGGTTGTTGCGGGCGTTGATGTTTTCTGTTGCAAGACTCTTGTTTGTGTTCTTCTTATGATGCGGGATAGTGAGATTGAAGCGGTCCAGGCCAACCTTACGCGACGTCGTTCGCGAGACCGGCTCCGCACTTGACGTGTGGCTTGTTCCACACATGCGGCTGGTGGATGTCAGTTTCTCTCACTATAGTTGTCATGGGATTAACACCGGAGTTTGGCAACCATAATATCACCGTTATGGCTTTCCGTAGGTAAGAATCGTTCTTAGCATCTACTCCCATAAGCCACGTAAAACATGCAACAACAAAGTAGAGGCGTCTAACTTGTTTTTGCAGGGAGTGTTTTCTGTGATATGGTATGGCCCAAGATGTGATGTGTATATTGTATGCGATGATCATGTTTTGTAATGTTTCACGACTTGCATGTCGATGAGTACACAACCGGCAGGAGCCATATGGTTGTCTTTATAATTTTGTATGACCTGCGAGTCAACTTCTTATACGCCATGTAATAGCTTTACTTTATCGCTATGTAGTTAGCAATAGTTGTAGTTGCTATTCGTGGTGGAGGCAATCATGGTGGAGTGATGGAGATCATGCCGGAACGCACAAGATGGAGATCATTGCGCGAGGATTGGCTATACCATGTCACATAAAGTTATATGCATGTGATGTTTATCCCTTTATGTATCTTATTATGCTTAGATCGCAACGGTATCATTATAAGATGATTCCTCACTTAAAGATCAAGATAAAAACTGTGTTCTCCCCAAGTATGCACCGTTGCGAAAGTTCGTCGTGTCCAAGCATCACGTGATGATCGGGTGCTATAGACTCTACGCTCACATACAACGGGTGCAAGCCAGTTTTGCACACGCGGAAATACTTGGGTCTAACTTGACGAGCCTAGCATGTACAGACATGGCCTCGGAACACAAGAACCGAAAGGTTAAGCATGAGTCATATGAATGATATGATCGACACTTCGTTGTCCACCATTGAAACCACATCTCTTCTCGTGATGATCGGATTAGGTGTGGTGAATTTGGATCGTGTTCACTAAACAACTTGAGGGATGTTGAATTTAGTGGGAGTTCATCTAGTAATTTGATTAAGTTGAACTATTTATCATGAACATAGTCTAAATTATACTTGCAAATACTGTAGATCACATGGCCAAGTCCAACTTCAACTTCAACGTTTTTGCTGAGAAGGAAAAGCTTAGAAACAATGGGTGTAACTTCACCAATTGGTTCCGCAATCTTAGAATCATTCTGTCTGGCGGACAAAAGGACTATGTCCTTGGTAAAGCGTTAGGTGACCCCCCTGCTGCAACTGCGCCGGCTGATGAGAAAGCTGTCTATCAGTCGCGTAAAGATGATTATGGTGTGATTAAGAGCACCATGTTGTTTGCTATGGAACCGGAGCTTCAAAATCGTATTGAAGAGTATCCCGGGCCCTTCGAGATTCTCGAGGAACTGAAAACCATGTTTCAGACTCAGGCCCGTTCTGAGAGATATGAGATCTCCGAGAAGTTCTTTAACTGCAAGATGGAGGAAGGGAGTTCCGTTAGTGAGCACGCCATAAAGATGTCGGGCTACACTCAACGCCTTGAGCAACTGGAATGCACGATTCCAGAGGAGCTCAAGATTGACAGGGTTCTGCAATCACTCCCTCCCAGCTACAAAAGTTTTGTAGTGACTCATAATCAGATTGGTTCCACTGATACGATCACCGAGCTCTTCACAAAGCTGAAGGCTGCGGAAGTGGACATCAAGAAGGATAATCATGTGTTGATGGTCAACAAGCCCTCCTTTAAGAAAGGTAAGGGAGCAAAGAAGCCCTTCAATAAGGGCGGCGGCAAGCGCAACGCCCCTGCTGAGAAGAAGCTCAAGTCTGGTCCTAAGCCGGACACTGAGTGCTTCTATTGCAAGGACAAGGGTCACTAGAAGCGCAACTGTCCGAAGTACTTAGCGGACAAGAAGGCTGGCACCATCAAAGGTATATTTGATATACATGTTATTGATGTTTTCCTTACTAGCCCTCGTTGTAGTGCCTGGGTATTTGATACCGGTTCAGTTGCTAATATTTGTAACTCGAAACAGGAGCTACGGAATAGACGGCGGCTTGCGAGGGATGAGGTGACGATGCGCGTTGGCAACGGATCAAGAGTTGATGTGATGGTCGTCGGCACGCTCTCCTTAGTTTTACCTTCGGGATTAGTTTTAAACCTTAATAAGTGTTATTATGTGCCTGCGTTGAGCATGAACATTATTTCTGGATCGTGTTTATTGCAAGATGGTTATTCATTTAAATCGGAGAATAATGGTTGTTCTATTTATATGAGTAACATCTTTTATGGTCATGAACCTCTTGTAAATGGTTTATTTCTTCTAAATCTCGAAAGGGATGAAACACACATCCATAACATTGAGGCTAAGAGATGCAAAGTAGATAGTGATAATACTACTTATTTGTGGCACGGTCGTCTAGGTCATATTGGTGTAAAGAGCATGAAGAAACTCCATTCTGATGGACTTTTGGAGTCTCTTGATTTTGAATCATTTGACACATGCGAACCATGCCTCATGGGCAAGATGATCAAAACCCCGTTCTCCGGTATGATGGAGCGAGCAACGGACTTGTTGGAAATCATACATACCGATGTATGCGGACCGATGAGTGTTTCGACGCGCGGTGGATATCGCTATTTCCTCACTTTTACCGATGACTTAAGTAGATATGGGTATATCTATTTAATGAAACATAAATCTGAAACATTTGAAAAGTTCAAGGAATTTCAGAATGAAGTGGAGAACCATCGTAACAGAAAGATTAAGTTTCTACGATCCGATCGTGGAGGTGAATATTTGAGTTATGATTTTCTCACGCATCTTAAAGAAAGTGGAATCGTTTCACAACTCACGCCACCCGGAACACCACAGTGCAATGGTGTGTCTGAACGCCGGAATCGAACCCTATTAGATATGGTCCGATCAATGATGTCTCTTACTGATTTGCCGTTATCATTTTGGGGTTATGCATTAGAAACCGCTGCATTCACTTTAAATAGGCCTCCATCTAAATCCGTTGAGACGACACCGTATGAACTATGGTTTGGTGCTAAACCTTAGTTGTCGTTTCTTAAAGTTTGGGGATGCGAAGCTTACGTCAAGAAGTTGATGCCGGACAAGCTCGAACCCAAAGTGGAGAAATGCGTCTTCATAGGATACCCTAAGGAAACTATTGGGTATACCTTCTATCACAGAACCGAAGGCAAAGTGTTTGTCGCAAAGAACGGTTCCTTTCTTGAGAAGGAGTTTCTCTCGAAAGAAGTGAGTGGGAGGAAAGTAGAGCTAGACGAGGTTATTGAACCTTCTCTTGAGTTGGAGAGTAGCGCAGCACCTGAAATTGTTCCAGTGCCGCCTGCACCAACAATAGAGGAAGCTAATGACAAGGATCATGAAGCTTCGGACGATGCTGCTACTGAACGTCGCAGGTCGACAAGGTCACGTGCCCCCCCTGAGTGGTACGACAACCCTGTCTTGACTGTCTTGTTAGTAGAAGACAGTGAACCTACGAACTATGAGGAAGCGATGATGAGCCCAGACTCTGAGAAATGGCTTGAAGCCATGAAATCCGAATTGGGATCCATGAGCGAAAACCAAGTATGGACTTTGGTGGACCCTCCTAGCGACTGAAAGGCCGTTGAGTGCAAATGGATCTTCAAGAAGAAAACGGACGCGGATGGTAATGTTACCGTCTATAAAGCACGGCTTGTCGCAAAAGGTTTTCGACAAGTTCAAGGTGTTGACTACGATGAGACTTTTTCTCCCGTAGCGATGTTTAAGTCCATTCGGATTTTATTAGCAATTGCTGCGTTTCATGATTATGAAATATGGCAGATGGATGTCAAGACTGCGTTCCTCAATGGCAACATTGATGAAGAGTTGTATATGATGCAACCCGAAGGTTTTGTCGATCCTAAGGATGCTAGTAAAGTATGCAAACTTCAGCGTTCCATTTATGGACTGAAGCAAGCATCTCGGAGTTGGAACCTTCGTTTTGATCAAGTGATCAAGAGCTTTGGATTTGTTCCAAATTGCTATGAAGCTTGTATCTACAAGAAAGTGAGTGGGAGCTCGGTGACGTTTCTGGTACTATATGTGGATGACATATTGATTATCGGAAATGACATCAACATGCTTAACGATGTGAAGATTTATTTGAACAAGTGTTTTTCAATGAAAGACCTAGGTGAAGCTGCTTATATATTGGGCATCAAAATCTATAGAGATAGACAAAGACGCCTGATAGCTTTAAGCCAAAGTACATACCTAGACAAGGTTCTGAAAAGGTTCAGAATGGATAAGGCAAAGAAAGGTTCAGTGCCTATGTTGTTAGGTAAGATATTGAGCAAGGCTCAGTGTCCAGCTACGGTAAATGATAGGGAAGCTATGAGCAAAGTGCCTTATGCCTCGGCCATAGGTTCCATCATGTATGCCATGCTGTGTACTAGACCAGATGTGTCCAATGCTCTTAGTTTGACGAGCAGATATCAAAGTGATCCAGGAGTGGAACACTGGACAGCCGTGAAGAACATCCTAAAGTACCTAAATAGGACTAAAGAAATGTTCTTAGTCTATGGGGGTGATGAACAGCTTGTCGTAAAAGGTTACGTCGACGCTAGTTTTGACACCGACAAGGATGATTCCAAATCTCATACAGGATACGTTTATATTTTGAATGGAGGAGCTGTGAGCTGGAGAAGCTGCAAGCAAAGCGTGATCGCGGGATCTACAGTGGAAGCGGAATACATGGCTGCTGCAGAAGCGTCAAGTGAAGGAGTTTGGATCAGAAACTTCATTACTGAGCTTGGCGTGGTTCCAAGTGCATTGGACCCACTGGAGATATTGTGTGACAACACTGGCGCCATAGCACTCGCTAAGGAACCAAGATATCATCCAAAGACCAAGCATATCAACCGCAAGTTTCATATAATCCGAGATTATATTGCAGATGGAGATCTGAAGATTAGCAAAGTACACACAGATCTGAATGTCGCAGATCCATTGACTAAACCTCTTCCACGTGTAAAACATGATCAACACCTCAGTGCCATGGGTGTGAGATTGTTGCCAGATGTAAACTAGATTATTGACTCTAGTGCAAGTGGGAGACTGTTGGAATTATGCCCTAGAGGCAATAATAAAGATGTTATTATTATAATTCTTGTTCATGATAAAGTTTATATTCCATGCTAGAATTGTATTAAGCGGAAACTTTAATACTTGTGTGGTTTGTGAACAACACCGTGTCCCTCGTACGCCTCTATGGACTAGCTCATTGATCAATGATGGTTAAGGTTTCCTAACCATAGACATGAGTTGTCAATTGATAATGAGATCATATCATTGGAGAATGATATGATGGACAGACCCAAACTAAGCGAAGCAATTAGATCGTATCATCGTGTTCATCTTTGCGAAGCTTTTCCTATGTCAAATATTGTATTCCTTAGGCCATGAGATAATACAACTCCCTGGTATCGGAAGAAAGCTTTGAGGTCAACAAACGTCATCCTATGAGAGGGTGATTATAAAGGTGTCTCTCAGGTGATCGGAAAGTATCTGTTGGGTTGTATGTATCGAGATGGAATTTGTCCCTCCCAAGTCGGAGAGATATACTTCGGGCCCACTCGGTAATCGATATCAACACCGCTTGCAAGCATGTGGTTAAGGAGTTAATCACAAAGTGATATCGGATCACGGAACAAGTAAAGTACTTGCTGTGAACGAGATTGAACTAGGTATGACGGTACCGACGATCGAATCTCGGGCAAGTAAAATATCGTGAGACGAAGGGAATATATATATGGGATTGTTTGAATCCTGACATCGTGGTTCATCCGATATGATCATCGATGAATGTGTGGGAGTCAATATGGGTGCCCAGACCCCGCTGTTGATTATTGATAGAAGATCATGTCTGCATATTCTCGAACCCGCAGGGTCACACACTTAACGTGTCTCGACGCTAGGATAGAATGGATAATTGGTTTATGAATTTTTTGTTCGGAGTCTCGGATGGGATCCGGGATATCACGAGAGGTTCCGGAATGGTCCGGAGAATAAGATTCATATAAGGCAATGCAGTTTTTGGAGTTCGGAATTGTTCCGGGTTAATCGGTATTGTACCGGAAGCTTCTAGAACCTTCCGGAAGGGGACCAACGTGGCCCCACCTTCCGGGAGGGGGCATGGGCCTATGAGGGAGTGTCCTGGCCGCATTGGGCCAGGGGCACAAGGCCCCATAGGGCCCAGCCGATCCTAGAGAGTTTAAATCGTTTAAACTAGAGATAGGGTTTCTAGAAGAGGGGAGAGTCCATGCCCCCCACTCCTTATCCTTTGGGCTTGGGGGAGGGGCTAGGGCTGCGACCCCCCCCCCTCTATATAAAGAGGGGTGGGGGCGCACCAACCCCCTACACCTCTCCTCCAAACCCTAGCCGCCTTGCTAGCTTTCCTCTCTCCCTCCCGACTGTTTGTAGGCGAAGCCCTGCAGCAGAAATTCTCCACCATATACACCACGCCGTCGTGTTGTAGATCCAATCTATCTCTCCACCATACTTGCTGGTCCGAGGAAGGAGGAGACGTCGAGGTGCTGCACGTGTGCATCTCACGGAGGCACCGCCACTTGTGGTGCTAGATCGGATCGGATTGCGAGGAGGAGAAGCGAGTACGACTAGATCACCCACGTTCCGACGAACGTTCCGCTGTGCGAATCTTCAAGGGTATGAAGATCTAATCCAATCTCTCTCGTTGATTTCATCTCCTAGATTAGATCTTGGCTTTCCCTCTGTTCGCATCCGTAGAAAATTTTGATTTACTATGCCGCGAAACCCTTCACTTGTTCCCTTATTTTGAGCTGGAAATAACCTGATCGAAGATCAATCTTTGAGAACACACATGCTCCTTCTAGCTGATCAAACAAGTCATTGATTCTAGGAAAAGGGTATTTGTTCTTGATAGTCACCTCATTGAGTGAACGGTAATCTATGCATAACCTTTGACTTCTATCCTTCTTTTCCACAAACAAAACTGGTGCTCCCCAGGATGAAGAACTTGGTTGAATAAATCCTTTCTGTAACTGTTCTCCAAGTTGTTTCTTGAGTTCTTTCAACTCATCAACTGACATCTTGTACGGTCTCTTTGCTATTGGTCCAGATCCTGGTAGCAAGTCAATAAGAAATTCCACATCTCTATCTGGTGGCATTCCTGGTAATTCTTCTGGAAACACATCTGGATATTCACTCACAATTGGCACACTGTCTATGCTAACCCCCTTAAGAGAATTTAGCTTACTCCCTTTTGATTCAAAGTTGGTCTTAAATCTGATCCTTTTGTTTTATGGAGTTGTGAGTGAGACAGTATGGTTGGCACAATCTAGCACTCCCTTGTGCTTAGCCATCCAGTCCATTCCCAAAATTACATCCAATCCTTGGGAGTTTAGGATTATCAGATTAACGGGAAACTTATACTTCCCAAACTCTATGACTAGATCATGACATCCTGAGTTCACTATCATTTCTCCACCAGGAGAACTTACTTTTATAGGACACCCAATAGTTTCTACCAGTAGTTCATTTCTTTCAAAAAATGCTCTTGATATGAATGAATGAGATGCACCAGTATCAAAGAGAACAAATGCTTGAACAGAATTGAGTTTGAACTTACCAGCAACAGCATCAGGTTCCTCATAGATTTCTTCCACATTGATGTGGTTCACTTGCCCCTTCTGGAAAGGGTTGGGCTTGTTGGGTCCTTCAACTTTCTTTCCTGGGCACTCATTTGCATAATGCCCCATCTTCTTGCATTTAAAACATTCAACCTGACTAAGATCCTTCTTGATAGGATGGCTTCCACTACCACTTCCACTTCCATTGTGGTGGTTCTTGTACCCACTCTTGTGACTCTTGTACTTGTCATTGTCATGACCACGGTAATGCTTGTTGTCATGATGACGGTTGTGGTTGTGGTGTTTGTTGTACTTTCCATGCTTGTGGGATCCAGAATTCCCACTATCATCATAATGGGAACGCTTGTGAGACGATCCCGAGTTGTGTTTGTCAGAGTGCTTTCTCTTCCTGCTTTCAACCTGTTTCATCTTGCTCTCCAAGATGGCAGCCTTGTCACATAGAGATTGATAAGTGGGGAAATAGGCCACAGCTAACTGCAGGATCAGTTCATCGTTCAATCCTTCAAGGAACTTCTCCTTCCTCTTGGCATCAGTGTCAACTTCATCCGGTGCATAACGCGCCAGATTGTTGAACTCCTCAATATATTCAGCCACGCTGCGGTGGCGCTGCTTCAAGTTGTGAAATTCCTTCTTCTTCAAACTCATCACTCCGGATGAGATGTGAGCAGTGCGGAAACCATCTTCAAAGATAGCCCATGTCACATCCACAATGGGAGTGGTGATCTGGAAGTTATCCCACCAAGTGGCTGCTGGTCCTTCCAACAAGTGTGCTGCAAATCTGACCTTCTCTTCATCAGTACAGCCAACAGTTACCAAGTCCTTGTTCACAGAGCGTAGCCAATCATTGGCCACCATAGGATCAGTAGTTCCTGAGAACTTTGCTGGCCTCAGTCTTAAGAACCTGGTAAGCATGTCAAAACCCGGTGGGTTATTCTGATTGTTATTGTTGTTGTTGTTCTGATTCTGTATGAACGTGGTCATCATCTGCATCAGTTGCGTCTGAGATGTCATCATGTGCTGCATCTCAGGGGTGATATTGTTGTTGTTAGGGTTGGGATTGGCACGTCGGGGAGGCATCTGTGGTTTTCAATAAGGATAAGAATGAGATACCCATATATTCTTAACATGCACAATACATCACATAGACAATCACCAAGACTGCATCAAAATAACAAAAGTTCAACAACATAAACAACAAGTTTTGAAAGGTAAACACACCAATAGCAAGCCATCCACATGTTGGATGGTCATTGCGACTCAATAATCAAAAGCATGGTAAATAAAAGGTAAATGAGTAGTCATCACTACTCCTCTGCATCAACCTCCTCATCAACAAGTGTAAGACCTGCATTCTCCATAGCGGTCTTGTATTCCTCGACATTGGTAGTCAAGGCCTCTATCTTGGACTTGAGAGCCCTCTTCTGTGAACGAAGTCTCTCAATCACATTCTGCTGATGCTCGAGCTCGAAGTCCTTGGTCTCTAGTTCTGTAGTCATCTCTCGAATCCTCTTGTTCCTATCTTGGACTCTTTTCTCTTGACTCTTAAACTTTCTATCCTAACTCTCAAACTTGGCCTCCATTTCCTTAACTATCTCATCTTGCTACGCGAAGAGCTTGTCCTTCTCAGGAAGCTGCACCTGGAGCTCGTCATTGCTAAGCATGACGTTGGTCCTATTTGTATCTAAGTGCCTAAGAAGAACCTCTAAGTCCTGGAGGTATAGACGAATCGGCTCTGCCGTCTCTCTAGCAGTGTCCTCGAAGTCAATGGCCTCGCCATCCTCATCACGTCTACCGAAGGCATGGAAGTGAGTACCTCTAATCTCCCGAGAGTGTCTCCCTAACAGACGCGCAAGTAAATCCTGCATGACTACCTCTATGCCTCTCTCCCTGTCATCATGCATGAACTTGAAGATGATTGCCTCCATGGTAGGATCAGTCTGGCGTCCAGGCTGATTAACCTTGAAGCCCCAAAGGTCTTTCCTCTCAAACTTGGTGAGGGGAAGCACCATGATGCTAGGAAGCGGAAGATTGAGCAGACTAGTGAGCTCAATAAGTCGAGTGCCAAATCGAGTTCCCTTGAACTCTTCAGCCATGCTGATAGTAACGTTAGGCATCTATTTTATAAGATAGAAAAAGTTAGAATCAACACAATTAAAGACAAATCACAAGACAAGGCATCACATGCATATCTTTGACAATCAAAGCACAAATCATGGCATACATAAAACCATTACAAGCATCCAAGGTTCAACTTATTTTAGACAATAGTTGGAAAATAAAATGATAAGTGTGGTGGTCCAACTAACGAAGTACGTTACAATCCCATCTCACTTGCCAAGTTGGCTAACAGGGCATCCCTAGAGACAATCTGTCGATCCTGATCACATGAATCCATTGCTAAGTCTATGATGTCCTCTCTTAAAGGTTGGTTGGTAGCCTCTAACTCCTGGGTATGCTTCTTTTCTTCCCTAAGGTCATTCTGAGTGTTGAGCATTCTGCACTTGATTCTATCACCAAGATCTTTGATGGCCTTCCAAGCTGCATCCCTTGCTGAATCAAAGAATGTGGTGTGCATCACTGAGTTGGTGACCATGCAGAATCCTGATTCTTTGTGGTTGTCTTCCTTGTTTTTATACAAGTGAAGTTGGACCCACCAGTACTCAACTCCTTCATCCATCACAGGAAAACCTTTGTACACAGCTGCACCATGTATTCCCATGGAAACCATGAGGTCCTTGAGAGCCGTGGGGAATTCTGTCTCACATTCCAAAGTCATAGTCATGAGTGGTCCCTTCCTCACGGCTTCGTTGATGGAGTTCATCTACAAATAAAGATGAGAAAGAAGATTAGAAAAGTTTACGAGAAGAAAAAGACAAGTGTGGAAGTTGTTGAAATTTTTTTTCCTTAGTGGTTTCCAATCCTAGGGTCATAATCCTACAGGCAACACAGTGCTATGATACCATCTGTAAGATCCCTCCCTTTATAAAGGTAAGGATCCCTGTGATTGCAATGCTAGTCCCTGGATCAATGCTAGCATCCACAGTTTAAGATGAAGTACATAGAAACAAAGGTCGTCATTACATATCCTTCCAGAGACAAACATAGTCTTTTACAAACTCCATGGCCACAGGCCTAATACAAGAGTTCAAATATATAATAAGATAAATAAGTCTTCATCTTCATGTGCCACAGGCAAGCATGTTGAGTGTAGACTCATAACCCCTAATCATCATCAGAATAACCTGCAACATCACAAGTTACAGCCACAGTGGGTCAATACATTGGAATAGTATTGGCAAGTGATACTTTAGTAGAATATTAGTAGTCTAGATACTATATGCATTTTGGCTAAGTGTAGCTTAGGCTTGCTTTGCTCAAAATAGGTTTTTGCCTATTAGTTGAAAACACTAAGTTTTACTTTGTCAAAACTTTCCCAAGGAACCACCAATAGAAATTGGTGAACCTTCACCCTTGTTCAACCAAAAGTTTTAACTTAGAAATTGGGATGAGGAGATTCTTGATAGCTTCCATGTCTTGATGCTCAAGTTGTCCAATACCAGGGACATGGCTAAGTACTTAGATTCTTCCATCTGCAGAGGTTGTGCACTTTCCCCACAAGACTTGATTTTCACCAAGACAGGACCTTTCAGAAGCCTTCCCTTAGACCAAATGGACGCGTTCCAACCTATCATCCCACTACCACCAACTGTCCAAATGGCTAAGTTATTGCAACCTATGTGATCTAGGCAGAGCCCATATTGCCATGTGCCTGCACTAGAAGCTTCTTAACATTTGGCCTCTCAAATCCCTTTGTTCCTGGGTGGCTTTCCACAAGTGAGATACACAAGGTAAACCATAGAAATGGGCCTGGTGTAACCACTCAACATAAACCATTCTTTCCATTCCACCCAGGTGTTTCATTCACTTAGTTGTTTTATTAAGCAAAAACATAAGTCCAAAGACTTAGAAATATTTTTCATAGCATGAATATAATATCACCCTTGGTTGCTACTAGCTAGGCTAAGCATGGCATTGATAAGCATCTTAACTTAGAAATTTCTAGCAATTCTACAACTACTAGGTTTTCCCAAGCATAGCATATAGATCAAATATGCATGCAAGTCTAGCTAAATATTTCTAGTGCATAGTTGAAAAACATAGGAATAAAATCATGAAGCACCACTTTCCTTGGTAGTTTGGGGAGTAGCAACAATCTTCACAATCACAATCACTATTTGCACCAAAATCTACACATAAAATAATGGCACCAAAATTACATACAAAATATATACAAACAAAAATATATGAATGCATGCAAATGCCATGTGATGATTTTCTACACCAGACAAGACAAATACACAGTACTGAACCATAAACAAGTCCAAAATAAGCCAAATAAACTTTATTTGAATAACATAACATTTTTCAAATAATTGTTATACACAAATTATGCCTACAAATGTTTCTGTAAAAACAACCATTTTTACACAGGAAAAACATTAAAAACATTGCATAAATGGAAAGGATTTTCTCTCCTGATTCCAATGGTATAAAATTTGTCAAATTTGGACGTGGCATTCAAAAGTTATGAATTTTACAAGTTTAAACATCTAATAGATCTAAATTCTGTTTTTAAAACAAAGGACTGGCCACGCGGCACCTTATGATTGGTTGATACCGTTTCGCACCGGATCACACACGCGAGCCATTAGATCTAACTTAATCTGCACGGACCAGATCTGTTCGTACCGCTTCGCTACAGGTCTGTTTCTAATCGCTGGATCTAGATCCTACGACCACGGATCAAACGACCACAGACGGGCGGCGCTAGCGGCGCGGCTCTGTCAGAGATGTCGCCGGCGATTCAGATCGTGCGGGGAGGAGTGGAGGTGGTTACCGTGCTCGCAGGGCTGTAGTGAAGCTCAAGGTGGTCGAGGGAGGAACATGGGCGCTTGGATCTGGCTGCTATTGCTCGCCGGAGTGGAGCCTGTCATCGGGCAAGCTCTGGCGTCGTCGGGGGCGAGGTTCTGGTGCGTGCTAAGACAAACCAGAGACGCTGTTAGATGCGCACAAGTCTGGCGAACAAGTGAGTATCCAGAAGAGAGGAAGGGGTGGTCGGGAACTACCAGGAGGGGTCGCCGGAGTTGTGCTGATCTCCGGCTGCTTCCAGAGGTGGACGGTGACGATGTTCTAGGGCGATACAGAGAAAAAGGGAGGCATGAGAAGATGCGCAAGGACATGTTGATCATGATCGCATGAAACAGAGACAGGGGGCGGACGGTGCTCACCGGAATCGGTCGCCGGAGGTCGTCTGTGCTGCGGGGTTCTGACCTTGATTGCGTGTAGCCTGGTGGCGGAGTGGTGGCGCTAGATGAGGGGAAATGCTCGCGGTGCAGAGGGGGTTAAATATCCAGGAGGGGCGGCGATTACGCGCTGCATCAATGGAAATAACGCGGGCAGTGACTGCGGCGAGGTAACGGCGGAGCGCCTCGGCCGCGCGTTGATTGAGGACGATGCTGACGGGGCATGGTGGGGTCTGGCTGTCAGCGGGTGGGTGCACGCGGGCGCGGTGAGAAACAGAGAAGAAAGATGGACCCCTGGTGGGCTGCTTCGTCTGATGGGCTGGATTGGTGGCACCTGGCCCAGTTGGGTTTTCTATTTCTTTTTCTGAGTTGATTTTCAGGAATCATTTTCAAATAAATTCAAAAGCAATTGAATTCAAATCTTTTCTGGATTTTTTGTAAAGTGTAAACCTCATAATTTTGAACATAAAACCTTGCTGTTTCATTAGACTAGCTTGGTCTTTTTGAAAAATCAAAATAAACAGTGCCTTAGTGTTTGATTTGAATAGGTTTCGAAAATGGTTTAAAACCATATTTGTTTTGTAAATTTTGTCCAAGCCTTGCTCACAATCAAACCAATCCTATGAACTTACAATAATGGTTTTAAACAAATATTCCTCCACTAGAGAGTGGCATTTGAGTTAAAGCTTGCTCACATAAAATCATAGCACTCAAAGTTTCTGTTTCTTCAAAATGAGTTTGTATTTGAGCCCTAAATGAGTATGCATGCATGGATGATATGCAAAACTTGAAAACATGATTTTAGGTATGTTGCAAATTCTAGTCATAGATGCAGTTGGATGGCGATCTATGTATATTTTTGTATTGCCCAATCGAATCTCATAGGATCTTTGTGTCTAGTATTGCATTGAATCTCAGTTCCTATCAATTGCTCCATTGTTACTTGTTTACTTGCTAAAACCATTACCTTCCACACCATACGTTTAATCCTTTGTTATTGAAAACGGGTAAGCTTGACAACCTCACTGTTTCGTTGGGAAAAAGTCTTGAGTTTGTGTTGTGCAGGTCTCCGCGTTGCTTGCAACACCTGTGTGACGTTTCCTTCCTCCTTCTGGTTCGATAACCTCGGTCTCTACTGAGGGAAGACTTGCTGCTGTGCTGATTCACACCTTGCTCTTGGGGTTTCCAACGAAGGGATCCTACATCAACTTAGGCGCCATCACACCCCTAGGCACAGACCCATCTCTGGTCGCTCCTAGGCATGGTGTGGGCCCCTCGGGCCTCCACCAACCTTGCCCCTTCGCCTATATATTCCCCTCGGGATGAAAACCCTAGATACCAGATCAGAAATCCACGAAAATTTCTGCATTGCCGCCGCCACCGAAGATGTGATTCGGGGGACAGAAGTCTCTGTTCCAGCACCCTGCCGAGACAGGGAATTGCCCCCGGAGCCATCTCCATCAACTCCACTGCCATCTCCATCACTGTTGCTGACTCCCATGATGAGGAGGTAGTAGTTCTCCCTCGAGGCTAAGGGCTCTACAAGTAGCTACATTTTCATCTCTCTCTATGCATGATCTTATTGTGATCATGAGCTTTGTAATGTAGTTGAATAAGTATATGCTAATCTGCTACTCAAGTGCTTTAATTAATGTAATCTCCCCTTTTCCCCAGGTGTGTGAAGTTGACAACGTGCACACCGTGTGGCACTTAGGCTAAAGTTTGCTGAAATACTTATCATGAGTATAATTTGAGTTGGATGTCTCTATGAGATTGTGGTGTTTGTTGGAACCATCTAGCGCTCGAGGTGACAGTGAGGGGTTACCTAGATGGGGAATGCGGACTTTAAGGAGTGTTGTTATAGCCCTACACCATCCAACCGGAGAGTAGTTCATGATAGCATAGTGAAGAGAAGATATTTATGTGTTTATTGAGAGTGTACACTAAGTATGATCCCTAGGCCTTGTTTCTAAGCATTGAAACATTGTTTACAATCAGTCCTGCTACATCTTTGCCTGCTGCCTTTTTTATTTCATATTGCAACTACCACTTATAATCATCCATATTACTTGTATATCACTATCTCTTTGCCGAACTAGTGCACCTATACACCTGAAAAGTGTATTAGGTGTGTTGGGGACACAAGAGACTTCATGTATCTTGATTGCATGGTTGCTTCAGAGGGATACCTTTGACCTCTTCCTCCCTGAGTTCGATAAACCTTGGGTGATCCACTTAAGGGAAACTTGCTGTTGTTCTACAAACCTGTGCACTTGGAGGCCCAACACTGTCTACAAGAATAGACGTATGCGTAGACATCAAACTCTTTTCTAGTGTCATTGCCGGGAGGTAAGGTAAAAGGTACTCACATCCTCTAGCTACTAAGTTATCTTCTAGTACTGTTGCTGGTGTGTGAGTGCTCGAAGTTGTTTCCTTTAAATTCTGCAATTATATCTTTTTGTTTCTTGTTTTTATTTTCACTAGTTAGGCTTAATGGAAAATACAAAAAAATTAGATAGATTTTTAGTATTTTTCCTGAGTTAGAAATGTTTGAAGAGAAAATTAAAAAACTTATGGAACCTTCTTTGCATGCTAATAGCAATGTTATTAGTATGAATTTTTTGAGCACCATTTTTGCTAATACTATGGAAACGTCTAAGCTTGGGGAAGCTAGTTTCTATAAAAATGATCTTTTTAGTTCCCTAGCTTTAGAGGAGAAAATTTTCTCTAATGATACTTTATCTCCCATATGTGGTAATTCTAATGATGCTTATGAAATTTCAAATCCACATACTGGAAGTGTCCCTTTTAAAATACCTATGGAAATTGTTGAACGTGTTATGAATAACTGCTATTTTGGAGATGGAACTGTCCATCCTGGTGATCATTTACTCTTTATACATGAATTATGCGATTTGTTCAAGTGTGCAGGTATTTCAATGGACCAAGTTAAGAGAAATCTATTCTCTTTATCACTTAGGGACAAAGCAAGGGAGTAGTATGAGCTACTAGATGATCCTCATCATTTGGAGTGGAAGTAACTTGAATCTCTCTTTTACTGTAAATTTTATCCTCCTCATGAAATTCATAAAGATAGGAATTATATTTATAATTTTCATACTCATGATGGAGAAAGTATTGTCCAAGCATGGGATGTCACTAATGCTCAAATGTCCCATTCATGAGCTCCCCAGTAATATTGTTATTGATAATTTTTATGCAAGGCTTTCAGGATATTACAAGGACTATCTAGATGCATGTTTAGAGGGATCCTTCACAAGTAAGGAGGTCAAAGCTAAGTGGGATCTTCTTGCAACAATTCAAATAAATAATGAAGATTCGGATAACGATAAAGGTAAAAGACCAGGTATAAACTATGAGTATGATTGCATTAAGTCTTTCGCTGAAACTGCTGATTTTCAAGAGCCTAGTGCTAAATATGGTATTGATCCTCAAATTCTTCTTAATTATTATAGATCTTTTTCTTCTCATATTAATGCTCCTAAAGAAAATTGGGACATGTATCATGAACCTTTTAAAGACACTTGCATGAAAAATGAAATTGGTATTAATGATTGCAAGAAACATGCTCAAACCCCTGAAAGTAATATTTCTTATACGCATGTTAATTTTTGTGGAGCACTTAGACCTTGTGAAAAGAATCAAATCGAAGAATAATATTTTATCCACCACAGGAATGAAGAAACTAGAACGTGGTATAGGGCTCTAAATGATCTTGGTAAAAGAGTTTGTGCCCTATATCGTTTTATTTGTGAACTTTTCTTTAAAGTGGGTCATTTAAATTTGCAATGCTCAGGCCATAATAATATCCCTTCTAATCCAATGAGTACTGCAAGTTTGTATTGTGATAACATGATCACTCCTAATCAGCATGATGAACTTACATTATTTTTGTGGTGTGAAGAGCTATCAAGAAAAACTTCCTTGGTAGCTATGAGTGCTTTTGATATGAATATCGTCCTGCATGGTTGTCATCTTTACTGTGTTGATAATGGCCACGCAAATACTTACATACAAAATATTATAAAAGATGAGATCTTACCAAAATATGATAGGACTAATATGTGTTTTGTTCTTATTAGTGAAAAGGAGGAATCCTCCAAAGTTTGTTCTATTGTCTCTAACAATAAACTAGGGTATATGGAGAAAATTTCGTTCAAGCCTCTCCCTCCTAAAGAGAAGAAGAAGAAGAAGAAGAAGAAGAAGAAGAAGAAGAGGAGGAGGAGTAAAAGGAGAGAGGAAATGGTATTTTACCCCAAGTATGTTGCTCCTATTATAGTTTTTGCTGATGAGTCTGAACTCAATGATGTTCCTATGCATGTTACCTATAGTGGTGATCATGATTGGGAAAAGCACAGTACTTTTGATATTGAAAATCTCTTGGGTATCAATTCTTAAAATGATGATGTTAATAATTGATGTACTATTAGTACCATCCATGCCCCTTCCAATGATGATATGTTTACACATGAACACACTTTGGAAGATAACTATTCTATTGCCTATGATGATACTATACCTCCAATATATGATGATTACAATGATCACTACAAGGAATCTGGCTATATATGACCCTGTATTTTCGTCATAGAATCGTCATAGTAGTCTGTTTATGACGATTCTATGACGATTTTGAGATCGTCAAAAGCTGGGCGTCGCAAATGAACTATAACGACGATTTTGATGAAATCGTCATAACTGTATATGACGATATTGGATCGTCATAACCTCTATGACGATTCAATATCGTCACGAGCAATGAGGCCTAGCCACGTCAGAACATACGTGGCCAATCCGACGTGGCACACAATCAACCCGGTCCGTTTCTATCGTTTGTATGGGCCAAGCCCGATAATTCAGTTTGTTTATGTTTTTTTCATATCAATTCTGGCCAACTATATGGGCAAGGCCCAACATGTAGGCCTTTTTATTTTCCAGTCTTGGCCTTTTAAAGGAACTTCTTTTTTTATTTTTGACATTTCATTTCTTTTTATTTTCGGCCTTTTATTTTCAACAGGTCCTACTTTTCAATTTTATTTTTCACAGGTGGCACTCGTTAATCTCCGACGATTTGACAGTAGTTCATCAACTAATAATTTATTCAGAAAGGCATGAATATTTTGACATTATCCATACACTTTACAATAGGTTCAAATCACATACTATACAATAACTATTCCAGCACTCACACTCCAAGTCACAAATTATACAATAATATCCCAGCACTCACACACTTAAAATTGCAACAGTTCCATGGTTACAATAATATACTACAGTTTTCTTCCTATTAGGCCCTTCACATTTCACATGAACTTCATAAAGGTAGATGAAATCAATATCTGGCCCAGAATTCCTCCCGGTGTACCTACAGGTCAGATCAAAGAGTAAAACACAAAATATAGAAAATTAAGGAAGTAGGTATTTTTAGCAAATGAAAAAAAGAAAAACATATGCCAATAGACAAAGGCTTCAAATTAGATCCGGGAAATGTATTCACAAAAAATCTATAGAACCAGTACTATAGTAACAAAAATATACTCAGCTTTTCAATGTATGATAATGATTTAGGACCACTAGCTTTTCATTACTAACATACAATGCTTCATTAGTATAGCGCAAACAAGTGCAGAATTGAATTATTTTACAGTGCTTTGCATCAGATAAAGATTTTGAATTTCAACAAAAAAGCACCTGCAAAGAACTAAAAGTGCAGAACCAACCTTTAAACTTGATCTTCTCTCGATTCTGATTGATCTTGCTCAAGGGTGTTCCGCTGCAGCCATCCTACACCAACCACAAAGAACCCATATCACCCGACCAACAGCAAGCATAGATCATCCAACAACCATTTAGTTTCAAGTAAAGAGCAGCATGATCAAACTAGCAAAACACAAACTATTCTAGGTAAATATTATGAGTTCACGACCAGTATAAAATAAGGTGCAAAAGCAACAACTATTCTCTCATGGTAAGTACCACAAGCCACATAGATACATTTGCATAACATAGTAATACACTTGCATAACATAGTAATACACTTGTAAGGAACTCTAAAATGTTTGAGCTATGAGTCATGGCTGAACTAAGTATTATAATCAAGAACAATCAGATATAAACATGATAGAACTCATGGATGGTAAGCCAATAACATTGGCTAGTACACAATAAAACTGGAGCGATTCAAGTTCAGTGAAACATCAAACATTTAGGTTCACACCTAAATGACTAGAGATGGAACCATGAAGTTCACACAATAATTAACTGATCGACATACAAAATACCTGTGACTCAAAATAGAAAAGATAGTCCTGAATAAGTTTGAGGTTGCTTATAAGCTTCCGATGATCCTGAGCAACATCAAGTAAAAGTTAGATGTACACAAAAGATCAACAAACCTGCATTTTGTTTTAAAATAAGGTAAAATAAAATACGATACTCGGTACTTAGTGATCAATAGGCAGGACAGTACAAGATTCAGACATTCGTGTTGGGCATCAACGGTATAGTACAATTAAAATGGGGAAGTTAAGGTCCCAGTATAATGTCAACGCATATTTTCTTTGAAGGAAGCAACTTTACATGGAAAAGTACGCTCCACCATTTGCATATAGGATTCCAATACATGATTCCTTAACTACTAGAACATCTACGACATAGCTTGATACTAGTTGGCATGTAGACATCATGATGCATTCCTCCAAGTTTTCACGAGACTAATTATTTAATATCACCTATAACAACCATGCTTATACTGTATACTTTCACATGATAGTAACCAATATAAACCAAGAAGTTTACTTGTGTATTCAAGATTTTCACGAATACCTGAGGAAGGCAATTATCTCTGAAGGTTCTAGTGTCTATCCATTCCTTAACAATGCCTGAACAAACAACAAAGCAAATCTGAACAAAAGAGAGTGAATATGAACTAACAAAAAAAATCCTCAGGCATGATGTCCTGATCTTGTATGATATCTTCCTTTAGAACACTTACTATGTTTTCAGGTAGCCCATTTTCTAATTGTTGTTCAGTTTCCTCTTCTGCAGAGACAGCTGAATTTTCAGTCTCGGTCTTTTTCTCCTTTCTGGAATTATCATCAGCATTTTCCTCATCCATCAGATAAATACTCGGATCCAAATGTATTCCCTGAAGACAAGATGCCAGTCAACATTATAAGTAACTTACGCATGCGGGTCACGCTACCAAAATAAATATGTTACAGATGTTTTGGCTTGCCTCCCACCCCATCCCAAACAAAACTCAAGTCTGCTTGTTTACTACTAGTCACACATCATTAACTAGTGTCCAATGCAACAAGTGCTAGATAGTAAAAGTGGCAGTGTAGAGCTATGCATCTTTCATTGCTTCCCATCTAGTAAGCCACGACATACCTCTATAATAATTGGCTTCCCATCTTTCATTACTTTCTTCAAATCAGCAGCCAAACCTAGTATGAAAACAATAAGAAGAAAAACCAAATAAGTGTCCGCGACTAATTTATCTCGAAAGCAAGCAGCTTCCACGCGTGTAGTACAAAACACTTTTTGCCACAAAATATTGCATACCTTTCCGAACAACTCTGCAATCTCTACAAAACTCGGTGATAAGTTCTTTAGGTGAATTAAAATACGAGGTTGACTTGGCCCTCAGTACAGCTTGGCCGTCTTCTTGGGCCGCTCCGACACTGTGGCCAGCAGCGTGTTGTTGAGCGCGGAGAGCCATGGATTATGATATTACCCCCCAGCAAAAATATCCTAAATATCACACAAAGGGGGTAATAAGCACATGTATTATTCTTTCTAGGAAAAAATCACCCATACGGTTGATACATATAGCTATTAACCAATGTGGAATAAAGTAACGGCATAGAAATCCAGACCAAAGATCATGATAGACTGAAGAACTTATCTAATCCAGAGAAATCCAGAGAAGACAATATTGATTTGGTTGTAGCAGGGTGACACTAAGCATCCGGTGCAATGGCCAGGGTTGATGCACTCCATCAGGCATGTGAGAAGAACCAAGTGGAGTAGGTGTCAGTAAGCATCAAGGATGTTGATTCTTAAGGTCAAACCAAGTAAAATAAGGGCCAACTAATTACACCATGATGAAGGAAAGTACAGATTGATATTATTACACTATTGTCAATGATCACAACAGATTTGACTCAACTTATGCAAATGAGCACTAGTTTCCACGAGAAAGAATAAACTCTGGTAGGTACTATAACCAGCAAGGCCAAACATTTATCCAAAAAATTGTCGAAATAGTTAAAATATTACTGCAAAATAGTTTCATTGCATCAATGCTTATCTGTTCAAGTATGTATAACTCATTTTGTAGAGCAATAGGTGATATAATTTCCCCCATTTAATTTGGTAAGAGAAACATTAAGCTCTGTAGTCTTCCATGTTGTTTAATTAAGTTTTTTGAATGAATGAAGAAACCTAGAAAGCAAAGAGTAGCATTTGAATGAATGAATTAGAACAACATTTAAGAGACCAGTCAAAACACTTGGATTCAGCATATTAATCAGAGCAAACTCACAGAGAGAAAAGCGCATACACAAGATCTCCTCAAATGCAAGACATAGACTAACTTAAAATTCAAACAAGCATGTGGTTATTTAGCAGATTACAGTACTGCATTCATCATCAATTCAATAGCAAGAGAAACTAACAGGAATTTGGGTACTAGTTATTTAGCAGATTACAATGCTCCCTAACAAAGGAACGGAAAGGGGTCACTTCTACCTCTCACAGTGATGTTCATGATGCACGGTGGCCAAGGTGATGACCTGCAGCTCCCACGGATCCGTCCCCTGGCATCCCTAGTCGTCGGGCGTGCAAAGACAACCCCAGCTCCCCGGGTCCGACGCAATGTGTCCACCTGCCAGTGAGGTCGATCCCCAGATTCCGCACGAGCTCGCCGGCCGCCACCGCACCTGAAAAACCAGACGACAAAAAATTTTAGATCCGTATCTTTGCTGTTGTATGAGATAGGTGGTGGCAGATGCGCAGGGCACAAAAATGGGAAGCAAGAATGGAGGGATATGGGAGTTGCAAGTCATCCTCGACTAGCGCCGCGAACTCGGCGAGGCTAATGAAACCGTTGTCGTCCGCCTCGTCCATCATTCGACTTGTCGTCGGTGGGATTGTGGGGCGGCAGTGGTGCAATCGGGGCTGGAGCAAGTGGGGAATAAGGGAAGCGGCTGGAGCAAGCGGGGAAGAGGCTCTTGAACAAAGGGCGGCGGCGGTGCAATCGGGGCTGGAACAAAGGGCGACGGCGGTGCAATCTAGGGTGACGAACAGAGGGTGTGTGGATGTCGCTAGAGAATGATGGAAGCGGTTGGAGAAAGCAGGGAAGAGGCTCTCGAACAGAGGGCGGCGGCGGCATGCGCGGATCTCGCTGGAGAAGGAGGGGATCTCGCTGGAGAAGAAGGGGATCTCGCACGTGTGTGTGGCGGCGGGAGGTAGGATTAGGGTTGGGAAGCCAAGAAAGAAGGTGAGAGGCGTTCGCTGGGAGGGTGCGGGCGTGGCGATTTTGGCTGGCACGCGTGCGATGGGTATCGTGCCACGTCATTTATCCTTGTAAAGTTCCCACGGATCAACATCCTATCCGTCCATTCTATTCACATCCAATGGCCCATCTTGTTATCCTTCGTATTTAGAACTTTCTAACTATTATGACGATTTCAGTGAAAGAAATTATGATGTTTTTGAGCGAAATCGTCATAGTTTATTGAGGTTTTGGCTCTCCCAAGAAGCTTTAGACCACCTGGTGCGGAATCTTCATAAATCTAAGACGATTTTGTAGATGGTCACTACCAAAACGTCATAAGTTAACACATTTCTTGTAGTGGATGAATATGATATTTTCAGTCCACCTACTATTGAGGAGAAAATTAATTATGATTACAATATGCCTCCTATATTTGATGATTATGGTGATGAGAATAATAATGATAGCTATTTTGTTGAATTTTATCCCACTCTGATTAATAAGAATGACTATGCTTATGTGGAGAGTAATAATTATTATATGCATGTGGCTCATGATAAAAATGTTTTATGTGATAGTTATATTGTTAATTTTATTCATGATGCTACTCAAAGTTATTATGAGAGAGGGAAACATCGTTTTATGTATCTCTGTCGTGGTATTGCCGATGAGTACGCCATGGAGGGGTCCTCACAGTGCGTGTTTAGAGACGTGGGGGAAGGCGGACGGTTGACGGGTATGAGCTAACACAGCTTACCCAGGTTCAGATCCCACAACGGTGGCGGAATCCTACTCCTACTATAAATCACTATAATGGCAATACGCCGAGTTACAGAGATAGGTTCGCTGTGCGAGGTGTATGCTAATCGCTACTTGTTCGCCTGAGATTGTCTGAAGTTGTGCCCTAAAGGCTCCCATAGGCCCGACTTATATAGTCGCCAGGTCCTAGGGTTATAGGGAAAATTCCTAGCCGGACAGGTTATAGAGTCCCACATCGTCTATTACTAGTCTTGTGTGTCTTGTACTCCAAGGCTCCGGGTACGTCGGTGACTCCACCGTAGCCTTCCTTTATTTGGCATGGGCCTCTCTTCTGGATCCATCTAACTGGGCTGCCCAGCAGGACATGGGCCTTGCTACCAACTATGGGCCACCCGGGTTATCCAGATAGGAGACATGCTATGAGGATACCATATAGCATATCCCCAACAGTAGCCCCCGGAGAACTCCGAGATCTTGCGCCGTCTTGCCACTTCACGTGGAATGCTCCATCTAGATGGATGTCGGCAAATCATCAAGCACCATCTTGTAGTCCCCCCAAAGAACCCTGCAAGGTTTTATCCGTCTTCAATTCATAAGTCGAAGAATTGTTGAATCTTCCATCGTACTCTTACGTAGCCGGACTGGATCCATCCATGCCGGAATCTTCTGATGTGATGGTTCATCTGCCTATGTCAGCTAGGGCGACGTAGACGTAGGTCAGCAACGCCTCGTAACTCACACATGCAGAGAACACAATCATGTCCACTTTTTTCGTGCGAGCGATACGAACCGTTGGCGGCGACGGTTGAGGCGTGGCGAAATTTCTGCGCACGTCCGCACACACGTTGTCTACGCGGCAACCGTCCGATTAAGCTACACGAATCTCGATGCTGGAGATTATAAATAGTAACTGCAGTGAAAATATTTACTTTTCACCTCATTCTCTCCTCGCATCATCTTCTTCCTCCAGCGAGCGCCTCTTCAAACTCTCCGCGCAATCTTGCGAAAAACCCTAACTCCCAATCTTGTCAGTGACCTCCAAACACACGCAATGGCCAGCAGCAGCTCTTCTCCCTCGATGGCGGCATCGGGCGAAGCCGGCGAGCTCTGTCGTCGTGCCCCCAGAGGGCCTGGTCATCCCTGTCTCCGCGGTGGTCGAGACCACCGGCGGCGACCACAATCCAGCGGCGCTGGAGCTGCTGGAGGAGGACAACAACTCCCACAAAGGTGATTGGCGCGGTTCGGACATCACGGACCGCGACATTAAGGAGATGATCGTCGATGGATACCTCCCCGTGACGGAGGGGCTCGCCTGGCAGGCGGCGCCGGCCGGCGAGGTCACACCTTCTCCCCAAGCCAGATAAAAGGTGTACCTCAAAGCACAATTGGTATGCGGCGTCTTCCTGCCCATCTCTAACTTCTTCCTTGCCGTCTTGAACCACTATCGAGTACAGCCCCAAAACCTTTCTCCCAACAGTATCCTAGCGCTTAGCAATTACGCGGCGCTTAGTGAGGGTTACCTAGGGATTAGGCCTAGGCTAGATCTCTTTGTGTATTTCTTCACCGTCAAAGCGTGAAGCCGGAGCAAGCAAGGATGAACTCAGAAATTGTGGCACCATAAGCTTCAAGATCCGTCCTGGCCGTCGGTTCCCCGACATCGTCGGCCACGAGTCCTGCAAGAACTGGCAGCGTACTTACTTCTACGGCCCAGATATCCCTCTGGCCAACCGAGAAGTAACATACCCGGACTTCGTCGATGGAGCCGCCGCCGAAGCCTCGACATGGAGATCCCAGGCCTCCCTTCCCTCCGACATCGAAGCCTCCCACACCATAAGGCGGATAGAATGGTTCGTAGAGACGGGTTTGACCGGCTTGGACCTAGCCATGTGCTGGTTCATCAGGCGAATCCAGCCTCAGCAGCACCCCGTGAAGCTGATGCACGAGTATACCACAATAGAAGGGATAGCTTCCGCATCTCCGTGGACAACTTCTCGAGCGACTCCGTCAAGCTTCGCCTCAAGGACATCGTCAAGGTGAAGGACAAGAAGCGTGGCTTCACCATCACCTACGACATGTTCGTAGAGAGCAAGTGCCCAAAGGTAACTGTTTTATCTTCCGTGTATGACATATACTCCAGTTCTTCCATCTAGCCATTACCATCTTGTCTAACACGGTAACTTCTCACTTAACAGCTTAGCGACATAGATGAGGACAGCATGGCTCCTCAAATCTATGATCCAAATATGAAGGAAGTCACGGTCGTGTCCGACGATGATGCTCCATTGGAGAGAAAGTGGAAGAGCTTCACCTCTGACGCTGCCGACGGAGGTAAGAAGAAGAAGACGGAGGGTGGAGCCTCCAAAAATACTACCGCCGCCCTAGAGGCGGAGAAGAGAAAAGTTACTGGGATCCCTTTTGCTAAAGCACCCCCACTTGTGTAAGCTTCTTTCTCTCCGACATTGTCTATTTATCTGTCTTATTCCCATACTTATGCATTTTGCACGTTTCACGAAGAAAGCCACGACCAGCTTGAAGAAGACCTCCAAAACATCGGGGGCTTCTAGAACCATCAAGGACATGCTGCATCGCGACGCATCTCCCGCCATCGCCCCTGTCACTCCCATCATCAAGCCTTCCTCCGCTCCGACAAGCTCACAAGCTAAGGAAGCATCTGGCCCTTCCGCCATGGAAGTGGACTCAGGTGACTCTACCGAGCTCGCTGTTGTCGGCGAGCAGGCGACGCGGGAAAGTGCCGCACACCAAATGGCTGAAGCTCCGGCTAAGGATACCATCGGTAGCGGTAAGGCGGTGGTGGAAGCTGGTACCTCTGTCGAAGGCGGCGCCCCCACGCCCAAGAAAACCATAGAGTATCCGAAGATAGTCTATCCGGCACTTACACCGGGTAGCACTGCTCTGGTTCCTGGTGCGACGCCAACATCTCCGACGTGCGGTCTACAGGAGCTCCTCCGGCAAGCAGAAATCTTGCAAGGAAACAGTGTATCCTTCGGCAAGCTGTTGGCCGAGAGTGTTACCAACCTCAAGATCATTGCACTTGTAAGTTTTATTTGCCTTTTGCATTTCATATGAGTATCCCACTGTAGCCCCCGAGGATTTAGACGGAAAACCATAGGTTTTTGCGTCTGAATGATCTAAGAGTGACTAAAGTAGAAAAATTCTCACTGTAGCCCCCAAGCATATAGGTGGAATGAAATATTCTGACTAGATGCTTTAAGAGTAGCATACGCAGTGTTTATTAATTTCAATATTGTAGCCCCCAAGCCTCTAGTTGTAACTGAATTAGTTCCGACTAGATGTTTAAAGAAAAGCTAAGCATACATCTGAGTTAAAAACTTTATACTGTAGCCCCCAAGCTTCTAATCAAAAACTAAATTAGTTCCAACTAGATGCTTAAAGAAAGACTAAGCATATTGCTAAGTTAAAAACTCTCGCTGTAGCCCCTGAGAGTCTAGGTGGAAATTTTCCGACTAGATGCTCCAAGTAGACCAAACAACAATTAATTCTTCTTTTTTCCACAGAACGAGAATGCTCGGAGGGGCATGGCCAACGACAAGCATCAAAAGATGCACGCGTACCTAGAAGCCGAAAAGGGTAAAACTGCCTTCTTGAAGGAACAGATCATCAAGAGCAAGCGTCTGTTTTTCCTTTCTTTTTCGTATTCCGACTTTAGCTTGTGTATTCTCTGAGTACTCAATGTGTACTTTGCTTTCTCCTACTTGTAGAAACCATTTTCAAGGCCAAGGATATTGTCGAGCAATCCAAGCACATTCAAGAGCTGGATAGCGAGAACAAAATCCTTAAGCAGGAGAGGAATATGTCGCGGCCTAATATGACGTGGTACACGCTCTTGAAGGGGACCACCTCAAAGGTCATGCGCTCTTGGCGGTAATTATCAACATCGCCAAAGGCAACCTGAAGTGTGATGCACCCAAGGGACCGAGCCTGCCGACCAGGAACTACGCCGTGGAAGATGGTGTTGGTCCGCCTTAGGTTTTCCTCCGTCAAGTTCATCTTCTGCAGTGTATCCAGGTACATGATGTTGATGCTGCTTCCACTATCCACCATACACTTGGTGAACTCCACGCCGTCAATGAAGGGGTTGATGACCATGGCGTATTGGTTCTCCGTAGGAATAAGGTCTGGGTGATCCGTCCTGTCCCAAGTAATTGGAACCTCCGACCAGCGCAGGTACTGGGGAACTGGGGATAGAGTGGCCATCAGTATCCTCATAGAGGTCTTCTGTTGTCGGACGGTGAGGGTGCCAAGGAAAGTGTGGTAGACTGGCGCCTTCTTCATGAAGGGGTTCTTGCCCTTGTCGTCGCTCTTGGCGGCGTGCTTGGGGTCAACATCCTCTTCCATGTCACTTGAATCCTTGGACTCCTCCTTCTTCTTCCCCTTGCCCTTGCCTCGCGATCTGTTCTTCCGACTTCGCTTGTAGCCGGACTCCGGGTCTTCCTTGAGGTCGTTGACGAATTTGCAGTGTCGATTGGTATGGGTGGCATTGCCGTTGATATTGAGGTGTACGAGGCACGGCATATCGTGGTACTCTTTGTATGTTTGGGGAACGCGGAGCGGTGCCGAGGTGGTTTCACTTCCTCTTTGCTGCCCATGACCAGCTCCCCGTCCTCGGCCACGTTGTCCACCATCACCTCGTCCTGCAAAGGTCATGGCGACCATGTCGGGAGATTGCTTTTCTTCTGGAGAGGTTTTGCGCTTTGTGATGTTGTTCCTCCGAGCTTGAGTTGGAACGGCCGTTGCCATCAGAGAGCCACGAGCATCGTCGTCGGCAGCTGCGAACTCACTAGCCAACTGAATCATCTGGTTCAAGTTAAGCTGGTGATTGTCCTACAAGCGCTTCAGCTTATGTCGGAGCAACGTGCCCCTTTCCAACCCATCGATGAAGGCGGCCATGGCGGTCTGAGCGTGCACTCCTGTGCAGGAATTCTTCATATCCAGCCAGCGGGAGAGGTAGGCGCGAGATGTCTCGTCTTTCTCTTGCACGCACCGCTGTAGATCGCCAACAGTGCAGGGACGCTTGTACGTACCCTCGAAGTTCTTGGTGAACGCTTCTTGCATGTCCAACCAATTTCAGATGGATTTCTCCGGCAAGTCGTCAATCCATTGACGGGCCATGCCTGCCAACATCAAAGGGAGGTACTTGACAGCAACGTTGGGGTTACCTCCAGCAATCTCCACTGTGTTGCCATAGTCCTGCAACCATGTGGCTGGCTTGGCGGTGCCGTCATAGGGCTTGATGGTCTTGTCAATCTGGAAACCTTTGGGGTAAGTTGCGGACTGTATCGCAGGTCCAAAGCAACGTGGTCCCAGGTATGGTCCTTCCCGGGCCTTGTGGATCTTATCGATCCGCGAACGTGCGTCGTATGGCTCCGGGTTTTTCTTCTTCTTGTCAACAGGGGATGGGCTGCATGAACGACGCGGGCCTCCTCCGCCATGGTGACTGCTAGGTGGCGATGGAGGCGGAGGTGGCAGTGGGTTAGCCTTCTTGCTATTTCCCTCCTGCGACACCTCACGCTTGTCACGATTGCTTGCCGGACGCGGAGGGTCATGGCGCGACCTGCTCTTGTGTCCTTGGTTGCGCTCTCCATCATGAAGGGTCTGCTCCGTGTTGTCGCGGATGACGATGTCGTTCTGCCTTGGCGGGGGAATATCCGTACGATGGTGAGCCTTGGGGTCTTCGCGATGTCGGGGGATCTGGGCGGTGGCGATGGGCGACGAGGTCGGGCCTTTTCTCCGTGGTCTGAGGATATGGGGATAGCATCCTTCCTGTTGCGCGCATCCCTCCGTCTTCGTTCTGAGGAACCCATCTGGGACCCGACATTAAGAGGAGATCTGTCCCTTGGTGTCTTGTGCTGGCTAGACTGGCAAAACGCTGGGTCAGACTCAAGCCTCTGAGAGGTGGCCTTTTCCTGCTGCTTCACCGCCTTGGCCACTAGGTCATAGACCTATTCCACCTCCTTGGGCGATCGATCCTGCTCCAGAAGGGTCTTGGCGATGGCGAGGTTGAGGAGTGGAGTGGGCATCACATGTTTGCCTTCACTGTCAATGTATGGATTGGCCTGTGCCGGCTTCGAGGGAGCCCATCCTAGGTTTCGTCGTACACCAGCATCGTTGATGACGTGATCCAGAGCCTTCTTGACCTTCTGCTGCTGCAGTAGAGTCTTGTACTCGGCCTCCATTGCTCTAGCTTTTTCTATGGATTTCTGCGTGTTGACCAGATCTCGATCTAGCTTAGCGCCTTGCTCCGCGATGGCTTGCGCTTCTTCTAGCAGCTGCTGGCGCTTCTCGTCAAGCTGAGTCACGTTCCGGATATGAGCGACAGTCTGTGGCTCAACGAGGATATTACCGTACATCACTCTATCAGCTGGAGTAGCTTGGGAAGCAGCCGACGTAGATGCCGGAGGCGGCAAGTTTGCGGTGTTGTTGTTGCTCGGACCGGTGCCGAGTTCCTGCGGCTGTTGCACTGGATTGGGCAGAGGAGGCATGACCTTTGCGCGATCATCGTCAGCAGCGATAAGTGGCCCCTTCCCCTTTTCCAGTGCTGTAGGCGGAGCTCATTCGGGTTGATCTTCATCCATCGTCGTCCCAATGGTGACGAACACCTCTCGAGACGTGACGGAATTGTTGGCTTGCTCGTCGCGCGTGTATTCCTCCTCCATCTCCTGCATGGCGGAGTCTAGTTCCTCTGGACTAAAATCTATCTCCTCTGAATCTGCGCTGAAGTCGGCATAAACCGCGTCAATCACAGAGTCGGAGGGTGCCAAGACTTCCTCGATGATGGGGGTGGAGGTGCGACAGGTGCGACGATGACTGGAGGTGGTGGCGCTGCTGCGGCGATGGCGGATGGAGGTGGTGGAGGCGGCTGCTGAGGCGGCGGCGCTCCGCCAATGAGCGCGAGATCTGCCTGAGCTGCCACTTCGGCCTCCGCGTAGCTGTTGACGGTGTTCACCATGATTTCGAAGGTGAGACGCCCTAAAGCCTGCTGCCGCCTTAGAGAATGCCGGAGGAGCGTTCCCTGGTCCAGTCCTTCCACAAAGTGATACATAGCATGATCGTTGGGGTAGTGGGCCAGATCGGCTCGTATACGGAGCCACCTGGCAAGGTAGTCGCGGGGGTTTACGCCCTCTCTCTGAACGCAACATGCCAGATCAAAGATGGTAACCACGTCGACGAACTTGGATCTCTGCTGTCCAGACGCACAGGCGAAGCCGGCGGACTTGCAGTGATCTTCCACCATTATATCTTGCACAGGGGCGGTTTGGGTGGGCCTTGAATTTTTTCGATCTTTGCCGGAAAACTCCAAAGAGAGACCCGACATCGATCCTTCCGTGAACGTATCCTGCCCGTAGGCGGTCCGTGCGGGCCTTGATGCTCCTCCGACTCCCAGGGAACTAGTGCCCGAGTCGGTTTCGCCGATGAAGAGGTGGATGTCTCCGATAGGAACGATCAAACACCGCGTAGGGTTCGTCTTCGCCGGGATCCAGAACTCGTCGGGAGGGATGATCGGAACGTTGCTGGAGAAGAGAACACGACCGATGGCTACGGTTTCGCCGATTCCCGCGAAGATCTTGGTCCTCGCCCGCTGAAGAGCCTGAAGCGCCTCTTGCCCCACGGTGGGCGCCAACTGTCATGGTATTGCCGACGAGTACGCCATGGAGGGGTCCTCACAGTGCGTGTTTAGAGACGTGGGGGAAGGCGGACGGTTGACGGGTATGAGGTAACACATCTTATCCAGGTTCAAATGCCACAACGGTGGGGGAATCCTACTCCTTCTATAAATCACTATAATGGCAATACGCCGAGTTATAGAGATAGGTTTGTTGTGCAAGGTGTATGCTAATAGCTACTTATTCGCCTGAGATTGTCTGAAGTTGTGCCCTAAAGGCTCCCATAGGCCCGACTTATATAGTCGCCAGGTCCTAGGGTTACAGGGAAAAGTCCCAGCCGGACAGGTTACAGAGTCCTACACCGTATATTACTAGTCTTGTGTGTCTTGTACTCCAAGGCTCCGGGTACGTCGGTGACTCCACCATAGCCTTCCTTTATCCGGCATGGGCCTCCCTTCTGGATCCATCTAGCTGGGCCGCCCAGCAGGCCATGGGCCATGCTACCAACTGTGGGCCACCCGGGTTATCCGGATAGGATACATGCTATGAGCATACCCATATAGCATATCCCCAACAATCTCAACAATATTAAGTTTCCCCTCTTTATGTTGAAAATTTTGAAATTGCACTTGCTTTGCTTTCCTATGCTTATTGCTTTGTGCTTTCATGGCTATAAAGAAAGAGCTTTTGGGAGACAACCCATTATATTTTTGCTTTCAGTTTATTTTTCTTTTGTTGAGTCGTGAAAGTTATTGCCTCTGTAATAACCTCACCTTATCCTTTTTTTTTGTGCCACGAATAACCTCTAGTGAGAAGGAAGTAATATTTGGGAAGTTGTTGTCCCGAAACAGATTTATATGCTTCGCTGTAAAAAATCCTGAAAAATCCCAAAACGTCGTATTGATCTGTAATTTTTTTGCACATGCCCCGGGTTATTATATAACTTTCATTAGTTTTATACTTTTTGATTTGAGCAACAGAAGATTTTCGAAAAAATCGATATTTACCTGATGTTCTGTTTTTACAGATTTCTGCCATTAGTTGCATTTGCCCCTTAAATCGATCTCATTTTGAGTTCTTCTTGATCACTTGAGCTTTTAAAAGGAATTTCTACAGTAGCTTATGTTTTAATGGATGATTTAATTGAGTTGAAACTGAATCCAAAGGTTTATTATCTTGCATACACTAATGTTGCTAATGACGATTGTGTGAAGTTTTGTATGAAGGAAGTTTCCAAGTGTAGGGAAAGGAGAATGATGTGATGAGATGAAGGATGGACAAAAACTCAAGCTTGGGGATGCCCATGTCACACCAAGGAATATTCAAGAGGTACAAGCATCAAATATTGGGTATCCCAAGTCATCCCATTCTTCATCAACAAAAATCTCAGGTTTTCTTTCAAGATACTACATTTTATTACTTCATGCACTTTGTGTTGTTCCTGGAGCGTCTTTGTGTTTGTTTTTAGTTTTTTTGTCTTGTTTTCTGCAATAAGTTAGTTGGATCCCAGAACACTTCTTTTGGAGAGAGACACGCTCTGTTTTCATTGCCTAGAACACTTTAGTTTTCACTCTTATTGTTCTGTGAGTGTTCACTTTTGCTAGCACTGTGTTTAGCTTTAGTTTTCTTCTGCTTTGTGCTTAGAACTTTTTAGTTCTTATTTGTATATTTGGAGAAAATCTCTCTGGTCTTTATTGATAATTATCTTTGTGAGTTGTTTCAAATAATTCGATTGCAGTTGGACAAGAGTGGAAAGTTTCATGCTTATAGTGGTACAAAAGTAAGCTTGTTTTGACTGTGGCTTAGACTTTATCATGTCATGTTAGATATTGCTTTGACCATATGCTTAGAAACTATTGTTGTAGCATGACTTGTTTCAAACAATTGAGATTGCTTAATGTGCCTTGAAAGAATCATATGTTGTTTTAGCATACAAAAGCATAATATTGTGGTATTCTCCTTTGATGCTTTATTTGGGTTGACTTGGCACATGCTTACACCATGTTATGACTATGAACCAGTCACCTTAGCCTCTATTATCATTTAGTTTTTGACTTGTGATATCACTTTATGCTTTGATTAATAATGTTTTGTCGCTCTGCAAGCTTATGGCCATTATTGCTCTCTTAGTTGGTCGCTCCCAGTCTTTTGCTAGCCTCCACCTGTACTGAGTAAGCTCTACTCGTGCATCCAACTCCCAAGAAACCAAGTTATTTCAAAGAGTCCACTATAAATTCCTATGCATGGTGTGTTACACCATTCCAAGTATATTCATGTGTTTGTTTATCTTCCAAATTAAATTTTTGTTATGTGAAAATTAGTGATTAAATCTCTCACAAACTTGAAGGCACACTTTATTTTCTTGCACTTAATAAACTTGAACCATTGTTCCCGTCTATGTTGCTTATATACTCGTAAATTATAAGTTGGGAGTTAGCAGAACCATGCCGTCATGGGGAACGCTTTCAACATTGCACTTATTCTATTCAGTTGACATCATGTTCTTTTGTTTATGGATCCTGGCAGTGTGAAATAAAAGGGGAGCTTGTAATCTCATGGAGTTTGTATATGTGTTATACAAACTCCTGGGCGGCTAGCCTAAGCCATGCCTAATCATGGTGGAAACTTGTAGGGTTTCGTAGCATGGAAAACAAAAAATTTCTACCGCATACAAACAAGCAAGCCAATATCTATCTACTGGATTGTAGCAACGAGTCGATGGAATAACTCACCCTCGAAGATTCCAAAGTGTTTAACGAGAGCGGATTCTCGTGGGTGATGTAGTCGTACTCTTTTCGATCTCAAGATCGCGTAGACGATCCTTCCGGCGCTGTGTTCCGGCAGCGCTTCCGCAGTCGGTCACACGTTCGGTACTCGACGAAGACCTTCCTATCCCTTGTTCCAGCAGGCAGCGGAGGTTGTAGCACTCTCCTCGCGATTCCGGCAGCACAACGGCGTGGTACCGGAAGTAGAGGGGAGATCTCGCAGGGCTTCGCCTTAAGCCGGAGCGAGTATGGTGGACTACGAGAGAGAGCCTCGGTGATCTAGGGTTTAGACGCACCAAGGAGGGGGCAAGGCCGGCGGCTAGGGTTTGCCTAGGCGGCGGCGGCTTGCCCTAGGCGGTGGCAGCAGGAGGTGGCGGCGTCGGCGGCTAGGAGCTAGGGTTTTGGGTGGAGGTGTTGTGTGCTTGGAGGGGCAGCCCTGCCTCTCCTTATATAGGTGGAGGGGGCACGCCAGGGGAGGGGAGTCCCTCCCCAACTCGGATCCCAAGTGGGCCGGCGGTGGAGGGAGGGAACTCCTCCCCAAGTAGGTTTCCTACTTCCCCTCCACCTCACAAAATAGCCGTTTGACTTTTCAAATTGGCGTTTGACTTTTCAAACTAGGATTTGATTAAACCCTTTATTTTGTTCAGCGATGACACCTAGTACATGATGCAATCATTCCAACTTGTTATGACACATTCATGTACCCTTCCCCTCCGGAGTGCCGGACATTCCGGAACCTTCTAGAACATTCCTGATGAAAACACTGGAACCATTCTCCAACCCCGAAACAGGACTTTCCTTATATGAATCTTATTCTCCGGACCATTCCGGATCTCCTCATGATATCCCGGATCCCATCCGAGACTCCGAACAACATTCGGTTTCTTACTCATCATTCCATAACTACTCAAACAACGTCGAATCCTTAAGTGTGTCTCCCTACGGTTCGTGAATTATGCGGACATGATCGAGACACTTCTCCGAACAATAACCAATAGAGGAATCTGGAAATTCATATGGCTCCCACATATTTCTACGATTACTTTGCGATCGAATGAACCACTTACATACGATACCAATTTCCCTTTGTCTCACGATAGTTTACTTATCCGAGGTTATGATCGTCGGTATCTCTGCATACCTAGTTCAACCTCGTTACTGATAAGTACTCTTTTCTCGTTCCCGTGATATGTGATCCCTTGTGAGCCAGTCACATGCTTGCAAGCTAATTGGATGACATTTCACCGAGAGGGCCCAGAGTATATCTATCCGTCATATGGATGGACAAATCCCACTCTTGATCCATGTGTTTCAACCAATACTTTCTGAACACTCAATGCCACCTTTATAGCCACCCAGTTATGGTGTGGTGTTTGATGTCATCAAAGCATCCTTCCAGTAAAGGTGATATGCATGATCTCATGGTCGAAGGAATTAGGTTACTATGTATCAGAAAGCATATAGCAATTGAACTATTAAAATGACTTGATCTTTATGCTACGCTTATCTACAGGATTATGTCCACCATATCATTCTCCTAACGATATGATATTGTTGTTAATAACATCTCAATGTTCATGATAGGGAAACCACAATCATTTATTAACCAACAAGCTAGTATTATAAAGAGGCTTTACTAGGGACTCTATTTTAGTTTACAAATCACACAAGTATCAATGTTTCCTTGTTAATACTATTATAGCATGAATGTAAACATTTATCATAAACACAAAGATATAATAATAACTACATTTATTATTGCCTCTAGGGCATATCTCCCACAGTCTCCAACTTGCACTAGAGTCATCTAATCTAGATTACATGGTAATATACCGAACACCCATGGCAGTTTGGTGTTGGTCATGTTTTTCCCTCGGGAGAGGTTTAGTCAACGGATCCGCCACATTCAGATCTGTGTGTACTTTGCAAATCTTTATGTCCCCATCTTGGACATGTTCTCGAATAGCGTGAAAACGTATCTTGATGTGCTTCAGCTTCTTGTGTGACCTTGGTTCTTGCACATTGGCTATGGCGCCCATGTTATCACAGTAGATAGACATTGGGTCCAGCGCACTTGGAACCACACCCAGCTCTATAATGAACTCTTTCATCCATATTGCTTCTTGTGAAGCCTCCGAAGCAGCCATGTATTCCAATTCAGTTGAAGATCTCGCCACAACGCTTTGCTTTGCACTCCTCCAGCTAACTGTTGCACCATTCAAAGTAAATACGTATCCAGATTGTGATTTAGAATCATCCGGATCGGTGTTCCAACTAGCATCGGTGTAACCATTAACAACGAGTTGTTCATCACCTCCATAAGAAAGAACCATATCCTTAGTTCTTATCAAGTACTTAAGGATGTTTTTGACCGCTGTCCAATGATCCACTCCTGGATCACTTTGATATCTGCTAGTTAAACTAACAGCATATACAATGTCGGGTCTAGTACATAGCATGGCATACATTAGAGATCCTATGGCTGAGGCATAGGGAGTCTTACTCATCCTTTCTCTATCTTCTGTCGTTGTCGGACTTTGAGTTTTACTCAAGGTCGTATTGGGCAACATGGGCAAGAACCCTTTCTTGCTATCTTCCATTCCAAACCTCTTTAGAACTTTGTCCAAATATGTACTTTGTGACAATGATATTAGGCGTCTCGATCTATCTCTATAAATCTTTATGCCTAATATGTAAGCTGCTTCGCCAAGATCCTTCATTGAAAAACTATTATTCAAATATTCCTTGACACTATTAAGAAGTTCTACATCATTCTCAATCAACAATATGTCATCTACATATAGTATTAAGAATGCTACAGAGCTCCCACTCACTTTCTTGTAAATACAAGCTTCTCCATAAGTTTGTATAAAACCAAAACTTTTGATCACCTTATCAAAACGTTGATTCCAACTTCGGGATGCTTGCTTCAATCCATAGATGGACTGTTGAAGTTTGCATACCTTGTTAGCATCTTTAGGATCGACAAAACCTTTGGGTTGCATCATATACAACTCTTCATAAATGTCTCCATTGAGGAATGCTGTTTTGACATACATCTGCCATATCTCATAATCATAATATGCAGCGATTGCTAACATAATCCTCACAGACTTTAGCTTCGCTACTGGTGAGAAAGTCTCATCGTAGTCAACTCCTTGAATTTGTCGAAATCCTTTTGCGACAAGTCGAGCTTTATAGACAGTAACATTACCATCAGCATTTGTTTTCTTCTTGAAAATCCATTTGTTCTCGACAGCCTTCCGGCCATCCGGTAAGTCCACCAAAATCCATACTTGGTCTTCGTACATGGATCCAATCTCGGATTTCATGGCTTCTTGCCATTTATTGGAATCTGGGCTCATCATCGCTTCCTCATATGTCGCAGGGTCATCGGTGTTGTCCACCAACATGACACTCATAACGGGATCATACCAATCAGGAGTTGTACGAGTTCTCGTTGACCTGCGATGCTCTGTAGCAACTACAACCGAAGTTTCATGATCATCATCATTATCTTCCTCTCTTATTGGTGCAGGCACCACAGGAACTACTTCTGGTGCTGCGCTACTCGCAAGTTCGAGAGAAGGTTCGACAACCTCATCGAGTTCTACTTTCCTTCCAGTCACTTCTTTCGAGAGAAATTACTTCTCTAGAAAGGATCCATTCTTGGCAACAAAGATTTTGCCTTCGGATCCACATCATCGAGTTTACTTATCCGAGGTTTTGATCGTCGGTATCTCTGCATACCTAGTTCAACCTCGTTATCGATAAGTACTCTTTTCTCGTTCCCGTGATATGTGATCCCTTGTGAGCCAGTCACATGCTTGCAAGCTAATTGGATGACATTCCACCGAGAGGGCCCAGAGTATATCTATCCGTCATATGGATGGACAAATCCCATTCTTGATCCATGTGTCTCAACCAATACTTTCCGAACACTCAATGCCACCTTTATAGCCACCCAGTTACGGTGTGGTGTTTGATGTCATCAAAGCATCCTTCCGGTGAAGGTGATATGCATGATCTCATGGTCGAAGGAATTAGGTTACTATGTATCAGAAAGCATATAGCAATTGAACTATTAAAATGACTTGATCTTTATGCTACGCTTATCTACAGGAGTATGTCCACCATATCATTCTCCTAACGATATGATCTTGTTGTTAATAACATCTCAATGTTCATGATAGGGAAACCACAATCATTTATTAACCAACAAGCTAGTATTATAAAGAGGCTTTACTAGGGACTCTATTTTAGTTTACAAATCACACAAGTATCAATGTTTCCTTGTTAATACTATTATAGAGGCAATAATAGTATTAACAGGAAACATTAATACTTGTGTGATTTGTAAACTAAAATAAGAGTCCCTAGTAAAGCCTCTTGTTAAACTAGCTTGTTGGTTAATATATGATCATGGTTTCCTGATCATGAACATAGAGATGTTATTAACAACAGGATCATATCATTAGGAGAATGATGTGATGGACATACTCCTATAGATAAGCGTAGCACAAAGATCAAGTCATTTCAATAGTTCAATTGCTATATGCTTTCTGATACATAGTAACCTAATTCCTTCGACCATGAGATCATGCATATCACCTTTTCCGGATGGATGCTTTGATGTCATCAAACACCACACCGTAACAGGGTGGCTATAAAGATGGCATTGAGTGTTCAGAAAGTATTGGTTGAAACACATGGATCAAGAGTGGGATTTGTCCATCCATATGACGGATAGATATACTCTGGGCCCTCTCGGTGAAATGTCATCCAATTAGCTTGCAAGCATGTGACTGGGTCACAAGGGATCACATATCACGGGAACGAGAAAAGAGTACTTATCGGTAACAAGGTTGAACTAGGTATGCAGAGATACCGACGATCATAACCTCGGATAAGTAAACTATCGTGAGACAAAGTGAAATTGGTATCGTATGTAAGTGGTTCATTCGATCGCAAAGTAATCGTAGAAATATGTGGGAGCCATATGAATTTCCAGATTCCTCTATTGGTTATTGATCGGAGAGGTGTCTCGATCATGTCCGCATAATTCACGAACCGTAGGGAGACACACTTAACGATTCGATGTTGTTGAGTAGTTATGGAATGATGAGTAAGAGACCGAATGTTGTTCGGAGTCTCGGATGGGATCCGGGATATCACGAGGAGATCCGGAATGGTCCGGAGAATAAGATTCATATAAGGAAAGTCCTGTTTCGGAGTTGGGAAATGTTTCCGGTGTTTTCATCGGGAATGTTCTAGAAGGTTCCGGAATGTCCGGCACTCCGGAGGGGAAGGGGTACATGAATGTGTCATTGCAAGTTGGAATGATTGGATCATGTACTAAGTGTCATCGCTGTTCCAAATAAAGGATTAATCGAATCCTAGTTTGAAAAGTCAAATAGCTAAATTGGAAAGTCAAACGGCTAAATTTGGAAAGTGGAAAAGAGGAGGAGGAGGTGAAACCGAGTTGGGGAGGGAGTCCTCCTCCCCAAGCCGGCGCACCACCCAAGCCGAGTTGGGGAGGGACTCCACTCCCTCCCCTTGGCTGGCCGGCCCCTCCACCTATATAAGGAGGGGCAGGGCTCCCTCCTAGGACACACAAGTACCTCTCCTCAAACCCTAGCTTGGCGCCTACCACCATAGCCGCCGCCGCCCCTCTAGGGTTTTTGCCCTAGCCGCCGACTTGGGGTCCCCGGAACCCTAGCCGCCGGCTCTAGCCCCTCCTCCTTGGTGTGTCTAAACCCTAGATCGCCGAGGAGCTCTCTCATACTCCACCATACTCGCTCCGGCTTAAGGCGAAGCCCTGCGAGATCTCCCCTCTACTTCCGGTACCACGCCGTTGTGCTGCCAAAATCGCGAGGAGAGTGCTACAACCTCCGCTGCCTGCTGGAACAAGGGAGAGGAAGGTCTTCGTCGAGTACCGAACGTGTGACCGACTGCGGGAGCGCTACCGGAACGCAGCACCGGAAGGATCGTCTACGCGATCTTGAGAGCGGCAAGTGTACGACTACATCACCCAGGAGAATCTGCTCTCGTTAACCGCTTTGGAATCTTCGAGGGTGAGTTCCTCTATCGACTCGTTGCTACAATCTAGTAGATAGATCTTGGCTTGTTTGTTTGTATGCGGTAGAAAATTTTTGTTTTCCATGCTACGAACCCCTACAGTGGTATCAGAGTCGTGTCTATATGTAGATCTGTTGCACGAGTAGAACACAATGGTCATTGTGGGCGTTGATGCTTTTGTTGTCGATTGCTTCTTGTGTACTTTGCATCTTGCGGGATGGTGGGATGAAGCGGCCCGGGCTAACCTTACATGACATCGTTCATGAGACTTGCTCCACGCTTGACATGCAACTTGTATTGCATAAGTGGCTTTGCGGGTGCCTGTTTCTCCTAGCATAGTTAAGATCCAATTTACAACGGGTGATCAACAATACTAGTATCAATGTTGTGGTTCTTGTTCGTAAGTTAGAACGACACTTATTGAAAGCCCCAAACCACGTAAAATATGCAAACAAAGTAGAGGCGTCTAACTTTGTTTTGCAGGGGTGTGCAGTGATGTGATATGGCCATGATTGTGATTATATTTGATGTATGCAATGTTCCTTATTGTAAGTTGGCAACCGGCAGGAGCCATATGGTTGTCTTTAATTTCTGTTAAGATCCGCGTGTCTATTCAAAGTAGTTGTAATAGTTGAAGCCGGTGGACGACAACCATGGAGAAGCGTCATTGACCTTGATGCAATGCCGGTGATGATGGAGATCATGTTCGTGCTTGAAGATGGAGATCGGAAGCACAAAGAAGAAAGGCCATATCATATCACATATTTTGAATTGCATGTGATGTTAATCCTTTATGCATCTTGTATTGCTTAGTAGACGACGGTAGCATTATAAGATGATCCCTCATGCACATGAATTTCAAGTATTAAAGTGTTCATCCTTAGTAACCACCGTTGCTAAAGCTCGTTGTTTCGAAGCACCACGTGATGATCGGGTGTGTTAGATTCTGCGAGTGTATACAACGTGAGCAAGCCAAATTTGCTCATGCGGAAGCTAAGGTTTGATCTTGACGAGCCTAGCATGTACAGACATGGTCTCGGAACACGGATCACCGAAAGGTAAAGCATGAGTCATATAGTAGATATGATGAACATGTTGATTGTTCGCCATTGAAGTTGCATCAACTCTCGTGATGATCGGTTTTGATGTGGTGGATTTGGTTCGTGTGATCACTAAAACAATGTGAGGGATATTGTTTTGAGTGGGAGTTCAATAGCAATATGATTAAAAGTTGAACACTATTTATCATAAATTAAATCAAAGTGAATTTGCATAGTTGTTGTAGTCATTGGCATCCGTTTACCACCTTGCGCTTAGTTATAATTGAGATGATAGAACTATAGAATTCTGGTTAGTTACTTTACGAACTGGTATCGTATAGTTTTGAAGTGTTAATCTAAAGTTTAAAAGTACCATTGCAAACTTTCAGTAAGTTTTGATTACTCCATGAAGTTTAATAGTTGGTATTAAATCAAGAGTAATAATTCCAATGTTAGTATATAAGTATTATGTTTGTCTCCATGATTCTTGATATTCAAAGGATTGTCTTAATATCAAGGTTATCTAGGATCTGAAAGAGTTGTTTCAAAAACCATGATGTGTGGAAGATATTGTGATATCTGAAACGAAGTTTTGGTTGCAACATGATAGAGTATAATATGGCAAAAGTCATGTTCTCATATTTGATGAGAATTTGCAAAAGGTTGGAGACACTAGTTGTCCTAATCTTCCAAAAGGTTTTGGAGAGCAACATTATACTCACGATTCACCGTTACAAGCTAAAAGTAACTTGATCATGGATAAATCTATGATGAGGGTGAAAATTTGATGTAGGTAAAATGTTTACTACACCAAGAGATTACTAAAGAAAGGAATTTGAAAGAACACCAAACATTTGATAATGGTGATCTACTTCAAAGTGCAAGTCCAAATACATTGGTATTTAATTATACACACTTTGGATTATATGTCATATGTATGACTCCACTATTGATGTTGATAGATTCTTTCAAACAGAAAAGGAAATACTGAAAGAGAATCTCATAAATATATGGCAGAAAAGAAAAGACTAGAATTGTTCAGTTTAAGTATATAGATGATATACATGTTATGGCTATATTCTTTGCTTATTAAACAATGTGGTTCTTAAGTATTTGATACTGAATTTGTTGGTGTGAATCGTCATACGAAACAACACAATTCATGAACTACAATGGCCTAAGTAACTAGCAAAAGAATATGTGATGATGTTCATCGAGAACAAATAAAGGGTTATTGTGTTGCTCGTTAAACATCAAAGTTTGCCTTCAAGATTTGTTTTATCAGGTATTATGAGAACAAAAGGGTTGTTCAAATAATTGCCGTAATCCATAAAAGATGGATGATTCACAAATCTCGTTGGAGAAATCACATCCATAAAACTAGTGCTAAAAATGTCGAAAGACAAATTGATTGAAAGATCACTTAGGAAGTGACATCGCCGTTTAAATTATACTGGAAAGAAAACATAAAGAAACTCCATGTGGATGGAATTTTGGAGTCTTTTGATTTTGATCAAATGACGCTTGTGAAACTTTCCTAGAGATAATTAAAACTTCGTTCATAGGCCAAAAGGGAACGAATGACTAGCTTATTGGAACTTGTACATATTGTTGTACGAAATCCATTATGTGTAGTCAAGAGCGATGGATTTCAACTTCATATGCTTTCTCCGAAAATTTGAGTGAATATATGAATATTTACTTAATAAGGATGAAGTGTGAAATATTTGAAAAGTTCAAAGATTTTCAAGATGAAGTGCAAAATCATTGTAACAAGAATATAAATAGTTTATGATAAGATCATAAAGGAAGATATTTGAGTTACAAGTTTAGCATAATACCTAAGATTTAAGGAATCGTTCCGTGGATTTGCATTTTCCCGAAACACCATAAGAGTATGGAGCATTCGAGATATGTAATTAAACCTTGTTTGACATGGTGAGATCAAAGGTGTAATTCATAAAATGCCATTATATTTTAAAGATTAAAAGCTTGAGAGACTACCGTTTTTCCACTGAAAAGAGCTTCATCATAATCCGTTGAAATGACACCATATAAAGTTATGGTTTGGGATAAAACCCAAGTTGTCCTTTCTTAAAACATTGGTATGCTTTGCATAAGAAAGATGTTTGCAACCAAAGTCGGATGAACCTGTCTTTGTATGTTATTTCGAATAACTGTTAAGTATTCCTCCATAACACCAGAGACAAAAGTGTTTGTCGCTTAGAACGTCAAGTTTCTTTGGGAAGGAATTTTTCGTGAAAAGTAAAGTGGGAGGACAATAGAACTTTGATAAGGTTAAAAGAACCTTAGCTATATGTGCAGAGTTGCGCAGTGCCGAAAAGTGTTCCGGAGGCAGCAACAATGCTCATGGCTCACGTGCCTCAAAGGTTGTGGTCACGGAGATCTAAGTTCCTATTGAAACAAGTAGGTCGGGTAAACAATCAAATACCAAGATTTGAGGGTTGAATCATTATTTGAGAATAATGAATCGACTACATGCAAAGAAGCGATGATGGACCCTGACTCCGTAAAATGGCATGAAGCCATAAAATCCGTGATAGTTCCATACACGAGAAATCAAGTTTTGAACTTGAAGGACCCTCGAGAAAGGTGTAAGACCTTACAGTTGTGTTTGGATCTATAAAGAAATAGACATGGATGTTTCGCATCTATGAAATGGTCGACATGTTGGGAAAGAGTTCACAAAAATGTTCAAAGGTTGACTATGACAAAGATTTGATCTTTCATAGCGATATTTAGTCTAGACGGATTAATGTAGCAACCACTACATATAATTTTGTTATGTGGTAGTTGAATAAACAAAACAAGTTCTTCTAATAGAATTGTTACCTAGGACATGTGCATAACACGGTCCATAGGGTTTTGTTAATTCAAAGGATGCTAAAAGCATATGCAAACTTCAATGGTTGAAGTAAGCATCGCGGAGTTGGAATCTTCACAAATGATGAAATTGTTAAAAGAGTTTAAATTCATCAGAGACAATGAAGATGCTTGCGTTTGCAAGAAATTAAGTGGGAGCGCTAAGACATATTTCTAATACATTATGTGGAAGACATATTGTTGATTGGAAATGATGTATCTTTTATTAACACATATTAAGAATTTCATCTCGATGAAAGGCTTAGGCAAAACCCAAATATTTGGCATCAATAGACGCTAATATGGTTGTGCCGAAAGTACATAGATGATATATTGAATGAGTTCAATATAGAAACTACAAGAAAGGTTCTTGTCGCACAGAAAGGATTGAATCAGTTCAATATTGATGATATATTCAAGTGTATTGACACTTGGTAAGTGAAACAAAGATTCAAGAATAGATTGATATTTGATGTATGAAATCACAAAGATTATTTATATCAATCATACTGTGATATGTACAGATCCAGATATGTCCTATGCTCTAAATGTTGTGAGCATATACCAGAATGATTCATAAGATGATCATTGGACAATAGTAAGGATATTCTTGTGATCTTTTGGAAGAACTAAGAATATATTATTTTGTAGAAGTGGCAAATAGATGGTTAGTTCATTGTAAAAGTATTACATTGATACTAGTTTTGTCACAAAGTACAAATTAAGTTTATCTCAATCTAAACTAAGGGTGGCACAATATAATGGAAAGTGAGTTCCATAATGGATTTGGATGAGTTCCAAAGTTAAGACATTGTGACAGATACTACAACAAAAGGCTAAGTATATGACTGCTATAATAGCAGGTAAAGAGGCCATTTGTGTCAAGTAGTTTGTTATCAAACTAGGTGTAGTTCACAGCGGGATAATACTATGAAGATATATTGTACGAAAATATTATCAACATGTTTTAACCCCAAAGAACTAAAGGTCTCACGAAAGGACCAAAATTATACAAAGCCATCTCATTAGAGAATGAGTGATGCGTAGAGACGCAAAGACATGCAATTACACACGGACCTGGAAGTGTCAGATCCGGAGATCAGTTGACCACTAGCAATCGTGTACATACAACACTGGAAAGCCATAGGTGTTGAATACACAAAGGTTTGAAACTAGATTATTGACTCTAGTGCAAGTGGGAGACTGTTGGAGATATGCCCAAGAGGCAATAATAAAGTGGTTATTATCATATCTTCATACTTATGATAAATGTTTACATACCATGCTATAATTGTATTAACAGGAAACATTAATACTTGTGTGATTTGTAAACATAAAAGAGTCCCTAGTAAAGCCTCTTGTTAAACTAGCTTGTTGGTTAATATATGATCATAGTTTCCTGATCATGAACATAGAGATGTTATTGACAACAGGGTCATATCATTAGGAGAATGATGTGATGGACATACTCCTATAGATAAGCGTAGCATAAAGATCAAGTCATTTAATATAGTTCATTTGCTATATGCTTTCTGATACATACTAATTCCTTCGACCATGAGATCATGCATATCACCTTCACCGGAAGGATGCTTTGATGACATCAAACACCACACCGTAACTGGGTGGCTATAAAGGTGGCATTGAGTGTTCGGAAAGTGTCGGTTGAGACACATGGATCAAGAGTGGGATTTGTCCATCCATATGACGAATAGATATACTCTGGGCCCTCTCGGTGGAATGTCATCCAATTAGCTTGCAAGCATGTGACTGGCTCACAAGGGATCACATACCAAGGGAACGAGAAAAGAGTACTTATCGGTAACGAGGTTGAACTAGGTATGCAGAGATACCGACGATCATAACCTCGGATAAGTAAACTATCGTGAGACAAAGTGAAATTGGTATCGTATGTAAGTGGTTCATTCGATCGCAAAGTAATCATAGAAATATGTGGGAGCCATATGAATTTCCAGATTCCTCTATTGGTTATTGATCGGAGAGGTGTCTCGATCATGTCCGCATAATTCACGAACCGTAGGGAGACACACTTAACGATTCGATGTTGTTGAGTAGTTATGGAATGATGAGTAAGAGACCGAATGTTGTTCGGAGTCTCGGATGGGATCCGGGATATCACGAGGAGATCCGGAATGGTCCGGAGAATAAGATTCATATAAGGAAAGTCCTGTTTCGGAGTTGGGAAATGTTTACGGTGTTTTCATCGGGAATGTTCTAGAAGGTTCCGGAATGTCCGGCACTCCGGAGGGGAAGGGGTACATGAATGTGTCATTGCAAGTTGGAATGATTGCATCATGTACTAAGTGTCATCGCTGTTCCAAATAAAGGATTAATCGAATCCTAGTTTGAAAAGTCAAATAGCTAAATTGGAAAGTCAAACGGCTAAATTTGGAAAGTGGAAAAGAGGAGGAGGAGGTGAAACCGAGTTGGGGAGGGAGTCCTCCTCCCCAAGCCGGCGCACCACCCAAGACGAGTTGGGGAGGGACTCCACTCCCTCCCCTTGGCCGGCCGGCCCCTCCACCTATATAAGGAGGGGCAGGGCTCCCTCCTAGGACACACAAGTACCTCTCCTCAAACCCTAGCTTGGCGCCTACCACCATAGCCGCCGCCGCCCCTCTAGGGTTTTTGCCCTAGCCGCCGACTTGGGGTCCCCAGAACCCTAGCCGCCGGCTCTAGCCCCTCCTCCTTGGTGTGTCTAAACCCTAGATCGCCGAGGAGCTCTCTCATACTCCACCATACTCGCTCCGGCTTAAGGCGAAGCCCTGCGAGATCTCCCCTCTACTTCCGGTATCACGCCGTTGTGCTGCCAGAATCGCGAGGAGAGTGCTACAACCTTCGCTGCCTGCTGGAACAAGGGAGAGGAAGGTCTTCGTCGAGTACCGAACGTGTGACCGACTGCGGGAGCGCTGCCGGAACGCAGCGCCGGAAGGATCGTCTACGCGATCTTGAGATCGGCAAGTGTACGACTACATCACCCACGAGAATCTGCTCTCGTTAACCGCTTTGGAATCTTCGAGGGTGAGTTCCTCTATCGACTCGTTGCTACAATCTAGTAGATAGATCTTGGCTTGTTTGTTTGTATGCGGTAGAAAAATTTTGTTTTCCATGCTACGAACCCCTACAGTGGTACCACAAGCTTTTAACCTAGAAATTGGGATGAGGAGATCCTTGATATCTTCCATGTCTTGATGCTCAAATTGTCCATTGCCGGGGACACGGCTAAGTACTTAGATTTTACTCTCTCGAGAGGTGGTGCACTTTACCCACAAGACTCGACATGCATCGAGACAAGATCTTTCAGAAGCCTTCCCTTAGACCAAATGGACGCGTTCCAAACCTATCACACCCTACCACCAACTGTCCATCTGGCTAAGTTATTGCAACCTATATGATCCAGGCAGAGCCCATATTTCCATGTGGCTGCACTTGAAGATTCTCAACATTTGACATCTCAAATCTCTTTGTTCCTGGGTGGCTTTCCATAAGTGTGATACCAAGTTTTCCCCACTATACTGGACTTGGTGATACCCAAGTTTTCCCCAGTATAGTGGACTTGTGTAAACACTCAACACAAACCTTTCATTCCATTCCACCCAGGTGATTCATTCACATAGTTGTTTTATTAAACAAAACACATGTCATAGACTTAGAAATATTTTATAGCATGAATATAATCCAACCTTGTTTTCTACTAGCTAAGCTAAGCATGATAGTAGTAGGGATATTAACTTAGGAAAAATTCTAATAAGGCTTCATCTACTAGGATTTCCCATGGAATAGCATACTTAGTAAAAATTCCATGCAAGTCCTACTTAGAAATATCACTAATGCATCGTGAAAATATTAGGACAAAAGTATGAAGCACCACTTGCCTTTTTGGTAGATAATATAGGTTCACTCCTTGATCTTGCAATGGTCACACTCTTCAAAGTTCACTACAATTCAATCAAGGCACAAATTCAACTAGCATTCAATCAATTCATCACATAAAATAATAAAAACAGGGCAATGCATGCAAGCATGCAAAAGATTATTTTATTGAAAAAGTGGTTTCTACTAAGGCTATAAACATTTTAAAACACCTATTGGTCATTTATAAAAGTGGCAAAACCATTTAAAATCAAGTCAGTGAAAATGGGCCATTTAAATCATTTTTGTTTTGCTAGAAATGATTTAAACCAAAGTAATAATTTCTAGTGTTTTCCAAATATGTTTTTAAACACAAATATTAATGTTTATGGTCACATTGTTTTAAAACAAATCCATTTACAAAAGGTTTCACACAAAATCATTTTTAAATCAAAGCAACATTTTATTTTACTAGAAATGCTTTTAAACAAAGTAATAATTTACTAGGGTTCATCAAATATATTTTTAAATGCCAAAACTTGGTGTTTAGGGTCATAGAGTTTAAATCAATCCATTTTCAAAAGGTTTTACTCAAAAATTATTTTTAAAACATAATCAACATTTTTTTTACTAGGAATGCTTTTATTCAAAGAATAATTTATTAGTTTCACAAAATATACTTTTAAATCCAAAAGTTGGTTTTTATGTTCAGTAGGTTCAAAACAAACAATTTGCAAAATATTTTACCCTAAAATCATTTTTAGAATAAATTTTATAACCAAAATAGGCCTAGAAATGTTTCTGTAAAACAACCATTTTTCCAGAAGCAAAATACTAAATTAAGGGCATGGTTGTAAAGGTTTACTTTTTCTGATTCCAATGATATAAAATTTGTAAAATTTGGACGTGTGGATCTAAAGTTATGAATTTTTCAAATCTAAACATCTAATAGATATGTTTCTGTTTTTTAAAACAAAACACAGGCCACGTGGTGTGCTCCTATTGGACGGTACCGCTTTGCTGGGATCGACTGACGCGGTGCGTTGGATCTAAAGTAAATCGCACGGCACAGATTGCTTCGTACCCCTTCGTTTAAAATCTAATCTCAACCAAGCGATCAAGATCTAACAGCTATAGCCCTATGACCAGGAACTGGCGGTGCTGGCGTCTGACGCGCGGTGACGACGCTCTGGCGGTGGCGTTGCCAGCGAAATAGGAAGCGAGAGGGAGAACGAAGGGCGTTACCAGACTCGCGGGGTTGCGCTGACTCTCGACGTGGTCACCGCAGGGACAGGGGCGCACGACACTGCTGGCAATTCCTCGTCGGAGTTCACGACGGTGTCAGGCACGCACGGTTCTTGTTGGAGTCAAAGCTACACGCCACGGTAAGACTAAAGTGAAGTAGGGTTAGATGCGTAAGAGTGTCACGACCATGCGTGCGTCATTGAGAGAGAGAGGGGAGGTCAGAAGCTACCAGGGGAGCTCGTCGGAGTTTAAACAGGAGGCGGTGGCGCTCTATCATCGTCGTTGCCGAAGCTAGGGGCACGCGCGGGTGAGCTGTGGGTATTGGCGGATGTGTAAGGAGATGGGGAGCAAGCTCGTAGGTGCCAGGGAGCAAGGGGAGGCCGGGTGTCGCCGGAATCGGCCGGGGAAGGTCGTCGGAGTAGAGACGGTTGCAGGGTAAATTGGAGCAGCCTGGTGGCTCCGGTGGTGTGAGGTCTGAGGGGAAAGGAAGGGAAGAGGAAGGCGGTTAAATGGGCGAGGTCGCAGGGAGAAATCAACGTGGCGTTAAGACGAATTTAATCTGCGGAATCAAAGCAGAAACGGGCGAGAGAGGGGGAAGGAATTGGTCGCAGGTTGAAGACGATGAGCTGACAGGTGGGGTTGCGTTGTCAGCAAATGAGAGGAGGGTTCGGTGGGGTCCAAGCGTCAGCGAGTGCGTGGGTCATTTCGCGAGTGAGAAATAACGGTTCGAGGAGGGGGAGGGAGTGGGCTGCGCTGGGCCTGTTGGGCTAGCTGGGCTGGGCTGCTTCTTTTTATTTTTTCTTCTTCTGTTTTCTTTTTCTATTTCTAATTTCTGTTTTGAATTTATTTAAATGATTCAAACACTTGTTCGAATTCAAATTTTTCCCAACTTTCAGTATGTTTTAATATTGTTTTAACAATGTATTTTAGAATCCATTTTTGAATATTTTCTTATATTCTTTTATGGTTTATTATCTATTTAAAATAGACACTTGTCTTTATTTAAATAAGATTTTAAATATATTTTGAAACTTCTATTTGAATTCCAATTTTTACCAAACCTTTTTCATTAGGTTTTATTTATTCATTAGTGCAAATAATTCACTTTGAATTATTTAAAATATTTTAATATGATTTAATGTTCTTTTAAATTGGGCATTTGTCTTTATTCAAATAAAATCAAATATGGTTTTAAACCCATATAAATTTTATTCAAATAATTCTTTTTAAGTTAATTAGATAAATTTTTAATCCACTTTGGCTAATTCCAATTTATTATTTTCTCATGATTTAATTAATCATTTACCTTAGGGATTTTGTCCCCATTTAAATAGAATTGAATTTGGTTTAATCCCATATAATTTATTTAAATAATCTTTTACTCCTTTTTATTATTCAATAAACTTTCATTTGTTTATGAATTTGGCCAAGATTTAATTTGGCTTTTAAATATTCCTTATTTATTTATTTCTTTCTTTGTATTATAAAATCCATATCTTTTTATTTATAGTTCCAAAATTGGTGATTCCAATTTATATAATTTTATTTAATATTTGTTTATCTTTTTAAATCCTTTTAGGATTACTTTGTTCATAATTTTTGCATGGATTTAGTTAGGAGCTTTATTTGCCTTGGAAAATATTTCTTTTGACCTGATTAAATTCATAAGTTCTTATCCATGGCTCCAAATTAAATGAAACCAATTTCTATGACTTTATAATATTTTTGTTTATTATTTTGATCATTTATAAATGTTTGTTTCTGAACTTTTATATGGATCAATTCCATAGTCTTAGAGAGAGAGAGATCTTGGAAATGATTTCTTTTATTAGAGTTTAAGGTTTTGGTTTAACTTTTCCAAGTGTTTAAATTTCAAGATACAATCATTGATGAATGCATTTCACTTGATTGAAATTTGTTGGATTCCATTTTCATTCAAATTTGTTCAAGAAGGGTTTTCATGTTTCCATTTAGAAGCAAAAAGTTTCTTTTCACCCTAAATTTCAACAATTAATTATTTTGTTTATTTATTTTTTCACATTTCAAAATTTGGAAAATTTTGGGCTGTGGCAGGCTACCACCCTTAAAAGAAATCTCGTCCTGAGATTTGGGAAGGCTAGAGGTTACAAGTTGGCTTCAAGACAACTAGGGTACTACCACCCTTAAAAAGGTTTTCAACTAGATTACATCTTGGCTTACTTGGGGTCTTGATATAACTTCTCTGGATAGTTGCTTGCATAATGGCCTAGCTCTTTGCATTTGAAACACATCAATTGGCTAATATCCTTCTTTTGCTTTGGTATCATTTCCTCTTGTTTGTTTCCTTGGTTCTTCTTCTTTTCTGGACAATGTGATGCATAGTGTCCCATCTCTTTGCAATTGAAACATTGCACTTGGATATTGTATTGCTTACTAGGGTTGGGGCATTTCTTCTTTTTCTTATGTTTCTCCAAAGCTAGGAGTTCTTCTAGTTCATGCTCTTCATATCTCACCACAAAGGTGGGAAATCTTTCTCTCTTCTTGGGGCAGTCACTAGAGATATGACCTTCTTCTCCACATGAGTAGCAACACTTTGTGGTTACTTTGGATGTGGCTCTATGAGGCATGGTTCTGACTTTGCCTTCATCCTTCTTGGTAGAAGTTGTTCCCTTATGGAGGTTTCCAAACATTTGATGCATTCCATCTTGTTTCATTTGTTGAACTATAGGATAGATAGGGCATTGGATAGGGACATCATCATTTCCTTCACATAGGAAACAAGTCACTTGAGATGTGGGGCATTGTTTAGTTGGATGTTTCTCTTCATAATTAGGGCATTGGTCCACATGCTCTTTATAAGTGTGTTCTATGTCTCCACAAATATTGCAAGCTTGAGTTCCTTCTATAATATCATCCTTGATGTCATTATTGTCACAATATCCTTGGGAAAGGTTGTCTCTCATGCTGATCATTTGATTGGTCATCCTTTGCAACAATTGGGATTGGATTTCCAAACACTTTTGCATGGTTGGGTCTAACTCATTGTTGTTGGCTAAAAACTGAGTTGTCACTTGATTCAACTAGGCTTGGGTTTCTAGAAGTTGTTCTCTCATGTGCATCTCTTGGTTGTTGTCACCATCCTTGATGTTGGAGTTTCTTGGAGAAGTCATCTGTTTGGGTTGGATTGAGATTAGAATAGGCAAAATATTTCTAGGGAAAGAATTCTAATCACACACAACAATTCACACAAACAATGTGCAAGCAATGAAAAACAAACATTCCACTCAAACAACAAGGTTCAAGCACATTTTTTTGGCAACAAAATATTTTTCCTACACCACATAAGTTGGTGTGATCAATATATGATCTAAACTAAACACTGTTATGGTGGTCCAACTATATGGTTCACTTGAGATCATTTCATTCTTCTTAGTTGTTTCTTCATGAATAAGATCATTGTATCTTTGGAAAAATTCTTGTATCTTGGTCACATGCTTCAAAGGTGATGATGGTTCTTTCTAAGTTGTGTATCCTTAATCTTCAAGTCTTGAGTATTCTTCTTGTCTCACTTGTAGTCCTTAGTGATGTCCAAGTTGAAGTCATTGGTGATGTTGAAGTCTTTGCTCATGGTGGAGGCTTTTTCCCTCAAGTTTGAAAAGGGAGAGATGTAGAATCAAAACCAAAAAGGTTGAGGAAAGAGTTTACAAGATTGTTTGTAAATAAGTTTGGAACAAATACAACTCCTATTTTTCTAAGGGGTTTTGTCCAATCCTAGGGTTACAATCCTACAGGCAACACAGTGCTCTGATACCATCTGTAAGACCCCACCTTTGTTAAGGTAAAGGTCCATGTGATTGCAATGCTAGTCCCTGGATCAATATCTAGCATCCATAGTTTAAGATGTAATATCAAGAAACAAAGGTCATAGTACAACTTTATAACCAAGAATAAATTAATACATTACATCTTACATAGCTCATTTGGCTATCTTATTACAATGCAGCAGAAATAACTATGTAGCATGGAGTCCTTCATCTTAAAAGTGCCACAGGCAATCATGTTGGTTGTAGACTTGTAATCCTATTCAACACACTTCACTAACATCAAACAAAACCTGCAACATAATAAGTTACAGCCACAAGGGTCAATACATTTGAATTGTATTGGCAAGTGATACTATGGTAGAATAGTGGTATCTATCATCTATATGCATTTGGCTAAGTGGAGCTTAGCTTGCTTTTCTCAAAATAGGTTTTCCTTATAATTTGAAAACACTAAGTTTTTGTTTGTCAAATCACCCAAGGAACAACCAATAGAATTTTTTAACCTTTAACCCTTGTTCAACCACAAGCTTTTAACTTAGAAATTGGGATGAGGAGATCCTTGATATCTTCCATGTCTTGATGCTCAAATTGTCCATTGCCGGGGACACGGCTAAGTACTTAGATTTTACTCTCTCGAGAGGTGGTGCACTTTACCCACAAGACTCGACATGCATCGAGACAAGATCTTTCAGAAGCCTTCCCTTAGACCAAATGGACGCGTTCCAAACCTATCACCCCCTACCACCAACTGTCCATCTGGCTAAGTTATTGCAACCTATATGATCCAGGCAGAGCCCATATTTCCATGTGGCTGCACTTGAAGCGTCTCAACATTTGACATCTCAAATCTCTTTGTTCCTGGGTGGCTTTCCATAAGTGTGATACCAAGTTTTCCCCACTATACTGGACTTGGTGATACCCAAGTTTTCCCCAGTATAGTGGACTTATGTAAACACTCAACACAAACCTTTCATTCCATTCCACCCAGGTGATTCATTCACATAGTTGTTTTATTAAACAAAACACATGTCATAGACTTAGAAATATTTTATAGCATGAATATGGTATGGTAGATTGTGTTAATGCCAAGACTTTCTGAACTGCTCTTGATGATCAAAGGGGAGTCTCTCTTCCTCGTTTGCATCCTAGGAGCTAGGATTCAAACTATACTATGGATGAATCCATATCAAATAATGACAATGCAATGTGTAAAACATTGATGTGGTGCATTTGGTCTAGTAGGAACAAATTTGTTCATGGTGATGAGAAATTTCAACCTTCTAGGTCCTTGCAGCTAGTTGATGAGTTGGTTTCTTCTCTTGACTTGCCTCCAATTGCCATCTTATCAAAGCCTTCTGCTTCTCGTTGGAAACCGCCTCCAACTAATTGGTGCATAATCAACACATATGGCTCACTATATGTATTAGGTCGGGTGGCTAGTTCAGGTTATTTGTTGATCCTTTTATGAGTGAGTTATTGGCATGCAGACTGGGACTAGAGACGGCCTCTAAACTACAACTCCCCCGGGTGATTCTGCAAACACATTGCGATATTCTGGTGTCGATGTGGCATGATGTGCAATAGATTCGGTTGGACGGTGTCCACATTCTGCAAGAGTTAAAGGCACTGAGCCAATCCTTCTAGGGCTTTAAGTTTCTTTATTTGAATCGTTCTGCAAATTTTGCAGCTCATTTGTGTGCAAAAGAATCTCTTAGTATAGATTCTGATACTTACTTGATATAATACCTGATTGTAATTCTGAACTATCAGTTTGAATAAAATGGATTACATGTAAAAAAAGTCCTCTAAGTGTTCCTATTCTTCGAGTCATTACATCATATTTTCGTGTTTCATTTTTTTTTTTGACAATTATTCGGTTTGTAGCCACTAATGTATATAAAAAACATGCAAATATCAATGGAAAACAATGTGTATTTTGAATTACACAAAAATGATAAAAATGTTGAGTAGAGTGATTTCAAATCTAAAAAAAAATCAAAACTTTGTCACTATTGTGTAGCTCAGAATATAAAACATTTTAAATTAAAATTTTGCATGTTTACGAGATACATCATTTGATACTTTTAGGATTTTATTTTATATTTTTTTGAAACTTATATTTTTTAATATGCAGGGAGCATTGGAGCTGAGGAGCCAGAAGGATTTTCCGTCTATCACTTGTGTAATTTTAGCGTTTTGCGCATGCTTTATTTTTAAGCCATGAAACATTTATACTGTTTTTTTTGTCTCGAAATAGATGTTAGAGATTTGTCTAGATTTACATATATTTAGACGTGTTTTAGTATATAGATATACGTGAATATAGACAAATCTATGATATCTATTTCAAGACAGATGGAGTAGTATTTTAACAATAATATTGCGTATATCAAAGATGAAGTGGCAAAAAGCTCTCTCAAAACCTTCTCACGGACCAATATCTCCATCATTGTTGATGCTCCAACCATCACAAAGTCCTAAACGAAGCTAGGGCTGTGGTACTACATAGCGTAGAACTTTGCCCAAAGGAACTTGTTGGTCACAGAATCTAACACGAAGCTAGGCTTGTTGTACCACGTAGCAGAGAACTTGCCGCAAAAAGAGTGGAAGTCGAATCCTATCCAAAGCTGGACACACAAAAAGGGTCAGACAGAGACTGAAAGTCTGAAACAGAGGCGAACCCAAATCCAGGCCCAACAGCCAGCAGCGGACGCCCTCCTCCGCCCTCTTCTTCCTCCTTCGGGGTCTCTTCCGGTAGAGGAGGTAAAGCCGCCGCCCGATGAAGAGCAAAGCGGCCAAGAAGCCCGCCGACGAGGTACTTATCCCAGTCTCCGCCTCCCTCTTTCTCCGCTTTTTTTTCACCTAGGGTTAGGGGATTAGGAGACCTTTCCCGTCCGGCTTCCAGATTTCCGATTATTGCTTAGGATCTTGCTGCCAGATTGGACGCCGATTCCTTTTATTTTTGGACTAGGATATGGGGACTTTATCATCCTCGTTGCTTAGATTTCAGACTGAGAATTAGGATGGTGCGATGCCCAATCCTTTTCGACTGTGTTCTTCGGGATGAATCCCCACTAACTGAAGCTTCTATCTTTGTCTTGTTATTAGGATGAGGCCAAGTCCAAGAAGATCCGATCCTCGCGCGGCAAGCGTCGGCGTGACCACCACAGCCGCAGCCGGACCCCCTCCAGCTCCGGCTCTGATTCGCCTCCCCGCAAGCGCTCCAAGAAACCCAGCAAGAAGGTTGTTGACAAGAAGAGCAAGAAAAACAAGGGTGGCAGCACCAGCCGCCGACGCCGCCGTAGCCCAAGTCCGAGCACTAGCCCCAGTAGTAGCCCTTCCTCAGTGTCCAGGTCCAGGAGCCACTCCCGCCGTAGCCGCCATAGCAGCATTAGTGCATCTGAGAGATCAGTGAGCCCACTGCCCAGGAGCCACTCCAAAGATACTAGGAAGGGGAAGGGGAAGGGGAGAGGGAGGGGTAGAGACAAAGATCTGAAGACGAGACGGGCAAAGCAATCAAGGAGCTACTCGAGCAGTCCAGCTAGTAGTGACAGTAGCCAGAGCAGGAGTAGGAGCAAGAGCGAGAGTAGGAAGCGGAGGGTGGGGGGCACTAGGGATTATGCAACTGGAGACAGGATTGTACAAGACTATGATAATTACCTATCTTCCCGGACTGAGAGGAGGAACTCTGTCGAGGATGTTGATAGGGATGATGTAGCGGTTGCTTTTGCCACGAAGGGGATTGACGATTATGAGAATAATGTGGTGTTGGAGAGGAGGGAGAGCTCACCTTCCAAGGATTCTAGAGAAATGGGTGAGATCTTATCTCCCAATGATGCTAATACAATGGACGAGATCCTACCTGTTGGTGGAAGCCCAGAGGTTGAGGAGGATCTGGAGCTCATTCTCAGGCAGAAAGCTCTTGAGAATTTCAGGAAGTTCAAGAAAGCGGCGGTCATGCCAGGCAAGCCAGATGGCAATGGTACAGGGAAGGGAGTATTAACAGATAGCCTACAGAATACTTCTACTAAAATTGCTGAAGCACGGTCTGCTGTCATCCCTTCTCAGATGCATGGAAACAGTTTTGGAGTTGGCCACTCTGCTGGATCGCCTGAATTAGAAGATTCGGGGAATGGTACAAGTCCTTGGAACCAGGAAATGAGTTGTGGCGATAGATCACCTGGAATACTCGAGGCTAGTGCACCAAGTCAACAGCAGGGAAGGAGACTAGAATTGATCCGTCCAACTTCTCGTGGCATGTCACAGGATGGCAGGAATGGTGGTAGTGTGATGCAAAGGTTGGGAAACAATCTCGCAAGTTCTGCTACTGCAAAGCAAAGGTTAGGCAACAGCACTGGGGTGACTTCTGTGCAAGCAACACGCAGAATAAGGTCAGTCGTGAGCATACCCGTCAGAGAAGGGCTCGATGGCAGTGAATTTACGAGAACCCCTTCAGCTTGTGAGAATCCTATCCATGTTGAAAGCAGTAGTGAAGTCGGAGACCATCCTGCTGAGATCAACCATCTTGAAGGAACCAGTGGGAATGATAGAGGAACTTGTGAAGCTTCAGCTCCTGACATCTCTGTTTTGTCAGCTGTGGAGGGCAAGAGCAAGGGTGGGACCGAGGACAAAGATGGGTCTCAGTTTGAGAAGCGAACTTTCTCTAGGATGCATGATGGAGAGACGGTGCAGGTAAGCGAAATACTTTACGGTTACTCTATCCAATAGTGGAATCATCATGGATCACTCATATGCATCCTGTCGTAACTGTCTCTCTTACATTTTTCAGGTCAGTTACAAAGTCTACATACCAACGACGAGCCCACGTCTTGCAAGGAGGAAGCTGCAGCGCTGAAGGCATCAAGATGGAGTACCGTCTAGATGTAGTCAATCCTGCTTTCTGTGGCTCAGTTAACACATAGCTGGATAAACTCTCTTTTGTTCTTCTCGTGCGGATCAGTGATAGGCACTGACTAATAGAAACCATGTCCACATTGAGACTACTTCATACTGCTTGATAGTAAACTCACACAGAGGCGTTGGTAGTTTAAACATGATACTCCCTTCGATTCAAATTAATTGACTCAAGTTTCTCTAGATTCGGATGTATCTAGCACGAAAATATGTCTACATACATCCGAATCTTGACAAATCTGTTAATTTGGATTGGAGGGAATACTACTTCCTCCGCCTTAAAATAGATGTCTTAGATTTGTCAAAATTTGGCTGAACCTATATACTAAATAGTGTCTAGATTTATCCAAATTTTAACAAATATAAGAATCTATTTTGAAACGGAGAAAGTACAATTGTTGTTGAGCTGCAATAAATGCCTTGTGCTTTGCCCGGATCAACTTGCCCAGCAGCAAGCAATCTCTTTAGCAAAGCCGTCGATTACAGGCACTTGGACTCTTGTAACCAGTAAGTTTGCTCTTGTATACCGTGATTCAGTTTGCTGGTTGCTTGAATTGTTGTTGGGCAGCAGGGTGTTGCAGGAGTTCCTTTTAGCGATGTGTCCTTTTTTATGTGCTCTGTAGTTTTAAACGGTGGTGGGCCGCTGAATTATGCAGGTTTTGAGATTAATGTCGAATTGCAGTTTGGAACTACAAGCTTGTTGATTTTTGCGTTGGTACCAGAGCTGTTTATCTGTATCCTAAAGTGGTTACGGCCTTTACAGGATCATCATCATTCAGACGTTACTTTTGGTGAATGGTATGTTGTGGCGTGGTTAAGACAGAAGAATTAATGGCATTAGAGAGTGTCTTAAGGAGCGAGAGATTCGAGTGCTGAAAGCTAACAGAGAATCTTTACTACTACCTTCCATTCATATTAATTGACTTTTCATTTGTCAAAATTTAAATAAACCTGTATACTAAATAGTGTCTAGATTTATTTAAATCTAGACAAATTTAAGTCAATTAATATGGGCTGGAGAAAGTATTAAAACGAAAGCCGCAAATGTCTAGTGTCACATATGAATAAATTACAAATATGCCCTCTGCCTTATGCATCATGCGCGATAAGAACTGTTGTGAATACATTATCTGATCTAACAAAATCAGTAAACAGACCCTCTTACCTAAGACTTGCCATCTGCCAAAGAGGAGAAAAAAAAGCAGCAAGTGCCTTGCGCATGGCACTGCCTCTCCCTTCAGCCGCCACTGTGTTATGCCCAATACTGGGGTTCCTCTCGATTTCACTCTTGGTTCAGTACAATACTCGAATCAAGTCCGGATACAGGAAATAGAAAAGGGGAACAATGTTCTATCCTGTTTGACTTGGAGAGGAAGACGGCTGCTCCTTAAGTAGCTACCGACGTCTGATGCTTCTCCTGGCCTTGGTCCTGGGCCGCATGGTCTCCTGGGCCTTGGGCTTGATATCTCCATCCTGCTGGGTCGTGACATTCCTCCCCGCTTGCGAAATGAAGGAAAGGGATGTCGGAGAGCAGCTTCATCCTCCCATGCGGTAGAAGTGAGTGGCATCCCGAGCCAACGAACCAGCACACGCGCCACGGCCGTGCCGCCTCGCTGAATCATCCGACGAGCGAGGATCTCAGACGGCTCCAGAACTGCAAAGTTAGCGACCGAAAGCAAGGCTAAATCATCACTCACCAGTTGTTTCGCCGGAAGTCGTTGTTTGAGCTAAGAAACGTGGACCACGTTGTGTATCTTGCTGCTAGCAGGTAAGTCCAGCTTATAGGCAACCTCGCCTACCTTGGCGAGCACCTTGTAAGGGCCGAAGAACTTGAAGGCCAGCTTTTGACTGCTGCGCGGAGCAAGGGAGGTTTGCACATAAGGTTGGAGCTTCAGGAAAACCTCATCACCTACTGCAAAACTGCGTTCCTGGCGATGCTTGTACGCTTGTTTCTTCATACGATCCTGAGCACGGCGAAGTAGAGATGTAATAGTCTTCCTCTCCTGAAGCCAGTAATCCAGGTCAGGCACTAAGCAAGCAGCATCTGGCGAGATCCCAAAATGTCTTGGAGGATGACCATAAAGCGCCTCAAAGGGGGCTCGCCCAACGCTTAGTGATGAGCCGTGTTGTACCAAAATTCTGCTAACGCGAGCCAGCGAAACCATTTGGCGGGGAAAGCGTGAACTGTCAAGCGGAGGAAATTTTTGAGACATTGATTCAGTCTCTCTGTCTGCCCATCTGTTTGTGGATGGTAGGCTGAGCTCATAAGAGATGACTTGTGAAGATCTTATCACGATCAGAGATGATGCATTTGGATAGTCTGTGTAACTTGTTTATGTTGTTGACAAACACTTCCTGGGTGCTTCAGAGGGAGAAAAATATCGTATTTCGTCAATTTATCGACGACCACTAGAATCACATCATGTCCATTCGATTTAGGCAATCCCTCGATGAAGTCCAGACTGACCGTGTGACAGGGCTCAGGAGGTACTGGTAATGGCTGCAACAGGCCCGGCAGCTTGGAGTGCTCAACTTTGGCACGCTGATAGATATCATACACGCGCACAAACTCTAGCACTGATTGTTTCAACTGGGGCCATGAGAAAATCTTCTTGACGCACTGGTAAGTGGCCAGAGTTCCCGAGTGGCCATCGATACCACTATCATGTAGTGCCTGGAGAATGTGTTGATGTGCCATTGGATTGCCGCCCACCCAGACCTTGCCATGCTTATGAATCACACCCTTTTCCAGCGAGAAACCATCTGCATTTATACCAGTGACACTGAGTTCAGTCCAAAGTTGTTTAGTCGCTGCATCATCAGTGTAACCAGCTATCAATTTGTCCAGCCACGAAGGAACATCATAGGATATGTCCATGAAGTCAGAATCCGGTTGGCAGTGGGACAGAGCATCAGCCGCTGCATTTGTGACACCCTTCTTGTACTTGATGGTATAACGAAGTCCCATGAGTTTGACGAATGCCTTATGCTGAAACCCTGTGCCCAGTCGTTGCTTAGTGAGGTGTAGCAAGCTTTTCTGGTCAGTACGGATGACAAATTCTTGGTGTTGCGGGTATGAGCGCCATTTTTCCACGGCCATGAGGATGGCCAAACATTCTTTCTCATAGGTGGAAAGGGCCTGGTTGCGAGGGCTAAGTGCTTTGCTAAGATAAGAAATGGGGTGCCCCTGTTGCATCATTACTTCTCCAACTCCATATTGGCACGCGTCAGTCTCGACAACAAAAGGAGCACTAAAGTCCGGCAAGGCCAAGACAGGTGCTTGGATAAGATATTTCTTTAGTGTTTGAAACGCTTCTTTGGTTGTTGGTGTCCACTGAAAATTCTCTCCTTTTTTCAATAACTGGGTCAATGGATTGCTGATCATGCCATAGTGCTGGATGAATTTGTGATAGTATCCTGTGAGTCCCAGAAATCCGCGGAGTTCTTTGAGAGAAGTGGGTCGTGGCCAAGCTTGGGCAGCTGAAATCTTCGAACTGTCCGTAGCCACACCAGTAGTACCAATCACATGCCCTAATAGTCCAAATTCTACTGTGCAAACATGCACTTGGATCTCTTTGGTGTCAGCTGATTCACCTTGAGGATGGTGAGGACCTCATGCAGAAGTTGTTGGTGTTGTGGCATGGAAGGGCTATAGATGATAATGTCATCCATGAACACAAGGACGCCTTTGTGCAACAATCGCTCGAACATAGTGTTCATGACTCCTTGAAATGTCGCTGGCGCATTAGTCAGGCCAAATGGCATAACAAAGAACTCATATAGTCCTTGGTGAGTCTGAAATGTTGTCTTGTACTCGTCGCCTGTAGCCATGCGCAATTGGTGGTAGCCCGAGGACAGATCCAATTTGATAAACCATTTGGCACCCGCTAACTCATCTAGCAGCTTGTCCACAACAGGCATGGGATGTTTGTGCTTCACTATAATCGAGTTGAGATGCCGATAGTCGATGCAGAAATGCCAGGTTCCGTCCTTCTTACGCACCAACAGAACTAGCGAAGCGAACGGGCTAGAGCTATTGAAAGGGCATGTATGCCCCCATGTGTGGTTTTGGTAATTAATGCCAATCTCTATGGACTAATGTGTAAATTGAGTTTCTCTTGTAGGTTTGTCTATTGGCATCGCTTGGGCCATGTGTTGGTCTAAAGGTTGGAAGATGAAGAAATGTCCAAGGGCTTTGTGCCCATTGGAATCATGAAGAAATAAGGAGCTTGAAGGTCGATCAAGGCATGTGCAAAGAGTTGCATCAAGATGGATCAACCTCAAGTAGGGATGAAGAAGGACGAGCTCAAGATGCGCCATCTCTAGAAGATCTCATGCTTGAAGCTTTCCATTCTCGTGCTCATGGAATGATGAAGACAAGTTCAAAGAAGAGGTTTCCCCATGGAGTATGGGGGAGCAATTTGCAAGTCTTCATCTTCATCAAGCAAGAGCATCCAAGAAAGGTGTTCCCACTATAGAAGAACAAGACGGTCTACATCAAGTTCAAGTGGGATGCTCAAGGAAAAGGTATGTTCTTGATAGGGCTTTTATTTTGCCGGTCTCGTATTATTAGTTGGGAGACCGGGTTTAGGATAGATAGCCGTGCTATCAAGAGGGGCTCTCAAGCGGGTGTCTCATCTGCATCGTTCGGAGAGAGCTCAAACCTTTGCATTCATAGCATCATCTTTCTTGGTTGTTATTTGGTTCTTGTCCATGAGAGGATCTAGAGCTTGTGGTCACCATCATAACAAGATCTAGTTCATCATCTAAGGATTTCACTTGCATATCTTATTGCGGTTTTTGATCTTGCGAGTTTTCCGGCTCCACACCTTGGGGGATACTTCACATATATATTCATGATATTTTCTCCCAAGTTGATACCCAATATTTCTACTTTTTGTTGGATTCTATTCGTTGTTATCTTTCCAACAAAATTGGTTTCATCCCGTTTGGAGTTCTGATGCAAAAGTTATTGCGTTTCTCGTTTTCTGGTTTCTAGAATTTCCCTGACCGGAAGTTCCGGCTTCCCACCGAAAGTTCCGCTAGGGCATCTTTGCCTCCGAAAGTTCCGGTGGAAGTTCCGGGTCTTGTTCCGCTCATGTTCAGTAACCTTCTATTTTGAATATGTCTATTTGACGGAACTTCTGTCGGAACTTCCACCGGAAGTTCCGGTGAACCAGCGGAAGTTCTGACCAGGATTCGCTTTTTCACTTTCTTGCTCTGCAGTTTTTGACCGTTGGCTGTGTGCCACCGGAACTTCCGGCCTCCCACCGGAAGTTCCGGCCAGGTGTCGCGAATGCCCATAACAGGCAGATCTGGGAGCCCTTTAAAAGGGGCTCCTCTTCCCCTTCGTGGGCACTAGCTTTTCTTCTTGGTTCTTGGCTTTCTCTCTCTCCTCCATTATCAACCTTGAAGAAGCTTTCCCTCTCCCTTTCCCCTCCTATGATTCTTGCATCTTTTTGAGGGATTTGTGAGAGGAGATCTAGATCTACAATTCCCCCAAGCTAAATCCCTTCTTTGTGAAGGAATCATTGGGATCTAGATCTTGGAGAGTTTTGTGTTCTCCTTTTGTGTTCTTCCTCCCTTATTCCCCCAATAGCTTTTGTAGCTTTGTTGGAATTTGGGTTCAGCTTATTTCTAAGCTCTAATGGTGGGATGTTACACTCACCCATCGTTCTCGGCGCCGGCGGCGGTGGCAGGGCAATTCTTTTAGGCGGCAGCGCTTTTGTTCGGCAGCACTTTCGCTCCCGCTAGCTCACAGTGCCCGCCAAAAATAGGGGAGACGATGTTGCGCGGCACACATTCGAATTTTGCATCAAATTCTTTCCCTCTAGGGTCGTTTTAGTTGATGGCAGCACGCAAATAATACGTCGGAAACGTATCTATAATTTTTGATGCTCCATGCTTCTTTAGTATCTACTTTGCTTTACTTGTCCACACTTTGAGGTGCTTTTTACATGTTTTCTGGTACTAACCTACTAACAAGTTGCAACAGTGCTAGATGCCTGTTTTCTGCTGTTTTTGGTTTCAGAAAAGTTAGTAAAGAAATATTCTCGGAATTGGACGGGACAAAAGACAAAGTTAATAACTTTCCGTGGGGAACAAGAAGTCCAGAGGAGAGTCGGAGGGGCTAGCCAAGGGGGCCAGACCCACCCCATGCGCGGGTTGGCCCAGCCCCACGCCTGGCTAGGGTTTGCCAACCCTGGCCGCCTCCTGGGTCTCCCCCTTTGCCTATAAGAAGCCCCCGATGCAGAAACCCTGAGTACCCAATCAGAAATCCACGAAACCGTCTGTAGCCGCCGCCACCATCGTCCCTAGATCAAGGGGATCTGATGTTCTTCTCGGCACCCTGCCGGAGGGGAGATCATCCTGGAGGCCTTCTCTCCGGTATGATGCGTGAGTAGTTCCACCTTGGACTATGGGTCCATGTAGAAGCTAGATGATTGTATCTCCTCCTTTGTGCTTTCATGTATAGATCTTGTGAGCTCCGTTCATGATCAAGATCTAATCTATTTGTAATCATGCATGTTGTGTTTGTGGGGATCTGATGGATATTGAGATTATTATGTTGGTTTGATTAATGGGTTTGTCTTTATGATTCTGTCATGTCTGTGTTGTTTGTGATCTTGCATGCTCTCTGTTGCTAGTGGTTATCTTGGCCAAGTAGTTGCTAGTGACTCCAAGAGGGGGTATTTATGCTCGATTGGGTTCATGCCTCTAGTTTCCAAGGGAAGTGACAATAATATCTTAGGTTTTAGATGTGTTGTTGCTACTAGGGAGAAAACAACGGTCTCTTGTTCATGGAACATGTGGACTGTTTACCTTACACACTTTGCTTAAAGCAGTTGTCTGTTGCTTGCAACTTAATACTAGAGGGGGTTCGGATGATAACCTAAAGGTGGATGTCTAGTCATAGATGCAGTTGGATGGCGTTCTATGTATCTTGTTGTATTGCCCAATCAACCTCATAGGATCTTTCTGACTAGTAATTGCATTGTTATGCCTTGCTCAGTTCCTGTCAATTGCCGTGCTGTAATTTGTTTACCCTTCATGCCATGTTGTTTATCTAAGGAGAGCACCTCTAGTGAACTATGGACCCTGGTCCAATCTTTACCATTGATACATATTCCACTGTTACTTGTTTACTTGCTGCAAACCACTATTACCTTCCACACCATACGTTTAATCCTCTGTTATAGCACCGGTGAGCTTGACAACCTCACTGATTCGTTGGGACGAAGTCTTGAGTTTGTGTTGTGTAGGTCTCCATGTTGGTTGCAACACATGTATGACGTTTCCTTCCTCCTTCTGGTTCGATACCTCGGTCTCAACTGAGGGAAAACTTGTTGTTGTGCTCTTCACACCCTGCACTTGGGGTTACCAACAAAGTGCCACGTCGAGCACCATCAAGTGTTTCTAGCATCGTTGTCGGGGAGGCTAAGGACGTCTTCACAAGGGGAGTCCTTCACTTCCTTTCTCTTTACTTTGATTTTAGTTTGCATTGTTTCTTTTGCTTGGTTTTCTTTGCCTCTTTTCAAAAAACCCAAAAAAATTAGTTCCTGCTCTAGTTGCTGGTCTGTTATTGCCTTGTCTTGCCATGCTTTCTATCAACAGAAGGTTTCTTTGAAACTAGTTCTTATTGGCAAGGTGGGTTCACGGAAGAACAAAATTATTATTATAAGGAACACCGTTTGTCACAAAAAGGGAAACACATATGGGAACAAATTGATAAGTTGAATACTATTGCTAGAGACGTGTGCTCTACTTATAATGTTACTTATTGCTTTGTTAAGTCTTGTTGCTGCAGGAGGTATAAACACCTACCTTTTCAATGTGAGTATAATGATAATGTTACCATATCTTCCTATGTTAAAGGAAATTATGACTTTTATGATGTGGAACAAATTGAAGAATTCATTGCCTTCAAGGGTGCATTTGAACTTGCTAGTTTGTTTGAAAATACTGATGATGCACCTTATGAAAATGAGGTTTATGAGATACTTAAATTTTGATTTGAAAATTACAAGGAAGCAAATGGCTATATTCTTGAATATTTTAATAGATTCTTTCCACAAATGGAAGAGACTAATGCCTTGAAGGAGCCTATGGAAGAAGAAAATTGTTGAAACTGGAAGCTCATTAGATGAAAAAGAGGAGGAGAGTGATGAACAAAAAGAGGAAGAATGTATTATCTATCCATGCCTACCTTCTAATGAGAGTAACTCTTTATCCCTTGCATTATTTGATTGTCCCCCATGCTTACCAAAGGAGGATGAATGTTATGTTCCTGTGGATCCTTTTGAAATATCTACTTTGGATAAAACCTGTAGAGATTTTAATCCCACTATTTTTGAGCTTGATAGAAATTATGTGTTTGTAGATCATGAAAAGCATGCTTTATGTGATAGCTATATTGTTGAATTTATTCATGAGGATACTGAAAATTATTATGAGAGAGGAAAGTATGGTTGTAGAATTTTTTATGGTACTGAAACACCTCTCTATGTGCTGAAAGTCTTGAAGTTACTCTTGTTTTATCTTCCTATGCATGTCACTTTGTTCTTTGTGAATTTATTTATGTACAAGATTCCGATGCATAGGAAGAGGGTTAGACTTAAATGTGTTTTGAATTTGCTTCTTGATGCTCTCTTTGACTTCAATTCATATTTCTTATGTGAGCATCTTCTCAAGCTATCATGCCTAACTTAAAGATGTTAAAGAAAATTACTTGTTGGGAGATAACCTAAGAGTTTCCTTGAGTCTTGGAAGTTATTACTTCAGTAATGACCTCTCCTTATCCTTTTTGTTTGCTTTTTGTGCCAAGAATGACCTCTAATGAGAGGGAAGTAAGATTTGGGGAGTTGCTGTCCCGAAACAGATTTCTGTCCACCAAAAAAATTCGTGAGGAGGCTTTGTAACTCGGATTGAGCTTACAATTTACGAATAAATCCCCCAGTATGTTATATAACTTTAGTTAGTTCAACACTATTTGATTTGAGCAACAAAAGATGTTCGAAAAAATCAGTTTCTACCTGCTGGTCTGTTTTGACAGATTTCTGCCATTATTTGCATTTGCTTCTTATTGATTCCTTTTTTAGTTCTCTTCAGGTAAATTGAGCTTTTTGAAGGATTTACTACAGTATATTGTGTTTTTAGTGAAAAGCCTTTCCATTCCAAAGCTTTGCCAGTGGTCTAATATCTTTTGAATACAGTAATATTGCTATTGAAGATTGTGTGAAGTTTTGTATGAAGAAAAAATTTCAGGTGTAGAGAAAGAATGATGCAATGAGATGAAGAATGGGCAAAATCTCAAGCTTGGGGATGCCACCATGGTGTCACCCCAAGAAATATACAAGAGGTACAAGCGTCAAAACTTGGGGATGCCCAAGGCATCCCCTTCATCAATAAAAAGCTCAGGTCTGTCTAGACACTTCGTTTTTATTGTTTCATGCACAGTTGTGTTGTTATTGGAGCGTCTTAGTTTTAGTTTGCTTTGTTTAGTTTGTCTAGTTTTATTGGTTAGTTTGTACCCCCGTTATCGCTGTGGTGTTTTGCAAATAAGTTTGCTTGGTGTTGGAAAGGATTAGTAAGTTCTTGCTTGAAGTGCAAGAGGAGCTTGCATTGACTATGACTTAGACTTTAGCATGACATGCTAGGTGTTTTTTTTAGCATTATGCTTAGTGATTATTGCTGTAGCATTTCTTGTTCCAAACAATTGGTATTTCTTAGTGTGCCTTGAAGAAATTATGCGTTGTTTTAGCATGCAAAAGCATAGTATTGTGGTATTCTCCTTTGATGCTTTGCTTGGGTTGACTTGGCACATGCTCACACCATGTTATGACTCTCACAAGTCACCATTAGCCTCTATGATCATTTAGTCCTTGACTTGTAGTACCACTCTTTGCTTTGATTAATATGCTTTGTTGCACTACATGATTATGGCCATTATTGCTCTCTTAGTTGGTTGCTCCCAGTCTTTTGATAGCCTCCACTTGTATGAGTAAGTTCTACTCATGCCTCCAACTCCCAAGAAACCAAGTTATTCCAAAGTGTCCACTATAAACTCCTATGCATGGTGTGTTACACCATTCCAAGTATATTCTTGTTTTCAACTATCTTCCAATTAAAAACTATTTTGTTATGTGAAAACTTAGTGATTAAAGCCCTCACGAACTTGATGGCACATTTATTCTTTGCCCCTAATAAACTTGAACCATTGTGACAACTTTGTTGTATATGCTTGCACTTATAAGTTGGAATTAGCAGAACCGTGTTGTCACGGGGAACGTTTTCAACATTGCACTTGTACCTTTTCGTACTTAGTTGATATCATGTTCTTTTGTCTATGGATGTCACCGGTGTGAAATAAAGACGGGACTTGTAAGTCCATAGAGTTTGTATTCTGCGTTATAAAAACGCCTGGGCCGCTAGCCTAAGTCATGCCTAATCATGGTGGAAACTTGTAGCATCACCATAATGAGCTATCTATGAAGCATCCTCAATTAAAAGCTATGCATATGGTAAATAAAATGATTGCTGAGATGCTCATTGTCTGCTTGCCTTGTCATTTTGGTTATGGGAAAGCTCCTGTACCATGTGCAAGGGGTACCCCATTGGAGGTTCTCAATGATATGCAAATACTTACAGTGACAAGAACTTACGTGGACCCAAAGTTGAGTATGCATGAGGTGTGGCCCTTGTATTCAAGGGACTTGAGATTGTCAACTTATACTTCGTCAAGCATATACTCCAGCTTTGCCACTTTAACCTTAACCACTTCAATATGCTTATGATAGGGGCAATGAGGGTTGAAAGCTAACAAGTACCATAATTTTTGGAAGCTCTTTTGGAAACTTGTAATCCCTACTTCCTTTACAAAAAGGCCTTTCTTCCACCACTATTGAGTCTCCACCTTCTACCTTTAGGCACCATTAAGAGAGCATAGTTGTCATTCTGTGTGTAGTGTTCCAAAGCTTATTAATTGATGCATACTGTGTTATTACGTGTTCTTGTGCTACTTGTTTCTAGTCACCCTTGTGAACTTTGAAGGTGTCCTATGCATCTATTTGCTACTCTATGAGGGACAAGCTGATTGCCACTATGCTATGTTTTATATATGTGAAACAAACAAACGTTTTTCAATGCATGTTATTCATGATCTTTGTTTGTAGCCTTTCATGTTGCATGCATAGTTACTATGTCCTACTATTAGAACTACATCTTTCAAGCACATGTTTAGAGTTCTTTGATCCCAGCTTTCAATGCTTGCAAATGGTTGGATCTTTATTGTGAGGGTGCATGTCACCTCAATAATTATTCTGTTTATCACTTACTTACTCGAGGACGAGCAGGAGTTAAGCTTGGGATGTTGATACATCGGAAACGTATCTATAATTTTTTATCTCCATGCTTGTTTAGTATCTACTTTGCTTTACTTGTCCACACTTTGAGGTGCTTTTTACATGTTTTCTGGTACTAACCTACTAACAAGTTGCAACAGTGCCAGATGCCTTTTTTCTGCTATTTTTGGTTTCAGAAAAGTTAGTAAAGAAATATTCTCGGAATTGGACAGGACAAAGGACAAAGTCAATAACTTTCCGTGGGAAAAAAGAAGTCTAGAGGAGAGCCGGAGGGGCCATCCAGGGGGGCCAGACCCACCCCAGGCGCGTGTGGGCCCAGCCCTGCGCTTGGCTAGGGTTTGCCAACCCTGGCCACCTCTTGGGACTACCCCTTCATCTATAAGAATCCCCCTATGCAGAAACCCTGAGTAACCGATCAGAAATCCACTAACCGTCTGTAGCCGCCGCCACCATCGTCCCTAGATCAGGGGGATCTGAAGTTCTTCCCGGCACCCTGCCGGAGGGGAGATCATCTCGGAGGCCTTCTCTCCAGTATGATGTGTGAGTAGTTCCACCTTGGAATATGGGTCCATGTAGTAGCTAGATGGTTGTATCTCCTCCTTTATGCTTTCATGTATAGATCTTGTGAGCTCCATTCATGATCAAGATCTAATCTATTTGTAATCATGCATGTTGTGTTTGCGGGGATCCGATGGATATTGAGATTATTATGTTGGTTTGATTAATGGTTTTGTCTTTATGATTCTATCATGTCTGTGTTGTTTGTGATCTTGCATGCTCTCCGTTGTTAGTAGTTATCTTGGCCAAGTAGTTTCTAGTGACTCCAAGAGGGGGTATTTATGCTCGATAGTGGGTTCATGCCTCTAGTTTCCAAGGGAAGTGACAATAATCTCTTCGGTTGTATATGTGTTGTTGCTACTAGGGAGAAAAAAAGGTCTCTTGTTCATGGAACATGTGGACTATTTACCTTACACACTTTGCTTAAAGCAGTTGTCTGTTGCTTGCAACTTAATACTGGAGGGGGTTCGGATGATAACCAAAAGGTGGACTTCTAGTCATAGATGTAGTTGGATGGCGGTCTATGTATCTTGTTGTATTTCCCAATCAACCTCATAGGATCTTTCTGACTAGTAATTGCATTGTTATGCCTTGCTCAGTTCCTGTCAATTGCACTGCTGTAATTTGTTTACCCTTCATGCCATGTTGTTTATCTAAGGAGAGCACCTCTAGTGAACTATGGACCCTGGTACAATCTTTACCATTGATACATCTTCCACTGTTACTTGTTTACTTGCTACAAACCACCATTACCTTCCACACCATACGTTTAATCCTTTGTTATAGCAAACCGGTGAGCTTGACAACCTCACTGATTCGTTGGGAAAAAGTCTTGAGTTTTTGTTGTGTAGGTATCCACGTTGGTTGCAACACCTGTGTGACGTTTCCTTCCTCCTTCTGGTTCGATAACCTTGGTCTCAACTGAGGGGAAACTTGCTGTTGTGCTCTTCACACCCTGCGCTTGGGGTTACCAACAAAGTGCCACGTCGAGCACCATCAGCTATTCTTTGAGAGAGACACGGTTGTTAAATGGGAGGTGGAATTAGAACATGTTGATCCCCAAGAGCTAATAAACGTGGGAGAGGAGGCGGTGAGGAAAATGGTGGAAAAAATTAGGGATAGTGTGGTTTGGGGGACAGAGCAAGAAGTTTCTTTGTTATGATTTGATGATTGGAAATGTGACTATGTTAGGATTGAGACAGGGGAACATATAGTTGATGAAATCAATGAGCAAAACGGTTGGACAAGCAAAATTGTTCTATTTTTAGCACAACTCATTGATCCGGAACCTGATTCGAGGGTTGGATATGTGGCCTCGAAGTTGGCTTCTTAGATGGTCGAGGATGATTGGGCTACACAAAGGCAAGTAATGCCTATACTTACTGAGTTGTAAGTGTTAACAGTGGAGGTTGATGCTAATGCACAAGGGGAGGCTGCAGATGCTAATGCACAAGGGGATGCAAGGATTGTAACTGTTGATTGGAATTCAGTTGAGATACATGACCGGACTGATTTGGTCATTGCACCAATAGATGACATTGAAATGGCAAAGCTTTTTGGCATTCCTATAGATGGCAGAGACAAGGAGAAGAAGAAGGATGAAGCTGCAAATGATGGTGACAACCAGTTAAGAGATGAAGAGGCAGATATAGATCTAGAGTTGTTGGAAAATGCTACAGTTCATGTAGATGATGCACATGATAATGAGCTAGTAACAGTTTATGACAAAGAGGACCCAGTTATTGAAGTTGGGAGATTGTTTCCAAGCATGGATGAATTCAAGATGTGTTTCAGGACATATGCAGTCAAACATGAGTTTGCTACCAAGACTTTGTGGACTAATAGAAAGAAGTTCTATGCAAAATGCATAGGTTATCATGGTGGTGCCAGGCCTTGCAAGTGGTATATATCTGCTAGATGCCAACCTAATGGAAGGGCAATAAGAGTGAATCAAATTCCAAAAGCTCATACTTGTATTACAACTTCTCAAACAGTTACAAAGATGACATCACAATTATGGGTTGTAGAAAAAATTAAGCATATTTTAGCCACAACACCAAACATCACTGCAAAGAGACTGAAAATAGACTTGGAAAAGCAGTACCCCTTTAAGATGAATTATACTACAGTGTGGAAGGCAAATCAAAGGGTAATGAAGGAGATATATGGTGATTGGGAAAATACCTTTCGAATGCTTTATAACTTCAAAGCAGAAGTAGAGAAGAGGTCACCTGGCAGTGTTGTGGAGATACATACTGAGGTAACAGCTGATGGGAAAGTATTCTTCTCTAAATTCTTCATGGCTTTAAAGCCTTGCATCGATGGCTTCAAAGCAGGGTGCCGTCCATATTTGAGTATAGACTCATCATTCTTGACTGGAAAGTGGAATGGTCAACTAGCAGCATGCAATGCTTTAGATGGACACAATTGGATGTTCCCTGTAGCTATTGGCATGTTTCAGTATGAGACAGAGGCATCATGGACATGGTTCATGATGCAGTTGAAAAGATCTTACACCATACGGACACATTCATGGACATGGTTCATGATGCATTTGATCAAAAAATTCAGAGGATATGATTTTGGACGCATGTGGCCAGCAGCAAGATCTTACATCAGACAGACACATTCGTATCACCTTGAGAAGATTAAGGAGGCATGCTCTGAGGAGGATAGGGTCAAGTTTTGTACATTGTTGGAAACCTACCATTCTCTTTTATGGTACAGGTCAGGTTTTAAGACTGCCATCAAATGTGATCATATCAATAATAATTTGGCAGAAAGTTTCAACAACAAAGTGAAGGAGTTAAAAGACTTGCCTGTCCATGACATGGTTGACCAGATTAGGATCATGAGGTTGTGGGAATTGAGAAGAAGGCTTGGTGATGTTCTTCAAGGAGATAAGTTTCCAAATGTTGTGCAACAGATGGTCAACAGGAGCAGAAATCTTGCACATTTGCATGTTGAAAAATCCTCATTATGGGGTGCTGAAGTCATAGATACAAAGACTGGCAGGATGCATGTTGTTGACACTCAATTGCATGAATGCACACGCCTTGAGTGGCAACACACTGGGAAGCCTTGTGAGCATGCCATACTTTTCTTGGCCTCCAAACACAAGCTAAATATGCACCCATATTTGCATGAGTATTATTCTGTAGCAAAATTCAAGGCTGCATATGGAACACCAATTCCGGCACTTACAGACCAGTCTCAGTGGTTGAAGTGGACATTCAGTTCTCCTTCTGTCCTCCTTTGATGAAAAGAAAGGCTGGCAAGCCCAAGCGGAGTAGATTCAAGGCTTGGTTTGAGAAAGGTGGGAGCAGCAAGAAGGGAAAGAAAGATGAAAAGAAAGATGCCAATCCAAAAAGGGCCCAAAAAGGTAACAAGAATAGATGCAAACTCTGTGAAGAACTTGGACACCGAGCTGGCTCTACCAAGTGTAGATATACACTGCTGAAAAGCCAAAGTATGTCATCCAAAATCTATGTATTTCTTATTGATGATTTTTCTCCCCCAACTAACTTTCTTGTTTTCAGGAGGAAGCGTGGAGAAAAAGGCGCACCTCTTGTTGTTGAAGAATGCTGGCCAGTGAAAAGGGCAAGAATCAATGGCCAAAGAAAGAAGATAACTAACCAGATCATGTTTGGTGCTGCTGAGGTGCAATCTGAACTTGTTTTGGAGGATGATGTGCAAACTGTTGAGGTGCAAAGTGAACCTGTTAATGCTGTTGAGGCTTTAGGGCAAAATGATCATGTTGTTGAGGCTCTGGTGCAAAATGAGCATGTTGTTGAGGCTCTGGTGCAAAATGAGCATGTTGTGGAGGCTCTGGTACAAAATGAGCATGATGTTGAGGCTCTGGTGCAAACTGACCATGTTGATGAGGCTCTGGTGCCAGATTGTGTTGTTGAGGAGGTGCAAGAGGTGAAGGAGACTCTTGGACGTGCTGTGGGGAGGCCAGATGGTTATGGGAATAAAAAGAAGAGCATAAACCTGTTGTGTGGTGTGAAACTTGTGAAGGAGAAGAAAATGAGGGGTAAGAAGAGCCAAAAGAAATAGACTTTGAATTTGTCACTTGTTGTTGTTGTAAACATTTGTTATTGTAATAATTTGGCACTTGTTGTTGTAATAATTTGGCACTTGTTGTTGTTGTAAACATTTGTTATTGTAATAATTTGGCACTTGTAGTTGTAATAATTTGGCCGAAATTCAAATATGATGGTAAATTTGAATTTCAACCAATGTAGCTATGTGTACTTTTCTATGTTTGTATGAGCTTCCAACGTTTTTGTCATATGTAGAGTACAACTCATCCTCACCCTGATCCCTTTTGTGAAGTACAACTCACCATCACCCAAAATGTGGTATAAATGGGCTCCAAAGCTAGGGTAAATCACCCCATTTCCAACCAAGTTTTTTTCGACCATTTCTAAAACTAAGTTTGATATTTTTCCTCACAACTATGTCACATAACATGACACCATGCGAAGGTTTTGTATTTTTTTTTATTTTTTTGAGTTAGTTATGCACATTTGAATGTCTGGTCATACTTTGTGAAGGATTTTCATAAATATTCTTAGCTAGGGGCTGAGGCTCACTAAACTAGCATTGGATCTCTGATGAAATAGCATGTTGTGAACCTAAAAATTATTTTTACACAAAATCATCAGCATGAAATCATGTACATGTAGTTCATATCTTACCCACTTCCAACCGATTCAACGGGATTTGTCTTTTTCACCAGGGATAGAATAAAAGGTTTGAGATACTCAAGTTGGGACATTGTACATGCTAGGTGGTCTAGTATTTTTGAAAAATAGGATGTTACCATTTTGGAACTTCAATTTGGTGGTTGCTTCACAAATCCCCCCCTTTCGGCACTCAGAAAATGGAAAATGGATTTTCTATGCATCGAAAAGAAAAACTTTGTACTACAACATTGTTAGTCATCCCATTATACACATGCATGAACAATATGGGCACATTATCACAAACTATGCCTTGATTCTAGCCATATCATTGGTCATTTGACCCGAAAGCCAAAAAACCTCGGAGGAGATAGGTCACTTTGTGAAGGAATTTTTGAAATATGATCAATATACCAAGTTTGATATTTTTCCTCACAACTATGTCACATAACATGACACCATGCGAAGTTTTTGTATTTTTTGATTTTTTTGAATTAGTTATACACATTTGAATGTCTGGTCAAACTTTGTGAAGGATTTTCATAAATATTCTTAGCTAGGGGCTGAGGCTCACTAAACTAGCATTGGATCTCTGATGAAATAGCATGTTGTGAACCTTAAAATGATTTTTACAAAAAATCATCAGCATGAAATCATGTACCTGTAGTTCGTATCTTACCCACTTCCAAGCGATTCGGCAGGATTTATCTTTTTCACCAGGGACGGAATAAAAGGTTTGAGATACTCAAGTTGGTACATTGTACATGGTGGTCTAGTATTTTTGAAAAATAGGATGTTACCATTTTGAAACTTCAATTTGGTGGTTGCTTCACAAATCCCCCCCTCTTTCGGCACTCAGAAAATGAAAAATGGATTTTCTATGCGCCGAAAAGGAAAACTTTGTACTACAACATTGTTAGTTATCCCATTATACACATGCATGCATAATATGGGCACATTATCACAAACTATGCCTTGATTCTAACCATATCATTGGTCATTTGACCCGAAATCCAGAAAACCTAGGAGGAGATAGGTCATTTTGTGAAGGGTTTTTTGAAATATTGTCAATATACCAAGTTTGATATTTTTCCTCACAACTATGTCACATAACATGACACCATGCGAAGGTTTTGTATTTTTTTTTTTTTAAATTAGTTATGCACATTTGAATGTCTGGTCAAACTTGTGAAAACCCCGTTGTGTATCCTAAACCCAGCTAACCCTAAGGCCGAATGAGGAACGTAGATCTAACCCTAGCGCGACACTGTGGCCATCCGATCGCGTCTTCTAGAAGGATTCCGCGGGTGGCTCTGGGCGATCCGTGGGAGGGCTTGTTCTGCAACCTGATTGGTTGGTGTCTCTCAGAAGAATTTCGCGGCTAGCTGTTGGCGATCCGTGGGATGGATGATTCTGGAATCTGATTGGCTCACATCGTTTTTTTCCATGAACAGATAAGGTACAACATGGCACACTACATTGACCGTTGGACCGAGCGTGGCATGTGAGGGCGCTAGGCGGGGCGGGCTGCACCATGCATGCATGCATGTCATGCAGCTATCTCTCGCGTCGCAGTCTAGCTATTTTGCGTGCAGCCAACCGACGCATCAGCGTTGCAGCGTAGTTACTCCCTCCGTCGCATTAAATAAGTGTACGTTTAACTTTTTTTCTTTAGTCAAACTTACTCCCCTCTGGTTCATGCGCCATAGAAAAACATGCAATTCTAAAAAATTACTCCTTGATTTATGCATTAATTTCCTCCATTCTAATATTTTTCGAGTATTTGTATTTTGTTAAATATAATTTGTATTTTGTTTACCAAATTTCCAGTCAAACTACTTATGCATTTATTGTCCTGATTTACTACCCTGCAATTACTTAAATGGTCCATTTTCCTATCCGGTTGTTTTTCATGCATGCATGCGGTGTAAAAATAGTGGGACTTACATGCGGTGTGAACTTGTAATTACATGCGACTAATAAAGGGGCCCCTAATAAAGACTAAGTGTTTGTTCTTCCCTTGTGCTACTCTTAATTTGTTTTTAAACTTTGTTTCATAATATGATAAATTTGTGTAATATAAGTTAATATATTTATCTACAATGTTGGTTAAAGTTGACAAAGTTTGACTTAGACAAAACCTAGAAGTACACTTATTTGCGCGGTGCATGTGACTTTGGAAATGTCAGGCTGTGAATGCCGCAGGCTCCGACGCGGTGCCGGTGCGTGGGAATTTGGACTCAGCATGACTTGGGCGCCCGCCTGACTTTGGACTTTTTTCTCTCTTTCCCATTAATGCATGCATGCAGGGACGGTGCAGGGCAGGGTCACGTCGCATCCTAGCAATTTTTTTGCACTGACCGTATTGATCGCGCACGTGACTACGTCCGCTGCCTACACGCAACGCAGTGCACACGGCTGTTGATACGTCCAAAACATATCAACTTTCTTGAACACTTTGCTATTGTTTCTTATCTAAACTTGTGTGATTTGGATACAACTAACACAGACTGACGCTGTTTTCAGCAGAATTACCTTGGTGTCTTGTTTTTGTGCAGAAAATGAACTATCAGGAAAAATCCCGGAAAATATGCTAAAAACTATTTCTCACCAGAAGATCCACGGAGCCAGAAGGGGAGACAGAGAGGAGGCCTGGGGGGAACTCTTTCTGTAAAACTATCAAACCCCCTTTGAGTTTTTAGGACAGAAGACAACTTATAGGCGCGGAGGGAGGCCGAGGAGATGCCTGGGGTGGCCAGACCTCCCCCAGGCGCGCCTGACCCCGCGCCTGGGGGAGGTCTGGCCACCCCAGGCATCTCCTCGGCCTCCCTCCGCGCCTATAAGTTGTCTTCTGTCCTAAAAACTCAGAGGGGGTTCGATAGTTTTACAGAAAGAGTTCCGCTCCGCCGCCACCACCAGAAACCAAGATTCGGATCCAGAAACTCCGTTCTGATACCCTGCCGGGACAGGGAATTTGGAGAGGATCCTCGCCATCATCATCACCAACGCATCTCCATCAACCACTGATGTTTCCCTCATCCATGAGTGAGTAATCCCCCGCTGTAGGCTTGGGGATGGTAGGGATTGGATGAGTTCTATCATGTAATCGAATAAGATATGTTAGGGCATAGTGCCTAGTATCTCTATTAGTGCTATTTGACTTTGTTGCAACTTGATGTGCTTAATGCTTATCACTAGGGCCCGATTGCCATGATCTCAGATCTAAACTTATTATTGAATCATTATGATAGTATTGTTTGTGATCTTATCTACAAGTTGTGTACACATATCATTGTCCGGATCCAAAGGCCCCAAAGTGACAATAATTGGGACAACCGGAGGGGATGGCTATGGTGTGAGGATCACTTGTTTTCACGAAGTGTTAATGCTTTGCTCCGGTGCTCTATTAAAAGGAGCACCTTAATTTCCAGTAGTTCCCTAGAGGCCCCGCTGCCACGGGCTGGCTGGACAGAAGATGTTGTGCAAGTTCTCATTGCGAGCACGTATGACTATATTTGGAGCACATGCCTAGGATTGTTTATTACTTGGATGCTTGTTATTATTTATCTGCAATTCCCTAGTTCTTGAAGTTACATGTTTAGACTCGCCCATGCAACGCCCGTCCATCCGTCCCTATGCCTACCGCACTCGAATCCTACTGTTACCGTCACTGTTACTATTGCTCCTGTTTCACTATTGCTGTTGCTATTGCTATTGTTGTTCATTTGCTGTTGCTACTACAAACTGTTGCTACTGATAAAATTCTGTGAGCAAGAACTATTTCTAGGTGCAGCTGAACTGAAAACTCAGTTGTTAAGTCTTGCAAGTATTCTTTGGCTCCCCTTGTGTCGAATCAATAAATTGGGTAATACTACCCGCGAAGACTGTTGCGATCCCCTATACTTGTGGGTCATCAAGACTATTTTCTAGCACCGTTGCCGGGGATCATAGCTTTATTTGTAAGTTCACTTGAATCTATTATTGTTCACTGCTACTCCTTTCATCATGGGGAAGTCTCGTGATGGAAAGTTCCCTATTTTACCATCCACTACAAGAAGAGGTATAGTCCTAAACAACTCTGCTGCTCTTGATTCACCGTCTGTTATAAGTAAGCTTGTCACACCACCACCACCACATACTCATGCTACACACACTACTACTACTTCTGAGTCTGAACTGCTTTTGATGCTTGTGATGTTACTTCTACTATGCTTGATGCGAGTGGTTCATTAGGTCCTTTTCTATATGCTACTATGGCTAGTCTAGGAAATACCGAAACTCCTAGTGAATACACTGTTACACATTTTAGCTCATCTTAGTCTAGTGAGAGTTATGATATTAATGATGGTTACATTGAGCTCACTGATGATTTTGTTGAAGAGTGCCGAAACACAGATGGTACTAATGCTATGAAGAGTCTCCTTGCTAGACGTACTATTATTCCTAAGATGTCCTCTGATCCTAAGTTTGCCATCTCTCCCATAGATATTAAGATAAAGATTATGATTTCTCTCTTGATTTATCTTATTTAGATATTGTTGAGAAAGAACCTTTTTGTGGTACTGAAAATGAGAGTGTTGTGTCTCATATGAATGAGCTTTCTACTATGAGTGCTTTGTTCTCTGATGATTTTAAGATGCGCAAGTACTTTGTTGCTAAGATATTCCCTTTTTCACTAAAAGGAGAAGCTAGGGCTTGGTTTAGTAGATTACCTCCCTGTTCCATTGATAGCCCTGATTGCTTGATTGCTTCTTTCTTCCATAAATATTTTCCTCCCAGTGCTAGACATGCTGCTTTGCAGAGACTTTTTGATTTTAAACAGGGAGAAGAAGAGAAATTGCCTGAGTCATGGAAAAGATTATGTGCCTTGATTCATGCACATTCTGGATGTCCATTACCTAAAAATGAGCTTCTTGATCTTTATTATAATGGACTAACTGATGATTCTAGGACCTACCTAGATAGCTTTGCTGATTGTGTTTTCAGAAAAAGGACTCCTATAGATGCTGAAGAATTAATGACCAAGATAAGCAAGAATTATGATGATTAGACTTCAATTGAGCTGAATACACCTGAGCATATTACTCCTGAACCAGTTGTTCTTGAACCAGTTCCAACACCAACAACAAAGAAGAGGGGAGTTATTACATTAAATGATGAAGTGATGAAGGAAGCTAAGAAGTGTCTAAAGGAGAAAGGTATTAGAGCTGAAGATGTGAAAAATCTACCTCCTATAGAAGAATTATGCAAGCCAATTCCCCACTCATCTACTATTGAGGTACACTCTCTCCAACACTTTGATGAAGGTGATGTTCCTTATGGTAAGCCTCCTGATCAATGTTTAGAGGAACTTGACATTTTTATTGTTAAACAAGGTTATTTTAATAAACAAATTCAGAATCATTTATTGGAAAACTCTAGAGCTATCCATGAGTTGAAAGATATTGTGGAAAGAACTTCTAATGATATTAAAATACTTCGTAAACACTTTCAAATGGTTCAAACCCAACTTGATCAACTTGCTAAAGTACAAAAGGATATGCTAGTTAATGCCTCAGGAAATAAACATGCTTATGGAATTAGAACTAGGGGTGGTGCAGCTACTCAAGATCCTTTATATCCTAAGGACACCCTAAAAGAATAGAGCAGGATTCTCAATAAGGTGAGGATAGTGGTAGTCCTCGTAAGAGGAAGAAAAAGAAACATAAAGTAGTTGACGAACCACTTGAACCTGCTGTAGATCCTAATAGTATATTTGTCTGTGATGCTGAAACTGAGAGTGGTAATGATAAAAATGAGTCTCCTGATAAGGAGGAAGGTGAGGAAGAACCTGAGAAGCACACTAAGAACACTAGGTACACAAAGGAAGATTTTATTGCTAATAAACATGGTAAAGAGAGAGAACCTTGGGTGCAGAAACCTATGCATTTTCCTGTTGGAGATATGCCCAAGAGGCAATAATAAAGTGGTTATTATCATGTCTTCACACTTATGATAAATGTTTACATACCATGCTATAATTGTATTAACCGGAAACATTAATACTTGTGTGATTTGAAAACTAAAATAAGAGTCCCTAGTAAAGCCTCTTGTTAAACTAGCTTGTTGGTTAATATATGATCATGGTTTCCTGATCATGAACATAGAGATGTTATTAACAACATGATCATATCATTAGGAGAATGATGTGATGGACATACTCCTATAGATAAGCGTAGCACAAAGATCAAGTCATTTCAATAGTTCAATTGCTATATGCTTTCTGATACATAGTAACCTAATTCCTTCGACCATGAGATCATGCATATCACCTTTTCCGGATGGATGCTTTGATGTCATCAAACACCACACCGTAACAGGGTGGCTATAAAGATGGCATTGAGTGTTCAGAAAGTATTGGTTGAAACACATGGATCAAGAGTGGGATTTGTCCATCCATGTGACGGATAGATATACTCTGGGCCCTCTCGGTGAAATGTCATCCAATTAGCTTGCAAGCATGTGACTGGGTCACAAGGGATCACATATAACGGGAACGAGAAAAGAGTACTTATCGGTAACGAGGTTGAACTAGGTATGCAGAGATACCGACGATCATAACCTCGGATAAGTAAACTATCGTGAGACAAAGGGAAATTGGTATCGTATGTAAGTGGTTCATTCGATCGCAAAGTAATCGTAGAAATATGTGGGAGCCATATGAATTTCCAGATTCCTCTATTGGTTATTGTTCGGAGAAGTGTCTCGATCATGTCCGCATAATTCACGAACCGTAGGGAGACACACTTAAGGATTCGACGTTGTTTTGAGTAGTTATGGTATTATGAGAAAGAGAGCGAATGTTGTTCGGAGTCTCGGATGGGATCCGGGATATCACGAGGTGATCCGGAATGGTCCGGAGAATAAGATTCATATAAGGAAAGTCCCGTTTCGGAGTTCGGGAATGATTCCGGTGTTTTCATCGGGAATGTTCTAGAAGGTTCCGGATTGTCCGGCACTCCGGGGGGGGGGGGGGGAGGGTACATGAATGTGTCATTGAATGATTGCATCATGTACTAAGTGTTCTTGCTGTTCCAAAATTGAAAAGTCAAACTGCCAGTTTGAAAGTCAAACGGCTAAAACAGGAAACTGTGGGAAACAGGAAACTGTGGGAAACAAGCAAGAGGAGGTTTAAACCAACTTGGAGGAGGAGTCCCTCTCCTCCAAGCCGGCGGCCAGCCTTGGCCGAGTTGGGGAGGGACTCCCCTCCCCTTCCCTGGCGCGCCAGCCCCTCCACCTATAAAAGGAGGGGCAGGGCCTCCTCCTCTACACACAAGTTTCCACCTCTAATCTCCGGTTTAGAGCCGTTTTGGTTTAGAGCTTCTAATTGCTTTAGCCTGCGGTTTAGAGCCTTCTAATTGGTGAGTCTAATCTCTAGACCACTAATAGCCCTCTCTCATAATCCACCATACTCGCTCCAGCTTAAGGCGAAGCCCTGCGGGATCTCCCCTCTACTTTCGGTACCACGCCGTTGTGCTGCCGGAATCGCGAGGAGAGTGCTACAACCTCCGCTGCCTGCTGGAACAAGGGAGAGGAAGGTCTTCGTCGAGTACCGAACGTGTGACCGACTGCAGAAGCGCTGCCGGAACGCAGCGCCGGAAGGATCGTCTACGCGATCTTGAGATCGGAAGTGTACGACTACATCACCCACGAGAATCTGCTCTCGTTAACCGCTTTGGAATCTTCGAGGGTAAGTTATTCCATCGACTCGTTGCTACAATCTAGTAGATAGATCTTGGCTTGTTTGTTTGTATGCGATAGAAAAATTTTGTTTTCCATGCTACGAACGCCTACAGTGGTATCAGAGCCGTGTCTATATGTAGATCTGTTGCACGAGTAGAACACAATGGTCATTGTGGGCGTTGATGCTTTTATTGTCGATTGCTTCTTGTGTACTTTGCATCTTGCGGTATGTTGGGATGAAGCGGCCCGGGCTAACCTTACATGACATCGTTCATGAGACTTGCTCCACGCTTGACATGCAACTTGTATTGCATAAGTGGCTTTGCGGGTGCCTGTTTCTCCTAGCATAGTTAAGATCCAATTTACAACGGGTGATTGACAATACTAGTATCAATGTTGTGGTTCTTGTTCGTAAGTTAGGACGACACTTATTGAAAGCCCCAAACCACGTAAAATATGCAAAGAAAGTAGAGGCGTCTAACTTTGTTTTGCAGGGGTGTGTTGTGATGTGATATGGCCATGATTGTGATTATATATGATGTATGCAATGTTCCTTATTGTAAGTCGGCAACCGGCAGGAGCCATATGGTTGTCTTTAAATTATGTTAAGACCCGCGTGTCTATTCAAAGTAGTTGTAATAGTTGAAGCTGGTGGACGACAACCATGGAGCAGCGTCATTGACCTTGATGCAATGCTGGTGATGATGGAGATCATGTTCGTGCTTGAAGATGGAGATCGGAATCACAAAGAAGAAAGGCCATATCATATCACTGATTATGAATTGCATGTGATGTTAATCCTTTATGCATCTTGTATTGCTTAGTAGACGACGGTAGCATTATAAGATGATCCCTCATGCACATGAATTTCAAGTCATAAAGTGTTCACCCTTAGTTAGCACCGTTTCTAAAGCTTGTTGTTTCGAAGCACCACGTGATGATCGGGTGTGTTAGATTCTACAAGTGTATACAACGTGAGCAAGCCAGATTTGCTCATGCGGAAACTAAGGTTTGATCTTGACGAGCCTAGCATGTACAGACATGGCCTCAGGAACACGGATTACCGAAAGGTAGAGCATGAGTCATATAGTAGATATGATGAATATGTTGATTGTTCGCCATTGAAGCTATATCAACTCTCGTGATGATCGGTTTTGATGTGGTGGATTTGGTTCGTGTGATCACTAAAACAATGTGAGGGATATTGTTTTGAGTGGGAGTTCACCTAGATTAATTTAATTATTAATTAGAACTCAATTTATCATAAACTAAATCAAAGTGAATTTGCATAGTTGTTGTAGTCATTGGCATCCGTTTACCACCTTGCGCTTAGTTATAATTGAGATAATAGAACTATAGAATTCTGGTTAGTTACTTTACGAACTGGTATCGTATTGTTTTGAAGTGTTAATCTAAAGTTTAAAAGTCCTATTGCAAACTTTCAGTAAGTTCCGGTTACTCCATGAAGTTTAATAATTAGTATTAAATCAAGAGTAAAAATTCCAAGTGTTAGTATATAAGTATCATGTTTGTCTCCATGATTCTTGATATTCAAAGGATTCTCCTAATATCAAGGTTATCTAGGATCTGAAAGAGTTGTTTCAGAAACCATGATGTGTGGAAGATATTGTGATATCTGAAACGAAGTTTTGGTTGCAACATGATAGAGTATAATATGGCTAAAGTCATGTTCTCATATTTGATGAGAATTTTCAAAAGGTTGGAGACACTTGTTGTCTTAATCCTCCAAAAGGTTTTGGATAGCAACATTATACTCATAATTCATCATTATAAGCTAACAGTAGCTTGATCATGGACGATTCCATGATAAGGGTGAATATTTGATGTAGGTAAAATGTTTACTACACCAAGAGATTACTAAAGAAAGGAATTTGAAAGAACACCAAACATTTGATGATGGTGATCTACTTCAAAGTGTAAGTCCAAAGACATTGGTATTTAACTATACACGCTTTGGACTATGTGTCATATGAATGACTCCACTAACTGATGTTGATAGATTCTTTCAAATAGAAAAGGAAATACTGAAAGAGAATCTCATAAGTATATGGCAGAAAAGAAAAGACTAGAATTGTTCAGTTTAAGTATATAGATGATATACATGTTATGGCTATATTCTTTGCTTATTAAACAATGTGGTTCTTAAGTATTTGATACTGAATTTGTTGGTGTGAGTCGTCATACGAAACAACACAATTCATGAACTACAATGGCCTAAGTAACTAGCAAAAGAATATGTGATGATGTTCATCGAGAACAAATAAAGGGTTATTGTGTTGCTCATTAAACATCAAAGCTTGCCTTCAAAGATTTGTTTTATCAGGTATTATGAGAACAAAAGGGTTGTTCAAATAATTTCCGTAATCCATAAAAGATGGATGATTCACAAATCTCGTTGGAGAAATCACATCCATAAAACTAGTGCTAAAGATGTCGAAAGACAAATTGATTGAAAGATCACTTAGGAAGTGACATCGCCGTTTAAATTATATTGGAAAGATAACATGAAAGAAACTCCATGTGGATGGAATTTTGGAGTCTTTTGATTTTTGATCACATGACGCTTGTGAAACTTTCCTAGAGATAATTAAAACCTCGTTCATAGGCCAAAAAGGAACGAACGACTAGCTTATTGGAAATTGTACATATTGTTGTACAAAGTCCATCATGTGTAGTCAAAAGCGATGGATTTCAACTTCATATGCTTTCTCCGAAAATTTGAGTGAATATATGAATATTTACTTAATAAGGATGAAGTATGAAACATTTGAAAAGTTCAAAGACTTTCAAGATGAAGTGAAAAATCATTGTAGCAAGAATATAAATAGTTTATGATAAGATCATAAAGGAAGATATTTGAGTTACAAGTTTAGCATAATACCTAAGATTTAAGGAATCGTTCCGTGGATTTGCATTTTTCCGAAAACACCATAAGAGTATGGAGCGTTCGAGATATGTAATTAAACCTTGTTTGACATGGTAAGATCGAAGGTGTAATTCATAAAACTGCCATTATATTTTAAAGATTAAAAGCTTTAGAGACTACCGTTTTTCCACTGAAAATAGCTCCATCATAATCCGTTGAAATGACACCATATAAGGTTATGGTTTGGGATAAAACCCAAGTTGTCCTTTCTTAAACATTGGTATGCTATGCATAAGAAAGATGTGTGCAACCAAAGTCGGATGAACCTGTCTTTGTATAAACTGTTAAGTATTCCTCCATAAAACACCGGAGACAAAAGTGTTTGTTGCTTAGAACGTCAAGTTTCTTTGAGAAGGAATTTTTCGTGAAAAGTTAAGTGGGAGGACAATAGAACTTTGATAAGGTTAAAAGAACCTTAGCTATATGTGCAGAGTTGCGCAGCGCCGAAAAGTGTTTCGGAGGCAGCAACAATGCTCATGGCTCACGTGCTTCAAGGGTTGTGGTCACGGAGATCTAAGTTCCTATTGAAACAAGTAGGTCAAGTAAACAATCAAATACCAAGATTTGAGGGTTGAATCATTATTTGAGAATAATGAACGGACTACATGCAAAGAAGTGATGATGGGCCCTGACTCCGTCAAATGGCTTGAAGCCATAAAATCCGTGATATTTCCATACACGAGAAATCAAGTTTTGAACTTGAAGGACCCTCGAGAAAGGTGTAAGACCTTACAGTTGTGTTTGGATCTATAAATAAATAGACATGGATGTTGCACATCTATGAAATAGTCGACATGTTGGGAAAAAGTTCACAACAATGTTCAAAGGTTGACTATGACAAGATCTGATCTTTCATAGCGATATTTAGTCTAGACGGATTAATGTAGCAACCACTACATATAATTTGTTATATGGTAGTTGAATAAACAAAACAAGTTCTTCTAATAGAATCGTTACCTAGGACGTGTGCATGACACGGTCCATAGGGTTTTGTTAATTCAAAGGATGCTAAAAACATATGCAAACTTCAATGGTTGAAGTGAGCATCGCGGAGTTGGAATCTTCACTATGATGAAACTGTTAAAAGAGTTTAATTTCATCAGAGACAATGAAGATGCTTGCGTTTGCAAGAAATTAAGTGGGAGCGCTAAGACATATTTCTAATACATTATGTGGAGGACATATTGTTGATTAGAAAAGATGTATCTTTTATTAACACATATTAAGAATTTCATCCCGATGAAAGACTTAGGCAAAACCCAAATATTTGGCATCAATAGACGCTAATATGGTTGTGCCAGAAGTACATAGACAAGATATTGAATGAGTTCAATATAGAAACTACAAGAGAGGTTCTTGTCGCACAGAAAGGATTGAATGAGTTCAATGTTGATGATATATTCAAGTGTATTGACATTTGGTAAAGTGAAACAAATAATCAAGTATAGATTGATACTTGATGTATGAAATCACAAAGAGTATTTATATCAATCATACTGTGATATGTACAAATCCAGATATGTCCTATGCTCTAAATGTTGTGAGCATATACCAGAATGATTCGTAAGATGATCATTGGACAATAGTAAGGATATTCTTATGATCTTTTGGAAGAACTAAGAGTATATTATTTGTAGAAGTGACAAATAGATGGTTAGTTCATTGTAAAAGTACTACATTGATACTAGCTTTGTCACAAAGTACAAATTAAGTTTATCTCAATCTAAACTAAGGGTGGCACAATATAATGGAAAGTGAGTTCCATAATGGATTTGGATGAGTTCCAAAGTTAAGACATTGTGACAGATACTACAACAAAAGGCTAAGTATATGACTGCTGTTTTAGCAGCAAAAGAGGGCATTTGTGTCAAGTAGTTTGTTATCAAACTAGGTGTAGTTCACAGTGGGATAATACTATGAAGATATATTGTGCGACAATATTATCAACATGTTTTAACCCCAAAGAGCTAAAGGTCACACCGAAAGACCAAATTTATACAAAGCCATCTCATTAGAGAATGAATGATGCGTAGAGACGCAAAGACATGCAATTACACACGGACCTGGAAGTGTCAGATCCGGAGATCAGTTGACCACTAGCAATCGTGTACATACAACACCGGAAAGCCATAGGTGTTGAATACACAAAGGTTTGAAACTAGATTATTGACTCTAGTGCAAGTGGGAGACTGTTGGAGATATGCCCAAGAGGCAATAATAAAGTGGTTATTATCATGTCTTCACACTTATGATAAATGTTTACATACCATGCTATAATTGTATTAACCGGAAACATTAATACTTGTGTGATTTGTAAACTAAAATAAGAGTCCCTAGTAAAGCCTCTTGTTAAACTAGCTTGTTGGTTAATATATGATCATGGTTTCCTGATCATGAACATAGAGATGTTATTAACAACAGGATCATATCATTAGGAGAATGATGTGATGGACATACTCCTATAGATAAGCGTAGCACAAAGATCAAGTCATTTCAATAGTTCAATTGCTATATGCTTTCTGATACATAGTAACCTAATTCCTTCGACCATGAGATCATGCATATCACCTTTTCCGGATGGATGCTTTGATCTCATCAAACACCACACCGTAACAGGGTGGCTATAAAGATGGCATTGAGTGTTCAGAAAGTATTGGTTGAAACACATGGATCAAGAGTGGGATTTTTCCATCCATATGACAGATAGATATACTCTGGGCCCTCTCGGTGAAATGTCATCCAATTAGCTTGCAAGCATGTGACTGGGTCACAAGGGATCACATATCACGGGAACGAGAAAAGAGTACTTATCGGTAACGAGGTTGAACTAGGTATGCAGAGATACCGATGATCATAACCTCGGATAAGTAAACTATCGTGAGACAAAGGGAAATTGGTATCGTATGTAAGTGGTTCATTCGATCGCAAAGTAATCGTAGAAATATGTGGGAGCCATATGAATTTCCAGATTCCTCTATTGGTTATTGTTCGGAGAAGTGTCTCGATCATGTCCGCATAATTCACGAACCGTAGGGAGACACACTTAAGGATTCGACGTTGTTTTGAGTAGTTATGGTATTATGAGAAAGAGAGCGAATGTTGTTCGGAGTCTCGGATGGGATCCGGGATATCACGAGGTGATCCGGAATGGTCCGGAGAATAAGATTCATATAAGGAAAGTCCCGTTTCGGAGTTCGGGAATGATTCCGGTGTTTTCATCGGGAATGTTCTAGAAGGTTCCGGATTGTCCGACACTCCGGGGGGGGGGGGGAGGGTACATGAATGTGTCATTGAATGATTGCATCATGTACTAAGTGTTCTTGCTGTTCCAAAACTGAAAAGTCAAACTGGCAGTTTGAAAGTCAAACGGCTAAAACAGGAAACTGTGGAAAACAGGAAACTGTGGGAAACAGGAAACTGTGGGAAACAAGCAAGAGGAGGTTGAAACCAACTTGGAGGAGGAGTCCCTCTCCTCCAAGCCGGCGGCCAGCCTTGGCCGAGTTGGGGAGGGACTCCCCTCCCCTTCCCTGGCGCGCCAGCCCCTCCACCTATAAAAGGAGGGGCAGGGCCTCCTCCTCTACACACAAGTTTCCACCTCTAATCTCCGGTTTAGAGCCGTTTTGGTTTAGAGCTTCTAATTGCTTTAGCCTGCGGTTTAGAGCCTTCTAATTGGTGAGTCTAATCTCTAGACCACTAATAGCCCTCTCTCATAATCCACCATACTCGCTCCGGCTTAAGGCGAAGCCCTGCGGGATCTTCCCTCTACTTCCGGTACCACGCCGTTGTGCTGCCGGAATCGCGAGGAGAGTGCTACAACCTCCGCTGCCTGCTGGAACAAGGGAGAGGAAGGTCTTCGTCGAGTACCGAACATGTGATCGACTGCGGAAGCGCTGCCGGAACGCAGCGCCGGAAGGATCGTCTACGCGATCTTGAGATCGGAAGTGTACGACTACATCACCCACGAGAATCTGCTCTCGTTAACCGCTTTGGAATCTTCGAGGGTAAGTTATTCCATCGACTCGTTGCTACAATCTAGTAGATAGATCTTGGCTTGTTTGTTTGTATGCGATAGAAAAATTTTGTTTTCCATGCTACGAACCCCTACATTTCCTGATAAGAAACACAAGTCAAAGGAGGAGGAACACTACAACAAGTTTTGTGAGTGGATGAAACCTTTATTTTTGCAAATTCCTTTGACTGATGTTATTAAGTTGCCCCCTTATTCAAAGTATATGAAGGATACTGTCTAAAATAAAAGGAAGATTCCTAATGAGGAGATTTCTGCTCTACTTGCTAATTATTCCTTCAATGGTAAGATTCCAAAGAAACTTGGTGATCTAGGTATACCAACTATTACTTGCTCCAGTAAGAATAATTATGTTAGAACTGCTTTATGTGATTTGGGAGCTGGAGTTAGTATTATGCCTTTTTCTCTCTATAAGAGACTCCATCTAGAAAAATTGATACCAACTGATATTTCTTTGCAAATGGCTGATAAGTCAACTACTATTCTTGTTGGTATATGTGAGGATGTCCCTGTTCAAGTTGCTCATAATTGCATGGTTCTAACTGATTTTGTTGTGCTTGAAATGCCTGAAGATGATAATATGTCTATTATTCTTGGGAGACCTTTTTTTAATACTGCAGGTGTTGTCATCAATTGCAATCAAGGAAAGGTAACATTCAATATTAATGACAAAGATCACACTGTCTATTTCCCCAAGAAGGTTGTTAAGAGCTATTGCCTGAATTCCATTGAAAATATTGAAGGCATTAAGGTTGGAGAAATATATTTTCCCATTCCACAAGAAAACTTTGAAACTATTATGATTGGGACAATTCCTATCAAGTATGAGGTAACATAATCACCTTGTGGAATACAAAGTTTTGTTTCATATAAGATTGTTTTGGTAACAAGACTTGATCAACCTTGTTAACAAAAGGATTTTTATGAACAAAACAATGTTTTCACTTTGGTTATACTTGCTTTCTTTTTTCCTTTCTCCTTCCTAGTCTTTGCCTTAGATTTAGTTTTGCTAGTTGTTTGCTTGTTTGAGTTTCTTAGAGCTCATGTAGTTTGGCTTTTGGTTTGCTTTTGCTTCTTTTGAAAAACTATTTCTGCGAGAAAATCAATTTTCATACCCTGAAAATTGGCCAAAAATAAAGTTTCCCAAAACATCCTAGAAAATTCAAAATAAATTTTTCCTCGAAAAAAGGGGCAGAGAGGTACCAGAGGTGACCCAGGGGGACACCCCAGGCCACCACACATGTGGTAGGCACGGGCCCACCACTGGTGGCGCCTAGGGGGGTCTGGCCCACCTGGGCCCCTCCAGGCTGCCTCCTCAAAGCCACCATCTTTCTCTCTCCCGAAAAACACTGGAAAACTTGCTCAAGCTCGAGTTCTTATTGTTCTTGCTCGCGATTTTCGATCTCCTTGTTCAGCCCATCTCAAGTGCTGATTTTTGGAGGGTTTGCTCCTTGGTATGTGCCTCCTCCACTTGTCCAATTAGATTTGTGATTGGTAGATTGTATCTTGAGTATTTTGCTGCTATAGGTGACAGGTTGTTTGAGCTTACATGCTTGTTATTTGCTTAGAAACTTTGTTTTGATGCATGTGTATTCCTCTAGCAAGATCCTATAGTAGTTGCTCATCATTTATCAACTTAGAAATCACTTGGTTTGATGGTTGTTTAAAATTTTCAGCAAAGGGAAGTCATGGACCACCAAACCTTTGGTGACATTTTTGAGAGTGATGCACCTAGAAGGGCAAGGCTTCCAAGGTCATCTAACAGTTCTAGACCCTCATACAATGAGGATCTCATCACTCCGCGGTTTGGTAACGAGGGAGATGAAGGGGATGCGCACCCCTCCACCTTTCCTTGTCAAACTTTCTTGCGAGCTGCTGGGATTCTTAATGATTTCATGGCTTTGATTGAGAGGGCTGGTCTAACAAGTTTCATGCAGGATGAGAGTACACAATATTCTTTGCTTACTAAAACATTTGTGGAGAGCTTCTCCTTCACCAATAGTTTTTTCAATCCTTCTGTGTCTTTCAGACTTTATGGCAGGGCTCATTCTATGTCTTTGAAGAAATTTTGCAAGACCCTGGGACTTGGTACAACTGGGTCATCAAAGAAGATTACAGCTCTACCTGCTGATCTGTTAGAGCTTTACCGAAGAATTACCAATGATGATGACCGTAGAGCTCAACGAAGGAAGATAAAGAACATCCAACTTCCAGCCATCAAGTATTTTTCCTACTATCTTACCACCAGTGTTCTTGGTAGGGAGAACACTAGTAATATCTCCAACTATCAATTGGCCTTCTTAGCTGCTGCTCTCTACGGTGAGGATAAGTATAATCTTGGCTCCCTCATTGCTCGTCGTCTAGCTGCTAAGGGACCCATTTATGGGGGAATTATTGCTACTCGTATTGCTGCTGCCTTGGACATTGTTGTTGATCCACATGATACAGTTTTGGCTCCTCTGAGGCTTGATCTTGCTGCCATGAAGGCGCACCACTTTGTCACCACTAGATATACCCTTGAGAACTTGGTTTATAGAATGCTGTTTACTGACGGGGAAGAGAGAGAGAGAGATTCCTCTACCCTAAACCACCTTGTTCAGTATTTCTCAGGGACCTTGGTCATGCACGAAGGCGGAGATGGATGACAAGCTGCGTTCTCTCAACTTCCATGGGCACTATCAGGGGAAGCACCCTCATATGACCCTGCGTATTACACAGGGGAGGCCTCAAGCTCATTCCAGGACGAGGGAGCTTCCTCGACATACTACGGTGACGCATCTGCTTGGACACGATGGGATTGATCCCCACTTAGTCCAAAAGCCTAAGCTTTGGGGGAGGTATACCGACATCACACACTCATATATATCATGGTCGGTCGGTTCTTTGTATATCCATTGTTTTCGCTTTCTTTTTGGTTCTTGTTGCTTCTTTATAAAAAACCCAAAAATACCAAAAATATTTTTGTTGTTTCTCTTGGTTTGTTTCTTTGCTTTGGTTTGCCTTAAAAGAAAAATCCAAAAAGATTTTACTTTGTTTGGTTTGCTTTGTTTCTGTTTGGTTTTTCTTTGTTTGCTTGTTTCTAAAAAATCGAAAACAGTAAAAATATTTGTTATTATTCTTTGGTTTTGTGAGTTCTTTGTAGGGTTCAGCCGTCATTAGTGGTTTGTGGTTTCTTATTAATTATTTAAGACACACAAGTGAAGGGCAATAATGAAGATTAAGACAACTCGAGGTGTGGTAAGAGGCTGGTAACGAACTCTATTTGTTTCATTTTTGTACATATACTCATCATTGTGAGCATGCTTAGCCTACTTGTGTAAGGTGTATGTCATTATGGATGCTTAGTAGTTCTTGCTTGTCTATGACTAGCTCCAGCTTGCTAATAGTTTGTAGCATGTCATATGAATGTTTGCTTGCCTTGTTTTATTCATACTTTGTTATGATATTGTGGTATCCTCCTCTGACTGATCATGTGAATCGACTTGGCACATGCTCACGCATGCATATGACTAATCAATAGTCAGTAAGCCTCGATGATTTATTTTGCCTCAGAGTTCTTGTATCACTTTCATGCCATAGTTAGTCCTGTTTTATTGCAAGCATGATTATGACAATTATTGCTCTCTCGTTTGTCGCTCCCTCTCTATTGCTAGCCTTCACTTGCACTGAGTATGAGCTCTACCTGTGCTTCCAACTCCCCAAAAACCAATATTGCCAGTTATGTCCACCATACCTACCTATTAGCATCATTTGCTATTTCAGTGCATATTCCATATGCCGTGTTTTCTTCCAAAATAAAATGTTTGTCTGTTTTGAGAAAGTTAGTTAGTAAAGATCTCACGAACTTGATGGCACACTTTATTCCTTGCACTTAATAATCTTGAACCATTGTGACCTATCCATGAAAGTTATATGCTTGCTAATTATATACTGGGAGTCAACAGAACCGTGCTGTCATGGGGAACGCTTTCAACACTTTTTGGATATCTCATCCAGTTGATTCCTTGCTCTTTTATTTATGGATGTCGACGATGTGAAATAAAAGGGGAAGTTGTTAGTTCATGGAGTTTATACATTGTGTTAGAGAAACGCATGGGCCGCTAGCCTAAGCCATGCTTAATCATGGTGGAAACTTGCAGCATCACCATAATGAGAATCTATGAAGTGTTCTCAATAAAAAAGCTATGCATATGGTAAATAAAAAGATTGCTGAGATGCTCATTGTCTCATTGCCTTGTCATTTGGTTATGGGAAAGCTCCTGTACCATGTGCAAGGGGTACCCCATTGGTGATTCTCGATGATATGCATGTATTTACAATGACAAGAACTTTCAGGTGACCAAAGTTGAGTAGCATGCGGAGCAACCCTCGTACTCAAGGGACTTGGGATTTCCAGTCTATGGGCTGTCAAGCATATGATTCAGAGTGGACCTCACTTTCACCTTAACCACATGAAGATGCCTATGATAGGGGCAATGAGAGATCAAAGCTAATGAGTACCTTCCTTTCAGCATTTGGAAGCCTTTCAAACCTTCACAAAACCGTTTTCACAACTTTGTTGAGTCACCACTTATTCTATGGGCACCTTCTTGAGAGCATAGTTGTCATTCTTGTGTTTGTTCCAAAACTTGGTTAACTATGTCATGACTTTGATGCTTCTATGTAGCATCCCATTTGTCTAACAACTGTAATGCTACTTGGTCTAGTAATAAAATGGTTACTTCCTACATATAATTGTTGCATCATCATCATATCATGCTCATGTCATCATGTCACCTTGCATTTGAGCATCATACAAAAACCCTTTTGTTTTGGTTCTTATCTCATATGCATTAATATTTGTATTTGTCTCTTGATATTGTATTTGGTTCTTGATATATTGTTAAATGCCCAAGTTGAGTTGGGGGCATATCTCTTATTGACTCCACCACCTTGTCTTCACCACCATATAATTCCACCATCCAATTAATATGAGCTGGCATTTATTTGAGTTTACCTAGCTCATGTGGGTTGGGTGGATCCAATACCAATCCTTTTGCTTGGCCCTTACTCCAACTTTGGAGGATGCAAATAAATAAATGCCATGGGGTATTGTTTTGTTTTCACAGGATAAGACCTAGCCTTTAATGCATTTGCATGGGCCATGCAAGAACCACCTCATCTCTTTCCCTCTGTTTTGTTTTCTTCAAGCCTTGGTTCCATGTGAAGTTCCCCTAACTTTACACATGTTTTCTTCTATCTGCAAAAACCCCATATCTTCTTAATCTTGTAAAATACCCCACTTGGCTCATTCATAAGCCATGAATGTGGCATCTCCTTATCCTCCATCTCTTTTGCCCTTGCCTCCCTCCTTAGTCAAGCCCCCTATTCAAAACCTCCTGGTAAAAAGGTTCAAAAGATTTTTGAAATTATAAACTGGTTTGAAAATTGAAATAGAATAAAAATGACAAACAAATAACTAAAAGACAAAATAAATAAAAGGGGAAAGCCATACCTGGTAGCAGCCACTTTGGCCCAGTCGCCTCAGCCGATCGAGAGCAGCAGCAGCCCAGCCCACCTCCCCTGGCCCAGTACCGCTTCGTCGCCGTCGCTCGCTCTTGTTCTTCTTCCTGCCCTGACGCCGTTCGGCCGCTCACCCTCGGCAGCAGACGGAAAGCAGCGGAGCGAGCAGGTGGGCGTCGACCTCCGTCAGCCGCGTCATCCACCCGCCCCTTCTTATCCCCAAGCCACGGAGGCCCCCCTGCAACCCTAGCCTCCCTCTTCCCCTCCTCTCCGCCGCCATCCCCTGTTCCCCTGTCCTCCGCCCTCCCGCGTGCAGCAGCAAGCCGAGCAGTCGCCGCCCCGTCGCCATGGTCGTCGGTGAGCCCCGCTGAAGCCGGGGGTCGCTCGCCTTCGTCCACGCCGCTGTGGGGGTACCTCGAGAGGAGCTGTACGCCCAGGAGCTCTGCTTCCCCTTCTTCCTGACCAAGTACCGGAGCAGCGCAGCCGTCGCCGTCCTCCACTCCGACCTCCCCCGTCCTCGATTCCTCTGGGAATCGGTCCAGGTGAGCACCCTTTTCCTTTTCCCCTCCTCCTCCGTTGCTGTGGTGCATCCGTAGCCTCGCCTCGGTCGAGGATCATCACCAGGCCGGCGTCCCCAACCATCAGTAGCCGTTGCTGTCAGCGCGCGCGATAGCTGAACCCCGCCAACGAAGCCGCTCGTCAGTTCAGCAACAGCCCGAGCGCACCCCCTGTTCTTCACCTCGCCCCGTCTGCTACAGCCCTCCTTCGCAAAAATCCCCAACATGAAAGTCATAGCCCTACCTTTCCTCTGCGTTTTTAGTTTTTACATCATCTCCAAAATCGCGTTGTATCCTTCGCCATCGTCCTCGAAAGATCCTGAGAAAAACCCTCTTTTACCTGACGTTGGTTTTCAGTTTTTGCCTCGGGTCGGCCTCTGTTCATCGTAGTTTCCCGGCGCGTAGATTCCTCCGTTGGTGGCACCCCGAACACAAAACTTGCAGCCGGTACATCCCTCTTCGTTTTTGGTTTTTACGGTTTAGCGAAATTCGCATCCGTTTGCTCGCCAGGATCGTTTGAACTTTCGGCCAGCTTGCGGTTTTCCCTGTTTCAGCGACAGTTTCGTCAGACTAACAAACCCCCCCCAGACGCTTTCCTGCATAGGCCCCTAGGGTTTCTTGTTATCAACCCGCCGTCCCCGGACCCCACCCGACAGCCTCTTGGTTGTTTTGCACAGAGCCCCTCCCCCTTTTGGGCTCCCAACCCGCGGTCCCGCTGTGCCCGCGTGGCTGCCGCTGCGCAGTGGGCCGGGCCACCTGTGTCCCCACCAGTCAGTGACTGGGGTAGCTCTAGCCCGAGTAAGAAAAGCCCACAGCCATTTCTAAATCAATAAAAATCTCAGAAAATGATTATTATCAGATAAATTCATAACTAATCCAATATTTCGAATTTGAATCCAAACATTATATGAAAAATGTTTAGTTTTTGAATGTTAATTCAAATCTTTAATCAAATATTTTCAGAATTAATTTAATTAGTCAACCTTTGACTTTGACCCTATTTATTAATTTTTGCCATAGATAAATTTAAATTCATAATTCCAAATAACACAAATAATATATGTGTTTGAATCAGAAAAATGTGAGGATTTCAAATATGCTTTTCAAATTACCTTTTGCACATTTAAAATTCCAAGTTGGGTAAATTACAACAAAATGCCACTGGAACTTAATAAATTAATGACTTTTGTTTTATAACTCCGAATTTAACAAATGATATGTCTAAAATGATCAGCTCGACGAGACCTTTCTGTTTATGCTATCCATGACTTCAATTGCAGCATGCATCATATAAATATATAGTATACAGCAACTAATATGACAATAAAAAGTGACCACAACTCAATAAAATGCTTATTTCTTGTACTCTACACCTCACCCATGCCATGCTACATTAATGCCATGCAACTTGTGCATCATTCATCATGGCATGATTGTTTGCTTGACGCATTTATTCCTATGCTTGTGCACTTTATTTATGTTGGCCCTTGTTTGTTTGGTTCTTCTTCGAATAGACACTGAGCAGGGGATATATCAAGAGAACCAGGAGCACTACCCAGATCCGTCTCTCGCTTCAACTGAGTTGCCAGGCAAGCACTACCACCTGCTTGCATACATACAATACCTATTGCCTCTATCTTATTCTTGCATCATTGTGTCGCGATTGCATTAAATTGAATCCCAAGTATTGCATAGCCTTTACTTTTAAACCCCACCAAGCTTGTTCCTCCATCCCATGAGCCATTACTATAGGAGTTGTTTGAGCCATGCGAGTCGTAGAACAGCATGTGTAGGGTATGTGAGAGTCTGATGGATAACGAGGTACCTAAACAACTTAACCTGAGTAGTAATGGGATAACTAATGAAAGTGGCACCGGTGGGCAATATCTGCTATTTGGTTTTTCCTGCTCACTTGTGTCCCGTAGGACCCCGAGTACTTGAAACCTGTTCCTTGAATATTCGCGCTATCCACATCCGGGAGGCTTATGGGACCCCCCTGAGCCAGAGCTTGATTCATTCTTATTTCTTGGGGCCACAAACTAGTTTGAGGTTTTATTTACGATCCTGTACTTATGCCATGCTTTACTGTTTTTATTACGATTGTGCGAGGAGCACACTGTACTGTTTAGGATCGGGACACGATTCCGCGGTGTCGACAAGCTCAATTTTGGGTTCCCAGTCGTTCACAGCCGTCCACCCAAACCTCGGGTCCGTCTCGGAGTCAGCTAGCTTCGTTGCGGGTGTACTCCAAGGGGTGGCCCCCTGAAATAATTCTGAATCCTGTGATTGCTTTGTCGTGAAGGCCTCGTTGGGTTTTGATTTGGTTTTTCCGAGGTCGATCGAGTGTGTGTTGCTATTTGTGCACCCCTGCAGGGTAAAACTTTCTGAAAGCCGTGTCCGCAGTTATGGACGACTTGGAGCACAGTTTCTCGATCATAGACAAGCATAACTAAAGTACCGATTTTAACTTGACTAAATAACTGACTAGTAAATAGAGCAACACTCATGGAATGGTTAATAAAACTGCCAACGGATGGGAGGGGTTGTCCGTCTGCTTCCTCGTCGGTAAGCGAGGAGGAGGATGGATCTGGTGATATTACTGTTATAACTGTTGGCATTAATTCACGGACATCCGTCTATCTTTGGTTAGGCGGATGGTTAGCGAGTATCTATAGGACTGTTAGGGTTTATCTTTTGCTGCAATTGCGTCACCCCAGGTTGTGTCCCCTTTAGAGGCATAAAGACTTGCTGAGTACCCTTAGGGTCTCACACGATAAATTATTGGTTCAGATGAACAGGTACACTCGCAGGACGGATACTGGGTGGAGGAGGCTGACGATGTGGGCAACGATCGTTCGGTGTAGAGATTCCGGGAACGGGGATCCGTGAGATCTATGGGTGGGATGTGCTTATTTATGTGGCATCTTATGCCGATTTGCTTCTTATCCGTACTCGGAACTTGTTTGCCGCTTCCGCCTGATACTCTGATGTGTGATGTATGAGGAAATATCCTAAACTATTAGATCTATCTAGGTCATTTGAATCTTGCCGTATGGCGTTGCTATATTTCCTTTCTTTCTAGATGGAATGGCTCTGATGTACTATTGTATGGTGGCTTGCATACATACTCATTTGTGTATGTAGTTGATCCCTTCGCCTGCCGATTACGCCGCCTGTACTTGTCCTGATGATTGGAAGTGGTTGGGACGGCCGAAAGGTCTACCCGTGAGTGGCTTTTGGGGCCCCACCGTACTATTTCAACCACTTCCACTCATCCAGGCTTGTATCTAGGAGCGTAATTCACCAAGGTAGTTACAATTGGTATCAGAGCCATCCCGACCTTCAGGGTCTCAGCCAAACGGTCATTGTCAGTCTAGCAAATATTTTTGGTAGTTATGTATACTAGGGAAAAACAAAACGTGAGAGTAGGACTGCTTCCATTTTTCTTCTTACCCACCCACCCACCCTTTTCTGGTAAGGAAGTGTAACGTTTTCAATCCTCTTCTAAAAATTCAAAATAGGATTCACGTGTTCTGGGTTTCCGTAGTACCATAGGTTGTGTGTGTGTGTGTAATTCTTTGTCTATCTGTTGCATCCAAGTTGTTGTCTAATCAGCCTTTTGGTTATCAACTGTTGGTACATTCCATACCGACAGGCTTTTGCAAACCGACGCGATCTGTCTTACTCTTTGTTATCCGACGTTATCTTGTTTGGGTTGTTCGTTTCCGTAGTTACCAATCTTAGGTTCAACGTGAGAAGAAGGAGTTAGGATATGTGTTCCACTTATTCATGTGCGGAGTAATGATTTGAGTGCGGGATGGAGTCGCGACCATACTACTACTCTTATCATTCGCTTTTGTATATTGAATTGGTAGAGTCACTAATCTTGATTCGTTAAGTAATTTTGCGCATCTATTGGTATTTTAATGCCGAAATTTGTGGAAAAATTTTCTTTGATATATTTGTGTACCACACTCCTTTTCAGTCGTGTGCGATATGCTTAATATCTTCTAGGTGCTTTGAACTTTGTTGGTATTTTAATATCATCTTAGTAAATTGTATCCTTTAATCTTGGTTAATTCCATCTTGGTACTATTTTGGATTATTATTATTCTCCATTATAGTACTGACTTGTGTTTTATATCAATCTCAGGATGGCTCCACCACGCCGTTCAGATGAGGACATACCACCGGAATTGGGGGCCGCGTTGTCAAACATAGCCAATGCCTTGGCAGCAATGCAGCAGAACCAACAGCGTTTGGAAGAAAGTGTCAGGAGAAATGAGTTTGCTCCACTCCCTCCACCTCCCAAGCGGGGCGACATCAAAAGCTTCCTGAAGTTCAACCCTCGCCAATTTGATGTTTCTGATCGACCACTTGATGCTGATGATTGGTTACGTGAGACGTCAAGGCTACTAGAGACTGCTGATGTTCCTGAGCAAGAATGGGTGAAATGTGCTACTCACCTTCTGAAGGGAGATGCAGCTCTCTGGTGGGAGAATTATCTGAAGGCAAGCTGCACTGGTTTTCAGCCCACTTGGGAACAGTTCTCTGGAGCTTTCAAAGAGCAATTCCTGTCAGAGATTGTCATGGAAACGATGAAGGAAGCGTTTCTCAACCTCAAGCAGGGAAATGATAATGTCAACACCTACATCAGGAACTTCATGAACCTTTCTCGTTATGGTGGCGATGAGGTCTCCGATGACAAGAAGAAGCAAAAGAGGTTCAGGCAAGGGCTCAATGCATCGATCAAATATGCAATCACACATGCAAGGCCAGCGTCTTTTCTGGAACTTCAGCATACAGCTTTGCAGGAGGAAGCAAGTAGGCAAGTGTTTGAGGAGTCCAAGAAACACAACCGTGATGCACCAAGCTCTTCAGCTATGTCAGCTCCTTCTAAGCGGCGTGTCTGGGTTCCTAACACCCCACCGTCGCTCCCGGCTTCACCAAGACCTGCAAGCTACGCGTCAAGGCCACCAAACTTCATCGCTGCTGCTCCCAGGGGCTACACCCACAACTACCCTGGAGCGCCTGGCGGAGTCCCTAGCTACGTTGCTCCACGTCCACCTGGTGCTTGCTTCACGTGTGGAGATCCTGGACATCTGAACTGGAACTGTCCGTTGAAGAACAAAGCTCTTCCTCCACCCCCTCCAAGATCTGCGGCAAGCTCTCCTATGGTTCGTGCACCACCACCTCGGGCTCTCAACATCAACACTAAGCCCGGGTCTACTGTTGCTCGTGCCAACTGTGTCAACGCCGCTCAAGCTGAGCATGCACCTGGAGTTGTGATGGGTATGCTATCCGTTAACTCAGTCCCTGCACGAGTTTTGTTCGATTCTGGTGCATCGCATTCATTTGTTTCTCACAAGTTTGCAAATGAGAATGAGTTAGTCTTGGTTCCTCTCCTCAAGCGGTTAATGGTCCTTTCTCCTGGAGCAAACATGAGGGCTGTTTATATCAGCCATGGCAATCAAATTGAGATTGGTGGCTCTTCGTTCTCGGCTTCCTTAATTGTTCTGGGCAATTCTGACATTGATGTCATCTTGGGCATGGATTGGTTGACGGCAAATGCAGCTGTGATTGATTGTGCTGAACGCTCGGTTTCTCTGAAGATTCCTGAAGGCCATATAGTCTTTTCTCCAAGCCTGACTCCTGCTGTCCAGCTTTTCTCTTTGGCGGCTCTGAATGATGATGCTATGGAAGCTATTCAGAGAGTCCCAGTGGTCTGTGAGTTTCCGGATGTCTTTCCTGAAGAGTTGCCGGGTATGCCTCCAGATCGTGAGGTTGAGTTTGTAATTGAGCTTGAACCTGGAACGGCTCCTATCTCCAAGCGGCCATATAAAATGGGTCCTGCTGAGTTGGCTGAACTCAAACGACAGCTTGATGAACAAGAGAAGTTGGGTTTCATTCAACACAGTACTTCTTCTTGGGGTAGCCCAACAATCTTTGTGAAGAAGCGTGACAGGACTGATAGACTTTGTGTTGACTATCGGGCTCTCAATGCTAAAACCATCAAGAACAAATATCCCCTTCCACGGATTAATGATCTCTTTGATCAGCTAGCTGGAGCTGTGGTATTCTCTAAGCTTGACTTGAGAAGTGGTTATCACCAAATCAAGATTCGCAAGGAAGATGTGCCTAAAACAGCTTTCACCACCCGCTATGGCCTGTATGGGTACACAGTCATGTCTTTCGGTCTCACCAACGCACCGGCTACCTTCTCGAGGCTTATGAACTCGGTTTTCATGGAGTACCTTGATAAGTTCGTTGTGGTCTATCTGGATGACATCCTGGTATATTCTAAGTCCAAGGAAGAGCATGAAGAACACCTTCGTTGTGTCCTAAACAAGCTTCGCGAGAACCGCTTGTATGCAAAGTTCTCAAAGTGTGAGTTTTGGCTGCCTCAAGTAACCTATCTTGGTCACGTCATCTCTGCCAAGGCCATTGCAGTCAACCTGGAAACGGTAAAGACAATTGTTGAATGGCTTCCTCCTGTTAATGTAAAAGAAGTGCGGAGTTTCCTCGGTTTGGCTAGTTATTGCTGTCGCTTCGTTTAGAACTTTTCGAAGATAGCGAAGCCTCTTACCGATCTCCTCAAGAAAGGAAAGAAATACCTTTGGACTCCTACATGTCAAGCAAGCTTTGAGACACTCAAAGAGAAGCTCACTTCCACACCAGTCTTGGTTCCTCCGGATACATCTAAGCCTTTCCAGATATTCTGTGACGCCTCCTTGCAAGGATTGGGTGCGTTCCTTATGCAAGAAAAGCAAGTGGTTGCTTATGACTCTCGACAGTTGAAGACGCATGAGATCAACTATCCTACACATGATCTCGAGCTCGCAGCAGTTGTCTTTGCTTTGAAGCTATGGAGGCACTACTTGCTTGGCAACCGTTGTGAGATCTTTTCTGATCACAAGAGTTTGAAGTATATATTCACTCAGCCTGATCTCAACCTTCGGCAGAGGAGATGGATTGAAGCAATCAATGATTTTGATTTGACCATCAACTACACACCAGGCAAAGCTAATGTCATGGCCGATGCTCTCAGCCGCAAAGCTTATGTCAACAACCTCATGATGGAAGAACAACAACCTCTTTTGTGCAAGGAATTCCGTCAGCTCAACCTGGAAATTGTGGAACAAGGGCATCTCCTGAACCTTCTGGCTACTCCTCTCTTGGAAGAAAAAGATTCGTTTTCGTCAGCGTGGTGATCCGCACACCAGAAAGATCACCTCCCAGCTTTAGCTTCCGAAGTATGAGTCCTTCCACGTAGATGATCAAGGCACGCTTTTCTTTGAACACCGGATGTTTGTTCCAAACTACCCGGGTTTGAGAGAGCAAGTTCTCAAGGAGGCGCATGATTCTGTCCTCTCTATCCATCCTGGCAGCACAAAGATGTACATGGACTTGAAAACACAATATTGGTGGCCTGGTTTGAAACGGTATTGTGCCAAGTATGTCTCGGAGTGTGATGTCTGCCGCAGAGTGAAAGCTGTCCATCAGAAACCTTTCGGTCTTCTACAGCCATTGAAACCTCCGGAATGGAAATGGGAGAAAGTAGAGATGGACTTCATCACTGGTTTTCCAAGGTCGCAGAAGGGCAACAATGCAATCTTTGTTGTCATCGACAGGCTTTCTAAAGTGGCTCATTTATTCCCCGTCAAGGAAACAATTTCTGGAATTCAGTTGGCTGAGCTCTATATCAACAGAATTGTCTCTCTATATGGGGTTCCGCTTGAGATCAAATCAGACCGTGGGAGCATCTTCACTTCCAAGTTCTGGGAGAGTTTCCAAAATGCTTTGGGAACAAAGTTGAACTTCAGCACAACTTACCACCCTCAGTCGCAAGGACAAGTTGAAAGGATCAATCAGATTCTGGAGGATATGCTTCGTGCTTGCGTCATCTCTTTTGGCATGAAGTTGGAGGAATGTCTTCCTTATGCTGAATTCTCTTACAACAATAGCTTCCAGAAAAGTCTAAAGATGGCACCATTTGAGGCTCTCTATGGTCGCAAATGCAGAACTCCAATTGGTTGGTCAGGTGCAGGAGAAAGAATATGGTTTGGCCCTGACATTGTAACCCAAGCGGAGGAGAAGGTGCATATCATTCTTGAAAATCTGAAGATTGCTCAAAGTCGCCAGAAGAGCAATTATGACAGGAAGCACACGGACATGGTGTATGCACCTGGTGATCTCGTTTACCTTCGTGTCACTCCCATGAAAGGCACACACCGCTTTGGTATCAAAGGAAAGCTGGCTCCTAGATACATCGGTCCTTTCAAAATTCGTGGAAGAAGAGGAGAAGTTTCTTATGCCCTGGAGCTCCCGGAAAAACTCAAGGTTCATGATGTTTTCCACATCTCTCAGCTCAAGAAGTGCTTCAAGGATCCCGGCAGGACCGTGGATCATGAGCTAATCAATCTCCAAGAAGACCTGTCTTATCAAGAACACCCCACCAAAATCCTCGAAGTCGCAGAAAGGAGGACTCGCAACAAGTCCATCAAGTTCTGCAAGGTGCAGTGGTCGCACCATTCTGTTGATGAAGCCACTTGGGAGCGTGAAGATGAACTCCGTGTCAACTATCCTACCCTCTTTGAGTCTTCTTCTTCCTAGAATCTCGGGGCGAGATTCCTGTTTAGTGGGGGAGAGTTGTAGCATCCCATTTGTCTAACAACTGTAATGCTACTTGGTCTAGTAATAAAATGGTTACTTCCTACATATAATTGTTGCATCATCATCATATCATGCTCATGTCATCATGTCACCTTGCATTTGAGCATCATACAAAAACCCTTTTGTTTTGGTTCTTATCTCATATGCATTAATATTTGTATTTGTCTCTTGATATTGTATTTGGTTCTTGATATATTGTTAAATGCCCAAGTTGAGTTGGGGGCATATCTCTTATTGACTCCACCACCTTGTCTTCACCACCATATAATTCCACCATCCAATTAATATGAGCTGGCATTTATTTGAGTTTACCTAGCTCATGTGGGTTGGGTGGATCCAATACCAATCCTTTTGCTTGGCCCTTACTCCAACTTTGGAGGATGCAAATAAATAAATGCCATGGGGTATTGTTTTGTTTTCACAGGATAAGACCTAGCCTTTAATGCATTTGCATGGGCCATGCAAGAACCACCTCATCTCTTTCCCTCTGTTTTGTTTTCTTCAAGCCTTGGTTCCATGTGAAGTTCCCCTAACTTTACACATGTTTTCTTCTATCTGCAAAAACCCCATATCTTCTTAATCTTGTAAAATACCCCACTTGGCTCATTCATAAGCCATGAATGTGGCATCTCCTTATCCTCCATCTCTTTTGCCCTTGCCTCCCTCCTTAGTCAAGCCCCCTATTCAAAACCTCCTGGTAAAAAGGTTCAAAAGATTTTTGAAATTATAAACTGGTTTGAAAATTGAAATAGAATAAAAATGACAAACAAATAACTAAAAGACAAAATAAATAAAAGGGGAAAGCCATACCTGGTAGCAGCCACTTTGGCCCAGTCGCCTCAGCTGATCGAGAGCAGCAGCAGCCCAGCCCACCTCCCCTGGCCCAGTACCGCTTCGTCGCCGTCGCTCGCTCCTGTTCTTCTTCCTGCCCTGACGCCGTTCGGCCGCTCACCCTCGGCAGCAGACGGAAAGCAGCGGAGCGAGCAGGTGGGCGTCGACCTCCGTCAGCCGCGTCATCCACCCGCCCCTTCTTATCCCCAAGCCACGGAGGCCCCCTGCAACCCTAGCCTCCCTCTTCCCCTCCTCTCCGCCGCCATCCCCTGTTCCCCTGTCCTCCGCCCTCCCGCGTGCAGCAGCAAGCCGAGCAGTCGCCGCCCCGTCGCCATGGTCGTCGGTGAGCCCCGCTGAAGCCGGGGTTCGCTCGCCTTCGTCCACGCCGCTGTGGGGGTACCTCGAGAGGAGCTGTACGCCCAGGAGCTCTGCTTCCCCTTCTTCCTGACCAAGTACCGGAGCAGCGCAACCGTCGCCGTCCTCCACTCCGACCTCCCCCGTCCTTGATTCCTCTGGGAATTGGTCCAGGTGAGCACCCTTTTCCTTTTCCCCTCCTCCTCCGTTGATGTGGTGCATCCGTAGCCTCGCCTCGGTCGAGGATCATCACCAGGCCGGCGTCCCCAACCATCGTTAGCCGTTGCTGTCAGCGCGCGCGATAGCTGAACCCCGCCAACGAAGCCGCTCGTCAGTTCAGCAACAGCCCGAGCGCACCCCCTGTTCTTCACCTCGCCCCGTCTGCTACAGCCCTCCTTCGCAAAAATCCCCAACATGAAAGTCATAGCCCTACCTTTCCTCTGCGTTTTTAGTTTTTACATCATCTCCAAAATCGTGTTGTATCCTTCGCCATCGTCCTCGAAAGATCCTGAGAAAAACCCTCTTTTACCTGACGTTGGTTTTCAGTTTTTGCCTCGGGTTGGCCTCTGTTCGTCGTAGTTTCCCGGCGCGTAGATTCCTCCGTTGGTGGCACCCCGAACACAAAACTTGCAGCCGGTACATCCCTCTTCGTTTTTGGTTTTTACGGTTTAGCGAAATTCGCATCCGTTTGCTCGCCAGGATCGTTTGAACTTTTGGCCAGCTTGCGGTTTTCCCTGTTTCAGCGACAGTTTCGTCAGACTAACAAACCCCCCCCCAGACGCTTTCCTGCATAGGCCCCTAGGGTTTCTTGTTATCAACCCGCCGTCCCGGACCCCACCCGACAGCCTCTTGGTTGTTTTGCACAGAGCCCCTCCCCCTTTTGGGCTCCCAACCCGCGGTCCCGCTGTGCCCGCGTGGCTGCCGCTGCGCAGTGGGCCGGGCCACCTGTGTCCCCACCAGTCAGTGACTCGGGTAGCTCTAGCCCGAGTAAGAAAAGCCCACAGCCATTTCTAAATCAATAAAAATCTCAGAAAATGATTATTATTAGATAAATTCATAACTAATCCAATATTTCGAATTTGAATCCAAACCTTATATGAAAAATGTTTAGTTTTTGAATGTTAATTCAAATCTTTAATCAAATATTTTCAGAATTAATTTAATTAGTCAACCTTTGACTTTGACCCTATTTATTAATTTTTGCCATAGATAAATTTAAATTCATAATTCCAAATAACACAAATAATATATGTGTTTGAATCAGAAAAATGTGAGGATTTTCAAATATGCTTTTCAAATTACCTTTTGCACATTTAAAATTCCAAGTTGGGTAAATTACAACAAAATGCCACTGGAACTTAATAAATTAATGACTTTTGTTTTATAACTCCGAATTTAACAAATGATATGTCTAAAATGATCAGCTCGACGAGACCTTTCTGTTTATGCTATCCATGACTTCAATTGCAGCATGCATCATATAAATATATAGTATACAGCAACTAATATGACAATAAAAAGTGACCACAACTCAATAAAATGCTTATTTCTTGTACTCTACACCTCACCCATGCCATGCTACATTAATGCCATGCAACTTGTGCATCATTCATCATGGCATGATTGTTTGCTTGACGCATTTATTCCTATGTTTGTGCACTTTATTTATGTTGTCCCTTGTTTGTTTGGTTCTTCTTCGAATAGACACTGAGCAGGGGATATATCAAGAGAACCAGGAGCACTACCCAGATCCGTCTCTCGCTTCAACTGAGTTGCCAGGCAAGCACTACCTCCTGCTTGCATACATACAATACCTATTGCCTCTATCTTATTCTTGCATCATTGAGTCGCGATTGCATTAAATTGAATCCCAAGTATTGCATAGCCTTTACTTTTAAACCCCACCAAGCTTGTTCCTCCATCCCATGAGCCATTACTACAGGAGTTGTTTGAGCCATGCGAGTCGTAGAACAGCATGTGTAGGGTATGTGAGAGTCTGATGGATAACGAGGTACCTAAACAACTTAACCTGAGTAGTAATGGGATAACTAATGAAAGTGGCACCGGTGGGCAATATCTGCTATTTGGTTTTTCCTGCTCACTTGTGTCCCGTAGGACCCCGAGTACTTGAAACCTGTTCCTTGAATATTCGTGCTATCCACATCCAGGAGTCTTATGGGACCCCCTGAGCCAGAGCTTGATTCATTCTTATTTCTTGGGGCCACAAACTAGTTTGAGGTTTTATTTACGATCCTGTACTTATGCCATGCTTTACTGTTTTTATTACGATTGTGCGAGGAGCACACTGTACTGTTTAGGATCGGGACACGATTCCGCGGTGTCGACAAGCTCAATTTTGGGTTCCCAGTCGTTCACAGCCGTCCACCCAAACCTCGGGTCCGTCTCGGAGTCAGCTAGCTTCGTTGCGGGTGTACTCCAAGGGGTGGCCCCCTGAAATAATTCTGAATCCTGTGATTGCTTTGTCGTGAAGGCCTCGTTGGGTTTTGATTTGGTTTTTCCGAGGTCGATCGAGTGTGTGTTGCTATTTGTGCACCCCTGCAGGGTAAAACTTTCTGAAAGCCGTGTCCGCGGTTATGGACGACTTGGAGCACAGTTTCTCGATCATAGACAAGCATAACTAAAGTACCGATTTTAACTTGACTAAATAACTGACTAGTAAATAGATCAACACTCATGGAATGGTTAATAAAACTGCCAACGGATGGGAGGGGTTGTCCGTCTGCTTCCTCGTCGGTAAGCGAGGAGGAGGATGGATCTGGTGATATTACTGTTATAACTGTTGGCATTAATTCACGGACATCCGTCTATCTTTGGTTAGGCGGATGGTTAGCGAGTATCTATAGGACTGTTAGGGTTTATCTTTTGCTGCAATTGCGTCACCCCAGGTTGTGTCCCCTTTAGAGGCATAAAGACTTGCTGAGTACCCTTAGGGTCTCACACGATAAATTATTGGTTCAGATGAACAGGTACACTCGCAGGACGGATACTGGGTGGAGGAGGCTGACGATGTGGGCAACGATCGTTCGGTGTAGAGATTCCGGGAACGGGGATCCGTGAGATCTGTGGGCGGGATGTGCTTATTTATGTGGCATCTTATGCCGATTTGCTTCTTATCCGTACTCGGAACTTGTTTGCCGCTTCCGCCTGATACTCTGATGTGTGATGTATGAGGAAATATCCTAAACTATTAGATCTATCTAGGTCATTTGAATCTTGCCGTATGGCGTTGCTATATTTCCTTTCTTTCTAGATGGAATGGCTCTGATGTACTATTGTATGGTGGCTTGCATACATACTCATTTGTGTATGTAGTTGATCCCTTCGCCTGCCGATTACGCCGCCCGTACTTGTCCCGATGATTGGAAGTGGTTGGGACGGCCGAAAGGTCTACCCGTGAGTGGCTTTTGGGGCCCCACCGTACTATTTCAACCACTTCTGCTCATCCAGGCTTGTATCTAGGAGCGTAATTCACCAAGGTAGTTACATTCTATCTCTGATATCTTTACTTCTAGTCTTCATGTGAACTTCAGAGGTGCCTTGGCATTTATATTGTGCTCTTCAAACAAAGGCAAGCGAGATACCACTCTATCATGCCTTATTATGAGCATTGCAATGTTGCTTATGTTTATGTTTCATGCTAATTATTATTATTGAGTTGGTTTCTCTTCATAGATTGCAATGACTGTTGAGTAGACTTAGTTGCATATTCCTTATTATGAATTGTCTAAGCATCTACTCCTGTGCTGAGAATATTTACATCATATGAAGCAAAGTGTTCATGAAAGTTATTTTATCGCACTCAGTTTTCAACTGAATTGCTTGAGGACAAGCAATAAGCTAAGCTTGGGGGAGTTGATACGTCCAAAACGTATCTACTTTCTCGAACACTCTGCTATTGTTTCTTCTTTAAACTTGTGTGATTTGGATACAACTAACACGGACTTACGCTGTTTTCAACAGAATTACCTTGGTGTCTTGTTTTTGTGCAGAAAATGAACTATTAGGAAAAATCCCGGAAAATATGCCAAAAACTATTTCTCACTAGAAGATCCACGAAGACAGAAGGGGAGACAGAGAGGAAGCCTGGGGGCCCAAACCAACCCTAGGCGCGGGCCCACCTAACCCCGCGCCTGGGGGAGGTCTGGCCACCCCAGGCAGCTCCTTGGCCTCCCTCCGCGCCTATAAGTTGCCTTCTGACATAAAAACTCAGGGAGGTCGATAGTTTTCTAGAAAGAGTTCCGCTCCGTCGCTGCCACCAGAAACCAAGATTCGGATCTAGAAACTCCATTCTGGCACCCTGCCGGGACGGGAAATTTGGAGAGGATCATCGCCATCGTCATCACCAACGCATCTCCATCAACCACCGATGTTTCCCTCATCCATGTGTGAGTAATCCCCCGCTGTAGGATTGGGGATGGTAGGGATTGGATGAGTTCTATCATGTAATCAATAAAGATCTATTAGGGCATAGTGCCTAGTATCTCTATTAGTGCTATTTGACTTTGTTGCAACTTGTTGTGCTTAATGCTTGTCACTAGGGCCCGAGTGCCATGATCTCAGATCTGAACTTATTATTGAATCATTATGATAGTAGTGTTTGTGATCTTATCTGAAAGTTGTGTATACATATCATTGTCCGGATCTAAAGGCCCCAAAGTGACAATAATTGGGACAACCGGAGGGGATGCCTGTGGTGTGAGGATCACATGTGTTCACGGAGTGTTAATGCTTTGCTCTGGTGCTCTATTAAAAGGAGCACCTTAATTGCCAGTAGTTCCCTAGAGGCCCCGCTGCCACGGGTTGGCTGGACAGAAGATGTTATGCAAGTTCTCATTGCGAGCACGTATGACTATATTTGGAGCACATGCCTAGGATTGTTTAGTACTTGGATGCTTGTTATTATTTATCTGCAATGCCCTAGTTCTTGAAGTTACATGTTTAGACTCATCCATGCAACGCCCGTCCATCCATCCCTATGCCTACCGCACTCGAATCCTACTGTTACCGTTACTGTTACTATTGCTCATGTTTCACTATTGCTGTTTCTATTGCTGTTGTTGTTGCTTTGCTGTTGCTACTACAAACTATTGCTACTGATAAACTTCTGTGAGCAAGAACTATTTCTAGGTGCAGCTGAACTGACAACTCAGTTGTTAAGGCTTGCAAGTATTCTTTGGCTCTCCTTGTGTCGAATCAATAAATTGGGTAATACTACCCGCTAAGACTGTTGCGATCCCCTATACTTGTGGGTCATCAGATGCGCAACGCAGGATTCCCACGCCGCCCTTCACGCTGAGCCCCGCTGATTCATGGCTCCGGCCCTCAATAAATAGTGGCAACGCCTTTGCCTCCTCATCTGTGATGACCCACAAGTATAGGGGGTGTATCGTAGTACTTTCTATAAATAGGAGTGTCGATCGCAACGAGGAGCAGAATGTGCTAAACAGTGGTATGGAGCAGGAAATCCCTGTGAATACTTAGAAAACGGATTTTTAGTGGTTTTCTGACAAGGCAACAAAACAAAGAGCAAGTAATAGAAGTAACGAACAAACGAAGCAAGTGGCCCAATCCTATCTTAGCAAAGGACAAGCCGGTGGAAATACTTATAAGGACCAGACGTTCTCGAGGACACATGGGAATTATGTCAAGTGCTTTCGCTTCAAATAGCTGAGTGTTCTTCTCTGGTGTTTGTAAGTGTTGTGTGGGTGAATCTGTGCTAACATACTGCCCTTCCTAGGACTAATACATACTTGTGATTAAACCTCCTGCAAACATCCGTAACTACAGGAAAGTAATTAAGATATAAATCGAACCATAGCCTTAAACTCTGAGATCCTACGCTCCCTTGTGCAAAGGTGTCCTAACGGGGGTTTAGGTTTCTGTCACTCTGGCAACCCCGCGATTAGTAGCCAAATACACAATGCATTCCCCTAGTCCCATAATGGTGAAGTGTCATGTAGTCGACGTTCACATGACACCACTAGCACCACAACTTAAATACTAAACCATTGAATAATAACTCATCACAGATTCACTACTAACAACATGACTTCTACCATGTCCTCAAGAACTAAACGAACTAATCACAAGACATCATATGGATCAAGATAAAAGATGATATGATAATGGATAACAATCTGAACATAAACAACAATCCAATGGTTCCACTCACAAGCATTAACTACAATAGTAATCAACACAGGGAAAGTTTCCCCTAAGAACTAAAGCAATATCCAACACAATTGTTACAACAGGACGGAGTGGTGGTGATGGTGCTGGTGGAGTGATGGTGTGGATGATGATGATGATCCCGATGAAGCCTAGCTTGACGATGGTGTTGATGGCGACGGTCTCCCCTCTCCGGGAAGGAATTCCCCTGGCAGAAATCTGTCTGCCAGAGAGATCTTTCTCTCTCGGTGTTTTCCGCCCCCAGAGGCGGCAAAAATCTATCTGTGGTCGCTCCTCGAGCCTTAGGGTTTCGAAGGGAAGATATAGGCGAAGGGTCGGAGTCGGAGGCCGGGAAGGTGGGCCACACCTGCCCTAGGCGCGGGGTTAGGTGGGCCCGCGCCTAGGAGGGTGTGGTCCCCCTGAGGCCCCACTTCGTCCCTCCTTCTGGCTTCCTTCGTCTTCTGGTAAAATAATATGTTTCCATATTTTTCTGGTATTTTTCCGATCTTTGCAAAATTGCACCGAAACGCCTTCTTTTTCATCAGAATCCAGACTCCGGTAGTCCATCCTCCAATAATCATCCAACATGCATAAACAGATGAAAATCCATAAGCAATACCTCATAATAAGACAAATATCAACGAATAGAGGCAAATTATGATATAGAATGGTGATGCAAATTGGGCGTATCAACTCCCCCAAGCTTAGACTTTGCTTGTCCCCAAGCGAATACTGAGCTCAGTAAACATGTCCACAGGTTTATGGAGTGAAGTGTCGATAAAAGAATACGAACAAGAAGCATCACACTTACCATTGCACAACTCATAGAAGAAAGCAACTCACCATTAATAACTTATCTTGCAACCAAGTACAGCAGTCACAATAGAGATGCATAAAGATAAATCATAATTGTAATTGGCAAACTTGTTCTTGGTCAGAGAACACCTGGCAAACAGTTTCACAAAAAGCTTTTTGTAGAAGTTTCAAAACAGGAGCACACTTTGCTCAAAAAGGTTTTTCACAAGTGAAGGCTTTCAAAGTAATACTCAATAGATAAGAGTTTTGTGCAAACAAGGAAGATGAATAACATGATTGAATAAATCACCATATGAATGCTTGAAACACAACAACTCAAATGCTTGCTGGTGATGGAGAGGAAGTAGGTTTACTGACTCAAACTGGTAACTAGGAGAAAGTTACCTTCTTAGAGGGTAGCAGGGATTACAAGTAATAAAGAGCTTCCAAAAGAATATGGTACTTACTAGCTTTGAGCCCTCATTGCCCCTATCATAAGAATATTGAGATGATTAAGGTTAAAGTGAACAAAGATGGAGCATATGCTTGACGAAATATAAGTTGGGATTCTCATGTCCCTTGAATATGAGGGCCACTCCTCATGCATACTCAACTTTGGTCCCAGGTAAGTTCTTGTCATTGTAAGTATTTGCATATCATTGAGAACCGCCAATGCGGTACCCCTTGCACATGGTACAAGAGCTTTCCCATAACCAAAATTACAAGGCAAGCAGACAATGAGCATCTCAGCGATATTTTTATTTACTATGTGTATAGCTTTTTATTGAGGATGCTTCATAGATGACTCACTATGGTGATGCTGCAAGTTTCGACCATGATTAAGCATAGCTTAGGCTAGCGGCCCAGGCGTTTCTCTAACACAGAATACAAACTCCATGGACTTACAAGTTCCCTATTTATTTCACACTGTTGACATCCATAGACAAAAGAGCATGATATCAACTATGTACAGAGTACAAGTGCAATATTGAAAATGTTCCCCGTGATAGCAAGTGGCAAAAGTTCGTGAGAGCTTTACTAACTAGTTTTCACATAACAAAATACTTTTTAATTCGAAAGGTAGATGAAGATTGAGAATTTGCTTGGAATATCAAAAGCTACTAGGTAGATATGGTAGACACAAGTGGCAAAAGTTTTGGGTTTAGAGGATTTTGGAAACATGAGAAGTATGCCTTCTCAAAACAGGTTTTTGGCTAGCAAGGCTGGGTAGAAAGCAAGAGAGTTGAAAGAAACAAGCAAACATACAAGTAATAAATCCAAACATGCAATCTTCCTTGCAGACACAAAAGAATCTTAAATAAAGAATGCTAAGCTTATGAGCCAACAAGAAAGAAAACAAATGATACCAAATACTTGTAAGCTTTTTCTTTCTTTCTTTTTCTTTCAAACTAAAGCCACTAACCAGAACTTGGTTTGCCAAAACCAATTTAGATCCACTTGATGATCCCAAAGTGGTGCCAATATTGAACAACAAGATCCATCATATAATAGAGATTGCAAACTAAAATAAGAAGTGCAAAAGTAAAAGATGAGACTTCTCATTAATATTCCAATAAAGGCACTCACACCAAGGGATACATAGATAATCAACTAAAGGAGAGATACTTCCACATGCAAACCAAACTATAAGATAACCTCTCTACCACAGATATGAATCCACTAAAAAGGTAAAAGACAAAAGATAATGGTGGTGATACCACGGCACTCCCCCAAGCTTGGAACAAGCCAAGGGGATGCCAAACTCGATGACGAATTACTCTTTCGGTGGTGGTGGTGTTATCTTAATAAGCTCCTCAATAAGTTTCTTCAAATCCTTGAACTCAAAAGTAAGAGTATGGATTAGCTCCGATTTTTGCTCTATACGGTTCATGATCATGTCAGTCCGAGAATGCAAGTTCTTGTTATTATTTCCCCACTCTTCATCCTTAGCATGATCCTTCTCTGCATTGTTAGAACGACGCATATCCCAAACCGAGGGCAAATTCCCTTTGGCCACATGTTGATATTGATATTCATGTATAAGTGTATGGAAGGGTCTCTTGTTACGTGGAGGAGATGATCGTGGAGAGAGAGTATGACGTCGAGATTTCCCTCATGTAGACATTCGTGTTGTCCTATTAAGCTTGGTAGGTCATGCCACCAAACTAATGCTTGCGACGGTAGCGCGAGTGTCCGGTTGATTGTCCTCCTCAATGTCACCTTCATAACCTACTGAAATCTCCTCCTCCTTGGGGACTTGAGGTTCTTCTTCCTTGGGCTTCTTGCCTTTGTCGTTGGCGGAGGCCATGGTTCTCTAAACTTCAGAAGATTTCCTGACATAAACAGATCGAAACGAAAACACGACGAGAACACGATGCCCGAACCTAGGGGAACCCAGGGGTTATATATTACAAAGTTTCAATGCATAAGGAAGGTTTTGACACGGAAACGAGGCGGAGTCGGAGTTTGAGGGGGGAACACCCCCCCCCCTCAGGCGCGACCAGGCTGGGCTCGCGCCTGGGGTGGGTTTGTCCACCCAGGGCTCCGTTTCCTTCATTTTCGTCTCGTAACTTCCCTCATGTATTAAAAACATCAAAAATATAAAAATATTGGGGTTTCACGAACCTTCAATTTTCACCACTTTTACCTATTCAAAGACGAACTCTGCAGATTCCTTCTCTCTTTCTCCTACGAATTTCCTTCATACAAAACTTTTGCACAAACTCAATTAAAACAAGTGTAAGAAAAAACAATAAACCTTTGGTACACACTTCAACTGAAAACCCATCAAAACAAAAGCTTCTATAAGAGGCAAATGCAAATGATGGCAGAAATCTGTCAAAACAGACCAGCAGGTAAAGATTGATTTTTCCGAAGACCTTCTGTTGCTCAAATCAAAAAGTACAGAACTAATTAAAGTTGGGAAACAACTTGGAGAACAATCTCAGAAAAATTCAGCTCCATACGAATTACTGAGCTTCCTCACGAATTTTTACAATTCAGCACAAAAATCTGTTCCAGGACAGCCACTTTTCACAACTCCTCTACTTCACAAAAGTAGTTGAACTTGACACAAAAAACAAAATAAAAAGGATAAGGAGCAGTTATTACAGAGGTAATAACTTCCAAGACTTGAAAAAACTCTTGGGTTATCTCCCAACAAGTACTTTTCTTTAATGCCTTTAAGTTAGGCTTGAAACTTCCAAAGATGCTCACATAGGATATATATATATCTGGAATGAAAGAGAGCATCAAGAAGCAAATAACCAACACACTTGAGCCTAAACCACTTCCTATGCATGAGGGTATAATGATAAAATGAATTATTGAAACAAAAATCCACCAGCATAGGACGACAAAACAGATGCAACTTCAAAGCTTTCAACATAAAACAGGGAAACTTAACATCATTGAGATGCATAAAACCATGTTTCCCTCCCTCAAAATAACTTTCAGTAGCACTTTGAATAAAGATAACAATATATCTGTCACTGGAAACAACTTTATCATCAGAATAATCATACTTACAATCATCAAAAAGAGGTCCAAGGTCATAGACTGGATCAATAGAAGCAAGTTGTTCCATCCTAAAATCTTTATTAGGCAAGCTATTTTCACAAGGAGCTTTAGCAAATTTGGAAAAGTTGAACTCATAAGAATCTCCATCAAACTTAGTTAAAACTTTTTCCTTCTTACAATCAATAATAGCTCCACAAGTGTTCAAGAAAGTTCTACCAAAAATTATGGGACAAGTTTTGCTAGCTGCTGAATTAAGCACTACAAAATCAGTAGGATACTTAATCTTACCACAGAGAACCTCCACATCTCTTACAATACCAATGGGGAAAATGGTCTCCTTGTTTGCAAGGTGAATAACCACATCAATGTCCTCAAGATCACAAGGACCAATCTCATGCATAATTTCCCTGTAAAGCTCATAAGTAATAGCACTAGAACTAGCACCAATATCACATAAACCATAGTAGCAATGATCACCAATTTTAACAGAAAGCATAGGAACACTAGCTTTTCTAGCCTTACCAGGATAAGAGATAATACTAGAAGCGTCTTCATAGAAGACAAAGTGCTCATCCTCTATATTTCTAGTGACAGTGTCTTTCACAATAGCTACGACAGGTTCATCACTCAAATGCTTACCAGGCTCCACAGTTTTCATTGTACCTTTGTTATTTGCACTAATAATCATAGAATACTCCTTTACCTTAGTTGGGAAAGGCATTTTCTCAACATGGGGTTCATGCACAATATGATTAGTAGTACAAACTTGAGTACTTCTAATGGGAGCATGATTAACAGCATCTTTATAAGGAGCATGGTACTTATTCCACTTCTTCTTGGGAATTTCAATGTAAGAGGCAAAGGCCTTAAAACAGCTGGCAATACTTTGGGAATCAAGACCAAACTCATTTATAATATCACAGAAGCTATCAATTCCCATAAAATATTTGATGCATTCATAATCGTAGTTTATATCTGACTTTCTTCCTTTGTCATTCTCCCAAGATTCAGTGTTCTCTTGAATACGGTCAAGTAGATCCCATTTAGCTTCTTCCTGCATACGTGTGAATGATCCAGCACAAGAAGCATCTAGTAAATCTTTATCATAAAGAGAAAGCCTAGCATAAAAGTTACTGAGAATAATATTGTTAGGGAGTTCATGAATAGGACATTTAAGCATTAGTAACTTCAATCTCCCCCAAGCTTGAGCTGTACTCTCTCCATCAAGAGGCCAAAAGTTATATATAAGATTTCTATCCTTATGGATATCACTGGGAGGATAAAATTTAGAGTAAAAGAGAGATGATATCTCCTCCCATTCCATAGATTGTCCATTCTTCGGCAGCTTATACCATTCTTCAGCTCTCCCTTTCAAGGATATGGAGAGTAACTTCTTCTTCACCTGTTCAGTTGTGATACCTGCACACTTAAACAACCCGCATAATTCATGGATAAAAAGCAAGTGATCACCAGGATGGACAGTTCCATCCGCAAAATAATAATTATCCATCATACGATTAACAATACTTGTAGGTATCTTAAAAGGATGTATCTCGACAGGAGGTGGTTCATCTACTACCCTAGCAGTGGTAGTAGTTTTCCCAAACAGAAAACCAAGTGGGTTATCCATATTGGAAACAAATTAACAAGCAGTAACAAGAGCAATACTCACAGTGAAAGTTTCCCTTACCAGTTCCACTCTTCAATAGCGCTTAACTCGCCGGCAACGGCGCCAAAAAATAGTCTTGATGACCCACAAGTATAGGGGGGGTATCATAGTACTTTCGATAAATAGGAGTGTCGATCCCAACGAGGAGCAGAAGGTGCTAAACAGTGGTATGGAGTAGGAAATCCCTGTGAATACTTAGCAAACGGATTTTTAGTGGTTTTCTAACAAGGCAACAAAACAAAGAGCAAGTAACAGAAGTAACGAACAAACGGATCAAGTGGCCCAATCCTTTCTTAGCAAAGGACAAGCCGGTGGAAATACTTATAAGGACCAGACGTTCTCGAGGACACATGGGAATTCTGTCAAGTGCTTTCGCTTCAAATAGCTGAGTGTTCTTCTCTGGTGTTTGTAAGTGTTGTGTGGGTGAACCTGTGCTAACATACTGCCCTTCCTAGGACTAATACATACTTGTGATTAAACCCCCTGCAAACATCCGTAACTACAGGAAAGTAATTAAGATATAAATCTAACCATAGCCTTAAACTCTGAGATCCTACGCTCCCTTGTGCAAAGGTGTCCTAACAGGGGTTTAGGTTTCTGTCACTCCGGCAACCCCGCGATTAGTAGCCAAATACACAATGCATTCCCCTAGGCCCATAATGGTGAAGTGTCATGTACTCGACGTTCACATGACACCACTAGAAGAATAGCACCACAACTTAAATATTAAACCATTGAATAATAACTCATCACAGATTCACTACTAACAACATGACTTCTCCCATGTCCTCAAGAACTAAACGAACTACTCACAAGACATCAAATGAATCAAGATCAAAGATGATATGATAATGGATAACAATCTGAACATAAACAATAATCCAATGGTTCCACTCACAAGCATCAACTACAATAGTAATCAACGCCGGGAAAGTTTCCCCTAAGAACTAAAGCAATATCCAACACAATTGTTACATCGGGACGGAATGGTGGTGATGGTGCTGGTGGATATGATGGTGTGGATGATGATGATCCCGATGAAGCCTAGCTTGACGATGGTGTTGATGGCGTCGGTCTCCCCTCTCCGGGAAGGAATTCCCCCAGCAAAAATATGTCTGCCGGAGAGATCTTCCTCTCTCGGTGTTTTCTGGCCCCCAGAGGCGGCAGAAATCTATCCGTGGTCGCTCCCTGAGCCTTAGGGTTTCAAAGGGAAGATATAGGAGAAGGGGCGGAGTCGGAGGCCGGGCAGGTGGGCCACACCTGCCCTAGGCGCGGGGTCAGGTGGGCCCGCGCCTAGGGGGGTGTGGGCCCCCTGAGGCCCTACTTCTTCCCTCCTTTTGGCTTCCTTCATCTTCTAGTAAAATAATATGTTTCCATATTTTTCTGGTATTTTTCCGATCTTTGCGAAATTGCACCAAAACGCCTTCTTTTCCATCAGAATCCAGACTCCGGCAGTCCATCCTCCAAGAATCATCCAACATGCATAAACAGATGAAAAGCCATAAGTAATACCTCATAATAAGACAAATATCAATGAATAGAGGTAAATTATGATATATAATGGTGATGAAAATTGGGTGTATCAATCTGCCCCTCATCTTCAACCTCGAGTCGAAAAGAAGCCCCTTTGCCTCCTCCCAGCCCCCAAAAAAAACCTCTCCGGTGAGCGACGATGGCGACCTCCCCCATCCGATGGCCTTCGGACTCCGAGGTCAGCGACGAGGACAACCACCCAGAGCATCGGTAGTTCTGGGAGAAGCAGCTGGCCACGAGGCGTCGCAAGCGATGCACACGACACAAAGCCCCGGCCGACCCCTGGGCCCAAGGGCCGTTCGTCCACAACCCCCCACCCCCGCCACGGCAGGAACCTCCCTGACTCGGGCCCCTCCGACGAGGCCCTCATGGCGAAGGAGAAGGAGATGGCTTCTGCCAAGAAGGTGGCGGAGAAGGAGGCAGAGCGCGCCCAAAAGAAAAGGCCGTAATGGGAGGAGAAGGAGCAACGGGCGGCAGCTCTCTGGTCCCTCGACGAGGAGCAGAGACGGCAGAAGGCGGCGGACTGGAGGGCGGCGGCAGCGTTTGCCCGAGCGGCAGCACCCCCACCGCCGATGGAGTAGGGCAGCTTCCCGACTGCGAGGTTGGCCGGCAGCCCTAAACCCACGTAGTAGCTAGGGTTAGGGTTTGGGCGCCCTTAGGGTTTATGTAATGTGGGGCCCTCTATGTAATGTGGGGCCCCTCTCTATATTGTACCCCTTATATTATATAATATATTATATATGTGATCGACTTGTTTTTTATTGTATTATCATTTGTCAAAACACCCAAAACAACAAGTGCATAAAACAAAAGACACAAAAGAAGTTCTCATATAAGACTCGTGCAATATTTATAAAATGAGTGAAATTAGAAAAGCTCAAAAGGAAAAATAAGTTAATGTTATGATGGTTGATTATTTTCAAACAACATATGCAACACATGGTTCATTTTCAAACAACGCATTTACATATTTACATAAGTTAAAGGGGCGCCCAAGTTAAAGTGCTCGGCTTGTAAGTTAAATGGATGCCCTTGGCCTTCATTTATATATTTACTTTCGCAACAAATAAAAGATTGCGACCTGAGCACGAGTATCTGCAGATCAACACATCCCTAGTTAGATTGTAATGTGAGTACTATTTTTTTTGTCCAATCTACAAGTAGTTACTATTGGGCCTGGATATGACCATTTTGGCATGCCTAAGTTCTATTTGGGCCTGGCCTTTTGCAAGCACTCCTCGTCGATTGTTTTTTTTTACTTTTCAACCCCTCCCATGTACACTGGCGAAACTGAAGGAACAAAACAGAGCGGCTCAAAATTTGCCCGAATTTGTGTTGCATTTTATTCAAGCCAAAGACATAGACCATTACATCCATCTCCGCAGGTTCTACGATAACAAAGCATCATGATTTTTACTCGAACACTGATTGCGTTGTCTAATGACTAATGATCAGGAGATAAACAAATCCGAGAGAAATTACACAAAAATAAAAAAAATCGGCCATCAGATTGTCTTGCTTCTTCAATTCGGTGATTTGCCTTAGCTGCTTGTTCATCTTCTTTAGCTCGGCCTTCACTTCCGCATCCATCGTAGTACCAGCGGAAATGGGGTTGCCAGATCCCAATTGTTCCACCACGGACGGGGTTTTGAGCTCCCGGGATGCTACCTCCACCCCAATTCGCTCGATGTACTCATCAATCCACTCAAAATGCCCACATTTTGGCAGTTCCTGAAATCGCAGAGATGAACCCAAAATTCCAAATTTGACGAAATGCCTGAAATTTTGAAAGAAAAGCGAGAAATTGGCGCTCGGAACACTCAGATCTCACCTTCCCCGGCTTGGGCTTGCTCTCACACTTTACAAATTCCCGGCCAATGTTGCTGTTCTTATCGGTGGATGTGACAATCCGCTTCAGGGGCGCGGTACGGGGGCAATCGGGGCACCTCGTCATCGGCGCCGCACCATACCGAGGCCATGAGCGGAGGGAGGCTGAAGCGGAGCTCGACATCCCTCGCCAGTGTTGCCGCGCTTCCTCGTCGTAGAAGAAAAAGAAATGGGATGAGATGCTAGCACGGTGGCGAGAGGGCTCGGGTGCGGGGACGGATCGGGCTAACGTCTCTCTTCTACCACAGCATGGGTTCCACGATATGAGGTGGACATTAGGTGGCTCTCGCCGTGACGTGGACAGGCTGTGGGTCCTGCTCTTCTCAGCTGATTCGAATTCGTTGGCGGTCTCGTGAGGTTAAGTGGGGTGTCGCACGGGAGCTATTTGCTGCTTCAGAAGCGTCGCATCAGAGCTATTTTTTGCAACGATGTAGTGTTCTGTTCAATTCCGCGTAAAGACGTCGCATGGGAGCTATAAGCCCCAAAAATTACGATCGAGTAGTTAGAAAGGGTGTAAAAAAGAACCTCCGTAAACGTAGAGTAATTACCGTCATGAAATTACGGCCAAAAAGTTATATCGAAGAAGTTAACCCCGGATAGTTAGAAATAACCGTAGACATAGGCTAATTGTTGTTGTAAAATTATGGCCAGAAAGGTACGAGATTGAAGAATTACCGTGGAATAACTGTTATCAAAAGACACGGCCAGAAAGTGTGTCAAAACTAATGTTGAAAAATTACGACCGAAAAGGCACACCATAAAATTACCATCCGGAAGTGTAAACTAAGAAATGAGAAATAAAAAAGAACAGTGTGGCAGCCCCCCGCTAAGCATCCGTGGTACATCACGGTGGAGCGCTCCAAGGCCATGAAAGCTTCACCCTTTAATATATAATACTAGGGAATATGGCACGGGCGTGACGCTGCCCCCGAGAAACAATATCGTAAATTAATTAATTAAAATTATTGCTGAAGATTATTATTGTCTGAAGTTATGATAGAAGACAATGATATCACTATTTGTAGATAAAAGAGACGGCGGATGGTGTGATTAGTGTCGACGAATAAAAAGTATAATAAAATTAAATTGCCAATTGTAAATTACAGCCAAAAAATTACTCATCTCTGGAAAATTACCGAAGGGTAACTACCGTGTGAAAATCACAGATGAAAAAGTGTGACAGAATGAAATAACCCTAAAAAATTTACTGCTTGCGAAGTAAGATTAGACAATCACGCACCATCATAAAGTTACTGTGAGTTAATTATTGTCGGAAAATTATGCACAGAAAATTTTGTCGGAAAATTAACTTCGAATAATCAAGAAATGGAGTCAAGAAATATTATCGTAGACGGAGGATTACTGCAAAAATGAATTTGACACTTTGTGTCAAAAATTATGTAGGAAAATTCTAGCCAAAAAACATGGACCAGAAAATCTAACCCGAATAGTTAAACAACATGAACGTTAAAAAATATTGGTTAGGTCAAGAAAATTTTAGTCAAAACGTTGTGTTGCGTTTACATAACGAGGTACATGGTTGGACAAAATTGATGATGAATAGTACATGTCTAGACATGGTCCATCGGATCAAATCGGACGGAAAAGGTGAGCTAAAAAATTTAAATAGTTAGAAAAATGAATGTAAAAAAAATCCTTTGTGATGTGGCACGCGGGAAAAATTAGACGATAAATAGTACATACGTGGGCATAGACAGCCAAACGAACGGACGAAAAAGGTGTGCTAAAAAATTTAAGCCGAATAGTTATAAAGATGAACATAAAATAATATCGATTAGGACAATAAAATTTTAGTCGAAAAGTTATGTTCTATCTACGTGACGTGACACTTGATTGGACAAAATTATGTGATAAATAGTACACTCGTGAACATAGAACGCCGGATCAAACAGACGAAAAAGGTCGGCCAAAAAATTTAAGCCGAATAGTTATATAAAAAAATATCAGTTAGGGCAAAAAAATTGAACTAAAATGTTGTGTTACATCTACCTACCTAACATGGCACGCGGTTGGACAAAATTAAATGATAAATAGTACACGTGCAAACAAACACGGACGGGCCGGATAAAAAAACTGATAGCCACAAATAACCCGCACACACGGTTCATCCATGTGTACTGTTCATTCGATAAAGTGCTGAACGGCCGCCATCTCCACGCGCCTTAGTATATAGTACTAGGG